>OY751098.1:7524755-8774755 GCA_963564075.1 Eupithecia subfuscata
ATTTCACTCTATCAAATCATTCGGGATATTTCGGAATGAATCGCTCGCCTTGCTCGGTCGTCTTCGCTATCGCTCACTTTTCATTTAGCTCAACAATTCAATGGTTCGAAAATGAATCTTATTCCAAATGAGCTAAAGATATAGTTGAAACCAAGGTGAGCTAGAGATAGATTCGCTCAGTTGAACTGATCTATATCTTTTGTATCACTCACTCATGAGCTACTCACCTCTACTCTGTAGATGGGATGGGAAATAACCGCGCGCCGCTCGATACCGCGTTTTCTTAAAAGCCGAGTATTCGGCCGAGTACTCGGTCTCAATAATAATAATAATAATATAAATCAGTTCAGATAAAGAAGTTCAGTAGCATTAGCGCCATCTAGTACAAAGTGTTACAAAGATGTTCTGATAGGTGGCGCTGTACTGATAATATTCTCTTGCATTATACTGCATCTTGCGGAGCTATTCTGGTCTTCATGCCAAAAATCCTGATCAGATCTTTACCAAATTTTTGTGAGAAGAATTATAAACAACAACCATTCAATTAAAAATATTATCATCGAAATCAAATGTCTTAAAGCCGAGATATTCTAAAGACCTCTTTTTGCCTTTTTTAGGGTTTCGAAGATCGGTTTCGAAACCCTTATGGTCTCGCTTTGTCTGTCCTTTTTTCCCTCCTTAATAACTCAGCAACTACAGCAGCTATCAACTTGAAATTTAAAATAATAATACATTTCGTGCGCCTGTACAGATTCTAAGAAAAAAAAATTAAAATAAATGAAAAATGAAAATGAACATTTTCCATACAAATTGAGATGTCAAAATTTTAAAAGAGACCTGCAGAGTCAAGTGGGGTATCAAATGAAAGGTATAAGTTTGTACATTTCAAAATAGTTTTTGAAATTTCTGTAGGTTTCATACTTTTTGAAATATTTTGAAAATAGTCGAAAAAATACCCATTCCCCCCCCCCTATCTCCGAAGTTTGCAGAGCGATTCATTCAAAATGTATCGAGCGTTTGTAGATATAGCTCTATATTTCACAGGAAAAATATAGAGAAGTCTGTCACATGAACCCTTTTTGAAAAATTGTCAAAAAGAGGGGGGATAATTTTCAAAAGATGGGGCTACCCCACTGAGTGGGGTATCATATGAAAGGTATCGGTTTGTACATTTCAAAACAGTTTTTGAAATTTCTGTAAGTTTCATACTTTTTGAAATATTTTGAAAAAAGTCGAAATTTTACCCGCTCCCCCCCCCCTATCTCCGAAGTTTGCAGAGCGATCGATTCAAAATGTATGAAGCGTTTGTAGATATAGATCTATATTTTACAGGAAAAATATAGAGAAGTCTGTCACATGAACCCTTTTTGAAAAATGGTCAAAAAGAGGGGGGATAATTTTCAAAAGGGGAGGCTACCCCACTGAGTGGGGTATCATATGAAAGGTATCAGTTTGTACATTTCAAAACAGTTTTTGAAATTTCTGTAAGTTTCATACTTTTTGAAATATTTTGAAAATAGTCGAAATTTTACCCTTTCCCCCCCCCCCTATCTCCGAAGTTTGCAGAGCGATCGATTCAAAATGTATGAAGCGTTTGTAGACATAGATCTATATTTTACAGGAAAAATATAGAGAAGTCTGTCACATGAACCCTTTTGAAAAATGGTCAAAAAGAGGGGGGATAATTTTCAAAAGGGGGGGCTACCCCACTGAGTGGGGTATCATATGAAAGGTATCGGTTTGTACATTTCAAAACAGTTTTTAAAATGTCTGTGAGTTTCATACTTTTTGAAATATTTTGAAAATAGTCGAAATTTAACCCGTTCCCCCCCCCCCTATCTCCAAAGTTTGCAGAGCGATCGATTCAAAATGTATGAAGCGTTTGTAGATATAAATCTATATTTTACAGGAAAAATATAGAGAAGTCTGTCACATGATCCCTTTTTGAAAAATGGTCAAAAAGAGGGGGGATAATTTTCAAAAGGGGAGGCTACCCCACTGAGTGGGGTATCATATGAAAGGTATCAGTTTGTACATTTCAAAACAGTTTTTAAAATTTCTGTGGGTTTCATACTTTTTGAAATATTTTGAAAATAGTCGAAATTTAACCCTTTCCCCCCCCCCTATCTCCGAAGTTTGCAGAGCGATCCATTCAAAATGTATGAAGCGTTTGTAGATATAGGTCTATATTTTACAGGAAAAATATAGAGAAGTCTGTAAACCGAGCAATTTTTGAAAAATGGTCAAAAAGGGGGGGATAGTTTTCAAAAGGGGGGGCTACCCCTCTAAGTGGGGTAGCATATGAAAGGTATCAGTTTGTACTATTCAAAACAGTTTTTGAAATTTCTGTAGGTTCAATACTTTTCGAGATATTTTGAAAAAAGTCGAAAATTTACTGCTACACCCTATCACCGAAGCATGCAGAGAGATCCATCTGAAATGTAGGTTGGTACCTACTAGTTTTAGGTCTTCATTAAATTTCGGAGTCTCTAACCAGTACCTTTAGTAGGTACATACCTACTTGTTGACAAACGCTCGAAACCCTCGGCGCGCGAGTTACACTCGCACTTGACGGGTCTTGTTTAAAGGAAGTACACCTTTGATCAATAAACCCCGACGACAAAAAATTCTATAAAATCGTTGAATCTGAACACCAAGTTTCGTACCGATCGGTTGTAAAACAGGAGTACGGACATACTGACAGAAAAGCTTTTTTTTGGCCAGACTTGAAACGAAGACTTTCGTTCACTTTCGTTCACGACGTCAATAATAATAAATAATGCTAGACAATTTACATGGCATCATCTACCCGCAAAATCGCAAAACGCAAGAAGCAGCTTCAAAATCGCGGCTGTGTGGTGGAGCGTTTAAAAAATATTGAATCTGTTGGTTTGTTGCAATGAAAACGTCGAAACTTTGATGCGTCATATCAACTTCAGAACACGTCTCCTTATTTTGTAGCGTAAGAAAGTAAAATCACAATCTAGCAAGATAGTGGACTGTTTACATACTGTATGGCGTGCTCCAAATTATCTCCTTTTGCCTGGATGAGTGTTTCCGAGAAAGATAAGTTATATTATCTAAATAATTCAATTGCTGACCGATAAATCGTGTTGACTCAGTTATAAATAAAAGCTGCTGCGATTAACAATCTAAAAGCGTTTAATTGCACCGCTCAAACACATATTAATGAGCCAATAAAAATTAAGGCGCTAACCCGACCCAAATCATCGCCACCACCTATTTTATCTTATTAGTGTGTTAAATGAAGGAATTTTCAAAAATCGATGCAGTTTGTGATACTTATTACCTTATTTTTAATGCTTTGTAAAAGTTTTATTTTGTATAGTGTCGGCAGAGATTCGAAGTTGCTCTTTTTAACCCCCGACGCCAAAAGAGACCTCTCGTTTTGTGTCGGGGGTTAAAAAGTGTTATAAGTTTGACGTGTCTGTCTGTGTATCTGTCTGTTATCGTAGCTCCCAAACGGATGAACCGATTTTCATTTAGTTTTTTTTAGTCATAGATTATTTTATCCCGAGTGTTCTTAGCCATGTTTCATGAAAATCTGTTCAGCCAATAAACGTTGGCTTAAAATTTTTAATTTTGTCTTATTGCTCACCATCATCGTGGCCAAAAAGAGCAACTATCACAAACTGCAAATCGATGTTTGAAAATTCCTTCGTTTAACATAAAAATAAAGTAGAATAGGTGGTGGCGCTGATTTGGGTCGGGTTTAGCGCCTTAAGAAGCAGATTTCTATCAAAAAGATTTAACCCAAATAGCATTAACAAGAAACCACGCCTCTCGATTATATTTGTAGGTCAAGATTAGATAGGCAACTACGGTCAACATATAAGGATCGCATGCTGATTCTTAAAGTAACGTCTTAATTACTTAGTTGCTTGAAAGAGTTAGATCGTACACACTAGCCAAACTCGATGTGAAATGTTTTTAAACAAACCACGACACAAGAAACTAAAACTTACTTGGCGTGAAATCGACAAGTAGGTAATGTAAGTTACGTACGAAGTAGGTCACTCCAATTTGGCTGGAAAATAGTCACCCGTTGAACAATGAAATATCATGAATATTGCGTAATCAATCAATCGTTGACTTAACTATTGCCTGAGAAATATGTATGATAAATATTCAACTTTTTGCATCAGCTAGTTTCTCCCATGTCTATATGTAGCCGTCTGATATAACAGTGCTTTTTGTCCAGTGAGACCGACGATTTTCCGCAACGATTGTTATCAAATTATCTAGTAAGCTGTCTCGCGCAGGGTTATTTGAAAAATATAACTAACTGCTATAGAATAATATTCTAAAAGATTAACATAATGTGCCTTTATTCACAAAGAAAATTATACTAGTATTTACAATTGAAACAATTGAGCTAACTGCAGACTGTTGCAAACAGTCTACAGGTAGCTCAACTGATCCATATCAATACCAATCGGAAGCGTCCCCAAGACGCTGTCTGCATTGCCACGCTGTATGGCAATTAAAAAGATTAACTGATTGTATAATTAAACTTGAGCAAGTTTGAAGTTCTTTTGGCTCTATGATAAATACTTTTTAGAAATACTTTTTGCCAAGGTATGCAATGAAATACTTGAGCAAAAAGTATTTCATTGCATGTTATGCAGTATCATGTAGCTTCAAAATCACTTCGTAGAGACAAAAGACGAAAGAACTTCAAACTAGCTCAAGTTTACCTACAATACAAACAGTTAATCTTTACAGCCGATAAGGGCCTCAGTAAGCAACTTTATCGTCTCTTTAATTCTTAAATAAATGGTAAAACTCTATTGCAAGGCTTGTTTTGGTCTAATGTAAATCTGTATGAAATGTAGATAAACTCGCCTAAGACGGGCACGAAGGAAATTGCTCCTACATAATGGTATCTAGAACTAGCGTGGAAGACTCAATCAATAAATAAATAATGCTGGACAATCCAAAGCATCTTCTAGCCCCAAGCTAAACAGAGCTTGTGTTATGGGTATTTGATTGATATATCTTAATAGAATATTAAATATATGACATTTATTATTATACTAGACATCCCGTTCCCGTGGGAATTCCGGGATAAAATATAGCCTGTCACTCCCTGAAAAGTAAGCTTCCTAACGGTGAAAGAATTTTTCAAATAGGTCCTAGGTAGGTTTCGGAGCCTATTCAATACAAACAAACAAACAAATCTTTCCTCTTTATAATATTAGTACAGACATAGAAAATACTGGTGTAAAAAGTATTTGTGTATGTAATCTTCATTGACAAACAAAATTACTATCAAATAGGTAATAGAAACAAATTAGAATTTACAATTGAGACCATTGTAAAGTTTTGTATTAACTATATCAGATATCTACTATCCAAAACGCAAGCTCTGCTTAGCTCAAGGGTATGCGATGCTGTGTGAATTGTCCAGCATATTTTAATTTTTTTTTCATCTATTTCAGCGCTGGAACGGAGGCTCGTACCAAACACCCGTCGCTGGTGCCACCACGCCTCAAGCGTGGCATTCCTGTCGCAGACTCATCTATGTACCAAGGACGGTGGCGCAGAAAGGCTTCGCCGTGGGATTCTGGCCGATACCGGAGTCTTTCCGGTCCGATCCGAATGCTCCAACTTTGGTGAGTGCCAGATATTGGTACTATCGCAAGATTTAATCTATGACGACCTCTGTGGCGCAGCGGGCGAAGGTCTGCCTGCGACGCAGGAGGTTGCGGGTTCGATTCCCGCCTCGGGACAAATGTTTGTACGATCTGCAGACATTTGTCCAGGGCGTTCTGTATGTTTTCTATGTATAATAAAAAATATCGATCTATGTAGTGTATTGTATTAAGTATATGAGTTATCTAGTACCCATAACACATACTTTGCTTAGCTTGGGGCTAGATAATGCTGTGTGAATTGTCCAGCATTATTTATTTATTATTTATTTATTTATATGATTATTATCTATATTATAATACTGCCTGGGCCGCGATCACGGTATGGTAAGAGCAGTTATATATTGCATTACGTCTCAAACGTTAGCAGTTGAAACGTTAGGGTGCGCGTTCACGGGCGGGCATCGGACATTCCACTGACAATTGCGTCCACTGATCGGCAATCCGAATGATGTCATTCGCACTAGACGGAAAAGTTGCCTTCAAGAATCCTCGCCGGCATTGCCGACAGTCCGCTCCGTGCGGTGAGGAACTTTAATGGCAAACCATTGATGAAGCCCCAGTGCGGATTGTCCGATGCCGGCCTGTGAACGCGAACTCTAACGTTTTAACTGCTAACGCTTCAGCCGTAATGCCAATAGGTAACTACACTTACTACACCGTGATTGCGGCCCTGAAACCGTCAAAATATTTTTTTTCTACTTCGAAAAACGGAGGAGGTTTTATGATCCGGCTTAAGTTTTTATGTTTATTCACCGACTAAACGATCGCCTCACGGTTTCACCCGCGTAGTTCCCGTTCCCGTGGGAATTCCGGGATTAAATATAGCCTATGTCACTCTTGAAAAGTAAGCTTCCTAACGGTGAAACAATTTTTTAAATCGGTCCAGTAGTTTCGGAGCCTATTCAATACAAACAAACAATCAAATCTTTCCTCTTTATAATATTAGTATAGATGTCTCTGTCAATTTTAAACCGATTTTGATGATTCTTATGGTTTTGTACATAAAACAATTCCGGGGTCTTCCCATACAATTTTATTTAATTTCCGAGGGCTAGGTAGGTTTACTATGGGTCCCACAAAACTTAAAAATAGCATAAAGAAATTCGAGGTCAGTTTTTGGTTTTCTTAAAGAAACACTTGTGCACCCATAACACAAACTCAGCTTTATTTGGGGTTAAATAATGTTTATTCACTTTATCCTGTCTATCTTACATAATGTTCGATCCTAGAACTAAGAAAATCATAACATTTGAAGGAGCAAAACTCCACTGCACTGAAAACGTAACGTAACAACCATAATGAATAAGTTTAAAAATAGAGATACCAAGAAAAACACATCTCTCTTTAAGTGAATGTATATTGTACTAGCTTCTGCCCGCGGCTTCGCATGCGTTGTTTCTATGGAAACGTTTTGAGGTTATTTCTATCCCATGGGAACTGATTTATGGGATAAAAAGTAGCCTATGTTTTATTCCAGGGTTAGACTTACCTCTATGCAAAATTTATCCATCCATACATCTATCCATCCAAACTTTTGCATTTATAATATTAGTGTGATGTTCTTTGATAATAAATGTCTTTAACCACAAATGTCGCATTAGATAAATAAAATCAAACATTTGGTCATCAAAATTATCGACAGGAAAGACTACTTGCAATTCAGCTTGATATTGAGTGAATTTTCCTGGGGCAGTTACAGGATAATACCGATTAATTACATTATTTCCTTATCAAGCCGCTATTGACCTTGAAATTCTTATATTCATCTGGAATATGGTGTCGGAGATGTTGGTTCCAAATAAAAACATGAGACCAATGGCACGCCTGTAATTAGTTTTTTCTCAAATTCAACTACTGAGTTGACAGAGTTGAGTAGAAAAAAAATACTCCAGGCCGTCTGTACATACATTAACCCATCAAATCCAAATGCAAATCCAATTTGAGGACGTCTCACGATTTGTTGGCAGTTTTCAATGAAAGTCTGACAAAAGAAAACTTGAGAGGTGTCAAGGGACACCCGGATGGAACGAAGTTCCTTTCGATTAATTAGTGAAGGAATTGTAATCGTCGCGACACCACACTGTTCAATGCGAAATAGAAAGACGAAACGAAAATAACTGGCTTGCTTTCTATAAGAGAGAGAGACAGACAGAGAAACACGCGCACGCCGCACGGCCTACAACTATAGCAAAAAGTGTCGAAAGCAAAAAGTGTCGTTACAACTTTTGGTCATAATTTTTTTCCATCTAGCCCCCTTTCGCAACGCGCGATAAGGAACTTCGTTCCAATAACCGGCTTTGATCTGATTTGCGCCTGTATTTGGTAGTGGGTTACTCTCAACTTTTGCCTCTCTTCAAGCGCTGGACCAATGTTATTCGAACCACGAAGTAACTTACCTAATCTGTGTTCGAACATACATCTTTTCCAGCCTCCTCGCTCAGCGCATCCAGTTCTCAAGTTTACTTGCTCCAGCCAGGAGCCGATGGTGATAGATAACTTGCCATTCGACAAGTATGAGCTGGAGCCCAGTCCACTGACGCAATACATTCTAGCAAGGAAACAGCCTACGATTTGCTGGCAGGTATGTTAAAAAAATCGAGGGTGAGCTTTGGGTGAACACAGAAAACAGGATCGAAGTGGATAACACAAACTTCCCGAGGCTTTATCCCAGCAGTGGGTAAAATCTGTATGTGGATGATGTTGTTGTTAAAAAATTACTAATACAAATTCTTGCCATGGAAGATGTCTTTACGGCAAGAATTTGTTTCTCACATTTCAACCCACTTAGTAGATTCAATAAAAAATGACTTCCGCATTTGCTGATTGTTGTCATGCTAATTCTATCATGACAATTCTGATTGTTGTAATCAAGATAAAAAAAGTAGGGAAGAAGGATACAAACTCAACTTTTCTGGTACGTACTTACTGGCGCGGCCGTGACCCGTGAAGTGGATCTTGCCCTCCATCACCAGAGACCGCCAGTGTCTCAGTAACTTTTCTGATACCATGTGTTAATGCAACCTTCTATTGATTTCAATATCGATTTCAAAATATGGTCAATATACGGTAATGAGACCTGATATAAACAATACCTGAACCTCAACAGCCTGTATTGGTCCACTACTGGACGCAGGCCTCCCCCTGATAAGCGCCTTATTGGCTTTTATCACATGGGTGGGGGGGAGGGATAATGCCCATAATCCCCACGCTGGGCATGCGGGTTGGAGATCGCGATTCGGATGTAGAATTGTTCTGCAGGGGCGCTGCTGCCCGCCCCCGATAGATATCCCTTAGTCGCCTCTTACGACACACGCGGGAAGAGTTGGGATAAACAATACATTTTATTTTAATTTCAGGTCTTCGTCGCAAACAGTGGCTGCAAGAACTCAGAAATGAACCACCCATTCGGTTACTTGAAGGCTTCAACGAACCTCACTTGCGTGAATCTATTCGTCCTGCCGTACAACTATCCGATGCTGCTGCCGCTACTAGACGATCTGTTCAAGGTTCATCGGTGTAAACCGACGCCGGAGTGGAAAATGACTTTCCAGCACTATTTGGACAGAATGCCTTCTTATTACGTGCAGGTGTGTGTATTAATTTGCTTTGCTCCTTTAAAGCTGTTGTTTTATCTCTGAGTTTAATCTATTTATATGGCTACTAGTTTCTGCCCACGGCTCTGCTCGTGTTGTTTCGGGTTTTAAAGTAGCTTATATATAGTTAATGATTTTATCGGGTATTTATCGAGTACCTTTTGTTATTATTTCCCGACACGGGGCGACTGACAGTCGCCCCGTGACCACGACCGCTGTAACGCGGTAGAAACGTAGGGCAAATAATAACAAAAGGTACGCGATAAATACCCGACAAAATCATTATACTATGTTAACAAATCGCGAAGGCTTAAAAAGTTTTATAGCCTATATATACCTTATTCCAAGTCAACAAAGATCTAATTAGTGTGTCTAATTAGTGTGTCTGTCTAATTAGTCTATGGAAACTGTTTAAGGTTATTTCCATCACATGGGAACTGATTTATGGAATAAAAATTACTATAAGTTTGTTATTGTTAAGTTTAGGCGTGAAGAAGTTAGCAAACGTCCATTTATCAAAACTTTCACATTTGTATTATTAGAGTAATAAAAAAGTATTTACCTAACTTATAGTGACCGGCATGAGTCGTGAGCACAAACTGACACCTGCGCAGTAGTTAATTTATGAAGCCATAGGGGCGGGGCGGGGTGCCGAACTGCACGCGATTGGTTCCTCAGTCAATGCACATCGTCTATTGGAGGCTCGCGTGTCATTCGGCTACATTCATGTCATTCGTACATGCGCGAGCTTACCCCCACTACTGCCCATCTGTGCTCACGACTCGTGCCGCTAATTATACATTTTTATGTTTTTTTACAGCCCCTTCGTAGAGCGCTCACTAAAATGGGTGCTTCAGCTGCGCTCCTTCAAAGCTTGATACCTGATACTCAAGACAACTCTTTGAGTTTTTCCGTACTGAATTATTTGAAAAGACTGAAGAATCAAGCCAAGATAGAGTTTGAGAAGCTCTGCGCCGATGTCATCAATAAGTCTACTTCAAGTAATAACCAAAAGGTACAACCTAAATCAAATCTCTATCTAGCTAAACTAATAATAATAAATAATGCTGGACAATACACACAACATCATCTAGCTCCAAGCTAAGCAGAGCTTGTGTTATGGGTACTAGATAACTGATATACAAATACAATATACAATACACTACATAGATAGGTATTTTTATTACACATAGAAAACATCCAGAACACCCTGAACAAATATCTGCAGATCGTACAAACATTTGTCCCGAGGCGGTAATCGACTCCGCAACCGCTTGCGTCGCAGGCGGACCTTCGCCCGCTGCGCCGCGCGAAGTGTAGCCAACCGCACGAACTTTTGTCGCGACAAAACCCTTTGATGTCCGGCAGTTTACCGACAGTGTCGCGAAGGGCATTTGTTGTCGCGATGATGCTTCGCGATAGGACGAACTTCTTGGCCAGACTTTTCGCGACAGCGCAAATCTTGGCCTTATCGCGATATTGTGGCCCTAGCCTTAGTCGTCTCTTACGAAATGCACGGGCTGAATTGGAGCGGTCGATTCTGATGCCGGGACCGCCACACGGCGGCCTACATATTATTTCTGTTTAGTTCATAGTTTTTATTGATAACAATTAGTTACAGGTCTTATATATACCTATTTCTGTTGTATTTACAAAACAGAACCTACAGTAATGTCATGACATAATTTTTATGATTTCTAGGCTGCAGAAAGCGTTCGAGTGATGCCTCGATCGCCGCTCAAGAAAGACTTGATATCGCATCCGTGTCTACAAGACAAGTTCACTGCACTCCGCGATCAGTTAAACGAGTTCGGAGGTTTCGTCGTAGGACTGTCTCGGAGCCGGCATAAGACACAAACTCATACCTATAGAAATCCATTCGATATACAGAGGAGAGATTTATTAGATCAGGTATGTCTGCGTCAAAGATTATGTTTCGATACACTATGTTGTTCTAACTGGCTTCATTTTGTAGTAGATAATTTTAGTAAGCGAGACTTCCGTTGCCTTACCTTGAGGTAATCTCCAAAACGGCTTATCCGATTTAGAAAATTCTTGGTCTACTATATAAATAATATAATGCTGGACTATTCACACGGCATCGTCCAGCCCCAAACTAAACTAAGCAGAGCTTGTATTATGGGTACTAAATAACTGATGATAAAAACCACCCAGACCCGGAAAATGCCTGTAGATCGTACAAACATTTGCCCCGTGGCGGGAACCGCACCCACAACCTCCTGCGTCGCAGATCTACCTTCGCCCGCTGCGCAACTAAGCTTCATATATTATTCCTGGGTTTATTTTGTCCAGGTAAAACAAGCGAAGGCCAGTAGGTACTCAATAATCCTCCAAATTTCTCCATTCAATGCAGCGGCGTAGTAGTGACTACTCTGCGGAATTGAACGATACGCTGTTTGACAAGTAGTCTTATCAAACAATTTGGATTTCAGGTGGTCAGAATGCGAGCGAATTTCCTACAGCCATCGTTAGTACACACAAGACTGGTAGACGAAGACAGTGTCCACTCAATGCCCGTGGCCCAAATGGGCAACTACCAGGAGTATCTGAAACGAATGACGCCGCAACTTCGCGAGATCGAGTCTCAGCCCGTGCGACAACATATGTTCGGCAATCCTTTTAAGATTGATAAGGTTAGTAAAGATATCGATCCCCTTTTGTTTTATCGTATACTGCAGGCCTGGATTTGTGACGTCAGCGTAGATAGTTGTATGAGAAAACAAAAGACATTCGCTCTAGCTTTTAACAATTGATCTATAATGCAGCCACACACATATTTTGTGCCACCTATATTCTACAGGGTGGCTTTTCTTTTAGAGATGGAGTGAATGGCCAAATACCAAAACATGAGAATTAGAGAAAAGGTGTTTTGAGTCACGGACTCTATGAGAAAACAAAACTGTATATAAGATTTACAGTCCCTGTCAATGTGAGATCTTTCCTTCAATAATTATTGGTAATAATTATACCCAATGTAAATTTATGTTATTATTTTTTGCTCGGATTTGTTTACATAAATATATTTGCTGGTGTTCTATGAATTATAGCAGTCAGTGAAAATGAAAATGCAGAAATGCGACGCACTAGTTACATCACAAAGTAAAAATAAAAATAAAATAAAAACAACGATGGATTTCTTGTGGATTTTTTTATGATATAACCTACACAGTCTGAAACCAAAGTTTTGCGCTCTATCAAACTTATTTATTTCAAATACTTCTAAAAAATCGTAACAATCTTACCAGTTTCTATAATTCAGCCTATAATTTGTTTTTAGCGTATGATGGTCGACGAAGCCGACAGCATGGATCCAGTAGCTAGCGCGATCAGGAGTGGAGGCGGCGCTACCAGCGGTAAAAGAGGCGCCGAAAGTCTGAAGTTGCCTCCCAAACGCAAGGTCGGCCCTTTGCCGCAACATATTGTGGCAAGACGACCGTCCTCGCCCGCGCCTTTATCACCTTTGATGTTGCCTGTACCCATCATTGTAAGTTATCTCTACCTATTACCACGATTATTTTTACGAGGCGCAGAAAGTTTGAAGTTGCCTCCCAAACGCAATATATTTTTGCCCTTTGCCGCAACATATAGTGGCAAGACGACCGTTCTCGTCTGCGCCTTTATCACATATGTATGATGTCGTCTCTACCCATTATTGTAAGCAACATATACCTATTTCACGCTGTGTGGTGCCGGCTTAGAATTTACACCACCCCAACTCTTTTTGCGGGTTTCGTAAGAGGCGACAAAGGGATATCTATCGGGGGCGGGCAGCAGCGCCTCCTGCAGAACTTCCACCACCGAACTGCGATCCCCAACCCGCATGCCCAGCGTGGGGATTATGAACATTACCCCTATGAGATAAAAGCCAATATGGCGTCTATTTGGGGGAGGCCTGCGTCCAGCAGTGGACCAATATAGGCTGTTGAGGTTGAGTTACCTATTACCGCGACTACGTTAACGAGGCACAGAAAGTCTGAAGTTGCCCCCCAAACGCAATATATTTTGGCCCTTTGCCTATAAAATATTGTGGCAAGATCCTGGCCCGCGCCTTTATAATCTATGATGTCGCCTGTACCCACACACTAGTTATTGATTACTTGTTTTAAAACAATCATGCTGTATTACACGGAAAATTAAGGATGGTTCATAGGTATGTAAACATGGCACAGAAAGATGCACAATACATTCCCATGCGATATGTCAGTGCACATCCCCGTTACCTTTAACTACTTAAAATTAGAATGGCGCAGAAAGTCTTGTTGTGCTTTACTGAAAAGCTCAATATGGAAGCGCGTCGAAAATATTGTGGAGTAATAAAACCCATAGTACCGTCATCGACTTGGCCTTTTCGTCTGTTGCGGACGTTTCTTGAGTGTCTGTATAAAGTCTTATAGCCATACCTTCCATATTATAGAATAGTAACAAATAATTGGTACACGGAAAGCACGATTAAATAACGCTGTTTCCAGTCGCTGCCTTCACCATTGCCCGTGCCGCCGCTCGTGCCGTTGTCTCACCCGGCCGCGCCGCTCTCGCCGATGTCGCTGATGTCTCCGATGTCTCTGATGTCTCCGTTGTCGCTAATGGCGCAGCGACGGCCCGCCTCGCCGCTCGCGCCCGTGCCTTCCGACTTGCCATCTGGGAGACCTCCTGAGGTATGCAATGATGTTATGTCCAGTCGCTGCCTTTACCGTTGCTGTGCCGCCGCTCGTGCCGTTGTCTCACCCGGCCGTGTTACTCTCGCCGATGTAGCTGATGGTTATTATAATAAAACGTCAACTGCGAGTCGGACTCTCACACTTAGGGTTCCGTATAATTGTAAGACCTTGTTTCTTGCCAAATATCATGATTCTAGGTCAACGGGATGTAGGTACCCCCTATTTTGGTCTCCAGGGTGAGAATCAAAAGTATTTTTTTAAGGCCAAACTACAAATTTATAGTTCGGCGTAGGTATAAGGCCTTGCTTCTTGCCAAATTTCATGATTCAAGTTCTACGGGAAGTACCCTATAGGTTTTGTGTGCATTTGATTCCCTTGGAAATTTCAAAATATTCGGACATAAAGGGCTGTAACTTTTGATTGCGTTCACCTAGAAGTTTTATTTATGGCTTCAAGAAGTTACATTTGATGTTAATTTCAATTTGATACCTCCACGCGTTCCTGAGAAAGGGGGGTTGACAGACGGACAGACAGACGGACAACAAAGTGATCCCTTATGGGTTCCTTTTGAGGTATGGAACCCTAAAAATGAACGGTAAAATACTAAATGGTGCTGAATGTTGAAAAAAATAGCCATAATTATATGCCGAATACCGAATATTTGCTGAACGTTCGTGGCATATCACAAATCTAAAATGTTTTTCCTTTTACTAGAAAATTGCCTAGCCCTAGATAACTTTTATATCTGCAGCATCATCCAGGTTACAAGTTATAATACCTGCACTGAGAACAACTTTTCGCGTCTATAACTTGTTTTCGCTATACTGCATGAATTTTACACAAAATATTTTATCAACAGTATGCGCCAGAGTTCAAATTGGTACATCCACCTGCTATCACCAATTCGCCAATCCCTCCAACAAGATCTTAAACAATTTGTTTGTGTTTCAGGAACCACCCAATGTGGACACAGGCGGGCCGGCCGTCGGTCCAGCGTCGCCGCCTGCCTCGACCCTCGCCAACACACCGCCGAATCTACCGCCTGTTGTCAAACCATTCCTTAATGGAGGTGAGATTTCTAGGCTCGCGCAGACAGACGCGGCCTGCGGTGGCGGTAAATACGATTAATTTATGTAGCCCTTTGCCAAATGTCACTTATTGTGCTTGTTTGTTTATGGCTGTTAGTCGGGAAAAATATTCGTTTTTACTCGACTACTAACTGTAGGATGGTTATAAGCAAACTAGTTAGAATTTTACCATGGCTTCGCAATGTAGCAAAGACTAATAATTATAATAAGGTTTTTAATACTAATAATTTGATGGAATAAGCTGATGTGCTGGCTAATGTTATGGTAATCGCCTATAACAGCTTAGAGGCCTGAGAGATTTCTACGACATGTCAACCTGATTTTTATTCCAAAATTCTGTTTATTTGACTTGTTCATGTCAGAAGCTCTGAGATGAAATAATGCACGAGTGCTATATGAGGAGCCGGAATAAATAATTGTTCCACTTAAAACAGTTTTGAGTGGAAAAATTATGTATTCCGGCTCCTGAACAGAATTTTGGAATACAGAAAAATTATGTATTCAAAACTTTTGTCTGATTCTAGACGCATACACAACAATGGGCAGTAAAATGCCACGGTCGCCATCGCCGCCCCCGCCGCCGCCTGAACCGCCGACGCCGCCGCCCCAGGTAGTCGCGCCGCCGCCGCCTTTGCACGACACGCAAGAGCTACAGATCAACGCGATCCTGCAAGGCATCGCTGCGGAGAATAACTTCAACGCGAGGGCGAAAAAACGGAAACGAAAGGTAGGCTAGACAAAGAGTTTTCATTATTATCATCCAGAATCTGAATCCATAATAATTCGCATGAGTTTTGAGGTCTATTAGGTAGCCAATGCTGGGTATAGGCTTCCTAGCTCATGTGCGACTCCCTACGGTCCTGAGCTAATCCCGTTCAAGTTTTATATAGAAAGCAAGAACCTGTGGCTTATAGAGGGTGCCACAGAAAGGACCGGAAGGGTGATTTTGGATATCGAGCGGGTCAACGTTTGATCTACAATATTTGAATTTCGTTTTTTTTACTCGTTTTGAAAAACCTTACAAGTTTTTTCTTCATATTCGTGTTCTGTTACGTGTGTTATTACAATATTCTATTTAATATTTTGATTAGGAATTTGAAAGGATTAAAATGGAGGAATTTCAAAGGATTAACATTTTTTTTGTAAAAACTTCATGACGTGACACTGGTTTTGCTAAAAATAACAAGCAAAAAACATATGTGAAATGTTTTGTAATGTTAAATAATGCAAGAGAGCATGTAAAAGAACACGAATGGGAAGAATTTTTTTCTCAAATCATAAAAAAACATTCGTTCTTAAAAAAATCGTTATTCACAAGCTGTACCCCTTTCCGTGTCACCCTGTATAAGCTAAGCTCTGCTTATCTTGGTGCTAATAAGCAGATGTAACAGTTTTCGACGACCTCCGTGGCGCGGCGGGCGAAGGTCCGCCTGCGCCGGAGGTTGCGGGTTCGATTCCCGCCCCGTGACAAATGTTTGTAAGATCTACAGATATTTGTTCGTTGGCGTTCTGGATGTTTTCTATGTATAATAAAAAAATTCTATCGTTTTCTATGTATAATATAAACTTCTATGTGTAGTGTATTGTATTAAGTATATCAGTTATCTAGTACCCATAACACAAGCTCTGCTAAGCTTGGGGCTATATAATGTTGTGTGAATTGTCCAACATTATTTATTCATTTATTTTATTATTCTTTTAATCAAATCACAGAACTATAAGTAAAATATTGGCAACATGAAAACTTGTTTCATTTGCTAATTTAATCTTTACATTTGCAAACCTATTCAATATTTGTATTGCAAACATGTTGAACAACACCTTAAAGTATTGTGCTTGTTGTTGTGGTGCGGCAATATTTAACAAGATGGCTAAATGTTATAATCTAATGCCTTATTCTAATTATTCAAGGCACAAAAACTATTAATAGTGTTTCTATTTCTTAAATCTTTTTTGTCAAATTTCAGGCTGAAAAGCTACCACCACCGCCCGTGCCACCACCGCCGCAGTTCACTAGAAAAGAAGTAGCTGACATTAAAAAACACAACCAGAACGTTCGGATTGAAGCTTTCAAAGCGGTCCGTCGCCCAGGCAAAGGTAATTTTATGCATACTTCCATACTAATAATTTTAAAATCTAAAGTGGTTCTGACGTTCTGTCTGTCTGTTGCCTGTTCACGCCTAAACGGGTAAACGTGTCGTAATAAAATATGGCAAGGATGTAGATGGTACCCCGAGCAAAACATAGGGTACTTTTTACCCTGAGAATAGTGTGTGAAGCTTACTTCGCAGAAGTACGACAGAAGCTACTGAGTGTATTATCCACAATCAGTAGAATGATATCAAAGCAATAAGCGTAATTGAACAACTGACTGTTACCATTTGGAATGCAATAAAACTGAATGATAACTTCCTTTAAAATATAGTGGGCGAGGCAGTGAGAGCGCTTGTATGTTTCTTATGCAATCATGTCATGTGTGTTTCTCGTCTCAGTCGTTATTGTGTTTGAAATAGCTTAATCCATCCTACTTATATTATAAAGGCGAAATATTGAGCCGTTGCGTTGTGCCGCTGTAATGATGAAGATGTTTGGCCGACGACAACGCCAAAATTACCGAATGGATCCAGCTGATGTTTTGCACACATAAATAACTGGACCTGGATTAACATATAGGCTTACTTTTAATCCCAAGAAACGCGTGCAAAGCCCCGAAAAGAAACTAGTATTAAAATAGTTTTATAAGTGTTACTCTCAGTTTACTTCGTTGTACCGAGTTGTTAACAGGACAGAACTGTTTTTCCATTCCTCCTACGCAAGCAAGCAGTCTTTTAGCTTCTACATGCGAGAACATAAATGGTTATAAGTTATTATGTATTTACTTATAAAGTGTGTCAAACTGTTTGTTCTCCGAATAAAACAAAATAAAATAAATTAACAGTATGCGCCAGGTTATACATAGTTGAAGACGCGAGCCCTCACGACTAAGTTATGTAATGTGCTTTAATAAATGGAAATTATTTTGTTTTCAGATTTTGCCAAATTGTTTGATCAGTTGAAACAACTAAACGGCGGCATCGAACACAAAAAGGACGTGATCCGCGATGTGATCAACGAATCGATGAGATTCAAGCGCAAAGCTCTAGCCAAGTTACTGGAAGACTTCTTAGCGGGCTTAGAAAAGAACGGCAGTAGTGCTTCGACTAGTATTAAGCGGAATAACATTCACTCGTACAGTAACAGCAATCACAGCTAGTGTCTAATGATGTGCTGCCGTGGACACTATGGTGCGTGGACAGCTCTAGGGCGTGATTCAAACGATTATATCTAAGGAGTGATATAAAAGTGCGAGGAATTTAATGTACCTTCTTTATGATTATATTTTATCAATGACTTGTTATTGTTTGAAAAGCAAAGCGGAACAGGCATGATGAAGTTTAATGCTTTTTATTTTATTGTTACAACTCTAAAACCAGTGTATATCATCTAGTAAATTAGTCTAACGACCTCTGGTGATTGAACTGATTATTAATTTGCACATGTATTTTCACACACCTATTGTATAATATGCACTAACCAGGTTAGTTTTTCATTTACGTTGTATTTACCACTTATTTAAGTAATAAATTGTATGATAAACATAATTTGATTGATGTTTTTGTTAAGAAATGGTTTTACATTTTTGTGGCATAGCACTTCCCGTTGGTGGTCTTAGTTCAAATAAGGCAAAGTCATCATGCTGAAATCTATAGATCATTAATTAAATTGTGTGTTATTGACTCATGTCTCATACCAATGAGTTTTTACCTCGGTAACTATTACTTCATTGTCTCATAGTCATCAAATAAAAATAGCTATGATGTCTGGGTCGACTAGATTCGACAAAGCACGCTGTCCCTCATAACCTGTTAAAAAAGCCTCAAAGCACGCATGAGTCACAAGCTATATTTAGCGTGCCTTCTCCGCTTTGCTAAGTTATACCTACCTACAGCTGTAGTACATAGTACCTACGCAATACCGACGCCGTCATTATCAGTAACGTGTTCTGAACGTTTGCTCGTTCTCTGTACTTGTACACTTTCCGTAAATAGATTGCACGTGTATTTGGAAAACTTAGCGATTTTGTTTGATGTCAATAACATCGCTTGCACCTAAGCATTTATCATTTTACAGAATAAAACCATTTTTCTAACGCCATGAGCGCTGTTATAGCTTTTTCTAAAGAAAGTGCAATCCTGAAGTGAAATGCCTTATTCTGAAAACAGAAAATACTTTTACAATTTTGTAGAACACGGCATGCTTGAACGCTGTCTTAGCGCACGATTGGGATCAGCTTAGGGTGCAAATTTATGGAACTTAATAAAAATTGTCCTTTTGCTTGATTACATTTTGCCCGGAACTACTGAACTTCAATTTAAATTTTACCAAATTAAGTGAGATTGAAATTGGAATGGAAATCAAGATTGAAACTGCTGACTACATTAATTAGCACAAGCAACAAAAAAAAAAAAAACTTCAGGTATCAGGTAAATTCTAAAACTGCAAGGTTTCTTGACTTTGTAAGTCAAGAATCCAAAGGACATTTTGCTAGTTTAAAATGATTAGATCAAGTTGCACCCTGCATTTTCAAAAATTCAGGGTGTCACGAAACATGCGTACTAAACCGAAAGGGGTGATTCTGGACACTGGGAATCAACTGTTGTTCTATGATTTTAAATTTCGAACTATTTTTTACTTTTGAAAACAATTAGGTAGGTACTTTTTTATTCATATGCGTGTTCTTTTACCCGTATTCTTACATTGTTATTATTGTTTTGTAATATCAAAGGATTTACATAATATTTCTGTAATAATTTCACGACAAATACTGGTCGCTGAAAAAACAAGCAAAAAACATTTGTGGCATATTATATAACGATAAATAACGCAAGAGTGCGTGTAAAAAAAACATGATAGGAAAAAAAAACAACCAATTTTTATTCAAAAAAAGTAAAAAGTGCACAAGTGCATCCTCTCGGGGTCCAGAATCACCCCCTTCCGGCTTAGTTCACATTTTACCTGGCACCCTATTCTACGTTATTAATTACAACACTTGAAACTACGTTTAATATTCCTTGTTTTTTTCTCGTACCCTTAAGCTTACCACTATGTGAATCACAGTCATTGTTTTCTGTCATTTTGCCGTACGCTCATCGAGCTTAAAAAAGCAATAAGTACCTTTTTTTCTATAAGTACCTTACCTTATTCTAGATTCTAGTCTAGAGTCTGCAAAATGGCATGAAAATATTGTCGAAATTTGTAAATATTGTACATAACTTAGCCTTCACAAAACAATTGTGAAAGCTGTTTTTATTGCTATGTTAATTCAGTACATAAATGTTAATTCGGTACATAAGTATGTATAAACGTACTATTTGTAAGTGTACTATATTTTTGCGCTCAAAAACGTTCATTGTTGGTGTTCTTTTACTGCGATAGGCCTTATTAACTTAGAGAAAAACAGAATTTACGGCTTTTCAACGTTAAGTAAGAGGAATAGATAATTTAAATTACCAATGAAAATGTAGGATGTTTTTATGCATCGTTTAAACAACAGTTAGTGTGGCCGGATAAAAGAGCTTGGTATAAAATCTAGCTTTATAATTTATATACAAACTAGTGCCTGTTTCAGTTAGTTAGAAAATATAAAATCGAAATGCGATATCCGTATGGTTTTAGATTTTCTAATAAAAGAAATTAAACAATGTTTATTTCAAGAACTAACCAGTGATATGTAACGGAATACAATGTTTTAGTGGACCGAGCACCCGAATGTTTAATGGTATAAAATGATCTATCATTATACAGAATGTATACAGGATGCTGTGATTCTGGACCCCAAGGGGATCAACTTTGTTCTACAATTTATTGATTTGCACATTTTATTTTACATTTTCTAAAAAATAATGGTGACTTTTTTCCTTCAGATTTTTGTTCTTTTACGTGTATAAGTACCTTACTACTTACATTATTATAATTGTTTTGAAAGGATCATCATTTTTTTGTAATAATAATGACACTCAAAACACTGGTTTTGCTGAAAAGACATTGGTGAAAATTTTTATAATGTTAAATAACGCAAAGGTGCGTGTAAAAGAAGTAAGTACGAATAGGAAGGAAAACAACGTAATAAAATAAAAAATATTAGAAACTCCAAAAATCGTTATTTCCACGTGGATCCCCTTGGGGTCTAGAATCACGCCCTTTCGGCTTAGCTTTCGGCACATGTTACGTGGCACCCTGTATAGCTTCCGGTGCTCTATTCACTAGCTGTTGAGTAGGTTGAATGTCCCACGTTATAGGGGTGACATTTCTGGTTATTGTCGAAGCAATACAAAACATAGTCCATTGTATTCAATATGGTTTAGATTCCGATAGCTCTACTAAAAGTGTAAATATGTAATATATTAAATATCTATTTCCTTTCATTGATCGCATGGCACACAAATGAAAACGTGCCTATTTTCGTCATAGGATTTAATATTAAATGTTAAATTCTAGGGTCCGGCCATACAAACAATTGTTTTGTCAATTGTAAAGTGTATTATATCAAATTCTAAATGAATAAAATTGTCCCTATTGGATTTTATTTTTTGTTTTACTAAAACTCTTATTAACATACCTACCAGCACTCGAGTAGATCGACTATTCGAAATCAATTTACAAGTCAAGTAGGTAGGTGTAGTAGGTACGTAACTACCATACTGACAATAAATTAAATTGTAGGTAAACCATCTTGCTCTCTAGGTGAATTTTATTTTTACTCCTCATAGAACTGTTATTATTTCTGTACGTACCCCGTTTAATACCCCAAAGGGTCGTTATAGCGGCTTTGTTGTTAAGACCTACTAATTCCAACAAAGTTGTTACTACACAGATCTAAATCAAGATCCATCTCGTAACTATGTCGAATCGTAATTAAACTTCCACCAAATTATATTCCAAAAGGATTTCGTGCAGAACCCGCCTTGGGAAATTCAAGGCGATAGGGCTGCAACAACAGAGATAATGTAAACGCAAAATTTGATGCGCCGAGTCCACCCTGACGCTAGATTCTATTCCGAATATGGCGAGGACAAAATGGTGTGGAGACTGACCGAAAACGATTTTATCGACGACGGTAATAATAATTTGCTCTTGATTTTCCGCTGCAAAACGCCAGCACCAACAACGTTGGGAAATAGAAAGAAAATAGGAAATCTGGATGGTCCAGATAGCAATGTAGGTAGGTTACCTATAGCTACAAATTGTACAAGAGTCCTCGGATTTTCAATCTATTCAATTCCCACCGTCCTCGATAGTTAAGTTATGCTGTTATCCCGCTACTTGTCCCAAAAAACAAATACCCTTGCTCTATATTTTCAGTGCCAAATCGTCTCTACAGCTTCTCTAGTGAGGTATGCTTACATTAGGTATGTGTGCATCATTAGCACATTGACACCCTATCGGCACTTGGTTCCGTGAGGTGTTTCGATCTAGTGCAACCTCATTTGCCGGTAAATGGGTGCCGAGATATAACTTTGTAATGTGGTACTTAGGTCCTTAGATATGTACCTACCTATCTGCCTTATCCGGTCTGCTCTCACTGTTGGGTGTAGGTCTTTTTCTTATTGTGCCATTGGGATGACGACCTGCGAAAGACTGGAGGCAGATGTGAGATGCTGGATGCGGCAAGCTGAAGACGGCGCTATGGCGCTCATTAAGGGAGGCCTATGGCCAACTGTGGACTAATATAGGTTGATGATGATGATGATGGTGAAGTTAATCTTTATCGAATATCAATATAATAGCAGTAAATAGATACAATAAACCAATTTGTCTCGTAAGAGAACATTTCTCGAAAATAAAGTGGTTTGAATACCGACGAGTTCGTACACATTGATTATTTTGCTCTTAAAGACCCATCAATGTCGAAAAGGGATTTATCTTGAGCGTTGCGTCTATCGAAGCATTTTATTAAAACTTTTCATCTAGCGGTCGTTGAATCTCTCGTAGGGCGGAATCCTCTAAAGTGCATTATAAGTTCATGTACCTAATATTGTCGCATTTTATTGCGGATCGGTAAATTTGAGCATAGTTTTGGCGTAGTGTGAACGTAGGTAATATTGGCATAGGGATATCGTAGGTTTGTCGAAGCGCTATCGTTGCCGTTTTGTAGCATTTGTGCATCATAGCATGAGTGTAGCGCATAGTAGCAATGGCGTTTCTACATTGTAACTTGTTTTAGCAGCGGTATCTTAGCTGTTTCGTAAAATTGGCGTAGCTGCATCGTCGCTTTGTCATAGCCGTTTTTTAGCATTAGCTTAGCTGCATCGTAGCTCTGTCGTAGAAATTTCGTAACATTGGCGTAGCTGCATAGAAGCATTGGCATAGTCGGATCGTAGCTCTGTCGTAGAGGTATCGTAGCCATTTCGTAGCATTGGCGACGCTGTACCAAAGCTCTGACTAAATAACTTAATAAATAATGATTCGTTTTCGTGCAAAAAGCAGAGCTTGTGTAATGGGTACTAGATAACTAATACTAAATACCAATAGAGACTGAGACTGTACATACCTACTAACGTCATTTCGCATACGAGACAAAACATTCCCTCCCAACAAGTTTGTACAATCAGCGCTTGAGTTCGATTGTGTCCACAAAGGATCAGTATAGCCATAGTCAAGACAGACTATAGACGTTTGTGTTGCATGTATGAATCTAGCCAAAGAAATCAATGTGCTTAATCAGATCACACTATCACACTAATATTATAAATGAGAAAGTTTGGATGGATGGATGTATGGATGGATGTTTGTTACCTCTTCAAGGCCAAAACTACTGAACGTATCGAGCTGAAATTTTGTATACAGATATTTATAATCCTGGAATCAAATATAGGCTACTTTTTATTCCATAAATCAGTTCCCGTGGGATAGAAATCACCTTTTAACGTTTCCATAGAAACAACGCGTGCGAAGCCGCGGGCGGCAGCTAGTTTTAAATAAAACGTCAAGTGCAAGTCGCACTAAGGGTTCCGTGTAATTGTAAGACCTTGTGTCTTGTCAAATATCGTGATTTTTTGGTCTAGGTCAACGAGAGTACCCTATTATAGGGTAGTAAATAGTTGTGTGTAATGTTGTGGTTTTGGTCCATGGCGAGAATAATTTTTTTGTGAATTAACTACAAATTTACAGTTTTCGGATTTTTCCCTTTATTTGTGCTATAAGATCTTGCTTCTTACCAAGTTTTATGATTCTAGGTCAACGGTAAGTATCTTATAGGTCCATAGCAAGAGTCAAAAGTATTTTTTTTTTGCGAATTAACTATGAATTTACTGTTTTCGGATTTTTTCCTTTACTTGTGCTATAAGAACTTGCTACTCACCAAATTTCATGATTCTAGGTCTACGGGAAGTACCCGGGTTTTGTGTGCATGTGATTCCCTTGGAAATTTCAAAATATTCGGAAACGGCCATAACTTTGATTGCTTTGCGCGACTTAGAAGTTTTCTTTATATCGAGGCTCCAAGAGGTTACGGACTTGACTATTTGATGTTACTTTCAACTCGATAGGCACCTCCACGCGTTCCTGAGAAAAGGGGGTTGACAGACGGACAGACAGACAGACGGACAACAAAGATATCTTATTACGGTTCCTTTTTAGGGTTTCGAAGATCGGTTTCGAAACCCTTATGGTCTCGCTTTGTCTGTCCTTTTTTCCCTCCTTAATAACTCAGCAACTACAGCAGCTATCAACTTGAAATTTAAAATAATAATACATTTCGTGCGCCTGTACAGATTTTAAGAAAAAAAAATTAAAATAAATGAAAAATGAAAATGAAAATTTTCCATACAAATTGAGATGTCAAAATTTTAAAAGAGACCTACAGAGTCAAGTGGGGTATCAAATGAAAGGTATTAGTTTGTACATTTCAAAATAGTTTTTGAAATTTCTGTAGGTTTCATACTTTATGAAATATTTTGAAAATAGTCGAAAAAATACCCATCCCCCCCCCCCATCTCCGAAGTTTGCAGAGCGATTTATTCAAAATGTATGGAGCGTTTGTAGATATAGATCTATATTTTACAGGAAAAATATAGAAAAGTCTGTAAAATGAACCGTTTTTGAAAAATGGTCAAAAAAAGGGGGGATAATTTTGAAAAAGGGGGGTCACCCCAATGAGTTGGGTATCATATGAAAGGTATCGGCTTGTACATTTCAAAACAGTTTTTGAAATTGCTGTTGGTTTCATAATTTTTGAAATATTTTGAAAATAGTCGAAAAAATACCCGCTCCCCCCCCCCTATCTCCGAAGTTTGCAGAGCGATCCATTCAAAATGTGTGAAGCGTTTGTAGATATAGATCTATATTTTACAGGAAAAATATAGAGAAGTCTGTGAAACGAACACTTTTTGAAAAATGGTAAAAAAAGGGGGAAATTATTTTCAAAAGGGGAGGCTACCCCACCGAGTTGGGTATCATATGAAAGGTATCGGTTTGTACACTTCAAAACAGTTTTTAAAATTTCGGTAGGTTTCATACTTTTTCAAATATTTTGAAAATAGTCGAAAAAATACCCATTCCCCCCCCCTTATCTCCGAAGTTTGCAGAGCGATCCATTCAAAATGTATGGAGCGTTTGTAGATATAGATCTATATTTTACAGGAAAAATATAGAAAAGTCTGTAAAATGAACCCTTTTTGAAAAATGGTCAAAAAGAGGGGGGATAATTTTCAAAAAGGGGGGTTACCCCAATGAGTGGGATATCATATGAAAAGTATCGGTTTGTACATTTTAAAACAGTTTTTGAAATTTCTGCTGGTTCAATACTTTTCGAAATATCTTGAAAAAAGTCAAAAATTTACCGCTGCACCCTATCACCGAAGCATGCAGAGAGATCCATCTGAAATGTAGGTTGGTACCTACTAGTTTTAGGTCTTCATTAAATTTCGGAGTTTCTAACCGGTACCTTTAGTACATACCTACTTGTTCACAAACGTTCGAAACCCTCGGCGCGCCAGTTACACTCGCACTTGACGGGTCTTGTTTCCTTTTGAGGTACGAAACCTAAAAATAGGTAGGTACCTAACTTATAACTCCCAGTAAAGCGTAATTTTACGTCATATTTCCACTGTAACACTAGCAAAAGCTTTTTAAGTAAACCATTGCAGAAATGAAGCTAAAAATATATAACTAAGTACAAGTTTTCATTTAGTTAAAGTGAATGTAAAAATCGCGCTTGTAGATGACTCGTAGATTTTATCAAGCCTTGCAGATAGAGCTAATGGTTTTTCAATAGTCTCGTAATGGCCTGGCTACCATTATACATCTCAATTTAAAGTTACTTACGTAGATAAGTAGGCTACTTAGAACATATTATCTGGAAAGTGATTGTGAACCGTACCTAACTCACTTAACGCATGCAACAAGATAATATTAATAACGTTTATAAATCCAGACTACGCAAATGGCTCATGAAAGACTAGTTCTACTCTACGATTAACGAGTTTTACGAACTGCCAGTCTGTTATTAATATTTTTTTTTAATTTTATAATAAAATCAGTAATAATAATTAATTATAATTTTAAACAATAATAATTTCTATATTCTTAATTACATTATTTTTAAGTAGGTAGGTATCGTTGTTTGAAGAAATATTAACTACTATTGTACTTTTGTACTTGGATCAATAAATATTTTGTATTGTATTGTTTCTAGACATCATTTCAAACGAAAGACGTCCACAGCTGGCATAATAGGCCTCTCCACTATGACCGCTCCTGCGCATAGCGTTTACAAGGAGTACTTAATTTACAAACGAGTGTGAACTCAGAAGTCAATTACTAGTAATTAATGTCCTCCTAGCCGAATTTCGACCACGGCGGCTAGTCTCATCGGAGACTGGCCAGATGCGCAGGACATTATTATAGTGCACAAGTGTGTGCATAAGTGTGCACAAACACAGGTGCACTCTCTATTCCCTCACTCTCATAATCCGATGGGACGGCATACCAACACGACCGGGACAAGTCAAGCGCAGGACCAACAGCCTAACGACTTTCCGAGACACGGGGGTGTAACACCGTCAACTTCCTGACTCCGGGCTGCTACTGTGAATTTTTCTTGCTAGAAAAACCCCTATAACGACTATTGGCCCGACCCGGGATTTGAACCCAGGACCTCATACAACGGTTGAACAAGCTGACCGCTAGACCAACGAGGCAAACAATCTGAACACTTACCTACTAGAAGTTAGTAATAAGTAGATACCTAATAAAGTTATTTACGAAGCTCCAATCATCAATCCGTCGTTAAGCTTCCCGAGAAAATCATCATAAAAGCTCTTTATTGACATAGATATATCACAAAATGCCATAAAAATGTTCATAGGTGACTCCTATGAAATATAAATTTCAAGTGGGTGTGTTAATACACTGGCAATAACGTTCATCTCATTCCATTGAGCTGCTAAATCCCCCTTTGAGGAATTTTAATTTCGTTTTACGCAGGATCATATGAAAGTTAATTTGAATAAGTTACGTGTTTGCACGTAAAATTGGGAAACGTAAAAAGGGTTAAATAAGTACGGACCTTGAAAGCAAATCATGGAATGAAAAACGTTCGTTTTTCTTTCGCGAAATTCCTAACAATTAAATAAAAGCCGAAGTATCTGGGTAGCACTATTTGATAAAATGTATGAAATAAATCTTACCTCTTTCAGTTGAGATGAAACACTAAATTTAATTGTTCAACAAAATGATGCAACATACCGAAAACAAACTACAAAAAATAAGCCAAACCACATATATTATATTACTATACTAGGCCAAACCAACTCTCAGAAGCCCGGGTGGGGTGAGTACAGTCAGCTGCACAGACATGTATACACTTCCAAAGTTTAAGTTTTATTTTACTCGGAACTTTTCAATAAAAGGACATGCACACGTTTTTCGTACAAAGTAGTCATCGTACTTCGTCAGAATGCGGTACATAAATTATCACAATTTCAATTACTATACACTTACTATTTAGTCAAATTGAAAACTTGGGAGTGCATACATATTTTTGCAGCTGACTGTACCTCCAAAATCACATACCTACGTAACAGGGAAAATTTTCAGGACACTTTCCCATAAATATGATAAAGGGGGTGTTCGGGTGAACGTCACCTAAGGCACTTACTGCTCGCTTCGACACCGATAATTTTAATAAGACGTCCCGGGATACGGTTCGATGTAAATATGGGTACCGATACCCATGTTTGGGTATGTTTATTTTATGAAAGGAGTTGTTGTGTGTTGGCAGAGAACAACTTTATCATAATATTGATATATGAAATTGAATTGAGTTTGTATTTGCGATAAACTATACCTGAGGGTTTGGGAGGGGTTAGTCTATTTGATGTTAGTAACGAAATGTGATCGTTACGTCTCCTTTTTAACCCCCGACGCAAAAAGAGGGGTGTTATAAGTTTGACGTGTCTGTCTGTGTATCTGTGTACTCATAACTGTGTATCTGTCTGTGGTATCGTAGCTCCCAAGCGGATGAACCGATTTTCGTT
The DNA here is from genome assembly GCA_963564075.1 of Eupithecia subfuscata. Taxonomy (NCBI): domain Eukaryota; kingdom Metazoa; phylum Arthropoda; class Insecta; order Lepidoptera; family Geometridae; genus Eupithecia; species Eupithecia subfuscata. Next base: position 7,553,371 of record OY751098.1, read on the forward strand.
TAGTTTTTTTGTGTCATAGATAATTTTATCCCGAGTGTTCTTAGCAAATTTGATTATCCTTTGATGTATTCACTACATCAGAGGACAAAATCCCAGTTTAATATTAAGTACTAAATCTCTAGCCCTAAGTATACCTAATAACAGAATAGACTAAGTTGTCTGAATAAAGAAATTAATTAATTTATTTATTATTTAGCCATGTTTCATGAAAATCTGTTCAGCCAATAAATGGCGTGTTTTTTGTTCACACGATGAGGCGTTGTACCAAATTGTATGGAAAAAGGAGTGGTCCGATCACCTCTCGTTATTAATGTCAAAAAGACTTACCCCTCTGTAGTATGACAGACAACCGATGTGGCGCGGCGGGGAAAGGTCCGCCTGCGACGTTGCGGGTTCGATTCCCACCACAAATGTTTGTACGATCTGCAAATATTTGTTTTGGGTGTTCTGGGTATTTTCTATGTATAATAAAAAATATCTATCCATGTTATGTATTGTAATAAGTACCTATATCAGTCATCTAGTACCCAACACAAGCTCTGCATTATTTATTATTATTATTATAATAAGACATGTGACATTATTGACTTAACTATACTACCTTCTAGAATCTAGAATCCTAGATATTAAATTTCAACAAACATTTATGAATTTAAACTCACAAAAACTGATAACTACCTATAGCAGAAAACAACAATGTCACAGCAAGGTACAAAATAAAAAAAAACACAAACTTCAAATGGGATAATTGCACATACGCAGCGAAAAAGGTTCAAGTTCAAGTTCGAAAACGGACGAGAACGAATGAAATGATAAATAAAAGCTGTAAAATCCAAAAACTGTTTCGAGCTTCTGCAATTTGCTTCGATGATAAGTCGTAAAATATTTTCACCCTACATTTCTTTGGCTTTGTTATTCTAACCCCTTTGTTTACAAAAAATATCTACGATTCTAGAACAATGTAGGTATGGTTAAAGGTTTATTATTACTCCAGTCATCAAAGTCCAAATATCACTTTATTTAGGGTCCAGCCTAGTGTTCCCAATCTTCCTGACGACCTCTGTGGCGCAGCAGGCGAAGGTCCACCTGCGACGCAGGAGGTTGCGGTTTCCATTCCCGCATTGGGACAAATGTTCTCTGATCTGCAGATATTTGTTCAGGGTGTTCTGGATGTTTTTCTATGTATAATAAAAATATATATCTATGTAGTGTATTGTATTATGTATATCTGTTATCTGGTACCCATAACACAAGCACGGCTTAGCTTGGGGCTAGATAAACTGTGTGAATTGTCCAGCATTATTTATTTATTTATTTTCCTATACGGAGCAGAAACTTGGACCTTGAAAAAGGCAGACCGCGTATGATGCCTTTGAGATGTGGTGTTTCCGCAAAATGCTCGAAAATGCGTGGACTGCGCACATCACCAACGTATCCATTCTAAAGGAGCTCAACATCAAGATCAAACTGTCCACCATACGACTGTTTCCAATACAAAGGGCGTAACTCCAAATCACCTACTTGTGGCAATAAGCAAAAAGCAACACAATAAAATCATACGGATACGGATTTATGTTTTGAGGCCTTACTAAACAAATCTTAACCACGAGATGAAATCAGTTAAAATGAAATCAATTTTGTAATATCTTTCATCTATTAAATTAGAAGAAATAAACTAGAACCATTCGCAAAAATGCTCTATCATCGTTCGCAGTAAAAATCGCATTAGCTGGACAAATAACGATAAAGCACGTCATTTAGATAGGATAATGGATACGAAATGTAAATAAATCTCCAGACTGCAATAAATAACAATGACCATGAGACCGTCTATTCCTTTACCCAACTAGATACTGTATTATAATGGGCAATACATAATTTAATGTACCTTACCAATGTTCTTTAAGACTTACCAATGTCAACATCATCATCATCAGCCTATATTGGTCCACGGCTGGACATAGGCCTCCCCTAATGAGCGCCATAGCGCCCGCTGTCTTCAGCTTGCCGCATCCTGCATCTGCCTGCAGTCTTTCGCAGATCGTCATCCCACTTGGCTGGAGGGTGTCCTACACTACGTTTGCCGAGTCGTGGTTGTCAGTTCTTCGCGAGATATGGCCGGCCCACTGCCACTTCAGCTTGCTAATTCTTTGAGCTATGTCGATAACTTTGGTTCTCAATCGGATGTATTCGTTACGAATTCTATCCTTCAGAGAGACTCCGAGATGGATTCACACAAACTTTCGCATTTAAAATACTAGTTTCTGCACGCGTTGTTTCTATGTAAACGTTTTTTGGTTATTTCTATCGATTTATGGGATAAAAAGTATGTTTGATTCCAGGATAAGAATTATCTGTAGGTATGCAAAATTTCAGCCCGATCAGTTCAGTAGTTTTGGCGTGAAGAGGTAACGAACATCCATCCATACAAACTTTCGCATTTATATTATCCTATCCTACTAATATTATACAGCTGAAAGTTTGTGAAATCTGAATTTTTGTAACCTAGGATCTCCAAAACTACTGAACAGATCAAGATGAAAGGGCATTGGGTAAAAGTGGCGTTGTTTTTGATGGTCCGCGGCCAGTTAAAAAACTATTGCCATTAATTAGTACTCTCAAAAATGAGCAACTTTCATTACTACAGCCACTATCTAAAATATATCGGAATCGAGATATCGAATGGCAAAAAATCATAAAATGATCGTCTAAATAAACAAATAACAAGACTTCCCTACAGTTTTTAGTAACCATTGCATTTCATAGAAGTAGTAGAATGAAATTAAACATAACGAGCTCGATTGTAAGCCGGCCCGGAGCTCGGTTCAGTTATGCTAACCAATCACAGCGCTCTATTCGTTTACCTGCGTGACGCTATCGCTCAACTCGACAACCGACCCTTTCTTTACTCACCATCTGACTTTCGTGTTGTTTGCGTGCGTAAATAAATAATAAATATAATAAATAATAATAATAAATTGTATTAGAAATAAAATATTAATGATGGGATACATACATGTTTTTTATTCATAACTTACTCGTTCCATACGTAAAATAATAGTATTTTTGAAATTAAAGTACATTTTATCACTAAAGGCTTGGCCAAACCAACGCGTTCAGCTCGCGTCCGCGGTGGCGTGCGCGGTGGCGGTCAGTTGTTGTGTACGAACTTGTAGCGACGTGTTCACATCGATGCGTCCTCTGATTGATCGCGGCGTCCGGTGCAGCGTCTGCAAGCGGCGGTGGCGATCAGATCGGGCTTGTTACGTTAGGACGCTGCACGCAGCTATTTATTTGTTGAGAAGAACTATGTTGTTTAGTTTTAGTAGTAGTCAATGACGTGACTCCAGCCTGGTGAACGCAAGAACAAACGCGACGGTGTATACAACTTTGTCGCCAAGCCTTAGCCAAGCCTTAAAGGCTTGACCAAACCAACGCGTTCAGCTCGCGTCCGCGGTGGCGTGCACGGTGGCGATACTGCGCGTGCAAAAGTGACTAAAACACGTGAGAAATGAAATTCCATAGAGTTTTTCCTCCCGGTTTCCTATAGGCCTGCAACATGCTTTCTATTCTATAAATGGAAAAGGAATAGGCAACTTTCCGAGCAGGTGTAGTATAAAATAGCTGCGTGCAGCGTCCTAACGTAACAAGCCCGATCTGATCGCCACCGCCGCGTGCAGACGCTGCACCGGACGCCGCGATCAATCAGAGGACGCATCGATGTGAACACGTCGCTACAAGTTCGTACACAACAACTGACCGCCACCGCGCACGCCACCGCGGACGCGAGCTGAACGCGTTGGTTTGGCCAAGCCTTAACTTAGATGATATTGTTCTCAACTTCAAAGTCGAATATTTCGGCTCCGATATAAGTTACGGCGTATTTTGTTTTTTATAATGAATAAACAGGTGTAGTACTTAAATTCAACACAAATTCCATCAGTGGCCGCATAAAAAAAAAACAACGCCACGACTCCATACAAACTTACCCAATGCCCTTTAGCGCACGTTTAGAGCAAAGCCTAACTTAGACAATAGGCTACTTTTTATACCGATAATACGCGATACTTTTTTCATAGGTAAGTGAAGATTACCGTCGTACGTGGTTAAACGTCTTTTTTTAGACATTTTGCTGATTCGAAAAAAAGCAACTTGATTGATTCCATTGCTTTTAACCCCCGACGCAAAAAGAGAGGGATGTTATAAGTTTGACGTGTCTGTCTGTGTATCTGTCTGTAGTATCGTATCTCCCAAACGGATGAACCGTTTTAGTCCGACGTTTAGTTTTTTTTGTGTCATAGATAATTTTATCCTGAGTTAGAACACTCACAAAAAGCCATGTTTCATGAAAATCTGTTCAACCATAAACGTCGATGGGTTTTTAAATTTTTAAATTTTGTCTTGCAAAAGAATTGTACCGATCTATCTCTTGCAAGCCTAGTAAAGTCTTTAATTTTAATTATAGCTATTGAGATAGAATGATTCCATCAATAACAATAAGCGTGTACTTAGGTACCCATAAAGATAAGCGCTATCAATTCGAGGTTCACTTAACTAGAACTAACTTAGTATAATTGAGATAAGGCAGGACTGCAAGTAAGTACTTAGTCGATATTACCACAGATCTACGGAGGTATAACTACAATAAGATTATTTCTAGGCTTGAATTAAATACTTAGAATCCCTAAGATCAGAAATTTAATAGGTAGGTAAGGTATCTATAAAATGATTATGTTTGGGAAGTAGTTTACCGAGGCTCTTCGGGTTTTAAAACATTATCTGAGCGTCTGTCGAAGCGACGAGTGACCCGAGAGCTGGTGAGTATCTGGCGCAGCGCATCAGCATTGCCATACAGCGGGGCAATGCAGCCAGCGTCTTGGGGACGCTTCCGACTGCTATTGCTATGGATCATTTGAGCTAACTGTAGATTGTTTGTAACAGTCTGCAGTTATCTTAATTATTTCAATTGTAAATACTAGTTATAATTTATTTATATTATTTGAGAGTAATTCTCATTGTCAATAAAGTATTATCCGTATAGAAGTTGTCATAGAACATTTTATTCACACTAATATTAGAATAATGCAAAGGGCTTTGAAGATTTTGCCCCAAGCATCGACTACGACACTGCTTTTTTAGGGTTTCGAAGATCGGTTTCGAAACCCTTATGGTCTCGCTTTGTCTGTCCTTTTTTCCCTCCTTAATAACTCAGCAACTACAGCAGCTATCAACTTGAAATTTAAAATAATAATACATTTCGTGTGTCTGTACAGATTTTAAGAAAAAAAAATGAAAATAAATGAAAAATGAAAATGAACATTTTCCATACAAATTGAAATGTCAAAATTTTAAAAGAGACCTACAGAGTCAAGTGGGGTATCAAATGAAAGGTATTAGTTTGTACATTTCAAAATAGTTTTTGAAATTTCAGTAGGTTTCATACTTTTTGAAATATTTTGAAAATAGTCGAAAAAATACCCATTCCCCCCCCCCTATCTCCGAAGTTTGCAGAGCGATCCATTCAAAATGTATTGAGCGTTTGTAGATATAGATCTATATTTTACAGGAAAAATATAGAGAAGTCTGTAAACTGAACCCTTTTCGAAAAATGGTTAAAAAGAGGGGGGATAATTTTCAAAAAGGGGGGTTAACCCACTGAGTGGGGTATCATATGAAAGGTATCGGTTTGTACATTTTAAAACAGTTTTTGAAATTTCTGTAGGTTTCATACTTTTTGAAATATTTTGAAAAAAGTCGAAATTTTACCCGCTCCCCCCCCTCTATCTCCGAAGTTTGCAGAGCGATCCGTTCAAAATGTATGAATCGTTTGTAGATATAGATCTATATTTTACAGGAAAAATATAGAAAAGTCTGTAAAATGAACAGTTTTTGAAAAATGGTCAAAAAGAGGGGGGATAATTTTCAAAAGGGGGGGCTACCCCACTAAATGGGGTATCATATGAAAGGTATCGGTTTGTACACTTCAAAACAGTTTTTAAAATTTCTGTAGGTTTCATACTTTTTGAAATATTTTGAAAAAAGTCGAATTTTTACCCGTTCCCCCCCCCCTATCTCCGAAGTTTGCAGAGCGATCCATTCAAAATGTGTGAAGCGTTTGTAGATATAGATCTATATTTTACAGGAAAAATATAGAGAAGTCTGTGAAACGAACACTTTTTGAAAAATGGTCAAAGAGAGGGGGGATAATTTTCAAAAGGGGGGGCTACCCCTCTGAATGGGGTATCATATGAAAGGTATTGGTTTGTACATTTCAAAACAGTTTTTAAAATTTCTGTAAGTTTCATACTTTTTGAAAAATTTTGAAAAAAGTCGAAATTTTACCCTTTCCCCCCCCCTATCTCCGAAGTTTGCAGAGTGATCCATTCAAAATGTATTAAACGCTTGTAGACATAGATCTATATTTTACAGGAAAAATATAGAGAAGTCTGTAAAATGAACAGTTTTTGAAAAATGGTCAAAAAGAGGGGGGATAGTTTTCAAAAGGGGGGGCTACCCCACTAAGTGGGGTATCATATGAAAGGTATCGGTTTGTACATTTCAAAACAGTTTTTAAAATTTCTGTAGGTTTCATACTTTTTGAAATATTTTGAAAAAAGTCGAAATTTTACCCGTTCCCCCCCCCCTATCTCCGAAGTTTGCAGAGCGATCCATTCAAAATGTGTGAAGCGTTTGTAGATATAGATCTATATTTTACAGGAAAAATATAGAGAAGTCTGTAAAACGAACACTTTTTGAAAAATGGTCAAAAAGAGGGGGGATAATTTTCAAAAGGGGGGGCTACCCCACTGAGTGGGGTATCATATGAAAGGTATCGGTTTGTACATTTCAAAACAGTTCTTAAAAATTCTGTAGGTTTCATACTTTTTGAAAATTTTTGAAAAAAGTCGAAAAAATTACCGCTACACCCTATCACCGAAGAATCAAAATCAAAAATCAAAATCAAAAACTCTTTATTTCCATAAATACAATAAATGTACACTTAGAAAAGGTCAAAATATAAAGCTAAACACTGACACGGAAATAAAGTGATATTTTTGATTTCTGTCGCTTCGGTATGTAGACTAAAGTAAAGAAGCGACGAAGAAACCTTTAGCCTGTTAGTTGTTATTTTTCGAGTTGGAGCAAAACCCGTCCCAAGCATTTTTGTCCTCTAGATAATCTGATATTTTATAGTAAGCCTTTTTGCACAGCAAGGTTTTAACAATTTGTTTGAATTTATTTATTGATAATTTTTGCAACTCACTAGGAGTTTTGTTGTAGAAGCGTATACATTGCCCTTTAAAAGATATTTTAATTTTGTGTAGCCTAGTTGTGGGCACAGCGAGCTTATGTTTGTTTCTGGTATTCAAATTATGTTTATCGCTATTTTTAGGGAACTGACTTATATTTTTATGTGTGTACAACAAGTTTTCATAAATATATTGACATGGTACTGTCATTATGTTTATTTCTTTGAATTTATCACGCAGGGATTCTCTGGGACCCATATTATAGATTGCACGAACAGCCCTCTTCTGCAGCACAAATACGGTGTTAATATCTGCAGCGTTCCCCCACAGCAGTATACCATAAGACATAATACTATGGAAGTAGCTGAAATAAACAAGTCTAGATGTATCCACGTCTGTAAGATGACGGATTTTTTTGACTGCATATGCTGCAGAACTAAGTCTCTTCGATAGCTTATCTATGTGTGGGCCCCATTGAAGTTTATTATCTAAGGTGATTCCTAAGAATACGGTACTTTCTACTATTTCTAAAGTTTCTCCTTTAACGTTCACATCAGCCTTCACTTGTTTAACATTAGGTAGAATAAATCTAATACATTTTGTTTTGGTTTCGTTTAACAAAAGATTATTGACACTAAACCAATGAACTACTTTTGAGATTGCATTATTCACATCGTCGAAATTTGTGTTTTGTCGTTTCATTTTAAAAAGCATGGAGAGAGATCCATCTGAAATGTAGGTTGGTACCTACTAGTGTTAGGTCTTCATTAAATTTCGGAGTTTCTAATCGGTACCTTTAGTACATACCTACTTGTTCACAAACGTTCGAAACCCTCGGCGCGCGAGTTACACTCGCACTTGACGGGTCTTGTTTTAAGATAAAATTTATATATTTGGATAGAGAACACTTTCTATCTTTTCTTCCCACTTCCTACTAATGTTATAAAGCCGAAAGTTTGTGAAATCTGAATTTTTGTTACGATGATCTCCAAAACTACTGAACAGATCAAAATGAAATTAGGCGTACGTTTAGAGCAAAGCCTAACTTAGATAATAGGCTACTTTCTATACCGAAAATACGCGTGCGAAACGGGCAGAAGCTAGTATATTCAAATATAAAATGTCCCATGACATAATGTCCTTTGATAAAATTCTCATCAGATCATTTCTTAAAGAAAAGTTAGAGCAATAGGGATTTTCATCTGAGAATATTTTTTTTTACCTAGCCTGGTTTGTCCCACTGCTGGGCAATATATGTACTGTAAATGTAATGTTATGTTAAATTTAAATTAGTTCAGGTTATTTTTACAGACTATGAGTGGAAACTGTCTTTAGCTTCAATTGTTCTAGTTTAAGAATTTATTGTCACCTAAACTTAAGCTTTTCCCAAATAAATAAAATAAAAATAAATTTAGTCTCTAAAAACCAGTGGTACCCGATGTAAGGGCTACCCTCCATACATCTAAAAAAATCGCAACTAAAAAAATCATAAAAACTAGTAAGTAAACGGATGAAATATCGCTTATATGAAGTTTCTGATTTGATTAGGAATAACATAAATCCCAGAAAAAGCACGTGCTTGCGAAGCCGCGGACAGTAGCTAGTTTTAGTATGTTTTTACTCTAAAGTCTATCAAAGGGAATCTTTTATCTATGCTGAAAAATGGTTCAAACCTTGGTAGAGATAAACCATTCTTAAAATGAATGCCGATTGAATGACGTTTAATGGAAGGGGCTTGCATTTTGGCGTGCATTTTTAGAATGGTTTATCTCTCCGTGTTAGTAAAGTAACTTCTAAAACAGCAAAATATCAGTCTTGGCATCTTCAATGCCGACTTAGCCGATTCTGTTTGGAACCTGACAAATTTCTCTTCATCTAAATCAGTTCTATGTACTTGTATGTAAAGCAAATGCTTGTAAAGCAGCTTCTAAGTACGGTTCGTAGAACATCTCAGCTCAACTCATCAAGGCAAAGACTTATTCAGACTGATGAATTGATAGATGGATAGATAAGATAGGTAATAATTTATTGTACCACACAAAGACAGATACCAATACAGAAATAAATGCTAAGAGTAGACGAAATACAAAAGCGGCTTTATCGCTAGCTTATTACTTCTATTGAGTACTTTATATTATACTTTACTAATTGGCAACCATTAACCCATACACTGATACAAAGTCTTAATTTCGCGTCACCCAAAGAGGGAGGGAGAGAGGAGTAAGTAATTTAATAAATGTATTCGCGGATATTCGTTACTGCTTTAATTTTCTTCTAAATTTCTCGACGAACGTGTCGTAAAATTTCTCTAATGTTAACTAGGTAGATATCCCAAACAACTTCTTTTCCAAAAAATTCAAACGACTATCCAAAACAATTTGAATTCTTGTAGTAACGTTTAAAATAATCTTAAAGGCCTGCCTTTCTGAATGAACCTTAAATGGCTGCTCTTTGTAGATAGAGCAAACAGCTAAAACGTGTAACTAGAGGGCCAAAGAGCTCCGATGTAATGCGGGTAGTACGGTGTATTTATTCCTTGCAACACGTTTCAATTAGCAGACGGAATTAGTTACATGCTCCTAGAATAAACTCAAATTACACGAAGCGATATTGCGTGGCAGCGCTGCAAAATATTGTTGTGTAATTTCGAATACTGTTAGTAGAAGAACCAATACTTGATAATGGTAGGAAGGGATCAATAACGAAATTATTCCAACACAGCGATTCCGAGAAAACTTCAGAAGGTTGATGTTATTAGGTATTAGAGGTAAGTAACCTTATTTTGCTTCATACTGTCGATATATCTCGGCTCCAGATGCATAAGGCCGGATGTATGATTTCTTTATTTTTCAGGAGAGGCAAAACAAAAATGTCACACTAATCTGGTCATAATTACTCAAGGCTGGAATTTTAGTTCTTTTTTTGGTGTTTGACAATATACTATACCTTTATTTTGTTGTAATTAAAATTACTGTAGCTCTGTTAAAAAAATTATAACTATAGATTTTTCATAAAATTGGCTTCCTGCGACCTTATTCCTGTAAATTCCTTTTATTAAACTTAATATCGGTGGGTGTATTATATAACATCATTGCTGTCGATACTGTAATTTTTATCGTGGTTTATGGCAAATAGTTTTGGGTAATTTCAAGACTGAGTTTAATTGAAGCACTGAATTGCATTAAAAAGTTTTAACTACTTACCTAATACTTAATAGATATAAAGATAGTGGTCGAGGTAAAATAAATAAATAATAAATAACAATAATAATGCTGGACAATTCACACAGCATTATCTAGCCCCAAGCTAAGCAGAGCTTGTGTTATGGGTACTAGATAACTGATATACATAATACAATACACTACATAGATAGATATTTTTTATTATACATAGAAAAACATCCAGAACCTCTGAACAAATATCTGCAGATCGTACAAACATTTGTCCCGAGGCGGGAATCGAACCCGCAACTTCCTGCGTCGCAGGCAGACCTTCGCCCGCTGCGCCACAGAGGTCGTCAAATCAATTCAAATAAATTGTGTAATAGGAGTTGTAAATACGAATGATGTGGTAATAATAATAACAATATTCTCCTAGCCGAATTTCGACCACGGCGGCCAGTCTCATCAGAGACTAGCTAGATGCGCAGGATATATTATAGTGCATAAGTGTGTGTGCAAACACAGGTGCACTCTCTATTCCCTCACTCTCATAATCCGATGTAATGATGCAGCAGATAATGATGTGTGTAGGTTAGGTACCTACCATTCGTAGTTTACATTTGTTCGCTTATGGCCAACTTAGCAAACCGTCCACTATTTTTCACGATTTCGTAATCGGTAAACTTCGCAATCAATCAACTTCGATCGGTCAACTTAGCAACTAGTCACTCTTGCAATCGGTCCTCTTATCGGCTCGCAATCGGCGTTCGGTCAAAAATAATACTAACAATTTTATTCATGATCTAGCGGGGAAGTTGCGATTCGTAAATTTCGTAATCGACTTACCTAGTTGAAAGGGACCATTCGTCCATATTGTTTTTGAAAAAATAAAGAGCCTGACGAGCGACGCGGCCGGCACTGCGTCCGTCCACAATTTATGTTTCGTTCGCGTCTAGTGAAAGCCTCCGATGAAAGTTTCATCGTATCTGCAAACTGCAGGCGTGAAAATAAAATTGGAACGAGCTTTGGGTTTCCGAAAATACAGGCTATCGGACGTTGAGAGAGAATAGTTTGGAATAGTCACTTTTGATCAATGTTGTGCGATTTACACGCGTGACAGGATTGCCAAGCGCGTGATGATGGATGCACTGCATCATGGTTCACCGAGGCTTTATTTGCTATCGAACCTGTCTTCGTGACCGTGTTTGCATAATATCTGCTGTCGGGCATTGTGGACATTATGTCAATTTCCGCACACAGATTAAATGTTGATTGTTCATCATAATTATCTACCTTGATAGTAGGTATGAATAATCTCCCTTTGTTCTGTAAGGTCGGTCAGTAGTTTGTTCATTCGGTATTGAAACATTATTTATATCCCCTGGGAACTGATACATGGGGATAAAAATTCTATGTGTTATTCCAGGTACGGTCTACGAAAAATTTCAACCCGTTTAGTAGTTTTGGCGTGAACAAGTAACAAACATCCGTCCATCCATCCATCCACCCATCCAAACTTTCGCATTTATAATATTAATAGCTGCTGTAATATTTTTCGTTTCTTTGCTGATAGTCGGCTAATTCCTCTCGCTCCGTCGTTGGTTGTACAACGCAATAAATTTCTGGCATTCAGACAAAGCAACCAAGCGAAAGAGCCCTGATAAAAATACGATGACTTGCCACCAGACACATTTTTCTAAAAGACAATGGACCCTTCAAGTTGTTATGCTTTGCTACATTGATGGGGAGGTGAATTTTTAAATACATATTAAAAGACGCACTGATTTTTAAAACTTCGGTATCATTCTAAGATACCTACATTATACCTATCACCTACCGGACGACCAGGAAATCCCTTTGCCTACAAATGGACTTTTCAAACAACCATAGAGATATTTTAGTCGACACAAAATATAAGCAATTTATTCATTATAGTTATTTATTGCGTCATATTAATATAGTCCGTACAATTAATTTGACTGGACTTAATGATTACCTATTACAAGGAATACACACAATATTTACTACCCATTAGGGGTGTCGGAATGAATCAATCAATCAATACCTTTTATTATCCTTTATCTCACGACGACGTTAAAATAGAAAACAGTCTGTGTTTTTTTTGACTAGTTAAATTAAAACACGTTTTTATGAAACATAAAACACAACACCGTATTTTCTATCCATTCTACGTCATATTTGCACGTAACATCTCATTTCACGCTGTTTGCGTTTATGAATTATTTTTCACAATATTGTAATACCTATGTTAATAAATAAGGGGTTTTGAATATCCGGGGTGCGGGCCGGATGCGGATGTTGTTTATAGAATGTTGTGTTGGATAGTAAGTAACTTAAATACCTGTAGACAAGCGGCGTTAACGCTATACTTACTACTATGTAGGTAAGTACCATAGTTGGTTAAAACCTACATGAATAGATTAGAACAGAATAGAATAATTTTATTGTTAAATTGTGTTACATCAAGGTCTTAAAATGAAATAAATGTTTCAACAATTTGATCCGTTTCGGACGTACAATAATAATTTTAAAGTATTTGTATAGATACAAATAAAAATTATTTACATTTCTTACTGCATACTGCATATGCCTTATTTTAAAGGTAAAATTAAAACCAATAACCCGTAATGTATCTAGTCTAACTACTCATCAAAAAATTATTTTAGATTATAGTGCACGCAATTAACAAGCCATTTCCTCAACTTACATCTGAACGTATTTCCATTTAGTTGTTTTGACTGTATTACGGAATTACGGCAGTCGAAATACCGGATAACGGAATACCGAAAGTACAGTTGTTTTATTTCTAATGGTAATTTATTGTATACTTTTAAAGCTGTAATGTAAGAGCTTTTCTGGAACATAGAATTATTTATTTGGGGTAAACATAGATTAAATTTATATTTGATAAATAATAATAATAAATAATGCTGGACAATTCACACCGCATTATCTAGCCCCAAGCTAAGCAGAGCTTGTGTTATGGGTACTAGCTATAACTGATATACTTAATACAATACACTACATACATAGATATTTGTATCATTCATAGAAAACATCCAGAACGCCCTGGACAAATGTGTGCAGGTCGTACAAACATTTGTCCGGAGGCGGGAATCGAACCCGCAACCTCCTGCATCGCAGGCAGACCTTCGCCCGCTGCGACACAGAGGTCGTCCGCTGCGCCACAGAGGTCGTCGTTTATTTGTCAAGTTTTCTACTCGGTTTGATTATGTTTTAAAGAAAGCTGAATTATTTTGTACAAATAGGCAGATTTCTAATATGAATATACCAGTAAGTGCTAGGATATTATTGCCTTTGAAGATATTACGCAATAAGTGAATACTTTGTAGTGTATATGAGATAGAATACGATGTAGTGTATTCCCTACACTCAAGAAGGTATATTTGAATTTCTTCTAAATAATAATAATAAATAATGCTGGACAATTCACTTAGCATCATCTCGCCCCAAGCTAAGCACTAGAATGCAAAAACTCAAAATGTGTAAAAGTTTTTACCATCCTTGGTACAAACTTTCAACAATTTGTATGTTCTCCTGAACATGCGTTTTATCTGCTATTATGGCTATAATCACCCGTGATGAGAATTTCTTACATAGAGTTTATTGTAAAATTGCCAAACAGTTGGTAAGAAAACAATATAATTACGAGACCAGGCAGCAATTACTGAAGTTATTTATAATATAAAATGAGGGTAGATCGAAACTTTTGGGTTTTGAGATTTTCTCAAATCTCTACCCGTTGTAAATAACTTTAGTTTTTGCGATCTGCGACACAGTATTTTACTTCTGCAGGTCGCATCGCTGCCTATTATTTTTTGTTAAATCCTTAAATGTGTTCCAAAATAAAGACTTTTTACTTTTTTTACTTTTTACTTACTTTTAGTGTTAATAACCATGATGCATTTAAAATTTTTATAAGGCACAAAATAGATATATGCAAACCTTTTTGCAAACATGCAGATAAATCTGATATGCAATGTTGTTTTTCCGGACTATCTGTCTAATACGAGAGGGAAGGAGGATAGTAGCCAGTAGATAAGCGGCCGTATTTCCACTCCAAAAGCGGGACTCAGTCGCCAGTCGGAACTTAAAGTTGAAAGGAAAACGAAAACAATTTCAGCGCGTTGCTTCCTCTCGGCAGATCATTACAGACATCTTCAACTCGGGCGATGTTTTAATATTTTTTTTCTAACTACAGACGCTTCTTCCGGGAGTAATTTGTAGAGTAACACGTTTTTCTTTCTCGGTTTGATGGAAATTAATAAATTGCGCTACGCTGAGTTCGATAAGAGGAAAAACTTGTTTTGTACCAATCTGTGCGCTGTCTGCTATTCAAACGTGATGCTTTTAGCGGAATTTTTGCTCAAATATTGCTTTATTCGGTAAAATGGTCCATAAATAACAATAAAACAAGAACCTCTGTGGCGCAGAGGGAGTAGGTCCGCTTACGACGCAAGATGTTTCGGGTTCGATTACCACCTCGAGACAGATTTTTGTACGAACTGCAGATATTAGTTTCGGGTGTTCTGGGTTTTTCTATGTTTTCAAAAAAATATCTATCTATGTGTGTAATGTATTATATATCAGTTAACCAGTACCCGCAACACAAGCTCTGCTTACTTTGGGGCTAGATAATGCTTGTGAATTGTCCAGCATAATTTATTTGGTATATACATATAATATATATAACAATTATCTTCATTAAAATGTAAAATGTCGATTATTATAAGATAGATAATAGATTTGCGTGGTGAGTATGGCAACCAGTGTTGCCGTTTTAGCGACTTTGTCGCTAGATCTAGGGGATTTTGGACTCGTTTAGCGACATTTTTTTCAGATTTAGCGACAAAAAAATATCTAGCGACTTTTTAAAATAACGAAATAGTTACTTGGTCTTTAATTACTTGCAACACTTAGTCTATTATTGATAATTCGGGGATGCCCCTAGCAGTGAAGTTTATTTGTCGTGGACCGTGGTTGGTACCACGGAGTACTAAGTAGTAGTTATTCTGTGGTGGTACCAAACACTGTTCCGTCTCTGTTTAGCATTCGAACTGTTAGTTATTGTCGTCTTGTTTTACACATGGTACTTGATCTATCTACCTACCAATTATACTTCAGTTCGCGTCGCGTCATTGTTTCACAAGTTACTTACACTGTTTGTTAGTTTTGTCCTTTCCCAGTTAACAAAAATTAGTTGGAAAGTTAAAATGGACGTACCATTAAAGAAGAAGACTTACACCCAAAAGTACAGAACTGAGTGGGAAAACCAAGCAGAGTTCAAAGGCTGGCTTAAACCTAATAAGAATGATGCATTTAAAGCCTTTTGTTCGTTTTGTCACAGTGAAATGTTTGCTAAAATCAACGATTTATGGAAACACGCAAAAACAAAGAAACACCAACAAAAATGTGAAGTTCTTTCAAAAAACCAACAAATAAGTTTATCTCCTGCTCCTAAAGAAAACATGCAGTCTCGACATTGGCGGATACAAGGGGGGGGGGGGCATGGGGGCCATGGGGGTCAAATATTTCGATGTCCAAAGGGTTTAAGAACCGCTATCTCATAGAATGATATTTTTTCGGCGCAACGCCGCACTGCCTCTCCTGCCGCGCCACCCGCGCGTGACTCGATGATTTATTTTGTAAAAAAAAATATTATACTTATTATATTTTATAAAATATTTTGATATTATAAAATATTTTTTATTTACCTGTAATTTTAACCCTTTCTCCAATCCTTGTTAAAATGCCCCATAACCCCCCCCCCCCCCCCCCCCCCAAATGAGATCTTGGATCCGCCCTTGAGTCTCGAAAAGCTGAAGGTAAACTTGCTTTGTTTATTTCGGAACACAGTGCCATTTCCCAAATAGATCATTTTGACCGATTTGTGCAAAGATGTTTTTGAAAATTCAAAATGTGCAAACGATTTGAAAATGCACAAGTCATATAGAGTTTCTGATAAGAGAAACTTATAAAACGTGGTTTTCAATGTCATCGAAGCGGCAACAAGAATATAAAGAAATCTATAGCCTTATCAACTGTGGAGAAGGACCTCTCAAAATTCTTAAAGTGTCTGATACTCGCTGGCTATCTATAGAACCAGTGATAGTCCGCATTTTATCTCAGTGGGAAGAACTTAAACTGCATTTCTCACTAACTAAAGACAAATGTCACACGGCTGATTTACTGAATGCAATGTACATGGACGAAGCCAACCGCCTACATTTATTATTATATCTCAAAAGTGTGCTAAATGATAATATATTCAAACAGGAATCAAAATTTTCGAAGGGGAGAACGCAGATCCTGTGAAATTGATTACCCCATTGATGACTTTGTTGCGATCTGTTTGCAACCGAATACTGATACCAAATGCTGCAACAACAGATAAGGACTTTTTAACGATAACAATAGAAGACCACTTAAACCCAGTACCCTACTTAGGCTACTTGTTTGAATCACATATCAGTACGTCCAATTTGACACGTGAAGCCGTAGCCGCTATCAGAAAGAGTTGTGTCGATTTCACAATTAAATTTGCAAAAGAAATACAAAACCGCGTTCCCAGCAATTACACCGCTCTTGAAAAAATGGCTCAGCTGTCTAAAGAAAACACATTATAGCAGATAAAGGATGATTCAATGGCTGAACTTGCAATTGAACTGGGTTTTGATGAAGACAAAGTCGACAAATTATTACAGCAGTGGCACAGTATTCACTTTGTCAAGTGGGATACAACTGAAAATACTGTGAAATTCTGGGCTCAAGTTTATAAGTATAAAAATGCTGCAGGAATTAATACATACATAGAACTAGCAGATTTGGCTATAACAGTTCTGTCACTGCCACATTCAAACGCTGAAGTCGAGCGAATGTTCAGTGTGATGAATATCGTAAAAAATAAACTAAGAAACAGATTGGCGCCTGTTACTCTGAATTCAATCATTCTTATAAAAAACCAATTAAAAAATTTAAACCAGACTTGCCACAGCTACGTATTGCCTGAAGATGTTCTTTCCAAAATCTCAAAAACCATTAAAAAACAAAGAGTACCGAAATGGGACCATCAACTTCCAGAACTGCTCCTGCCAATGTTTGTGATGGGGATGACGTCTTAGATGACGAAATGTTGCAATTTATTCAATTTTGATTTTTGATTACTTATTGTTTGTGTAAACCAACATCTTTTTTTTATGTAACATGTAAGGAGAAAGGCAAACGGCCCGCATGATGGGAAGTAAGTGGTGATTATCTTCAAGTAATAAACACTTAAATATTACCCGTCTTTTATTAATGCAATATCCTTATAAAAAATCTAGCGACATTTAACTAGATTTTTCATATATCTGGCGACTTTTCGATTGTAGCCTAGCGACTTTTTTTTTGCCTGAGCGGCAACCCTGATGGCAACCCAACCCTCACGGGGCAGGCATTTTCAGTAATAAACGTATGTGTGCTGAGAAAGAAAACATCGAGGGATCGAGAACCCCAGAAATCCGTGAAAACAAATGACTCCCCGAGAAATGATCCGCACTTTATCGCAATCAATTAGGCATCTCCCAATGATTTTCTTCTCAACGGTTTAGTGCAGGTCAAAAAACGTCTGGCGCAGGGATTAGATTCTCTGACCTCTGGTAATTAATTACGCGTAGCTTTTTGCAGGGCTGAGGAAGAAACGGCCAAGATTTATCGTTTGCGCCACTTCACTAGGTAGATTTAGAACTGGCGGTGAATTTGTAACTTTATTTAGAAAAACGTTTCTGTTTTCGTAAGTTTACATCACTTCAACAGCCTAACTGGTCTTCTGCTGGACGCAGGCCTCCCCCTAATAAGCGCCTTATCAGCTTTTATGTCATAGGGGTAAAGCCCATAATCCCTACGCTGGGCGTGCGGGTTGGGGAGCTCAGTTCGGTGGTAGAATAGTTCTGCTGGGGACGCTGTTGCCCACCCCCGGTGGATATTCCTTAGTCGCCTCCTACGACACCCGCGGAAACAGTTGGGGTGGTGCAAACTATAAGCTGGGATAATTTTACACAGGTAGAGTTCATTATGAATGTAAGCGGGTTAACTACGAACCTGGTTTGTGTTGGAAGAACACCAACGTGTCATCCCATAACGATGAATTCGTCAAATTACGAAAGCTTTCGAGTAAAATAGGTAGAGTTCTAATCTAAAACGTGGCAAAACCAACAAGACAAGTTTGACGAAAAATCGTCTTGTTTTTTTTTGTCAGGCTTAGATGACACGAAGAAAAACCGGAAAATTATTCAATAAACGCATACCTTGAATTTATAGAAGTAAGTAGTTATAGATTCCATACTATTCAATATCTGAATAAGCGCAGACACTTACTGATCTTCGTTGCAGCTGAATGGCCTCAAAGCAAAAAACAAACTTTATTAGCAAAGAAAAAACAAATACCTTGGTTTTGTAAATTTAAAATCAATCAAATTCTCAATTGTTTCAATTGTAAATACTAGTTGTAATTTATTTCTATTTTTTTGTAATTTTCTTTTAAAATAAAGGTTTATCAATCAAATTATTGATTTACAAACACAGCACAAAGATATGTCTGAGTCAGGACCTGTTAGACCTACACACACGCGCTTGTCGGCTTGCTGAGTGGGTTACTTAGTACCAACACAATGCTTACTTGTGTTAATATAAGTAAAAAACTTACGTATTGTGTTAGTATTAATGTTCACTTGTTTTTTGTACGTGTTTATTTATTTAAAACATTACTTCTATTATTACAGGTCACACCTAATACAACAGAGTAGTCATCTTAATGATTATATATGTAATTAAATAATACACAACAGTAACAATAATACATAATAATACAATTAAATATACAATAAGCAAAATAATTCAATACAAATGTCAATTAGCCAAACTACACAAAAATTCAGTCAAACAATAAGCAAAATAATTCAATACTAATGTCAAAAAATACAGGTCATAATAATTTCAAATTAACTTAGTGTTACTAAGTAGTATTTTTATTTTTATTTTATTTGCGGTGTAGTGTTTATTAAATACTTTTCTTATATGGTTATGATACCTAAGTTAGCATCATCAGTAAGCACCAAAATAGGGGTAATTTGATCAATGAGATACTTTTTACGCCCCGGCTCTCGGTCTAGCCTCTAGACGGTGAATTACTAATCTTTTCTTTAATTCTGATCCCTTGTTTTCTTCCGGTGGTAATAGATCCGAGAGTCGGATTATGGGAACTCATTTCGCTGTGCCAAATTGCCTGAAGTCACAATACTTAGGTACCTACTACTCGATAAGCACCTACCTATCCTTTGGCGTTCCTATGTTTAAGCAATTTATGTTGATTTTTGGCGCCAGCCCGCAGCTTTATAAAACAGAGAAAAGAATGAGAAAATCTTTACCTACCTACTATCCATACTTCACATCACACTAATAATATTATAAACTAGTTTCTGCCCATGGCTTCGCACGCGTTTGTTTCTATGGAAACGTTTAAAGGTTATTTCTATCCCATGGGAACTGTTTTTAAAAATAAAAACTTCTTATAATGGCTTAGCTTCAGAGATATTTTTGGCAACCAGTAGTTTAAGTAGGCCCCTTGGAATTGAATCTAAACGTACCGGGTATGAATACTGTTGGCATAGAACGTATTCGTAGGTTGGCTATTAGCACGTTCTAACGGCATTGTGGGGACCCGGGGCTCCGTAGGAACTCCGTAGCTCAGCTATCTATTCGTATTGATTCCTAGTTTACGTCTTGGAAGACCATCGAGCACAATTCGATGCTACATACTGTCTGCCTCGTTGGTGTTGCGGTCAGCTTGTTCAACCGCTGATTATGAGGCCCTGGGTTCGAATCCCGGGTCGGGCCAATAGTTGTTATTCGGGTTTTTCTAGGCAAGGAAAATTCACAGCAGCAGCCCGGAGTCAGAAAGTATGCGGTGTAACACCCCCGTGCCTCGAAAAGCAAGTTAAGCCGTTGGTCCTGCGCCTGACCTCGAACTAGTCGTGTCGATCTGTCGTCCTATCGGATTATGAGAGTGAAGGAATAGAGAGTGCACCAATTCCTGCGCATCTGGCTAGTCTCAGATGAGACTCGCCGCTGTGGACGAAATTCGGAAGGAGGATCGGAGGGAAAGCACGTTAAGCCGTTGGTCCTGCGCCTGACCTCGCCCTAGTCGTGCCGATCTGTCGTCCTATCGGATTATGAGAGTGAGGGAATAGAGATTGCACCTATTCCTGCGCATCTGGCTAGTCTCAGATGAGACTGGCCGCTGTGGACGAAATTCGGCTAGAAGGACATTATTATTATTATAATATACACAAATCGTCTTATAAATAGTTGATTAGCCCCTATCCTTGGTAGTAATCTCAATAACAGGGTACATGGGTCCTAGTTAAAGTAATTTGGCTACGAGTTTGGGCATCAGTCTCTTGGGAATCTCGGTCGGATTCATGCTGTAAAAAGGAGTTGATGTCAATAACTCATCTGCGTTTTTCCTCTCTGCCAGTAAACATTTCTGCCAACCTTTCCACGTGATCATATACCCAGATAAGGTTTTCATATTAAATAAAATGTCAAGTGCGAGTCAGACGCGCGTAAGTCCTTGTGTCTTGCCAAATATCCGGATTCTAGGTCAACGGGATTTAGGTACCCTGTAGGTTTTGGTCCATGGCGAGAATCGAAAGTAACTTTTTTTGGTGAATAAACTACAAATGTACGATTTTAGGATTTTCCCTTTACAAGAGATAAAAGTTCTTGCTTCTTGCCAAATTTTATGATTCTAGGTCAACGGGAAGTACCCTATAAGGTTTTGGTCCATGGCGAGAATAAAAGATTTTTTTGTGAATAATAATAAACCTATATTTCAGATAAGTCCACAGTTTTAAAAAATATACATATCTACAGTTTAATAGATATAGAAATAGATAATAAACTAGGTACAAATTTTCTGTTTTCGAATTTTTTACTTTACTTGTGCTATAAGACCTTGCTTCTCGCCAAATTTCATACTTATCGGTCTACGAGAAGAACCATATATAGATTTTGGTCTTTGGCGAGAATCAAAATATTTTTTTTATTGAATAATTTCATGATTCTAGCTCTACGGGAAGTACCTACCCTATAGGTTTTGAGTGCATGTGATTTCCTAGGAAATTTCAAAATATTCGGATATAAACGGCTGTAGGTAACTTTTGATTGCGTTGACTTGGAAGTATTATTTATATTGAGGCTCCAAGAGGTAACAGAATAGATAGTATTTGATGTTAATTTCAACTCGAACCCGTTTCTGAGAAAATGGAGTTGACAGACAGACATACAGACAACAAAGTGATCCTATTAGGGTTCCTTTTTTTCCTTTTGAGGTACTAAAATACAAGAAAACTCAATCTAATTTGCTATGTGATTTATAACAATCTGATTTCTATATAGAAATCAGAACCGAATACCTACGCCCCCCGGCGCCCAAAAGTACGGAAAACTCACCAGAATTTCTGTGAAATTATTTCTATAGAAACTTATTTAATTAATGGAAAAGTGGTATGAGAAGATTGAAACAGATAGTATATAATGTAAAAAGCTTTTCTGTGTTTCGGGCATCGTAAACAAGAGTGGGTAGTTTATGGTTTCACAATGGAAATATTGTGGCCCTGACGACGACCGGACGGAAGGTCTAGTAGATATTTTCATCTTAATCTACCATGTTTTTCATTATATCAGCTAATATCTAAAGATTGGTTTTCTAAGAATCTATGATAAGATCTCTTTGACACCACAAAACTGGGCTATAAATTTAAGATACGTATAGAATGTCCTCTCGTCGATAGATAACGAATAATGATGAAGGACATACTAGAAATTACAGATTTTATCTCGATATTGAATGGGTCGCTAGGTTGAAATTGCTCTTATTTTTCGATGATTTATAAACAGACTTTTATCGAAAATATAAATATCTATCTAATGAAAATCTTGTTTAAGTATAGTTTTCGTTTTAACGTTTTTAAATGCCAATCTATTACTTAATATGAAATAGCAATAACCTGGAACTTATCAAAGCACCTGACTTCAGTTCTACCACACCATAGTTATAACCAGAAACCCCGCAAAATGTCGAGCAGTCGGGATAAGGGTATGACATCGTGAAATCTCTTGGCACCAAGTTTTCCTCACTACCTCATACCAACGAACCCCATTCATAAGTTACACCTACACAAACTCACGTGTCCGAGTATAGAATATGCATGTTTTGATGTTCTTTGTACAATTTAATAGGTGTAGTGGCTCTGGAATTCTTATATGGAAGGTGAACGAACTGGCACCGTAAATTCATCCTAGAATCTTAGAAAATAGAGATTGAATTGGAGCACCCCAGTAAGTGACGTGGAAGGAAATCGGTTGCAAAAAGTGGACATATGTATTATGTATGCATCGAACCATGGGCGCTATAGGTTTCAATTCCAAATAAGTTGTGCCTCCTCAAAACTGGATTAGAATTTGACAGGACGATTAGAGATAAGAGCGGTAAGAACGGATTTCCAAACCCTGGTTCCCATTGTTTCCTCTGATTATCCTGTGATTATCAAAACCT
This sequence comes from Eupithecia subfuscata, assembly GCA_963564075.1. NCBI lineage: Eukaryota > Metazoa > Arthropoda > Insecta > Lepidoptera > Geometridae > Eupithecia > Eupithecia subfuscata. The sequence continues at coordinate 7,576,419 of OY751098.1, forward strand.
GCAATTCTCACTACCCAGCTTGGATAGTAAGTTTACCATAAAATCCACAAATAAACCAACAATATACACAGTATCTTCGCAGTCGCAGTGTGCAATTTTCCGGTAAAATTTTGCTTTCTTTTATTGATATCTTTTTCAGAAATCTTTGCTAGGTGGAAATCGTTTTTGTTTTCTAAAATGCCCTTGGTTCAAACGAACGAGATACTTTTACAGCTTTTATATCCAGTCCTCCTGTCTTATCCAAGCGGTAGGTAGGTTGGTACATCTCGAATAAAAAAAATAAGCAATAAATAGTTCCAGACCTCTGTCATTTTCTTCTTCCGGACCCTACCGATAGGTGAAGTCAGCACTACACGTTAGTAGTTCATAAGCTCTGTAATTTTTCGAATCGATACGTTTTTATTCCACAAACTTCCCTGCTTATAATATTTTTACAGAAGCATATCTAACAAAGTTCGTCTCTAGTTGTTATTGCAAGTTGGCTCGTTAATTAGTGGCCGGCGCAGGCTCCCAGGTGGCTGCTCTGTTACATCGTGTTTGTATAAAAGTTAGTGCAGCTTCGTTGAAGAGGCTATAGTATGGCTCGAGTTTCCTTCCACTATCTGCTGAGATAACATACCATACTAACTTAATACAGAAACAGAAACGGCAGTACAAGAGAACAACGGCGCCTGCTGAGAATTTATATCGAAGATGGTTTGGGGAGCAACCTTAATATAGGATTTTACTCCACGCGTTCCTGAGACAAGAGGGTTGACAGACGGACAGACAGACAGACAGATGGACAACAAAGTGATCCTATAAGGGTTACTTTTTTCCTTTTGAGGTACGGAACCCTAAAAACGACCTATGTCTGTTTATTAAAAGCTAGATTTATCATAGCTGAATTATTATCTGACATGTAAGAGTACTCTTCCACACCCTACGGTGGATGTTATGATGATGTCCTCCTAGCCGACCCTCGGCTTTCGGCCACGGCAGGCAGTGAACTAAGACTAGCCGTGTGCGCAGGACATAATATAGTGTACAAGTGTGTGCGCAAATACAGGTGCACTCTTTAATCCTTCACTCTGATACCCTACGGTAAGGTATGAAATCAAGCGATACTATTGGTTGAGTTTGACACAATCTGGTACCAGCAACGTAAAACATCTCTGCATGAAATGCAAGGATACGTAGCACCAGGTGTAGAGCTCCTTTATATAAAGTTTGTATAGGTAAAAGTTAGTGCAGTTTTGTTGAAGTGGAGGATGTAGTTAGACCGTTACTGAAGTTTCCAGTGTCTTTCTTCAATATTATAATAGGGTAGATACCTATCGACCTAGGATTAAACCATAATAAGGCAAATACTCGACCAAAATCAGTGCCACCACCTATTTTTATCTTGTTTTTATGTTAAACGAAGGAATTTTCAAAAATCGATTTAGCTTGTGATGCCTATCATAAGCTTATTTTTAATGCCTCTGTAAAAGTTTTATTTTATATAGTGTAGGCAGAGATGCAAAGTTGCTCTTTTTGTCCAGAATGGTGAGCAAAATGAGCAACTTCGTATCTCTACGGATTATAAGATAAGATAGGTGGTGCCGCCGCTAGTTTGGGTCAGGTACACAAACGCGATAACGCGGGCTGTAAGCACCGCCACATTTTTGGCCATTGCATACACGAATTACCCACTCCGGAAGCGTGGTCCCACTGCGATGTCTCACTGGTGGGACAAAACTTTTTCGTGGTCCCACCAAACACACACTTCACCGTTCAACATATGGCTCTAGGTGCAATTATATATATACACACCCTTTCAGTCACAGAGTCGCCACGAGTCCGCCCCCCCCCGCTTCGCGGGGGTGGGAGGATGTGGACGGTCAAGTGTGTGTTTGGTGGACTACGAAAAAGTTTTGTCCCACAAGTGGGACATCGCAGTGGGACCACGGTTCCGTCACTGAATTACCAAAGATTATGTAGTGCTCGTTTGGTGGCCCAATATACATATATTTAAATTTACGTAGGTATTGCTATATAAATTGAAACAATGCTATCTGTCTAGATAACACTAAAACCCTACTCATCACAACTTTAAAGAAGACCCATTCACGCACAAAGCGTGGGTATCTAGCCTGTCCACGAACCTCCAAAACCCACAATTTATACTTTATTGGTCTAATTTTACAGCATAATATCCAGTGGGTGTCGGTTATTGCTGTATTTCGGAAGTGCGGTCGCCAATTTAGTCGAAAGGGTACCGTTTCATGGAATTGCATGTCGCGTCGATACGAAATGACGTCGCTTGTCTCGTGGACTGAGGCAGCTTCTGTATGAATGCGTTTGGTAATGGGAAATGTGGCATAAACGTACGGGGTTGTGTTTGGTATTCATTGTTTTGTGGTATGAGTTTGGCATAGTGTAGGCCCAGAAACTGTTTGGAAAAGTCGCTTGCTACGCAGAGTGCAGAGTTGGTTTGGTAGATGCAAATGAGGATCCGTAAAGTTATAGCAATTTCAATAGAACTAGTATCCACGTTATTCTTTATGACATAGGAATGATATATCTTTTTAAATTATCCAAATCGGACCATTACGTACGAAGTTATGACACAATTACTAGCGAAGTTCACTGAATGACCGCCGCAGGTGCGTGTGACGTCACTTGCTCGGTCGCCGCCCTTTAACCGTAGGCAAATATCAGTTTTTAGTGATTTACTCCAAAACTATAAGTTTAGGAAAAAAATGACAGAACAAATAGACTCAGTTTTAAGAGACCCATCGAATGGAATCCTACGGTTAACGGGCGGCGATAATAAATAATGCTGGACAAATAAATAATGCTGGACAATTCACACAGCATTATCTAGCCCCAAGGTAAGCAGAGCTTGTGTTATGGGTACTAGATAACTGATATTCATAATAATATTCGAGTACATAGATAGATATTTTTTATTATACATAGAAAACGACCTGAACAAATATCTGCAGATCGTACAAATATTTGTCCCGAGGCGGGAATCGAACCCGCAACCTCCTGCGTCGCAGGCGGACCTTCGCCCACCGCACCACAGAGGTCGTCAAACACAGGCGATCGAGCAAGTAAAGTCACACGCACCCGCGGAGTGCACTTAGTGAACTTTGCTTGTGATTTGGTCATAACTTCGTCAATTTTTGTCGTAGAACAATAATTTTTGCACTGTGTGTTATGGATTTCTTGGCTCTATGAATCTGCATTCTCAACTAAAAACGTTACGGATCCTCATTGCGAAACCGATAGATGTGTGCGCTCTAAATTATTATGAAAATTAAATTGAATTATCTAGCCGGTATATATAGTAACCGAAGCTTCATAGGATTAACAGTAGGTAAAATTAGAAAGAGGTCTCTTTAAATAGATAGATTTAAAATACATTTTATTGAATACAAGAAACGGCACACGCTTTTGTTAGTAGAGCCTTGAAGCTTAGGTTAGGTTTATCTAAGCACGGGGTTATCACCTGTTTTTATTTTACGATATATCCATACTATCGTATAGAAAATAATACCTTTAGGTCTGCAGTAGGTAATATGATACAATACAATACAAATACACTTTATTGCACACCAAGAAAATACAAAAATAAAAATATAGGAAAAGAGAGATACAGAGTTGTACAATGGGCGGCCTTATCGCTAAGAGCGATCTCTTCCAGACAACCTTGGGATGGACACGAAACAGTTGTGCTTGTAAAGACGGTGGCGTATTACTTAAATATACAATACATACATAATTATAATACATAATATAAAATATACTAATATTAATATGCTATAATAATAATACCAAGTTTTATAAAAATATAATAAAAAAGAGATGCAAAATAGAAGACTAACAATTTATAACTGAAGAGAGATAGTGTTTATAGACCATATTCTTAAATACAGGGAGAGACTTTGCGTGTCTTATAGTAGTAGGCAGAGCATTCCACAGCTTTGTGGCACGCATGATTAAATATGATAAATGCGTTCACATGGTAATATTAAACTAAACTCGCTGAGCTACGTCATTATGCACTAGCACCTGATTGTCTAAGTTCTAAAACTGCGAGCACTTCACACTATCACAGTAATATTATATTTAAAGTTAGGATGATGCATGTTTGTTACTCCTCCACTTCACGCCAAAACATATGAACAAATCAGAGAGAACTTTTGTCTACATATAGTTAGAGACTTTTGAGAATGCTATTCGGTTCTTCGTATATTGCATTCACAGCCTCGGCGACGGCGGCTGTGCACGGAGCTGTAAATGGGCAAGTGCGATGCGCGTGGGCCATAAAAGTGTAAACGCTTTTTTGTATTCATAACTTTTGAGCCAAGAAAAACCCTACCAAATCAGTAAGTAGTCAGTCAATATAGTAAGTAGTTATATTCAAGTAGTAAGTAGTAGTAAGTCAACGCGCAGTTCGAGCAAAGTCTCGAGACGGAGTTACCCTAGCTGTCTGTAGGCCTTGTGGATCGCAGCCGAACTCGGTCTAATGGTCCGTTAATAATGCCCGCCAGTCGCTCTGTTAGCAGCCTTACCCCGCCACGAATTACGACTCACCAACTTATAGATGAAGTGAGAAGAGAACGAAGAAGTTTTTACTGTCTTAGCTAAGGGTATAAGCTAGATCTACTAAAGGTATGTCAACGCGCAGTTCGTTCAGCGTCTCAAGACGGAGTTACTAGCTGTCTGTAGGCCGTGTGAATCGCGAGCCGAACGCGATCTAATGGTCCGTTAATAATGCCCGCCAGTCGCTATGTTAGCAAGCAGCCTTACCCCGCCACGAATTACGACTCAGCGCGCAGATAGACGAAGTGAGAACTGTTAAACTTTTGTTGGAACTGTCTAAAAAATATATGGTTAAACTAGCTAGAAAAAACAGTTCTTCGTTATGGACGTACAATATTTAATTGAATTTAAATTAAGAAGACCCATATCATTTATTTCAAATATTTTATTTCGTAAAAAGAGCCACTTATGGAGTTTTGTCTTAAATTCTTTAATTGGTAATTCTCATATCTCTTTAAGTATTTTGTTTAAACCTTTTATGGTCACTAATGAAAAGCAAATTTACAGTCATACATAATGAATGCTTCTGCTTACTACGGTCTCGAACGAGTGGTGCTACGATGATAAAACAGAGAGTTGATTCGAGATTCTGCAGCTGTTAAAATCAAATGAAGCTAGTTAGTTCCTTCATGTTTATGTTACCCTAGTAGTTAGTGAATTTTGTGTAGTAGAATGGTACTTTTTCGGTGGTAGGGTTTAGTCCCGGCCTAACACCAGGGGTAGGCTTGGTGGTAGGTCAGGTCCGCAGTAAAACTTTCAAATGCGAGTTTTTTTTCTATAATATGCTTTAGGTAGCAAGCGGAACAACGCCTAACTGTCATAATGGACTATATTTTTCAGAGTTCAAGAAAAGTCTACGCTAATGAACAACCACCCAGTTACTTACAACTTAGGAATGGAAAAGTAATGGTCGATAGGTCGATCACTCTTACCGATCTCTCTTCCAAAAACAGTGGCCATACCACTTTTTATTTATTTATTTAGAACTACCAACAGAAGGCATCCCCAGCCGAGACCCAACATTACTGTTATTTGAGGAGAGGTAGGTAAGTAGACCAATGATTTTAACCATATACCTACACTTTGATTTTCTCAGGTATTTCATGCATGAAACATAAATTTCTGTAAAACGTAAATGACCGGTTGGTTAGTACAGTAAATAGGACTTATCTGTGAATCAGCGCCGATACTAGCTTCGGCATGTATCAGCTTAATGCTGATCCAGGGACCTATTTGGCCCCTTATGTAATACTTTGCATAATTGTATCTACTTTTATCTATAATCTACGTATATTGTAATGCTTGCTTAGCCCCAAGCTAGATGATGCTGTGTGGATTGTCTAGTATTATTATTATTGTGTTTTTTGTACCTACCATCCACGCACATTCTTACACATTATTAATTATTATTGTAATGTGTCGTGCTAAGTATAATGTGTCCAAATAAATTTATTTTCTTTCTATTCTTCTTTCTAAATTACGAACACCACCCAAAATGGGTTCAACCAACGATCCTATGACTGCGTTCCACTACTTTGGGTACAACCATGAAGTTAGAAATGGAATATCTACCGCGATATGTTTCCATGAGGAGCGTTCACGAATAACGCCCGGGAGCTCTCGAGTAAACTGGCGAGAATCGTACACTTCGTACTATGGCTCGTTTCTAAGTGAACCCCTAATGGAAGCCGGATTGCTATGATTAGAAACTTCGTGTTTTCACCAAAAAGCTTGTTGTAAAAGATGATCTGATCTGAGCGTCTGGTCGAAGCGACGCGTGACCCCAGAGCTGGTGAATATCTGGCATAGCGTATCAGCATTGCCATACAGCGTGGCAATGCAGCCAGCGTCTTGGGAACGCTTCCGACTGGTGTTGATATGGATCAGTTGAGCTATCTGTAGACTGTTTGCAACAGTCAGCAGTTAGCTTAATTGTTTCAATTGTAAATACCTACTAGTATAATTTTCTTTGTGAATAAAGTTATTTGTTAAAAAAAAGATGGTTGATTTCTTATTCCGTAAAAAAAGTACTGGTGTGTACCTGCTAATTTTAACGTATTAAAATAGGCGAAAATTTTAAAATATGAACATGTATGAAAGAGGTTTCACCTATAGAGCCCTGAGACCACGCCATAATTACTGAAAGGTCATGGAATTATGCAACATCGGAAAGAATCAAGTAAAAAAAAACAAAACTATATTATTAAACGTAATACTCCTTGGGTTGTGGGAAACCACAAGTAATTATAGCGGCTCAAAAACAAATATGCAGTTTAACTTTAAATTTGGTATACCTTGGAAAGCCTTAAAACTGTTGCTGCAGCTCAAATGTGGGGTATATTAAACTGCAGTCAGAATTTATGATACGAAATTAAAACAATAGAACACGTGTGAGTTCCCCCTTTAGCCCATATAGGGGGAACTCACGAACTCCAGATAAATATTGTAGCTACGTGGAACAATTCTCCTGCATATGAAGTATTGTACAGAAACCTACGTTTTATCTAGAAATATGTACACTGGGTCAATAGTTTCTGATATTATTGTTTAAGGAACTGCATTATAAGGTAGGTACCTATCTTATTTTATTTATTTATTCATTCACAAAGCAGAAAAATATCGAATTATAAACATGGAGTCCACGTTCTCCGTACTTTTACAATTTTGATTTAAGTAGATTGAACTCAAATAAGTGTTTTTTCTTGATAACCATCTGATTTCCATTCCCTTTTATGGGCAAGGCGAGCTGGTCCAATTACATTTGTTTAAAAGGCGTTAAGTATCAATAATTAAGAAATACCTATTAATAAATGAATTTTGGGGGCACATTCCTCACCAAAGATTATGAATTAGGAATCCTCATTCATAGATGATCTTTTATAAAGACGATGTGTTCACGTAAAAGGCTTATTACGTGTCCCCTTCGTTACCGAAATGATTCACAAAAGCTCAAAGAAGCCCCTCAGATATTGGTACAATTATGTCACAAAAGTAAAACGCTTCTTTGATGTAGGTTGTCTGATCGTCTGAAGTGCCCTGATTCGGGTGTTTTGTCTTTGTGCGCTCTTTCCTGACCTCTTCGCGGATTTTTTTCCGTGCGGCAATAATTTTCTTCACTCACGAGAAGCGTTCAAGCGAAAGGAAGATAAAAAAGTCGGTCTCAGCACTTTTGGCAGCGATTCTGTTCTATGATGCATGGAAATTACCGAACTAATGAGAATTTCTGTCAAAATACGTACCTACTATGAAATGAAATTTATTTATAGATCAGATCATAAACCACTTATAACTAAAGAATGATACGAAATGAAAAATGAAATTACAATATGTTGCTTAATATGCGTGCATGAGTACCATGTCTGCAGATATTTGTTCAAATGAAATTACAATATGTTGCTTAATATGCGTGCATGAGTACCATGTCTGCAGATATTTGTTCAGGGGTTCTGGATGTTTTTCTATGTATAATAAAAAATATCTATCTATGTAGTGTATTGTATTATGTATATCAGTTATCTAGTACCCATAACACAAGCTCTGCTTAGCTTGGGGCTAGATAATGCTGTGTGAATTGTCTAGCATTATTTATTTATTTATTTATTATATTATTGTAGCAGAGAAATGGCTCATAGCTCAGCTTAATGCTCCAGCATGTCACCATGCTGTAGCGCTGGTATTCTGCTAAGGGGCTGCATTTAGGTCACGGGCACCTTGATAATACCCAATAAAAAATAAAAACAAAATTAACCTAACAAAATACATGTATATAACTCAGGTAAAATCTTCTACTATATAAAAATAAATCGGGTTTTCCTTCCTGACGCTATTGCATTCGTTGGAAAGGTCTCGGGCTCCGTGAGGTTCATAGCAAAGAAAATTCAAGGCGTGCGAAGCCGCGGGGCGCAGCTAGTTTAATATAAATTAGACCAAAAGGAAGGATAACATTAAATTATTTACACACACACCTTTGATATTGAGCAGTTTATGAGACCTATTATGAAGGGAAGACCATACAAAATAGAATTAAATAATACTACGAGTAAAACTTTTTAAACTTTCGCGATTTGTTAACATAGTTAATGATTATATCGGGTATTTATCGCGTACGTTTTGTTTTATTTCCCCTACGTTTCTACCGCGTTACAGCGATCGTGGTCACGGGGCGACTGGATGTACTCGGAGTTACCGCCGAGAATTGACGGCAGTATCCACGACTACCCTCAATTCGTCTTCAGAATCAGGAATGTCCAAGTTCACATTACAACACACTACACTGACCGTGTCCGATTGCAGCACAGTCGGATCACGACGCACACACATATTAATCACAGGATTCCATAAATGCGATAAATACCCGATATAATCATTAACTATACTACGAGTATGCATGTTATATTTGGTTGTATCAGTAGCATTAGGTACCCATTATCCATTCTACTTCTAAAACGTCCATATTGAATGGACAAATCGTTGTTTCTAGCTAGTTTAATAAGATCATTTGTACAAAGATTCTACAATAAATATATTACAACAATATGAATATAATGAATGTGAATATCACACTAAGAACACACTGCGAAACTTTGGATGGATGGATGGATGGATGTTTGTTATCTCTTCACGCCAAAACTACTGAACGGATCAGGCTGAAATTTTGCATACAGGTAAGTCTAACCCTGGAATCAAACATAGGCGACTTCTATTCCATAAATCAGTTCCCATGGGATAGAAATAACCTCTAAACGTTTCCATAGAAACAACGCGTGCCGCGGGCAGAAGCTAGTTATGAATATAATGTGAATGTAGCTGTGCCGTGGCGTCGGAAGAATTGACCCCTCCAACTCAACCCGTGGATGTCGTAAGAACCGACTAAGGGAACCTGCCAGAGGAAGCAGCTTCATCGACCTCTCCGCCGATGTGGCGCGGTGGGCGAAAGTCCGCCAGCGAGGCTGAAGGTTGCGGCTTCGCTTCCCGCCCTAGGACAAATGTTTGTACGATATGCAAATATTTGTTCCGCTGTTCTGGGTATTTTCTATGTGTAATAATCCATATATGTATAAATCTCTCTATCTACTGTCTATGTCTATCTATCTATGTACTGTATTGTATTAATCAGTCATCTAGTACCCAGTTGTCCAACTAAAGGAACCAACCAGAAAGAAACAGCATTCTTTCTTGTGTTTTAACACACATGCTTAACAATTCAGCGTGGTAATTATGGAAAACCGCCTTGTTTGGTGAGGCAGGTTCACCTTTTGACGTATGTCTGCTGAAGAGGATGTAAAAGTAAATTTGCTTAACTTAGAAGACGACAGTCTCTAACACTTTCATGGCCCAAAACGCAGATGATCTCCCCAGCTCCGTTTAGCGGCGGCGGTGCGACCCGCAGGGACGCACCGAGACTGGGCAGTGAATGCGTTAAATAATGGTTGACAGCGACGAGAGATCCTACACGAGTTTGCAATTTAAATATGAATAACAGGCACGAACCCGTGCCTTTGTAATGAATTATTTCTAGAGCTCTTCCCGCGTTACATTCATTGCCCTTTATTTATTAAAACAATTTAATCCGTGAAGAGCTTTGTTGTGTGTCTCAGTAAATACTACTGAGATATTAAAATGCCACTATCAGTTTAGTTCAGACTGGGCATTGAATTTAATTACAGGAGCACCATTTGTTTTGCGAGTATCCTTGGCAGAATAATTGGTATCATTCCAATCGTTGTTTTAGTGGATATAAAATCTTTTGAATTTTCAAAGAAAGAAAGAATATAATTTCATTGAATTGCCTTGAATTTACTAAACAATACAATAACGCCCTAAACACTAAATAAATCTTAGACTTAGCGGCCAATTTTTGTGCGTAGCAGGATTAGGGTAAATATGGCCTACACTCAGCATAGTGCTGGGTGGACCTGGTGTGTCTACCCAGCGCTGGATTTCAGTGAAGGCCAAAGACAGTTTTTTCAGACAGCTTAGTCCATAATTAATAACCGTAACACACTTTACAAAATAGGAAAATACTATAACTCTAGAATATTATTATAATGAAACTATACTATAAAAATATATATTACATACAATCAAACATTTAGAAACAAAATACGGCAAGTAAATTGAACAAAAAAAAAAACAAAAATCGGATTCATATTCCTAAAAATATAGGCTGAAAACGCATTTGGACCATTTTGGACTGTTTATATACAGCAGCGAAATAATCATCCAAACCGTAAAACTGACTCAAACACAAAGTAACAAAGTATAAATTTGTGTATGTTTCGAAAGATATTATTATTACTAACTAGTTAAATTAAATGAGAAAGTGTATCTAACTACCTACCTGAGTGAATATTGTTTGTTCTAAAGTGAGAATCATTTCACAGATGCATTCATAATCCTTTTTTTTACTACTGTAAAGCAAATTTGCTGGAAACATTACCTGGGTAATTATTTTTAAGAATTGGTAAACTGGTCTTGGTAGATAGTTTTAGCGGCAAGCGGTTTGTGTCGCGCATCACGAAATAGCTAGTTCGAGTTTAGTTCGATAGCAGCGTGCGCGGCTCGTCCGCTCAGGCTGCGCGAGTGCGCAGGCGACTTTATGGTAGCGACTAACTAGTAATATTTCTTACCAGCTGGCCGCTATTGTTCTGACTTCCGACTACTAGTTGGGTTATTTAACTAACGAACTGTAACATATACCCTCTATTTCAATTTGTAATCCAATATTTTGGCTAAACAATGCAACTTTACACTAAAAACGGTTATGTTAATAAATGAGGATGAGGATAAGCTCCTCTAACGCTTGCATATTTTGTAGGAATGTTTCTACATCTTTATTTATTCATTTTAAAACTACATCTACTTATGACTAAGTAATTATGTTTTGTAACGCGAAGTTTAAAAACACCGACATAGGTTTTGCTAGGTGCCTTAGCTTGTAAAACGTTCTTTATTTGAGTATGATTGTGCATTCTAGGATTATATTTACACTAGTAATTGTACCCGACTAATGATAATTAAGGTTTTAATTAAGGATTTTTGAAATTGAATTGAAATTGGTCTGGGCTGCGCATCACCAGCAGAAGACAAACAGAAAGAACCCAAAAGCAAATTTTTTTTTTCTTTCCTTTCTATCATATTATCTTCTTTTCTTCTATTTAATCTGTGGTCAGAACGAACAAATAAAGAGGTAAATATATGTGGCCAGACCTTTCGTAAAATAAATATTCCCCCAGAATTCGTAGAGTGCGGTCATGTCATGGGCCGTGTGATCTGGTTGAGCACAGGTCTATTCTAGACAGGCTTTATTGTAGTGGATACTATGACTGAGGCGGCTGTACAGACGAAGCAGTGTAGTGGTAGGAGGCTTAGGAAAGGAAGAAGTTTCTGTGGATGGAACTAATGTTCGCACCGCCCTTGAGAAGGCCAGGATTAAATTCAAATGCGTGCACTTCAGGCGAAACTTGTGAGTAGATTTAAAAAAAATTAATAGCTGCCTGAAGTGGTGCCAGAAACTCCAGGACCAGCTTATTAACGATAAGATTGCTAAAGAATGTGCAGCGAAAGATTTTAAGACCTTCTGAAAATACACAGGTAATCTGAATATTAGGCCTTCCCCCCCGTGAGCGTGGAGGGAAAGAGAGATCAAAGCGAGATAGCGCAGCTGTTCCTGGAACACTTTAAGTTATTATGTAAGGTTTTTTTTCTATGCCCTTGTAAGATATTGTAATTTATTTAATAATTAATATATAATATAACAAGTATATATAGTGGTAAACAATAAGATTTCAAAAGATATTCAAACTAAAATGTAACAGGCCTGATTTCCTACTTGTTTTCCCCGCTCAAATTCAAATTCTAGGACAAATCAGTTTCATTTAATAATTAAACTATTTCATATTGCATTATATTGAATATACTAGGTATCTTAAATGTTAATTTATATTTAAGAACATTTGTCATGGATATTATAGCATATTAGAAGATATTTCAATGTATTTAGTTGTGAAATGTTATAACAAACCATTTTTGCCGATGTTTGACGGAATGGCTCAAGGTATAACGACAGCCAACGGTTCGTTGAACAAAAGATATTTAAAAATGTGGTGGGCTGGCTCTGACACTCTTTGATGGCCCTATAAGCTGAAAGCATCTCTCATTATGGTAAGATATTTTACATTGTAGATCCTTTTTCTAGATATTGTGTCCTAGTTTGTTTTAGCATTGAAATTATTGAAGGTCAAGATTAAATTATAAGGTTATCTATTATTTTATAATGTTTCTATTCATATGATCTAATGCTTTTGCTTTAATAACGAACATTGTAAGTATTAGACACTTATGTGGTTAAGTATATAAATGTGCTGGTGGTTTCTTTTTCACTTCTTCCACTGGTGGACAAAAGATTGAAGTGAAGAGAATTTCAATAACACTTTATTTCTTATTTGATAGTAATTGATGGGTAGACTTGTCTATGTGTTTATCTTGTGAGCCTAAAGGAATAAAGTTATTGATTTCTGACTTCTGATTTCATTATTTCCAATTCCTAAATTGTGAGGTTGCATTGTAAGGTAGGTATTCCATGATTCTATCGAAATAAGATCATTTTATAGGTAGGTAAAGGCCATGAATCTATCATCAGAAGTGGGATAGCCTGGAACTGTTTCAAAATTATAATACATTCTTGTACAAGTTCCAGACTGGATCCCGCAGCAGACCTTCGAGTACGAAGGTCTGCTCAAGGCGATTTCTGACTGACGCTGTGTCTTCCAATCTGCGACAAGATGGTGACGTGATGCTACCAATGTCTGATCCCACGACGACGTCGCTGCTATTTGGTGCGACCACATTGAGATGATCATCAACGAAATTTGGACAAAGGAGCAGCGTGGCAGTAACAAAGTTTCCTAAGGGTTCGTAAACTTGGTACGACCACGTGGAATCCTAACGTTGGACGATACTAAGGAAATTTCTTTATAGCAAAAAACTTTTATTGTATCCTTAAAAGAAACCTGTTCAATAAGTTGGTTTCATGTTCTATTTTCAAATTAGTAAAAACCTACACAACACTAAAGAAACATGAAACAAAATTTGCCACTTCTAGTAACGTTTGATCCATGTTTCTTGCTAACCAGCCTATTGTTCGGGAATTCGAGTTGTTGACTTTATTTCTAACTACCGGCAGTTAATAATTTTTGAAGCTTTTTTTACTTCTGTACGATTTGCCCAACTAAAATGTTAAATACTTATTGTTATAAGTGTCTCTGTAAGTGAATTCACCTAATTCTTAAGAGAAATCTGCAGAAAACAGCTGCGAGTAAGCGAAAAAAGAAACGCAGATTATTCCGTTATAATATAAAGTACCTACCTAACTTTTTGCTAAAATTCAGTTTGTAGAAATACTATGAACCTGATTCATTTTTAAGTAGTTAGTGAACGTCACACGAACACACAATTGATTTGACCTCGCCTCGTAAATTTTTGTATAGGCTTATGTGAGCCAACATGTGCGTACCTATACACAAAAAGGTTATTCAATGTGTTTACAAGGTAAGTTATAGAAATAAATTGGAACTTGTATCTATTTACAATTAAAACAATTGAGCTAAGTGCTGACTGTTGCAAACAATCTACAGGAATCTAAAGTAAAAGGCTTTTCACATGGTCACTAATATTACTATTGATGATTGGACGGTAATTAAAAGAACAAAAGAAGAAAAAAAATGGTGCAAAGGAATTTCAGTGGGTCTGAAACAAAATATATTTAATGTTATACCTATTTAAAATTAAACTAAAATAAAATTAAATAAAATTAAACTTAATGAAAGAAATTATACGTATTTAATTAGATTAAATGGAATTAAATTAAATAAAATAAAATGATATTAAATGAAATTAAATTAAATTAAATGAAATTAAATGAAATTAAATGAAACTAAATGAAATTAAATGAAATTAAATGAAATTAAATGAAATTAAATGAAATGAAATGAAATGAAATGAAATGAAATGAAATGAAATGAAATGAAATGAAATGAAATGAAATTAAATTAAATTAAATTAAATTAAATTAAATTAAATTAAATTAAATTAAATTAAATTAAATTAAATTAAATTAAATTCAATTCAATTAAAGGCAATTAAATGAAATTAAATGAAATGAAATGAAATTAAATGAAATGAAATTAAAGCCAATTAAGTGAAATTAAATAACATGAAGTTAAATTAAATTAAAATAATGCACATACATTTCATTACACTGGCCAATTCACACATCATCTAGCAATATTTTGTACTATGCTCAATTATGGGGACACTCAAAATAAACATATTTGCACAACATAAATATAATTTGAAGGCCAATGCAATAAATTAGTGAGCTATTTTAATTTGATCGAAACAGTTTTATTTTTGTGTAGTCAGTTTGGCCGAGCGATTTGTGTAAGGTTCAGTAGCCAATAAATACAACCATACGAAATAATTATCCAGGATTTACCCCACTCTGATTACTTTTTATATGGAAGTTCAGGCTAATAAACATACCTACTGGGTACTACTAGAATAAATGACGTACTTGGTGATACTCGCCTAGATCCACAGATAGATGCTCGATCTGTTACGGATGATGTACTTATATAGGTACCATTATCTTAGACTAAGTTATTAGTTTTAGTTAGTCTTAATTATTAAACATTTATGTGTCCTTATGACAAAAAAGTTGGTTTTAAGTAGGTACCTATGTTGAAAGTGATAATAAGAATTGAGAATAAAAAGAAAATAAAACTCAGTAAATTTTAATAAAACGAAAACAAAAATACGAAATAAATTCCGCTGGCGATCGTTGACTTGGTCTATCGATCAGAGGAATACGAGGACAAAATTACTGGATTCGAAATAAAAATAGTTCCTCCCGCTAGTCGACCGTACACTTAGCGTATACTTTGGATATTGATAGCGGGTATAGCGAGTATGTGGCCGAGGTATACGGTAAGAGGAAAACATAAAATGCTTAATGAATTAGGTCCTTCCGCTGGCGGCCCACGGACTTGATGTATACTTTGGATATTAGCAGCGGGTATAGCGAGTATACATGTCGAGGTCCCTCGGTCAGAGGAAAACAGACTTGTGACTTCACTTTCTACGACTAACTTTTAATATAACTATACAGATATATTGATGCGTGTCCAGATGTTGGACTATAAAATAAATGAAAAATACTAATAAATAACTTTGAAAAATAAAATCAATGAAGGTACCTACATAATAATGTGCTTGATGGTTCTGTTTCCTTTAGATATAAGTAGTTTAATAAGAATTAAAATAAGAAAAATTTACAAAATGTGTAGGTACTAACATAGTTGGTCTTGTGAACTACATACTTGTAAATTGTTCAACAGGTTGTCTTCTCATAAAATAATAGCATTATTATTAACATTCATCAATAAACTTGAAATTAAAAATGAATGTGTAATAAAACGTAAAAATTACATGCTTCGAGAACGAAGCATTTGTCAGAATGGCAGTGTAAGATATTGTAATTTATTTAATAATTAATATATAATATAACAAGTATATATAGTGGTAAACAATAAGATTTCAAAAGATATTCAAACTAAAATGTAACAGGCCTGATTTCCTACTTGTTTTCCCCGCTCAAATTCAAATTCTAGGACAAATCAGTTTCATTTAATAATTAAACTATTTCATATTGCATTATATTGAATATACTAGGTATCTTAAATGTTAATTTATATTTAAGAACATTTGTCATGGATATTATAGCATATTAGAAGATATTTCAATGTATATAGTTGTGAAATGTTATAACAAACCATTTTTGCCGATGTTTGACGGAATGGCTCAAGGTATAACGACAGCCAACGGTTCGTTGAACAAAAGATATTTAAAAATGTGGTGGGCTGGCTCTGACACTCTTTGATGGCCCTATAAGCTGAAAGCATCTCTCATTATGGTAAGATATTTTACATTGTAGATCCTTTTTCTAGATATTGTGTCCTAGTTTGTTTTAGCATTGAAATTATTGAAGGTCAAGATTAAATTATAAGGTTATCTATTATTTTATAATGTTTCTATTCATATGATCTAATGCTTTTGCTTTAATAACGAACATTGTAAGTATTAGACACTTATGTGGTTAAGTATATAAATGTGCTGGTGGTTTCTTTTTCACTTCTTCCACTGGTGGACAAAAGATTGAAGTGAAGAGAATTTCAATAACACTTTATTTCTTATTTGATAGTAATTGATGGGTAGACTTGTCTATGTGTTTATCTTGTGAGCCTAAAGGAATAAAGTTATTGATTTCTGACTTCTGATTTCATTATTTCCAATTCCTAAATTGTGAGGTTGCATTGTAAGGTAGGTATTCCATGATTCTATCGAAATAAGATCATTTTATAGGTAGGTAAAGGCCATGAATCTATCACCCTCAATTAAAATAACTATTTATTTTACTTTTAAAAAGATACGAGAAAACAATAAATTAAACAATGTCTCTGACGCACTAATTCAACATATTTATAAATGTACGAGTTTTATTCATAAACCTGTAATCCATATCTTCCCTATCTCAACTTTTTGGTGCCTATGTAGGTAATGCCTATCGGATTTTAGGTGCTTCAGTTAAAAGGGTAGAGCTTTTTGCTGATAAGCCGTTCGTATTTATTTTGTTTAAAAAATATGCGTTTTTATTTTTCTATTGAACTAGGATTTTAGAATACCGTATCGCAGACAGCTTTCCCTGAATAAATTGTACCTTGTGCCTAATTCAATAATATTAAAGTCGACAGAGGTCACTCGGTTCGCCCCAACACAAATAAAGTGGGCGCTTGACGCAATAAAACAAATTTAGGGTATTATCCAATTTAAACTTTAAGATTTCTGCTTTTTATTAGAAAAACAATTGAAAAGCAACATTTCTTTATCTTATCAGATGAACAAAAACGTTATAGTAACGTCTGCGATGTAATTTGGAATAATGTTTTGTGTAATGGTTCTGCTGAACAAAGTGGAGCGGGGGGCTGAGTTTTTGTCGCTTTTCTCACGCCCCGGCCGCTATTAGAGACAGTGATGTGCAAGGTTCCGTACCCGGGTAAAACAGAAATGGATGAATAACACAACTGCTTTACGCTGAACGCTGTTTGAACAGCTACCATTATTGCGGTACCATATATTTTGGCTGTCATGTCAGCATCAGCAGCTGAAAATATAGCAATTTTACACTCAATAAGGACTACTTTGAACCGATTTCGAAAAAGGAGGATTCCACGGATGTTCGCCGATTTCGTCGTCAATTGAGGACCGATATTCTATTGGTTTTAAATAGAAAATCAACATTCTGGGAAATTATTCATTTTGGGATGTCAACATTATGAGAATTCAACATTTTGCGAAACGACAAAAAATCAACATTCTGGGAAATTATACATTTTGGGGTTTTTAACATTCTGAGAATTCAACGTCCTGTTCCTAAAGGAAAATAGTCTCAGAGAGTGATTTTTTCTATTATTTTATTCCCGAAGGTGTACTATTTTTCCCTCAAAATCAAAAAATTGAATGAATCTATAGGGACTCGATGTCAGTTTAAAATTATACACGGTACATCAATTATAGGTACACGTAAACTAAGTGTAGGTTCAAAGTCAATGACAGGCTGTATGTGGTCAGTCTACCTTCAGTCTACCCCGACTCAAGCCAAAAAAGCAGAAAAAAGACTGCCTCTTGTTCAAGAAAAATCTTCACTTATTCAAATCAATAAAGCCATCAGATTTTTACTTAGCCCCTGAACCGCGCAAATCATTACTTATGTTATAAATGTTATAATGGAATCGACATTCCGTATCCGAGCGGTCCGAAGACACCGGTAGGTACCCCATCATTTTTTACATCAATTCTCAGATCGCGCACATAACAGATTACAAGCAAAGCAATCCACAGAAAGATAAATTGTGAGTAAGTGCTCTCAGCAGGACAGATTCTTTTAAGAACACCTAGACGCTTGCATTGTTTATTTTTTATTAGATTTTCTTTGAGCTACGGTATACCTCAGTTTTTAGCAGTCTCTTTGTCTCGGTTTGTCTTTTACTTTTGACGTGACAACGTCTTATAATTCGATAGAGCCGGCTGCACGCACGAAAAAACATGACGTCATGCGGCGTTACCTCGCTCTGAGGCGTTCCATGTAAGGCTTGAAGTGCAAGCGAGAGCGCTCGACATCCGTCTCTCTCCTACTTGAGTGAGCGATGCGTCTGCGTTGTCACGTTCAACTATCGTCAGTAAACCGACTTTACAGACAACCAATTTTTTTTGATAATTGTTTGATAAGTACCGACTATTATTAGGCTATGGCGTTAGCAGCGTAAGAATTGACCCCTTCAACTCAATTCGTTAAAGTCAACTAAGGGGGAGAACCAGAGGAAAGGCAGCACCTTCAAAAAACTGCTTCATCAGCATTATTTATCATTGTTAAAAGTTAGACAACCTTAATTTATGTTTACATATTATGTCAGTTTGTTATAATGAAGGTGTGTAGTGTATTTAGATTCTTTAAGTACCTATCTAAATAGATTTATTCAGTGCCACCGGATAGACTATTTTGTTTTTTCATGTCTAGTCCATATCAAGGTTGCCTGTAAGAGATCGCTCTCAGCGAGAAGGCGGCCCTTTATACTTCCTCTATTCTAAGCTTTTTCTCTATATTGTTTCCTGTCTTTGTGTGGTATAATTAAGTGTTTTCTATCTATCTTCCATCAATGTATTTTTTACACCTTCACTGCCATCACTACCGCCGCTATTGATTATGTCAATACCCCCATTATTTGGAGCATTGGATGTCCAATGCTCCATGTGTGACTTGCTGTCGATTCGGACAAAATAAATTGGGACGCAATGTCCCAATTGACACTTTTGATTTTAATATTTTAATTACTGTCGATTCGGACACTATTAAAAATAGCTGCATTGTACAGTCAATTAAAAAACAGATTTTTAGCTAGATGCATAACAAGGTCACACTCTCTCTATCTCTATTTCGCTTTATTTTGCACCCAGGTAACAAAACAATTCGTCTTGCGAGTACATAAGTGAAGGTCAGTGCGTTCGATCAAATGTGCAAACAAGGAACAGTGTAAGCCTGATTTTGTCGCGAACCAATTACAAATAGAACTTGAAACGTTCATCCTAAAATCGAAGAAGAAAATACTGTATCGAAGAAGAAATAGTTCACTAGATATGAAAAAGGTATCTTTTAATACCACTACCGACATCATAATCCCCCCAAGATTTCCAAGTTTTGTGATAGCTGACTACAGTCACTACACGACTAGGATCTTGGTTTTCGCGGGAAAATATTGCAAGGAAATATTTAAAAAACCTAATCTAACAGTCATGTGCGATGGAACTTTAAATTTTGTTTAAGACTGTTTCAGCAACTTTACACTCTGCATGTGGATTTGGGGAGTAGTGCTACTCATTCCAATATAATTCCAGCTTTATACGCACTACTGGCAGAAAAAACTACAAATATTTACGAGTTTAACCTCATTAAAACAAAATTCCAGAGTTTGATCAGCAGACCTTTGTGCTGGACTTGGAGGAAAGGGCCATTAAGGCTCTTAAACTAGTATTCCCCAAAGCAAATATTAAATGAAGCTATTTCTATTTTACGCAGAGTCTATGGCGAAAAGCCCATTAACTAGGTATAAAAAAAATCTAAATTAAAATTGGAAAATAAACACATAAAAAGGTGTAGTGTTTTGTCTCTTTTACCAAGAGAAGTTATAGACGATGCCTGACTGTATGTCCTAAAAATTAAAAACTTTTAAAATTTAATCTTTATTTAATTAGCACTTGGCTGAACGAGTCTTCTTTGTTTTACAATAAATGGAACATATTCGATAGCCCGCACCGTACCACAAATATGGTTGAATCTTGGTATTCCGTAATAAATGGAAGGACATGTAGGAAACCGAATAACATTGCCCAATTTGGTGCCCATTGGTAATTAGGAGTGAAATCTAATAAATGATTAGTGGTAATTTTAAGTCTATGATTGAACTAATTATTATCTGTGATTTTAATACAATGCTCGTGTAAGCGCCTAGGATAATTAGGTAATTTTTTTAATCATAATAAATAACGCCAAATCAGTAAATGTTGTCGGGATATTTTTCTCAGTTTCCTATAAATTGTCTGTGATTTTTAAACATTCCTAAAATAATGACTTTTTTAATATGTAAGGAAAGATAGAAAAATGTTTTAAGATGTAAGAAAATCTTTATATGAAACATTTTTAATGTTTTTTTATTTCATTGATTTTAAAGTGTTTAACTATGTGCTTAACTATGTGCCAAATGCTGTGTAAAATATTGTGATTATTGTGGGTTCCGTATTTTTTATTTTGTTTGATAGTTCTATAATTTTTTTCAGTAGATAATAGGCCTTGCTGATGTTGAAAACTGACAAATAATAAGTAGTGTTCTATGTGCTAAGTAAATGTTCTGGTCTCATTATATAAAATATAATTATAAGTAGTAATTTTAGGTCTATTTGAACTGATTATCTGTGATTTATATACATACTCTTATACTGTCTTAGAATAATTAAAAAACCTCTGAGATATTTTTAAGTGATCGTAAATAGATACCTAAGTATACAAGATGTTGATTTATGCCAAGTATTCGCTATGAGTAAGACTAATTGTTTTTTTTTTACATTAATGTACCACACGCTGGCAAAGCAAAGCAATTTGATTAGCTTTATCATTATCACATTAAATTATATTTTGCATAACATTTTTTTACTTGACTGTACTCAACAGCTTCAATAATTTGATGGTGTCCGAATCGACAGAGAAAAAAATATTAAAATCAAAAGTGTCAATTGGGACACTGTGTCCTAATAAATTTTGTCCGAGTCGTCAGCAACTCCCATGTGTGTGCTGATGTGGTACCTACCTGTTTTTGGATCTTAACAAAAATAGATACATAGATAGTGAGTAGATTAGTGAGTAGATTAGTGAGTAGATTAGTGAGTAGATTAGATAGATAGATAGAATGCTTTATTCATAAAAACTATATCTAAAAAGTATGGTAAAACGTTAACTAATTGGCGGTCTTATCGCTTAAAGCGATTTCTTTCAGGCAACCAAAGAGAAGATGATGGATGGCGGTGCAAGAGCTAATTCCAAAAATAAAACTAATACAAACTTTAACGAACTAAAATAATCCTAATACGCATACCAATTAAAAATATACACTAACACATATCAACAAATAGGTAGTGGTGACTTCGAGGGACTTATTAATTACCTAGTCTGAACACAGTTTTTGATGGTTTAAAAATCATCACCGACGAATTTCGACAAATAGGTTTGGAATTAAATTTTTCAAAGTGCGAGCTTTTTATTTCGGACTCTTGTGTAGACAAAAACAATATCATTGGAAAATTCAATAGTTTAGCCCCCAACGTTACAGTTGTAGATAAATGTTCACTTCGACTCCTTGGTTCACCAATTTTTGATGAGTCTAATTGTAAATACTAGTATAATTTTCTTTGTGAATAAAACTTAGTCTGACCTAGATAATATCCATAAACATTTTTTTAAAAGTGCGATTAGATTTGTTTTTAATAACAATAGGTAAATCGTTCCATAGTCCGACGGCTTGGGCTGTGAAAGACTCGCTTAAAAATAACTAGCTAAGTGGATGAACTACCGCCTGCACAAGCCTAAGCGAGTCAAGAATCGGTACGACTCCGCCAATATGTAGATCAGCTCTAAGGCCCATTACCGGTTGGCCGCCGTGGTTGAACCGCCGCTGTGGAAATTTTGTGGTTGCAAATGAAACTGGAAAAGGAGCTAGCCGCGCGGTTAGTCGCACTAGCGGTTAACCGTAGTGCGTAGGAGCGCTTACGATCAGTTTATAATTAGAAGGTAGGTATCAGGAAGTAATCAGAAAATGATTTATAGTCATCGTAATTTCACTAGTTAGTATTCTTCAGATCCGTCAGCTGTAGGTATATGTAAGACGTGATGCAACCTATAAAACCAGCCAAATGTTCCCTCGAGGCTTCGTACAGAAACAGGCTGTAGGACCATAAAATATTTAATGGCAACACAAGTTACGAATCGAAGCCCAGCCGTTGTAAACTTATAATATGATTTATATGTTCCCCTAATATTTTAAACTAAAAATTGTCCAATGTAATGTACATTACGTACCTAGTTTAGCTGCAGTTTGAAGGTTCGTTTGAAATGAAACAATCGAAAGACAAGATTTTCGTTTCTTTAAAGTTTCTTATACAATATACTTCCGCCTGCTGAAACGACTGGGACAATTTGTGTCTCAGTAGTTCTGTTCAGGACTACAGCACAAAATGTATTGCATTTCTTGGTAATCCTTAGAGAAAAGCCATCATAATTTTGATCGAGTCATGATCGTGCTTTAGACCAATTTGCTCATCCATTGCTCAGCTTCCTTTATTACCTAGCGGCCGAAACAGTCTTTGTCCCAGTACAAATCGCTTGGGATCGTATTATTTCGTGCGTAGATTTATCGGAGTAGGATCGAGGGCTCCTTTGTTGGGGATTTTCCATAAATCTTTCTGCTATTTAAACGGTTATTAGGACAGGAGCGATTGATGTCCAGAACATCCTTCGCGTGTGGGACATGCTATATATTTTGGGTCGAGAAAGCTCGCATGTTGGTGAGAACTTAAGAGCTTTGCAAGAAAAAACCCGATCTGCCCGGCACCGGGGCAGACTACCAGGCCTACTCAAAACAAGTAATTTTTTTAGTACCTACATCAAAAAGTACAAATATTTTATTGCCGGTCATCGTTTCATTGCAAGATTAGCTTCTTTCTGTAATAAAAGTCCAACAACTATTCAATAAATATTTTTTTCTATTGAAGATTAGACTTCATTTATCTTATAATCCGATCGGTGCGAAGATAACAAACAGGCCATCTGATTAATGCGAGCTCAGAGAGCCGATAAGCCATTTATTATTCTCTCGCAGTAGGTATATAGAATTCAATAAGATTTTCTATACAAATAAAGACGTTTGGCGGAGACTAATGGGGCGTTAATAATTCGCACAAGTCTCTATTCAATGGAATCCAGTGAGATTTATCACTACAGGATTCTGGCAAGATGCCTCCTGGCAAGCGCTGATTATGCAATTTTAAACGTTCTACGTCAAATAAAATTAACTCGTTATTCTCATATACGGTTAATCCGTAACTTAAACGAAAAAGTTTCATTGTTTGCATGAAAATATTTACAGATGAGCTATCCTTTTAAATACCTCATATAATTACGCATATTAAAATAGTATATTAAGTTATTAAAACGCAAAAATGAAAATAGCACCTATATAATCCCAAATCCCATAAATAGACATTAATGACCACCGTTCAGCACCATAGATTAAAGAATTAAAAATAAAAACTTCCTGATAGGTACCTCCACGCTGGGTACCTACCGGTTCCAGTTCGCCGTCCACTCATGCGTCATTTTAACTTAAGTCCAACATCATTCGGAGATGAGTTATTAGAATCAGTAGTCGATATATTATTCGCTAATTATTATCGATGACTAGCTTCTGCCCGCGGCTTCGCACGCGTTGTTTCTATGGAAACGTTTTGAGGTTATTTATATACCATGGGAACTTATTTATGGGATAATAAGTCGCCTATGTTTGATTCCAGGGTTAGACTTACATGTATGCAAAATTTCAGCCTGATCCGTTCAGTAGTTTTGGCGTGAAGAGGTAACAAACATGCATCAATCCAAATGTTCGCATTTATAATATTAGTGTGATTTTTTCAGTATTCTATAGAAAACTCTTCCCGAGAAGAGTAATAAGGTATTAATATATTTGCTGTGTGGTGCCGGCTTAGAATTTCCACTATCCCAACTTTTCCCGCGGGTGTCGTAAGAGGCGACTAAGGGATGTCCACCGGGGGCGGGCAGCAGCGCCCCCTGCAGAACAATTCTAGCATCAAACTGCGATGTCCAACCCGCATGCCCAGCGTGGGGATTATGGGCTTTACCCCCCATGAGATAAGTTGCTTATCAGGGGGAGGCCTGCGTCCAGCAGTGGACCATTACAGGCTGTTGAGGTGAGGTGACATGAGGATATTTAAGGTAATTTGTCCTCCAAACCTTGAAAAAAGTCCGCTTAATAATCAGAAATATAAAGTTGGTTTTACTTTCTACTTTAACATCAAATTACTAGAGTACAAACCTTATGTTTAAAAGGTCAAACAAAGTACACCCTGTCGAAAAAGACATTTGTCTAAGGAGTTTTAATTAAATTTATATTGGTCTAGAATTAGTAAACAACGAAGGAGAGAGTTTAGAACAAAAGCTTTTCTAATACTTTACTAATCCCCTAAATGAATTTTCAAATAGCTCTTTTATTGCAATTGGATATATATTTTACATGGGAGCTTCAACAAACGTATTGGTAAGCGACCTGGTTCAACTAATATATGTTTCTAAAGTATTCATATAACTACTAGGTATCTTTATAAAGAACATAAACTTCGTATCGTCCGCAAAGTTCAGTTTAGCAGAACGAGAGATCGTATAAAATTTTACAACAACTTTAGAATTTATTATGGCTTTTTGATATCTTGCCATATCTAATAATGGGTTTATTACTTATTTGTAATTTAAGGTTTTATATCCGGTTTCATTTACGCCGGAAGTGGTTTACGTAAAGGTTGAGATAAGGATAATTTTGTGTTTTACGACGCCATTTACTGTAGCGCTTCGTTTAGGCTGCCAAGAACAAGTAACCCTAATGGAAGAAAATGAATGGGATGCCATTTCAATGGTACCTTTTGACGACCATTGTGGCGCGGCAGGCGAAGGTCTGTGTGCCACGCAGGAGGTTGCGGGTTCGATTACCACCCTGGGACAATAATTACGGAACAATACGGAACACATATTTTCAAATCGTACAAACATTAGTTATTAATGTTTGTACGTTTTGAAAATATTTGTTCCGGCTGTTCTGGGTATTTTATATGTATAGTAAAAAATATCTACACATCTATGTAATGTTTTATAGTATATCAGTCATCTAGTACACAAGCTCTGCTCAGCTTGGGGCTAGATGATGCTCTGTGGATTGTCCAGCATTTTTTAAATAAGTATTATACAATATCAATATCATGGCCGTAGCCATCACTTTATTTCCGAGTCAGTGTTTAATTTCATAATTTGACAATTTCTAAGTGTATATTTATTGTATTTATGGAAATAAAGAGTTTAGATTTTGATTTTGGAGTGGCGATAATAAAAAATCACCTCAAGAAAATAAAACAATTCAAAACTTAACCACGTTGCGCCCACTATGCCTCGGAAATGGTCTAAAGGGCCACATATGTTATATGTTGTGAAGCTGTTCACAAGTGCCGTATAACTTTGACCCATCAGCCACATATCAAGATAATTTAGCCCACAAATTTAATATAAAAGTAAGTAAGTATCATCTGGGCCATATTTGCATATTTGTGCGTTTGCCCGCCTCTCAGGGGCAGAGTGATTGAATTATTAAGTGAAGGCTCACCGGCGGTAGACGTGAGCTGTTTACTACGTGGCTATGCGATGGCAGGCATAATAATTGTCCTAATCGACCACCTGGGACAAAAAAAAAAACCGACAAAGTCTTTATGCTTTTTTCATTTACTGATCACCAACATAGTGTACACTAAAATTAACATATGAAGACTACAGACGAACTTGTAATTTTTGACGTGACAACGTCTTATAATTCGATAGAGCCGGCTGCACGCACGAAAAAACATGACTCATGCGGCGTTACCTCGCTCGGAGGCGTTCCATGTAAGGCTTGAAGTGCAAGCGAGAGCGCTCGACATCCGTCTCTCTCCTACTTGAGTGAGCGATGCGTCTGCGTGGACAGCTGCTATACTATAGTACATTTACATGTTTTGATCGAGTATCAAATGCTACCATCACTATTTTCTTTTTTTTTCGAAATTTAATCTATGAATGCGATTTTGTAGGGAATTTCCGGTACTTTACGATGGTAAAAACACGAATTGGTCCTAGAGTTCTTGACGTTTAAAAAACGCAGACAGGGAAATGGAGTTGTACAGGGAATGGTGTAGGTCAGCGAAGTATTTTTTGTGCTGGCAATTTTGTTAGTGCTCGTTGTTGATGATTAATCAGAAAGCACTTCCAGCTGAACTTCCAGACGATTGGGTGGAAGTTGTAAAGAATTCGTGAGACAAACCCTTTCCATTCCAAGTAGTTGAATGCAATTCTTCAACGTTTCGTGCATGGACATCATACTTAACACAATTCTACATAAAAAAAGTCCTTTTTCAAGCCACTCGTCAAATCAGGATTGAGAAAGAACAATAAGGTTGGTATCGCATAGAAGCCATTACAGTGGTGCCACGATCATAAGATATGCCAGAACGAGAGCCTTGAACGAGATGCTTTTGAATCCTGGAGAGTTTTTCCTACCAGATCAATGTTATGAAGATGATTTGGCAATCTCCGAAGAGAAATATAAAGATCTTCAAGATTTATCGTTTTGTAGCTACAGAGCTGGTAAATATTTTAAGGGGAAAAAACAGGTTTGTCAGTGACTTTCTGAATCATAAAACTCTTTTGATTCAACTTATATTTTTGTTTTATTGTGATACTTACGGGTTTCCGAAGCACCGGTTCCAAACTTTAAAAATGCGATATCTCAAAATCATTTTTGATTGACAAGTTCGTCTTTGGTCCCCTCCCTGTGGTCTTCGTGTCAGTATAATTATAGGTGAAGACTGCATGCAAAAAATCATTATGGGCGAGTAACATGTGTGTGGACAAAGAATTCGTTAGTATAAGAATGGCTAAAAAGTTAAATTAAAACACGGAACACCGGGCAATTAATTTATAAAATACAGTCACGTAAAACTAAAAGTTAATTACTATTTTAAGGAGCAAGAACTATCTTCTTCGCTTTTCGTATGTTTTTGTTAATTAGGAATATCGCAAGTATAAAGAATATTGTATGCTACTCGTTTAATAAAATCTTCCTATCGCAGCATTATCAATACCGAATTACCACCCTATCGCATTTACTGGCAGGGTTTTTGTTTCATTATTTATATAAATGTTCCGCGCACATGGCTAGTTAGTCTCTATTAAAACTGGCCACCGTAGACTTTCTATTCTGAGGGAATAGAGAGTCTACGGTATCATCATCGTCAGCCTATGTGAGTTCACAGCTGAACAAAACCTGTTTTCAGTTTACCGCATCCGGCATCTGCCTCAGTATTTCGCAGGTCGTCCTCCCACCTGACCAGAGGGCGTCCTACACTACGCTTGCCGAGTCGCTTTCACCACTCGAGAACACGTTTACCTCAGCGGTTGTCGGTTCTTCGCAAGATAAGGTCGGCCCGCTGCCACTTCGGCTATTCCCTCACTAGACTGAAAATAGCCAGTTTCCATGGTATCTAAAAATACCGGTTTTAACTAATGAGATTTCAGGATCTTATCACCGCTTTCCTTTTTGCCCTGATTGTCGGTTACTAAGAACATCGTTTAACCTAAATTAGGTTTAGTGTCCATCGCAACGGTTATTGTTTGAAGTTTCCAGGTTGATGAGACTTTAACCCGTTACCTCGTACACGATCATTCTAAGTGCCAATGGTATGGTTATTAGCCACCTGCCATCTTAAGGCCTATTTGACCACCTTTATGTTAAAGTTTCAAATAACGACACATATAAAGTCAAATAAATTCAAGTCAAGTATAGCAGAATAAACGAATGCCAAGAAAATGAGGAAAGATGAGTCACCATAACTGGATTATACCTCTAGTCATGTTTCATTCTTCGGAAACGTAATAATACAACGAGGAAATAATCTCATTTCATGGTTGGTTCGATATTTTAATATTCACCAATATTGACAAGGCACCGAAGCATCTCAGAAGCTCCTGAGTGCACCTTTTGAAAAGCCCCAGCAGAATATATGCACCATTATCCATACAAAACAACTTCCTTAGCGACACTATATTTTATAAACACCAATATTTTTCACCCCATTTCGGCCGCTGTCTCATTTCCTGAGCAAAATGCAAGGGAAAATTTAAATTCAGTTCAATCTGGGAACTAGCCAGTGATAAAATTACTTACCCTGCCTCTTTTACGATGGCCATAAAGGGAGGTTCGGGCTTTTCTCTGGGGATCGACCCAGCTACCTCGATAACCTATGTTTTGAATGTTGGCAGGTTATTTTAAATTAGTAATACGTTTGTCAAACTAATCAAAGTATTATTACCGTGAAATAAACTTTTTCCCAAGGGGGCAATGTGTGTGTATAGTGAACGTTACATTTACTAAAACTGCCCAGTGACCTACCGAAACCAAATTAGTATTGAATTTAGTCTACATGCGAGGCTCATAAATGGTTCTGAGTTATTATGTAGGTTTATTTATAAAGTGTGTAAGTAACTGTTTGTTCTCCGAATAAATCAAAATAAAATAAAGTATCTACATACATAATTCCATGAACTAAAACAGTTATTAAATATTTATTGTGACTAATGGAGATTGTTTTGACATCCATTAACCTTTTATCAATAGCAATTTTGTGGTAACAGAAAGGTATAACTAGTTTAATTGGTCTTGGTTGGTCCATCAGACTAACAGAGACTGGAGAGACAGACATGATTCTGTAATAGCAAGATTTTGAAACTTCAAGCAACTTGAGCAGCCCAACTCCTGCTGCCGAATAATTATTTTGATTGACTTTCTGAAAATAATGAGTGAGTAGAACCTTTCCATATTACTATATTTCTTCTGGTAGGTATAAAGTTTCATTTAAATAGTAACATGAACCTACGAATTATGATGTTTTTAGGGTTTCGTACCAGAAGGGTGTAAACGAAATCCTATTACTAAGCCTCCGCTGTCTGTCCGTCTGTCAGAGGGCTATCTTATGAATCATAAAAGTTAGACAGTTGGAACTTTCACAAAATTTAGTTTTCCCTTGCCGTTAACACAAAAAATACTAAAAATAAAATGAATATACAAAATATTAAATTTTGTATGGGAGCCCCCCATACAAAAAACACGATAATATGTTGGCTTTTTGCTATAAGTTTGTCGAGGCTGTATCTCTTGAACCATAATAGGTAAACACATGGAACTTTCTTTAAGTAACAGTTCAATTATAATAATCAACAAATATTAAAATAAAAAAAATGTGAAAAATTTAAGGGGTCTCCAAACAGTTGGTGTTTTTAGAGTTTCGTTTGAGAAATAGGTTAGAACGAATGGGACGAAACCCTCCGTTTGCGAGTGTACTCTCACCGGTTTATTTAAATATCCAATCTATTTATTGTAATGGAGTTTTGTCACACAGTGACTTTATTACTCCCGTAAGAGATCTTTATAATAAAAACATGGCAAACACACAAACTCAACCAAAAAGAAAAAAATTAACGGTTGCTACATGACAATACATGGCCAGATACGAATTCTCCTCTATACATATAGAATCTCTATATCTACATACATACATATAAATACTAATTCTCCATACTAATTTTATGGCATTATAACGAAATAGGGCATATTATTCTGTCACAAAGTAATTTTAACTATTTTTTATCAGAGATTTTGATCAACACCAATGTGCGTGCCCTAGACAGGCAATATTAAATAAAGTGCGAACTATAAAATCACTCAATTGATTTATCATCCGACCACGAATACCACGGGAATAATGAACAGTGCATACCATGCGTAGTTTATGTTGATAATAAATAAATAAATAATGGTTCCCACGACAATATTTTATAGTAAATTGGGTACTTTATAAGGTGTAAGATGCTGGGCGATTTATCACTTGTATTATCAGAGGACAGAAGATGCGTTCCCGCGCTCTCAAACTTTACAAAATCGGAGCCCATTCTTGTGGCAGAATAGGTTCATGACGTCACAAATGATAAGAGTTAACCTAAATTCGTCCTTATAAGCACGCGTCGTTGAATCTTATTTGAAGTTCTGATAGGGTTCCCTTGGAGTCCACTTATTTCTGATTCTCTGCCCCTGAAAATTATACTCATTATTTTGTTCCGGTCTAAAATTCAAGGGTGCAAACCATCCCTTGCCATATAACAATGAATATAATTTACAGTATCTTCTACAATTTACTAATCTCTTTTAAATTTATTTACAAATTCAATCAGGTTTTAGACGATATTGATATAAATAAGCCACCTTGAACTTATTAAAATAGTGCCATACATAAAAGGTGGTATAGTAGGTATATTAAAACTTACATAGATTACTATAGGGATCGAGAAATAAGAAGTCCAACATTCCTATATAAATATCATCAAAATACTTTCAAAGATACAGAAGTATCAGTATCGCAGCGTGGAGCAAAATAATCTTTGCCCGAAATAATTGCAGTAACAAACTTTAATGGGACCAATTAGTGCTCGCCCTATTTTGAAAACGAGATATTATTATGAAAACTAGGATTTTATGGTGCCTTGGATCAAATTTCTTATTTACTGTCGGAATGAATTTTAACTACCTACTAATTTGGCACTACTTGAATCAAAGCAGCATCAACATCAGTCTTTGAAGATGGCGTAAGAGGGTACCTACTTTGCGCGCCATTTTGTGAAAAGGATGGGCATAGGATTTCACGTTCATAGGAGCGGGATAGAGAAAATTAAGTTTTATTTATTTACAATAAAACTACACAACGAATTAAGAAACTGGCTTAGAAGAATAAAATTAATTAGTAAAACCCACGAATTAAAACGTAAGTCATTTCAATAGGTCGCAGGGTTCCCGAGATTAAGCCCGCTATGTTCGACTCTTAAGATTATTTGATACTAGCTTCTGCCCGCGGCTTTAACTAGCCCCAAGCTAAGCAGAGCTTGTCTTATGTGTACCTACCAGATAATTGATATTCATAATACAACGACGCGTGAAGCGAGAGCTGGTGAATATCTGGCACAGTGTATCAGCATTGCCATACAGCGTGGCAATGCAGCCAGCGTCTTGGGGACGCTTCCGACTGGTATTGATATGGATCAGTTGAGCTACCTGTAGATTGTTTGCAACAGTCTGCAGTTAGCTCAGTTGTTTCAATTGTAAATACTAGTGCAATTTTCGTTGTGAATAAAGGCTTCTGCTATTGTAAATCAAACTAGAATTACATAAAATTCAAAATTTTTTCTTCAACACGATTGCGAACAAAAAGACGATACAAATTGTGAAAGTGCACTGTTTTGCACCTATTTTAGTCGAGATCTCAGGAACCCTATGTTCCATAGAAAATAAGTTTTGATTTGTAGGTTTTTACTAATTCTTTGGTTCCTTAACACAGTTTCTTCATAAGTTGTATAGTTTTCTTATAATAAGCAAAAACATCATTTTTGCTCTTACGTTTTACAAAAACGTAGCTCGCAATGCGCCCTCTTACCGTTAAAAAATAAATACAAAAGGTATGAGATAAGTCCCAGATATTAGACTCGTATTCTACTATCCGAAATTAGTGAGTGCAATGAAAATCCATTGGTATGAGAACACACGAAAGTCATTAAGTTCATACTTTTTGATCCGAGTGCTCCAGAGACACTGGGATAACAGGAACGAGGTAATCCACACGAGAATAACAACGTTTTCACTTTATTTTCACTTGTTTTTGCTCATTCCCGCGAATGCTCCCGGGGACATATGGATACTGCAGGGACCTTTGCCTTATTTACCGCTTGGTTTTCATGAAGGCTTGTTGCTGACGTTTTTATTACATCTCACTTTTTAAATTTAGAGACATTTGCATACTTTTGAATTTTTATGTTTTTTAACAAAGCTATTTGCAAATAGACGAATAGAAAGATAGTATAAAAGCTCTTTATTATTCTCTCTCTACATTTATTCATTTTAGTCATTTCATAACACAAGCTCTGCTTACTTTGGAGCTAGAAGATGCTGTGTGGATTGTCCAGCATTATAATTATTACTATTCCTAAAGTTGTTAAAAAAGTAAACCAAAAAAAATTGGTTGTCTGTAAAGTCGGTTTACTGACGATAGTTTAACGTGACAACGTCTTAAGAAAATACTGATGGAATGGTAGCATTTGATACTCGATCAAAACATGTAAATGTACTATAGTATAGCAGCTGTCCAAGCAGACGCATCGCTCACTCAAGTAGGAGAGAGACGGATGTCGAGCGCTCTCGCTTACACTTCAAGCCTTACATGGAACGCCTCAGAGCGAGGTAACGCGTCAGAGCGAGGTAACGCCTCAGAGCGAGGTAACGCCTCAGAGCGAGGTAACGCCGCATGACGTCATGTTTTTTCGTGCGTGCAGCCGGCTCTATCGAATTATAAGACGTTGTCACGTCAAAAAATGATTTAATTACTAATTCCGCACTTAGCGGATATAGTCACGGAATCAATAGATACTTTTAAGCGTGCCTAGTAACGCAATCTTGACTCTTGCACATGTAAACCCCGTAGTAAAACCGTGTAGTTTTACCCAACCCTGTTAGTATAAAAAACAAACACACTATAAAACAAGCCGCGTTTATTCAGATTGGATCGATGGGCCTACACTAAAAGTAAACACGAAAATAACGCCGATATATTTTACGGTCGCAATGTCAGTAGTCGGTGCCTCCAGGGCCAACCCTGTTTTTATTGTTCGCAACTAGATCAAAGAGGGCATTTCGAGTGATTCACTCGTAATTGGACACGTATAGCTGCTTACATACCAACGACTTTACGAAGAGGCATAATCTACCTGACAAAATGTGGAGCATTGGGCCATAAACTGACTTCTTATTTTATTAACCTCCACGAAGCCTTGTAGAGTAAACCTCCGTAGAGTTGTTTGTATTTTCTTTCGATGTTAATACACAAGTCAGAAAAAGACCAAACACTGAAAAGCAATAGCTTATAGCTTAATAGTCCAGCCTAAAGTGGAGAGAGAATTATAGCTTTGAGATCAGTTATCATATCACAGAGGCATCTTTGTAGTTTCAAATCTCCACTATCAGCCATAGATAGATAGATAAATATTTCTTTATTGCACACCTATAGATAAAAACAATACAACAAAACAGCTTAAAATCTAAGTGACAAGCGGTCTTATCGCTCAAGAGCGATCTCTACCAGATAACCGTGGATGGATAGGATCATTGGATAGTACTAGGGGCTCATGAAGGTTATAAATAAATACTTTTAATATAGGTATATTACATACATAATATATAGCCATATTCATGGATTCTATTTAGTCTACTACCCCATTTCCCACCTCGCTTTACTCAAGCTTCATATCTTCGATGAATAAGGAAGGATGTGTAACGTACGGACCTTTTGAGTTTCATAGCTTGCAAAAAATGTGACTGTGTCGTATACGCGGTCTGCTCGGACAACATGCGTTCAGTTTTTAGCACGTAATATTTCTACGTGTGTAGTAGTAAGTGAAGGAACAAAGAACAACACAATCTTAAGGTGTAGCTCTTATAGCTACACCATATGATTGTGTTTTGTTCTTTGGGTAAAATCTAGAGAAGGCCACGAAAACGGCGCAAAACATTTACGTCTAAAGCTTTCCGCAAAAGCAAGAGGCAGTAAATAAAATAAAACAACATAATTCCCGTTGAGATTACTTCGCGCTATCTCCAGGAAATATTATCTGGTTATCAAGAAAGAACTCTGAACACGAACACCCTGTATCGTAAACCCAGTAATATTCCTATAATTATTTTTTATGATCTTAAACGAGACTCTAGGTTTAAGTACGTGATTTCTTTGAAGTATTAAGAGCTGTTAGAAGTTTCGTTTCACGAAAATCTTTAGTCATCACAACGAAGATCTCTGCTGGTAATCTAATACTTAAGTAATTTTATTTACTTTATTTATATTGTTGTATTCGGAGAATATTCAGTTTTACACACCTTATAAATAAACTCTTACATAATAACTGATAATTTAGGTCCATTTAGATGTCCTCGCATGTTTTTACATGAAGTGTTTATGCAAAAGGATTTAAATGTGATAAAATAAAACACGATTCAATAAGCAAATAACTGAATTCGAAACGAAAATTCATAATGTTTTATTTAGTAGGTATTCTTATCCAAATAATTTGATCAATCAATCACGACGATCTCAGTGGTGCAGCGTACAATATTTTAGAATTTATAATATTAAATAGTATGGATATCAGTTGTTATGCTGTACCCACAGTGCTTAGCTTGGGACTAGATGATGCTGGGTGGTTTTTTTTTATTTATTTATTGATGAAATTATGATTCATCAACATGTTATGCTGCACCCACTGTGCTTAGTTTGGGTCTAGATGATGCTATATGGTTTTATTTTATTTATTTATTGATAAAATTATGATTCATCAACATACAAACGGTACGTTTTGTACGGACCTAATTAGAACGGCAACTTCATTGATAGTAGTATTTCTATTATCAATGAAGTTGCCGTTCTAATGCCGTCGTTTTGCTACATGGGTTTTCTGCTAGGTGCTCAAAAAAAGAAAATATTATTATAGTTCTTCAATCTCGAGAATTGTTGTTTTAGGTATTCTATTAGCTTTCCAGTTCTACAATTTTATTTTGTGAAAGTTAACATATGTAGATAATACCATAAAATCTGCTTTAGTAGGAAACCGAGATTTTTTGTGCTATGTATTGGTTGCAAAATAAACGCCATTTTTACTTTTAGTTTTACTTTTTTAATTTCATGTCCAACCTTAGGCAAGAGCTCAAACTTTACTTTTTTTATCAAAGGTATACTAATCATCATCATCTATACAGCCTACTTTTTATACAAAAGCAGATTGCGCAGCTGTGACCAGAAGCTGATATAAAATAATCACTTTCAATAAACCATTCACTGAGGTTAAGAACCATTAAAAAGATTAAAAACAAGCCCTTATAATCGCTCAAGCACCTGTTGTCTTTCAAATTTGGATAAGAACCCTTTAGAGTAGGTTTACACTTTACTAAAAACCTTCGGTGTAGGTTTAACTAAGACTAATTTCTGCCCGCAGTCTCGTATCCGTTGTTTTCGGGTTCAAAAGTACACTATAAATACGTTATTCAACAAAAAATGGTAGAAATAGCAACGTTTATTTGTAATGAGGACATACAATAAGAAAAGAACGTGAAAAGAAAACAGTTTGCTAGAGTCACAAAATGGTCCCTGTAGCATGAGTTGATTGTAAGGTACTAATTATTGATATATGCCTACGTTTTAAGGTTATATCTTTCACATGGGAACTAATTTATGATATAAAAGGAATCTAAGTTTTACTCCAGGTCTAGGAACTAACATCTACAAAATTTCTGCCCAATCCGTTCAGAAGTTTTAGCGTGAAGAAGTAACAACATTCATCAAAACCTTCGCATTTATAATATACCTACAGGTACTAGAGAGGTTATCACACTAATATTATAAATGCGAAAGTTTGGATGGATGGATGTATAGATGGATGGATGTTTGTTAGCTCGTCACGTCAAAACTAGTGAACGGATCGGGCTGAAATTTTGTATGCAGGTAATTATAATCCTGGAATCAAACATAGGGTACTTTTTATTCCATAAATCAGTTACCATTAGTATTATAATATCTGTGCCATGGGATAGAAATCACCTTTTAACGTTTCCATAGAAACAACGCGTGCAAAGCCGCGGGCGGCAGCCAGTTTATTATAATTATATCCAATGTGAACTAATTTAATTATATCCAATGTGAACTGAGATAAAAAAGTAACATGTGTGTTATTCCAGGTTTTGAGCTCGATCCGTTTAGTAGATTTGGCGTGAAGTAACAGACATCCATTCAAACTTTCGCAAATATAATATTTGTGTGAAGTGTGATTCCTCAGGTTTATTAACAGGGTGTTAACCCGTCAAGTGGTGAAGGTCGAGGGGATTATCCTACGCCGGACCTGGACACAATTAACAGCCGACATGTTTCAATTTACACTCGCAAATACCTCCGGCTATTGTCCATATTTGTATGGAATTCAGGTCAGAGTTTGTGGACTATCTGGAAGGCTTTGCTTGCTGGTAACTAGTAGGTAGGTTATAGCTGTGACATCACCAAACCCGGAACAAGTCGCTGAAAACCATACAAATATTAAAGTTATTCCCAAAGCCTCACGAAAGTCATAGTGATGTAGAAACGAACTCATCTATTAAATTAACGTGATTGAAACCCACCTGCAATCTTTTGCATCTTAGTCCCAGACTCCACTAAAGCGATGTGTGGAGATGTCCGAAGCGGAGACAAGAGACGTTTTTCAGCTAGGGGGTCTCCAACGAAGTTGTACGGACATGCGTAATGGCTAGACTGGAGCGGAGATATGTGCTGGCTAGAGCGGAACTGAGCTGCATGCGGCGAGCGTCGGATGTTTGTTGCGATGAATGCACTCGCTCTTCTCGTCTCCGCTGCGTGACGTCGCCAGCTTGCGAGGCACAGCTCACATCTCCGCTTCGATCTTTCTTTATTTTCTTCGCATACAAATAAGATATTTAATTCAATTCATTTATTCCACCGTAGGTACATATTTATACACTTGATGTCGTTGAAATCTAATTTAATGAATTATAATTTCGGGTTTTCAAAAAACTATCTGAGTATATTCTTTAAAAAAAAATTTATGAATAATGCTAATTAAACCTAATATTCAATTATGACAAACACAAGATTTTTGAGAGGGAAAGAAACACCATAAGGGATTGTAAGCAGAAGAAAAAAACATACAGACAGTGATTCCTATCTAAACACATAATTATAAAATAACAAATGGTTGGCTGTAAAAGGGCCTGCAATTAATTATGATGTCAGAAATAAAATTACAAAATTATGATACATGTCAACAAATGTCAATAAAAAAAGCAGCTGTATAAAGGCTTTGTTAAAATAAACAAAAATAAAGTGATACATCTCCGCTCGGTGGTATACACTAAAGCTGATCGGAGATGATATGTGTGAATACCGAAGTTCTATTGGTTGTTCAGAACATATCTCTTCTCCGCTCGTCTCGTATATGTTTTGATGGATTCCGGCCCTTAAACAGACCTTTGTGTACTGCGAAATATAGCGATAGGTTTTTCTTATTTTGTGATAGGTAATAATTTACAAGGGCATTTTTTGCTTTATACTGCTTTATCCGTAAATAAATAACAAAACTGACAATTATCTCGAAGCTACAAAACTATAATCTTTCATAGAAACTGAAACCATGAAATACCGGAATTCAAAACAGGATAAACATTTGTCACGCAGTAGGAACCGAACCTGCAAGCTTATGTTATCAACAGTGGCATAAAGCAAAATACGTACTAAAATCAACAATCATTCAACACAAATCTAAAAACTACAGAAATAGTTTTAGAATTTTTCAGTAGAACTTTTACTACGACCAAAAATATTTAAAACTGGCACTCATACTAAAATTTAAATTCAATTCAATATTCCTTCATCAAACAATTCTCGTAGCTATGCATCAGGGAAGTAATAAAAATTATTTATAGCATCTCTCTTTCCTTTCTCTACCATTATTGCGCAGTACCTACTTGATCAACGAAACAGATGGCAAACTTTTAAGTTATGATTCCCGGAGCCGAAATATACCCTCTCATAAAATACCTAGCAGATTGCTATACAAAAATTCTCACTTTGACACCGAAATAAAAAAAGTGATATTTTTAAGAAAAAACACAATAACCGGCATTTTCGCTTCTACGAAACCATAAAGCAATTTTATTCCATCCACAAGTCTATTTTTATTTTGAAACATGCACGCCTATTAAGTACCTACTGGTTGATAGGCAGACAACTGAATGAAAACGATGAAAACTGAATAAAAGTATGACGTACTTTACTTTTGTGTCTATAGACACAGTTTTATTTTAATAGTGATGCGAATCGCTATCAGCTCGAAAAATATCTGTACCAATGAGAGTTTCAACATTAATCCAGCCTGCAGACTATATATAACGATTTTCCATTAAAAATATAAACTGAGAAAGTAATAAAGAGCATAAGAAACAGTCTGTACACAGTCACTCCATAGTAACTCTGTCTGTAACTTTTTCATGGCTGTATAGATCCTAATGTAATTTATCTACTATAGAAATGATATCCCAGGAAAGCGAAGAAAAAAATAGTCTACTTCTTGTCCGTTTGATTTTTATTTTATTTTATCTGTTTAATATATTAATTCCTTTTATAGTTTCTAACCCCTAAAGTATTTACAATTAACTGTATTTAAAACAAATATATAGTAAGAGTCAAGTTACTAACTTGTAAGTTTAAAAATTTCAGAATTTAAAGTCTATTCTTCACGTGAACTTTGAAAAATCTGGAAAGTATGATCAAATATCCGACTATAGTATAAAGATTGGATCAAAGTATCTGATTCTATCAAAGTTCTCCGAGGCGACCGTTGGATATCAATAGCAAAATGCAGTAAGTTTGCCGTGTCGCTAAACTTTGCTACTATATTTGTAAGGGAACGTGCATATTGTGACAGATATAATAAGCTATAACTTAACCTGAGTAATTAAGTAGCCGTAACTGAGTATTATTTATTCATGGTGAGCGTAGGTGTCGGTATATCGTCCTATCAGATTATGAGAGAGTGCACCTGTGTTTGCGCAAACACGCACATGGCTTGTCTCCGTTAGACTGGCCGCCGTCGCAGTGGCCGAGGTTCGAGTAGTGACAAGGAGGATATCATTATTGACGGAGCGAACGAAGTGAGCGAAAGTCTTCGTTTCAAGTCCAAATTAGCTGACTGTGGCGTAAAATTGTATTGTTAAAGATTTTTTATTACAATAACAAAACTTTCGAACATAAGTACATACATTTGATATTTCTATTCAGCAAGGTACGAGTAAGATGGGCAGATCTAACTGTCAGAAATCGTTAAACTTCTCTTCTCTTTTGACAAGGTCCCGTCCCATTCGGATTACGCACCTGGTTGTGAGGTTAGACAAAAAAACTGATTACGTAGAAGCTCTAAAGAAAAAGTAAACCAATTTCCAATTCCTATTTTCACCAGTTTTTCAATGGAAATCGCGTATACTTTGGTTTTTCTGTCGAAGTAGCTAAAAATGTTCCGTGTTCTTTGTTATATGAAAAGAGCTTTACAATATGAGTTTGTGCAACTGTGTCGCCTGTGCTAGTGTCTCAAACGTCGAGCCAACTAAATATTAATAACTGAGGATTTACTATTTAGCCGACGGTGGAAATTGAAACATGTTGAGAGTTAATTGTGACTAGGCCCTGGCATAGAACTAATAACAGTGCTTCTGTATTGAAATCTCACTTTGATCCTGGCTAGAATAGTCTATTCTAGCTGGGTTCAAAGTAGCATAGAGGAAGGAGGTTAAACTTAAAGGTTTTAATGCATGTAGCTCTGCTCCAATTAACTGCATAAAACAAACTGATCAAATCATACGTATGTCATTTGTTTTATTGCTTGAAGTTTAAAATTTGCGGAGTAACACTCGTTGTGGAAAATTGTTAAAAAGTTCGATACTCATTTGTTTTTTTTGTTCGTTAATTTTAACGAATGAATCTTAATCAATAGATTTAAAGCTCATTTTGTACTGCAAGATATCCGAAGTGATACTAGACAGCTGATGGGGTGCCAGGCAATTTTGGAATTGGGTGCTACGAGCCGACGAACTGCGAACGTTTTGTTGGTAACTGGCCGCTATCTGAATTGAGTGATTGCATACCGGGCTTATCAGAATGGGTGGTCAATTTACTGGGGTATTCATTTTATGTTATACCATTTATCAAATAAGTGATGGATTTGAGCGGTTTGCAGAGTGGGTAGTTTGTGTCGCTACAAAAATTATTGATAAAGTTTTGAATACCCTTCGGGATTGATATTACTTATGTATAACCTATTAGATACCTATCTAATTTAATTTAAACTCAATCATCATCATCATCTGTATTAGTATACAGCTGGACATAGGCCTCCCCTAATGAGCGCCATAGCGCCGTCTTCAGCTTGCCGCATCCAGCACCTGCCTGCAGCCTTTCGCAGATCGTCATCCCACCTGACCGGAGGGCGTCCTACACTACGTTTGCCGAGTTGCGGTCTCCACTCAAGAAACTCAATGTTGTCGTGTAATTTAAATTATTTTGCAGGGCCCTACAGGGTGCATCGACTATTGTCGATATACCCTGTAGGGCCCTAATATTTTTTTTACTTTAGGCTGGTTCATCCGAGCTGGGCAAAGATTAAAAAAATCTATAAAATTAATTTGTTGATACATTTTTACGGAAAAAAATATGGAGTCTACCAACTTTACCTACGCGTGAATAAAGTCCAAAATTATCGCCAATAAACGGAATGTTAAATTAAACGGCCTGTGATCTGGTCATTATCGGATCAAGTGTGGGTAAATGAATTGGTTTTCGACAGTTTTGTTTGTTCCCGGCAATGACTCTTCACAGCGGTACACTCGACCGCGTAACCAACTTTGCATACCCGAACCAGTCGTTAACACGTTTGAACGAATTACCTACAATTGTCTCGACGCAATGCTTACACAATGTGCATTGTAAAAACCATAGGTTTCTTCTTTCTATTTCTGGAACAATCCGTGCGCTGTCAAAACAGCATGGAACCGTGTCAAAAAGGGTTCTTTTCTTTCCCATAAACACGGATAATACAATAAATGTATACTTAGAAAAGGTAAAATTCTTAAAATTAAATACTGACACACGGAAACAAAGTAATATTTTTGATTTCTTTTTGGTATGAGTATCTATAGACTAAACTAAAGGAGCGACGAAGTAACTTAGCCTGTTCGAATGATCCAATCTATCATTTATTATAATAAAGCATGTATTTTCGATGTATAAAAAACTATTTATCTATGTAAAGTATTCTATTATGTATGTCAGTCATCCATCTAGTACCATTAACACAAGCTCTGCTTAACTTGGGGCTAGATGATGCTGTGCGCATTGTCCGGCATTATTTATTATTTATTTATGTAATAAACCTCTCAGAAAATCTTGTACACTTACCTAAATTGAATTAAATAAAATTTGAATTTTTGTTTGTTAAGCAGCTTTGTTGTAGGTGAATCTATTTTTATTGTGCCCGAGCTGATTGTTAAACTATTTTTGCTTTGATTACTAACCATTGAACCCCCGAAGCAAAAAGTGGGGTGTTATAAGTTTGACGCGTCCGTCTTTGTATCTGTGTAACTGTCTGTGGTATCGCTCCCAAACGGATGAACCGATTTTTGTTTAGTTTTTTTTTGTGTCATAGATAATTTTATCCTGAGTGTTCTTAGCCATATTTCATGAAAATCTGTTTAGTCAATAAACGTCGGCGGGATTTTTAAAATTTTAATTTGGTTTTGTTAACCTTTGGTAGATACTTGCTAATTGAAAAGCTCGCAGAAAGGTAATTAATTAACCGTAATTACGTGAGCGAACAATACACTTGAAGCACATTGATACTTCATAACATTAATAGCTTTAATGAGCCCAAACGAAATTCCCCTGGAGCCACTCGTGGCCTAGCGGTCACCAACAGCCACATTTATTGTCTTTCTTAACGTCAAGTGGCAGCAGCCACCATACTGGCATAAGTATAAGACAGAGCTCTGGTAAGTATTTGAAGGTCCTTACGTAAGTTGTCAAAGAACTTATTCAAAACAGCAACTGAAAGAAAAGGTTTAGATAATTACTCCAACCCAAGCTTGTAAGTTTTGGCACAGATGTGGTAATGTTACTTCGGTTTTGAAAAATAATTTCCAAAATTTTAAATTTGCTTTTGATTAGAGATTTATTTATCTTGCATTTCTAGTGATTTTTCTCCCCTTGATAACTAAAGGAAGAGACTGCCTTGATAGATAAGACTATCTATAACCGAATGTTATAAAATGTATTTTCGGAATACATTTCATAAATATACAGGGTGGTTTTTTGAGAAGGGCGGTGATGGCCAAGTCCGAAACCACGAGAGTTAGAGAAAAGTGTGTAAAAATTTGCTTTTTCCTATCATTTTTAGTACTAGATTTCTTTGCAAAGATTAATCCTTAACAGCATCAAAATCCATTCGTTCAATAATAATGGTGTTTTTTTTTTAAATCATTCATCATCATTTAAATCATTCATGTCGATTCCCGTCAAAAGTAAAAGATTAACAAATAAAACTAAATATGCAGGAATTGTTTTCTTATAAATCGAGGGCATGACTCCTTTCACGACTTTTCTTTAACTCGCGTGGTTTCGGACTTAGCCATCACTGCCCTTCTCAAAAAACCACCCTGTATATAGATTTAATACAGCGCATCAGTATTGCCATACAATGGCAATGCAGCCACCGTCTTGGGGACGCTTCCGACTGGTATTGATATGAATCAGTTGAGCTACCTGTAGATTGTTTGCAACAGTCTGCAGTTAGATCAGTTGTTTCAATTGTAAATACCTACTAGTGTAATTTTCTTTGTGAATAAAGGCTTTTAATGAATAGGCAGGTAGTTTATATAATTTTAACAACTTAGTTTCAATCATTTTCCATTACAAAATGACGTAACAATTCTGGCTGACTGTTAGATAAATTAGTTCTCATACTCAATAATGCATATTGAGTCCATACATTCTGAATGTACCTACCATTTACATATGAGGATGGTTGTAATTTATAGTAATTGATGCTGGCATCGATGTTCGATGATGTATCTAATAATTAGTGCAATAGTAATGACTGATTGCTACTCTAAAAGGTCATTCAGGTATGTTTCATGCTGCAAGTTTGAATATTAATCTGCCAGGGTTAAGTTACCACAATGACATCATGATCATATGACGACCCCTGTGACGCAGCGGGCGAAGGTATGCCTGCGACGCAGGAGGTTGCGGATTCAATTCCCGCCTCGGGACAAATGTTTGTACGATCTGCAGACATTTGTCCAGGGCGTTCTGGATGTTTTCTATGTATAATAAAAGATATCTATCTATTTAGTGTATTGTATTAAGTATATCAGTTATCTAGTAC
This sequence comes from Eupithecia subfuscata, assembly GCA_963564075.1. Lineage (NCBI taxonomy): Eukaryota > Metazoa > Arthropoda > Insecta > Lepidoptera > Geometridae > Eupithecia > Eupithecia subfuscata. The sequence goes on from OY751098.1 coordinate 7,620,091, forward strand.
CCATAACACAAGCTCTGCTTACCTTGGGGCTAGATAATGCTGTGTGAATTGTCCAGCATTATTTATTTTTATTTTATTTATATCCGCCGCCCCGCCTCAACAGAGATATGCGCAGGAAATATTATACTGCACAAGTGTGTGAGCAAACACAGGTGGACACTCTTTTCCCTAACTCTTTATTCCGATGGGACGGCAGACCGACACGATCAGGGAGAGGCCAGGTGCAGGATTAATTGCTTATCGTTCTTTCCGAGGGTACAACACCGCCACATTACTGACTCCGGGATGCTACTGTGATTTTCTTCCCATTATTATGATTGGCATAGCCAAATATGACCCTGTCAACTTTAGATCATGGACCCTTCCTACTTTGCCTGCGAGTTTCGTGGAATGAGACCATTCCGCAATGAATAGTATTGCAAAAGAGTTGGATGGATGTATGTTTAACTTCTTATCGTCAAAACACCTGGATGGATCCATCTGTTATTTCGCACAGAGATGTAATTCTAGTTTTGGAATAACACGAAGACTAAAGACAGAAACTAGTTTTAATATAAAATAAAGAATTTTAGGCATCGAAGTAAGTAAAATTCGGGAGATTGGGCATTAGCTTTTGAAAGTGGAACGCTCAAATTAGGTCCAATTAGGTCCACCTACCTCAGTCATAGTTGGAACGCCGGCGGCGCCGTTCCAACTATGTATGACTGAGTTTTGCGTGCGTATTGTTTTCTCGGTCACACTTCGGTCTAGGTACGTCTTTCCATCTATGTTGTTAATTAGGTTATATTGCAAAAGAAATAGCGTGTCTTTGCATTTAGTTGTAAACACAACACAGGTCAATTGTTGAGTTAGCGCTGCGCTAGGAAAACTTACAATATCTACAGAATTTTACTAATATCTATGCTTTTAGGTATTAAATTGCAATTAAATGTGAAAAGTTTTCAGTTCTGTTTGGTTGTAATTTACAATCACAATTAAAACTAGACGCCTAAATAGCCAGCATAAATTTTAATATGAAGTTTATGATAGCAGTGGCAATGTATGTCGTGAACGCGATTAGTTGGATAATTACACATTCCATTTGTCCGTTTAATCCGGGCTAATCGCGGATGATGAGGGTTGTAGAAGTCGCCCCTCGGTTCTAGTCCGTTTGAATTAGTTTTTTGAAGGTAGACTTCGTGAGGTGGGTATGTTTCATCGATAATAATTTGTCGTAACTGAGGTAGTAACCTTGCTTTGGGAGTTTTCGATGGTAAATGCGAAATGATTTTTCGTGTTCTTAGTTGGTATATAGAAAAAAACGTCAAGTGCGAGTCGGACTCGAGCACTAAGGGTTCCGTTCCGTAAGACCTTGTGTTCTGCCAAATTAACATGATTCTAGGTCAACGGGAAGTAGGTACCCTGTAGGTTTTGGTCCATGGCGAGAATCTTTTGGTTTATAACAAGAATCAAAAGTTTTTTTTGTGAATAAACTACTAATTTACGCTTTTCGGATTTTTTCCTTTACTTGTGCTATAAGACCTCGCTGCTCACCAAATTTTATGATTCTAGGTCTACGGGAACTACCCTATAGGTTTGGTGTGCATGTGATTCCCTTGGAAATTTCAAAATTTTAGGACATAGCAGCTGTAACTTTTGAGTGCGTTGAATTGGAAGTTTTCTTAAATAGCGGTTTCAAGAGGTTACGGACTTGAGTATTTGACGTTAACTTCAACTCGATACGTCCACGCGTTCCTGAGAAAAGGGGGTTTAACAGACAGACAAACAGACAGACTGACAGGCAGATGGACAGACAGACGGACGGTGATCCTAAAAGGTTACCTTTTTCCTTTTGAGGTACGGAACCCTAAAAAATAACGACGTAGAAAAGACCACATGTTCATCAGCGACTATAAACATACTAGTCCACAGATGGTTAATTCCTCAGAGACTCTATCCAGGGTACACCCCAAATACCTGGGGTTTACCCTGGATATGATGATCATGGATGGATATCATGATCCACAGTCGATAGCATGATCCATTTTACTGCCTGGTAGCTTACCACCTTTCCCATATAATAGGTGGTTGGTGGAACACTAGCCAAGAATTGAACGCGGCCAACCGAGGGTTGAGTCCACTGTCCCCGGGCGATGAGCAAGGTATCATCAGCAAAGCAGACAACATGGGTTCGGGGAAACAAGGAACCGTGAAGGAACATCATCAGCCTTAGTCCACTGGTGGACGTAGGCCTCCCCTAATGACCTTAGTTGGCATTAATACCTTCATTTCCCAGAAATGGAAATTATAATTAAATGACTAGTTTCTGCCCACGGCCTCGCTCGTTTCTATGGAATCTTTTGAAGGCTATCTCCATCCCATGGGAACATGTTTATGGGATAAAAGCCTATGTATAAAACATAGGCTTTTATCCAGGCTTAGACCGAAATCTATGCAAAATTTCAGACCGATCCGTTCAGTAGTTCTGGCGTGAAGGAGTAATAAACATCCATCTTCTGACTTTCGCTTTTAAAATTAGTGTGTTGTGATATTTGTAGTCACCAACTTTATTTTGACAGCACCCACATTCTTGATCATCGCATTCCCTGACGTCAATGTTATATAGAGTTAAGTTCTATTAAAAATGTGTAAGTCCTTTAGTTGTTTTAAGGTTACATATTGAAATAGTCTGTACCCAGTTAAAATGTTGACAACGCTTAAAGAATACAAAGTTGTTCCTTGTTTCAGTAAAAAGGCAATCTAGTTTTTGCACTATCATCATCATAAATAACAACCGTCCTTCTTTTTCTATTTACTCCGTTGAGAACTCTGTTTCCATTTTCGTGTTACAATCTGATCTTTCGACAAAACCTTACTTCGCTAAGCCAAGATATTTTATGTAAAATGGAACCTACAACCTCTAAGTCGGAGTATTTTTCACCTTTCACCCTCCTGGCGAAATTTACATTGAAAGCCGGCCAAGAGAGAACAAACTAAATGTTGTGTATAATAAATAAATAATACTGGACAATTCACACAGCATTATCTAGCCTCAAGCTAAGCAGAGCTTGTATACTCGTAATACAATACACTACATAGATAATAAGACTTATCATCAAAGTAAATCGCAGAAGCTCGAAACAGTTTTTGGATTTTACAGCTTTCATTAATCATTTCATTCGTTTCTCTTCCGTTTTCGAACTTGAACTTGAACCTTTTTTGTGTATATTGAAGTTACCGATTACCGATACAGAAAAAAACTAATCAAGTTAGTACATTATTGAGGCGATGTTAATTTTTAACTTTCATAAGATCCCAGTGAAGTCATATTAGTTTGATTTTAACCATTTTGATGCAGAGCCTTGACTTTGGTTTGATGACGAGGTGTCCCCGTCTTGATGACGTCTTGATACTTTTAAAATACCAGACTCAGGGCTCTGGTGAATACCTTTCCGTCCTGGAAGTCCTGGTTTCCATGTGAATGCGCTCTTATAGGTGTAGGTTCAGAAAGCATCTTATGAATAAGATAACGTCGAACTAGCATCGAACAAGTCGTTTGAGGGAGAGTCAAACTCAAGTCAATGTTTGCAGGGTTGTAGCCAGGAAGAGACTCTAGGGAATTTGATCTCTGGGTTATGTTGCACAGAAAATTATACTTTCGTTGGGTTAGATTACATTTGAGATTGGTTTGCTTTGCTTTTCAGTGGTGAAAGAGTTTTCAAAGGTGACATGACTGAAAATGGGGTGTAAATGTTGTGCATGCCTGTTAAAAGTACACATTCTATACTTACTGAGAAACTTTATACCTAATTGTTTTATTAGAACGTTTTATTATGTGTATTCTTGGCATTGTCTTATAAATAAATAAAATGACAACGTCGGTACCAAAGATCGCATGACTATGCTAGTACTACCTACGTTCCGTACAACATAAAAACATTCGTCATTATAATATTACTGAGAGTAGGTTTTGTGTTAATAAACTGAATGATGACAATAATTGTTGAAATTAAATAAAAACTTTTATTTCCCTATATTCAATAAATGTACACTTAGAAAAGGTCAAATTATAAAATTAAACAGTGACTCGGAATTAAAGTGATATTTTTGATTTCTGTCGCTTCGGTATGTAAACTAAAGTGAAGAAGCGACGAAGAAACCTTTAGCCTGCTCGTTAGCCTGTTAGTTTGTACTGTAATTGTTTTATTAGAACGTTTTATTATGTGTATTCTTGGCATTGTCTTATAAATAAATAAAATGACAACGTCGGTACCAAAGATCGCATGACTATGCTAGTACTACCTACGTTCCGTAGAACATAAAAACATTCGTCATTATAATATTACTGAGAGTAGGTTTTTGTTAATAAACTGAATGATGACAATAATTGTTGAAATCAAATCAAAAACTTTTGGTTCCATAAATACAATAAATGTACACTTAGAAAAGGTCAAATTATAAAATTAGACACTGACACGGAAATAAAGTGATATTTTTGATTTCTGTCGCTTCGGTATGTAGACTAAAGTAAAGAAGCGACGAAGAAACCTTTAGCCTGCTCGTTAGCCTGTTAGTTTGTTCTGTAGGCCTTTAGCCTGTTAGGTACCTGCTTTAGCCAGTTAGCTCTTTAGCCTGTTAGTTAGTAGAAGATGTCATCTGGTCGACTGGAGCTTTGCGTGCGCCGCGAGAGTTACACGGCTGGTCGGTACCTACCTACAGGCATAAATATACGAGAATCGAAAGAATCAATGAAGATATATTAATATACAGCTGTGTGGTGCCGGCTTAGAATTTGCACCACCCCAACTCTTCCCGTGGGTGTCGTAAGAGGCGACTAAGGGATATCCAACGGGGGCGGGCAGCAGCGCCCCCTAAAGAACAATTCTATTACCGAACTGCGATCCCCAACCCGCATGTCCAGTGTGGGGATTATGGGCATTACCCCCATGAGATAAAAGCCAACAAGGCACTTATCAGGGGGAGGCCTGCATCCAGCAGTGGACAGGCTGTTGAGGTTGACGATACCACAGACAGATACACAGATACACAGACAGACACGTCAAACTTATAACACCCCTCTTTTTGCGTCGAGGGTTAAAAACCAATGTAATTCATTCATAAACTTATTGGTTTTTTGAAGTTCTTAATTTTTCAGTTTTTTGTTTTGTTACTCTAATTCATTTCATTATTTCTTAATCTTTTAGCTTCATAAAATACTAAACAACTTTATTCACAAAGAAAATTATACTAGTATTAACAATTGAAACAATTGAGCTAACTGCTGACTGTTGCAAACAGTCTATAGATAGCTCAACTGATCCATATCAACACCAGTCGGAAGCGTCCCCAAGACGCTGGCTGCATTGCCAAAAAATACTTATAATTGTATATTTTACCTATCCTTCACCCTCTTGAATTATTTTTCAGATACTTAGCCCGCACCTGTTCATAGTAGGTATTTCCTTAGGGCCTCCCAGCGAGATTTCACAGTCCCTGATCGCAAGCGGCGGTTGAATTTTTCATAGGATATTATGGTTTTGTTACGAATCGCTTTACACCCAGTATTATCGATGTTCAACTCAAGTATTTTTGGACGAAAGAAAATCTGTCTGTAATGTAAACGATTATGATGTAAAGTAGTTTAAATGTAAGTACCATCGGCATTTCAACTAATAGAAATAAATTAGAACTAGTATTTACAATTGGGACAATTGAGCTTACTGCAGACTGTTGCAAACAATCTACAGGTAGCTCAACTGAAGCTTGTTCACCCAGGTGCACCATGTCTACCATGCGTAGCACTTAATACACCCAGGTGCATTAAGTCTACCCTGCGAGCACTTAATGCACCCAGGTGATTTACTCCAGGTGCATTAAGTCTACCGGGCCCATTTGCCGATATATTATTTTACTTGAAATATTATATTAAAATGGGTATTATTTTTAATAGTTACATTTGTCTAATTTCTTGTTAAAGGCGTCCTGCATGGACTCTCAGTCATCACCTGAATATTAATTACGGAAGTATTTTTTGTTGAAGGTTCAGTAAAAACGGAAATGAAAAGTAAGTTTCCTTACAGAAAATCCTTATTTACACATGTTAAACGGAAATAGTATCAATAACTTTTTGCGCGCCAACGCGTTCGGAAGCATCGCAAAAACCACAAGGAGTTCACGAAAGTAACTCATGTGTTTAGAGACAAGAAAATGTAATAAAAATATTCAGTGAAGTTGAAAACAAAAATATGAGACGGAAAATGAGAACAAAGGGGAAAATCGCATCAGTTACTCCCGCGAAACCTTAGTTGAATATTTTTCGAGACTTTATTGAATAAATATACATAATTTTACTTCGATGCCTCCAAAAAGCTTTACACTGGTGACATAGTAGCATTTGAATATATAAATATGATTAAGTTCTTAGCTCCTTTGCGCGAATTAATTTATTCATGGATCTTTTTGTGAGGTGCCTGCCAACATTTTATAACTAACTTGGTTATAGTGAGCTTTGTCTTTAGCATTCATCATCATCATCAGCCTATATTAATCCACTGCTGGACATAGGCCTCCCCTAATGAGCGCCATAGCGCCCTGTCTTCAGCTTTAGCAATAACATTGTCAAATTACTACAACGTTTTCTTAATAAAGATAGGATGGGTAGCATCTTAAAAATCTACATCTACTTAAAAACCTTTTAAAATTATTTAACCATTGGGTTTTATTATCCATGGACCCACAATAATACAGGCAATTTAATATTCATTCCAAAAAATTATATTGTCTAAACGCAGTATTATCTAGATGCAAAATTACAATCGAAGACGTTCTGCATAATTGAGTAATTTAATTATTCAATACTAGCTTCTGTCCGTAGCTTCGCACACGTTTCTCTGAAATAATAGTATATTCTTGAAGGTAAAGCAAACTTTCCTTAAGGCTCTACCTCCCCGAACACTAGCGCCGCCACATATTTTATCTTATTATTACGTCGAAGAAAGGAAATTCCAAAAATTACGTTGGGCAATTTGTGATACCTATTATAAGCATTTTTTTAACGCCTCTGTAATAGTTTTATTTTGTATAGTTTAGGCAGAGATACGATGTTGCCCTTGGTGGCCACCAAACTCTATTTTCGCATCTCTGTTTAAACTATACAAAATAAAACTATCACAGAGGCGTTAAAAAATGCTTATAATAGGTATCACAAATCGCCCAACCTAATTTTGACGTGACAACGTCTTATAAATTGGTTTGCCGGGTGACACTTCAAGAAACTGCGTTACGCGTTACGTTCCGCTCACGTTATGCGCTCACAATGTTTTACCACTCAAAGTCGTTGTCACGTAAAACTTTCGCCCGTATACCGACTTTACAGGCAACCAGTTTTTTAGAATTTCCTTTCTTCGACGTAATAATAAGATAAAATATGTGGCGGCGCTAGTGTTCGGGGAGGTAGAGCCTTAAGTAAAGTTTGACCATAATTACACGAGTCGCTGCATCCGAATAGATATTCAGTCGCTCGCATCGAGGCCGAATATTTTCGGGATATTATTATTAATTTCTTAGTTTATTATATTAATGTGATAAAAGTAACTTTTTTGGCACACTTAGGTATGAAGGTACTTCAGCAGCAAAACCGTGAAAGCAACTCCTAAAATAATCAGCATTTGGCAGACGCGCCGTTTGTCGCTGAAATTGCTCCGGAATTATTCCTGAACCATCTGGCGTTCAGTTTCAGCCGAGTCTGCGATACCTGCATCTATTTCACTATCATACCTTTGTTTGTACGTAAGTGCCTACTATAGAACAATTGCCTTTTATTTATTTATTTAATTATGGCAATGCCAACAAAACACATAGTAAAACATTCTTATATAAACAGAGTGCAAAGATTATACTATAAAATGTGTTCTTAAGGCGGTACCCTACCTCGTTATTGTGTGAAGAGGATAGGCATAGGATTTCGCGTTCACAGGAGCGGGACAGAGCAAAGCGGCGTAAGCCCAAAAATCAAGTTTTTAGTAGTTATTTGCTCCCCACAAACATTAGAATAGTTAATTGAAAAAAAGGCAACATATAAAATGTTCTTTATACTTAGTTCAATTACTATGCTTAATCTCAAGATCGTATCATCTGTATTTATTGAGAAATTAGGGTTTTAGTAAAAAATTTGAGGTAACTTTGCGATTTTTTTCTATCGAGAAAATTTTATGGCATCGTGTTTTCGAAACATATGATCGATAGAATAAATCTGATGAACTTTACCATATATAAATACCATATTAAATGAACTATACCATATATAAATTTCAAAGTAAAATATTCAGTAGTTTGGAAGATATGGAGGTCCGACGGAGTTGAAAATAAGCAATTTGAGGTTGTATACGCCCTTAACAGGCTCGCACAAAATGTCAGGTATCAAACAGGGTTTGTTTGACAATGATTCATCAGCCGACGACTCTTTAGTTTTATTTTGCTTTTCTTGCGACTTATGTAGGGTAGTCGCAGAACTGTCCATTGATGAAAGAAACTCTAAATTGTGCGTGCGGTGCTATTTCATTCAGATTCAGATTTTTTATTGGCAGCATAGTTACAGGTCTTACAAGTGGTACATATGGTACATAGTCTTACTTAATTTGTACATAAGTAGTGCTAATTAAAATTAATACAGTAAAGTAACAGTATAAATTAAAAAAATTGAATAAATGAAACATAAGAATAACCATTATAATAATCATAAATCTTAACCAATACAATTTTATATTATATGAAATCGGAATGTCAAAATATCAAGATTTTGTCGGTATTTGCCCGGAGATGTTGATAGATTGATTTCAACCCTGAGACTTTTGACACGTTGTGTCCCTCCATCTGTAGTTTCTTTGATCAAAGGTTTAAGGCATTAAACCTTAATTACTTAGAATGACTAATTTTTGGAAAAAAATTAGTCATTCTGAGACATCGATGTGAGTAAAATTCGGGAGATTGGACACTTCGAATTGGAGCTTTCGAAAGTGGAACGCTCAAATTAGGTCCAATTAGGTCCACCTACCTCAGTCATAGTCGGACCAGCGCGGCCGGCGTACGTGTTTCGCGTGTATTGTTGTCTCGATCGCACTTCGGTCTAGGTACGTCTTTCCAATAATGTTGTTCATTAGATAGGTATATTGCAATAGATTGGAAATAGCGTGTCTTTGCGTTTAGTTGTAACAAAACACAGGCCATTCGTTGAGATAGCGCTGGGAGAACGTACCATATCTACAGAATTTTACTTAAGTACCTAATTAATTATTTAATTTTACTTACTTACGTACCATATCTACTGAATGTTCTGAGACCATTGTTTGGTGAAACGAATAATTTAGTGGAATTCGGCCCCAGATACAACGTAGGATTATTATCCTGTTATACGATATCCCTGAAATCATAAGGAGAGGGGTAAGTAGATAAGGTAGAAATACCATGATAGGGTAAAGGTGTATCATGCCGTCTCAACCCACTCAATTCAACCACGGCTCAAATAACAAAATACAAAGGTGGGTCACGGGGAGCTTACAAAGGAATTTCCCGTAGATAATACTACCTATTTTAAAACGCTGCAAATGCTTTACATTTCACTTTGTAAATGTTTGTTCTACGCAGAGATCGGCTTTCGAGTCCCAAGTCCCGCCTCACCTCACGTAGTTTATACAGCGTGTCTCAATAAATAACAAGCATTTCTATATTTGTATTGAATTGGTGTAATCCCACAGGGTTTGAGACGCTACTTTTAGTTTTCTTAAAATATAATTCTTCGGTTCAACAGTTCGAAATCTGTATACGGACCTGTGGAAATCATACATCTTTAAGTCGGCAAGCTAATGAAACCATTAATTCGACCAATCACTTCACTACAAAAAATCTTATCGAATTTTAAACAAACCAACAAAAATAGTCCATTTAAACTAATCTCCATTAATAAAAATCACAACCCAAATAAAATCCCTAAACGGAATAACAAAGAATCAAACGCGTGTTGGAACAATCTATAAAAAATTTACGCCCCTTGTAAGCAATATGAAAGTAGATATTGCTTCTCGCTGCGAGGCTGCTAATCTAATCCGCGGGTTAGCGGAGAATAATGAAACTAGGGATGCGGTGAAACCGGGCCCGAAGACGGATGTGAATTTAAAATTTCGAATTGCATGTCAAATTTTGAAAATCGAGCTCCTTCAAGTAGTCTATTCTTTAAAGTAGGCTGCCAGTACCAACTTAATTAACTCGAAATGTGTGTTCCAACCTTTTCCTTGAATAACAAACAAAGAAGATTTGTATCGAAAAAGTCTATGTCGAAGTTTATGTTAGCCTCTAACCTAAACGCACCAAAGGTTAATACGTACAAAGTTACCGTTTTGAATGCTGGCCACAATCATCAATTCAAGGAAGACCTAAATGAAGGTGACATAAATGTTTTATGTTTGCCCAGAGCGTAATGAATCGCACCGCTCCATCCCTAGAACCCGCACTCACAGACAGAGAAATAAATTCACCTCTTGAAGACTGTTCGGGTAAAATTTAATAAAGCAAATAGGTACCGTGTTACCTACTGGGAGTCTCGGGTATAATAATTCAAGAGATTTATAAGCGGCGAAACAAAGAACGTTATTTACAATTAATTTAGAATTATGCTGGAAATGTAATGTATTGGAGGCCTTAGGCAATTTGAATTACATGTAAGTATGGCTGAAAATTCATTGCGAAGGAAGCGTGGTATTATAATCACGTGTAAGTGATTGGGACATTAATTTGTTGTTTCCGTGGGTACTTAATGATTCAGTTACATATTGACCAAGTCGAGCCTTGACTCGCTTAGTTGTAAAGGTTTTCAAAAGTGTCGTCTTGTTCTAACAATATGCATCATACCGTCCTCTCATCACACTAATATTATAATGCGAAAGTTTGAATGGATGTATAGATGGATTGATGTTTGTTACCTCTTCACGCCAAAACTACTGAACGGAACGGGCTGAAATTTTGCATACAGGTAATTTTGTAATTCAGGCTACTTTTTATCCCATAAATCAGTTCCCATGTGATAAAAATCGCCTTTAAACGTTTACACACAACGCGTGCGAAGCCGTGGGCATAAACTAGTCAGCTATAAATGATAAGACCGTCAGTTCCACTGCCGTTCTCTATATTTGTCTTATTAAGTACAATCTGTTTTTGACGTGATAACGTCTTTAAAATCGTTTTAGTCGGGTGACATGTTCAGAAACTTGTGTCACACCAAAACCTCACGAGCGCGATCGCAGGTATAACGAGAGAGAGACGGACCGATCTCCCGTCTCATCTCGAGCGCTGCCAGTCATTCCGTGAAACTTGTCACGCGGAATCCTCACGAGCGGAGGCTGGCATAGCGTTCGAGTGAGTGGACCGATCTTCCGTCTCTCTCACTCTAGCGGCATACAAACGAATGGAGATTTTCTCGTGCGGTTATATCACCAATAAGACGTTATCACGTAAACATCTCGATCGTAAACCTACTTTACAAACAACCAATTTTTTTTTTAAATGATAAATAATAGTATTATATATATATCTATAAGCACACGTACGTCCACAACTGAACGTGCCGTCCTCCTCCTCACCTCACCTCAACAGCCTATATTGGTCCACTGCTGAACGCAGGCCCACAAGGGGGAATTCGATGCTTGGCAGGCGGATTCGTGATCGGAGTAGAGGTTTTAAAATACACAAATAAGCTATTGCCGGTACCTTACTGTAGTATTATAAAACGTAACAATATATTTAGGTTTAACGCTTATCGAATAGAGTTACGCTGTGTGGTGCCGGCTTAGAATTTGCACCACCCCAACTCTTCCCGCGGGTGTTAAAGAGCCGACTAAGGGATATCCACCGGGGGCGGGCAGCAGCGCCCCTGCAGAGCAATTCTACCACCGGACTGCGATCCCCAACCCGCATGCCCAGCGTGGGGATTATGGGCACTAACCCCATGTGATAAAAGCCAATGAAGCGCTTATCTGGGGAAGGCCTGCGTCCAGTAGTGGACCAATACAGGTTGAGGTTTTTGAGGAATAGAGTTCCTAATCCACGATAATCTAATCTAGTTACTTTCATCTAAAATTAAATCGACAGTACAAAAAGTTCTACCCCAAACAGAAATTTCCCCAACTCATCAACGTAAAAAGTTCTACACGCATAATTTCCATACTCCGCATACATTAAACTAACCGAATTGCAGACTGAAATGGAAAGACAACTATCACACCTGCCGCATACGCGAACAAAACATCCGTACAGCGTCCCTCCTCTTACGTAACTTTTAATAGAGTTGAAGCTCGGAAATACTGTTCAGAACTTATCCGATAATATGTGTTAATGCACAGTTCGGAACTAACTTGGATACCTGTTTTATTCCCTCTGTGGGTAGAGGGTGGGTGTGACCATTAAAATTGGCCAAGTTTACTGTGTCTAGTGGTGTGTATTACGAATCTATGGATCGTATTTCGGAAAGTGGAAAGGTAACTTAGAATGATGATATTTGATGAGAAACAAAGTCTTACAATTATTCGGAACTCTTAGTGCGCGAGTCTGACTCGCACTTGACGTTTTATTTAAGAATACGATAAATTCAAAAACCTGGTATTTGTGGCAACATAGATGGAACATGGGAAAAATATTTAACAAATCATAGTAAAGATGCCACATCTACAGCTGTGTGAGCGACTTTGAGATTCATGTTCATTGGTCCTATTTGATTCATCATCATCATCAGCCTATATTAATTATTATTAGCCTATCCTATTTGATTGTACCTCATTAAATTCTGATCTGTAATTCTGAACGGGAAGTGGGTAGGAAGTGGGTTTTGTTTGGTCCATGGCGAGAATAAAAAATAATTTTTTGGGAATAAAATAAAAATTTACGGTTTTCGCCATTATTTTTGCTTTAAGACCTTGTTTCTTGCCAAATTTTGATCTAATAGATCTAGGTCAACAGGATCACAAGTATTATTTTATAGAATAAACTACAAATACAGTTTTCGGATTTTTTCCTTTACTTGTGCTAAGACTTGCCAAATTTCTTGTTTCTAGGTCTACGGGATACTATAGGTTCTGGTCCATGGCGAGAATCGAAAGCAAGTTGTTTAGTGAAAAAACAACAAATCTATAGTTTACCAGACGCCAGAGCTGCAAAAAAATCTTGGAAAGATAAATATACCTAATCCCCGTTCGTTTTTACAAAAGCATCACACTGGATTGTGAAATACAACGAGTATTATACAATTCATTAGACTGGCTTACAGACTCCGCGGCATGAATTAAATAAAACGTCAAGTGTGAGTCGGACTTGCGCACTAAGGGTTCCGTATAGTTGTAAGACCTTGTTTCTTGCCAAATATCATGATCTAGGTCTACGGGAAGTGGTACCCTGTATATTTTGGTCTCCAGGGTGAGAATCAAATTTTTTTTAAATCAAACTACAAGAACAATGGCAATTTTCCCTTATGGTTTGTCCCAAAAATTTGAGGAATGATAAGAAATATACCATTCGATTCATCTCAAAATTTTGAGGAACTCTGCATTTTTAGTTTTTCCGTGATTTTTCCAGAAAAAATTTAATATTTTTTTGAAAATTGGCTGAATAATTTCCTATCCTTAGTTCATCTCTTCATTGCAAATGGCGGCGGGGTGACAAAAAAGGTTTCAATTCTGAAGGTTAGTTTTAGGTTAGGGGCGGGTTTAAAACCAACCTCCTTTTTCAGTTGGTAGGTAGAATAGAGTAGGTTTATCGGCCATGGATGAAAATAGCTGTCTTAGGCCCTGCTACATTTTTGGATAGAGATTTCCGAACTTTATATGTAGGTACCCTAGCCTATACATACTTACCTACCTAGCCTAGCCTAGCCTAACCTTAACCAACTCAGGTGTTTTGCCGCGGCTTTACATTTCATTCGTATTACATTCGTTCCAAGAACGTGTCGCCTACCTGTTCGAATAAAATTGATAGGTACCTAATGAACGCCACATCGCCCAGTCTTCAGCTTGCCGCATCCAGCATCTCCCTACCAATTGCGTCCTACACTACGTTTGCCGAGTCGCAGTCTCCACTCAAGACAAGAACACATTTACCCCAGCGCTTTTCGATTCTTAATCTACCCATGGTACAACTTTTATTTCTATTGTAGGTAGGTACTTACGTGGAGTATCGTACGTACCTATCTACCTTCCTGGAGTGAAGACATAATTAACCGCTATCTCATTAAAAGTCATAGGTCTACCCACCCACAGTCATCGCCAATTATAGCAATGAGCAGATGAAGATTCCAATCCAAAGCACCGAGCAGCTTCTGTTGTCTTGCAACTAGTGTAGTTTAGCGATTGCTCGACGGTTTTGGAGTCTTCAACTTTACGAGTTACGAGCACCTACCTACCTAGGTACCTACCTATGCAAAAATGTTTTTAGGTAGGAACCTATCTAGGTACCAAAATAGATAATTTTGTAATAAGTAATTCCTAATATCCCAGAAGGATCGAGTGGTTGGCCTTACCTACTACGTTACGTACCATTCTAGCTTTACCAATAGGTAATACTATCTATAAACTAGCCAAACTCGATGTGGAATGTTTATAAGCAAACCATTAAGAACACACACACAACGCTTACACAAAAAATTAAAACTCACTTGCTTTGCTTGGCGTCGAGTTTCAGATACCTACTACGTATAATAAATTGCATTGATTGTTTGCAACAGTCTGCAGTTAGCCAAATTGTTTAAATTGTAAATACTAGTTCTAATTTCACTCTGTTGCCGCTTCTTTTTATACGCAATCGACATACTTACGTCTGCCGATTTGAGATAATTCCTTCAATAAATATTGCTTGAAGAAGAAAATAAGTGCAATCAAATACCTAATAGAAATTATTAGGTAGGTATTTGATTGCACTTATTTTCTTTGTAAATAAAGTATTTTAAAATTAATAAATTATAAGCAATATTAATTGAAGGAAGGATCTCAAATCGGCAGACGTATGTAAATTGTAGACGCGGCAACAGAGTGAATTTTAGGTTATGTATGGGCGGTTTGTTTACAAACATTCTAAATCGAGTTTGGCTAGTGTGTATGCATAAGATAAGAAAACATACCAACTAACTGGTCAGTGGAATCGTATAATTTTAATAATATGCGCAGGCAAACTCATAGATGAAATATTTTTTATCTTGGTCTACTATTATAATATCTGTATCTTGGTGCTAAATTATACATTTTCAAGAATGCGTAGGTACAGTATATCAATTCTTGGGGTTAGTTTCTTTCAATTCTTAGTAACTTTTCCCATTATCTGTGAGGTAGCGCTACCGAGTAAGTACCTACTTATTGTTATTCGGTTTCCTCTCTATCGTCATTTAGATAGGTAGGTACCTAATATCTGAAAAATAAACACATCTATACTTGGTATAATATTATTATATAGAGGAAAGATTTGATTGTTTGTTTGTTTGTATTGAATAGGCTCCGAAACTACTGGACCGATTTGAAAAATTCTTTCACCGCTAGGAAGTTTACTTTTCAGGGAGTGACATAGGTTATATTTTATCCCGGAATTCCCACGGGAACGGGAACTACGCGGGTGAAACCGCGAGGCGATCGTCTAGATAAAAGGAAAGGAATGTTCAATGTTTGTAAGACTTATTACTAAAATGTATGGGAGAATTTTAGTAACGATAGCTAGGTAAAATACAAACACTGCACATATGTAGGTACTTACGGAGTATTAGGTAAGTACTACTAACTTTTACTAGGTATGCATAATTTTATGTAGACTAGGCACATACCGACAATCTTACGAAGTAGGTAGGTAGGTAAACAATGAAAACAAAATAAACTCTCGATGTACAATAACTTACAATGGCGAAGGGTACCTATGTAGTTCTTTAGCACCCAAGAAAGAAAATATTCCTTGTAACAAGTTTCTTTACTACTACAACTTTTTGTGAAATCACTCTCACAAACACTTGGGTAAGGATAGAAGGTTCACCTGTAGTATTATTTTGATAAGTTTATTTTGAAAATCATTTTGTCAACAAACACATTAAAAAAGCGCGCGGATTGGACCACAGAATAATGACAGGCAGAGTTGGTAGTGCTGTCAATGTCAAAAAGAAAATGGCGGATTCTACGAATTTTTATCACCCTTATTATCACCCTAGCTTCGCCCAAATTGCTATTCATCCACATTTTCAAAAATTAATTTAATTTTTCCTGCAAAAATTATGGAAAAACTAAATATACAGTTTTATTCAGAATTTCCGGAGCTATCGATTGATACCCGTGGGATCTTTCCTCATGATAGCTCAAAATTCTTGCCATTGTTCTTTATAGTTTGGCCTAGGTATAATGCCTTACTTCTTGCCAAGTTAAATAATTCGAAGTCTACGGGAAGTACCCTATAGGTTTTGTTTGCATGTGATTCCCTTGGAAATTTCAAAATATTCGGACATAATCGGCTGTAACTTTTGATTGCGTTCAACTAGAAGTTTTATTTATGGCTTCAAGAGGTTACGGACTTGAGTATTTGATGTTAATTTCAACTAGATACCTCCACGCGTTCTTGAAAAAAGGGGGTTAACGGACGGACAGACAGACAGACGGACAACAAAGTGATTCTATAATGGTTCCTTTTGAGGTACGGAACCCTAAAAACATGTTTACTCATGAACATTTAGCAAACCACATGCGTTCCGACCCCTCTTTAATTAGTGTGGGGTTCAAAAAGGTCATACGTTAATTGCGGTTCCGACACACGGATACGACTTGTAACCTCGGAGAGACGGAGACCCTTCTAGATTATTTTATATTATTTATCATTTACCTGTTTTCATTGTTAGCGGCGAGTGCGTGCATTGCGATTTGCCAATGCCAACTGCAGTGCCGATGTGAAGAACATCCTGTTTAAGGCATACTGCCTTGGTATGTAGAAGTGATGTGCCGAGTCGGTGTTTTGGTGAATCGAGTCGACTCGAGTCGGTTTAAGCGGAATTCGAATCATGACTCGATTCCGGTATTCGAGCTAAGTACTCGAGTTCTATTTGTTGGTATTCGAATGTTGACTCGAATTTCTAGACTCGAGTCCAAGACTCGGGTCCTGGACTCGAGTCCACGGCCGTGCACCGCTTAGCATTCGCGTGGTAGTCTTTCATATGATACAATAGGAGATACAACTCGCACGCCTCCGCCTACACCACGCCTCCTCCGGCGGCGTCTGTGTGTGGAACTGTGTAAATGTTGCAGGCTCAAACTTGTATCAAAAGGCGTTACTTCATTGCTTATGTAAAAAGAGATCGAGTATGAACGAGTCAACCTAACTCGAATACAAGACTCGAGTCAGTTGGAATCGCATAATACTCGTATGACTCGAGTAGCGGAATCGAGTCCGGCGTACTCGAATCATAATAAATTGGTATTCGAGTAGGCGAGTCCTAAGCAGGAATCGAGTCTAACTCGATTCAAGCCGTACTCGGCACATCACTAGTACCTATGTAGGTATGTACAGTACACATGTCAACTTTGGTACAACTTCACTAGGAAATCTTTCAGCACCATACGGGTACAGTATAATAATGCACACCGGCCCTTATGAGGCTGCCAAGACATTGCAGTGCGTCGACCATGTTTCCTGAGGCGGGAGTTTCCGACTTCTTTGCTATATTAAGGACGAGGATAGCAGCCTTCTGGAATTGACTGAGTAGCTCCAACAACACCATCTTGAGGGCTGTTTCTGACTGTTTGGCCAATCCCATTTACAGACACTGGATTTCTGTCCACATGGATGGAAATGCTGTGAAGCTGTGTGGTGCTGGCTTAGAATTTGCACCACCCCAACTCTTCCCGCGGGTGTCGTAAGAGGCGACTAAGGGATATCTACCGAGGGCGGGCAGCAGCGCCCCCTGCAGAATAATTCTACCAACGAACTGCGATCCCCAACCCGCATACCCAGCGTGGGGATTATGGGCATTACCCCCCATGAGATAAAAGCCAATAAGGCGCTTATCAGGGGGAGGCCTGCGTCCAGCAGTGGACCAACACAGGCTGTTGAGGTTGAGGTTGAGGATGGAAATAGAAAATAGATAACCTATCATACCTATGTAAGTTTTAATCTTTTATTATATTGTGTGTATAATTTTTGTATTTTTGTGTGATATGGGTCTTTTTGTGCCTGCAATAAACTTGATTTTATTTATTATTGTTAGGACCAACCTACCAACTTCTCTGGCCACAATTTATTTTCTTATAGATCCTTCCATTTTATACCGAGTAATTTCGTTAGATTACTTGACGGTAAATGGGCTTTAAATTTTTATATTTTGAACGCTCAAATAATCATAAAGCGCTTATGACCAGGTAATAAAAAAATCACGCAACATTATTTTTTTCCAATTTAATGTTAACTGCGAGTTTTTTACAACTCAATATCCATGGACTTAAATATTACAGATTTGCTCATCAATTATAACTTTACTTTGGCTTACCGGAATATATAAACGTGGAAAATGTTCCAAGCTTGTGTTTTCCTGTTTTATTCGGTACCTACAGGAAGTCACATCGCACTAATATTATAAATGCGAAAGTTTGGATGGATAGATGGATGGATGGATGGATGTTTGTTACCTCTTCACGCCAAAACTACTGAACGGATCGGGCTGAAATTTTGCATACAGGCAATTCTTATTCTGGAATCAAACATAGGCTACTTTTTATCCCATAAGCCAATTCCCATGGCCCATGGGATAGAAATAACCTCAAAACGTTTCCATAGAAACAACGCATACGAAGCCGCGGGCATAAACTAGTAGTTTTATAAATTTATCACAGAATTGTCTTAAACTGAATTTTGATCCCGGGTAGATAATTTGCCGAACAACTATGGAGTCCCTTTTCTAATTGTCTGTTGAAATGAAATGGAAACGAAATTTAGAACCCAGTTGGGCTACGTACTTACCTAGTTTCAATTTAACACGGAAAATGTTTTAAACAGAATAGGTACGGATACGTTAAGGATAATTTTCAAGGGAAAAATGTTACTCCTCAACCTCAACCTCAACAGCCTGTATTAGTCCACTACTGGACGCAGGCTTCCTACGAATAAGCGCCTTATAGGATTATATCGCATGGAGGTAATGCCCATAATCCCCACTCTGGGCATGCGGGTTGGGGATCGCAGTTCGGTGGTAGAATTGTCCTGCAGGGGCGCTGCTGCTCTCCGGTGGATATCCCTTAGTCGCCTCTTTCGACACCCGCGGGAAGAGTTGGGGTGGTGCAAATTCTAAGCCGGCACCAGACAGCTGGAATTTTTTTTTAAAGTCCAGTGTTCCCCCTTAGGGGGGAATTCAGGGGGAAAAACTGGAATAACCCCTTATTTTAGGTGTGAGTACTTACTGAGTAAAATGTCGTGTACATTTTACAAAAGCAGGTAAGTACCTACTACTTGTATAAATTAATTAGGTAGGCATCAACTGCCTTCGTTTATTATGTACAATATGATTTATATTATTTTATGTACGTAATCTGTACATACCAATCAATTGCTGTTCTTTGTTTCGATAAGACTTAAAAATAGTTTGACCGATTTATTTTTCATTTTTAGGGTTTCGTACCCGAAGGGTGCAAACGAAACCCTATTACTAAGCCTACGCTGTCTGTTCGTCTGTCAGAGGGCTCTATCAAATCAATCGTGAAGGCTAGACAGTTAAAACTTTTACAGAATGTGTAAGTGTTTCTCTTGATAACAACAAATACTAAAAATAAAATAAATATTAAAATAAATTAAAGGAGGCCCCGTACAAAAAACGATTTTTTTGCTATTTTTTCTCTAAGTATATCGAGGCTGTATCTCATGAACCATAATAAATAAGTAAACACGTGAAACTTCCTTAAAGTAAGTAACAGTTCAAATTTAATTCTAACAAATACTAAAAATTAAATAGAGTGGAAAATGTAGGGGGTCTCCAAACAATTGGTGTTTATAGAGTTTTGTTTGAGAAATAGATTTGAACGATGGGACGAAACCCTCCGTGTGCGAGTAGACTCTCACTTGGCCGGTTTATTTTATATCGTTTGCTATTAACTGGGTGGATTAAAAGAAAAACATAGGGGAGAAATATTGTATGTTATACGAAATCCACCGGGTCATCTATTTTATTTTTTTATTTATTTGGGAAACATACAGTTATTATAAACTAAAAAGAAAAAACTTAACTAACACTTAAACCAGCGAAATTTCCACCATTAAATGAACAATACCAAAAAACAGACAGTTCAGAGCTCAATGTGCAACTAAGACCTAAAAAAAAAGAAGCTATCAAATAAATGAAGAAGAATTAATCTAAGTAACATAAAAGGGCAAGAAAAATTAAAATTACTTAAGAACATAACAATAAAGGACAAAACAAATACACAGTAACTTCGATCGATTCCTTTCTAATACCAAAAAACTAATACCAATGGTATTTGTTTAATTGTCCTCATTAAATTCAATTCCTAACGAATACCAAATTCGAAATCTTTATATGAAATCCAAAATCTATTCCCAACGAATACCAAAACAGAACTTTTGGTACAGTCACAGGAACAATTTATTTTTCTTTCAAATAATTTAATATTATGATCATAATTTATAACCTGTACAAATTCATTTCATTGCGGCATTTTTATCTACGAGTACCATAAGTGAATCACTTGCCAAAAAAAAAAAACCTGCAAAAAAGGGTGAGCTTGCTCCTATTGTTTCAAAATCCGAAACCACCAATCAACTCAAGCGCCGCCGTGCAAACGAAGCACCTTAAAATGGTCAATGAAATAAGGTCTGTTTTTTCTTACAAAAATTATGTCCTTGCATAAATTATAGTATTACCTGCCCTGATTTTGAAGGATGTTTTGTCAATTCCTCAGTACTGTTCCGTAAGGTGGCACGCGAGGAGTAGGTTACTAGAAACTCAGTGAAAGTGGTATCTGGTAGGTTTTTTATTATTTGTAATTTTATGGTGTTTTAACTTTATAATTATCTAAATGTTCCTATATTCGTAAAATATCGTTTGTTTAATTTAAATGTTTATGTATTATGTACTTATAGTTAAAAAATTTATAAGATAAAATTTGGAGGTTAACGAATTTGTCATGTTCAAGTATTTTCCAATTTAAATACTAATGTATTTCTTTTCTTAGAAATGTCTGATGAAGCTCGGCCATCCACATGTACGGGAATCACTGGAGGATAAACATTCATAAAAAGAAATGGTGGCTTGGTTCTACTAAAATCTGGTTTACCAATCATCATCATCATCAATAGCCTGTAGTGGTCCACTACTGGACGCAAACCTCCCCTCCTCCTCCTGTTAAGCGCCTTAATGGCTTTTATAAAATCTGGTTATCAATACACAAAAAAAGAGAGAATAAAAATGTTTCGATGAGAATGATTTTGTTTATATAAACACTACTTTGAATCACTTGAGCGTTTTTATTACTGACTGTACCTCATACATTTATCTTGTTTTGGTATTCGTTTGTGAGTGGTATTCGTTAGGAATAGAATTTAATGAGGGCAATAAACAAATACCATTTGGTATTACTTTTTTGGTATTAGAAAGGAATAGATCGTAACTTCAACCATTGGCAATGCTTGACATAGCGTCTTTACGGAATTTAAACAATATTTAAACAATAAATCTAGTTGTTAATAAAAATTTAAAAGTGAAAAACAAACGTGGTATTTCATAATCCTGGTTACAAATATGTGAGGCCTCAAGCCCCTTATCGAACAATGGATATTTTTGCTGACAGGTTGAGTAGGTAAGCCGTTAAATTCAGGATTACACTTTTACCGTAAAGCACTCATATTTTCAAGCGCATATTCATGTCACATTGCTCATCTTCTGTCGACGACCTGCGACACAGAAAAACTAAACGAGATCAAGCAGTAGGAACAAAAATCATAGGTTTATTATTATTAACCTGCTTCTTCATGAGTGCCCACGGTAACTTTTTTCTTTTTAACACTTTCTTACTTCAATTTCAAATAATTAACATAAATATGTACTTACTTATGTTTTATATAGCATAGTAGTCTGTAATACGCCACCGTCTATACCTGTACAATAGTTACGTGTCCATCCAAAGGTTGCCTGAAAGAAATTAGGTGGTATCTAACCATAGCCACCTAATCATGAGCCTCTTTCGTGCTCCTTTTATCTCGATTTTGCACTTTTCCACGTCATTTGGTAGTATAAATATTATTTAAATTGGTATAACGGAAATATGAATGATGTATTATTACATTTAAAAATCGAGAGCGCAAAGACTCATGTTTACAAAGCAAAGAATGAATAAACACTTTATTGTAATAGTAAATAAAGATAATAAAAGTCTTATATCTCCGTCCCCTAGGCAGGGTCCTGTGATTGTTCTAGTTTTGGTCTGGGCAGAATACCAGCGCCCTCTGTTCACAACAGTTGGCATTATGCTGAGCCTAGAGCCCATTTGCTACTGCAGCACACATTGATTAATTTTATTGTTAACATCGTTTGTTAAATGTACCTACTGTCTGTGTTCTTATTAGTTTAATTAATTTAAGACTACATATTTTATTTTGAATGTGTTATGTAAATGTGTGTGTGGTGGCAAATAAATGGTATGTCTATGTCTATGTCTTTATCTAAATGACAAATAAGCTTAGTACAAAATGCAAAGTTGTAAACTTCTAATATTAACAGGTACATGTAGTACAATGTATTTTATATAGGTATCTGGATCGTGCCTCATCATGATAAATCTTGTAGTATTCCTACTACAAGATTTATCATGATGAGGCACGAATATGGAACTTAGAATATAAAACAGAAAACATTTTACATATATAAACTTGCTCTACACAACCTCCGGACCTGTCAACTCCACAGTACCGTCAGTAACCTTGTCCTATGCCGTACATCACCCACCACCTATGCGACATACATGTGGTTATACTTACCACATAGTCAGCTTCTTTTGAACATGTCACTGTGTTTTTGACTGGTCCTGGACTGAATGTGAAGCTTGTAGAACCGCACTTGCTATGAGGTTTTTTATAAAGAAGTATTGAACTCATTATAAATGTAAGCGGGTTAACTATGAACCTATTTTGTGTTGGAAGAACACCAACGTTTCATCCCTTAACGAGGGACTTCATCAGGGTGAGTATTGAACTCTATGGACAAGTTTTAGTTTGTATAGTGCTTACCCATACTTGGAGAAAATTCTAAGAATTGCGGGATCATTTTATGTTTAGGTCGTAAATTTTTGGTATAAAGTTTATAAATTCTATGGAAGAGTAATAATTTTTGCTGCATTTTTGTATTATGCAGTTCCTAGTTTACGATGTTGTTTTACTGACAAAAGTTGTGGGTAGTGAAGGTAGGTAGAGAGAAATGAAACGCAGTGCCCCGTTTATGATAGAATATCTTACTCCGTTGCGCATTTCCAACGAGCGCATCAGTATCTTATAAACAATTGCCACCTATAAACAAATACATCCAAACGAAAAACATGCTAGGTAAGTACATATTTTTAAAACAAAACTAAAGTCATAAGTCCTAACATAACACTTAAAGTAAAGTACTACGAGTAATAACAACACTGTCAAAATCGGTCAACACTCACCAAGTGTTAACAATTTCATGGCCTACAACAGCCAAGACGCACATGACTGATCGGCAGTGAATGCGGTAATGCCAAAGGAGAACATGCGATTTTTATCTATTTATTGATCCCAAGATATTAACTGACAAAGAAAAAACAATCAAATACCTAATAAATAAATAAATCAGAACTAGAATTTACAATTGAAGCAACTGAGCTAACTGCAGACTGTTAACTAACATTTATGGAGAACAACCGAATTAAACAAATTGAATTGAATTAACTGTACTCAAGATAGTGTACGCTATTAAATTGCGGGAGAAAACGAGTCGTTTCACTGCTTTCATCATTCTATGTGCGTTCGTAGTTCAACGCCGCGGCAGAGTCGTCAATAGAGAGACTTGCGCGGATTATGCACGCGCCATTAGCTTCACGCCTTTGTGTTGGCCCCACTGTCTCTTTAACTCATTGTCGTTCAGGGCTGCCAACTGGACGGGCCTAATTATCTGCGTCTGCGTTTCAAATGAGTTTGGTTGTGAGAGAATAATAATCTTATTAATCACAGAGGTAAAGCTCTTCCACACTCTAAACTGCACGTGGACCTAACTATTCAAAGCTTTTATGAACCTAAATCTTGTTTAAAATTCGTAAATCTTTAAAAAAACGTTGGAAAGATAGCGGCGTAGCTACATAGATTTCAAATTGTCATAAGTTCATTTAATATAAAATTTGGGAAATGGACGTTTCACATTTTGCGCTTTGTAATACTTAGCTGAAATATTGTTAAATATACCACACCCACCTCGTTATTTTTTTAATAAACATTTTAATAATAATACTACAACACAAAATGTTAAATAGTTTGGTCTTATGACGGTTGAGATATGCCCATACATGACATTGTGTACATGACTTTGATAAAAATGGACTTGGGTTGTTTTGTGTGAAAATATTTAAATCATGAAAATAATGAAAAATATTCTGACGCCATGCTTGGTAAATAAATTTCCGTGATTGGTCGCAGTGGACATGTGACAATAAATACTTATACTATAAAGAGGAAAGATTTGTTGTTTGTTTGTACTAATATTATAAAGAGGAAAGATTTGTTGTTTGTTTGTACTAATATTATAAAGAGGAAAGATTTGTTGTTTGTTTGTACTAATATTATAAAGAGGAAAGATTTGTTGTTTGTTTGTATTGAATAGGCTCCGAAACTACTGACCCGATTTGAAAAATTCTTTCACCGTTTGCAAGCTTACTTTTTAGGGAGTGACATAGGCTATATTTTATCCCGGAATTCCCACGGGAACGGGAACTACGCGGGTGAAGCCGCGAGGCGATCGTCTAGTTTGAAATAATTAGGTAGTTATCTTTGTGTACTGTATTAGATTTTGAAAAAAAAAACACAATTATAACCGGATTTTTTACAGCAATTTCTGGCACTTATGGACTTTTGAAGAGAGCTGGTAATTTAAAAAGAGAACACAACTAACCAAATCAAAAAATCAAATTTTGATCCTAAATGGACTCGCATCAGTTTCATACTTAATGAACTACCATTAGGTGTGAAACTGATCAAATACTAGTATAACCTTATTTCACTTGAAACTAGCTGAGTCTACTAGTAGTAGACTAGTTTCAAGTGAAATAAGGTTATACTAGTACTTGGGTATTTGAAACAGGATGGATTTAATTTTACAAAATGATATAATTTCATAGGTTAAACTGAATTGGGCCAGTTGAATGCGTATCACAATCACCACATTAAAAACCGCATCTGTTTTGTTATGACCCGGAAATACAATGGAATCATTGATATGCATCAGTTGAGCTACCTCTAGATTGTTTTCAAGAGTCTGCAATGGAAGTGCAAGTTCTAATTTGTTTATTTTTTGTATTGTTATTTTCTTAATAAATTACATAATAATAAATTACATCATAATCAATAGCCTTTAATAGTGCACTGCTGGCCAGACATAGGCCTACCCTAATATGCGCCATAGTGCCCTTTCTTCAGCTTGCCGCATCCAGCATCTGCCTGCAGTCTTTCTTTCTTTCGCAGATCGTCATCCCATCTGGCCGGAAGGTGTCCTACACTACGTTTGCCGAATCGCGATCTCCACTCAAGAATACGTTTAATAATAATGAATAATAATAAAGAAATAGTAATAAAGCAAATTCTATGGATAGTAATTTAGTTTCAACGTCATTTTTAGTGCATGTTAAAAGATGAACCGAATAATGAGGTAGGTTGTTTTCTTTGTTTATAATAAAAATATCTATCTATGTAATGTATTATATTATGTATATCAGTCATCTAGTACCCATAACACAAGCTCTGCTTAGCTTGGGGCTAGATGATGCTGTGTGGATTGTCCATCATTATTATTATTATTATTATTATTATACGTTGGCGTGTTATAAAAACAATAAACCGACTTTAGATTCTTCTAGTGGCGAAATCTAGTTAAAATTCGAGTCTAATTTAGTTTGATGACACATCCAATAAAAAAGAATTATCAAAATAGGATTACTCTGTAAAAAGTTATGCGTGGTCAAAAATTACAATCAGTGAGTGAACAATCAATCATCCCCTGTTTTCCTACCCTTAGGGTTGATTTTTTTTGAAAATTCAAATGGGACCACCTGCGGGGTATACCTTTCCAATAAAAGAATTATCGAAATCGGACTACTCTGTTAAGAGTTATGCGTGGTCATACATAAAAAAATATATATATATATATATTATATATACGCGTCGACTTGAGAACCTCCTCCGTTTTTCGTTGGTTGAAAATATGAATTCATCGAGAGTAGGTAAAACTTATCAAAAAATATCATGGTACTAAACTCAACTTAAGATGAACGGTATATAAGCGCGCTAAAGTACACTTGCGAGCTTTAAAATGGAATCGCTTCATCGCGCGAGTTGATCAAAACAATTTTTTTACAATTTATGTACAATGAACTATAGATTGTGGTATATCACTTGAAAGGTAATTTTGTTACCTTTCAAGTGATTTCAAGAAGATTTAAAATTAATTAAATTGGCTACCTAAATTTTGGGAATTATTGCAATAGGTCGAAGTTGCATCTATCGGCTTCTATCGGCGCCGGAGCTGGATTAGCTGGATTTGTCCCTCGTATCCGCTGTTTTAGCTCGTCCCACATATGCTAGATTGGCTTCAAGTCAGGAATAAGGGCTGGCCAGTCTAGTGTGGGAATGCCGACATGGAAGACGTCTGTCGGTACTGTCTAGTCACTGCTGCGGTGTGGCAGCGGACATTATCGTGCATTAAATCAAAATTTATCGTCGCCAATAAATCCTGCGTAAGGGAAAACATAACTTAACTCATAGTTCACTGCAAAGAAATTGTAAAAATTAGTCTTGAACAACCCTTGAAGCGATTCCAGTTTAAAGCTCGCAAGTGTATTTTGAGTTTTCAAACATTTAAGCGCAGTCTTTAGTCTTCATCGAGAGTGTTCACAGTGTATATATGATATTTGATGAAAAGCGGTTACAATGTTATACTACTAAGTTAATTAACTTACCTTGATTGTTTTTTACTTGTTATTGTGCTTGACATAAATAAAAAATCAGATAAAAAATACTTTAAAAAAAATCGTAGTCAGGTAGTTATCGAATTTTTGTGAATTTATTGTTGTATCTATCTATAGGTAACTATAATAGTAAGCCTTTATTCACAAAGAAAATTATACTAGTTTTTACAATTGAAACAATTGAGCTAACTGCAGACTGTTACAAACAGTCTACAGGTAGCTCAACTGATCCATATCTGATACCAATTGGAAGCGTCCCCAAGCTGGCTGCATTGCCACGCTGTGTGGCAATCATGATAAGTAATAATAATAATAATGATGATAGGTTACTTTACAGGGACAAAGAGTCTCTCCAACAGTCTAGCAAGACGCGTAGCAGTGATTTGGCAATATCTTATCTTAGATTCACCCTACCGGGCTATAGGATCGATACCTTCCCTTGAGCGGCGAGACGGGACGACCGGCCCGTCACAAATCACCAGGAAGTTAATCCAAGTATCAATAACGCAAGTCCGCCGGGCATGTGTGTGGCTAATGAGATGAATAAACTATATGTTAGGTACATATAGTACTAGCTTCGGCCCTCAGCTTCGCAAACGCTTTTCTAGAATGAAAAGTAGCCCATGCTACGTAGCCCACGCTACTTGCTTTTTATTCTAGGTCTAGAACTACATTATTACAAATTATTTTAGTTCAATCCGTTCAGTAGTTTTGACGTGAAGAGGTAACAAACATCCATCCATCTATCCATCCATTTTTATAAAACTACCCCTAGGGGTAGTACAGTGATTTCTGAAAGGGCATTGGGTAAAAGTGGCGTTGTTTTTGATGGTCCGCGGCCAGTTAAAAATCTATTGCCATTAATTAGTACTCTCAAAAATGAGCAACTTTCATTACTACAGCCACTATCTAAAATATATCGGAAGCGAGATATCGAATGGCAAAAAATCATAAAATGATCGTCTAAATAAACAAATAACATGACTTCCCTACAGTTTTTAGTAACCATTGCATTTCATAGAAGTAGTAGAATGAAATTAAACATAACGAGCTCGATTGTAAACCGGCCCGGAGCTCGGTTCAGTTATGCTAACCAATCACAGCGTTCTATTCGTTTACCTGCGTGACGCTATCGCTCAACTCGACAACCGACCCTTTCTTTACTCACCATCTGACTTTCGTGTTGTTTGCGTGCGTAAATAAATAATAAATATAATAAATAATAATAATAATAAATAGTATTAGAAATAAAATATTATTGATGGGATACATGTTTTTTATTCATAACTTACTCGTTCCATACGTAAAATAATAGTATTTTTGAAATTAAAGTGCATTTTATCACTAACTTAGATGATATTGTTCTCAACTTCAAAGTCGAATATTTCGGCTCCGATATAAGTTACGGCGTATTTTTTTTTTATAATGAATATACAGGTGTAGTACTTAAATTCAACACAAATTCCATCAGTGGCCGCATAAAAAAAAACAACGCCACGACTCCATACAAACTTACCCAATGCCCTTTGAATGATTTCCACGCCGGCGCAGCCGCGAGGCGCAGCTAGTGTATACATTAGCAAGTGTGATGTGATGGTGATTATGATGTAATTAGTGTGATGTAATGTAAAATAAAATTGAAGTTTGAGTTACAGGGGGTATAAAGTAGCTGCCAATGGGTCGTGTAAAGGTAGTTAATCCAAGTATCAATAATGCAAGTCCGGCATACCTACGTGTGGCTAATGAGATGAATAAATTTCTTCTGTACTGCTATCTTCTGCCCACGTCTTGGCATGTTTTTACGAGGGTCAAAAGCCACGCATTAATAATAATAATATAAATAGTGCTGGACAATCCACACAGCATCATCTAGCCCCAAGTTAAGCTATGCTTTTGTGATGGGTACTAGAAGACTGATATACATAATATAATAACTTACATAGATAGATATTTTTTTATACATAGAAATGACCAGAACACCCAGAACGAATATTTGTAGATCGTACAATCATTTGTCCCAAGGCGGGAATCGAATCCGCAACCTCCTGCGCAGCAGGCGGACCTTCGCCTGCCGCGCCACATCTTCATCATAATACACTGACAATGCGTCGCTTGTTCCTATCTTTCGGATTCGAGTGCTTTTTCCGGGATAAAGTGTATCGTATAATATGTTAATCCTGGTCTCGAACTAAATCTTTGCGAAATATCACTCATTATTGTGTTATAGTGTGAACGCAACAAACATCGAAACATTCACATTTTGGAATTTACCTGCAATAATTCAAATTCATTATGTGACATCATGAATTTGAAAACAGTAGGTAAAATTGATATAATATGGTAAAAGCCAATAAGGCGCTTATCAGGGGGAGGCCTGCATCCAGTAGTGGACCAATACAGGCTGTTGAGGTTGAGGTTGAGGAGGTAAAATTTGTTGAAAACAAAAGCTTGATAAATCACACTATAAATGCGAATTTTTGGATGGATGGATGCTTGTTACATCTTCACGCCGAAACCACTGAACGGATCGAGCTGAAATTTTGCTTGCTAATTCTGAAATCAAACACAGGCTACTTTTAATCCCTTAGATCAGTTCTCATGGGATAGAAATCACTTTTAAACGTTTCCATAGAAACAACGCGTGCGAAGCCGCGGGCATAAACTAGTTATATTACATTTTATCGATGGCCTATATTTTATTTTCATTTGAAAATGTATCATATAATAGATACTTTATGATTATTTACATAACAACCTTTATCTACGTTCCACCAAAATCGAGCCCTAATCATGCAGATAAGATCAACCTGAGTACGCGCCTTTACAGGAATGTTAAT
Source organism: Eupithecia subfuscata (assembly GCA_963564075.1). Classification (NCBI taxonomy): domain Eukaryota; kingdom Metazoa; phylum Arthropoda; class Insecta; order Lepidoptera; family Geometridae; genus Eupithecia; species Eupithecia subfuscata. The sequence continues at coordinate 7,650,146 of OY751098.1, forward strand.
TATCAAAGTTGGGGCCTGTATCACATGTGGTCGTTAGTCTCCTTAAGTTTTAATTAAACGGCAGTTTAAGATAGATCTAGGTAGCCCCCCACACCCTTCCCCAATTCATAGTAATTACAGTGTTTCTTAACGGCCGTTTGAATTAAGGTGGGGTAGAGTCAGCCAAGTGTAATTTATTTTTCTGAGATAAAAAAACCATGTGATAACAAATTACTTACCAAATGTTTGAATACCTTATTGCTGAGAGAGATCCTTCAACATCGCTTTGAACTTGTCCATCCCAGATAAAAAATAAAGTTTAAAATAAACCACGCCTAAAACTACATTTGCGCCAAATTTCTCCCCAATCCCTATCCAGAAGAAACAAAGCATCGAAACTTTCGCATTCATTTTAGTATGATGAAACAAACTTAAACTTCATTCGTAAAAAATACGTCGATTTCAAAACCTTTACATTACGCAACCTTCTAACCCAAAATGCCAAAGAATCCGTCAAATATCTGCTGTTTCTTCAAAGCCAGGCGGTTTATCCACTGCGTAGTAATACTTGCAAACGCAACGTTCTTGTAATCATAACCTAACAAGACTTGAATAATCATGGTTATTTTTCGCCGTGACGGGTAAGTCGCGAGCGTTCTTAATTTGGGCAATCTAAGCGTGGCCCTGCCATAGGCTAGTTATGTCAGCTGGTACCATTTGCATTGAGTATGTTCCAGGGTATCTCTTGGGGAAGACGATAGCCTGTTTGTACCTATACACTCAAAAGTTAGAAGCTCCTTTCGTGATTTAGTGAACTTTTCAATGGTTAATGCATTCGCTGCTCAACCGCGACCAGCACATGGACGGCGGCGATCTGCATCTCATGGCACTCGCGAATATGGCTTTATGTGTCATGGGCTCTCTGGGTGTTACTTATGCATTCCTTTTTTAATATTCTTTCATTAACCTAATCTCCGAAGTAATTATCTATGCAAAGCATTCCATCTAAAATGTAGTTTGGTACCTACTATTTTTAGGTATCCATCAAATAGCGATATCTCTTACCGCTACCTTTAGTACTTACATATTTGTATAATTAACAAACGTTCGAAACCCTCGGCGCGCGAGTAACACTCGCACTTGACGGATCTTGTTTAATATTCCTTCATTAAAAGTATTAGCGAAAATGTAAAAAATATTATCGAATCTATTTTCAAATACAGCACTTCGATGTTTTAGACATACATGTATGTGTGGGAATAACCCTCCACGGGTTATTCCTACACAAACATGTATGTACAATTGATTGGTAAACAGATCAATGGTGAACATAATATTCGGTAATACCTATGATTATTTGGATAGAGTACACCAGCTATCATCAATATTACGTATGGCACTAGTGATTGATGCCATAGTCGTTCTGTGACTGTGTAACAAGTGTTTACGAGACTGTAATCGAGGCGTATTTTCGCGGATTATTACGGGAAATTGGAACACAAATCACAGAGGAATAGGTAAGTAATAATCAGGACGGTGGATTAGTAATAATAGTAACCATAATGTGTGAAATAATGGAAGTGAAATTACTGGGAATTTTCTCTCCATAGATATAAATGATGTTTTTTGTTCCGATTTTGGACCTTAGAGGTAAAGTTGTGTGGTATTGTTTAAAAGGTTTTTTTTTCAGGAATTAGTAAGGGTTTTATAGTACCTACCTAAAGTACCGGAAGGCCAAATAATGAAGAGAAATTTCGTTGATTTTATAACCGTCGCTATTTAATTATTTTCAATATGATGGAATTTGAATTAATTTAATTAATGTTAAGCTGATTAACCCGAAATGGTTGCAAAAAGCTTTTCAATCAAGTGATAGCTCATTATCGAGGTATAGTTATAGATGCTAGTCTCATAGGTATTAGACGATATTTATTATTTCAATATTGACCACTGCAAAGTAACAAAACATCAGATATTCAATCCAAGAGCCTCACACAACTTAGTTTGTATGCCCAACTGGCTGTCTGATCTTAATAATTATGACAAAACTAAGGTACAACCCAGAAGAAAATTTCGACACAGCGTTCTGTCGATTTCGTGATTTTTCGGTACAGCGTGCATTCGAGATTGTGATCGTTCGGTCCACAGCTTTTCGGTGTTGTGTGCTTTCGGTATTTCGTTCTGCGGTATTTTAATTTACGGTTCACTGTCAGTGTTTTACGAGAAAAAGAAAGGCCGATGTTCATTTATTGTATATAGGTAACTTTTTAGCGATAAGTCCTACTGTGGTAGAGTTTTTCCTTCATTGACATTTCAGTGTTCATTTTGAAATTTTTTGTTACCAGGGATATAGAGAATTTGCGTTTAAACTTTAGTTTTTGCGATAAACTTGGATATAGGAAAACAACGTCAGAATTTCAGAAAACATTGAATGAAACGTGATCCTTATGAAAGAATCCTTGTGCAAGTAGGGTTCTAAAATATCAATAAATAAGGAAACCAAAAACAAATTCTATTAAAACCTAATTTTACAGCAAGAAAATTATATTACGAGTCCATGAAGCTTTACCAATAGCGCTCTATTTCACTTTGCCAATATTATATTTTCAATACTGTCGTGTTGACTGACTGCTAAATTAAATTATTAATTAAACCCGGCAAATTGATTCATTTTGCCAGTATGCAAGTTACAAGAATAATTAAATATTTATGCAATTTTATACTATCTGGATTCATAGCATTATGAAAAAGTTGTGATTTCACTTTGCTTTAGATTTCAATACTCAATCGTTTTTTATAGGTGTACAGGGGTAATTATAATCTACATCATGAAGTATCACTATAAGCCCTGCTGGGTACAGGATATACATGGAGAGACAGATTTATCTGTCTTTCTATTGATTCATTATACCTACATCACATCATAAGTAGTAGGTAAATAAAAAGGTTGAGGTCTTAGTGAACTTCGTGTACAAATCAATAGCGTCTACCGGGTGCTGTTGCCTGCTGGTGCTGTGCGTCGGGCATGTTTGCTGACGCGGGCCTGGACAGCTTCCCCGCTGTGACCCAATCTCGCTGCGTCAGCTGCACACCAGCGGCATCAGGCTCCTGGCAACGATGGCTGACTACTGGACGGTCACTTACTGCGGCACTGGGTAAGGGTGCATTCAGGGCTTGGAACCTGCACTAATTGGCACTGAGTGCGGACCTGCCTGTGTCACGTTAGATTTCAATTTTTACTTCTTGCGTATTCCTATTTCCAAAGTACCAAAGTTATCGACATAGCCCAAAGAATTAGCAAGCTGAAGTGGCAGTGGGCCGGCCATATCTCGCGAAGAATAGAGAACCGCTGGGGTAAACGTGTTCTTGAGTGGAGACCGCGACTAGGCAAACATAGTGTAGGACGCCCTCCAGCCAGGTGGGATGACGATTTGCTAAAGACTGCAGGCAGATGCTGGATGCGGGAAGCTGAAGACAGGGCGCTATGGTGCTCATTAGGGGAGGCCTATGTCCAGCTGTGGACTAATATAGGTTGATGATAATGATGATGATGTTGTATTCCTATTGCGTCAGTTTAAAAATGGTCTTAATAATGGCCACAATTTGTATCCTTTTTTAACAGAAAAAAAGAATGGTAAAAATTAACATATTTTTTAAATAAACATCAAGATTAGAATAACCAACCATGAAAAAAACCATTAAAAAAATCAATGCGAAACATAAAAAAATCTATACCAAACTGTAATAGATAGAAAATACTTTTATTGCACACTTAAAACCAAGAAACAATTTAAAACGAAATAATTATAACCTAAGTGACAAATGGCAGTCTTATCGCCCAAGAGCGATCTCTGCCAGGCAACCAGGCATGGATAGGAGCGTCGGATATGTACATGAGGTAAGATCTGTGTGCAACTGTTATGGTACTACTTAAAAAAATAAATGATTACTAGTTACTCAAAAATAACTAATGACATCACATCACACTAATATTATAAATGCGAATGTTTGGATGGATGGATGTATGGATGGATGTTTGTTACCTCTTCACGCCAAAACTTCAGAACGGATCGGGCTGAAAATTTGCATACAGGTAATTCTAATCCTGGAATCAAACATAGGCTACTACTAGTTTTTATCCCATAAATCAGTTCCCATGGGATAGAAATCACCTTTAAACGTTTCTATAGAGACAACGCGTGTGAAGCCGCGGGCATAAACTAGTACATACTTCAATAAAATTACAAAAATACATATGTATGTACATATTTTGTATGTACATATGTATTTTCCTTCATACCTGATACCTACCCAAGTAGCTATATTATTTTCGGTACACTCACCTCCAGATAAATATGAAAATTAGTGAGAGGGCTCGTGACATATTAAATTACGTGTAATTCTAAGCTGAAATAGGTTTTTAGGAAAATTGAGAGGCGACAGGCGTGTTCCAGGTTTTTATTTATATTTTTTGTAACAATCAGGTTAAAATTACGTTTTTCGGAAGATACAATTTATTTGTCTACGGTAAGATAAACGCGGAAAGTTACTCCATTTGCAACTTATGGGGTTTGATCTTAATGTGTGATTTTCCAAAATTGTACTAAAGTTTTTTTCACAAATAAGACATTAACCATAAAAGTTGCAATTGGAGGAGAAGCATTTAAAGATCATAAATTGTATATAGGTACTCAGTAACTATTAACGGTTAGATATATGTTTTCTAAAACAAACAATTCGGTAAAGGATGTACTGATTAAATATTAAACTATTTATGTCATAATTTTAAATAAAAAAATCTTCTGAATACGCCAGAACAGACCCTTTGAGCATCAAATTTTATAATATTTATGTTTTAGGCCATGCACAAAGATTTTTTTTTCTCTGTCCATGTTATAGGCATTGTATTAGGCCAAGAGTTTTGCAAACAATAGTAGGTATAGATTATATGCAATATACATGGCACATTCAGATATATGTATATAAGACAACAATTATATTCTCAATTTTATAAGTCTTGCGCATTTTTAGTGAGAAACATTATGAGAAGTATTATTCAATTATTTACTAATCGTTACAACGTTTTATATTTTACTATGATAAACTATTTACAACATTATTTAAGACTAGTTATTATCACGTTACATGCCTTAAAACAAAAGTCAGCTGTAACTAAAACTTAATTTGCCAGAATCCTTCAAATTCAATACACTTGGCTCTCCCTACTCCCTTGTCATACTAAAGAGCTACTAGGATCCTTGTTTGGCTTGACACAATCGTGCAGCAACCATCAAATAATTTTGAGGTTATCTTTAAATGAAAATGGTGCATCATTGTGCAGTAATCTGTACTGGCGATCTCATTTGATAGATTGAACAATGCTTTGTTTAGTACTAAAACTACACCAAAGAGAAGCCGCACTTTGGTGGTATTGTACATTTACCACTTTCGCTATCAACTTAACCTGAGGTTGTTGTACACATATCAACTCAGAAAAGGAGCAACTGGCGTTGTTCTCATATCTGTAACTCTCTATTAAGACCCGAGTTCACCAACAGAAGGTTAAATTTTAAACAGTTGTTCGTTTTTGACACAAGTTATCATACAATAAACGTCAACGTTAACCGACGAAGCAGCGTAATTGTCTGATAATCTGTTTGTAAACACAAACGTAAGTATTTTTACAATGATCACTAATCAGCACATTAGCTTGTTTTTTTTTATTTTATGTTTTGGCGCTGTTTTTTACACTATTTTCTTTTTATGAGGCTACACGACAGCGATGACTGTAGTACTATGGAATACCGAAAATTTAAATAACGGTGAACGGTATACAGATCATACAGCAAAATACTTAACGAAATATAGAAAGTGCATTAGCCCGCAATTACCAAAAACTTCGAAAAACTTTTTACGCTTCCAAGTTGATAGGTGTGTGACAACCTTTTATCGACCACCAGTGCCTTTTGTTGGTTAGCTATACTCTTTTTTGACAAGGCAAGTATAAAGCTCTGCGCCGATACCGTGCAGCACTAAAGTGTGCATTCAAAAATGGGCTTAAACCTCTTGTCTTTACACATTTTACAATAACAAAATGGCTTCCCACAAGCTTCAAACGTGTGCGCTGGCTGTCATTTGATGCCGTCAGTATGAATTACATGTAAACGTTACGAGTTAAAACTCATATTTGAATACACATTTTTGTGCTCTGCGGTAGCAGTGCGCCTCTGATCTGCGATCACCTTTACTCCGTCTGCATTTTCACCCTCTCAGCTAGCTGTCTTACGAAATACAGTTCCGAACAAAAATAAATCTTCGATGTAAATAATTAAAGCACTAAATTGAGAAGACACACGAAAACCACGGCCAAAGTTGGTGATGCAACGCTAGTTGCGATGTTTGCGTCAGTAACTATGATTTTTCCATCGTTGGAGTACCATTTGTTAGCACGGTCCGGAACCCTGTTCGATTTGGCGTTGTCGACATCGTTGTGGTCTTCTTCATCGTACGCATCAGTTCCGTACTCATCTTCCGATGTAATCCGCACTTCAGGATATTGATAGGCATGTCTGTCGTTGCCTGGTATTTCTGTCGAGGAAAAAAATCGGTTGAAATTTTGGGTTTCTAAGATATTTCTAATTCGCGCGTGATCAGCATGGGATGGAATCTTGTCAAAGTCAATATTTTCCGTAAAATTTCTCGTTGTGTTTCTCCCCATTGTAATCACGGGTGGATATGTAATACCTACATATAAAATTCTAAAATTTTAAATATTTTTTGAAAACAAATGGGTTACAAAACGAAATATTGGTGAAAACATTCTACGACACTGGTATCATCGCAGCGAATCGCAGAAAATCGAAACAATTTGTTGGTTTTGACCGCTTTCATTCATCATTTCATTTTTCTCTTGTCCGTTTTTAAACTCTAATTGGCACCCTGCACCCTGCAATTATGTCCTGTGTACGTTTTATTGTAGTTTTTAGTGATTATCTTGCTGTTGAATGTAAAAAAATTGTTTTCAGTTTTTGTTAAATTTTTATAAGTAAGTACGTCTTTGTTTACAAAAAACATAGGATTCTAGAAACGAGTACATAATTTGTCCCTTATATGTCGGTCAAGAATTAAGAAATAGCCAGAACCAACAGTAGTTGACGTAATGTAATGAATGATGGTACTGAATGAACCTATTTCGTATAATGTATTTTACAAAGCCGAATCGAGATCTTTGCGAAAATTATATTGAGATCGTTCATCTGGTGCCTAAATTCAACTGAAGTAAAAGCAGACGGGTTATTCCCACTCGAACAGAGAGAGCGAGAACAAACTTTTGGAACGTCTATGTAAAATCGAGAGGGAATAAAACTCTCTCGTGCAGTTTCGTACTAAACATGCATACTATACGCAAATGATGGGCTATTTTAAATAATATGGTAGCTATAATTTCTCAGAAATAAGATCCAGCGTTCTGATTTGATTACATAAGATATACATAAAGGTGAGGATTAATAGTCACACATGGTTAAAACTCTAGGGTTTTGGTTAACATTATGAAAAATTATAATTTAATAATTTACATACATGGTACTAGACGGTCACCTCGCGGTTTCACCCGCGTAGTTCCCGTTCCCGTGGGAATTCCGGCATAAAATATAGCCTATGTCACTCCCTGAAAAGTAAGCTTTCTAACGGTGAAATAATTTTTCAAATCGGTCCTGTAGTTTCGGAGCCTATTCAATACAAACAAACAATCAAATCTTTCCTCTTTATAATATTAGTATAGATTTATCGCGTTCATTGTTTGTGTACTGATACGAGTACGCTTAAAAAAAAAACTTTATTATGAGAAAATGTTTGCAACGCACCACTGCTGCACCGATTATGCTCTGTATAATAGGTATTATTAATAGTTAAACCAATGTATAAAAACATCGTAGCCAAGAGATGAGTAAACATTCAAAATGAAGCTACTGCTATGGGAATACAATTAAACAAATATTTGATACAAAACCACAGGCCGCAGTCACGGATTGATTTGGTTTTCATAAAACTGAAACATGGCTCTGACTAGCAAACAGGGTCGGATAAACAATACGGGATAACTTTGTAGTCAGTTTATTGACATCAAAGCTAGTGCATTTTTGTGATACTCTGTTTTTTTGTAAACAAAAGAATTCTAAAATCGATGAAACATTGGAGGAAAATACAAATCGCAAGCAAATAGCAGCATATCAAAATAATTTTAGATTTTGAAAGCTTTTAATCTTATAAGCTTTAATCGTCGTCCGTTCTCGAACTCAAATTTTTCTTTTTTTCTGCACTTGTGCAATTATGTGTTGTTGATGTTAATATATTGTTTTCAGCTATAACCTTGCGTGTACCATGCTTTTTTCTGTTATTGTTATAAGTTTTTGTGTTAGTTTTCATTCTAATACCTTTGTTGACATAAAATATCTTAGATTCTAGAGCCGAGTATAGTGCAGATCAGTTAAGCTAGAACCACACTTTGATTGTGTGGTGTGCTGTGGCTAGTTAGGAACATATCGGTTTTTTTCATTTGGTACGGTTAGAATAACGTTATTAGGTACTGTTTGTGTCGCTGTAATAATGTGTCTTTTATCACACTAAATGTATGAAACCGATATGTTTCTGACGCGCCTCAACACACCAAAATAGTGTGGTCTCGCTTTATAGTTAGAAAACATGTTAGAGAATATTAGGTTTAACCAGCGTCGTGCTCTTCTCCTTTGGTGGTCCTCTTACGTCTTGTCCTCTTTATTATATTGTCCACTAGTTTCTGTTAGTGACTTTGATAACGTGATATCTGGATAAAAATAGAGTACAATGATGCTACGTCAATGCTGTGTGAGTTGTCCAGCAATATTTATTTAATTTTATTTAATAATCAACCAATGAAAAAAAAATACATTATAGAGCTGGTGAGTATCTGGCGCAGCGCATCAGCGTTGCCATACAGCGGGGATATGCAGCCAGCGCCTTGGGGACGCTTCCGTCTGGTATTGATAAGGATCAGTTGAGCTACCTGTAGATTGTTTGTAACAGTCTGCAGTCTCAATTGTTTCAATAGTTAATACTAGTTTTTATTTCTTTCTATTATTTGATTGTAATTTATTTTGTGAATAAAGAGTTTCTATACTAATCAAAGAATTCCCAAAACTGACCTGCTACGTTCGCATACCTCTATAAATTATTAGTGCAGAATGCATCAAAAAGGCTCTTGTTATTGTTGTTATAGAAGAGAGCACAAACTTTTATGAGTGCTTTGCTCGAGCAATGTTTTAATTTCAGAGTATAAAACGCTGAAATTCAACAATATTTTCATGCAATTAATTTTATATTTTTCATCAGATGTTTCAGAAACAACCTCGAGAGGTTTGGTAAATCGTTTTTTTTCTATCCGACCAGGTAATTCAAAATCAATTACGGCATTGTGCTATGCAATACAGATCTACGTAAAATTCATATGTTATTCTTTGGTAAAGTTCATTATGCGCAAAATAGACGATGATAATAATTCTGTTGATTGGACAGTCAAACGGGCGAGTACAGAAGGTACAATACAAAGAAAGTAAGCTATTTTTTGCTATCCACTTGTACACTATATTTGATGAGCTAACGGCGCTAAAGACCGTAGGAAGTCGCAAAGATTTTCGACTCCCACGTCACTTGACCTCGTGGTGTAGTTGGTTAGCACATTCCTGTACTGAAGGAAGGATGCGGGTTCAAGTCCTGTCGAAGTCGAAAATTTTTGTGATATTATTTGATTAATTACCCTGAGCGTGGGGTTACGCACTATAATAACAAAAAACCTTTATATTTGATGATGAATGAAACTGTAATTGTGCATGAGATTTTTTGAGATTGACATTTGATGGAGATTTGACATTATCTTTAGTGAAATTAATTTAATAATTTTATTTCACTTTCATTTGAAATTGGTCTTTATTTGTTGGAGTTATTACCCACGCTGTTAGTTGTATTATACTGAATTTTAGTGGTGCTTTTATTTTAAATTGTCTTTTTTATTGTAACTGGATTTTCATTACGTATGTAAGCGGGTTAACTACGAACCTTATTTGTGTTGGAAGGACACCAACCAGCTAACATCCGTATGAATTCGTCAAACTACGATAATTTTTATGGTAAAGATTTTATTGCTGTTTTGTTATCTTTTAATTAATAAATGTAACTATTTGTTTGTACGATCATTCTAACTAAATAATAATAAATAAATAAATAATTATTTATTATTAAATAATGCTGGACAATTCACACAACAATCTAGCCCCAAACTAAGCAGAGCTTGTGTTATGGGTACTAGATAACTGATAGACATAATACAATATATTTTTTTTTTATTATACATAGAAAACATCCAGAACACCCTGAACAAATATCTGCAGATCGTACAAATATTTGTCCCAAGGCGGGAATCGTACCCGCCACCTCCTCCGTCGCAGCCGGACCTTCGCCCGCTGCGCCACAGAGGTCGTCAAAACTGAACAAGTAAATTAAATAAAGTAGGTAAATCCTTACCATATAACCTAATCTTGCTCTCGACATCGCCAAGCGAGTTCTTCGCCACGCAGATGTAACTGCCGAGGTCATCTCTACGGATCGTTTTGATCGTCATCGTCATCTCAGCTTCGAACATCGACTTCTGTCGTACTGTCATCTCGTGGTGCTCTGACGGGATTATCAGCTCTCCTGTTTAGAAGATAAGGTTACTTTTCAAACATTTTTTGCCTAGATTGATATTTCTGATATATGTAGGATCAATTAATGGAGTCTGAGCAATACTCTACGGTTGCACCCATAGTCGTCATTGATTAGTAGAGTTTGATCAATTTTTAAAAGCTCATGTGATTGTCCTTTGGTTTTTTCATACAATTATTTAAGCTGTCATTACAAATGCCGTCTACGGAAAAATCGGCTAAAACAATTCGTCTAATACAATTCGACTAAAACAGTTAGACTAAAACACAATTCGACTAAAAACATTTCGACTAATAACAATTCGACTAAAGCACGAAGACCTTGATTTGATCCGACTTGTAGGCCTCCCACCCCCGCGAAGTGGCCCCCCCCCACTTCAACATTAACTTACTCCTAACGAAGATCCCAATTTATACAAAAGGGCAACAAGCACAAAATTATTATTTATATGTAAGTATCAATATGTACATGTATTGTCTCCTAATATTATTTAACCACTAAAATGAAGGGTCAGTAAAATGAACTTCCGATTATAATATCAATAATTGTTTCAAAGAGTATACTATAATATTATTAATGTCCCCTTATAGAAAATACTTTTAAATTGAATATTAGAATTTTACGTTCGCGGGCGAAGTTTTATGAAAAATGTAAAAACTTCCAACAGACACCTAAGGAGTTTTATGACTGCTTATAATTTGTTTTTATCGCGGATGGTACAGTCAACTTAATAAAGCTCTGATACCATTTCGCTTGAAGATGATAAAGTTTACGCTATTTGCTTCCAAGTTGATCTTTGCCGCTTGATAAACAAAACGTATTTATATAGTGTTTTTCCCCATATGGATAATCTTGAAGGGGTACAACTGAAATTCATATTTTTAAGTCCAGTTTTCCCCCTTAGGGGGATTTCAGGGGGAAAACTGGAATAACCCGGGAAAAAGGCGCTCGATTTTTTTTGGAGTCCAGTTTTCCGAACGCTCGCTGTGTGACACCCTTGGTAACGCCGGTCTTCCCGGCATCACACGTCTATTGTTTCGTTGGGGTTCCTAATTCTAAAGATATTTTGTTATGGACTGGGTTATTGCTTTTTTTAGTACCGCTATGGTAAACGATCATTTACACATTATTACAACGAAATAAAAATTATAATAACAGTACAATCTGACACTATCACAAATAAAAGGAACTCAATTGACTCTGATCACACAGCTACTTCTCCTTTAACAAGGATAAATTCCTTATTCTCTAAGTGAGAAATATCTTAGGTATAAAGGTGAACAAAAGAGTAATGATAACTTATATTCTAAACTTTATACTTGTGCCTAAACTAGGTTAAACCGGTATTTCAGGCGGAAAGTGCTAACAACGTAATTAATAAACAATAATCAAATTAGGTACCGACATAAAATGAAACAACAATGCAAATTGTATTAAAAAGAAAATTTAAGCTAACTACACTCAACTAGATTACATGGGTAGTAAGTATGTCAATAAACACTGCGAATTTTTTTTACGGATACACATATTATGTATCTAATCAGCACTCTTAGGCACATCTATTAATCTACTGTAGTTGTACGTACCTGGATCCTTAACCCAGTAGTTGATGGACTTGGGCGAAGACTCGACGTAGCACTCAAGTGTGACGTCAGTCCCCAGTGGCGCCCCCACCAGCTGGTTCGGCACTTGGATCACCGGGTGAACTGCACAAAAGACAAAAGAAGATTGAGGAGAGAAAGCGGCAAATAAATTAAATAAATAAATAATGCTGGACAATTCACACAGCATTATCTAGCTCCAAGCTAAGCAGAGCTTGTGTCTGGGTACTAGATAACTGATATACTTACGACTAAGTTAAGAAGGACCTTATAAAATAATGCTGCGGATTTAGGAAGCCATTACCCTATGGCTCTATAACACTGTAATCAGGCCCTCGCTGACTTACGGTGCCCTAGTTTGGTGGCCGAGAACAAACCAAAGCACTACCATAAACAAAATGCTAAAGTTCCAGAGACTAGCCTGCGTAGCGACTACAGGGTGTATGAGAACTGCCCCCACTGCAGCACTCGAAACACTGATCGGCCTAACGCCACTGCACGTACACGTGCAACAAGAGGCAGCCGCACTCAAAAAGCTTCACCATACAAATGCACGAAGAGCCAAGTGGTAGCTCAAACCTACGAAGTTAGAATATACACAGATGGCTCTAAAATGAAAACAGGTACCGGGGCGGGAACGTTCTCGGAAGAACTCTGTGCTCACAACTCCATCTTCCAGGCGGAATGTGTAGGTATAATCCAAGCTGCGACCGCAGTGCTACGAAGAAAGGTAACTGACCAAAATATCAGGATCCTCTCGGACAGCGCGGCTGTACTCCAGGCCCTGAACACAAGAGATCGAGAGGAAATGACGAAGCTGATGCACTGGCAAGGAGAGGTTCGGAGCGGCAACCGGCAGGGCCCGAACCAATAATCCCCCTGCCATTCAGTCAAGTCCGCTCATGGATCCGTCAACGTACAAAAAAACAACACTAAGACCACTGGGCAAGTATTCCAGATTGTAGACAGTCGAAGGAGGCCTTCCCGGCTCTAAACCCGAGATTCTCCCGAAAACTCCGCAATCTGAAGCGTGACACAATCCGGAAAATCGTCGGCATTGTCACAGGACACTGCATGCTTAACAAACTCCTATTTAATCTGGGTATCACGGATAGCCCCCCATGCAGAGGGTGCATGAACGCAGAGGAGACGGCTGCGCATGTGGTTGTAGAGTGCGATAGCGTTGCTTCCCAACGATAAAACACCTTGGGACACTGAGGACGCCTAGGGAGGCATGCACTGGCGTCAGCGAGCTGCTGGCTTTCCTGGAGGGCATCGGGTGGTTAGATTAGCAGCCCCCACGCGACACGCAAAAAGGGCCCACCTGTGGCCTAGTTGCGGAAACCAATCCAGAAACAAGTAACAAGTAAAAAATAAGTAGGAAGCCATTAAGTTATTTACTAAATTAATTTTGAATTCAATTTGCATAAGAATACAGATGCTCTTTGCATATTGAATTTGCTACAAAAGATGAGCTCTTTGTAGCTTATTTCATGCTCCGGGCCAGAAAACAAACTATTATAACATTTAAAAAAAGCGGATTTTTTATATTCCTTCGGCCGTAGTCACACAAAGAACGATATGGATAATTTTTTATCATAAACTTTTAAGTACCTACATTACTATCATATCAAATTGATTTCCAATTCAGACTGGTTAGAAAGAAGGAGAGACTAGCTCGGTACGTGTAGAGAAGATACTAACTTGGGTCCCAACGTAATTAAGTAGAAAATTAATGAAGCCATCCAACTGTTCCTTTCACGAAAAATATCAAATGATATTTTATGCTACACTTTTATGGCTGTAAAATGACGCAATTAGGATAGTATTTTTGCGGACATCCTATTAGTTTATATTTCTTATATTTTATACGGGTTTAGAAAAAATGCAATTCGTATCTAGTATGTACTATGTAAATGAAAAACAAGGAAATAGATGGAATCCCAGAGAAGTAGATAGGCCACATTTTATGTAAAAAAAATAACAAGATAAATAGCGGGCAGAAACTAGAATATTACTGAAAAAATCCAGGAGAAGGTTTGTTAGGATATTTGTGCAAAACTACAACCAACCTACTATATGGATCGGACAAATTTTGCATAGGTATTGTCCTAAACTTGGATTTGTTTAACCGTCTAACCCGGAAACATGCGTGCAAAGCTGCAAGCAAAAGCTGGTCAGACTAATATTATAAATAATAAATATAAATAAATAATGCTGGACAATTCACACAGCATTATCTAGCCCCAAGGTAAGCGGAGCTTGTGTTATGGGTACTAGATAACTGATATACTAAATACAATATACTAAATAGATAGATATTTTTTATTATACATAGAAAACATCCAGAACGCCCTGGAAAAATGTCTGCAGCTCGTACAAACATTTGAGGCGGTAATCGAAGCCACAACCTCCTGCGTCGCAGGCAGACCTTCGCCCGCTGCGCCACAGGGGTCGTCGTATAAATGTGAAAGTTTAAATGAATGGACTTTTGTAACTTCTTCATTACTGAACGGATTGGGCTGAAATTTTGCATAGTAAGCTGGACCGGAAATATCCATTTAGGCTACTTTTTAACCCACAAGTCAGTTGCTATTGGATTTAAATATCCGTAAAACGTTTCCATAGAACAAAAATTTGATGTTCTTGGCTTGGAATATCTATAGCCTACTTTTTATCTCGGAAACAACGCGGGCAGAAGCTGTTACTTAATACAGTGGCCATGATAAAAGATTACTTACAGTGTACACTAATGTGGATCCTCTTGCTCACGGTGGGTGGTACTCCATTACCGGCGATACACAAGTAGGTGCCCATTTCAGAACGTGAGATCTTCGTCAGCTTCAGTACTTCACCTTGGTAAGTGAGGACTGTTGGGAGAGAATCTTATATCAATGTACATAATGGCCTTTTTTACTCGTCAAATTTAATCGGTGTGAAAAGTTAGTACACAAGAAAGACGTTTTGAGTAGCGAGTGAACATTGGTCACCTTCAGTTCTTCTTGGTACGTGAGAACTGTTGGCAGAGAAAATCTTGTTACAATGTGGATAAGGACTTTTATCATATGCTGTCTTGTTATAATCGCTGCTTATAGTTTGTAGAAAACAGACAAGAAAGAAAGTATGTTGAGTAGTAGATATACGTCAGCTTCAATAATTTACTTTAAGGTAAGTGAGGACTGAGATAATGTGATTACAATGTAGATAAGAATGATATATTTTAACTAGTTTCAGGCACATAACTACCAAAAGTTAGTACATAAATATTAATACAAGCAAGAATACATTATGACTGCTATTTCCATGCCTTGTCAGCTTCTTCTGATTCCTCAGAGTTCAACTTGGTAGGTAAGAACTGTGGCAGAGGGAATTATAATAATGCGCAGACAGCGTCACAATTAAGTAACCCCCCTGCATAACTCAATGCACGTTAGAATCCGCTTCCCTTTTCACTGACATGCTGCAGGTGACTCGGCCTCGCGCTTAAAATAAAAATACACAAGAAATCCTTTACATGATATCAATGGACCAGTAGCTTCGGATAAGACGGGCTTGTTCTAATAAAGACATATACAAAAAAACATAGACATTGCTGCACATCTTTGTACTACGCCTGTATTCTATGTTTTATTACCAGTAAATTGACTATTCTGACTATTCTGTTCCCTTATTCCTGTGACGAGGTTGAAACAGATGCAGCACTTATCCCGTCGCAAATAGACATGCCATGCAACCCGAGAAACTGATTGCATTTGAATCTCTTAAGTCGTAGGGAAGTAGTTATATTTACATTCTGGTATTTACATAAACATTTTATCAGCGCGCGGTCAGAATGGTATGGAACCATTTCGATATGTAACAATAGTGGTCGCACATTTGCTACGACAAGGTTATATCCTATTTTTTTAACGTACGGATTCTACAAGAATGCTGTAGATCTAAGGAGTCCCGTAGGCCAAGCACAGCGTTTGTTGTCTACGGTGGAATTAATAAAAATTACGTGACATCGTCATCGAATGCTTAAAATATCTGAGATATCTCCATAACTTCGATACTTTACGCAATGTATAATATGACCATGCGACGTCAGTTTGTTGTGTTTTCTATTCTACCCTAAACAACATTTGCTGTGCTTGGCTTTCTGTGAGGTCTAGTATAGGAAGCGTTAGTATAGGAAATGTGTTGAAGAATACTTACTTTTACAAGGTTCCGACTACTTCCGACCCATTCTGGTCGCGCGCGGACCATACCGACAATGAGTGTCATTTACAAGGCAATATAACTAGCCCATTATGGCACAGAAGGGCGTAACACACGTCTAAAACATCCTAGTTTGATAATGAGGGGACAATCACACATAGAATATACAGTCCCAAACGTTTTCAGCTGTATAATAAGACCTAGGAGTCCATTCAACGCAGAACTCTACTAATTACGACAAACTTTAAACAATACTGGACGCGAAACTCATCCCGGGAACAGTCTGCGCGGCTCATTGTGCCCGCAAATGCGGTCACACAGAATCTCGCATTATACATATTATTTGGAAAAACAATGCCGTCCTTGCGCCATTATTAAGACTTTTTATGGCCTTTTCATTTACAAAATTTCACCTACTTTCGCGACTAATGGAAAAGTATAACAACTTGGTACTTTGGTAACTTAAAGTAATGTGAGAGTAAACGACTCTTGGATCTGAATTCCTTAACTGAATTCCATTTCTATTGGTTCAAGGCTCGTTTGTACTTAGACGTATTTTTGCTACGCTTTCGTAGCGGTTTCGTAGAGGTTTCGTAGCGCTTCGTAGCACTTCTTGTAATTCGTAGCGGTGCTACGTCATGGCTCTACGTCTTTCTACACGCATGGATGAGTTTTCCAAAATGTATCTCAGCTAAGTTTACACAAAAGTTTCTTGGCAATAAAGCTTCTTTCCTCCTAAAATATTTTACGAAAACCGCAGGAATATGAAAAAAATGCCTTTATCGTTATTCTCATACTATCCTTCGACCGTATTTGCGGCAAAGCTAAATTGATATAAAGTTATTTATCAGCGGTTGTCGTAATAAAACGACTTACGTATTTATATTGGTCAATAAAACTTACGGCACATAACCTTATTTTATTTACTTTGAAGAAATCTCTTAGTTACCTGCCGAAGCTCCAATTACGTTTTTATAAGGGTAATTTAAAGAAACATGTCTAGATATATTTTAATTATATAAACATGATGTCTTCAAGGTAATTAGGAAAATTATATTTTGCAAAATTCACAAGCTAGTTGAGAAAATGGATGGTGCCTGTTGAAACAGGAGTTACACTGATAAAGTTGTTTTTCGGCACCTGCGAGCTAGGAACTGAGTTTGACGTAATTAGGTAGTGCTTTTTAATTAATTACTTACAATGAAATACGCGCTTTATTGCAATATTATATTGTAGTAATTAACCACAAAACAAAGAAATCAAATTATAGAAACAAATTAGAACTGGTATTTACAATTGAAACAATTGAGCTAACCTGCAGACAATTGCAATGAATAATAATTTAGGTTTGAATAAGGTTAGGGTAGGTAAGGTTAGGTTTGAGTAAGGTTAGGTTAGTAATTAAGGTTTGGTATATTCAACCTGCATTTTTACTTACCTTCCGATCTACTAACACTAACACATATAGTAGTTAACACTAACACATATACTAGTATGATTTCCTAAGTACTACCTTATTTATGTAGTCAAAAAGAAAGCCTGATACTGTAACACTGGTTAATCCATTCACTGCGGAGTGACCTGAAGGAGGGACGCGCCGCGCTGCAGGCAAGAGGAGGTGACATGGACAGTGCTTCATAAGGCATTGAAAGTGTTAGAACCAATGACTATTTTATGGCAGGCAGCACAGACAGTACAGGTGAAAAGTTTTAAAATTTCTCTCCACAAAAACAAAGTCTTGTTAGTAGTTATAATTGAAGATCGGCTGGGCTGATTTTAATGGTCTATGATTGGTTGGGTTTGTCTCCGTCCCGAATAGCAGCATAACTAATTAAAAAATGAAAAATATATGAATAACATACGTTTTCACATACATTATTCTTATGCAACGCCATCTCTGATTTTAAGGTTATGAAGTTCCGATTCGAAGTTTGCCGGGTCAGCTTGTATAATATCAATACCATCAGGGTATAAAATGTTCTAAAGTGCTTATATATATCTTACCTTTAGCTTTTGCTCCAGTCTGATCACGCACCACAATTTCATGTCCATCTTCTCTCTTCCACATGACCCTGGGCGGAGGCACTCCTCGCGCCCTGCAAGACACCCTGGCGGTTCCGCCTTCAGGCACCATTGTGTCCCCTGACGTTTCTTCGGGAATAAAGTCTGGAGGTATCACTACGTCTAGGAAGCCCATCTAAAGGAAATAATAGAATTTTTAATTATTAATAGAGCTATTTTGTATGTATGTCTTCTGCTGTCAAGCCCATAATGACACCGACACGTTTGGATGCTGCAGCAAGACCTCAAAAAAACTGTCAATTGTATGAGCACGTTTTGCTAACCACGAGAAAAAAAAAATAGCAGACGAATAGCATTATTTACAATGACTGTAATTTCAGAAACGTTCTGTAGAAGACTTCCGTTCATTATCACGTGTCAAACTGCGAAAGAACTCTATAGTATCATTAAAAAAACTAGACATCACTTTAAACAGCCTCTCAGAAAAGCAAGCGCTCGCTGCACAGACAACAAACCGGATGCTATCTCACCATTTCATCAGATTGATTCCAAGGAGCTACCGCCAGGTTTACTGATCAATTTCATTATCTTGAGAATACTCGGAAGCTAGGTACGAAAGGTTTTTATAGACGTTTCTTAGAGTTCTGTATTGTATGGTTTGGTTTTAAAGGAAAGTGAAAAGTTAGTTTTTTCAATATAGTGAGTTAAGTTTAGTAAATTCTAAGACTTTCCACAGCCCCTACAAACAAGAAACCAAGTTGAGAACTGTGGCCCCACTACTATATTCATAGATTGAAATGTCGCACCAAAACGCTGGGCTGTGTCGCCAACTCCATAAGAATCTCAGCGGCCATTTTGGATAATGATCAAGGGTGCCGACGGAGGCTTTTGAGCCTGGCCTGCCTAGGCGCATGTCTTTATAGATATTTTTTCTCGAACTTTTAATAGACAATACCTTATTATTGTGTATCTTGTTTATTAAAATTGATGACTAAATAAGCGTAAATATTGGTAAAAGATAGAAAAAACTTGTCGTATCATTTTCGTGTGGAATTCCCGTTAGGATTACAAAACCTTTGTCTGAAACTATCCGAATCGCTGCACCAAGCCAAAATAATCCTAGGAAGCAAATTGAAGTTCAATCATACTCTTTGTTACAGTGCAGCGTTAAAGCAATCGTCTAACAACCTTTAGTAATCACGTTCTGATATTTGATTTATTCTTTAGCTGTGCAGCAAAATTAATTGCTTTGATTTACCTGTTTTGCAAGTCAATGTTTACTTATTTACCGAATCTATTTTGATTTGAAATGGAACGTTTCGGGCTACTGATTATCATTTTAGTTGCAATGCAATGCGTGAAATTTGTTTTCGTGATTATCATATTGGGTTATTTTGTTACATTAAATAGCCTGTTTTCTGAGATTTATTTAAGTCCTCCTCTTTTCCCTGACGTTTTGGTTTACACATAGTTGGAGTTCAGATAACGTAAATTAAACTAAGTACTACTTGATCTAGAGGGCGTGAATTTATACAATCGTGTGCATTTGACATCTGTTGGTAGACATTTCGATGCGTAGGTAAATTGTTGAATTCATCGTTGAGAACATGCCCATACACATATAGGTATAGCGATAACAAAGGTATACCTACGTATAGCGGATAACCACATGCACGAATAGGTAAATGCTTTCCGAAAATCTAGTACGTTGCCTACCTACTTTTCAATAGTTTTGATAAATTTAATTTAAATTTTCAAACAAACATTATACTAAATCTTTGCTGATTTCTGGACAATTTATTTAATAAACTGAATTCTTTGAAAAATTTGAAAGGTCTATAAAAAACTGTCGTCATGTTTACAGTAAATAATATAAAATCTTATCAGACAGAAAAAAATCCCAAATTTATCTAACACGCTGTCCCCTTTAGCGATATAAATCAGTGAAAACCCCCTAAAACTAGTATCAAAGCCACAAAACTTATCTCTCAGAAAGTAGTAAATTGCCAAAATTGAATTCCATCAAGTCACCCACTCAATTATGTTGGACGTTACGTATAATGGACGAGATGAGTGCTCACGTCACCGACATGATTGTACCCTGTACGGTGGACCTTTTATACGTTCTATGTTCCCTTTATTAGTCGGCCGAGCAAAAATTTATGTGATCTCACTGATAGGTGCTAAATAAAAATGAATCTTTTACTAGAAAAAAAAGGAAATAACTTACATCACACACACAATCCACACCCAAGCATAATCTTGTCAAAGAATAACGCAAACTTCCACTGTAAAAGTCACAAAAAAGTATCTAGAGCTAACAAAGTGAATGTGAGGATAATCATTTAGAAAACTCGACGAGCATAAGGTTTTGTAGGCCACTGCAGTCGCAATATATTGCACGTAGACAATATAAACAACTTGGCTCATGAGGATAGTTTAGAAGGCTAAAATACTATCCGAGCTACGACAAAATAGTGATACTTTAGTTCACTAAACTTTGATCTGAGTTTGAGGGACGATATTATTTTGACGATGCGATGGTATATTTTGACCATCAATACTGAATTGATTCACTAAGCTACCAAAAGGTATGGCGGCAACAACTCCTAGCAACCCCCACTAGAAATAGAAAGTACCTATCTTGCAAGCACCACTTAAGAAAATTAAAACGAAACTTTTCAGAACTAATCAGTAACAAACAAGCGAAAACTTGTCTTACCTGACTCTTCATAGGATCGGTATTGATTTGGCACATGTACTGTCCTCTGTCCTCCTCCTGGACGCTTTTGATGTGGAGATACCAAGTAGAGTGGTCACTATGGGATACTGACACACGGGGATTGTGTGTGATCACGTGTTCATGGATTGCCTGGATTGCTTTCGTGTCAGCTTTCACCCAGCCGACCTGCGGGATTG
Organism: Eupithecia subfuscata; assembly: GCA_963564075.1. Classification (NCBI taxonomy): domain Eukaryota; kingdom Metazoa; phylum Arthropoda; class Insecta; order Lepidoptera; family Geometridae; genus Eupithecia; species Eupithecia subfuscata. The sequence continues at coordinate 7,671,604 of OY751098.1, forward strand.
GTCAAATTGTTAAGCAACTGCAATGTTAAAGTTTGTTAAAATTTATTGTTCTAAATTTTGTTTGTGTTCCTATTTTTATGTGTCAAATGTTTGTATTATGGACTTTGTTGTCTGAAATAAAAATATCTTCATTCATTCATTTACAAATCTTGAATTATGGTTGCTTCTAGATTAAGGCATGGTTGAAACTTGCTTGTCAGTTAGTAAAATAGTAATAGACTAAGGTTTAAAAAGTTTTCGGTTCTTGGCTACTTTTTCGATTCCAGGAAAAAAAATATACGGTTAAGTTAGTTTATGCGGAACAACAGTTTGAAACTGTTTTACAGGTTAATAAATTCATCTGCTAGGAGTTCGTAATATTTCTGTAGACACGTATCATATTTTACTAAAAGAACCTCAATATTTTCGCAATAAAGCCTGAAAAAGCACCATCGCAGGAATTTTGTATTATTCCGTCACAGACAAATTAATATGCAAAATTTCTCCTGGCCTAGTTGTTTTATCGATGCCTACGTGAATTCCAAAGAATCGGCTATTGAACATTCTGAAACCCACTTTTGGGCCTACCAGATGCATGTTACATAAAAGTAGAAAGTGCACGTACACATAATAACTATAATACTTCATCTGTGCTAGATTTGGAGTGTAACATCCTAATTGAAATGGTTTCAGCATTTCACCTTAGGTCATTTACACTTGATGTCGTTATTTTTTAAATTTATATAAGACTATTACACTTCATAAACAAATTATTATTCTATATGGAAAAAGGAAGTACCTTATGGGATTGTACGCAGAAAGAAAACCAGACAGACAGTGATTCCTATAAGTAATTTTTTTTTTAAATAAGTTTTGGCTGTTTGGGCTCAGTGTTTATAAAAATTACAATAATTCATTTAAATAAGGGTAGAAATAAAATAATGATATAACATGTCGTAAAAAACGAACGAACGAAACGAAATAAAAGTTACTGTTTAAGAGCATTGGTATGATAAAACAAAAGCCGTCGCGTCCTCAGAAATCCGATCTTGCGATTTCAGTAAAAGACGAAATTGAATGATCCATCCTAATGAAGCAAATCCCGAGCTACTAAGATTATGACATGTTATAAATAACTGGCGTTTATTGTTATAGGTTATAAGAAATTATTCTCATACCCGAAAATTTCCAAGATTGACTACGATACATTCGAAGGTAGCGTCTCGTCCCAAGGGAATGGTAAGATTCGTGATGGGTTCCCCGAATTCCGGCACTTCAACACCTCCTGAAACAAAACAAAAGTTATTTACTATTCTGAACATAAAAAGCCACTGACACTACAAAGTTTTGTAGATAAAATGGTAAGCAGGATAAAGAAGTTTGGACATATAATTTAAATGCACCAAAATTCGTGCTTTACTATCAAAACATAGCAAGATTGCACATTTAGTGAAGTCTTAAGATAAGCAAATGAAACAGACGTTTCAGAAGTGTGGAGCCTAGTTGCATTAGTTCGCGAGCTTATCACTAGTAACTACAAAGTTGGCTACGATACTGTCGCTGACAGTACCACCTCATTCCCGAGACCTTGCAACAAAGTGTCAACTAACCACTTCAACTTGGTCTGTTCCACCAACTTTAGAAATGTGAAGTGACACGAATAAAGGTCTCACCACATTTATCGACACAGTATCGGCGGAAAAGCTTTATGCCTGTGACATACGGATGTGTAGGTATCGCGTTGCGTCATCCAAGCCCACCCGATGCAATCGACGACGTCAACCGCTACACGCACTTTGCGATTAGCCGGAACACGGTCAGCCATACGGTTGGCAGCAATCAAAAATTTTTATATTCCCACTGCGATGCGGCTGCCGACCAACCACTCCGGTCGCTCGGAACGCTGCGGCCCACCGGATAGCCGGACGGCTGCCCGTAACGGGGCGCGGAATCTGCTCAATGCGCACGTATAAACTTACACCGTCAGTGACTTTTTCCGACCGGTTTAAGCCGGTGCGATGTCGATAAATGTGGTTAGGCCATAACTTTGCAAGTGATAACTAGACCGCCAGGATACACTGCTGGTCTGAAACTTGTTCAATCGGGTTAAGAATCAGTGCAACCAACTACGATAAAGCTACCTAAGCATATTTACTTTACTCGTAGGTATACCTGCACAGCACAATACATATCATAATAAATACCTCCACCGATTGTATTAACAGTCGTTACAGGTAAATTTTACTGCATATTACTTTAATATCTCAGAAAAACCATAGGAAATTTGTCAATATGGTTTATTCGATGTATATCTTTGAAGTTATATAAAGGTTTTCTCAGGCGGAACGCTGATTTCTCGTGCTATACAAAATGTCGATCTTTATTACCTAAAAAACAAACGACGACCTCTGTTTAACTTGGTTTGGTTCCTCTCAGTTTATGAAAAATAAAAACGAAACCGAAGCTCCCTAATTTCACGTTTTATAATGTAGAGTCTCTCTAATGGTCCATTTTTATGAAACAAACTGAAATTAAACAAACATTACCAACCAGAACTTAAGTGCCCAAGTTTGATACTTTTGAATATGACCACAACACCCTAAGAGGGAAAATTGCAGTTTACCCGGATATATGGTGCGTTAGAGGCAAGTAAGCGATGTACTCTCTGTGTAACGAGCGACAAGAGGCACCACCACAACTGAACAGCTATTGTGTAAGCATTTAGACATCATTTTGGTTTTTTCCTTTTCTGTTTGAATAGCCAGAACATTTTGTGGAATAGATTTGAAGCACACCCTTGGTCTTTCATAACGCTTTGCGCAACATTAGCTTTGATCCATGAAATACTTTTCACCGTATGTCAATTTTGTCAAGTACATGTCATATTCAGGGACGTTTAAGGTTGTCGCAGATCAGAGGCGCACCGCTATGGCACAGCACAAAAATGTACGTTCAAATATAGGCGTTAACTCGTAATATTTAGATGCATTTCACATTGACGGCATCATAATACAAACAGTTTACGGGCCACTCGTTTGAAGCTTGTGGGAATCTATTTTGTCCCTGTAAAATGTATCTAAAGCTAACGATTTTAAGCCCATATTTGAAATCACATTTTTATACTGTTGTGTTGAATTAATGTGCGCAGAGTTTTAGACTACGAAATTATTAAAAAGGTTCTAAAGACTCTGATACCTGACGCTAGCCCTCTCTTGGTATTGAGGCGAATAGTAGGGTGGATAGTGGCGCCACTACATATTTAATTTTATAATTTAATATGTAGTGGCGCCACTATTACAGATACATTTAAAAAAGCTTATGATAGATATCGTCTACGCACGGTCCGATTTCTTGATAATTACTTTGTATAACGTAATTATAAAATTAAATATGTAGTGGCGCCACTATCCACAGGACTTAAGTGCCTAAGTTTGATACATTTAAATATGACCATAACGCCGAGGCGAATTCTTATTCAAAACACTACCTGTATAAGGACACAACTATGACTGTAAAACGCCTCACAGCGGTATCGCGAAGGCAATAAAAACTGTCATTTTGCAACGACAGCGTCCACAATACCGTCACAGTCTGGGTCGTACTAAAATGCTTACAAAATATTCCGGTTTTGTCATGTTATGGGTTTCACTGGTAGTGCTTGGTATTGCTTTTGTATTGCTTACTGTTTTAGGACCGAACTCGGACACTTCTATGTTCGTATGCCATTTGGTAAATTTTAATACTTTGTTAGTGTTTTTAATGACAAAAGATACGACAGAGTAAGCAAATACAATGTTATTAATACAATTATACTAACGGGCATTGCTCCTTTGATTACGCACTCAAATCAAATCGAATCATAAACTCTTTTTTTCCACAAATACAATAAATGTACACTTAAATAAATAAATAAATAATGCTGCACAATTCACACAGCATTATCTAGCCCCAAGCTAAGCAGAGCTTGTGTTATGGGTACTAGATAACTGATATACTTAATACAATACACTACATGGATAGATATTTTTTATTATACATAGAAAACATCCAGAACGCCCTGGACAAATGTCTGCAGATCGTACAAACATTCGTCCCGAGACGGGAATCGAACCCGCAACCTCCTGCGCCCGCTGCGCCACTGAGGTCGTCTTTTCTTTTTGAATCCATTCCATATCCATCTCATTCAATAGATGGATATAGATATAATTACATTTTGTAATTAGAATTAAAACCTTGACTTTTCACATTGATTCCATACCAGAGTTCCATCACAGTGGCTTCATACTGTTTCATTTTTACATTGTGTTGTTGATAATCGATTCAGTCCGATCTACAGCACAATTACTGTTGGTACAATACATGGCAAACTGACATTAATTGCTTTGTAATAAACATAATAATGAATGGTTGGTTACGTAGCGGTCAATATATTGCCCATGAGAATATAGACACACGTTGAAATTAATAACAATACTTTGTGAAGGTTATCTACATATTTATTCCGACGTGTCACGACGTACTCGTAGCAACCGTCAAATAACGACAGATTTGTTCAGACATCACGCCTTTTCAACAGATATCCTACTTACTACTAATATTATAAATGCGAAAGTTTGTGAAATGTGAAATTTTTGTTACTAGGAATCTACCAAAGAAACTACAATCTACAAAACTACTGAACGGATCAAAATGAAATTTGTCATACTTAGAACGTATCCTAACTTAAACAATAGGCTGCTTAAGGTTTTTGCTTAAGATAAATGCGTAAGGCTCACACTCTAGCTAATTTCTAAGAAATCAAATAATATATACATTATATGAATAGGCTGCTTAATATACTGAAAATACGCATGCGAAGCCGCGGGCAGAAGCTAGTTAATAATATGATGGCTTTCATACACTTTCATAGCTTAGCGATTGTATTGGTAAATGCAATCCATCGCTTATTGATGTAACATGGTAGCATCTCTGGTGGGAACCCCGACGCACTTCTACATATACAGAACACTGTAAAATTAATGTGTGAATTAATGTTAAAAATACATTTCTACCAAGAAATGAAATAAGAAAGAAAAACGCCTTTGCCGGCTCGTTAGTCAACTGAGACCGCTCGAACTTATCCCGCGGGATCGGTTGATCTAATGAATATTTTGAATCGACTGATCCCTGATACATTTTATGATTCTACCTGTGTATTCCGTCAAATATTGTAGTGATTACCTCAAGAGGTCAGCATAATCACTGGTTTGGTCACTAAATTGTTTTAAAATCATAGTATAATAATATATAATAGTCTATGAATTATGTAGTTCAGTAGGCCATCTTTCTCTAAGAAATTTTGTACATGTCCCACATAACGTTGTCTCTCTTTCCCATTAAGGTTTGCTGGAAGAGAACTCTTTTTAGGGTTAAGCTCGCCTTTGCCATTCCTTCTCTAGTTTTATGTTTTATATGTAGATATGTTTTATTTAGTGCAATAAATAACTAAAAATTTAAAAAAATGGTCCATTTCTTGGTAAAAATATAGTTTTACACGTCAAATGGTTAGGTACATAGAACACCTTAAATTATACTATACTATACTAAAGTATACATTATATATGGCACCATTATCCATTAAAATAATAATTAATTAATTAATTATAATATTTCAAGGAAATAATAAACCAATCGATAAAATTCAATAATAATAAATGTCATTGCAATAATAATAATAATAATATTACTAGGTATATAACAGTAAAAATAATGATCCTTCGCATGACTTCACTAATGGCTCATATACATGAATACAATGTTTGTCACACTTTCACGTCCGAATTTTCAAGCCCGCAATTTTGACGCTGATACGATCATAAATTCGACGGAATTACCCATCTTTCTGTGCCTCAAAGAGTTCATAATATTTTACTTTCAGGCGCTACGTCGTAATGTTTACAGAATAATAAATCAGTATAGCCTACGAGAGCAAAACGAATACCTAGAGATTTGTATTCCTTGTTCTTACACGCGATGTTGGCTCCTATATACAGGGTTATTGTTAATTCACTGACACTGCATGAAATGCAGGTTTTGCCCATCATCACGAACATGTTCAAGAAGACGCCAGGTCTTCATTTTTAAACTCGATATTGGCAGTATGTATACCGCCCTCTATTCAATAATTGTTCGTTAGAGGGACTTTATTTGAAACATAACTTAAAATGAATTAAAAGTGGAGTAGCAATTCCCACTTCCACGCAAGTGGGAGATCGGTCTTTAGTAATTCATTGGGTTCTGGACCAACGTCTTTTATATTTTTTCTGGGAGGTGAGTTACACAACATTTTAGAAATTGAGACCTGGCGTCCAATAAACATTTTTAAAGGGTTTTTAAAAATTTTAATTTTGTCTTGTATAGTATCAAGTTTTTAAAAATTTTAATTTTGTCTTGTATAGTTTAGGACAGTTAGGAAAGCGACAAGATGAACGTTTATAATCATTTATTTAACTAGTATCTAATTATAGGCATCCTAATCGATTTCGATGATGATGAATTGGTGACCCTAGAGATAACGGGCTCTACTTTCTATCATGAGCCTTAATATGGCTCCCTAGACAAAACTCGGTCTTAAATACACTACGACACGTCTGACAGTATATAAGTTCAGACAATATTTTCCCAATACCTGATAATAATATAGAGTTCCCTAATACTTATAACAAAGGGTGATTACATACAATTTAATCATCACGTTGGTAAAGTGAACCTAGCTCTAGCTAAATGTTGAAACCCAAGGCTGCTCGACGTCCACAAAGTTAAGGTTACAGAGGTCATAAACGAAAAGGACTATTAAATCTGATATCGACCTCTACATTTACGACTCTTGGAGAATATGGAGGGAATCAGAGATATAAATGAAATTATTTATCTCATAATCTAGGGATCATTTGGACAAGGCAAGGGAATGTTTTGATATGAACTTTGATTATTTTGGTAGGGTTAGGCATTTGCCTATAACGAGTACCGAAAATTTTTGTAGCCAATCTGATTCTTTAATTCAAAAACTGCGGCATGGGAATTTCTATGCCTTTATTTATACTAATCGTGCTTACGAGATTCAACCTAAATGACTCTACTTAATCACAGTTGTATTTCTATAGTTTCGCTACCCAAAATCATTGGATATTTGTTTAAATTCAAATGGAAACTACGAAGTTGCATCTGGTCATTTGTCACTGAGCGGCCAGCCGCGCCGCCGGTTCCGACAGGCCGGGTTCCGGTAGCAAGCTGCTTTTATTAATATTTCCAAGCGAATCCACGCTTTATTAGCAAACAGCCGTCATGCGGCTGATAAATTATTAATGTGGTCGACACAGCTTGCCGGTATTGTGACCCGTTTTTTCGGAGGATTTTTACATGTGTTTTCGGATAGCCTAGATTTTTCGGTAGGCTTTGGATGTGACGTGAAATGGTTTTAGGTGGCCCCTAGTCTATTGATTTAGATTTTTAGCGTGTTCGAAGGTCAAACCTTTTAACACGCTAAAAATCTAAATCTTAGTATTCTTTCTAAAGTGACACTAAGTGGATAAAAATTAATACCTACTACGTTAGTACTCTCATTAGTAAATTTTCTCTGAGCCCCTCTTCAGATAAAATTATGAGGAAGATGATAATTCAATTAAAGAAGCAGCCATTTTGCATTCATTAAATGTTTTGGTTACAACTGATGGCTTTTAGAAATTAACTTTTTTGATAATTACTCATAATTTTAATAATCGGATGAATATGGCTGGAGAAGATAGGGAAGTTTATTGAGACGCTTACTTATATTCTTTGTGCAATTCTGGAATTGACGTGATTCTTTGATATATTTAGTTAAGACACTTCATATATCAAAGAAAGGAAAGTTTTCATTGTGTAAAATGTACCCCAACAACATGTAATAAAACACGCGCCTAGTTTTAGGCGCGAGAAGTGAAATAAAAGAAGAGTCACGTTCGACTGAGTGATATCACGTCTTAGCCTCATCAGCAGCAGCACGTGACGACTTTAGCACAAACAGATTTCACAACAAGACCACCCACTTTGAACCCCACCACGCCACGGTTACAAAAGAAAACGAAAATAAAATCGAGGTCTTCTTATTCTGGCAATGATAATAAATACGCAAAAGCGCCTCCATTGCAAAGTTTTCTTTCTAACTTTATTACTCCATTAGAGATCGCGTGACGTTGAATCGCACTCGCCCAGAGATACAATTTTCTCGATGAATTTATTAAATTTATCGCGTTTACAAGGTTCTGATTAAAATTATCGGTAGTCGCAGGTCGCAAATCGAATAGCTTAGCCTTAAATCGAGAAAAGACTTGCTTCATGACCTTTCGTCTTAACGCCACACCATCGCCACCAAGTACCATGATCGCTGGACACACCGCACTGCAGATGGTCGACACTACAAAACTTCTGACTTTCTACACCGACAGCAGACTCACTTGGGAGTTACATATAGAGGAGCTCAGCTCCAAGTTAGACCGTACTTATTTCGCATTACGATGGCTCGCCGTCACTGCGTCTCGAAGCGTAGTACTGTCGTACTACTTTGCTACCGTCCACAGTATCCTCACCTACGGCGTGGGGCTATGGGCGCTGGCCGCGAATGTGAGCGGGCCTTCGTCATGCAGAAGCGAGCCGTGTGCGCGATCGTCGGCGTGGAGGACGATGCGTCGTGCAGAGATTTATTTAAAGAGCTGAATATCATGCCTCTCCCCTGTGACCTTATATATCAAGTAGCCTTATTCACACACATGAATGAGTTTTGGTGTGAATATCACTCGCGCTCTGCACAGCAACAAAGTCTCGCACGTCTTCGTCACGGCCGCGTACAAGCTGCGCAAGCTGGAGAGGTCCGTTTACACCATGGGTCCCTCGGTCTACAACAGGCTGCCGGACACTAATAAAATGGATGCTACTTCCACCAAGATGTTTAATAGTGAGACTGAAGAAATGGCTCATAAGACGAAGTGGGATCGGTTTTGTGAGACAAGGACGAGCAAACGTCGCGCGGGAAAGGTAAGAAAGGAAGGCGAGAGCCGCGGAATGGCCAGCCCGCGCGCCATTTCACTGGTTGTTTTTAATAAATTTGTTTTTTGCTCTAAAAGCATACTCTTTCGCCATAAAATAAAACCATAATCGTCTAAAGTATGCATTAGGGAACACGTAGACGAAATTTAATTGAAATAAAATAAATAATTAGCAAATAAAACTGCTTTTTCCGTAGAAGTATTTGTGCAAAAATTAAGACTTAGAAGAAATTTTGCGATTTTTTTGACAGTTATTAACCTAGGTTGAAGGAGAATAACTCAACAAAAACATGTTAGGTCGTTGTAAAACAAAAAAAAACTCACAAGAACTAAACATCCTGCCCAACATGGTGTTAGGATGGGCTGTGAACTGCGCAGGATCCACCACAAACCTAGTATTATCTACCACCAGGGTGATCCTATCGTCTCCAAGCTGGTTTTGAGCCTTTCCATTCCTGGGCTGGTCACCAGACGTCGACGGAGTAGGGGCCAGTTTTGGTGGCATCGCGCACTGCCTTGGATGGATATTCGGCCCGTTGCGTTTAGACAACCTCTTTCGTCTCTCCTCGTCAAGTCTGTAGTTCTTTTCGTCGTCGGAATCACTGCTGGAATCAGGGTAGAAGAAGGATCGCCTCTCAGTCATGGCCTCTAGGCCATCTCAAGTTTTGTCATACGTGTTTCGACTTCCATAACTTACTAACTAGAATCCTAAACTTATGGAGCTTATCAAAATATTATAGAAAAATTAATGTTTTTTTGGCCTAAAATTGATTTTCCGTACAGTCAAAACGTGGGTTTTGGGACTCACTTCAACTTAAGAGAGTACTTTTTACTATGTAGATGAGTTCTACGCGTTGCTTATTATTTAATTAGATTAGAATGAAATTATAACAAAATACTGTGTAATGGATTACTTATATGATTTTAATTACATACATATTATTCGATTAAGGTCAATATTATAAACTATGTATATTGCTTACCTTTCTTTGTAACTTGGCTTGATTTAGATTGATAAAGAATTGTATTGTAGGTATTGTTTGAAGTGATCATGTATAATAGATAACATGTCAAGTTTGATTGTCCCGTTATTCGTGGAGGTGCTTACAAATGTCTGTAAATAAGTTAGATAACATCACCCCTCGATCGTAAATATCTGTTGACATAAAACAGGAGGCGCAGGTTACACAGCCAATCTATCATTTGAATAATTGTACAGTGTTGGTTGATGCAGCTTTCATGTAAACAAAATATCAAAGACTTTATTTAACTTTTGTGCTCGGTGTTTTTAGTTTAAGGAGTGAGATACAAAGAGTTATTATTTTTTCGAGGGCATTTGAGTCTAAAATCTACTCTATTTTGAAATCAAGAATTGCAAAAAACCCTCAGTTTCCCTCAAAAAAATCTATTACGTAGTCTAGATAGCACACTATTTGGTTTTTATTCCCAACATTTAGAAATAAAGTTAAAATATCCACCACGCGCCTAGCCTACCAGAAGGGCTTTCTATACCTAGAATTTATCTCGTTATACAATGTGTCTGGTTACCGGTGTCGGAGACTTTGGGGGGGTGAAGTACGGTAAATTTTATCGACAAATCACTATCCCTATTTTTTTTTCTCGCTCCCTGATAAAATGGCAGCCATTTTGTTTTCTTTTGCCTCGAAGCACAGGTGCTTGTAATGTTTAAGCTATAGCTACCCATGCAGAGGTTCTAGGAGGACGATAGAGGACTCATTTGATTGCCAATAATGTAGGCAATAAAGCAATGATAACATTGTTGCATTTTCTATTTTATAATAGAAGAAAAGAGAATTGATAAAATAAAAAAAAGTTATTTTTTTAACATTTTTTTTAAATTTTTAGCTTTTTCATAAAATTAAGACTGTCAAGCTACATGTTTTTTGTTTTTGGACAATAGTACAGAATGTGTGCTTCAAAATAAGTCATGCATCTTAGCCCTGAGTAAGATAGTTTAGAAGTTATGACGATTTGAATCTGACCCTTGAAAGTTTAAATATCCCGCTAATATGCAACTGGACTCACGGTTTCGAGGAATTGCGTGTCCATAGACAATTCTGTGCTTGTAACTTAATTTTAGATAAAAAACATAAATTTATTCGCTCCAATTTAACAAAACATTATCAGAATTAAACCTAAAAGGATATAATTGTTGGCGGATGTCAGTTTCCACTTGATAATTTCCAATGCAAATTAAATCGAGAATATACCTACCTCAAATTGCAATCTTCAATTCCGTCAATAGAATAACCAGACACGTCACTTCCGATCGAGCTACGACTGATGTCCGCCATCATTTATTCAGGTTTCAAGGAGCACAATTTAGTACGAATTTTGTGTAGGAAATTCAGTCGACTGTATTGAAACACCATTGTACTATTACTACTGCATTGTAACCAGAGGAGCGAGTCTATTTGACGTTAGTAAAGGCGGGTCCGGATATGTATCACTTGCCCGTTCCGATCACCGTATCCGTATCTCCGACGCGTATCATGATCGGTGATGATACGCGTACCATACGCGATCTCGATACGCCGTTATGATACGGCCCGTCCCATGTCGTGTCGGTTTTTGTCCGATCATCAAAGGTGATACAGATGCGGGCGTCATACAGAACGGAAGATACGGATACGGAGCAAGTCGAGGCGTCCACAACTTGATACGGGGCTTGATACGTGATACGCTGATACGGATACGGTGATTGGATCGGGCAAGTGATACATATCTGGACCCGCCTTAACGAGAAGTGATCGTGACGTCTCCTTTTTCCATACAATTAGATACAGCGCCTCTATCGACAACTACGCAAATCCTATACAAAAACGACGAGACGACGCGATCACGTCAAATAGACTCACCTCTCTGATCTAAGTATTCGACCTATGTTCCTCATCGGCAGATATAATTCCGGGGGGGGGGGGGGGGGGGGACCGCATTAATTTTTTAGAGTCTAGGTTTCCCCCTCAACGATTTTTCACGTTCCAGTTTTGCCCTTTGAGAGAAGAAAACCAAAGAGAAGCAATAACAACTACAGTACTCAACACTAAAATCAATTTTTATTTTGTATCTTGACAGCATGTCAAAAATGACAGAATTTATCAAAACGAAATGTCAAAATTGAGAGCCAACAAAAAAGACGAGTATTTGAACCACGACAAACTGCCTTCGTCGAACGAATGTATGCATATAGGTAGGCTGGTGTGGAGGTATTAAAATATACAGAAGGAAGCTGGTACCTTTGCTATATTAGGATCCATTAGTCGGCTCTAACGACATCCATGAGCTGAGTTCCAGGCCACTGACACGTTTGCTATCTTATCTGCTTTAAAATAGCTGACCTATTTTTTTAAATAATTCTTTATTGCACAATATACAAGTAAAACATTTGACAGGAAAAATAATGGCGAAGGCGAGCTTAACCCTAAAAAGAGTTCTCTTCCAGCACACCTTATTAGAAAGAGACAAAATTGTAAGAGTGCGTACATGTGCTGAAACAGAGTATTTAGCCGTGAAATATGTTTTAGTATTTAAAATAGCAGTGAAGATCCACCAAGTGTAACAAAGGGGAAAGCATCTATTTGATCTGTAAAGTCTATAAAAAAATATTTCCAACAGTTTGTATACGACTTTAGGTAGCTTTCTGTATCTAATTGCGTCCATGGCAGATCGATAAACAGGAAGGCGAAAGATTGAGTTTTTTGTATTTTTTTGACCTGTGCTTTCTGTATTTCGATCTGCGGTTTCGTGTACTTTTGATATACCGTTATCCGGTATTTCGACTGCCGCTATTCCGTAATATAGTCCTTAATTCAAACACTTGATGGAAATTGATTTTGTGGTCAATGATGTAACGGGTCTAAGGAGACACTTATTCATTCTTAGTCTGCAGAGACCCATTGTAATTGTCAAAACAACAAACTTTACAAAAAAATGAAACAGCAAACGTACCGTCTAGCTATTGAACGAACCAGGAGATGGTTTATTTGCTGAATGCTGGATGGATATACTATTTCCTACTTGACGTGACCTAAAACATAGGTAGGTAAGAAGTACGAGTATACCTAGGATGGAACAAATGAACGTTTTTTGGAGGGCAAGTACCCGACACTTGCTGATATTTACGTTCGTTTGCTGGTATTTACTACTTATGACTAATAATTATCTGGGAATAACGTATGTTAAGCTGCGGAAAGGAACTTGTAATAAATAAAGCTGAACCTGCAAATGGTAAGTCAAGATCTGTCTAAAATAATGTTGTAACTGCTACTATACCTATTTATTATAAATATTGTAAAAAAGGTTCACCGGTCTGTATACGTCTTTAGGTAACTTCCTGTGTCTAATTGCGCCCATGGCGAGCCGACAGGAAGGCGAAAGATTGCGATGAAACAGCAAACGTCCCGGTCCCGTCTAGTTATTGAACGAAGGTTGCAGGAGATTGTTTATTTGCTGAACGCTGGAAATATTAACGGTTCAATCTATGTGTTAATTGATATGACGGACAACATAGAAGTACTTACCTAAGTAGGATTTTGAACAGATTTTGACTTGACAACTTTCAGCTTCTTAGTTAACCCTACATTCATACTGAATTTGTAGCTTTATTTATTTCAAGTTACAACATTATTGTAGACAGATTTTGACTTACCATTTGTAGGTTCGGCTTTATTTATTTTCGAGTTTCTGTCCGCAGCCTATCATACGTTATTCCCAGATAATTAGTAGTCTTACCAGAGTAACTTTATCTAATCTGTGGTCTTACTACCTATGCCAAGTATTACGTTTTACATGTAACTATGCCAAATTTCATCTTGATTTGGGGTTAGTTTCATTTCGGATAAATATTTTTAATAGCGCTGGCCGAAGCATGGTACTTATTTGTGAATTCGTTTTGGAGATCTAATACATATAACAAAAACATGTTTACATCTTTACAACTTGCACTTTGAGAAGGATAGGTGGTCAAGTGGCGAAGCAGTAATCAGGTAGGTACCCAAGTCAGTGAGGAAAAGTAATGAAGGAGTAGAAGAAAAATAGGTACTATATGTAATAGCATTAAAATCTACAACATTGCATTGAACCCAGTTTGATTGACAGTACTTTAGCTTAGAGCGTAAAGAACTGAGAGTAATTCTAGAGTGCTGCAAATCTAAGGGCAATTTTTTATCCTTTCGACTTGTAACAATGTAAATGGCGGCGGGTTCCCGAGTGAAAGTGGCAATGATTGATGAGAAAACTAATTAATACGGTGCCTACTAAGAAAAAAATATGGGCAAGTTAAGGTAGGGTTGGTTGGAGATTGGGCTTTATTTCATAGTTTGATAAAATAATTAGTAAGTAGGTTGAAACTAAACATTTCATAGTATGTTTTATTTATTTATTATGTTTTTTTTAGCCTGTATTATCCCACTAGGGCCTCACTCCTTTTCTCCCAGATATTTATGCAAAATCAAAATCAAAAACTCCTACACATGTACTTAGAAAAGGTCGAATTATAAAATTAAACTCTGACACGGATATAAAGTAATATTTTTGATTTCTGTCGCTTCGGTATGTAGACTAAAGTAAAGAAGCAACGAAGAAACCTTTAGCCTGTTAATTGTTATTTTTCGAGTTTGAGCAAAACCCGTCCCAAGCTTCTTTATCCTCTAGATAATATGATATTTTACGGTAAGCCTTTTTGCACAGCAAGATTTTGACCAATTTCTTGAAATTTATTTACAGATAATTTTTGCAACTCACTAAGAGTTTTGTTGTAGAAGCGTATACCTTTATACCCTTTTTTTTACTTTTTCAAATATACATTAACTTTTCGTAGCCTAGTTGAGCACAGCGAGTTTATATTTATTTCTGTTAAAATTTTGTTTATCGCTATTTTTAGGGACTCGATTGATATTTCTTTGAGTATACAACAAGTTTTCATAAATAATATTGACTTGGTACTGTTATTATGTTCATTTCTTTGAGTTTGCTTTCTTGCTTTTTTCGAATGCACATTTTTGACTGGCCCATGGCATCTACAATATTTCTATTAGATAAAATAATATTTTGTAGTTCGTCCCAATCTCCAACGGGTGTAGTGCTTAGAAAGCCATGAACCCCATCTCTGAGGAAATGGAAATGTGAGAGCGACAAATAATAACATTCCCGACACAAAAACATGTACTAACAAAACAACATTTGTTTTTTATTTCTTCTTGTTCCCATTTGTAGGAATGAGAGTCACAAAAAAGCAAAATAAGACTTTTACAGTGAATTTGCAACAGTAAAAAGTGTCAACGTTAAATTCAAGTGCGTGTCAATAAAATATGAGACGACGGCGGTGTGCTTTAAGGCGGCATCGTGCTATAATATTATAATTTGAGCCCCGGGGAAGAAAAACTGAAGGAATTAAGCAGCTCCACAGCCGCCATTGCTTCACTTCTATTCGCCAAACGCCATATTTCTTAACCCTTTTTCTCGTTGTTCTGAAAGTTTTAATTAGTGCCAGAGGACATTATCCAGCTCTTCTTACTTCTTACTTCTGTCGGCCGCGGACTACTTCCCAAAACGCCCGATTTTACTTT
Organism: Eupithecia subfuscata; assembly: GCA_963564075.1. Taxonomy (NCBI): domain Eukaryota; kingdom Metazoa; phylum Arthropoda; class Insecta; order Lepidoptera; family Geometridae; genus Eupithecia; species Eupithecia subfuscata. The sequence continues at coordinate 7,687,232 of OY751098.1, forward strand.
TAATGCCCGTTAATTTTTAAAAGAAACTTTTCTGTTCCTAAACTTCTGTTCTTAATCGTGCTTATAATTCGGAATTTACGATTCAGCCGCGCGTTTTGTTGCGATTGTCTTAATTTTTGTTTGTAAACAACCACTTTGAGTTTTGTTACTAACCTGTAGGTATTAAATTTTAATAAGGTTCGCTTAATTGTGCTATCAAACCTTCCGAATAATTGTATTATCTAAGAAGTATTTTATCTAGAAGTTTTGCAAATGATAAATAAATAATGCTGGACCATCCATACAGCATCATCTAGCCCAAAGCTAAGCAGAGCTTGTGTTATGGATTACTCATTATACGTCTTATTTATACATATAATATACATGGTGTCCCACGGTTATGCCACATGGAGGGAAAGTATCCTAAATACTCTAGATAGATAGTTTTACTGAAAGAAGACTTCATTTTGATTTTAAAAACAGTTGAACTGCATTCAAAGATTTTTGAATAATCGCCTAAATAAACTGGGAATCGAACCCGCCAATTTTCTTTCCGTAAAGTTTTCTATCTACAATATAGATACTTTCCCTCCATGAGGCATAGCCGTGGGACGCCCTGTATACCCAACTCATATAATGTATATCACGATGTACATAAACATCAATCACATGTTTTATTATTATTAAGTAGAAAATACCCAACAAATATTTGCAGATCGTACAAAATTTTATCCCAAGGCAGGAATGGAACACGCAACCTGCAGTAGGTTGGTCGCGGGCGGACCTTCGCTCTATGGTTCCTCCAATAAAACAGACTTTCGACGTTTGACTAAACTTTAAAACTCTACGGTATTACAAAAACCAACGTAAACACTGGTCTAATAAGCCTTTAGCTAAACAGTGTATAAACAGTTAGACATGGGTTTAACATGAGTTTAACTCTTGTTTAAACTATGTCTAACCCGCAGTTTAGTGGTAACGCTTTTGTTGAACACGCGTTCAACAGATGTCTAACTTTATTGTAGTACTGCATTGTAAAGGTCGTAAAGGTTTACAAATCAGGTCTGTGTTCACCAACAGATAATCAGACAATTAGGCAGCTTCGTCGTTTAACTTTCACGTTTAATGTATGAAAACTTGTCTCAAAAACGTCAAAACAACTGTTTAAAATCTAACTATCTGTTGGTGAACTCTGCTCTAAAGCTTCTAATATAAAAAAAAACTGTCCCAAATAACAACTGCCATATCAGCACAAATCACAGTCTTGTAAAATATAACAAACATTTTAATTAGCGGGCTTATGTCGTGTTCGGATTTAACTTGTCGTCGAGCAAGTCGGATGCTGAAGATGCGACCCCGTTTCGCGTAATCCCTCCACTGGATGAATGGACATAATTTTCTGTACTTGACACCGCGTCTAGCCCCGTCATTGTACGGCTCGGTGCGGCGTTTTGTTCACATTTTATGACTGTCACTTCACTTGTTAATATATCTCTAGGGAGTGCATAGTGGTTGGCAAAAGAAGAAGGTTCAAAAATCGGGAAAAGGCATCCGTTTGGGCGTTGTGTGTCGATTTTGCTGTAGGTACGACACACTTATTTTTATGCCTACCTTCTGTGGGTACCTACAGAAGTTCAGAAAAATCCAGATCTAATCCAGAGCGGGTAACATTTAGAAGAAGACTTCTAGGTGTTTCCAGTTCTGGATTTGACCTCATTTTATGCCTATCTTTGCCTAGATACAGAAAAACAACGGAAGATTTTGTCTTTCTCTAGTTTCAATACTCAACGAAATTTAAATAGTTTTATAATCAGATACCGGCTCCGGATCCATCTGCCTATACTCGTTGCATCTGTCAGGAAATATATTTAGATCAACTCGTAAGTACCTACTCAATCTACCTACTTGGGTAAACGCCTTCACTAGAAACTACCGCACCGTTGGTGCTCAATGGGGAATAGAATCAAATTTTATTTCTTGTTTCCATTTGAGCACCACTTTAATATATTGATTGGTGCTCAAATGGGAATACCTTTGGTGCTCAATGCATAGATGCCCAAAAAATAGGTGCTCAAACGGGAATACTTCATCATGATTATACAAGGCCACTGTTGAACATAGACCTTAGCGAATGAGCGTCTTAGTGCCCTGTCTTCTGCTTGCCGCATACATCACACTAAGTTTGCCGAGTCGCGTTATTAATCGAAGAACACGTTCCCATCGGTTGTAGGTTCTCCGCGAGATATACCCAGCCCACTGTCACTTTAGCTTGCTAATTCTACTACTGACTTAGCTGTGTCCTGTTTATTTATTATTTATTTGTCTATTAGGTAGGTAATAGTTTGAATCGAAACCTACTACATGCTTGTAAAACAACAAAAGAGCTCGTTCTTTACGAAATTCGAGTACCTAAATATCAGAAGGACATTTCACAGTATTTTCGCTCACTGTTTCCATGAGTCAACTAAGAAGAAGTTTCCTTTTAGGAAATACTTGTAGGTACCTAGAAACCAATATTAATACAGATTTTCTTCAAGACGAGAATGCATAGATCGTAGGGTCTTCTAGACCTTCATGAGTCATCTTCGGCCACATCGTCATCAGGTGAGATTTGGTCAAACGAAGGTGTGCCTATAAAAAAAAGATTTCTAGTACATATATCCTTACTTAACTCTATTAAGGTTCTTTTTCTCCGATATTGTTTAAATTTTTTTGAGATTGGGCTGAAACGTCACAAAATTCGTATGAAATAAACGGCAAATAGGTACATTCGATCTTGATTTCCTTTTCAACTATGAATAGACTCAATTACGTAGTTGGCATTCAGCTCGTTCAGATCGCCTACCATGGACGACGGACGTTTGTAAAACAGCTACCTAGTCGAAAAGCCGAAAAGCTTAATAATTTTGAACTGAGGGTGAGTATATTTGACTTTAGTAACGAGATGTGATCGTGACGTCTCTTTTTAACCCCCGACGCAAAAAGAGGGGTGTTATAAGTTTGACGTGTCTGTCTGTGTATCTGTGTATCTGCGTGTGGTATCGTAGCTCCCAAACGGATGAACCGATTTTCGTTTAGTTTTTTTTTGTGTCATAGATAATTTTATCTCGAGTGTTTTTAGCCATGTTTCATGAAAATCACTTCAGCCAATAAACGTCGGCGGGTTTTTCGAAATTTTAATTTTGTCTTGTTTATAAACAATTTGGTACAGCGCTTCTATCGTGCGGTCAGAGAAATACGCAAATTCCTTACTAAAAGCCTGCCCGTAAGAGGCGACTAAGGGATATCCAGCGGGGGCGGGCAGCAGCGCCCTCTGCATAACAATTCTACCACCGAATTGCGATCCCCAACCCGCATGCTCGGCGTGGGGATTATGCATTAACCCCCCCCCCCACTTCACGACCGCGCCTCGTTACTAACGTCAAATCAGAATCACCCCCTTGAATACTTTGAATAGTGGTTTATTGAGAGATGCTTGACAGAACTCATGCCTCCACTGTTCAACGCATTCACTGCCTAGTCCGCTCCACCGGGCTGAACGAAGACATCTGCGTCTTGGGCCATGGAAGTGTTAGCGTGCCTTCCCCATCATGTCTTCTATAAATAAATCGAACATCCTAGCTCTTTCTAATGTAAGGATCGGTTATTCTATTCTCTTTAGTTCAGTTATTATTTTTATAAATTTTTCATAGCACTAATTTCTTGTATTTCAAATTGGTCACTTACAGCGGTACTACAAAAACCAGCGTAAACACTGGTCTAACAAGCGTTTAGCTAAACAGTTAGACATAGGTTTAACAAGAGTTTAACTCTTGTTTAAACTATGTCTAAGCCGTGTCTAACTGTAAACCGTCGTAAAACGCAGTTTTGTGGTAACGCTTTTGTTAAACACGTGCTCAACAGATGTATAACTTTTTTGTAGTACAGCGGTTAATGTTTGTTGTATTTAATAGGTACCTAATTAAGAGTTCGCTTAAACTTGTATCTTGTATCAGATCATCTTGTTACACCCGCGGAGTGGAGGCTCTGGAGTCTTGTAGTATAGACTTTATAGACCTAGTCACATTTATTATTAAGAAAGCCTTTTTGTGAGTGGAAATAAATGTTTTATTATTATTATCATGGGGGAGTTTTGGCATAGTCACCACTACTGCGAGCAATCACCAATCCCATGGCAGGCGGATTGGTAAACGCAGTAGAAGCTTTACTTGCGAAGGATTATGAAGCCTGGGGGTCTATTCGCTTTCGACGAAATCGACAGTTGCGTGCTTCGTTTTGTCAAATTGCTATTCTAATTCATCAAAACTCGAAGCTACGGCACGAAGTTTGAAATGGCGGCTTTTGCGGCGGCCACCTCTATTCTAATGGGCAAAATGAACGAACGAAACATTAAATTTGACAGCATTTTTTCAAGAACCACTGTCAATTTGCACGGTAGCTACATAGCTACCTTTTTATTTTCGTAATGTTTTTTCACCATATTTTGTCCATTTATCACAAAAATTTCGGTAGATTTATGATTGTTAAAATATTGTATACACGTAGCGTCCTAAATTATTGAAATTTACTCATGATATTTGAAGATCACTCTCCGTTCCTTATTTTTCAGAAAAGCGGCTCTACCGCCATCTCTTAGCAAAGCCTACAACTAACAGCTTCCCCCAGCTGACGACGAAGTTCTTAATTTTACCAAAACTTGGCGCTAAAACCGCTCTTTTTAGGGTTCCGTACCTCGAATGGAAAAGGGAACGCTTATCATATTAATTCTTTATTTCAGACACAAGATCCATTTTTGAGGTGATAAAAAAGGAAAGTTAAATAAAAATCTTATTAGATTAAAATATAAAATTCAAAGTAATTGGTACGGTAGGCAAGTACTTAGTACGTCAGGTGGCAATATTCACCTTCCGTCTGTATGTAAGGGTCCGATAACATCAGACGGTCAGACAGGCTTACAAAAGTGTAGTTTTTACACATGTCAACCTCAGGACGTTAATGACGCAATTCTCTTTCTTTGGATGGCATTGAAAGAGTCTACACTAAATATTATAGATTATAGAATCACCCTGTTTTCAGTCTGTCTACCTGACTGTAGGTATAACTTTTACCTGAGAAACTTTTTTTCAGGAACGCATGGAGGTATCAAGTTGAAATTAACATCGAACACTGTCTGTAACACCTTGGAGCTGTGAAAAAACATCCTTCTTAGTCAACGCAATCAAAAGTGACAGCCGTTTACGTTTAAACTTAGCAAAGAGCTAGCGCAAATAAAGAGGAAAATCCGAAAACCATAAATTATTTAAAGTTACGTAGGTACTCGTAATTACAAAAAATATTTTTTGATGTTCGCAACAAAACCTATACGTAAGCCTTTATAGTACTTCCCGTTGACCTAGAATCATGAAATTTCGCAAGAAGCAAGGTCTTAAAGCAACAAGGAAATGTATTTTTATCTTTAAGTAAAGAGAAAAAACCGAAAACCGTTCATTTTTAGCAACATCACCAAAAAAACGCAGTGTGTCTGTGTAAATTTTTCGGCTCACAAGTATTATGTTTCCAGTATAAATGTAAGCGGGTTAACTTTGAACCTAGTTTGTGTTGAAAGAACACCAACGTTACATCCCTTAACAAGGGACTTCATTAGGGTAAATATAAGTTTGTTCGGAACCCTCGCACAAGTCCTACTCGTACTTGACTTGTTTTTATTTAATCTGTCCAAGGTTTCTATGCTCTCTGGTGGTTTCATTCACATGATCGTTCACGAAGGTAGTTGGGTGTGCCCGGATGTCGCCCGAATGAAAAATGCCCACCCGACAGAGAAACAGAATAGCTATCACTTGCGTGCGTCGGCCGCATGTCATTGGGTTCGACAGTGTCGTTTGCGGAGAATTGTAATAGGGCCCCTGGAGCGGGACGAAACATTTCTTACACCGTCGTCAGAGATTACGCGGCCCGCTCCGGGCCCGACGCCTCAGGCTAATATAAACCTTATTCCCAAAGCATAAGGATTTGATTCGGAATGTACAATTACTTAGTTTTAATGGTTAAAACAGGCTCAAAAGTTATGCAGTAAAAACATGCGTACAATCCATGGAATTAGAGTAAATAGGAAATAAAACTGTTGCGTTAACAGTCAAAAAGGCGCGTGCGCGCCACCCCTAAGCCTTGAGGGATGTCAGTTAATATAAGTAAGAATCCCTCACAGGTTAAAATTACACAGAAATAAGCTGCTGTTCTACCTCTGGAAGAATCCCTCAGTCGGCTCTTGCAACGTCATCCGGCTAGAAGTCTATTCTTACGCCAGGCAGGCAGAGGTACCTTTACATTTATAATTTTGTTTAATAACTTACAAAAAACGAATTGTTGTGTAGATTTTAGTACTTTGAAATGAGAATGTCATTCTGTTCCTGAAATGTTCATTCTGAGAAGCAAAAAGAATACAATAAAGACATTAGCATTGGGAGTCGTAATCAATTTTCATTCCTTTTAAATAAATTATTAGGGTGAAACAAATTGCCTTTTCCGGCTACCTATTTGCAACGAATATTCTATTGTTTTTATTCAAGAATAAATTGACATGAGTGATATTTTACAGAATAAAATATTATTATAAGGACCTCCCCAAGTTTGTATCAACGTCTTCGCAGATTTGAGGTTTGTCCCATGGGCAATGATTTACAGGATAAAAAGCTTATGTGTGTTATTCCAGGTAAATGTAGGCCTAGACAATCTAAGGGTTTTGTTATCATAGTGCTTATGCACTAAAATAACCTCTGGGCAATTTCTAAGAAATCAAATAATATCGCAAACATTTTCGACTTCGACGGGACTTGAACCCGCATCCTTCCAGGTTCAAGTCCCGTCGAAGTCAAAAAATTTTGCGATATTATTTGATTTCCTAGACAATTTAGCCCGATCCGTTCAGTGGTTTCGGCGTGAAGAAATATTACACATCCATCCATCTTTCCATGAATCCAAACTTTCGCATTTATAATATAAGTGTGATATGATTTGATTGCGTAACCATAATTTGAAAGAGATCGCTATAAATAAAGAATAATGGTACTACTCTAATAATTATTATAATTCCTTCGGCTGTAATTACTTCATAATTTTCTACGATGTATTTATTCCAAATTTTTGTCCAACATTTGAACGGTCACAAATTGGCTGCTATCATATTCCGTGACATTATTTACAGATGAATTCAGTGTCTCGAATGTAATATTCATTGATGCGGAAGGGTACTTTTTAGGGCAATAAATGTAAACGACTTAAGGGAGGCACAATTAAACGGGCACAATTTGCAAGAGGGTAACATCTTCCCACTTGGAAGTTTTAATTAGTGGCAACGACGATCATGCCACCGATATTTATCTTGATTCCGAGCTGTTTGTTTGCAGAAATTGTGCTTAACTGAGTTTAGTGTGGGTATAATCATTAACTAATCCGATTCAGTGCCGTAAATAGCCTTTTGAGCGTCCTGTGCGTAAATCCATAATTTATTAGTTATAAATCTTCACATAATCAACTAATGAATGATTTATGTAATTATTATTTAATAATATATTATTTAATGATAAAAGGTGAGCGATAAATATTCGATTTATAATTTATTATTATTATTAGCCATTTTCGGTGTAATGATGGAATTTTTTCCACTTTTCTCTCTCCAATGCAATGTCTTTTACTTTTTTACACGACATGACAGCGACTTTCTCGTTGATCTGACTCATATAGCTAATTCTTGGTCTTTCTCTTTCTCGTCTTTCCACATTGCCTTCTATGATGTTACCGAAGTTATCATGTCGTTTAAGATGTCCAATCATTCTCCATCTTCTGTTTTAAATGGTATTCAAATGCCTCAATCCTCTCCCGCTATATCTAAGCCCTCGTTTTTATAACTTACACAGGCGGTTTAAAAAAATCCAGGGCGTACAACTTACCAAATTCACACATTATTTCTACTTTTACAGGTGACTTTCTTGCACCTAGTATATAAATATAAAATACAAATGTTTTTTATTTCGTTCACAAAGTACATTTATCCTACACAATATTTTGAAGCCTCCTTTTAAGTATAAATAAAAGTATGTTGCTATAAAAGATATAATATATAATTAAACAAAAAAATTCACCTAGGCTTAAAAGATTTTGGTAAGTAGGTACCAAGCTGAAGACGGGCCGCCATGGCTCTCATTGGGGGAGGCCTATGTATTATGAAGTAGTGATCTTTCACAAAGAATTCTGCTAAACTTACTGGAACAGTAACAGATTATCGAATTCCTAACAACAAGTTGAACAGTAACCTATTATTACTGTTCAAGTGAGTTCCAACTTTGGTTCATCAAAATATCTCTTGTTAAAATTCATTTCGATTAATAAAAATGCAGGCGTCAGTTTAGCAGTGGGAAACAAAGACACATCAGGATTAGATTGTCATGAGTTTTCATAAACTCTGTTTCACGAAATACCAACTCCCTTATAACTTGGAAATGTCGCAACATCGGATCCGAGACTATAATACCAGTAGGTAATTATTGACATTGCCTTTATTGGCAGAGTTTTCCTTTGTTCCATGTGATATACAAACATATTATGTGTATGGGTTCACCATGTAGGTATAGGAACTATTTTTCGTAAGCTGATTGGGACAAATAAGGCAAAATGGTGGCATATTAAAAATAGGAGCACCTTTATGAAGTACGTATATGAATTGACGTTACTAGATCGCCCTTTTATTTGCTCTACGAATAGGTACTCATATGTATAATTAATTATTGAGGTTAATATTAAAAGAAATAAAAATATTAGGTAAGTACTATGATAAGGATCAGTTGAGCTACCTGTAGATTGTTTGCAACAGTCTGCAGTTAGCTCAATTGTTTCAATTGTAAATACTAGTTCTAATTTATTTCAATTATTTGATTGTAATTTTCTTTCTCAATAAGGTAAGTACTTACAGCGAATAAAATATTTAAAGTCCAAACTAAAAATGGGCATGGAATATTTTTTTGCCGCTATGAAAAGTTCAAAGACGTCATTCTTCCCTTATATTTGTCATTTATAGTAAATTGTAAACCAAGTACAATCGCAAAGCTAGGGAAATTTGAGCTGGTAAATTGAATAGAACAAAAATTATTATTCCCAATGCAGAGAGGATGTATTTCATGTTCGCGGAATAAACACCAGATTGTATCAACATGTGGTACAGTGATATAATCGTACGTGAATAAGGAATATTTGGCTTGTGTATGTGAAATCAGCCTCGGAAAACCTCGTGAGTAGCTTCAGTAAAAAAATATTTTATGGTAGAAAATAATTTACTTGCAACCAGCAAATACATTTTATTTGTCCATGATCTCAGCTGTAAAATTATTTATGCACAAACTGACTTCCATTATCTCTTTAGCTAAAAAAATCTTTACAGCCGGTTGTTCGTATGATGATTAACTGATCAAAGGTCACATAGTTATTTCTCTTGCTGGATTGACGTTGACAGGAGATTTGTATAGATATTTTATATAACTATACAAACTATCTATACAAATACAATGAGATATACCTTTATTTCAAACCTTTATTAAAATAATGGCTGAAGTATACCTATCTCATTCTAATTAACTAAGAAAATGACAATCAAATAATAGAAACAAATTAGAATTAAGTATATAAAATTGAAAAAACTGTTGCAAACAATCATGACCATTTGATCATTGATTTTAGTTTAATGCTGGTTTCAGTTTTATTTATGTATTCCTGCCTGTAGTTTTAAATGTAAACTCACTGTGTGAAGATATAAATAAAATAGTTATTATTATTATTAGTGGCAACGACGATCATGCCACCTTACAAATGAAATACAATATAAACTTATGAAATACAGAGATGGCAAACGTAGAAGCAATCAGCTGTAAACTTATCTTTTCATTAGCGATGATAATTATTGTCTCGCCTAGCGTCCACAGTTTAAGAAGAGAAATATATTAAACTGCTTGGCTAGTGTGGACGCCACATTAGCGAAGCAGTTTCTTAAATTTCTTGGAATTATTCTTAAGCGCCAGTTCACTAGCAATCTCAACCAAACAAAAAAGGGAATTAATGAGGCAACATTTAATCTTTCCCTATGTTCCATTATGCAGAGAAAATCTTTCGTTTTGCTTAATTAACATTTCAAAGAACTCGCGTCTTGTTTTCGAGGACTTGTTAGGAGGTCGTGTAATTTCGAGATCTTTCGGAAAAGTTTATTCCGTACTCGTGAGTGGATTTCAAATGATATTTATACTCTCTGGGTTCCTAGGTACTTGATTTCTAAATTTGCTACAGTTTGTGAATTCTCTTTAACGCAAAACACAGCTTTTTTGTTATAGTAGAACCATTTTTCACATAGGGTGGCAAGTTTCATAACAGCGGTCTGAACTTTTTCATTGGTAACGAACAAATGTTCTAAAACTTTAATATTAATATGTATAATATTATGTTATTTGTGTCATATGTCTATTATAGGCAAGTAGGATTTACAGATTGCGACCTCAGTGGCGCAGCGGTTTCGATACCCACCGCGGGATAAATGTTAGTACGATGGAATCTAATAATGCTTTATTAATATTAAAGAACACGAAAAATGTTTATAACAATAAAAAAAATTAAATGAAATTGATTAAAAAACTGAAACAATGGTTTACTTTATCGATGTCCAGAATCACCGCCTTTCGGCTTAGTTCACCCGTTACGTGGCACCTTGTACCTATAAATCGATTCGCTCAATTTCGCTTATGTTTAAATCATCCACATTATTTTGATCTGTCAAAAATATACCTAATCAAAAGGAAGCACACAACAGCTCAGTAAAAACTCAATAGTAATTACTAATTTTTTACTCTGATTTTTTATCAACACCCAAAAGAGATTCTTATAAGACATTCTAAGCCAAAAAAAGAGGACACTAAAGCTCATTAAACATTGCAGAGCTTGTTTGAAGTGGCGCAAGCCTACCATTACTCCTGTTTTCACGTGGCACTGCACTGAGTCGGGAATTTGTCGCGGGAGCTTTTGTTGGACAATTAATTTTCAGTAAAGGTGACATTCATTGCCTTTTGGATCCTTTCATTTCATATCGTGAGTAAGTAAACCTTACTGAGTAGAGTAGGTTAGGTAGATACCTGTTTCATTTGTGCGGCTTACGTACGTACGTACGTTTGTTTGCAAATGAGGGTTTTTGAAATATTGGGAAGTAATACTGGTGATTAATTGCGGGTATCTTCCTGGTTACTTATTGGTTCTTCAGTGAGTCTTCAGAATCAATGATTGTTAATAAATAAATAAATAATGCTGGACAAATCACACAGCATTATCTAGCCCCAAGGTAAGCAGAGCTTGTGTTATGGGTACTAGATAACTGATATACATTATAATATACGAGTACATACATAGATATTTTTTATTATACATAGAAAACGACCAGAACACCCTGAACAAATATATGGAGATCGTACAAATATTTGTCCCGAGGCGGGAATCGAACCCGCAACCTCCTGCGTCGCAGGCGGACCTTCGCCCACCGCTCCACAGAGGTCGTCAATAAACGTATTACTTTTTGTATTGCTTATTATTTTACTTTATATTAAATTAAATCCAAATTCAAATCCTCCGTCCAAAGGTAGCCTGGAAGAGATCGCTTCTAAGCGATAAGGCCGCCCATTGTATTTGTCTTGTGTAATGTTATTTTTATGGTACAATAAAGCATTTTGTATGGTATTGTATTGTAAATTTATTTTGCCATAATTGGGTGCATGGCAATTTATAATTATTTTAGTATTTCAAATTGTATTTAATTTGTAAGGGTGTACCTCAGTGTGTTTTATTTTTTAGACTTGTAAACATTATTTTACCAATAAAATGACTATCTGGCTATCCGACTATCATCTTTAGACTAAAACGAACTTTGTGTCATGCAGTTGAAAGTTCAATTTGAGGTGAACATGCCTTCGAAACAACCCCCTTGTTCATGTTAATAAATGAATTGCTTTCAACACGGGCACGGTGGTGATCGTTGTAGGGGTGTTACAAATCGGATCTTGCGACATACGCGGTTATAAGCCCCGCAAGTTGATATTGCGATGGAACCTTGTCACAATAACAGCTGCGTGACGTCATCCGTCGCAAAAAAGTACAGATAGCTAAAAAATGTAATAAAAAGTAAATAAGCTAGGGTTATGGGATATTTGTATTTAAAGCAGGCCACACGTTCCGTGACTTTGGTAGAATTTTGCAATATATTAAAATGTCTATTACTAGTTGCTTCGAAATTAAAATGTCCTTAGTAGTATTCGAAGCACTTTTTAAGGCACAGTTTATATTTTAGATAACTAACTTAGAGTCTTCTTTCTCTTATAAAAAATAATTGTCCACTTTAATTATCATTTCACGAACACGACTGTTAATTAATTTCTTACTCATTTTAAAGGGTAACAGGTAACAAAACTAAACAACAAAACTCAAAAATAACAATAAAACAGGATAACAAAAACAAAAAGCTATAACAAGTACTCGATGCGCGTAAGCACGTAAGCGCGGGCTGACCTTGCGAACGGTACTGACGGTGCGACGTCGACTACGTCACCAAGATGGCCGCCAATCGCAATATCAACTTGCGGGGCTTATACGCCGCGATCGTCACTGAGGCGTCAGTTGTTTTTGGTATCCAATCCTAGATTGATCCTGATTCTGTTGTATTAATCCTTCTGGAACTGTGGTACAACGGAATTCTGAACAATCCTCTCTCCTCTTCTTACCTCCGTGAGCGTTTTGAGTTTGTTTTACCTCGACCATGTAGATCAACTTTGTCCCTCATCCTTATAATTCCGGTTCACTCATCCAGCCGCTACGGTGGCTCTTTTTCTGTGGACTCGGTTAGGTTATGGAATTCTCTCCCACACGATATTCGTGCTAGCCCCTCTCTTCCTTTTCAAGCGTAAAGTCAAAGAGTTACCTGTCTTTATGATTCTGTTGTATTTTATAAATTTATTCAATTTATATATGTATATAATTATACTCGTTACCATATGTGTTTTATTATATTATATAGTAGTCTAATTAATAAGTAGGTTAAAATTAAATCTTGTATCCTTTGTTTAAGCACATGTACCCACTTTTACAAATTTGTCTCTCTCTCCCAATAAGGTTTGCTGAAAGAACTCTTTTTAGGGTTACGCTCGCCTTTGCCATTATTTTTCCTTGTAAATGTTCTACTTATACCAATTTTGTGCAATAAAGAATTATGAATTACTAGACGATGGCCTCGCGGTTTCACCCGCGTAGTTCCCGTTCCCGTGGGTATTCCGGGATAAAATATAGCCTATGTCACTCCCTGAAAAGTAAGCTTCCTAACGTTGAAAGAATTTTTCAAAACTGGCCAAGAGTTTCGGAGCCTATTCAATACAAACAAACAAACAATCAATTCTTTCCTCTTTATAATATTAAGTATAGATGGAAACTACGGTAACTGGTAGGAGATGAATACAATCCGATCTGAAATCGCTCGGATAAACTATTGCCATGTCAGGCTTGCGATGACATGTTTGCAAAGACGAATGCATCGCTTGCACGTGGAATGCAACGTCACACAAGTTGCATAACTCGAGTGTACGTGGCAGCAGAATATAATGACATTTGTGCATTGCAATGAGATACGGAAGATGCTAAAAGTCGGCGTCAAGGAAAAGAAAAAAGGGAGCGTTTCTGTTTCTTAAACAGTTACTTCCTAAACTTACTAGGTATATCCTACTATCGTACGCCAAGCCAAGCCGAAAGTTTGTGGAATCTGTATTTTTGTTACCTAGGATCTCCAAAACTACGGAACAGATCAAGGCGTACGTTTACAACAAAGCATAACTTAGATAATAGGCTACTTATTCTACAGTAAATACGCGTACAAAGCCGCGGGCAGAAGCTAGCTAGCTATAAATAACCTATTATAGTTAATGAGTCTAAAAAATCTAGAAAAATATTACCCACTTGGATGTTGAGATAAACGCAAATAAGTTTAGACTAGATAAGCGTTTCTTTGGTTTTAAAAGCGGTTGGGGGGCTTGAGAGAAAGCCTTTGCTTATAGGTGGGACCCGGTAGTTATCACGATAATAATTACCATTTGTCTGCCTTGTTGGTCTAGCGGTCAGCTTGTTCAACCGCTGATTATGGGGTCTGGGGTTCGAAATAGTTGTTATTGAGTTTTTTCTAGCAAGAAAAATTCATAGTACCAGCCCGGAGTCAGGAAGTAGGCGGTGTTACACCCCCGTGCCTCGGAAAGAACGTTAAGCCGTTGGTACTTCGCCTGACTTCTCCTCGGTCGTGTCGATCTGTCGTCTCACCGAGGTAATAGAGAGTGTACCTGTGTGAACACTATAATATGTCCTGCGCAACTGGCTACTCTCCGATGAAACTGGCCGCCGTGGTCGAAATTTGGATAGGAGGACATCATCTATTACCATTTGACGAGTACAAATAAACTACGATCCTTTTCAAAGAATCAAAGTATGTATGGATATATTCATGTAAGTTAAAACTGATCATCTCGCTGGCTACAAACAATGCGGCCGTGTGCATGTAGTATCCATTATTGGACAATGACAGCAGTCGTCAAATTCACTGGGTCGGTTGAGGCTTGCACGTCATCGATTTTCGCTAATTGGATGTAACTTTTCACAAGCGCACATCGCTGTAGTCCCACCAAGATAGTTGTGTAATGCGAAATGGAGGGTCTCATTCAGAGCAAAACGCAGCGTTTTGCGAAAAAGGAAACCCCTATTTACTTACTTTAACTCTCAATGGCAGAAACCTTTATTCACAAAGAAAATTACACTAGTATTTACAATTAAAACAACTAAGCTAACTGCAGACTGTTGCAAACAATCTTCAGGTAGCTCAACTGATCCATATCAATACCAGTCGGAAGCGTCGCAAGACGCTGGCTGCATTGCCACTCTGTATGGCAATGCTGATGCGCTGTGCCAGATACTCACCAGCTCTCGGGTCACGCGTCGTTTCGGCCAAACTCTCAATAGATGTTGTAGGTGTCCAAGAACGCCATAGCTGTCATTTCATTTTTAAAGAAAGTCAACTGCTACCGTCTCCATGCGTGCATAGTTTCTAATTCAAATGACCGTGGCCTATGCCATCGAGCTTGACAAACGCACCGCCACGCTCACAGCGTCCTCTTTTCTCTGCTGTCTTGTTTATTATCTTCTTTTTAAAGACAAAAAAATGCTGTAAGTCCCGTACAGCTCATAGTTAACTGATATACTTCATACTATTCATTACAAACATAGATGTTTTACTCCACTTAAAACTCCTTCTTTTTCTGTAACTGATACAAAATGGTGAAGAGTGCGTATAAGCGGTTCAAACAAGACTTCAGTGCCCATGGCACACCATGTTCAGGTTTTCACGATCAACGATTTGCCTTTTTGATTTTGACGGCAATGCTGAAGCAAGGCAGTAAATGCGTTAAAGCGACGCTGTTCAGTTTACAAATATTTTTGAGAGACTATACAGCGTGCGTGTTTCGCACGTCAATACTCGAGTAGTGTGGAAGCCGGGCTCTGAAACCGCACCACACATCAATATTGATGGAGTCGGAAAGTGGAATTGTTTGAACAATTATACAATTAAGTTAGCTTTTGGCTACGGTTATTGGATGGAATATGAAGGTCTATTGTTGTAAAGCTTATAACGGTAATTCGCAAGGACTCACAGAAATGCTGCGGGATAAAAATAATGTTGTTGTTTCGAAGCAAAATATATTAATTCAATAATTATTTTATGTTTAGTGAGATTGGGGCCAAACGTTTGACTTTCTCAAAAAAAGTGAAACCTAGGCGTTCAAGTAATAAACAAGTCTTGCATTACTTACATTACATTACTGTGTATTAGTAAAAGTCGACACACAATTTTTTTGAATACGGTACGTCCTTTAGAGCAAAAACTTCTCAGTAGATAAATGTTCGCAACACGATTGAAAATAAATTCAAGTTTAATTTTATTAAAAATCAACCCTGTATTGTTGTCTGTATTGTTAGTAGTACATTTATCTTTGATGGCGACTAGCTTGAAGGACATTTTCAATTGTGGACGATTTGCTACCTTGTGGTCAATTTCGTTCGACAGACGCATAATCTGTTTCTTCTTCAAGCTTTCTGTTACAGAAAGAATATCAATAGTGACCTAACTGACATTTTTGATTTTAAAATAACCACGCTTTGTCGAGGACAAAAAAGCGACTCGCTTGCTCTACGTATTCGAATTTCCCTCGAATACATTTACTCATTCGCGGACTCAATGATGACCAATTAATATATCGAATGCTGTAAAATGAGGTAAATAAGTACCCGTGGCATAATTACTTTATCGAATGTTTAAATTAATAGGCAAGGGCTTGAATTTGCAAGACAACGTTATACTTGGAACTCTCACATCATAGGTAAATTTTGAAGTCATCTTTGAAAATCTATTTCCAGTTGATAAAAGAAACGACGCAAAAAGTCGGCTTATCTACTGATGTTGCAGGTCAAAAACTAGGTTACTCCTGTGATTCTATCAAATAAATATTTTTTTTTCCTAGATATTAGCATACTGAAATAATAAAAACTTCTTAAACATTTTGGAGACTTCTTATACGAAATTCTGATTTCACGTCTTACATTCAGTTGATTCAGTTTCTTTTTTCGCGTAGCAGTTACCACCTGATATCGGTAGGTATGTGACGCCCGAGGCGTTATTTCATAAAGTAAATATTTATGAGGGAAAGGAGTTTGCCGCTCGTCCCCTAAAGCCTCTGATCCGAAAAGACATAAACCTCCAGGGATTCGGTTCTAAGTTCACGAAGGCTGTACGCTGTTTTCTTTCTTAGTCTTGTTTTCATTTTCACAATAGAATTGTTTTAATACCCCTCAGCCTGTATTGTGTACGGTCGGCTGTTGTAAACCTTTTTACCAGAACTTTTTTTGCTTTATTAGGGAGTCTCAAGAGCTGTAATTCCCTGTTGATGGCATCTTTCGAAAATGAAATGAATCACTGTATGTTAAGCCGTCAGCTAGTTAGAATGGTTCAATTTGAACCTACCTTATTACGATAATTATTTTATGATTATATAAAAACAAGATAGAAATCGAATTCCTTTATGTTTTCATTGTTTTTGTAGTTTTGTGGGGCAAATAGTAATAGATGTAGAATATATTTATATGGGAGCATTTCTTGGTCATTTTCTATAGGTACAGAACAAAATGATTCATCAAAATCACAACTAACAAGTGAACCCGGAAAAATTGGCGTACCTATATACAGCCGAGTCCACGGAATGCTGGTTTCTATTTCGGTCAACGAATTAGCATTGCTATTTAACGTGGTGTGCTACCAGCATTTTGGGCACACTGTCTTCTGGTGACGGCTTAGATTTTTAAGAAATAGATAATGTGTATATACTAGTTGTAATTGTTTTATTCTGCCAATGTAATTTTCTATGTGATAAATAAATAACTGTAAACAGCCGAACATAGAAACTCCTCCTTTTTCGAGGTCGATTAAAAAGAGGAAATCAGAGTATATAACTTTCACCGCACTTACCTTACTAATTACACAAAAAATTACGATAATTTTAGTTACAAAACTGACACCAATTACATACAAACTTTTCTTTTCAGGGAAAAAACCTCTTAACCAGGTTAAAACAAATCGACTCCTAATTATTAATTCAAAAGTTTGTTCGTTGTCATCCAATAAAGGTGCCACAGATATATTAAGCAAGAAAGTTCTAGAGGTATACTTAAATTATAGTTATATCTATTTTGATAGTAGGTAGTTAACAGACAAACCAGGCGTTTGAAGTCGTAGATAGAAGTTTAGGTAGGAACATAATAACCGAAGAATGTGAATTTCTAAAAAAACTGTTCTTAGTAGGTGCTTACGTCCTAAACTAAACTTTCATGCAAAATTTAAGCATCGTAGCTTTTCTTGATAAGTCTTTTCTAGATTTTCTTGTAAAGTCAGTGAGTGGCCTAACTTTGACTCCACACCATTAAAATTAGGGTGTGAATTTCAAAAAACCCTACTTAAAATAAACTTAAATGATGACTTAAAATAAACAGAAACGTGTGAAACACGTTTCTGTTTATTTTAAGTCATCTTTCTACGCTACAAATTTTAGTAGTAAGTAATTATAATAAGTAATTATAAAAATGAACTTTGACCCCCTTAGAATACAAAATCCGTCTGTAACGTGCCTACGTCTTAATAGAAACCTCCATGCAAAATTTCAGCTTCGTAGCTCTTCTAGTTCCTGAGACTTCATGATGAGTCAGTATTCTCTTCTCTTTTATATATGTATAGATTATATAACGAAATGCTTTTCCGAAGAGTTTTCATGCCCCACTATTATAGAGCTTCCTGTAGATTGTCTCCAACAGTCTGCAGTTAGATCAAATATTTCAATTTTAAATATTATTGGGTTTTTTATTTAATTGTAATTTTCTTTGATATAAGATTTGTTTATTATGATTTTTTCTATCGTTCTTCGTTCAGTGTTGTGTTCCTGGTACATTTTTTCACTTTTATCGATTTTATAAGCATTATAAAAATGCAAATAAATCGAGTTTCGACCTAAAACTTCAGCAAATAAGATAAAAAGTAAAGTGAGCAGCCCCCGTAAGGTTTATGCAAATTTTACGCGAAATTTTTTAACTCGCAAAGTTTTGTGTTCTTATTATTTGCAAACAACAGCGGGTGTGCCGTTTCCGTCTAAAGATGTTTTAAATATTGAGAGAAAAAAAAAACTCATTGAAAAGGATGTACCTACATCTATAAGTAACAAAAAGTATGTAAAATCAAGAACTGTGCCTTTACATACTCCAATAAGAAGCTCAAAAGATAAAGATAAAGATAGTTTATTTGATGGAACATAATGTATGTATGATGATGACACAGATGTTAATAATATTTTAGTATCAATTATGTTCTACTAAGATTAGCATGCAAATGTTACAGTAAGTTCAAACTAATACTCGATATATTGTAATTTTATAAAATGTCAAAAAAATTCAAAAGTTTTAATACTAACAGGCGCAATATTAAAATAAGGTGATGTCAAAATGTAAACTCTCAGAGAAAGGATGTAAAATTTTTATTATCTTCGTAACTAGGCAAGAAATTTAAAGATATGGTTTTAATAAACCAAGTAACAGTAAACAAACTTTAAATGCAGTTTGACACGATCTCAAAGTATCGAAGTAATATTATCGTCGTTATGGACTTTGTCCATCTTGGTTCGCGTTCTCCTGAATGCTTCCGAAGTTCATAGTTTATGCATACTATAAACTGCCCCGTCGAAGTTAGGGTTACTAAACCGTTCGGAACATTAATTTAATATTGAGTTGGTTGGTGTAGAAAATCCACCTTTTTACGGTGGAATTGTTACACACTGAATTATGTATGTGGGTATCTGGTGTGTGGCAGAGCTGTAGAGCTCTCTTTTAGCTACGGGATGAGAAAAGAAGCTTGGCGAAGCGGGCCGTCGTCCATTGTTTTTTGCAAACTGTGTTATGGCAGCTTGAAACTGTGTGATGAGAATTCCTAAATATCACAAAGTGACGTAAAGTGAATGACTATATGCGCTGAACAGGGCTTTTAGCTGACCAAAAGAGTTTAAAGAAGCATTCGAAGATTATTTGAGTTTGAGTTGAACATCGACGATCAGAAATTTCTAACTCTGTCGGTACACTCAGGTTGTGGAATGGTCTGCCGAGGTTTCAGGACTACAACATGGGTTCTTCAAAACGGGTCTTCTAAAACATTTAAAGGGACGGCAACGTGCGTGTAATGTCCCTGATGTTGCAGTCGTCCAGTGTCTACGGTAATCGCTTTCCATCGGGCGGACTGCATGCCTTGTCCCGAGGCTATAATCGGGACCCGAAACCTCCTGCGTCGCAGTCGGATCTTCGCCCAACGCGCTACAGAGGTCGTCAAATAAAAACATGTGTTTGAGAATCGAACCCACTGACCGTGTTTCCCGGTGTTGGCGGCCGCAAACGCGGTGCTAAGAATTAAGAGATGCACCAGCATGCTCCCACCCCTCGTTGCGGGCGCTCATTCGGCCGAAATCGCACCACGGGTTGCTACTGCTGGAACAAAATAACTTGGCTTAGAAAAACAAATAAAGAGGCTGTCAGCGGACTAAGAAAGTGGTAACTTGGTAACGAACAGAAATAAATAAATAACGTACGAAATATTTATAACCTAGCTTCATCGAACCCTAAATTGCGTTAGGTACCTATCCACCTAATCTGGGCCTAAGTGTTATGTGTAGGTGTTAAATAACTGAATACTGTAGTAAGAAAAAACGTTTTCTAGTCATCTCCTAGCTAGTAAGTATATAATACTTTTTTTAACTAGCAACAAAAACCACTTAGCGCGTAACGACCTGTCTAAAGATAATGTTGAATGATACTAACAATGCCAGTTTACGTGTTACATAATAATAAATCACAAGCGAGTGTCATGTGTTGCGCGATAAAGGCCCTCCCC
Source organism: Eupithecia subfuscata (assembly GCA_963564075.1). Taxonomy (NCBI): domain Eukaryota; kingdom Metazoa; phylum Arthropoda; class Insecta; order Lepidoptera; family Geometridae; genus Eupithecia; species Eupithecia subfuscata. The sequence continues at coordinate 7,707,783 of OY751098.1, forward strand.
GAGACAAAAACTATTCATTGGATCGTTCCAAAGAGGGATCGAGTGGTCGCGCTCAGATAAAAGCTTAATTCCAGCCAATTTATATCCCAACTCCCAAGAAACAACAGAAAACTTGCAATCAATGATAAGATCATCGAATTTGAGCTCTGACTAATCTAAAACGAAAATTTAAAATAGACAACCTATTCATAAATTCACGCAATTTCCTGAGAGGAAATTGTTAAGCTGAGGCTAAATAAGTACAGCAGGAAACAAGTACCAATAAGACTTTTCAATGTAAAATAAAATATAATTTCATCGAGAGAAGCAGAGCGGTTTGAATAACAACTCTTTAATTGAAAGTTTAGCAATTTGCTCGTACCCCCAGAATGGACCGAGCGCGGGGCAAGCCTCATCCACGGGGCGTTTCAAAATTGAACGTAGGCAGATGCGCTTAATTACCGAGCCAGATGCCACCCCCCGCTTATCTCGAGATGAACCTCCACCTCCAGGCCACTACGATATTCCCTAAGATTGTTCAAATTATTTTTTCCAGAACCCAATTCGCATGCCGCCACCGTAGTAATTAAGAATTTAATAGAGGATTAAGTAATTAGAAATGTCACAATTACGACATCAGGAAAAACTCTGAAGAGCAATTTACTTAAACGGTTTTCATTTACGGAAGGAAATATACATAATTTTCTGTAAGCTCCTTTTTATAAGCTTTCTATAGTCGCAACCATAGGAAACTAATAAGCTTTCAAAAGCACGTTTCTGGATACAGGAATATTTGAGTTATAAAATTACGTAGGAGTTTTCCAATAATGCTTCACCGAGTGCTCTCCAGTTGGAGATATGAGACGTAGTCAAATAGAGAGATAGCCGAGAAGGTATAAAGACGTCGTTATGTAGGGCTGAGGGGACCCTACGTGCGGTGACGAAGGAGTGAATCAAACTTCTCTTTATATTTTATCTTACTGCTAGGGCGGTCGGTTTATGTACCTCACCCTACTTGATTTAGTTTTGATGGCGGAGAGGAACAGCTTTTAGATAAATGATTTCAGGAACCCCTGCCAGGCGTTGGCGTCGTTCGCATGCTGAGAGATTTGAACCTACAATTTGCAACAATGTTTTGGTTTATTGGTTTCGAACTATAGATGCATTTAGGGGTGTAATGAAATGGCTTTCGTTGCCTAGGGATCTTAAAGTGAATTAGATTTATTATTACCTACTATGAATAATGAGATTTAGGAAGACATTTTGGATTGGCACTTTGCCAATCGTATTTCTATAGCAATCTTGGCTGAGTCCCTAAGGTAGTGGAAATACCCTTTACAGAATATAATCTGCTAAAATTGAGAACTCGATGTTTAATTTCGTGGCTCCCTGTAGCGAAGGAACAATGTCAAGAACAGGAAGCTGTGTTTGAATTTTGCGAAATTATTTTAATTCTATTAGAGACTGTCTTAAATATTAGAATACTTATTAGAAAAAAGAACAAAAAATGTCTTGATTAGAAAATGAGTATATTCTATTAAAAAAGGTATTTTACAATTTTGGTAACACGTAGAGTCAATGGTTACTACCTGGACCTCAAAAGTCTGTATTGGTCCACTGCTGGACGCAGGCTTCTCCCTGACAAGCGCCTTATTGCCTTTTATCTCATGGGGGTAATGCCCATAATCCCCACGCTGTGCATGTGAGCTAAGGATCGTAGTTCGGTGGTAGAATTGTTCGCTGCTGCCTGCCTCCGACGGATATCCCTCAGTCGCGTCTTACGACACCACATCTTACGAAAGAGCTGGGGTGGTGTAAATTCTAAGCCAGCCGGCACCACACAGCGGCTTGACTGGCGGCCATAGTTACTACCCATTTAGTAATTCCTCGGACACGTGAGAAAACAATCTGGCTGCATTCAGTTAGGTGCGTCTATTTGACGTTAGTAATGAGATGTGACGTTACATTTCCTTGTTCCACAAAATTTCATACAACGCCTCTATCATGCGGACTTGAGACTACGCAAATCCCATACTAAAAGGAGACGTCACGACCACCAGGTTATTTCTATCATTTGACGAGCACGCAAAAAAAATACATGGAAAATTAATACCGAAATAAAAACCCGGAATTTTAGGACGTGTCGGCCAACAAAAATATCTACGCTTTAGGCTTCGCAATGAAATTCAACATCGACCTATCGAACCCCATCTCCTAACCCAAGATTACGACAACCACAATCCCGCAGTACAAATTATCATGCCACAATAAAGATAAGATCGTAACAGCCACCATCAAACCGTTTCCTCAATCGGTGCCAGAAGCGAAATGTGTTAATGCTTTCTTCTAATCAAAGTGTCGTTAGCCGCGGGCTTACTCGATTACTGCAGAGTGGGAACTAACACATCCGCAAGATAAGCGGAATGACGCCAAATGTAATAAAACAGGATCTTGTAGTGATAGTGAGAAAAGCCGATATTGATCGAAGCAGAAGAACCCCGCAGGAAAGTTCAGGGTGAGAGAGCAATGCTCTGTATTACACGAAAGTGCAACTATTGAGTAGACGCTGCGATATCTTACTAATCTATATATATAAAAGAAAGTCGTGTTAGTTACACTATTTATAACTCAAGAACGGCTTTACCGATATGGCTGAAAATTGGTGAGGAGGTAGCTTAGAGCCAGGAGACGGACATAGGATACTATTTATTCCCTTCGATAGCATTCAAGTGGGACTTGACATAACTCAAAATAGAATAGGATAGGAATAACCTCAAAACGATTCCATAGAAACAACGCGTGCGAAGCCGCGGGCAGAAGCTATTAATTGTTATAAATGCGGAAGTTTGTGTGAATGTTTGTTACCACGTTTAACTACTTCACCGATTTAGACGAAATTTGGTATGTACTTTAGGTTCTACAATAACATTATATAAACTAATTTTCAAAAATTATCCTCTGAGGTGGTTAAAAGGGCGATAAAGTTTCATTGGAAAATTATTATTCCTTGGTTTGATTCACTCAAAACTCGGTTAAAATAAACTATAAAGTAAATAATGAATCACGTATTTTTATTTTTACAAAACTAGGGTGTGTACAATAAATTTCTGAAATCTCCACGCGGGCGAAGCCGCGGTGCCAAAAATATTTGTTTCGGGCCTATTCATAGTTCCAGTAAATACAATACCTTACTTAATTTAGGTTGGGGATAGTTGATGTCGTGTGTATTGCATCTATACCCCGCTTTATTTATTTTATTCTTACACTTTCATCAGACTTACCTATGCCTGTTTTCCAAAATATTATGAACACAACGAATTTCCGCAAATTCACTGAGTAAATTCCAATCCAGCATAATTCCGTAAATATTAAATGAAACACCCATCATCGCACTGTTTACCATACATTGAATAGAGAACCACGTACCGTAATTACAAATGGCCAATTGCTCACCAAAAGTAGCTTCTCACGCGCCGGACCCTAATCAAAATCAAATCAACAAAGTACATAAATAAAACATGAACTCAAAATTGGTACACAGATGTCAAATTACACAATTTTGAAACTTCGTTAAAACACTCGTTGATTGATTGTGTTCAAACAATATACCCACGTGTTTCAATATTTGAATGTTAAATGCAAAAGGCTTTTGTGTATCTCCGTAGTGCATAGGATGGTGATAAAGTTTAAGTGAAATGGACTCTAAAACTAGTTTTTTTAGTTTTTCGACGAGTCGCGCTGGAAATAGGGCAGTGTGAAATTGCAACTTCAAATATTCTACAAAAAACTCTTTAGTAACGACGTAGAAAATTTCAATCAATGAATAGAAGCAAATTAGAGCGAGTATTTAAAATTCAAACAATTGAGCTAATTGCAGACGGTTGCAAACAATCTAGAGGTAGCTCAACATATCGTACAAAAATAGAATAGACAAAATATTCTAGATAACTACCTATTACTTATTATGGTATTACACCCATTTTTGAAGTGTCTTAATTAAATTCTATGATGCTAATGAACCACTAAAAAATTCACAAAATTTTAATTCAATCGTTAAGTGCCATAAAAATGCATTTAAATTTTGTATTTTCAAATTTCACGCCTAATTTGACGAAAACGCTGGACGCAGTGGACGCCATATTGCTCTGTAGTCATGACGTCAGTTGGCTGTGTAAACAAATGCAGTGATATTTTGTATGTTATAGATTAACTAGCTTCTGCCCGCGGCTTCGCACGCGTTGTTTCTAGGGAAACGTATTAAGGTTATTTCTATCCCATGGGAACTGATCTATGGAATAAAAAGTAACCTATGTTTGATTCCAGGCATAGAGCTACACCGGTGCAAAATTTCAGCTCAATCTGTTCAGTTGTTTAGGCGTGAAGACGTAACAAACATCCATCCATCTATACATCCATCCATTCAAACTTTCGCATTTATAATATTAGTGTGAAGGTACGCTGATAGTTGACAGTTCTAAGTTTACATAGCCGTGTGACGTAATAACATGGCGACTACTATTTAATGGTGTTAGAATTTAAAATTTAGTTTGCTATTTAATGAACTAAAACTATTTCCAACTGTTTTTTGCCTAAACTATCTCAATAATATATTTTTTCTCATATTGAGTTCTATTTTAAAGACAATCTATTGCACGTGCTAGGACATCTCTACAGTCTTGCCACACAATCCAGGCGAGGGGTATGTGCGCATCGCCTACAATTAATCTTCATTAATGGGTTACTTAAGCTATGCGCGGTTTCCGACCAAGTCAGGATGTTAGATGTTTCTTCCTTTGTCATGTTTCCGATGTACCTACCAACTATTTTACTGGTTTACAAGCGTTGATAAGATAAATGTATCGTGGTGAGGTTAGGAGTTGGACTTTTCACAACATAAAAAGTGTTACAAAACGGATGGGCCAAACTTTCAAAGGTGGTTATCATTCGTTTAAAAAACAAAGAAAAAAATCATCTTTTCTATCTTTTACAGAAGCAGATTTGAATTTAAGTAAAACAGTATTTTTTATGTCACTTACTACATATATATCTCAAACAAAGTATAAGCATTAAGTTACCTATCCAGTTTAACACTCTATTTCGCAAAAAACACATTCGAATTTCAAGAGATCTGTAATGAATGAGAAATTAATGCAAATTTTCTGCCCATAAATCTCCTGAGCTTACAGGCAATAAAACAAAAAATGGGAATTACCAGTTTGATAAAACAAAAACTTTGTTTGGCAAGTGCCCTGGAGGACAAACGATCGACCTACGGGTCCACTTCAATATTCCGATTCAGGGCTTTTTGTTACAAACTTTGCAGTAAAAAATGTGTTAGGTGGTTCAAACCAGATCAAAACCACCTGTATTTTTTAATTATCGACGAACAAATTAGCATTGTAGACGACCTGTCAGGAGGCCTATTCTGCTGAATCCAATAGCTTCTCTATGACAATGGTATTGTCACAGAATGACACATTTTGCCATTCTACCTATTAGATGAAAGGAAACTGAATCTACAGCTGATGGTAGGACGCTCGTCAAAAGTGTCAAGGCTGAAATCTTTCTACTCTATAAACCATAAACTTCTTTTGGATATAAGTAATTTTCATTTACTGTATATTATTAATCTCCGTGCAATCTGCTTAGCTTGGGGCTAGATAATGCTGTGTGAATTGTCCAGCATTATTTATTTATTTTAAATAGCACCCCACGCACTTTAAAGAGTTTCCGATTTAGAGACTTATGACGGCGTATCATCGTCTTTATCATTTCCTGTGACATACGAAAAATTGGAAAAGACAAAAGATTCCCGAATGTGATACTACCCTGTCCATCTAAACAAATATGTAAAAAAATATACCAAACAAGTACAAAAAACCATTGTTGTGCAGTTGACGCGTTACTTCACAAGGACGTGACGTTCCTCTTGACGGTGTTGTTATGTAGCCAAGGTGTATTTTTAGCGCCTTAATTAACGCGTTAATGGACATTGACACTAACGTCAACGCTAACGCAGGTGGAGCCGTAGCATTAGGATTCTACGTGACGATTTTGCGATGATACCACTGTCATAAGTAAAGCTGTCTTTTTGGCCAATTAGAACCTGGGTCTCTTCAATACAAGGGTGATTTGGTATCTTCTAGACTAGACCTTCGTGATACACCATCGACCACATCTTCGCTTTCTACACCTAAGATTGTGGTCAAACGAAGGTCTAATACCCGTTAAAAAAAGCAATACCTAAGCAGAATCATGCCATAGGGCAGTTACTAAAATGCTTGACATACTACCTTTAGTAATAATAGATCAATGTTGATTTTTGTACTCGTACGAAACAACCCGTATTGAGTCACATTCCGTGCAGTAATGTGATCAATAGACGAGTATCTAGAATTTAACAAACCTGACAATAGAACAATAAACACAATACGATTTTCATAAACTTTACCAAATTTCCAATAAAGGAAATCAAAGGAAACGCTTCTAATAATAATAAAGGGTAAGTACAATAAGCAGTTACCAAAGTAATTGAAATCAACGGCTCGAACGTAAATAGGTGGCTCCTCAGTATAGGTAGGCTGTTAATGACCTTCCTAGGGGGCCCAACCAAACTGTCCCCATAAAATTTTACGGTGACTACATTTTGTAAATAAAGTAATACCCTTTGTCTGAATAACGACACATTTCATGAATAATAATGGACGATTTCGATTTCTTTGAATTATAAATTAAGTTGACGTGTCGGGTTATTTTTATTTTATGTACGTACTAGCTGTAACTCGCGACTTTATAATATGTAGATCGATGTTGATTAGTTATTATAGTATATTAATATTTCATTATGGGACAACCTGTATAGTAAAAGTAATCAAGTTTTACTAAACAGGGTGTGTCCCATAATGAGTGGACAATACTGCAGATGCGCTGGGGCAACACCTATCAAGACCACAAAACAAAAAAAACTGTTTGGGAGTTGTAATTTTTTGTAAATTATGTACTCCTGTTCACATTATTGGGCACCATGCCCACAATTTAACAAATCGTCTATGTCAATTTTATGATCCGTCTAAGGGAATAGAATACATAAAAAAAACAATTTTTGATGTTTTGATAACTATGCCCAGTAATTTTTGGTTGGGTTATTATAATAAACTATCGTAGTTTGATGAATTCAAAATTGATGTAAGCGGGTTCAATACGAACCTTATTTGTGTTGGAAGAACACCAACGTTTCATCCCTTAACGAGGGACTTCTTCGGAGCGAGTGTGGTTCTAATGGCGCGTGTGAAACGCGGGATAAAACATTGGTGTTCTTCCAACACAAACGAGGTTCGTAGTTAACCCGATTACATTTATAATAGATTTAATGAGGTGTTTTCCGTATTGTGGTTAAACATTTTCAGCGGGTCTCGCTTAGGTTAATTGGATTTATTAGATGAAGTAACACCTCTACGGTTCATTAATTCACTAAATGTGCGTCCCATTGCGTCATTCTTCTGTAACAGACCCCACAGATCTTAGCAAAGATTTGGTCAACAAAGGTAATCTCATGGCGCTACTTGCATTCAAGTTATATATTTTGCTACGTTTTAAAACTTGTCTGAATTTAGGTTGGTACTTTCTACACCTCTATATTTTATACTTATCAAGACATGTTTTTTCGTAAGGTGGTGGTGACCAGTCATTATTTGTGCATAACAAGTGCGTTTTACAAAGCAGATAAAACTCGTAGGCAGGTCTATTAAATAATTTTATATTTCAGAGATTCATATTTTAGTGTTGGCCATAGAACCTACTTGTTTATAATAAGTGCGCTGTATTCTAGGGCCATTTGCCCTGCTATAAACATGAATGGCGCCAAAACGTCTCTCTTATCTCGGGCATTTCTCGGAGGGGCGGAAGCGGGACCCTAAAGGCGCCGTGCCGTTCCTCAAGTGTGGCCCTAAAGGATCTCGAAATAAGGGCCTGAGAAATCCTTTTGTGAAAGCACTACGTTCTCAGGGCAAATGGACTGTACGGAACAAACACAACCGATTCTGATATTGATTTTTATTTAGCTATCGCTCTAGAGGTTTATCTGTATCTTTGATGTAGGGATTATGACGCGTATACTTCGATGTTTACCCTCATTGTGTTCTATGGCGCGTTTTATATCGCTCGGGTCGTTTGCATTTAATGCCAGGTCATTTGGGGATGATTGAAGATTAAGGCAGTCGCACTCGGCCGGTTCTTGTATGCCAACATACTCGTGGTGCATTATTAGTAATAGCTTCTGCCCGCCAGCCTGGAATAATAACATTATTCCAGGTCAAGAACTGGTGCTTCCTTTTTCAAAAACTTGTATATAGGTACAAGTTCTAATTCACAGTATTAATCACATAATGTTTAGCCATTATGCCAACCGTTCTCGCGAGTGTCGTAAGAGGCGACTAAGGGATATCCACCGGAGGCGGGCAGCAGCGCCTCACCTACCATCGAACTGCGATTGAGGTAGCCATTACCTATGTACCATCAAGTGTTTTTCTGCCTCGTTGGTCTAGCGGTCAGCTTGTTCAACCGCTGATTATGAGATCCTGGGTTCAAATCCCGGGTTGGGCATAGTTGTTATTGAAGTTTTTCTGGAGTTTGGAAGTTGGTGGTATTACGCATGGTAGGCATGGGAGCCTCGGAAAGCACGTTAAGCCGTTGGTCTTGCGTCTGACCTCCCGGTCGTGTCGAACTGTCGTCCCATCGGATTATGAGAGTGAGAAAATAGAGAGTGCTCCGTGGTTTGCACACACACTTGTGCACATATGTCCAGCGCATCTGGCTAGTCCCCGATGAGACTGGCCGCCGTAGTCGAAATTCGGCTAGGAGGACATTATAGCCATCAAGTGTAATATGTGGGTGAAATAAAACTGAATATTTATCCAAATAAGTGTGATTTTCCGGTGTTGTACAGGTAGTCCTGGAATTTGTCACCGTGTATCCTGCGTCAAAACTGCGCCATGAATATTTAAATACAAATTCACTTAATGCACAACGGTCTCAATTTTAATAGCATCTTCATTCATTTTATTTCGCAATTCGCGTGGAGTTTCTTGAGCAGCTCGAAACAATTTCCGTATGTGACAAAGTTAATTAATAAACAGAAATGCGCTTTGTATTAATATTTTAAACAGCGCCTCGGTATGAGCTCGTCTTTGTAGGTGCTCGTTTATTTGAAAAGAAAATTCTCCCGCGAATTCTACTGCAATGAGTACTTTATCTACCTATTTTCTTATTTTTTATTGATTCTGATTTTGAGATTGACGACCTCTGTGACGCGGTGGGCGAAGGTCCGCCTGCGACGCAGGAGGTTGCGGGTTCGATTCCCGCCTCGGGACAAATATTTGTACGATCTGCAGATATTTGTTCAGGGTGTTCTTGTTGGTTATGTATAATAAAAAAATATCTATCTTTGTAGTGTATTGTATTATGTTTATCAGTTATCTAGTACCCATAACACAAGCTTTGCTTACCTTGGGGCTAGATAATGCTGTGTGAATTGTCCAGCATTATTTATTTATTATTATTTATTTATGTTACCTGAAAGTGAGTCTATTCGACTTTAGTAACGAGACGTGATCTCCTTTTTGTATGGGATTTTCGTAGTACCCTGTCCACACGACAGAGGCGCTGTACCAAATTGTATGGAAAAAGGAAACGTTACGATCACGTTTCGTTAATAACGTCAAATGGACTCTCCCCTCTGTTTGCTTACCTTTAAACCTTCAAATTATTATTATTATTTTCTTATTAACAGTTTAGTATTCAGTATTTTATTTATTGCATTCATATATTCAGGTCTTAGTGATTAGGTGAGTTTAAGTTACGTTCACAGTATGTATCCATTTAGGGTGTTGCAAGTTGCAGTTTGCAATTAGCTCAATTGTTTCAATTGTAGGGAAATACTAGTTGTAATGTTTTTCTTTTACTTGATTGTAATTTTCTTTTTGAATAAAGATTAGAAGTATCTTCATTTAATTAATAAAATCTTTTGACCACGTTCTAGCAGCACGATGAATTAATTTTGAAACAATAATTCTCTAAGTTTTAAGTTGTGTACCTATAAATCGTGTAGATAAAGATTTGGACTGAAAATCGAAATCAGTATAAACTGCTAGGGATAGCATGTTGTTACGCTATCATCTTCAATCCCATTCTTTATCTACATGACTTTTAGCTACGACTCGGCCAGTGTAAGTGTCAAGTAGTGTCATAAACTGCGAAAACCAAATGTGATCAGTTTCGCTTCCATGAGTGTGTTACGTTATGGTTACTTTAGATGAAAGAATTGATAATAATGAATACCGATAATAATAGTGTGACTTTTGAAACTATTAATTTATTTCTTCGCGCAAATAGAACCGAGCGCACTATCTGGAGTTTCGTTAATCTAAGGATACTACGTGACGATTCAGCGACGATTGCCATAGTGAATAGTGGCAATTTTAAAGCAGAATTGGGCCCCTGGTCTATTTGAGTGGACCACCACAATTTTGCTTTCGGTAGTAGGTACAGTTGTTGTACCTATTACCTCAGTAAAAAATACAATGGTCCACAAAAAAAACTTCGGTCGTACAGTTAGCTGTACCTACTATGGGAAAAATAAATTTGTCGGTGGTACAATCAACTGGACCAGCTGTACGGAAACATAATGTCCATGAAGATCGCATGGACCATTTTTGTACTTTTTGCATTAAATAAGTATTGGGTAATAGGTAGGTAGGTACCTAACGAATGGGTGCGTCTTTATAGACGCACCCATTTATTTTTTCTGTCTTTATAGACAGAAGAAATAGATCAGAGATCTTGAAACTTACCTAAAAACAGTTTTAATGAAAATAAATAGATTTTTTCTTCAATCTACTGATTTTCTACTCGACTTTACTGATTAGGTAAGTAAATTCGAGCTTGCTTCCAACAAAAAATAATGAATAAAATCGGAGACGCATTAATGAATTACAACTAAGTACACATTTTGACTTTCATCCCCTCTCCCGAGGGAACCATACTGAATCCTGGGATGAAATGTATCTTATTTCCTTCGTGGTATGAACTCAAATCGTGCTAAATTTCATTTGAATTCATTTAGTAGTTTCGGCGTGATGCACGGTCAAGGAATTTTACTTTCATGTCCTCTCCCTAGGGAACCTTACTGGATTACGGGATAAAATGTATCTTATTTCCTTCCTCGTAGTATGAACTTAAATTGTGCCAAGTTTCATTCGAATATTTCGAATTCATTCAGTAGTTTCGAATTCATTCAATAGTGAAGCGCGGTCAAGAAATTTTACTTTCATCCCTTTTCCCAGGGAACCATACTGTCTTCCGGGATAAAAGTACCATATGTCCTTCCTCGTATTAAGTTTTAATCATGCCAAGTTTTAATTGAAAACATTAAGTAGTTTTGACGTGATGCTCGACCAAAATACAGACAGACAAAAATGAAATAATTACAGTTTTGGCCATTGATTTAAGTAAAATTCTATAGTTAAGGTACGTTCTCCCAGCGCTAACTCAACAAATGGCCTGTGTTGTGTTACCTACAACTAAACACAAAGACACGCTATTTCCAATCTATTGCAATATACATATCTAATGAACAACATTATTGGAAAGACGTACCTAGACCGAAGTGCGATCGAGACAACAGTACACTCGAAACACGTACGCCGGCAGCGCCGGTCCGACTGTGACTGAGGTGGGTGGACCTAATTGAACTCAATTTGAGCGTTCCACTTTCGAGAAGCCAGTGCCCAATCTCCCGAATTTTACTCACATCGATGGTTTTGGCTTCAGTATCAATAATAAAGAGACATCGAAAAAAAAAAAAATATCTTCAACAGAATTTGACCTGTTGCAGTTTTGTTAGATAGATAGATAGATAGATATTTTGTTATATCCCAATAAGGATACATTTATTCACAAAGAAAATTATACTAGTATTTACAATTGAAACAATTGAGCTAACTGCCGACTGTTGCAAACAGTCTACAGATAGCTCAACTGATCCATATCAACACCAGTCGGAAGCGTCCCCAAGACGCTGGCTGCATTGCCACGCTGTATGGCAATGCTGATACGCTGTGCCAGATATTCACCAGCTCTCGGGTCACGCGTCGCTTCGACCAGACGCTCAGATAGTTTTTTGAAAACCCGAAGAGCCTCGGTACCCCACGGACCTAGGGTCTCGACTCCAAGGGGAGCAAATGTGTAGGCTCTGTCGAGACCTGCATATTTGCGCCTCTTGAGATCTTCGGCCAAATCTGCCGCCGCACCCGCCCTCACGGATGTCCTCGGAAGATGGGAAGGCGCAAGTGTGTCGACGCATGTAGCGTCCCACACAATGGGCCTCCCCAACTCCCATGGGACTAGTGTCATACCGTCGGGCCTCTTACCATCGTCACGCAACAGACCATTCGGTTCGAGAATAGCTGGTACGTTAACGGTGACAAAGGCCCGCCGGATGATGTCGTTAAGGCTAGCGTGGCGAGATATCCGACCAGCGGCCCTAGTGCACGATAATCCGTGATGACCAAGCTGTTCGACAGCAGTACCGCACTGGCATTGATGAGGCGCGCAACACCTTGCACCCAACCGGAGACATGTTGCGATACGGAAAGTTACGGGATCCAATAAAGTACCAGTGTTATATGAAGGAAATGCTTGCAACCAATGTCCTGACTCCCATTTAGAAACTGCCAGGAGGCGGGCACGATCTGCAGAGCTGGAGCACGTTTGTAACAAACAGTTCCGTGTCAACTCACACAGAGGCCCGTCCCATTGCCGTTGGGACAAAAGTGATTTTGGGGGAGCAGCATCGGGGCAAGCACTATGCCAAGCCGTTCGAGCTTCGTCTAAAAATGAAATTTTCAATGACATTCCAGGTGGGACCAAAAGAGAAGGATTTAAAATTTTTTCAACTAAAGAACTAGTGCTGTAGACAGAAGACAAGAACGCTGGTAGGGCTACACTTGAAATTTTGCGTATACCTAAGCCTCCCAATTTGACAGGCAGGGAGGCCTGCGACCATGCCTTGTCATCTAAATCGATATTCAAAACCGATGATAATGTATTCTTTATTATGTTGTCTAAGCCTTCCAAGAGCTCGCTGTGTTTCCACATTTGACTACATCTCAAAGAATACGTAAATTTAGGTACAAATAGACAGAACCGAATAATTGTAAAAGCCATATGACTATTAATTTTGAGCAGTCTGTCCGAATTTTTGTGGAAATTTTGAATTTTCTCATCTACAAATGAATGAAAAGACTCATCAAGAATTGGTGAACCAAGGAGTCGAAGTGAACATTTATCAACAACTGTAATGTTGGGGGCTAATGTATTGAATTTCTCAATGATATTGTTTTTGTCTACACAAGAGTCCGAAATAAAAAGCTCACACTTTGAAAAATTTAATTCCAAACCTATTTGTCGAAATTCGTCTGTGATGATTTTTAGATCATCAAAAACTGCGTTCACTTCTCCACCTAATGTTCCATCATCCAAATACCAAACATTAAGCTTGGATTGGAGACGTTGAATTATGGGTTGGATGGCAAGGCTAAATATGGCCGGACCAAGAGGGTCGCCCTGCTGACAGCCAACAGCGGACGAAATGACTTTATGCCTGTATATTAATTTTGATGGCGAACCGTAACATTGCCAAAGAAATGGGTAAATTTCTGGAATTTTGTCTTTAATTTCTTTTAGCAAGGCGCCCCTGTCTACGGAATTGAAGGCGTTTTTGACGTCTACCTTCAGAATTACCTCCCCATAATTTTGGTCTAAAAATGTACGAAGGGAATGTACTGCGGCCTCACATCCACCTCGCGAACCAAAGCCTAGCTGAATTGGTCGGAAATAGTCGCCTAGATAGTCGGCTTCTTTCCGACAGCAGACTTTAGCTGCGAGGCGGCGGTAGGTGGTGCCCACGGCTATGGGTCTTATTCCGCCATCCTTCTTTTTGAGTGCACAAAGATTCGCACCGTAAAGGAGTTCTGTGATCTCGCTATTGACTCGGCCTGACAACATCAGGTTGATCAGAGATGTCAAATCTTTCAGAAGGACTTCACCTGCATGGCCAGACCCGCCAGATAGAAGATCTTTTAGATGCTGTGGAGTCACAGCATCCAGGCCGCCGGCAGAGCCACTCTGAAATGATGTGACAGCTTTAAGCACATCCTCGCTGGTCGTGTCCACGGCGACATCACTCTCTTCCGGTGGATCGGGGAGTTGAATATTGGCCCCTGCGGATGGATGCTTACTCTCAAGAGATATGAGGGTAGCATCGTCATTTGGTGCCATCGTGTCATTTGAAAACATAATGCGAGAGGCACCTTTAATATCACCATCACTGAGTTTACTCTCTACAAGTCTGTATATAGTAGACTCAGCCAATGGTTGATTAGATTTCGAATTTTGTTGTGTGTCCTGATCAACAATTGAAATAGGCTGTCCTTCGCGTGCAGTGTACCTAACACAATTTTGTTTTATTCTAACCGTGATTGATGATTTGTTAGCCGTATCTTTTTTTACATGAAGTACGTTGTAAGGGAAAACTAATAAATGCTCCCAAGCTCGCTTGGTGTTTTTTGATACAGCATTCCTAATGGCCTCTGAGAGAGCGGAAGCGACAGAGATGCGGGCACCTCGAGGAATTCGTTTAAAAATAGGAGTTGTAGCTTTGTACTCACTTAGAACTTTCCAAAAAGCGCGTGTATCGGCCGTATAATCCGAATTTTGCGTCAAATCATCTACCGCTACTGCAACCGGAGCAGACAGCGGGATATTGGGATCCTTATGGATTCTGCTTTGGTGGATTTTGAGGCCTCTCTGTCCCTTGAAAAAGCGAGCCCGGGGACATTGTGTGCACTCTAAAAGAGGCTGCACAGACACGATGGGATGGGTCTCCGTCACATTCCTAATTGCAATCACCGGTTGCGTGCATTGCATTATCACAGTAAATAAAACTTACAAATGTAAATAAAATTCTTACAAATCTAAATAAACTAGCGGGATGACAGCGGTTGGCGCACGCGTGGTAGCCCGGGCTCCACGGCAAACGCCCTCCTTACTGTAGACAGAAAAATAACAAAGAATAAGCTTCTGTCAAAACCAACGTAAACAAACTACAAAGAGAGAATCCACCTTTCCAATTTATGTTGCGCTGAGGTTGTCCCCGGCCTGGAAAACAATACCTGATGTGCGCTAGGTGGTGAACCGCCGGCCCTAGAGCTCGAAAGCTCCTCAAAAGCCGTAGAAAAACTCTTTCTGAAAAATTCAAGCAAAAATAAGTAGGCTAGCTGACAGTTTTTTTTTTTTCCTTACTTTTTTTTTTACCCAATAAGGTATTTGATAAAGGAAATTGTGAACAAACAAGGGTTGCTAATAGGAAGGGCCGCGGTAATAAAAACATTTCGTTATTCGAGTTGGGTATCCTCGCTGTACAAAAATTAAATCCCAGTTAAAACCCAGTTTTTTTTGTTGAGGCCATAAAAATAAAAATCAAATTTAACAGCTTGAAAATATTTATTCATGAATGTTATGCGAATATTTTATCGCTTTGTTAAATCTTTTATACAGTTTTTATTATTATTTTCTTGCATTTGCACCTATGAATTTGTGTCTTATTTTTTAAAATATGCATGGATATTTCGAGTTTATTTCTGTATGCACCTTTAGGAAAGTCTTTGTGACACATCGTCCAAAGAGCCACCAGGGACAGAGAAGTTTACGGGTTTAAATTCCGTAGCTTTTAAAATTCGTGTTAAATGGTAGGTTAGTAGTATAGATTTAGGGTAGTTGGATCACGGGTAAACTATCTCTAATCGAAATGTCAAGTAGGCCAAGCACCACAAATGTTGTCTAGGGTACAATAGATAAAATTTTCACTGTGCAAGCTGAAGTTTAATGAATAGGATTCAAATATTATACGCATTCGATGACGATGCGACATAATTTTTCACTATTCTACCCTAGACAACAATTGCTGTGCTTGGCCTACTAGACATTTAGATTAGAGATAGTTTACTCATGGTCCAACCACACCTAGGCCAATCACAGGGACAAGCAGACAGGTAAGCGCTTTCAAAATATAACACTTCCTTGTTTTAAATCCTGATTTTAACTCATTCTGACTGAAATGATTATTACAAGGAATTATAAAAGCTACGTATGATGTGCATGCATAAATACGAACAGAACGGTATATCAGCGGCGGCAGAGTGAAATCACGATAGCCACGCTAGGTTTGTAATTAAATCTGGACCCGTGCCGGCGGTTTATAAATATTAATATTTCCCATCTCGTCGCTGTTAATTATCCAGTCACTGCGAATGAACCACCCTGTATTCATTAGGACAACCTAATTAGCAGACAAAACCTTGCAAGTTGTGAACACTTCGGAAATAAATACGATATCCTTATCGTTTTCGTAAGTATCCATAGTACCTATAGATAGAAGAACTGAGAACGATTGAGGTAAACGAGTCCTATAGTAGAGACCGGGAGCAAACGTCGTGTAGGACGCCCTCGTGCCAGGTGGGATGACGACCAGCAAACAGATGCTGGATGCGGCAAGCTGAAGACAGGGCGCTATGGCGCTCATTAGGGGAGGCCTTTGTCCAGCTGTGGACTAGTACTAGTACGGATGTGATGATGATCCTTATACCTAGTGAAAGTAGTACGACACTATTTTTGTTTTGTGTTGTGAAGCTGTGCTTCAGAAGCCTATCGGTTTAATAACGTATGGTTAGAAACATAAGAAAAATTAGGTGGGAACCTCATTTTTAATTGAAATTTAGGCAGTGTACGACAACAACATAATTCAAAAATAATAAGTTATGGAAAAAAAATATTTCACTACTAATATTGGTATTGATATAGATTAGGTGAGCTACCTGTAAGTAGATTGTTTGCAACAGTCTGTAGTCAGCTCAATCGTAAATAAACTAGTATTTACGATTGAGCTTACTACAGACTGTTACAAACAATCTCATTTACTTCTATTAATTGATTGTTACTTTTTTTGTGAATAAATTACTACAAATACATACTTATAAAGAACGGAAATAAAAGTCACCAAAATGCAGTAATGCTCTGAATGTTGGCTGCATTTCCCACGTTGAATGGCAATGCTAATTCGCTGACCAGGGTAAAAGCCAGCATTCCAATCACCTGTGGACTCTAACATGAGTATCGTCATCAAATAACATCGCAAAAATTTTCGACTTCGACGGGACTTGAACCCGCGTCCTCCCCTAAGGTTCAAGTCCCGTCGAAGTCGAAAATTTTTGCGATGTTATTTGATTTCTTAGAAATTACCCTTAGTGTGGGGTTACGCACTATAATAACAAAAAACCTATGAGTGTCGTCAGTTAAATAAATAAGCCTCTAGGGGTTTCTATTCAAATATTAATAATGGATGTAGATTTTAATATTGTGGCACATATTGAATAGGTACTAAGTATTAAAATACTGTTATAAAAAAAAACTACAAACTGATAACATTTTGTGTGAAATTTAACTTATGTATACTAGCTTCTGCCCGCATCTTCGCACGCGTTCTTTCTATGGAATCGTTCAAAGGTAATTTCTATCCCATGGGAACAGATTTATGGGATAAGAAGCCTATGTTTGATTCCAGGCCTGGAGCAACATCGATGCAAAATTTTAGCTCAATCTGTTCAGTAGTTTTGGTGTGAAGACGTAACAAACATCCATCCATCCATCTATCCATCCAAACTTTCGCATTTATAATATTAGTGTGATTGAGCATAATTATACCTGCTTACGAAAGACTATCCTAAAAGATTTTCTAAAACTTTTCTAGCACGTAATTAATAACAAAAAATAAAAAAAACAAATCATATTTTCGCCTTTGTATCTAAAACGCAACAAAAGAATCTTCCCTAAAAAGAAAAACATAATTCTGTTCGGCACGAAACAGCAGGTTTTCATTTTCTCAAAGAAACTTTCTTTTACCTTTATCAGATCGTGGGAGAATTTTCTATTCAATAAGTCATGGTATCGCGGAGGGCGAGCACGCAACACATTCTACTAAAGTAATCTGCCATTAGGTCAAAAAGCTCTCTTCGCTTATCTGCAACATCTGGACGATGTTTATATTTTGAGGGTCTACGCTACGACAACCTCTATAACGACTCGGCGCTTATCGTCGTCTGCATGTCTAGGTAATCTTCAGATACCCTGCAATTAGTAAAACAACACTCTACCGCTCTCAAAATAAGGCTCATTCGAGCACGAGTGAGGTCCAGTCGGGACACACTCTCGTCTATATCCAAACGAATTTGAAATCTAACTAAGGACGTTTAGAGCACAATATTCCCACAACTCTTTAGATTTGTGCACGTAGAGGCTTTCATAAAAAGCGGTCGTATTACATCGATGGTAAAGTTTATTTTCGAGAGTAGAAACCTTAGGGTAAATAAATACAAACGGCAAACGTGTCAAGCAGAGCCCGATTGCTAAATGCCCGACCTGTCCGAAGAATATGGAATTTGAACCCCTCTTAACTAATTATTTTGTTATTTTCCTCTTCAGTCAAAAGTTATAACTTTTGACTTTTTCAGATGTACCTAATAGATAAGCTTTTTGAATTAACCTTTTCTCTGCAGGCGCTATCCAGCGCCGGATCTACGATTATTCCGAGGGGGCTGAAACTTGAAAGGGCGCCCCTCTTACCCGCAAATACCCGCTAGTCTCTGATGTATGCAGCTAACTCTGCTAGCCATTGCTTTGGCTTTTGCTAACCTTTTTTCTCAACTAGCGTCAAAGACACGTCACCGTTTTGAGAACGGCGAGCGGAGTGAGCCGCGACAGTTTCGATATTTTTTGTATGGTGACCGAATTGCTCCTATTTTTGAAACTTTGAGGAAAAAATACCAGATATGAATTTCTACGTAGCTTTTTAGAGAAATTAAAATAATTATTAGATATTAGAGCGGAAACCCCAAACATTTAGTTGAACGTTAAGTTTGACGACCTCTGTGGCGCGGTGGGCGAAGGTCCGCCTGCGACGCAGGAGGTTGCGGGTTCGATTTCCGCCTCGGGACAAATATTTGTACGATCTGCAGATTTTTGTTCAGGGTGTTCTGGTCGTTTTCTATGTATAATAAAAAATATCTATCTATGTACTCGTATATTATTATGTATATCAGTTATCTAGTACCCATAACACAAGCTTTGCTTACCTTGGGGCTAGATAATGCTGTGTGAATTGTCCAGCATTATTTATTTATTTAGTATTTCCTTACGCCTTTTACTGAAATGCGGGTTGGGGTGTAGTTGACGGGACGGGCGCCTAAAACGTCACAATATTAGGTATAAGTATAGTGATATAATGAGCCGAGAGATATTGGTGCGTCTGAGGGCGCTTCTTATCTCTTGTTCAGTGAGACAAGTTTTTATTCAAACAAGGATTTTGGCGCTGCTCTCCCGAAGCAGGCGCCCGGGGCAAGCGTTATGCTAGGGTCTGGCCCCTAGATCTGACACATATTATTTATTATTATTATAGACGTGACAACAAAACAAATTGAGCATTCAGTAATTCTTCGTCAATTCTTCTGCTGTAAAATGTAAGTAAGAATTAATAAAAAAAAATAGTGCTGGTCAATTCACACAGCACGATCTAGCCTACTAAGCAGAGCTTGTACTATGGGTACTAGATGACCGATATACTTAATACAATACATTACATAGATAAATATTTTCATTAATGACATCGCATCGTCATACATTGCGTTCATTATTAAAGTTGAAGGAATGAATTTCAAATAAATTACGCATTCGATGACAAAGTGACGTACCTATTCTACCCTAGACAACAATCCTCGAGCTTACATTAGACTAGCAAGCTTACTGGCTTTAGACTAGCAAAATAATACTTAACCAACCACTTACGTCTTAAACAAAGTAATGTGAGAACTGACCTAATCCAACCCACAGCTAAAGGTACGTACGACTTACTTCACGAGGCTAATAGAAAACAGTAAACATTTTATGATCTGTGACGGGAACAAATTAACGAGAGCACGTGGCGAGACCGAAAACGACCTGAGGTAGTAAGTACATCAGCCAAGTTTTCCTCGTTAGGTATAGGGTGATTTTGAGAAGACTTTTATAACTTTTATGGAAAACTAGTCTCTGAACGCGGGTTCGCGTTGTTTTTGGGAAACGAATTCCAATTCAACAAAGATCTAGCTACAAGTTTTGTTCTATGGAAACCTTTTACGCTTATTTCTATCCCGTGGAAACCGAGTCAATTAAAATCAAAATCAAAAACTCTTTATTTCCATAAATACAATAAATGTACACTTAGAAAAGGTCAAATTATAAAACTAAACACTGACACGGAAATAAAGTAATATTTTTTTATTTCTGTCGCTTCGGTATGTAGACTAAAGTAAAGAAGCGACGAGTTATGGGTTAAAAAGGCTGTATGTTAAGTCAGACTTAGGTAGGTACATTCATGCAAAGTTTCAACCCCACCCCTGTAGTAAGTACCTACCTACCTAGTTCAACGTCTGGTTGAAGACTTCGCCAGTAAAAGAGATCTTATTCCAACTGTAAACTTCCAAAGCAGTTACTTTTTACTTTGACGTTGATATTATTTCACACTCAAATTCGTTTACATCGCGTCAAACATACATGCTATCTATGCTACCTATGCATAGGGTTTTGGCAAATATATTTAGACGCTTATGACTTTTCAATTTAACCTATTTGTATTAAATTTAACCTATTCTCACTATACACACTTGACTGGTAGTTGAGTAATCCATAAGCAAGCGAGGTCAAGTAACTAACAGAGAGTGAGCGGAACTTGTGAGCTTATCCAAAAATGAAACAACAAGCCACTGGCAAAAAAAGCTCACCCCAACGTGCCCAGGCTACCCTCTCCCCGTGGCTTAATGGCGCCTTAAGCGGTAATGTGTGGTCATAAATTATACGATAATAAGTTTGGACAACAACATGCCCGTTAATGACTCGAAGAGAGGATCGCACTTTCTTAATTATTCATCTTATTAGCTTCCCTGCTCCCGCTTTGGGATTTGCATAATTAATATATCAATTACCTTGAAAATAATACGGCCTGGAAGATTGATTAAGTAATGAGAGTTTTTTTAATCCTTAAGGTTGGCGCTCTCACGACCCACACTTCTACTGCTCAACACAAAATTAGGCATTCAAAAGTTTAGCAGGTTTAAAAATCGCCATATTAAAATCTAAAAAAAAAGTGCTGCTGTTGAGGGTTAAAAAGGCCAATAAACTATTGTACTTGGGAACTTTTGTTGAACGTTTTTAATTTTCACTTTTCAACACTTTTCATGCCCATAGCGGCTTTATTTGCCTAGACCTCACGTGAATGTTGATTTTAACAGTATGTAGTAACATGACAGATGTTAATAAAAATTGTATTCAACATCACAAAAAAGCTACAACACTAAATAGTTCAAATATAGGAAAAAAATTCAAAATCTTAATAAAATTCCCGAGAGTCTTATGGGTTCAAAAAGCCGCCAAGCTATTGCACTTCGTTACCCTACACCCAATTACCCTTCGGCCCATGGTCTGCCAAACACCCTGTAGGTATAACTACAGGCTTTTTTCTGATAAACAACCTAACACGTGTAGCTATAAGGTGATATTTGCTCTGAGTTAGCAGTGTCCCGAAACTTCGAGAATGACCCAAGGCAGAGTAATTACTTGCTAATCAATTGCCTACATGTTTGTTTATCGAAAGTAACATTGTTAGGAAAAGTTTGGGAAATACCGAGTACCTACATATATGAGTTGATGTTACTTTCTCTGAGAAAGTAATTTCATTCAGAGAAGGATAGCTATTTGAAGGGCATAGTTAAATATATACGTATAGCTACACCTTATCGAACCAACCTAAAAGTTGTATCGTTGAGAAAGAAAAATAGTTGATCTGTTTTATGTTGTGTGGAAACAGATTTAAATAAATAAATAATGCTGGACAATTCACACAGCAATATCTAGCCCCAAGCTAAGCAGAGCTTGTGTTATGGATACTAGATAACGGATATACTTAATAAAAGACACTACGTAGATGGATATTGTTTATTATAAATAGAAAACATCCAGAACACCCTGATCAAATCGTCTGCGTCACAGGCGGACCTTCGCCTGCTGTGCCACAGAGGCCGTCAAGTATGGTTTTCCTCCATGTTCCTTGCTTCAGCAAAACAACGATGGACTGTAAATTAGGTTTATTCTTCCTTCTTTTACTGTTTGTGTTACGTGTTACTGCTACTTGATGACTGATTGACTACAATTTCCAAACAATTGTCAATGTAGCCATTTTTGGTGGAAGCCTATGTCCAGCAGTGGACGTTGTTTGGCTGAGAATATGATCAGGATGATTTCAAATTCACTATCTACATTCTACATGCTTCACGTGCTCAAAGTGTTGCGAGGAAACAAGAGTCTAAGATATTCACTTAAGACCGTCATGTCCTCGGGATAAGCTTTAAGCTATGTAAATGATATTGCTGCATGTTTTGAGGACCTGAATATTAACCGTTGATAGGTGCGGTAATAACTGGGTGGACTATTTAATTGATATAAATAACAGTGTTTCCTTTTTGACATTATTGACTACTAATTCTGAATGGGGGAACTGGGATCTGCACTGACATCTCGCATAGGAGTGTATTGTGCATTGTCCCCCTGCCTAATCAGGCCCTAACCAGCCCAGCTCTTTAAAATATCAGAGCAAGACTTTTGGTGATTTACAGCTTCGTTTCAGCTTTTCTGTAGGCGTGGTCGGGATTGATTCCTCTATGAGAGTCTTCAGTCCCGATTTCCGCCTGGCGTCCTCTATGGCTGTGCAGTGTACCACTACATGTTCCACAGTCTCTTCTTCCTGGAAGCAGCCGCGACACAGGCTGCTGTCCGTGGCTCCAGTTTTGAGAAGATGATGGTTCAGTTCACAGTGACCTGTGATGATAGCCACCATTGTTCTTAGGTCCTCGCGGCTCATCTTGAGCAATGTGTTTGTGGTTTTCCTATCTTTGGAGGAGAATATTGATTTAGTATGTTTGCAGTCTGTTCGGCGCTCCCATAGTTTTTGGTGTTTTTTTCTGAGTGTAGTTTTAGTCTGATTCTTACTTCTGCTGTGGGTGGGCTTGACAAACTGATGTCCTGTTTTGTTGGGGTCTATCTCGCTCCTTCCTTTGCTAGTCTGTCTGCATTTATGTTACCTGACCGGATCGGCTCTCCGTCCATACTATGCTGACTTTCCTATGCTCAGAGAGACTTTGTAGAGTGCTGTGACATTCTACAATTGATTTTGATCTTGTGTCTGTCCTATTGAGTGCGTTTATGAGTGCAACGCAGTCTGTCTTGAAGACTAGCTGAATATGACAGGTCGGCTCTTTGATGGTTGTTTCCAGGAGCATGTGATTTGCCGCCAGTTGGAGTCCCACAGTTGACAGTTATTGGTATCAACTTTGAACTGTGTGGAGCTGTGTGGTGCCGGCTTAGAATTTGCACCACCCCAACTCTTCCCGCGGGTGTTGTAAGAGCAAGGGGGGCCCTGCCCCCAGGGCTGCTGCCCCCTGGGGGCAGGGGGCAGCAGCGCCCCCAGCCTCCAACCCGCATGCCCAGCGTGGGGATTATGGGCACTACCCCCATGAGATAAAAGCCAACAAGGTGCTTAACAGGGGGAGGCCTAGTCTACAAATGCGGCTCTGCAGGGTGCCACGAAACATGTGTACTAAGCCGAAAGGGGGTGATTCTGGACCCGGTAAGTAAAAAAAAACAAAAAAAAATCGTGAATCAAAGAGGGGATCAACTTTTGTTCTACGATTTTTTGAATTCGTGTTGTTTTGAAATTGGAACATAATCCTGTATTTATGAAGCCCAATTAACCTGTTCGTATTTCAGGCTCTATATATTATGGGCTACTTTGATTCAGTATAATTTTTAAAGTTTTATTCATTTCTACAACACAGAACCTAATCAAATAAATAACATAAAAGTTTAACCCTAATTTAACTTACATTTGATAAGAACATAATATCTGTAAACACTTTTTTCTGGGTTACCCTCAAAGTAGTTGGTAACTTTTCTATAAGTACTAAATTATAAATCATTAAATCAAAGAGGCAGATTCAAAAGTCAAATATATTATAACGCTTACTTCCATAAATTTCAGATTGTGGAGACCTTGTACTAAGAGGCTTACCGAATGGGCCCTTTTATGAGACGAAACGATTTCTTGGTGTTAGTGGTACAGAGCAGAGTAATGAAACGTAAACCGATTTACTCATCAACACAAAATGTACCTACATTCACTGTTGAACCGTTCATCCCCTAAACGAAAATGAAAAAAAAAAAAAAACGGGCTGGGCTGGAGGGGTGACGATGCGATAACCCGGGCATACGGCGGTTATGTCAATTAAAAATCTATACTAATATTATAAAGAGAAAAGATTTGATTGTTTGTTTGTATTGAATTGGCTCCGAAACTACTGCACCGATTTGAGAAATTCTTTCACCGTTGGGAAGCTTATTTTTCAGGGTGTGACATAAGCAAGCTATATTTTATCCCGGAATTCCCACGGGAACGGGAACTACGCGAGTGAAACCGCGAGGCGATCGTCTAGTCCTTTATAATTTAGTTATGCAAAGTTAGTTAATGATAATATAGTTTTTTAAGGGTTTTGCCATCTACTAGAATAAGACTAAATCGTGCAGTGACAGAGTAATATACAAAACCAAAAAATACTAGTAATATTGTGGTTTTTTTGTTCAGTTTGTTTGAACGAATTGTTTTGGAGAAAAAATTATTAATTTCTGAATAGGTTCACAAAAACCCCAAATATTTTTGTGGCAACATTCATAGGAACTGTAAATTTTGTCTTGTACCCTCTTGAACGTTACCCCGCGAATTATTTATTTAGGTAGCCCGGCTAATGAGGGTAGATTCTGAAAAGTTTTTCGTTTGTTATTGGAACTAACTGAACTTCTGTTTATTTGGTAAATAAATGGTCAACTGAGCTGAGGTTCAATAGGCTTCGTTGAAAATATATGTTCAGTCAATAATCCTTAGTTAGGTAAGACGTGCTCTTTGTTAAGGGGCTTATCGCTTGTACAATGTCCAGAATATTTTTTGTTGTAGATTATTTGAGCACAAAGAGCGCTATTTTTATTTCAATAGAATTAGGTAAAAAATGTGGGACGTCAATCTCCGCATTACGTACGGCAGAGCCGAGATGCGACAAACTGAAGACTGCGCCCCATGGGCTCATAAAGGGAGTCAACGATAGACTGGCAGAAGCTGATCATAGTAATGACTCTGAATCCTCCTCAGTAAACATAGGTCGATGCTGAACGAGCTTCCCCTCAAGCTAGGGGGGTTTTAACCATAATAAACCACTATGCATGGCAAACGAATTGATGATCGCTGTTGAGGTGAAAAAATACACAGGACGAAGCTGCTGGTGGTTATGCATAAGAGCTTTAATAAAACCAGAGATGTGCAAGTCTCGTGCACCGAAGAATCCATACAAATTTGTAGGTTCGTAGATCGTACAAACAGTGGTAGCATTTGATTGATGACATAGAATTTATATTGTTTCACAGCTTCAAAGCACTGCAGACAGAGTATTGATATTCATTTCTACTTGATACTTCCACGAGTTCCTGAGACTTCCTGGGCTTGACAGACAGACGGACAATAAACTGATCCCATAAAAGTCAGGTCCTTTTTTTCTTTTGAGGCACGGACCCTTAATATTATAGGTTCTGTTCTGTTGCTATTTTTATTTAAACTTGCACCGTAAATAAAAAATCTAGTGCACCTATTTCATTTCCAAATTTTAACCCTGTATTGGAAAATGGTATTAATTTAGGCTTCTGTAACATATTTATACGATACTAGCTTCTGCCCACGGCTTCGCCCGCGTTGGACAAAATTGTGAATCTAAACCATTCCCAGATCCCCTTGAACACACACAAAAAATTTCATCAAAATCGGTCCAGTCGTTTGAGAGAAGTTCAGTGACATACACACTCACAGAAGAATTATATATATAAAGATTATACGATAATATGTATATAAAAAATCTTTTCTGATGCAGCGACTAGTGTAGTTATGCTCAAACTTCACTTCGGTATCCTTCAATTCGATGTCGATTTTTTCTAGTAAAGCAAACAAGTGAAAAATTTATATTAAGTACGAAACTCCCTATAATAAAGATTTGAATTGCCTGAAAAATGATTTGTTAGTGCTATGCTCGTACTAAAATGAATCAATAGAATTTCCGAGACGTTGATTTTCAATTTTATATATTTAATACGTTTTTATCTTTACGTAAAAGAAACTTGAAGATATTAATAAAGAATAACAATGCAAGATTGGCAGATATGTACCTTGAATAGTCAAGAGCTGCATAAAACTTTGTCAATGAAATCAGCGATCTCATCTCAAAGTAAGAGGCTCTCAACAATACAAAGTGAATTTTATATCATTATTCTATGAACACGTAAGCTTTTTAGTATAGAGCTCCATCATCAGAACCCACTAATTATTTTTCCTTTCATCTTGGAAAGCGATTTTAGCGAAAGGCTCATGGATGGAAAACAAAGGAGGCTGAATAGAATTGAGGGCATCATTGACGAAATTTTCTTTGTTATTCTGACTTTGACACAATATCGAACGTACCTGCCAAGGACGCAGAATAATTTATCATGTTTTGTGTCTCCGAGATTATAATAAAATAGTGACCGCATTTCGAACAATGGATACGGATTTTATCCTTTATGTTATTTCGATTGTATTATTTGGTTTTATGCTTTGTTAGCCTCATCTGAATAACCTAAATTATTCTTTAACTGAAAAAGTAATAACAATAATAGTAATTGATCATCAATATAAAAAATCAAAATACTTACGAACTCTCGCAAAACAAAGTACACTGAAACTTTTCATTCACAAACAAAATCAAATCCGAATTTATAGAACAAGTAAGTTCAAAATCTTTTAGAAACAACGTAGCTAGTTCGTAGAGTTTTCGTAGCGTCGTAGCGTTTCGTTAACTGCTACGAGGAGCGCGGGGCGTAACGTCCGCCCAGAACCGATGGGCCAGGCACACTGAGCGGGCGGCTTGACAAGACAATTTTTGTACCTAGTGGCCCTTAGACAACAACTTGTGCCTTTGCACGGATAACGGCCGTTACTGAAGCTTTCTGTTCTCTCTTTTTTACTCCTGTGTCGTGTTAATTGGAAGTCTTGAACTACATTTTGTTCAGTTATGCCTTTGACTATGATTTTGTTTAGTATTTTTTGTACACTTTATAGTTCAATCGCGAGGATGTGAAGGAGAAAATAGAGGCCTTTGCCCAGCAATGGGGCACTAACGGCTGAAAATCAATAAATAAATAATTTTACTTTATATGGATTAATTTCAGACGTTTGACAAATACTAAAATAGAAAAAAAAAATTAATAAAAGATGTAAAAGATTTGGAGTAATAAATTAGGGAAACCTACTGTTTACAATTCAGCATTTCCGTGCTTGCAATAAAAAATACAGAACACATAAATGTTATACATTTTATTTGGAAAAACAATTGATACTTACGCTAAATCATAATTCTTTATCAGACATCTTTATGAAATATACGGTACACGAATTTTTGACTCTACACCGCGACTAGAGTAAATACTTAAAAAAATCCTCCATGTATGCAAGAGCTGATCCAAAAACATTTTATCTTGTGGATATACATGCGTTAAGCTCATATCAGTTTGTGCAAATAAACCATTTTCAATTGCTTTACATGGTTCGTATCCAAAGGCCTACCAAGCCTCCACTGTCTGTCCGTCTATCAGTGAGCTCTATTTCATGAACCGTAAAAGGTAGACAGTTGCAATTTTCACAGAGAATGTATTCTTTTTGCCACTTTCACAACAAATAATTTAAATATTAAAATTAAGGGGGGCTTACAAATGACACATTATTTTCGACGTTGTTTGCTCGACTTTAACATTGAAAACGCTGTATCTTTTGAACTGTAAATGTTATACCGTTGAAATTTTGACAGAGTGTGGACTATACTGCTGGCACTATAACAACAAATAATAAAAATTATATAAATTTTATAATTAAGGGGGCCAACGTCCATATCATGTTGAGTACCGATTATCGAAGTTAAGCAAACAGGGATTATTTAAAAATAAAGCAGACATGACGCGGTCACCCGTCTGACTCTTTAATTTTTTTCATCAAAAAATCAGTTAATTAGGGTTTCTCTTGCGAAAAACCTTTGTAAAATGTCACGGAACCCTGGGCGTCGATTTTCAACTCCCATTTTACCGGTTTTATTTCTGCATTGTAAACGATGCACAAAACTCTACTGTGACTGTAAAAACGATGCAAATTTCAGTTTACTTTGTTGTCATATGCACAAAAGTGACGACAAAATTGTATTTAACTTCACGAACAAGACTCTCTTTAATATTTAGAGCCGCTTAAGCAAGCTTCAGCTAAATACCAAGTTACGCAAGTAACAAACTTGATAACTAAATTATACGACTTTTCGCGTTACTACTTCGGTAACTTAAATTAATTATGATGAACACAATACGTGTTACTGCTTTAAGTTGGAGACTTTAGCTCATGAAGATAAATGTTACATTACATTTAGTGCAATTATTTGGTTTCTATTATGATTATCTTGGATTAAAATCGGTGTATGTTCTGTGTGAAACAACCCCCAAATACTCAAACGCAACTCAGATTTAAGCACGTCTCAATAGATGAATTTTTAACAGATTTTCTTATAAAAGTGTCAAAAAAACGCGACATGTGACGTGCTTAAATCCGAATTGTGTTTGAGTATTCGGCGGTTAGGCACGTTTTCTCAAAAAAAGTTGGACCACAACTTCGTCGGTTAACTTTGACATGAAAACTTCTGTCAAAACGTCAATTTAATAGTAATTGCCCGATAATGTTTTTATTAGTGTCTCTGAAAATAATGCAAATGATGTTTCATTCATTCAGTTCTTTTTATAACAAAAAAAACTGACATTGTAAAACTCAAAGGTGTTCTGTAAAATACGTTTATTCCCCCTACATAAAAACAAGCAAATCACGAAACAAGATAGCATTCGGTAGGTTCAGCGAGAATCTCATTTTCAATATGTTTTTATAACTTTCAGTAAGGAAATGAGGTGGCGCCCGCGGCGCTCCAGCCAGGCATTGTCATCATAAACCAGCCGAGGGCTCCTACATAAATCCCAACAGAAGGTACCTTTATACGCATTATGCCATAACACCAAGGATTCCTTTCTCCGAAATACTTTTAAACCCAAGGAATAAGTTGGTATCTGTTTCTTTACCGATATTCTTGGCACAAATAACCCTAAGCAGTTTCTCGGTTTTTCTTTTAAACAAGCTTGTTGTTTACCTACTCTGTCGGGTTTCTTATAGAGGTATTGTACAATAAAAGTTTTATAAAGAACGTTTTTGTCTGTTGTCACTTGCGAGATACATTTTTATCGACAATTCATAAAAAAAATGCTGTTGAGTAGTTATTACAGCAATTTTGGGAGTGTTTTAAAGGTAGAGGCGTTAGTTAAAATAATATACCATGGTATAGTATTGTGGTGTGACGACATTCAACCCGTTTTTGATGAGACAATATTCATACTCGTTTAACAAATATGCATGTATGTATTTATTCACTACTAATAGCTTCTGCCTACAGTTTAAAACGCGTTTAAGGAATAAAAGGAATAAAAAATAGCCTGTATGTTATTCTAGATCCAGATCTTTATGTGTGCAAAATTTCAGCCTGATCCATTCAGTAATTTTGGCGTTTACTTTGGCCTAAAATCTTCACAACGGTACAGCGGCACAAAGTATTTTTATCTTATCTACTCGTCTTGGAAAAAACCGTGAGTAAAAAAGAATAGTAGTAGATTATACTAATAAAAATAACTTTCCAATTTTGGTAAGAGCTTAATATTCATTATTCGTATACTTTTAATTCTCTTAAAAGACGCTCCATCCAAAAGCCTCAAATCATCCCACATTTTCCTCTTTCCCAACAAAAACTGGAATTAATTTTCAAGTCTTGAACGTTTTAAAAATACTCCGCGCCACAAATGCAGAATGCAAAATCTTTCTTGTTCATTTTTCACCAGTCTCAACATAATAACCTCTTGTTGACTTCTGCCCCCGGTCCGACCACTCCACGAGCAATAAAACAGTAATAAATGTTCTGATCCAAAGACAAGAACTAGGGAATATAATAAGTAGATATTGTGAATCGGCGCTAGCGAGTTCAATATTATTGCTTCTGAGATGGTGCTGTAGACTGTTCTGTTCGTTTGCTCTGCCCACTTATCATTATGAGTTCCAATTGCGAGTGTGCATTCGTGCTTGGAGTTTAAAGCTGGGCGTTTTGTCATTTGGAATACTAAGATACTGAGACTGGCTAGGACTGTCGTGCCCTAGAATGAACCAGTAAATAGGGCAAAAAGGAGTTAACTCAATCCGTCTCGTCAATATATAGTATTATGCTGAATAAAACAATTACAACTACAAGAGGTGTCTATCAGGAAGTTTTTTATTTTTAATTCTCTAAACAATAGTGCTGAACGGTGGTCATTATTGCTTACTAGTATACACTTATATCTATTTTTTTAAAACCTAAGCCGTCACCAGAAGACAGAGTGCCCAGAATGCTGGCAGCATTGTCACGTTGAATGGCAATGCTAATTCGTTGACCGAAATAGAAACCAGCATTCCGATCACCTGTGGACTCTATAAGAAGTTTGGTAAGATCTTTATAAGATGATCTTTATTCTGTTAATGTAATTTTCTATGTGCTAAGTACTTTTTTATTATGCTTAAGTGTTTGTATTTACCTAAGGCTACAGGTTTCAACTAATTCTAACTTAATCGTTACCACTATGAAACTTCTATCACGTCCCTTCTTACGAATTCACCGCCCGCCCTAATATTCCATAAAAATATATTAGGTAAGCTCATGTTACCTTCGTCATTCGACGGGCGACAAAACGAGCGACCATTTCAGGAAACACGCTATTTACATTATCGTTATTGCTTTATATGTAACAGCATAATCGTAGTCATAAACAGGGCAATGAATAAATAATTTTCGAGTTGGATGAGCGGCAAAGGATCTTTTGCGGGCTTCATTTCGAGCAGCGTGGATTATCCATATTATCCCAAAATCTCGGAGCGGCAGCTTGCAAGTACGTACAATGATTGCTCATATAAAATGACTCGATTTTAAACAGTTTCTTTTTGATATTGAGTAATATTCACGACTAAATTGCCTTCTGAATAAAGCTCTGCAAAGATATCTAAGACGTACTTTATAAATATTGTTTGTTCCACGGATTCAGGGTTCAAGATTGGTTTTGGTTGTTTTGTTGCTATTCTTTTCAGTTGAGTATTCTGGGTTCATTTTTACTCGGTAGAAAATAATTTTCAAACTGTTTCTTGTTTGACCGTTTATTTACTTCTAAAGTTTTCCTTATAATATTTCGTCGGAAGTCGAAAATAATTTGCTGACGAAATTGATGCCCCAAGGCTTGGCCGACCTATATGCAAACAGTCGTTCTACGAAGGCATTTTGACGTGGTTTTGACAAAGCAATCGTGCGGGGGGCAAGGGACGGGGCGGGGGAGGGACGCTCCCGAGTTGCATACATCACTGCCTTAGTAACTCGGGAGCGTGCCTCCTCCGCCCCGTCCCTTGCCCCCCGCACGATTGCTCTGACAAAACGCCTTCGTCGAACGACTGTATTCCTACAGGTAGGCTGTGCAAGGTCTTGAATGTACTGTACGCCTAGATAGCTTACATACAAGACCGAGGGTTATCTACTGGATAATCTCCTGAGCAAAAATAGATCCAAAACTTCTAAAAATAACTTTGGATATCTATTTGAAAACCACTTACCTCCGTATGTGAAAAGCGAGTCAAACCTCTAACTGCCGGCAAGGTACACTGCCTCACAGAAGTGTCCAAAGGTTTATTTTTTGTCAGCTAATGGAAATTCTTTGTACGGATGTACCGGCCGGATGGGCTACGGCGACTTGGAATCGGATTAGCGTTATCGGCCATAGACCGTGATGGAACCGTCCGGGCATTACTACGTTGCAGATTTTACTATGCTTGAAATAGTTTTTAGCTTTTTCAGGACTTGAAGACTGGCTGATCGGTATCCGTTATCGTCAAGTATCGTAAGTTATTTTTAAGTTCGGATTGACTCCTTCATTGAACGGAAACCAAGCCTATCACACATTAAGTTAACTAAATCTGCTTATTAATAGATTGAAAAGCTAAGGTACCTACTAACTTACAGGTTACTTCATTAGTAAAGCTTATAAAGTTTTGTAGACTACAAACAAAAAAGTTTATCAGGAAGATCAATAATTTAGAGACTTTTACGATTACAACTAAAATTCTATAAACTGTAATTTACTTAAATTCATAACAAAGAAGATTACAATCACACTAATCACACTCATATTATAAATGCGAAAGTTTGGATGGATAGATGGATGGATGTTTGTTACGTCTTCACGCCAAAACTACTAAACAGATTGAGCTCAAATTTTGCACCGGTGTAGCTCTATGCCTAGAATCAAACATAGACAACTTTTTATCCCATAAATCAGTTACCATGGGATAGAAATAACCTCAAAACGTTTCAATAGAAACAACGCGTGCGAAACCGCGGGCAGAAGCTAGTTAAATAATAGAAACAAATTAGAACTAGTACTTATATTTGAAACAATTGAATTAATTGCAGACTGTTGCAAACAATCTACAGGTAGCTCAACTGATTCATCAATACCAGTCGGAAGCGCCCCCAAGACGTCGGCTGCATGTCCTTAAATTCTTTAATAAATAAAGTGTTCAACTTTCAACTACAAGCTTAGAAAGTTCAAGCACTTGATTTTCCTGTTACGAGCACGTTTAAATAATGCGGAAACTATTTACCGGACTTGGTTCAACCTTAACCATACACGTTTTATCAAACAATATTACGAAAGCCTCGACTCGATTCATATTTATTCCCGTAATAGTTTCAGCTCGTTTCGATACACAGTATCAGAGACAATGCAAAATAAAGAGCACTTCGCATCCGCTTGGGCTTTGCGATAACAGACGTAGGCGTCTGAATGATCGGCCCAACTGTGCTCTCTAGACTATTGACTTTGGTGGACCTGTATTTGTTCCATACTGTGTAAACTGTAGTAAATCATTATAAAAGAAAGTTTCTTGCAAAAAAGAGTCTTCCTTAATCTCTCTCTTTGAACTTTTATAAACAACTTTTACGTTTTTCGCCATTGAAAAATGTTAGAAGGGTAATCTATATTATATAAAAATGAACCCGTTTTCCTTGGTCATGGCATCACGCGTGAACGGCTGGACCGATTTCGCTAATTCTTTCTTTGTTGTTTGTTATTGTCAGGAGAAGGTTCTTATGAAAGAAAAAATTAAGAAAGTTGGAAACATAAATTTCCACGGGGGCGAAGCCGCGGGGCGCAGCTAGTAAACGAAAAAAATTGAGGTCCGTAAACTAAAATAAAGAAGATATAAAAATGTTTTTGACGAGTCTTAGTAAATCTTCGACAATTTCCGAGTAGTAAACCGATAGTCCAAGAGTCTGATAATTCCGAATACAGAATAATATTAATAGGTAAGATAACCTTAAAATGACTCTCCCTTTTGAGGACTAGCTTTCCGTATTGCTACACTTTTGTCTGCGGTCTATGTCCCTAGATATTGCTATGAACCTATGTGAATCTCACTACTTCCCTCATACCTAATATCTGCGGTCTATGTCCCTAGATATTGCTATGAACCTATGTGAATCTCACTACTTCCCTCATACCTAATATCTGCGGTCTATGTCCCTAGATATTGCTATGAACCTATGTGAATCTCACTACTTCCCTCATACCTGATATCTGCGGTCTATGTCCCTAGATATTGCTATGAACCTATGTGAATCTCACTACTTCCCTCATACCTGATATCTGCGGTCTATGTCCCTAGATATTGCTATGAACCTATGTGAATCTCACTACTTCCCTCATACCTAATATCTGCGGTCTATGTCCCTAGATATTGCTATGAACCTATGTGAATCTCACAACTTCCCTCATACCTAATATCTGCGGTCTATGTCCCTAGATATTGCTATGAACCTATGTGAATCTCACAACTTCCCTCATACCTAATATCTGCGGTCTATGTCTCTAGATATTGCTATGAACCTATGTGAATCTCACTACTTCCCTCATACCTGATATCTGCGGTCTATGTCCCTAGATATTGCTATGAACCTATGTGAATCTCACTACTTCCCTCATACCTGATATCTGCGGTCTATGTCCCTAGATATTGCTATGAACCTATGTGAATCTCACTACTTCCCTCATACCTGATATCTGCGGTCTATATCCCTAGATTATTGCTATGAACCTATGTGAATCTCACTACTTCCTTCATACCTAATATCTGCGGATTATAACCAACAGTCACCCAATCCTATCCCCTAACTAAGAGGACGGTTGAGCCGATTTCTGTCCAACCGCTCACTTGTTAGCGGTGAGGCAAAACGGTTGGTACTCTGAGAAATAATAGATGGCTCTATATACGATAGGAGGATGATTGACACGCTTTTAAGCCCCACGGGAAGACAGTAGGGCGGATTGGCCCAAACGTCCCCTAGGGGACTGTGCGACGACGGTTGGTCATAATCCATAACAAAACTAAGCAATATTGCCCTAAAACCAGTCTTTGGAATAAATTAATAGTGCTTTTCTGGTAAAAGAGTCTACACACCAAAGAAACTTATCACACTGGAGATTCGGGAGCGATTTTAAGGCGACTGCACAGCGAGCTGCGATTACTAAACGCGGCAAACACGCTGGCCACCCTCGGCGTCGTCGCGGCATGCTCGCTGGGCATTCGCCTTGTTTTGAAGTCGCACGCAAATCGCCAGTGTGATAAGACTCAAAGTCGCCGAACCGCCGATATTTTGACAAGAGACTGTCGTATTTAATCTATCGTAGCTCGAAGAATTCATTACAGATGTAAGCGAGTCAACTACGAACCTTCTTTGAGAGTGCGGTTATGTCGCGCGTGTTCCGCCTCTCTCCGACCACTACAAGCGCTCTCTTCTAACACAAATATGTTCGTTGTTAAAACACTGTCGGCTACCTACCATATTCATGCACTGAAAAGTCACACCAACCCGCCCAAAAGTAGAGCTTAGAATTGCAGATATTGTATAAAAATAACCAATCAAACTCAGACAATTTCATGCACTGAAAAGTCGCACCAACCCGCCCAAAAGTAGAGCTTAGAATGCACTGAAAAGTCGCACCAACCCGCCCAAAAGTAGAGCTCAGAATGCACTGAAAAGTCGCACCAACCCACCCAAAAGTAGAGCTTAGAATTGCAGCTATTGTATAAAAATGACCAATCAAACTCAGACAGTTTCATGCATTGAAAAGTCGCACCAACCCACCCAAAAATAGAGCTTAGAATGCACTGAAAAGTCGCACCAACCCGCCCAAAAGTAGAGCTTAGAATTGCATCTATTGTATAAAAATAACCAATCAAACTCAGACAGTTTCATGCACTGAAAAGTCGCACAAACTCGCCCAAAAGTAGAGCTTAGAATTGCATCTATTGTATAAAAATAACCAATCACACTCGGACAGTTGATTAAATAAAGAGTTTCTAGCAGAAGCCACACGCTACCTCCGATATTGAATTTTATTAACTCGTAAAATAACAACAACTCGAATCATAAAACTATTGAAGTTTGCAAAACTTAGTTATTGCTTTCTGCAGACATTAGTTAATCTATTTGCTGCTTATTAGATTTATTAAGCTTTGTTGGCGTAGAGGGAGTTAGGTCGACGTTCAATAAAAATGTGGGTTCAAATCTCTGTTAGTAATGTTTTTGTGGCACTGCGGGCGAAGGAGGCTGCGTTTTCTATTTCTGCCTTGGGACAAATGTTTGTACGATCTGCAAATATTTGTTCCGGGTGTTCTGGGTATTTTCTATGTAAAGTAAAAAATATCTATCTATGTAATGTATTGTATTAAGTATTATCAGTCGTCTAGTACCCATAACACAAGCTTTACTTAGCTGATGCTGTGTGATTTGTCCAGCACTATTTTACTTATTGTGAGCTAAGATGTTCTAATTAAGTAAAACAATTATTGACCCCATTATAACTTAATTTAAAAAGTTAGAAAAAAAAGTACAAAATTTGATGAATGTTTGGATGAATGTTTGTTACCTCTTCACGCTAAAACTACAAAACGGATCTGGCTACTATATATTTTGAAAATTGTCGTTAAAGACCTTGAATAAAAGGCTTCTTTTTATTCTGATAAACTAATAGTTCATAAGCACGATGCATTTAATTAATCCAAAGACACTAAAGATCCATTATGAATTATCGTAAAAACTAACTTCGCCATAGTTAACAGAAATAACGACTAAGTAGGTACCGAGTCGTTATTTTTGTACATCTAGGAATTCTAAAACCGAGAAATAGACCACAAGTACCTACTTGAGGTCTATTTTGGCTAGACATCCATCCTACATCCATCCATCCATGCATCCATCCATCCAAGATATTTTATGGCAGAAAAGGCAATTAATAAAATCTTCACAAAAACTGATAACAATAACAGAAAACAATAAGAATGGCTAGGTTATTACTCAAACACAAATTTCAACAACGCATAAATAGATAAAAAATTGTTTATGGCACACTTATCAAAATAATATACAACAAAAATTACAAAATAATGTGACAATCGGCAGTCTTATCGCTCGAGAGCGATCTCTACAACACAACCGTGGATGGATATGATCGTTGGATTGAAGATCTGTGTGCATTGTTATGTAGCTAATACATATCTTACATTCAAATACCGACAAAAATTACAAATATCTCTAAATATAATATACCTACATATAAATACCTATATAAATATATACACACATATCTATATTTTATAAATTGTACAAGCGCAGCGAAAAAGGTTCAAATTCGAATATTTTAAAATAAATAAATAAATAATGCTGGACAATCCACACAGCATCATCTAGCCCCAAGCTAAGCAGAGCTTGTGTTATGGGTACTAGATGACTGATATACATAACTAGACGATCGCCTCGCGGTTTCACCCGCGTAGTTCCCGTTCCCGTGGGAATTCCGGGATAAAATATAGCCTATGTCACTCCCTGAAAAGTAAGCTTCCTAACGGTGAAAGAATTTTTCAAATCGGTCCAGTAGTTTCGGAGCCTATTCAATTCATACAAACAAACAAACAAAAAATCAAACCTTTCCTCTTTATAATATTAGTATAGATATAATACATTACATGGATAGATATTTTTTATTATACATAGAAACGACCAGAACACCCGGAACAAATATTTGTAGATCGTACAAACATATGTCCCAAGGCGGGAATCGAACCCGCAACCTCCCGCGCCGCAGGCGGACCTTCGCCCGCCGCGCCACCGAGGTCGTCAAATATGAACGGACGATTTGGATCTGAAATTGAATTAATACCAATGTCATAAAATTATTTCCACCGATATTTCTCTGACTTTGTAATCCATTGTTTACAAAGATCTAAGATTTCAAAACTGAGGTAATCATAATATATCTTCAGTGAGTTAAGAAGTATAGTATAGTGAAATATACCAGTGTCATAAAATTATTTCAAAAAAGATCTAGGATTTTAAAACCGAGCTAACCTTAAATATCTTCAGTGAGGTATGAGGTACCTATGTATATGAGGTAAAGTATAGTGAAATACATACACCTGAAGGATTATGTAGATGAAAGGCGGGTTGTGGCACGCATCAAAGTCCGGCCAGTGGACACGTGCTTTGCATACATGAACACCATGGGCATGTTATTGCGAATAAAGCGTTTACAATAATATCCATACTATTATTAAAATTTCGAAAGAAACTCTGTCTGTCTGTCTGTCTGTCCGTCCGTCCGTCCATCCAACCAGCCAGCCAGCCATCAACCCTACATCCATCCATCCTACATCCTTCCATCCATCCATCCATCCATCCATCCATCCATCCATCCATCCATCCATCCATCCATCCATCCATCCATTCATCCATCCATCCATCTACCCATCCATCCATCCATGCGTCCATCCTGCCAGCCTGCCTGCCTACCTACCTGCCTGTCAGTTACGTTGCGCGTCTAAACGGCTGAACGATTCCTAATGAAATTTGGCAGAGAGTTAACAGTATCCCGGGGACGGACTTTGGCTACTTTTACATTAGAAAAGCGCGAGCTAAACCGCGGACAGGAGCTGGTATTCTTATACTTCCGGGTGCGAATATTTCTTTTGATGTCGGACATTCGATTCGAAAATATACTTATATTTTCCTCTTATAACTTTATTTTTATTTGAATACCTTTAATCTGACACGTATGGTCGGTGCTGAAAGTGTTTCATAAATGTTTTGGTGCAAAAAGTAAGACTAGCCTGATTCATAGCCATTAGTCACCTTTCTGATAAAGATTATTGAGGATTTCTAAGAAATCAAATAATATTGCAAAAATTTCGACTTCGACGGGAATTGAACCCGCGTCGTCCCCTCAGTACGGGAATGTGATAACCAACTACACCACGGATTTGAGTATTTGAGGTTCAGTACTAAAAAGAACTAATAGCAGCTTTATACATGAAAAATAAGTTCTATACACGCTAGGTAAGATTCAAAATATGGGATACGAGAATGGTGAAGAGAGGTACCTAGAACTATTCTGCTGATGTCGTGGTACCAAAATACTCCTACCTGTTACTGACTCTTGCGGCGACTCAGAAAATTGGGACCAATAAATTATTCCTTAATTCGATTCACTCGAAACTCTGTATAAATCTTGTTTGCTAGTTTAGAGCAAACCCTGACATAGATAATAGGCTACTTATTATACCGAAAGTACGCGTGCGAAGCCGCGGGCAGAAGCTAATGAACTATAAACTAAATAATGAATGACTCACGTCAGCTTTTTACAAAACTACCCTAGGGGGTAGGTATGCGATAAATTTTTGAAAGTATGTTTTCCACTTGGATGATGCCGCGGGGTGCAGCTAGTCACACTAATATTATAAATGCGAAAGTTTGGATGGATAGATGGATGAATGGATGGATGGATGGATGGATGTTTATTACCTCTTCACGCCAAAACTACTGAACGAATCAGGCTGGAATTTTGCATACAAGTAAGTAAGTCTAACCCTAGAATCAAACATAGACGACTTTTTATCCCATAAATTAGTTGCCATGGGATAGATATAACCTCAAAACGTTTCCATAGAAACAACGCGTGCGAAGCCGCGGGCAGAAGTTAGTGTGAAATAAATCCTAACGACATGCTAAACAACAAAAAAGTACAACTAAGCTCACAAGTCACAACAATATAGCCAAAGCGCACCGGTCCTGTAACGTGATTTCCCAAATCGAGCTCTCGAGTGCTCTTCAGTAAAGGAGCCGACTCTCAAGCATCGCTTTTAGGAACGCGATACATGTCAACTGCCGGGAATTGACCAGCGGGGTAAGATCCTTTATACAGTGTAAAGGTCGAACCGCACTTGAGCGGCGAGGCGCGGACGGACGCGGCCAAATATTAATTCTATTAATTGGAATCATGCTAATCACATTTCAGCGGCACGGCGCGGCGCGGCGCTGCAGATTTGAGTCCGAGAGAACATTTTGTTGCGCCGCGCCGCTAGTGCGGTATACGCGGCGCGAATATTCTAGTCAGTTGTACGATTATAGGGTGAATTAATTACAATTTATGATATTCGGATTTTTCCCTTTACTTGTGCTATAAGACCTTGCTGCTCACCAAGTTTCATGATTCTACTATGTCTACGGGAAGTACCCAATAGGTTTTGTGTGCATGGGAAATTTCAAAATATTCGGACATAAACAACGAACGGCTGTAACTTTTGAGTGCGTTGACTTAGAAGTTTAATTTATATCACGGCTTCAAGAGGTTACGGATTTGAGTATTAGAGGTTAATTTCATTTCGATACGTCCACGTGTTCCTGAGAAAAGAGGGTCGACAGACGAATAGACAGACAGACAAACAGACAGACGGACAAGTGATCCTATAAGGGTTCCTTTTTTCTTTTTGAGCAACGGAACCCTAAAAATTTACATTACATGAACCAAACCAGAATTTTTCAATTATAATTTCTCTTCATCTTTAAATGACGTCCATCTTAAAAGAAATCTTGCCACGATTTTTTGCGCCGCGCCGCTCCGCTGCCGCGCAATGCGTTTGGGAGAGGCCACGCCGCGCCACGCCGCTCAAGTGCGGTTGGACCTTTAGTGTTGGTTTAGTTGAGAAATTTGTAGAATGGAATAGTTAAGTTACTGAGGCCAGTGTCAGTGTGAATATGGCAGTTCTTATATTGGAATTTGACAAGGTTGTCACACTAGTCACACTAGTGTTATAGTTGTGAAAGTTTGGTTGTTTAGATGTATGGATAGATGGATGTTTGTTACCTCTTCATGCCAATACTACTGAACTGACCGGGCTGTATACAGGTAGTTTTAGGCCTGGAATAAAAATGTTTTACTTGTTATAATATATATCAGTTCCTGGGATAGAAATAACCATAAAACGTGTCCAGAGAAACAATGCGTGCAAAGCCGCGGTCAAAAAGTAGTATTTTTATACAGCGTGTTATTTTTAACTGAGACAGTAACTATAGGAAATTCTGACCTTAGAAGATTGTTAAAATTGTTGAAGATTGTAAGTTTTTGTAAAGTGGGACGAATCGTTCCTGATTCTTCCCACTTTTTCAAGGCAAACTTTAGTACTGTCAACCACACACTTGCCATTTGGTCAAGCCTAATTTGTAAATAAAAATCCCTAATGAGTGTTCTACCAATAAAAATATAAGTACTAAATTTATAATTTTTTTCTTCTAAGAAGACGAAGAAAGAATCAACAAGTCCAACGACATGGATAATAAAGTGGTAACTATACCTTTGCTTCTTTACTTATTAAAGTCACCTTTCACTGACAAGCGTTTACATTATCCAGGATTACACTTTTTCATCAGAGTAGGGTATTGTCCTTAGAATGCACAAAAAGTACCCACCTTTTACAGTGTTGACTTCAAGAACTATTTTGACTGCTCGAGCCAAATAAATGGGTTAATGAAGGGGGAAATGACGTCATTCATCTTAGTTGGATTCCACTTACCATCCTACTGCTACGTTGCCGGGCTTAATTCACTTCATTAATGTTTTTTTCGAGACGGCAAACAGAGATTACTTGAAATTATATAAATTTGAAATGAGCTTTCATAATCCTATTCGTGGAAGTTATTTTCTATTACCCCTTTTATTACCCACCCTATTTTTATTTTTTATAATTTACGGGAAAAGGCCTTAGGGATGGAGGTTAGGGGTGCGTCTAGAATAAGTAACTTGTTCACGGTATTAAAATCTTAAATAATAACACGTCTACATTATAAAACATGTTGAATAACTATGATTTGTAGCATGTTTTGTTGCTTAATCTGGACATCTAAATACACGCATATATAAGTATACCTTCTAAGACGCTAAAATAGGTAGGTTACCTATGTTTTAATATTGAAATAAAATAAATCAAATCAAATAGTTTATTTGCAAGAATACAAAATTATACAATATGTCAGATCATAGAACTAGTTAAGTCATTGTATTCAGCCTGCACGCAGGCGTGCAAATATTATGCGAGTCATATTATTAAAATATATAAAGTTAGTTAAAATTATATTAGTCATGTAAGTTACAATTCAAATTTCCAAATATTCGTTCACCGTATAAAAACACTTTTCAAGTAGCCATCCTCTTAAGTTATTCCTAAATATATTATTCCGGAAGCCTTCAAAATTTGGTGAAAAAACATAGAATCAATGTTTTATCTTTATTTTCTAAGCCAAAATCCCCTTCAGATGAATCGTAGTCGGTACCCATATCTTTCAAACAAATCCGTGTTCTTTTCAAATGCTTCGATTCGGGACCTCTGGATCGGAACCTGTGGTTTCAATCCCCGGCCTCTAAATATAGGGAATCGATCCCCTATCGAAATAGGAGCCCATTCATTTTAAACTAACCACCTTGTACCTTGTACGTGTCTGATCTTACCGTACGAAGTCGTAATTTCAAATGGCTGGAATGGAATAAGTCATGTTTTTTATGACTTATTACGTCTAGAGTCTGAAATAATTTGACGTGTTTTAAAAAACGAATGATTGAGTCATGTTTTTTATAACTTTTTACCATACGTCTAGAGACTGAAATAATTTGGAAAATAATTTTTAGTTTGTTTTAAAAAACGATAAACCGACTTCAACTCTTTGTGTGGCAACATCTAGTTAAAATTCGAGTCTAATTTAGTTTATGACACATCGATCTATCCAATAACAAAAGAATTATTGAAATCGGACTACTCTGTAAAAAGTTATGCGTGGTCAAACATTACCTACAATCATTGAGTAAACAATCAATCATCCCCTGTATTCCTACCCTTGGGTTAGAGTTTTTTTTCCAAATTTTAATGGACCGCCTTCAGGGTATACCCCTTCCAATAAAAATAATTATCGAAATTGGACTACTCTGTAAAAGTTATGCGTGGTCATACATATAAAAAAAATATACGCGTCCACTTCAGAACCTCCTCCGTTTTTCGTCGGTTGAAAAATATCGGGAATCTTCCTACCTGATTAAGTTATTGGGTACCTACAAAATTTTATGTTTAGGATTTAGATACCTTTTCTTAAATAATCTGCTATCATCAAAGTTTCCCCAAAATCCAACACCAACATACTTTTGCCGGTAGTGTGTAGCGAGAATTAATTAATGACGTCTAATGGAGCGTTGAAACGTTTACATAATGTTAATTGCGATGTTCTATCAACATAGATCAAAAGTTATCGATCATTCGATTTAATATCGAATGCCAAATTGTCTATTGAAACCGAATAAATCATGTTTTGGGAACTTGATGGATGGTTTACATTGATTTCAATAGTTAATCATTTTATTAGTGTATATTGTGTCCGAAAACATTACAAATGTACCTAAAAAGCCACACATAGTGGACACTACATCCTCTCTTTTGATAGGGTCAGCGGTTTTCTTTGAGGCTCAAAGTCAGCAACTGTGATCTAAAACTAAGAACAACAATAAGAAAAAGGGCAGGGAAACTTGAAGAAACCCCTACATTAGTACCTAACTTAAGTAGGAAAAGTAGCAAGGTAATCAGTCGGCGAGCATGTTAGTTGGTTTGAATGGACGCCCTGCAAAGTGCACTTACGGCAGTTATGCCACGCTGCACTGCCCTGATAGCTGGTGTGCTCAAGAACAGGGAAATCAATGGATCCGCTTAGTACTATGTGTTTTTGTTAGTATGGGTGATTTTGAGATCATTAAATGTTGCAGACGATTTACAAACGGATCGGTCAGTTAAACAAAATTTGTTACCATTCAATCAAAGTCAATTGCGACATTCTTTCACTATACCTTTATCCGTCAGTACTTTTTAGAAATGTAGAGGTCATGGTGGAATACCTGGAAGAGTTTGGGGGAGACTTTTGCTCAGAAATGGGACAAAAAAAGTTATTTAAAAAAAGAGGCCAAGGCCTGGTTCAGCTGGTTCTATGACGATGACCCTAGAGATCATCGTCACAGAACCAGCTGAACGCGATTCAATTTTTATCATTGACAGTCCTACTAATATGGCTTGATCATTAATGCCCACCGTGTCACTACCTTATCAGCAACATAGTACATTCGAAAATACATTATTAATAAATAATAAACCTTCTAGTTTGAATTCACCTCCAATTTCCCCGTGAGTTGCTTTACCAATTGCTATTAGGTAATTTTGAGTAGCTATTATTAGCATACAACTTCCCCGGAAACCTCAATACACATATCAACATATTGCTTGGATACCGTATCAAATTTACAGGTCCTGTTCGTGAATTTCATAGCCAATATTAAATTACGTTCTTGGTTGACTGCCTCTATAGGGTTATCTTAATCCACTTAACCTTATAAGGTTCATAGTGAGGGCTTTATCACAAACTTAAACTGAAAGCTTCTCATTCGCCTTCTTAATAGCAATCATGACATAGTCATTGTTTACGGCTCTTGTACTTGTTAAAACATCGACCTTATCGACATGCACCGAATTATTTGAAACTAAAACCGGATTTTTATTGCTAGGCCATTTTTCCACAATCTAGATTCAATAGGTATTCATTATAATGCGAGAATCTAAAAAGTTAGTTGTAGTAGATATTCTTAGCTACTGCCTGTGGGTTTATCAATCCACTATTACAAGTCTTTGATCCATAAATACGATACATGTGCTTTATTAAATCCACAACACAGTCAGTGAGCGATTCTTTGAAAGCGATACCCACCCAAAGGCAGATAAACTTTTGCAAGTCCATTTTCCGTTTCAAATTCAACGCACACGTAAACGTACTTCTACCGTCGATATTATATTAAGACCCCTCCTTTGTCGGCGGAATAGTTGCGGAGTATTAGGTAATAGAGCAGGAGCAAATCACGTTACGGCCCTTAGCTATTAGGCTCGAGTCCTCTTTAAGTGTATTATGGGCTATTTATCGTGACCGCCTCATCATGGATGGCTGATGTCACTCTCACGTCCCCTCTTTAAAGTACCACATACACGGTCACTCCGATCTATAGCACGTCATGGATCTAAAAACCACTGTATATGTACAAGAACAAAATT
Source organism: Eupithecia subfuscata (assembly GCA_963564075.1). NCBI lineage: Eukaryota > Metazoa > Arthropoda > Insecta > Lepidoptera > Geometridae > Eupithecia > Eupithecia subfuscata. The sequence goes on from OY751098.1 coordinate 7,752,679, forward strand.
AAAATTTTAAACTCCCTATAGATTTTCGTAAAACATAGCTAAGAACCCTCGGGGTACAATTATCTATGACGCAAAAAAACTAAATGAAAATCGGTTCATCTGTTTGGGAGCTACGATACCACAGACAGATACACAGATACACAAACACACAGACACACATGTTAAACTTATAACACCCCTCTCTTTTTGCGTCGGAGTTTAAAAATCACAGACTGGACCATTATGTGATGCGGATCGGAGTGATATATGGCCACTCTAAGAAAGGAAAAATATTTTTCTGGTTACAGTTTTAGCATGTGAAAGCCAAGAATTGTATCGGGTAGTGTATTTTTCGACTAGACTATGATTCACCGGTGGGTTTTACGTCAACGATTATGGACAATATGGACATGGACGATGACTGAAGTTTTTGAGCATTTCTCCCATAGGTACTTCTCTAATTCAAGACAAAACACTCGTATCTTTTAAGTCTGAATCTGAATATCAATATATACAATCTGAATATATACAAAGCTTAATTATTTGCGCGTAAAACTTATTCACAAGGAAGCCTTTATTCACAAAGAAAATTACAATCAAATGATAGAAATAAACTAGAACTAGTATTTACAATTGAAACAATAGAGCTAACTGCAGACTGTTGCAAACAATCTACAGGTAGCTCACTTATTCCTATTATTTTCTGTAACATTATCAACAACAACTCAACACTAATAAAACTAATAACTTCAGGCTAGCGAGGATGCCTGGAAATTATGAACCAACTCATTTATGTTATACCTCCCAGGGTTCTGAGTAATGGAATTACATGTTTTATATTTGAAATGCGCTGTTCCGTCGTTTTTGTATTTTTATCAGTATCTGTAAAACTACTCCTAAGTATATTGGAATCTACGTTAAATATAACTCTCTGGTATTGGCTTAACTTGCGTAACTCCTGAGCCCTGAAGACATTTTATAAAAAGAAATTTACGGTCCGGAACAAACAAACGTATTGCGGTGTCCCCAGCAAGAAATACGGTTTTGATACGGCACCTACCTAGGTTCTGTAGAAATGCTTCTTTCCAACTGACATCCTTTTCCGTTGCAGAAGAAGTAGGCACTTAATTCGGTAGCCTTGTTTTAGATTTTTTCAGATCTGTGTTCTTTTGGAAATGAATAAATATAATATATTAAATTGGTCTAATTTGAACGTGTACATAGAGCATATTTACATGGAAAGACAGTGTCCTTACTTTAGGCATAAAACCGGGGCATCGGGGGCTGGCAGCAGCGCCTCCATCAGAACTGATCCACCACTGAACTGCGATTTCCAACCAGCATGTCCAGCGTGGAGACTATGGCATTACCCTGATTACCCCATGATACGAGCCAATACGGCTCTTATCAAGGGAGGCTTATGACCAGCAGTGGACTGGTAAAGACTTTAATATTGATGAGGGTAGGAGTAAAATTCAGATGGATTTTTCAGTTAATTACAGACTGAAAGATGGTCAAGCTGAAACTATTATGACTTCCATGAGGGTCTTAGGACCCTAAAATCGGGGAAACCCTTTCATTAAAACAAACAATGCAAAATAAACAGACCGTACAAACATGAATTACTCGAAACGAATTGTTCGAAGAAAAGCCATGTCATGGCGCAATGTGGAGCCTAGTTTACTTAGTCGAGCAAATATCGATGCATCAACCTGATATTTCTGGACAGAACTTTTAGTTATAAATACTATTAGGGCGTTCTATAGGAACTTAACACATTAAAGAAACACCATTTGGTCTTAGTTTTACTGTTTAAGCCAAGCATCATCTGTCAAACTTTGTATAAATAAATTTACTTTAATTTACCATGTTAATGAATATACTTATCAAAGTTTTTACAATAGTCATTGACTTAACTTTAGGATTTAACAAAATAATATTATTATTCGTCTCAGACAAGTCAGAAATTGCATACCTAAAGAGACTCTCTATCACTATAAAATCCAATAAACTTCTATTGAAGAAAATTCAATTGACCAAACCAAGAGGTTCAAACGAAGAATACTAAAATCGTCTGCAGGATAGCAATTTAGAAAATAAATCCACATTTCAGGCTAGTAATGACCCTAAAACAGATCTCAGGTAGACAATTAATTTCGACGAATACAGCACAATAGAGCAGATCAAATCATAAAAAGTAAATACAAACGAATCAATGATTACAAATCGATATCAGTAAAAACTACCGTGGATGTTTCCCAGATTTTTAGCAAACGCGAAATTGCTGCGAAATAGCACTTACTGGCAATTCCTATGCAATTGGTAGTGATTGTAGCGCTGTTTGCTTCCAGTGTTGCTAGCCAGTACCCAGCTGGTCCGTATTAAACCAATAAATATTCATTATGAACTTGCTTAATTCCACAAAGCACTATTTTACTATTTCCGTAATTTAAGCTTAACGAGAATAGCGGCCGAGAAATTAGCAATTGGTTGGTGGCTTTTAGACTTGATACTCGTAGGTCATCATCATCAGCCTGTATACGTCTGCTGAACATAGGCCTCCCCCAAAGCGACCTGCAAGGGTATTTTAATTCGTCGGAAAGGCCGTCGAGTCGAATTCGATATAGGATTTTTCTTTTTTAAAAGCTTCCGATATGGAGTCCTGAGCCACCTCCATCTATCGACCTTCTCGTATGTATTTTAGTCTATCATTTTTATTACAATCGCTGATTTAACAGTAGGTACACCGACTTATGGTAGAAGCCATACATAACACACCGCGATTAATCGAAACCTATACAAACAATCGAAATAATGAAACATTTTCCAGCACTGCCATATATAATATTAAAATCAGACTATTATTACCTACCTATTTTTGTGGGATGGATATTGCAATTTGATAATGGAATTATTATCTCTATTCTAAACCATTGCAAACAGCGAAAACAACTCAGAAAAAGGTGATTTTGTTCATAAAAAGTGAGCAAGTCGTAGGTACCCATAATGGCTATCATTGTTCACGGTGATGAAATCAGTGCATTTGGCACTGGTTGGTAGTACTTGTAGCGATTGGAAGTTCTCGCCTCAGTTATCTGAAAACAAGTTTCTGTACAATAGACTAACAAGGATTATTGGAAGTTAGTTTTCGAAATCTTTTCCCAACTTGTCGATACGTGGTTTCAAAGTTTATATGTAGCTATTTGGAGTTCGTAGTGCCTATTAAGAGATTATTAGATCTTATGCTTTTTGTAGCGAAGCTCATTTTTGCCTTGGAATCGTCATTTATTTTAATTTGTCGAATTCTAAAGAGTTTGTTTATTTACTTCTAGTTTCTGCCACGCGTTGTTCTATGGAAACGTTCAAAGATCCCATGGGAACTGATATATTGGATAAAAAGTAGCCTAGTTTTTCCAGCGTTTTATTCCAACTAGTATCTAAACAAAATTTCTCATGTAATTTGTAAAGGCTGGTAATGGTGATGATGATGGGAAGCCATCATCATCACCATTACCAGCCTTTACTACTCTAGTAGATATTTTTTTTCATGAAGGAAATTGAAAACTTACAATCATTAATAGCAACATATTAAAACTAGTATTTACAATTTGAAAAAAATTTAGCTAAATGCAGACAAAAATTGTTGTAAACAATTTTCAGGTAGGTATGGTTAATAGAGTTAAGTACAACAAACATTCGTCAAAGCAAGCAATAAAATTTACTTATAATTTGATGGTGTTTTCGAAGCCCATAAAGGGTGCCCTGCTTTGCTCTAGTCCTGTAGTTGTCATCGTGATTTTCGAACACAACTTTTGACATAAAAAAATACTTGTAAGTTTATTGAAATCTTCAGCCACCTTGGATTGGCACCAAAGCTTATACAAGAATATCGTTTGTTTCTATAAGCCATTCACAAAGAAAATTACAACCAAATTAATAGACAAAAATTAGAACTATATTTACAATTGAAACAATTGAGCTAACCGCAGACTGTTGCAAGCAATCTACAGGTAGCTCAACTGATCCATATCAATGACGACCGATGTGGCGCGGCGGGCGAAGGTCCGCCTGCAATGCAGGAGGTTGCGGGCTCGATTCCAGCCTTGGGATAAATATTTGTTCCGGGTGTTCTGGTCGTTTCTATGTATAATAAAAAATATCTATCTATGTAATGTATTATATTATGTATACAAGTCATCTAGTACCCATAACACAAGCTTTGCTTAGCTTGGGGCTATATGATGTTTGTGGATTGACCAGCATTTTTTTTAAATTATATATCTATACCAGTCGGAAGCGTCCCCAAGACGGCTGCATTGCCCCGCTGTATTGCAATGCTGATGGGTCAAGCGTCGCTTCGACCAGACGCTCAGATATTTTTTTTAAAAATTACTTATTTCTTCACTCTCAAGATCTCTAAAAATAGGAGCAAAGCAAATTCCTATACGAAAAATCAATAGCATTGATAACTCCCAGCTATCTGCCATACACATTCGATTGAAAGATCAGAGGTCGAAAAAACCTACAAACAGCTAATTGAATCACGTCAAGTCTGTGATAGACAGAGTAGATGACTGTCTTTGTCCCCTCGTCCGGACTCAGCTTGACAGACAGATAGTCAGCGGAATGTACATGTCTGCGTCATGTTGCCATGTCAGTCCATCCATACGCCGATAGTTCGCATTCAATTTCCGCAGGACGGCGTGCGAATGCCGTGCCAGCAATGTATTATTACGCCGATAAATTCGATACGTTTGAACTGTTTATGCTGAAGGAGCATTGCAATCTGCTTAAAAATTCGTAATAAAGATTTTAACTGCTTATAAACTGTCGTCGTCGAATGATTTGATTTGATTCACTGTCATCGTCTTTGGGATAAGTACCTACCTTAAGTAGCTCGTTCCTCATTTGTTTCTTTTGTTTGTTAAATCTGCCACTTCAAGGTGAATGGATTCATTATGCCGTTTTGAGGTCCAAATAAAACAAACCACCAAAAAAAACTTGCTAACGTCACGGCGTCAATAGCATTCTCATAACCTGTATTCTCAGAACAGAAAGTACCTACTTCTGTGTGCTTCTGTACTCCTTACCCCTTTATGTTCCTTACTCCCTTTATTGTGTTCTTTATCAGTGGCTACACGTGCATTTCTCCGAATTTCTCAAATCGCGCTGCAAGATGCTCTCAGTGTATTTCGCCTCTAAGACAATACGACTCATAACTTCCCTCATTGATATTCAGGTTGCGAGCTGCAAGTGGAACAAATTTTTAAAATTGAATCTAGGAAAACGAGCCAGTCTGATACAAGCATACCGGACACAATGTTTTTGTATTTTGTGGTTAAAATACGAATTTGAAAGCGTGGTATCAATACAGTTACGGATTCTAGCGGGCTGTACCTCTAAAACGTAAGTTTTTACCAATTTGTATGTACCTTACCTTATGAATTGACTTGCAGACGGTTTCTATAAATAGTCAGATCGTCAGATAGTCATTTTATTGGTAAAATCATTTACAAGTCAAAGTACAATTTAAAGCAGTTACCTAAGTTAACCAATGGCTATAGTGTTCGGAAAATGCATATTTTGGTTAGACTTCATCTTGATGATGTTACTTACTGGTCACACTTCTCACTGTCACACTGATCACACTAATATTATAAATGTGAAAGTTTGGATGTTTAGATGTATGGATGGATGTTTGTTACTTCTTCACGCCAAAACTGCTGAACGGATCGGGCTGAAATTTTGAATAGATGTAGTTCTAGGCCAATAATAAAACATAGACTATACATGGGATAAAAATATCTTTTAAACTCGTTTCCATAGACACGAGTGCGAAGCCGCGGGCAGAACCTAGTATTAAATGGGTCAAACTCAGAAATGATGTACATTGTGACAATAGGGTATTTTACACCCATTTTTGATTTGATTTTTTCACACATAGATTAAAATAACCTAAAGAAGTTGTCCCAAAAATTTTTAAACTTAGATTTTTAATCTTTTCATCAATCAGAATTATATATTGGAAATGAAGTAGCGCATTTTATTGTTGCAGTGGAATAAGAGTTAAGTATATTTTTTATAGGTGTAAATTTAACTTTGCGGCGACTTTGTTCTATCAGAAAATCATTTTTAACCGATTAATTTTAATATAATTTTGCTTAGGTTCAGGCTTAAGGTTTTTTATTGGTTAGTTTGATTCGCGTTTATGAGAACGACGTCAGGGTTCCATTCTAAAAACAAAAAATAGGTGAACCCATGTATAAAAATAAATAAAATTCAAAATACTAGTTATTCATTTTCCTAACAAGGTTCCTAAATAGGTTGATGAATTCAATGAAAATACAATAACGGGTACACTCAGCTTATTTTAAAGCCAACGTGCCTTTGTAACTTGAATATCTATCGCAAGATTCATAATACACACAACTACCTAATAGGAGCATTTACGAGGTAATAGATACCGACATTTGACACTTTTTACACTCAACTACCTATTAATAATGATTGACGTCTTGAATTAATATTTGACGGCCTCGGTGGTGCGGCGGGCGAAGATCCGCCTACGCCGCAGGAGGTTGCGGGTTTGATTCCCGCCTCGGGACAAATGTTTATACGATCTGCAGATATTTGTTCAGGGTGTTCTGGATGTTTACTATGTTTAATAAAAAAATGTCTATCTATGTATGTAGTGTATTGTATTAAGTATATCAGTTATCTAGTACTCATAGGCCATAACACAAGCTCTGCTTAGCTTGGGACTAGATTATGTTGTTTGAATTGTCCAGCATTATTTATTAATTAAGATCTTTTGACATTGGTGACAATTCAGATGTCACCAAAACTAAACTTAACTAATTTGACCGGACTAAGAATGATGGCATTTTGATCCTTATGAAAGCGGCAACGTGTTCAGTCCTGTCAACTCAGTTTAGTTTTTATTCATATCGTTTATTGTGATTTTATGCATACAGATGTTGTTCTTAGGTTTAGATAGTCATAATGGGTACACAATGCATAAAAACCCTGCCAGGGCGCTACAATTAGGTAGATATTTTTGGTTCGCTTTTGTTACATTGATAACTTTGATACTTCATATTTATGGAATTAGATAATTTAGGAATGTCATTTTTATAATAAGTAGTAATTATAAAGGGCAAGAATAGATAATAATTTAGTTTTAGCGATTTATGCCATATTCGTCCCTAGTTTTCGGCCCAGGCCATTAAAAAGTCTTTCCTCGTCCCGCAAGATAATATTTGTCCATATTCGTCCCGCATACCAAAATTATTGTAAGTACAGTAGCGTCCAAAATATAATTTATCACCACGACCAATACTGTGTCCTCAATTATTATAAGCCGAGGACTAAGAAGGTTGTCATCTACTACTAAGCACTTATTACCACCACCCAATAGTGATAGTTATTACCTACTAGTATTATTAACTTTACGTAATTATCAAATTCAAAGCTCAGTTACTACCTAAATCTGCAAAGATTTATGTAATAATTAAAAAAAAAAACAAAAACGCAGCGAAAAATATTTATTTTAGTATATACAGGGTCTGTCAAGAACAATTCCAAAAACAAGGGTATGTATTTATATTGGTTTTGTTTTGGGGTGCTGTACCCCAAAGCAAAACCAATAAAAATACATTTGTCCGAAAAAAAAATTGTAGCCGGAGATATTATTGTATTAAGATTTTTATTTGTTTTGCTAGCCAGCAATGTACACGTAAGTTTGCAAATACCAAGTAACGTAGGTTGTAAGTTGGTAATAGGTACCTAGGCACCTAATTTTGCCACAGCCTCGGCCGAACCAGAAATGAGATAACTCCCTCCTCGTTCATAGCACAGCTGAGCAAGCCTGATTGTGGACCGATGAACACGATCCAGGAAAGTAGGATCCTCGGCGCTTCTCGCATAAAACACACACCAAAAATTAACTGAAAACTTAATAAGCTAAACTGCCTAATAATTCGAAAAACTTAAAGAAAAATACAAAAGAAAATCACGAAACGTGTACGAAATGCAATTTTATTGAACCGCACAAGTATTCAGAACGAATAATAAACAGAACACGTACTGAAAACACATTAGTCAAAACATTGGATAATTTAGGTCAATAGGTATCCCCTTATAAAAGCCGAAAAGTCCTTTGAAACGCCGACAAACATAGCTCTGTCATATCTCTTATGAGTTGCTATATCTTATAATATATTTTTTTTGCTTTTCTTAATTAGATAATTTGGTGGATATGTTCTTATAGTGTTGTACTATGGGTATTACCTAGAAAAAAAATTAAAAGGACGTTGATGGGTCAACATATTTTTCGCCGTTTATTTCACTAAATATTTTTACTTTGCCGTGCTTCTAAACACTGATTTTATCTTTTTCGTTCTACAATATTTAAGATACTTTCCTTCCATGTGGCATGGCCGTGGGAAGCCCTGTATTATTATATACTTCAATAAATGCGCTTTAAATTGAGTTTAGGTACCTAACTCAATGATATAAACAAGTTCATATGATATAAATATGAAAGTCAAGTGAAGACTTATTGCTTCAACTGTACCATAGTGATTATAATTTGCCTATACAAAACAACTTGGGCCGTACGAGGAGCTAAAAAGTAGGACGAAATAAGATTTTTTTAAATAAAATAAATTATGGGCCGAGTACGGCATACAATGTGGGACGAAAGCAGATTTTTTGATTTGGGCCGAACTTTACCGGGACGAATATGGCATAAATCGTTTTAGCGTTATCTGAATTGTCACCATTAGGTAAAAACTTTTAGGATTACTTACACCGGTCCAATTTCACCGTTGGAATTGAACGCGTTCAATCTAAGTTAAATGATAAACTCAGTTTATCGCTTAAAACGTTCAACATATTTTACCGACATAAAGTTCCGATCCGATTCAAGCGCTAAACCAAGCTCAGGAGCTGTCATGTCACACAAAAGGTATTACGAAATTGAACTGGATCAAGCTGAACTTAGTTTTGTTGATCTTAGTTTTGCTACCAAAATTAAGATCAACAAAACTAAGTTCAGCTTGATCCAGTTTAAACCAAAATTGGACCTAAATGTATGTACGTATGTTGGCTGTGTGGTGCCGGCTTAGAGTTTGCACCACCCCAACTCTTCCTTCGGGTGTCGTAAGAGGCGACTAAGGGATATCCACCCGGGGCGGGCAGCAGCGCTCCCTGGCCCCAACCCGCATGCCTAGCGTGGAGATTATGGCCACTACCCCCCATGAGATAAAAGCCAATAAGGCGCTTATCAGGGGGAGACCTGCGTCCAGCAGTGGACCGATATAGGCTGTTGAGGTAAGGAGGTGAGGTGTGTATATGCAATGTATGCATATTTATACCTATAGAAATATTTTGTTATCCCTATTTCTTATCCCGGAGGCCGGAATCCAATTCCGGGTCACGGAGCTACACGTCTTGACTGTTAAACTAAACTTTCATGGAAGAAGTCACACTTGTCCAACTGCACCAGTGTCAGCTAGGCCAGGCAGTGAATCCATTAATGTTGTATAAAGGTCCTTTAATCATGCCCCAATCACAATTAAAATTTCCTTCTTCCACGTAACTCGATCATATAACATCGCATCGCCTTGTGTGCTCATGTAGGCCCGAACGTTTCATTTACTTTCCCCCATTATACTTTGACGTAAACGATTTAATGTCTCAATTTACTGCACAAAGAGAAATTAAAAGGCCCTGTTAAAAGCCTGACATGACAAAGTGCTCTTTCTAATATAACTTTTAAGACCATAAGCTCACCTACGTGCTTTAATTTTGCTAATTACTTTCGTCCCTAGTGTGAAGTAATTAAAATTTTGGCATCTATATAGTGAAGCTTTGAAGTTTTGAGTGTTTTTGACAAATAATTATTTGAATGGAATGAAGTATAAAATTAAGCTTGAGGGTTAAATTACTTGAACATTAATTCGTAAAATTATTGCGTTAAGTCTGGTTGGTTTTAATTTAGTTTTGTGACAACTTAAATGATGAAATATCTATGGAATGATGCTATTATTTAGCGTCTAATTCATTGTATAACTCTACAAGACAACTAAACGAAAGCACGGCGTGAAAGCCAGATGCCTATTTTTAGTTTTCCAATACTGACAATCTCTGTGGCGCAGCGGGCGAAGGTCCGCCTGCGATGCAGGAGGTTGCGGATTCGATTCCCGCCTCAAGACAAATGTTTGTACGATCTGCAGATATTTTTTGAGGGTGTTCTGGATGTTTTTCTAAGTATAATAAAAAATTCTATCTATGTAGTGTGTTGTATTATGTATATCAGTTAACTAGTACCCCATAACACAAGCACTGCTTAGCTTGGGGCTAGATAATGCTTGTGACAAGATAATGCTGTGTGTTTTAGAAAATGTTTGTACTATAACACGCCGAATTAGAGTACCAATTTGCACAATAAAATAAACACACAGAGTTGCGTATTTTTGAGGGTTAAAATAGGCCTCCAGGACATTCAATGACGCCTTCAACTTCGTTCTAGAATGCGCGTTCGTTAGCTTTTTCACTTAAATATTTATGAAAAAAAACTTGGTGCAATCTCGAAGTAGGTTAAATATAAGTGAAGCCTCATTATGCCGATGACAACAGAACCGAGAACGGTAACTTTGTTGTAACGTTCAACTAACTCCTGAAACGGAGTTACCGATTCTGGAGACAAAAGGTACCTCGTTATGTAGGGTATCCGACTAAAGACCTAAAGTCAGCGTTCCGATGGTTGCGATCAGATTGCCGGTCGCTTTAAAGCGGTGACTTATTTGCTGAAACTGATGCAAAATGGTAGATTCTGAAACGCGTTGACGCTGGTAATGTTATATCCTGTTCACGCTGAAACGATGCTTTTCGTGGTTGCTGAAATAGTGAGAACAAAACATTAATTATCTTTAAATTATCAAATGCCTGAATCATTCAGGCTACATTGAATGAGTGGGAAATACATATGTACATTCAAGTAAGTGTGGATTTTTGCCAGTAATAACAAAAAGTCGTTTGTTTAGAGAACTCTAACATAGCTCAATGACTGGGTATCTGAGAATTATCTTTGTAGCAGCAGTTGTTAAATTGCACAAAGAGTTGAATTTAATACCCCGCCGACTTATCTTACCGACTTAAACTGGTAAGATTGTAAATCCTATTTATCTAGCTTATTTTTTTCTTGTCCCCATCTAGATACTCCAATGCGATTTAAATAAATCCTTTAATATTGTTTGCAGACGGTTAAGCTCTATGCTTGTTATTAATATCTTTAAAAATCTGAGTTTGCTTTGCATTTGGAAATTTATTTCGTTTGCTAAGTCGTCTTTGGAGACGAAAAGTTTTACTTTAATCTTCTATACCTAGTCACTGGATATTTCGTTCAATTTTATATGAAAACTTAAAGCTTTCTCAGGGAAAATTATTACTATGATTGTTTTTATTCGTGATCACTTGAAGTATTTTAGAAAATATATTTTTATTTGCAGTTTAATAATTTCAAGAAAAAACAGAAGAACATAATATGATTATTTTTTCACAAACGAAAAAATAACATCAAATTTCTGATTTTTTTTCTGAAATTCATTCTGTTCTAAGTTTTAAAAGACAAAAAGTAATTCTTTGGGAATCTTTTTATGGAACTACATCGGGATCATGCTCTATACAAAAGCGAGAATCATCAAAATCGGTCAACAGTTTGCGAAGTTATCGAATAACATACATACAAAAAAACATACATCAAATTTAGAACCTCAACCTTTTGTTATTCGTCGGCTGAAAATACTTCCAAACATTTGCGCATAAAATCAATGAAAAAAAAAAATAGAAATCAGCTTAGCTTCCCTCAAAGTGATTTCGTAGTCTGCTCGTAGATAATAATAAACAGTGTTTAGGTCCCCAGTGCTTCCAATATCCAATATGAACTGCCATCAATATCCTACTTGGTGAATGCACAGCCGCTGTGCAAGCAAAACGAATCTTTGCATTCAGCCAAGATATGAAACTTTTCACCGAACCTTATTGATGCATGCTCCCACTTATCTTTGAAGTTTTTTAGGTCACAACTTATATTAGGTGGGTACTTATTGATCGCATATTGAAAACGGTTTTGACACGACTCATTTTTGTTTGGCATGTTCCTAGTACCATATTATAAGATCCATTAACCTATTTGTACCATAATTTGGACATGGTTTCATTAGACAGGTATTTATTGCATTTTTTGTTTTATGATTATTATTATTTCTTCACCATTATCTAGCCCCTACTATCTTACACTAATACTAATCTTTTATTAATAGATAAAATTAGTGTTTACTGTATTAATTAGAGTAAATAAATATATCTATTTTTTGTGGAAAAGCTTATAATATATAAACTTAATTATAAAGCTTATATATAAACTTTTTATTGCTAAAATTAAGCTTTTTCCAATCTTTGATTTACTGCCACTCTACCACAACATTCAAATAAAGTCATTGTCGTATCAAAATGATAGAAATCTCGTTTCTTTCCCAAGTTTGTGTACCCCGTGTCGTATTCAACTCGTTTCGTAAAATTCAATTTTGGGAATTTGTTTCCTCCCGTCGAATGGTGCCTGGAATACTGATGCGGTAACACTTCCCTTCGAGGTTTCCACTCTTCCATCTTTACTTTTTATTTCCACGACATAAAATATGTATTTCTTGCGTATATTTGACGTTCTTATCCTGCCACAGAGGACTTAGCGGAGGTAACTTTTAATTGGATTTAAGACATTACTTATAAGGTTAGGTTACTTAGTTGTTTGCATTTGATTATTTCAAGAACGAACAACTACTTACGGTGTAAATAAGTTGATCAGGGGATTTCTGGAACTCTTGTCCACAAATCCCCTGTGCGTCTTCTCTTTGAGCTGGCAGGGGATTTCTGGACAAAAAGTCCAGGAATTGCCAGGAGATTATGGCAGGGGATTATTGAAATAAGCCAAATAAAACTGTCATAAGGGAACTTAAAGGTCGCTTTTGTCCTTGTTGTTTTATTTTATTTCAATGGAATTGCAAACGCGAGCCAATTAATAAGATTTCACACAAGCTTAAAGAAAGTCTTTGTCTACTTTAAACTTATCCATGTACAGTATTAGTACCAATAAAGACGTGAAATAGGAGCACATTCGACCGAGACAAAGGAAAGCCATTGAACTTTGTAAATGGAGGAAATGAGTCTCGCCAGAATTGCTGGTTATCGCGAAAATTCTCTTTAGTAATGCGTGAAGATGATATTTCGTGTGTAGCTACTACTATGTTGAAAAATTGATCTTACGAATAAATTGTTTACCAAGCATTTTCGATCTGTAGAAAAATTGTTTGGGGTAAGTATTAGTGAAAAATTAAAAACTGGACACTTAAAGAATTATGTATTAATTTTTTTTATGGGGCAATAGCGAGTAAAATGGGGGAAGCGAGTATTAATTAGCTAGATTATAAACATTTCTGTAGGTACATCTATGTACCTACATATATGCAATGCAATCAATGTTTTTACTATTGACTATAGAGTAGGTATGGTTTTGGGAACAAAACTTCAATCAAGCTAAAACAAACCCTTCCCATTCAACTCTGATAGAAAACTGCAATGCAGCGCAACGCCAGCATTTTTTATTCAAGCTCTTGGATTTCAAATGTCAAGTCTTGATTTGAACCTCGCAATCGCAGTTTGTAAGTAATCAAAGAATACGACATCGATTTCGAGCGGTTGGTGAAGCTCATTATAACGTATTGGAATCTATTCGAATGTCAGTACCTACTCATAGACATGGTCCTCGAACTGATAAAGCCAAGACTGTTTCTTTGCTTTGACAAGAAAGAAATAATCGAATTATACCTTACTTGTCTTTTTAGAAGGCGTCTGTACCCGAGCAACGTCACTCCTCACCTCAACAGCCTATACTGGTCCACTGCTGAACGCAGGCCTCCCCCTGATAAGCGCCTTATTAGCTGTTATCTCTTGGGGGGTAATGCCCGTTATCCCCACGCTAGGCATGCGGATTGGGGATCACAGTTCGGTGGTAGAATTGTTCTGCAGGGGGCGCTGCTGCCCGCTCCCGGTGGATATCCCTTAGTCGCCTCTTACGACACCCACGGAAAGAGTTGGGGTGGTGCAAATTCTAAGCCGGCACCGCACGGCTCTAACACGGCTCTAACACGGCTCTAACGTCACTCAGTCGCTATGTAATAGTCATGTTTTTTTACCCGGCGCGGTGGGCTAAGTTTTCCGAATGTTTCTTTGTAGTTATCTGAGGAGTGAGTCTACGTCTCCTTTTTCCATACAATTTGCTACAGCGCCTTGATACGTTTTATTACCTGAAAGCATCCAAACGGCTGAAGGTATACTGGATTTTGTTGGAATTTTGGAGTAACAAAATACTCGGTTGGACTCGATATGATTTGCCTTCTCATTTGGTCAAAAAAAACGGAGACCGAGTCGTTATTCTATTGTAAAGGGTGCCTGGAAGAGATAAGGTCGCCAATTGTACTTGTGTCTTATGTAATGTCTCTTGTATGGTATTTTTTGTTTGTGTACAATAATAGTACATTAATGCAAAGGCAGCGAAATAGGCAATTGCAGGTCGAATATGAGTTTAAAGGCCGAGCCGCAGGCGAGGACTTCAATGATACGAGACAGGCAATTGCCATTTCGGCCGAGGCATATATAGTGCTTTTCTTATAAAAATGCAAGGAAATAAAAAGGGCCTTTTACATCATAAATTTTTATATACTTTCATATATTTTTCTTTTGATTTTGCTGGAAGCAGGTTTTCCACAAAATATTTCCGCGCATGTTTAAGAAAAGTATTTTATATTGTATTCTCTTACATTTTACAACATTTTGTATCTAACTAAACCTCAAATCATTAGAAATTTAGTAACATTTCTGTTCAGAGAAACGTTCATCTAAGACCCCTCTATGTATTAACTCAAACGGTCTCAGATGGTATACCGTCCGTTATCCCCAAAGCTGAGGATATCCCAGTAATACAGCATCGAGCGATAATGTACTGCAAATGACTTGTCATTACACAGTAAGGTAAGCCTGTAATTAGTTTGGTCAGTGACATACATAGGTATTAATTGCTTGGAGATTATAAGCAAATACCTATTAAACTACACACACACAGTACCTAGTACAGTAGTAGGCTGGATAGAGAAAAGAAATGTAATAATGTTTTTAACATTTTATGATTAAGTTTGGATGAAGTTTGGACTGGCCAAAGATCCTATTAAGACTACGTTCCTGGCAAACTGATTTTGTTATAAAATTAATAAACATAGGTAAGTTTTTTCACCTAAGTTGATTTTGTTTTTTGACCCTGTGTCAGGCAGAAAATGCCTTCGGCATTATGCCCACCATTTGTGTACCTACTTTAAAATTGTGTGCAATCAATAAGGTATTAAAATAAATAAATAAATAACATTGTATAACGTTTTTAAAGTCGTAATGATTTTATCCATAAAAATAAATTAATAATGTGTTTGAAGTGTTTTATGCATTGGTCGTTCAGATGGTATGTGATGTGACCTAATAGCTCACACACACACAAGACAACACTTCCATCCAATTGAAATCACACATAGGTTCTAAAAAAGTTAATCTGTTTTTGCGTAAGGTGAAACAAATGTCAAAATACTGATATATTATGTGTGCAGGTATTTTGTGGGCTGGATTTTTTTCGCCGGGCAGTAAGGTTGGTCCTTAACTGGTGTAGGGTAAAGGATAATATGTCTTAGTTTAGACTATCCATAATTTTTAGAAAAAATTTCATCTCCGTTCAAAGATTTTCATTTTTTTTTTATAGTTAGCAAGAAAATGCGCATTTTACACAAAATCTTTTTTGATGCCAATCGATACTGTTTCTTATACCGATCGAAAACTTCTATAGGACTAAGTGACGTCGGAGTACAAAGTTAAGTTTAAAAATAAAGTTTTTACGATTTCTGACTTTTTTAAGTCAGTAATCGTAAAAACTTTATTTTTAAACTTTAACCCATACATTTTATGAGATGTCCAAGAGTAATTTATTTTTTTCGTCTTGCACTGCGATCTGCCATTAGCGTATAAATTTTACATAATTTAGCAATAGAGCAAACGTTTTTAATAATGGTAGTGAAGCTTACAAAGGAAAATTTTAAGAATTGAAAATAATGCGTTCAAATATGGAAACTTCTGACTGGTATTGTTATGGATCAATTGAGCTACCTGTGGATTGTTTGCAACAGTCTGCAGTTGGCTCAATTGTTTTAATTGTAAATACCTACTAGTTCTTATTTATTTCTCTTACTTGATTGTAATTTTCTTTGTAAATAAAGATGTTCAAATAAGAGATAGATAGAAGTATCAACCACTCTGTTCTCTACATTTACATAATTTTAAACTGCGTCAAAAAGTTCATGCAAGCTGTAAAAATGCCTTACTTATTTAATAACTAAAACTCTCACCTTTTAGTTATTTAATAAGTAAGGCATTTTACCTGCCCTTACTGCTCCGTCGAAAAAAATCCACCTGTATAGCTATACAAATAACGTGCATTTTTAAATGACTGTCCTCATACGACTGCCAATTTACGGCAACAGCCGAATAAAACTTTCAATTATTCGGCTTTGACTCAGGGGAGACGTGATAAACTGTTTTGCATACTATCTGATATGTAGGTTTGTATGGGACACACTAGATATAGATCTAGGTAGTGTGTCCCATACATTATCATCTTCGACCTATATTATCCCTATGTCCACTGCTGGACATAGGCCTCCCCTAATGAGCGCCATAGCGCCCTTTCTTCGACTTGCCGCATCCAGCATCTGCCTGCAGTCTTTCGCAGGTCGTCATCCCACCTGACTGGAGAGCGTTCTACACTACGTTTGCCTAGTCGCGGTCTCCACTCAAGAACACGTTTACCCCATCGGTTGTCGGTTCTTCGCAAGACATGGCCGGCCCACTGCTACTTCAGGTTGCTATTTCTTTAGGCTATGTCGATAACTTTGGTTCTCTGATCCAAGTCAATTACAAAATTTACCTACTAACAGAAAACTTTATACAATGCGTTACCTATTTCAACTTAAGATATCCCTTAACCTATATATCTTAAGAGGGTCGATTACGCAAGGGGATATCTTAAGAGGCGACCGTGAGAACAACCCAGAGGAAGGGCAGCAGTCCTTTTGCGTAGGTATTCTTAACAACTCAACTTCTATCACCAATCCGCTTTCCTGGTGTCTTCGTGATTATGGCAAAAGTCCATATTGTGTCCGCCTATTATTAGCGTATATAGAACCTGCTTATATAAGTGAAATTATATGAATGGTTTATGTATACGCTGTTGGCGTTCCTGTTTAATAGATAAATAAATCTATATTCTTTACCATGGGATTCCCATGGTATTATAATAATACACATACCATGGTCAATCCAATAATAATAAACTCCCTTCGTTTGAGTTCACTGTTTAGTAGTGAACATTCTTAAAGGTTGAAGTATATCAAGAAAGATACAAAACTTTTTTCCCGAATAAAAAATAAGTTGCCTATTATTTCAAACGCAGCAGCCAAATTGAGGAAAGAGATGCCTTTCTCATGAATTTTGCTCCGATATTAATTGCAGGAGCTGTGTCTAGCTCCGATTCTCGACTACGAAATCGATGTGATTAGGATGATTCTGTCAAATGCACGCCCTGGCTGCATAGCTGCGGTTTATTGAATATTACGGAACTAATCGCCTTGTTCCATCATGATACAGCTGAACTACCTGCGTCATCTCTGCGAATTATTGTATTGTCGCAGGTGGCTGGGTAAGCTGTTGATACCTATGTTAATTACTTGAGCTGTATATGAGGTATGACCTGTTTACAGTTGCTGCAATTGTTTATCTGAGAGATGTGAGATGCATCTAAAAGTTTTCCAGAGCACTTATTTGGTTTATTTGAGTTCCTATATAATTTTGCGCGCTCCATTGCTGCTTTTTCCGTTAAAACCACAGGTTTAAAGTAGTATTTTTTTACAAAGTAGGCTTATTTTAACCTAGATGACCTTCTATTAGTTATTTAAATATCTACCTGTGTAATGTATTGTATTATGTATCTATCTATAACCTAGTACCCATAACACAAGCTCTGCTTAGCTTGGGGCTAGATGATGCTGTGTGGATTGTCCAGCATAATTAAATCGTAATTTAGTTTCGTCTTAGGTTATTAAAAAAAAAAGCATTTGCTTCGTAATATAGTGTGGGTGAAGCTTATCCTAGTAACATATAAAGCCAAAAGTTTGTGAAATTTTTGTTACCTATGATCTCCAAAACTACTGAAAGGTCATGATGAAATTTGGCTTACATTTAGAACATAGCCTAACTTAGATAATAGCTAGGCTACTTATTTTACCGAAAATTAGCTAGCGAAGCCGCGGGCAGAAGCTAGTGTTTAATAAACTATCGTATCTCCAAAACTACTGAACAGATCAAAATTAAAATTTGGCGTACGTTTAGAGCAAGCCCTAACTTAGATAATAGGCTTTATCTAAGTTAGGGCTTGCTCTAAACGTAGAATATTATATTATACAGAAAATACGCGTGCGAAGCCGCGGGCAGTACTAGTTTACTAATAACACAGTACGGCAATAGACACTGTGAAGTGGCAAGCGAGCAGCAGACGTAGTAAATAACAGGGTCTTTGCAAGTGACGCCACAGTCAACTTGTCGGTGTCTGGTGCTTGGGTCAACATGCATAATGGGGAAGCAAGCCATCGTGCTGCAAAATGAGGCATTTTTGTGTCGATTATTCGTTAATACCATAATCATAATAAGATTGATGGTGCCTTATTTTGTAATTTTCTAGCTAAAAGTTTTCTTACAATTCCCAAATGACGAAAAAAAAAGTTGAAATAAACTTTTTTTTTAAAAACTAATGAAATTAAATGATCTATTGAAAGCAAGCCAGATATTTATGTTCAATTCAAATAGCCTAGGGGAAAAAAATGCAAAATTAAATTCTCAAGCTCTGGAATTGTAGATAGGAACAACCACAACTTAGGTAACTATTTACTATGTGAACAATTTTCAAAAGTTTTCTATTTATTTCTCTGACTAAAACCTTTAGTAGAAATATCCGCGAATCTTCGAACAAATCGAAACACTTTGCGCCACTCTATAGTTTTATAACGCAATAACCTAACGTCTTCCAATGTCTGTGGCAGTTGCACTGTTATTACCAATGCATTGAAACTTGTACTGTGGTGTTTCATGATTATACGCTCAGTAAAAGTTATATTTGCAGCATTTTTCACAAACTAGTAGCAAGTAAGAATCAATGGAGAATTATTTGGTGTTTAACTGAATCAAATACATTATTTTATGTATCTAAGAAGAGTTACCTACTTTACATCCATATGCCATTAATTATATCCAGGAGAACTAAATCGGCCAACTTATTTAAAAATTTGAATAAAAATTGAAAACAAAGCAGTCGGCAAAGAAAGGACTTCTGTCCCGTAAAGTTTCCATTTAAAAAGTTCCAAAACTATACCTTTCTGGACATCAATGCACTCTGTTTCTGAGGAGTCCATAGTTGTTTTCAGTTGTCTTACTCGAGGGGGAAGTTATTACCGTCTTTTGTTCAGCGTACCGTAAAAGCGCAAGTTTTACGGCACACTGCAAACAAAAGATAGTAAATGTGTGTGTATATCGAGATGTTTATTAGCTTGAGGATAAGACTTAGAAAGGCGTACTTATAAGGAAAGTTAGTAGCTATCTTCCTCGGCTGTCTTTCTCTGTAAAAAAAGATTAACATCCAAGCGAAATAAAATACTACCTGCCTACTTCTTATTTTTCTAGGAAGATTTTTGATTTGACGTAGTGAAATCAATTTCTACAACTAGCTACTTAACGAAATCGTTGACGACTCTGAAAATTATGCAATCAACAGACACATTGTCGATAACCACTTATTTATTTTACGCTTCTCTAATTGTATCGTCTGCCAGATATATACCTGCTTCGATCAAAGTACAAAATCTAGCTGAAAGCATCAAATTTGAAAGCTTTTCTGCTCTGAGCAAGATATAGAGTAATATTGAAGTCCAATTCAAAATGTAAGATGCAAGTGTCAACATAGAGCCACAGGCCGGTCGTTGGCAGTGAATCGAGCTGACCCAACCATTGATCTACAATTATTGGTGCAAGCTTGAATGCTCTATGGCGCATTCGGGATGGTAGCGACTTGGCATCGGAACACACAGTCGTTTACTATGTTGAGACAGTGGAAATTGATTAGTTTCCCATGACAGGACTTAAGGCTTGATAGGCCAGCAGAGGCGGCACTTTTGTGATTTTTAAAATCATCTGACTTAGAAAATAGTGTTTAATATTCTGTAAAAAAAATATACATATATTACATAAGGATCTATTCTAGTCAAAGTCGCATTCAGTTACAAGATCTAATGAACTTCACTCGATAGAAAAAAATCCCAAAGTTACCCTTTTTCTCATGTTTTTTCAATATTATGACTAGGGAACTACTGATATTTTACTTTTTTTGTACTCAACTAAAGACAGTTAATATTTCTAAGGGTCAATTTATACTAGTGCAGAGTCGAAGCGCATCGAAGCGTCAAATTCTTTACAACTAAAGCGAAGCCGCACGAATGCGAATCAGCGTTGTTCACGCGCAGACTCGCGAATCCGAAGAACGCGCGCGTCTTTTTAAAATCTCAGAAGTAATATGTGCGTTACGCTGTGGAGTTAAGGTTGAATTTGTTATGTTCAGTTTTGGATAGACTCTTCGATGCGCTTCGACTCTGCGCTAGTATAAATTGACCCTAAGCAAATTCGCAGACCTTGACTTAATAAAATGATTTTCTTAGGGTCAATTTAAACTAGCGCAGAGTCGAAGCGCATCGAAGCGTCTATCCAAAACTGAACATAACAAATTCAACCTTAACTCCACAGCGTAATGCACACATTACTTCTGAGATTTTAAAAAGACGCGCGCGTTCTTTGGAATTCGCTCGTCTGCGCGTGAACAACGCTGATTGATGCGCGCGCATTCTCGCGTATCCATGCGCCCATTAGCGAGCCTACGCGTCATCAGTCGGATAGTGGCCTGCGTCGGTGTTGCTCACGATGGACTAACTACTACACGTAAAAGAGTGCGCGCGTATTCTGGCGAATACGCGCGCATTCGTGCGGCTTCGCTTTAGTTGTAAAGAATTTGACGCTTCGATGCGCTTCGACTATGCACTAGTATAAATTGACCCATAATCACCGTGTTTAAATAACTAGAAAAAACACCAGTACGGCGGCGGCTTGGTAGGCGCGCGTTTTCCCTTACACCTACTGCTGCAGGAATACCTGGCCTCAATGGAGTCGGTGGTTTTGGTATTAGAAAACGAGACTTTATATTATTGGTTAAACTTTTTGTGAACTAACGAATCCAATGTACTTCAGACATTCGGAAATGCGTAGGACAGTTTATTTTGACAGATGACGGATTGCACGAAACGACGGATAACGGCCGACCGATCCGTTCTTTCGATTACTCTAAATGATTCTGACGTTTATTTTTAACCCCCGACGCAAAATGAGAGGGGTGTTATAAGTGTGTGTCTGTGTATCTGTCTGTGGTATAGTAGCTCTCAAACGGATGAACCGATTTTCGTTTAGTTTTTCTTTTTTGTCATAGATAATTTTATCCCGAGTGTTTCATGAAAATCTGTTCAGCCAAGGCAGGTTCTTTACATTTTTAATTTTGTTTTTTTTAGGGATACAAAACGAAAGGTGTCAGTTGTTGACGCGTCCAAATCAACTTCGTGGTAAGGTTTTTAGTTTCGTGCGATTCGTCACCCAAAACTTCGTTTTTGTGTTTCCGAAGCTTTTAGTGCTTGACAGGTGCGTGAAAGATAGAGTACGCAAAGTAAACAAAGCATCGATGATTAAGTTAATTGATTGAGTAAATAATATTCTAACCTTGTTTTCCAATTATAAGCAACAGTAGGTATAAGTTAGAAAAGTGCGAAAAAAGCAGTTACTAAAGATCGATTAGTACCTATGTAGTTACAGCAGAAACCAAACCAATCCGAATAGGCGTGTCTAATTGCTTTACTCGCATAGAACTAGACTGGATCCGATACCGTGATTCCGATTCCACTGCAGTACCATTCCGGATCGCACCACAGGCAGTTAACTACAGTGTACACTGTCACTAATCACTTGAGCACAGCTATGCAGCTGACAGCACAGGGTTTCAAGACAGTTGCTCTCTTGAGTTGAGTCTATCAGATTAATAGATTAGGTATTCAATGAAACTTAGTTTTTATTTTTAACCAAACGCGCCGTCTTTATTTCTTGTTTCGACTGGTATTAATAATATAATTTAGTTATTTTTGTGGAAACTTTTTAAGCCTGGATGTTAGTTTTTCTTAAATTGTAAAATAAATAAATAATAAAACGTCAAGTGCGACTCGCGCATTAAGGGTTCCGCATAGTTGTAAGACCTTCATGTGTCTTGCCAAATATCATGATTACAAGTCAACGGGAAGTAGGTACCCTGTAGGTTTTGGTCCATGCCGAATAATAAAAAATATTTTTTTTCTAACTAAACTACAAATTTACGGTTTTCGGATGGGCTAAAAGCCCTTGCTTCTTGCCAAATTTTATGATGCTAGGTCGACGGGAGGTACCCTATAGGTTTTGGTCCATGACGCATGATCAACAGCAATTTATTGTGAGAAAATTAATAATAAACTACAAATTTATGGTTTCCAGTATTCCACCGGTTTTGTGTGCATGTGATTCCCTTGAAAATTTCAAAATATTCGTACATAAACGGCTGTAACTTGTGATTGCGTTGAATTTGACGTTTTATTTATATCGAGGCTCCATGAGGTTTATGGACTTGAGTATTTAGTGTTAATATCAACTCGATACCTCCACGCGTTTCTGCGAAATAGGTGTTGACAGACGGACAGGCAGACAGATAGACGGACAACAAAGTGATCCTTTAAGGGTTCCTTTTTTCCTTTTGAGATACGGAACCTTAAAAAATGAAGGTCGATTGATTTTTATCTCTGGCAGTTTTTATCTTATGAATGCTCTTCCTACTTTGACTTAAACTCCTATGAAGAATTGAAAGAACCAAAGGACTCTTATGAGATGATAGATAAGATATTTATGTCTATAAGTAATATAATAGGTACGTAGTAACGTTAACTGGTGGTAAATAACCATGTTTGATTGTGGGTTTTACAAATATAGTGCTACTATAAATCAGACGAATTTTAACAAATTAATTGTTGACCCGTTCTGATTGATATTATAAACGAAATATGAAAACCAACTCTGCATGCTATACAAACTTAAATTTCCATTATAAAAATCACTGATTGTAAGCGATTGTTTACACACTCAATAAAATGCAAATGGCTGTGAAATTTTGAACGCAAAAGTATAAACGTATGGAGGGTCTGTCTGCAAAGTTTGCCTTTGAAAAAGTTTCAGAACGCACCTGTCTCCGCATCAATGGAACGAAAAGAGCGACGAATCTTTACAGCGAGCTACAAGTTTACTGAAGGAAATAATAGAACAGGTAAAAAGCTGTGTTTGAGAATTTTCGACATGGATGTTCAAAGTTTAAAAAGCTTTCGTTAAGCTACAAAAAATCATGGAGAATTATCCTTTTAGCCTTTAGGTTTACTTAACTTTTCGGCATGGTTCAACAACAAATCTGAAAATGTTTTACTATTTTTACTAGGCAGGTGCCTACCGTTAATATTTTTATAAATAACCTAATTTACAGAGCTGGTTACTAAATAAATGCGTAACATGTGCTCTCAAGGCAGCAAAAAATAATTTCCGTTTCATTTGTTTCTTTGCAAGGTAAAATTGTAAACAAGACAAAACTAAAAATTTAAAAAACTCGCCGACGTTTATTGGCTAAACAGATTTTTATGAAACATAGCTAAGAACACTCGGGATAAAATTGTCTATGAAACAAAAAAAAACTAAACAAAAATCGGTTCATCCGTTTGGGAGCTACGATACCACAGATAGATACATGGACAGACACGTTAAACTTATAACAACCCTCTCTTTTTGCGTCGGGGGTTAAAGAAGGTCACTCGTAGCTTTCCGATATGTATCTATAGAAAAAGGTTTAACGTATCGTAAAACTTAGACTAACAAGATAAGTAGTTAAATCATCCTTACATAAAGGCTAGATAATGTTGTGTGGATTGTCCAGCGTTAATTGTTTTAAATCTATTTCCATCATCCGTTAATCCCATTAAAATGGATCCAATCTAAAGGAATTTTTAATTTACAAATGAGTGACATCATTTCGCTTAATTTTGTTATTCATTGTAAGGATACTCAACTTTCACAACAAACAGTTGGATAATTCAGATGCATTCTTGTATTACTCATACTGTATTCACAAATCGCTGGGTGCATTTTGATAACAAATAAAAACAAAAGTAAATGAACCATTGAACGGCGAAAATAGTAAATGTGAAACTCTCACGGATGCAACTAAATGTTCTTTGTTTAAGTAGACTACCATCATTATCAGCATCATCAGCCTATATTAGTCCACTGCTGAACATAGGCCTTCCCTAATGAGTGCCATAGCACCCTGTCTTCAGCTTGCCGCATACAGCATCTGCCTGCAGTAGTGCAGTCTTTCGCCGATCGTCATCCCACCTGGCCGGAGGGCGTCCTACACTACGTTTGCCGAGTTGTGGTGTCCACTCAAGAACACGTTTACCCCAGTGATTGTCGGTTCTTCGCGAGATATGGCCGGCCCACCGCCACTTCAGCTTGCTAATTCTTTGAGCTATGTCGATAACTTTGGTTCTCTATCGGATGTATTCGTTACGAATCCTATCCTTCAGAGAGACTCCAAGCATAGCTCTTTCCATAGCTCGCTGAGCGACTTTGAACTGGTGGACTAGGCCTACCGTGAGTGTCCCCGTCTCAGCTCTGTAGGTCATGACGGGTAGGACGCACTGATTAAAAACTTTAGTTTTCAAGCATTGCGGTATGGATGACGAGAAAACTCGACGTAGTTTCCCAAACGCTGCCCAGCCTAGCTGGATCCTCCTCTCAGTAGAGTATCCTAACAATAAATACTACAAAATAAAGCGAAATTACTTAACTCATTTGTAACTTTAAAATTCCCTTACATTGGATCCATTTTAACACAACAGCCTAAGACGCAGATGACGGTATCCGTCCCCGTGTAGGCAGACCGAGGCTGGGCAGTGAATGCGTGTGAAGTTTCTTAACAAATACATCTTAATCGACCTGCAGTCTATGACCAACCCAAGCAGCGCCTAGTAGGAGTTTATTCCGATAGGCTTATGCATGCTTACCTACGGCTAAGAACTGCCTCTGCCATTGCCTTTGCCTAGGCTAGTAGCTTCAGTAGTAAACTATTAATACGATTCCGATTGATATACTGTGTAACCTAATCTGGATTTAGCTGATATGCTCCGTAAGTCGGCCTAAGGGGATACACAAGATTTGTACCTGCGTGCAGGTGTCTATTGGAGCCTGTAATGCAAACTGACACTACGGTGTTTGGGAGAGAATATTAACACTTCTGTTCTGTTCTAAGTTTCTAATTCAAATTCAAATTCAAAATTTTTATTGCGACCATATTGTACAAAAGTTGTTAAAATTAGTAAGTTAAAAAAAAAAAGTCAGTAAATTCTAGTCCCTGGGCTGGATTCGGCTTAGTTCACACAGCATTATCTAGCCCCAAGGTAAGCAGAGCTTGTGTTATGGGTACTAGATAACTGATATTCTTAATACAATACACTAAATAGATAGATATTTTTATTATACATAGAAAACATCCAGAACGCCCTGGACAATTGTCTGCAGATCGTACAAACATTTGTCCCGAGGCGGGAATTGAACCCGCAACCTCCTGCGTCGCAGGCAGACCTTCGCCGGCTGCGCCACAGGGGTCGTTAGTTGGAATTGAGTAGATTCCCTTTATTTGGATACTTAAAAAATGGATACAAGTGACAGGTACGTACATTGATTTGAGTATAAATTGGTTCTATAGACTGATTATTTTGTGATGGATTTATTTCTAACAATTAACAATAAACCCACAGTTTTGCTTTTATTCTAAAATCAATTCATTGGAAAATACCGAATAGTATTGATAAAAATAAAACAACATAACACAATATCGTTGATATGTTGTACGTACCTACCAATTTATCAGATAGATAAAACAGCTCAGTTCCTGTTCCACGCGAAATATAATAGGGCGCATTATTTTATCATAGCAATAAACAAATGATTATGAGATTATCTCAACAAAATGTATGGCGTATGAATAACTACACTGATAAAAATAACTTTTTGTCACTAGCAGGAAGGAACAGAAGTTTATTCAAAAATTGTTGTTTATTGCGTGACATTCGATAAGGTTATTTTTTCGTGGTAAAAATTACACTTACATATCATGATTCGCTTAGAAAGTTACCCAAAAAAGCTCTTTCTCGCAAAACCTTGAACTCCCAATAATTTATGTATCCTAATCCGAAACAAAAAAACACCCAATTTCCCTTCACTCGCAAAAAGGCGCTGTATAACACTTGGCTGACACAGAACGCGGGCGTCTCGGAATGTTGCTAAATCTCCCCAGACTTGGATAGGAAATGTTCTCTTTATCTTACACCATCCTGTTCGCAAGGCCCACCTTCCGCCCGTTCCGCCTCGCTGAACTACACACCGGAACTGGCGGGGATTTATTTAGAATAAAACACGCTATATTTTTACACAGAAATATAGGCGTTAAAAATATGATTTTAACTTGCTGTTCTTGCCTTGGGGCGATCTTCAAGCCATACTTGTAACTAACCTATCCAAAACCACTGCTTATGCCAAAGCATACGTCGCTATACTCTATAACAAACAACCATAACTAAGTTTTGGATAATAGAAAAAAGAAGATTGCATAAAGTCTGCATAAAAACTATGTCGTTGTATAAAGCCGAGCTCCACTAGAGACGTGCCAGCACTACCGCCATTCTTTATCTATCCATCATACTATCGAAACCAGATGACAGGCCAACCCCTAAATTGAGGCATTGAAAAATTCTATCACAACAGCGAGTGCATTGTTTCGCAGCACAGATGTGCTAGGGATTATCATCAATCACCAACTACGAATTGCACATGGCCATTCGGAATGTGCCCTGTGCCATTTACGTCCCCTGGCCAGGATTAGACCGTATTAGTTGAATCGAATTCCGTACTAAGCGCTCTGCGGAGCTATGTGTTACGCGTTTAGGTTACGTGGTACGTATCTGCTCCTGCGTTCTGACTGTGCAATAGGTTTTGGTTATAGCAGTGCATCACGCATGATCCTATCCGGTTGTCTGGTAGAGATTACGCCCTTAAGCGATAAGACCGCCACTTGTCACTTTCAAAACCTTGCTGTGCAAAAAGGCTTACTATGATATGATATTTTTATCAGATTATCTAGAGGATAAAAAGCTTGGGACGGGTTTTGCTTCAACTCGAAAAATAACAACTAACAGGGTTTTTTCTTTACTTTAGTCTACATATCGAAGCGACATAAATCAAAAATATCACTTTATTTCCGTGTCAGTGTTTAGTTTAATAATTTGATCTTTTCTAAGTGTAGGTACATTTAAGTTTTCCCCCTCAAGGGGGATTTGTTAAGGGGGAAAACTGGAATAACCCCATTTATTGTATTTATGGAAATAAAGAGCTTTTGATTTAGATTTTTTTTTATTTCGTTTTTAAGCTGTTTTGTTGTATTGTTTCTATCGATTTAAGTGTGCAATAAAGTATTTTCTATCTATTTATCTACCATCATCCACTCTTTCATCTTCTTTCTTTGTGATTTCTGTAAAGTTCTGCGTAAACTAGATTTTATCAGTTGCACTCGGTTATTTTCTTATACTCGTACTTTGGAGCTCCTGCCTTCCTTATCAGCACAGATACGTCCACTGCTGGGCATGCCCCCCCAAACAAGGAACGTTTTGCCATAATTTATTGCTACCATTTCCATTCCTATTGCCGGCACAAACTATACACAAAAATCATTTTTATGGCTTACAAGCGATTTTAAAGCGAAGTACCAGTTTTGGTATGAGCCAAAAATAAGTTGTATACACTTTCCGGAGCCCTATTTATCGATTAGCACTAGTATCAAACAGGTGTGTACAATTTTTCTGTACCCTGATGTTTTTATCCATAGGTTTTTATTTTAATCATGACCAAATTAGATGCCTCTTAAAATTAAGTAGACGTTTCTAATCTTAGCTAAAATGTAATGCAAAGAATAGGGGTATAGCATAAGTAGAGTTGTTTTAGATCTGTCAACCTAATTTTAGAGCTTTCATCCTAATTTTAAACCTGTCAGTCTAATTTATCAAACATAGAATAGCGTTCGTCTATTTGACATTCCTAAATCCTAATTTTAGCTAATTCTAAAACAACAGAATCAACACCAGTTTATTGCTAATCTTTTTATTCCACGACATTGTCGTTTGAGCTGTTTTATATTATTTTCACATTTCATTAGTTAAATTGTCACTATACGTGAAAATCTTTAATTCGCTCTCTGATGTTGTTACGTAATTTGATCAAGTTAGTTTAAGCAAATTAAATAAATAAATAACCCCCAAGGTTGGCTCGAGGAGTTCGTACGTAAAGAGGAAAAAAACATAAATCACCGCAAATAGTTATTATTGATATATACAGTGTTATTTAGGGTTTCGAAGATCGGTTTCGAAACCCTTATGGTCTCGCTTTGTCTGTCCTTTTTTCCCTCCTTAATAACTCAGCAACTACAGCAGCCATCAACTTGAAATTTAAAATAATAATACATTTTGTGCGCCTGTACAGATTTTAAGAAAAAAAAAATTAAAATAAATGAAAAATGAATATGAACATTTTCCATACAAATTGAGATGTCAAAATTTTAAAAGAGACCTACAGAGTCAAATGGGGTATCAAATGAAAGGTATTAGTTTGTACATTTCAAAATAGTTTTTCAAATTTCTGTAGGTTTCATACTTTTTGAAATATTTTGAAAATAGTCGAAAAAATACCCATTCCCCCCCCATCTCCGAAGTTTGCAGAGCGATTCATTCAAAATGTATGGAGCGTTTGTAGATATAGATCTATATTTTACAGGAAAAATATAGAGAAGTCTGTAAAATGAACACTTTTTGAAAAATTGACAAAACGAGGGGGAATAATTTTCAAAAGGGGGGGCTACCCCACTGAATGGGGTATCATATGAAAGGTATCGGTTTGTACATTTCAAAACAGTTTTTGAAATTTCTGTGGGTTTCATACTTTTGAAATATTTTGAAAATCGTCGAAATTTACCATTCCCCCCCCCCTATCTCCGAAGTTTGCAGAGCGATCCATTCAAAATGTATGAAGCGTTTGTAGATATAGGTCTATATTTTACAGGAAAAATATAGAGAAGTCTGTAAAATGAACAGTTTTTGAAAAATGGTCAAAAAGAGGGGGGATAATTTTCAAAAGGGGAGGATACCCCACTGAATGGGGTATCATATGAAAGGTATTGGTTTGTACTTTTCAAAACAGTTTTTGAAATTTCTGTGGGTTTCATATCTTTATAAGTAATATTTTTTTACCAATTTTATTAATTTGGGGTGCTACTCACGCTTGACCAAAATTTTATTGATGCCATAATGTTTTTCTCCAAAAAGAAACTGATGTTTAAAAAAAACTGCACCTGTATCTCCTCTGGTTATGGGTGCCCCCGTACTGTCCTAGTTAAAAAAAAACACTATGTAAGTATTTGCGGTATACATTTAAATACGGTCCTTTTCCTCTACATACCACAGGAATAATAATAAAAGTAGGTAGGTACCTACGTACCTACATACCTTAACTATTATTCCTGTTGTTTGGATAGTTTTGTCCAGCAATGAATGTTTGTCATCTTACCTAATTCAGACTGAAATGCACTACCGGATTTAAGTTTTACTATGGTTATTCTGTTTTCAAGTAACACAGCTGCACATGGCCTGAAGAAATAAATTATCGATTTATCGCGGAAACAAGCTAAATTAAACTCAATTTTAATTTAACTTCGGCAGTTTTCGTTTCCTCGGATTGGATGGTTGGAGACTTGTTTGTTTCTCAAGTAGGTACCTATCAGTGATAAACGTACTCGTCGGATCGTTTTTCGGGGTGAGGATAGGGATTTCTAAATCTCAACATTGAATTTATCTTAGGACGCATATTCGTTTATACATAAATAACCATCTTAGTTACAAACCTTTATTAACTTTTCGAAATAGCTAAGAGTGGTTTTACGCCACTTGTAATAATTTTTTTTAATAATTTCATTAATTTGCAAGCACTACTGGCTTGGAAATTACCAGTTAATATACTTACTTTCTGGATTGTTCACCATTATTTATATAATAGTATTACCAATTAAGTAAAATGCATTTTGCCAGCCGTCTACAATTCAAGTAAACTAGGTTCTATTCCGATTTCCATTAAACGAAACCAAACATTGTCCAACACTTTTGTCGTCAAACAAAATCTACAACATTTAACTCGACAAAGATGTAGGTACCATGGAATGTTAATCATTTTGAAAATCAACTTTTGAAGACTCTTGATACGCCGGATTAATAACATGTCATATGATGTGCCGTATTACGTTTAAATATAATAATATACACAATTCTGATCTTCTTACTGGAATCAGTTTTACATAATCTCAATTGGCAAATCTAATTTAGATCCAAAGGCTTAAGAAATAAGGACTCAAAGGTTGTTCGCAATACTATGGCAATGCCATCTAAGGAACGGTTGAAAGCAAGCGCGACGGTACTTACGTTCTGCTTTACTAAGAAAGGGATGTGCCCCTTGACAAGAGTCAAATTAACGAGGGCTGCTCCGCTCTGAATTTACATGGCAATGCATGTTGCGCTATAAGATAGCACTGGCAGCTGGATTTAGTGCCACGAATAGTTTCGGTACGGACTAGCACAAAAGATAAAACTAATTAAAGAACTGTGTTTTAATTTTAAGACACGCATAATATTTTTTCAAAAAGCCCTGGAACAAGTTAGGATTTTGTTAGATATTTCAAACAGGAACGTATTCGGGTTATATTTTTTACTATAATAATATTATAAAGAGGAAAGATTTGATTGTTTGTTTGTTTGAATTGAATAGGCTCCGAAACTACAGGACCGATTTGAAAATTTCTTTAACCATTAGAAGTCCACATTATTCCTAAGTACTTTTGGCGTTTACTTTGGCCAAATATCTTCACAACGGTACAGCGGCACAAATTTTCACCTTGATAATACGAGTATTAGTAGCATATAATTATCAAGACGTTATCTTATGATTATAATTAGATTTTTTCGAAAAAACTAAAAAATCGACTTCGAATTCCTTAATTATACATTGTTATTAATCTTTGCGGATTTCATTTTGTTGTACTCTATACAACAAAACAGAGAATGACCATCACAATAGCGAAATTGGTCCACAATTAACGGATAAATCGACTAACAAATAAATTTATTCACAAAGAAAATTATTCTAGTATTTACAATTGAAACAATTGAGCTAACTGCCGACTGTTGCAAACAGTTTATCGACTAACATACATAAAACAAGATCCGTCAAATGCGAGTGAACTCGCACGCCGAGGTTTTGGAACGTTTGTCAATTATACAAATATGTACTATAGGTACCGGTTAGAGACTGCGCTATTTATTGAATATCTAAAAATAGTAGGAACCAAACTAAGGTCAGTACTCACATACGGTATTACTCGATCGAGCTAAACTGTCGAGTAAAACCCATGGCATGGGCTTTCGTCCACACATTGAGCATTGATCTATCGAGTGAGGCGCGCCGTTCAGTATTCACCGAACCGTTCGAGCCAAAGGATGTCTGTGCAACAAAGGAGACGGTGGCTGTATTTAGCAAGTCTCACAGTGCTTTATAAGAAAATCAAAGAAAAAACGTAAAAGGATTTTTTAATTTTTTTTCAAAACATTTCTCTTAAAAACACGTGTTTCAATCACGATAAACAATACCAGACTGACGCTCGCCTCGCGCCACTCGCAGTCACGTACACACGTTCGAGTCAAGATTGACGGCTCGCTTCGAGTAGGTTCGAAGGAAATTACTTTCATTTAATTCCATCGAGCCGGCTCGGTGCGAGCCTTCGAGCTGTGAGTTTTGCGGTCCACACGTTGATTTTTACTCGACTTCGAGTAAAACTATCGAGTAATACCGTATGTGAGTACTGACCTTAGATGGATGCTCTGCAATCTTCGGAGATTAAGTCAATTTGTCAACTTTTTTCAAATAATTTCAAAAAATATGAATACAACAGAAGTTTTAAAAACTGTTTTGAAATGTACAACCTGATACATTTCATTTGATAACCCACTCGGTGAGGTAGTCTCCCCTTTAGATAATAATTCCCCCCTTTTTGACCATTTTTCAAAAAGTGTTCTTTTTACATTTACATTTTTTCATTTTTTGTCTATATTTTTCCTTCCGATCTTGCATCTCTAAAGACATACATACCGAACCTAGAACCTCCTTTTTATATTAAGTAGTCAAGTTATCATTGGAAACGAGTTTTGCTATTTTTCTTAGTTTTGGACTTCGGATAGTACTACTTGTCCGAAGTACAAATGTCAAGTATATCGATCAAAGTTCCTTGTAGACTACGTATTTGTATAAATACCTAGAAATTACATTTAAGTGCTGATAAGATAAATTTGGCAACCATTCATCGATATTCCTACGGCTACCAAACATGCGGTGTCTTCGTGGATACGATTTAGATTATCGAACACAAAAACAGTGAATACATTTTAAGTAGACTATTATTTAATTGCATGATAATAAGGCATGACATGTGTTCTTCGAAAAATTATCTGACTATTACAGTTTGGTTGTCGTTGATGAGAAATTTTCATACGTAATTGGACAAAGCGGCGACTTCGGCGTCCGAATATTTTTCGGAGAACATCCCACTAAAATCCTACTATTCCTTTTAATATTTGAAGCCGAAAGTTTGTGAAATCTGAATTTTTGTTACCTAGGATCTCCAAAACAACAGATCAAGATAAAATTTGGCGTATGTTTAGAGCAAAACCTTACTTAGATAATAGGCTACTTATGTATTATACTGAAAATACGCGTGCGAAGCCGCGGACAGAAGCTAGTAATATTATAAAGCCGAAAGTTTGTGAAATTTGAATTTTTGTTACCTAGGATCGCAAAAACTACAGAACCTGATCAAGATGAAATTTGGCGTACGTTTAGAACAAAGCCAGACTTAGATAATAGGCTACTTATTATATCGATTATTATTAAGTTAGCTGTCCATTCAGTAGTTTTGAGGTGGAGAGGTAACAAACATCCATCCAAACTTTCACATTTATAATGTTAGTGTGACTAGTGTGATTACCTGGACATACACTACACCTACTTTGGATTAAGTATGATCTGATAGTTTATGCTGTGTGGTGCCGGCTTAGAATTTGCACCACCCCAATTCATCCCGCGGGTGTCGTAAGAGGCGACTAAGGGATATTATCTGGGAGCGGGCAGTAGCGCCCCCTGCAGAACAATTCTACCACCGAACTGCGATCCCCAACCCGCATTCCCTGCGTGGGGATTAAGGGCATTACTCCCTATGAGATAAAAGTCTATAAGACGCCTATCAGGGGGAGGCCTGCGTCCAGCAGTGGACCAATATAGGCTATTAAGGTTTAAGGAGGTATTATACCGAAAATACGCGTGCGAAGCCGCAGGCAGAAGCTAGTATTTAATATAAAAAAGTCACGATAAGATTATTTGGAGGGATTCGATAAATACTTTTACGACTGACCTTGCCTTAGAAAATATCGATTTGGCTAGATAGTATTGCATAACTAAGTAACATGTACTTACTTAATCAATCGATTTGGTATTGCTATTCTGTAAAGTTAATACTAGATTTACGTTTGAGCTAGGCGGACAGAGATATCAAGAGTTAATGTCTTCTAGTGATGTGAGTCGTGATGTATCCTCAACTAAATCGTCACCAGGTGAGATTGTGGTCCAAGGAATGGTCATGCTACGATTAAAAAGTTTGCTAACGCGTACCTATGCAGTCATCATCATCAGCCTATGTTAGTTCACAGCTGAACATAGGCCTCCCATAGCGCCCTGTCTTCAGCTTGTCGCATCCAGCCTGCAGTCTTTGGCAGGTCATCATCCCATCTTGCCGGATGGCGTCCTACACTATGCAGTAGGTATCTACTATCATGGATCTATGGCCGCATATAGTGTCTTAATACTTATTTACTACTGAATTTGAAGCTATCAAATTTGCATCACAAGAATCTTCTCTAATGATGTACCAAATAATTACAAAAAGTCAGTAACATATTCTACAGAGACGGTTACAAACCTAGTAAAAAATAAACTATGACCTTCCAAAGTCAAACTCTACCTTGAACTAAGGAGAGGTTATTAACTGTTAACATTGGTTGACTGCAAATTGAGAAACAAAACCCGAGACCAAACCACCAAAGTTAAGTTTTCTATGGCAGCATTGTATGAAATTACATGCGTGTGTAGGAAGAGTAATAATAACCGTAGTTCGATGGAATCCTATCGTATTTTTGCACGTTTTTGGTATCTGCTCACCTGATTTTTATGTACCTACAAGTTCGTTCGATGATATATTGTGATATGTCATTTCATCGATGACGCTGTTACGGTGCGGTCGTATTATAGAATGAGTCAGTGAACGCGATGTTGAGTGTTGATTCTGATGTACAGAGTTGTTTTACATCTTTCAATGAACAGTCTTTATACAAAGTCACAGGTATGTGGGTCTTGATTTATACTAAGTAAAAAGTTATGCTCGTAAGTACGAGCATCACTTTTTACTGTTGGGTGTACCTCCTTCTACAAGGCGTACCTACCGAATCAATAAAACTTTAGATGTACTTAAGTATTCAAATAAATTTTAACATTTAATACAATTCAGTAAATTTTGTAGCGTTATGACTTATGACTGAGCACAATAATTAAATAAATAATCAATCAATATTGGGACCAACATTTTTTTTTAGTGCAATAAAATAATAAAATAATGCTCAAAAATTCAGACAGCATCAACTAGTTCCCAGCTAAGCAGAGCTTGTGTTATGGGTACTAGGTAACTGATATACTTTACACATTATACTACATAGACAGAACATATTTCTTCACAAGGAAAATTACAATTAAATAATAGAAATAAATTTTTACAATTGAAACAATTCTACCTACTACAATGTGACAACTTTGATGATCATAAGGCCTACTTTTATCAAAGGTAAAATAGTTATTTTAAACTATAATACCCACCTAATGCTAACCTGTCGTTAACCTTATGATACTAATCGTACGTAGTAAATTGTAGTGTTAACAATGGTTTTCACGTTTTTATAACTGTGAGTTGCTACCTTATGTAATATTACAAAAAAATCCACGATAGCTATGTTACATCAGCAGTGACTGAGTTTAGGATAATTCCATTGACGTTTTTATCAAATTTATTTTATCAGCAATGACTGTTTTACGAATTGGCAGCAACGACAATTTCCTATTTATTTTTGAGTTACTTTATGATTGCTTAAGATTTCATTTCTGATTATCTTTTCTAAAATTCTTACGGACTTACTAATTAAAATTTTATTTTAACTTCCAGTTATTAGAAATTAACCTCAGAATGCGAATCGGAGCTGGATTTGTCAAAACTTGTACTTTTCTCGTATTTTTTTTTTCTACCTTCATATAAGGTACTACCGAATAGCTATAGCACGTCCACAAAATAAAGAAGATTCTATTTTATTTAATATTCCGTGGGAATGTTAAACACGTTTTCAGGTAGGTAACATTATTTAGCAAACGCAAATTTTCTGTTGCATGACGAAAATTAGAGATTCAAGGATGGACTCAAGGCTCATAAATGGTAACATAACATTTAATAGTAACATAATTTAATGGATTTAATGGTAACATAAATTAGGCTTTGCCAGGCGATACAATCAAATAGGTGCCTGCTGACGTTATCAAAGTGTAGTTGGTGTAGATACTAAGGTTAAACCGCTTTATAATTAAGCTCCTACCTATTAGGTGCTAAGCATTAATTTGGTTTCTAAGAAATCAAATAATATCGCAAAAATTTTTCGACTTCGACGGGACTTGAACCCGCATCCTTCCTTCAGTACAGGAATGTGCTATCCAACTACACCACGAGGTCAAGTGACGTGGGAGTCGAAAATCTCTGGGACTTCCTACGGCCGACGTACGGCGCCGTTAGCTAAATTTTTGCGATATTATTTAATTTC
The DNA here is from genome assembly GCA_963564075.1 of Eupithecia subfuscata. Lineage (NCBI taxonomy): Eukaryota > Metazoa > Arthropoda > Insecta > Lepidoptera > Geometridae > Eupithecia > Eupithecia subfuscata. The sequence goes on from OY751098.1 coordinate 7,789,113, forward strand.
TTTGAAATTACCCTTAGTGTGGGATTACGCACTATAATAACAAAAATCTTATTAATTTGGTTAATCATTAGATCAAAGTCCTGATTTAGTTTTTTGTGTGGATTGAAATGACATTTTTTTTATTACTTTTCGCTTGTGGGATGAAAATTTGGGTCGAAATAACAATGCAACGTTTTGGCGATAGAATTGGTACAAAATCGTGACGTAGTTCCATGTTCGCACGATAGTGGCGCTGTACCAAATCCCATAGAAAAAAAAGAATGTCGACGACTATGTCTCGATAAAGTATCAGCATGCTTATGCCATACAGCGGAGCAATGTACCCAGCCTCTTGGGGACGCTTCCGACTGGTATTGATACGGATCAGTTGAGCTGCCTGTAGGTTGTTTGCAACAGAGCAGTTAGCTCAATTGTTTCAATTGTAACTAATTTTCATTTATTTGTATTGTTATTTTCTTTGTGAATAAAGTAACCTACAGTTGTGATACAGGTTGTTTGTTATGACGACCAACATAATTTTTGAGGAGTTTGGCGTTGGTCATGGTCTACATACATTTCTTCGGTAATCAATGTCAGTAGCCGTGACACCCATTGATTCACATATTGAGGTCATTGATTCTACCGGATATGTAGCTCATGACCTCCCAACTCTACGAAAAATAATGTCGGTCCCAATACCAAGCACTCTTTAAAGTATCTTAGAGCATACCTACTTTGAAACAAATGTGGAGATGTTCTGCAGCACATTGTTACATTATATTCTCCTTAATATTATCCTCTTGTTGATTGCGGTTTTAATACCGCGATTCTGAAGCCCTTCCGGGTTCCATTCACGGGATTTAATTACGAGTTTGCACAGAAACTTAATATTTTTTTTAAAGTAATGGCGGGATTTTATGTTTAATTTTTTTACTTTGGTTGACGACCTCTGTGGTGCAGCTAGCGAAGGTCGGCTTGCGACGCAGCAGGTTGCAGGTTCGATACCCGCCTCGGGACTAAGATTTGTACGATCAGCAGATATTTGGGTGATTTCTATGTAAAATAAAAAATCTATATCAGAACCCATAACACGAGCACTGCTTAGCTTGGGGCTAGATGACGTTGTGTAATTGTCTATCATTATTTTATTAATATATTACACTGCTCTAGAAGACATCTTTTACTCTTGTTTTGAGAGATCATCTACTAATTTTATTTCACCATTTAAGTTATTGACTGAAATTGTTGCGCAATAAATATTTTTTTCGGCGAACTTTTAATGATGTTAAAATACAAACTTCTTAGTTGTCAGCGCTCAAAATACGTCCACGGCTGAACGCTTTCCTAAACAAGGGGTATTTTATCAACACGCTTGGCAGACGGATTGGTCGCAGTGAAAGTGTTAAAATACACACAAAGAAGCTGCGATATGCAAAAGTTTTTGTTAAACAATTTTGTTAAACACAAGTTGCGCCAAAGTCCAAGCCGATAAAACACATGCCACATGACCTACATAAATTAGGTAGTAGATAAATTAAATAGTTGCGCCTTCACATCTTGCAGGGATAGATGTAAGGGCCGGTTCTGCAGCAACATCAGCGGTGTCCCATAAACGGCGAAAATACGCTTACCTTGACCGAGGTTACCTATTTGAGCCGTTTGGGGTTGAAACGTTGGTCCTTGGGGTCCTGGGGCACATGCAATTTATAAAGATCTTACCAAACTTCTTATAGAGTCCACAGGTGATCGGAATGCTGGCTTCTTTTTCGGTCAACGAACTAGCATTGCCACGTTGCATGGCAAGCCATTCAACGTGACAATGCTGCTAGCATTCTGGGCACTCTGCCTTCTGGTGACGGCTTAGATTTCTAAGAAATAGATTTAAGTGTAGTTGTGATTGTTTTATTCTGTTAACTTTATTTTCTATGTGCTTATTTAAAAAAGTAATTAGCTGGATTATTGAATAACTAGCCGCTTGCGATAAAAGTCTCGCGTTGTGAAAAGTCGCGGCGACTTTTTTATTTGCGGCGCACGCGCCGCTCGCCATCTGGCACTTCAGACGCTTTCTATGACTAAATTTTATTCTCTCTATTATTCAAACAAGGTCGTTTTGGTTGTTGAACTCATTTGTTACTTTTCCTAAAAAGAAAAAAAATATCATAGAGAAAGGCATGCGAAAAGAGTTTAAGGCTTATCAGTGACAAACTAAGGCTGACAGATTGCATGTCAAAATTACCAAATGTGGTCGGTTTAGGGCGCTAGGGCGCTGCAAAGCGACGACCTTTTTTGATGTCACTGTTGTAACTTTTATTGATTTGCACCAACTATACATGTAATTTTTGTGACACGGAATAAATACCTTTTTACTTTACTTACTTTACTAATTTTTAAATAGACTTATGCATTAAAATGTTTCCTCATAAGCACTCGTGCCTCGACTGCTGAACCTGCCTCTCCCGAATACTGGGAGTTTGCCATAATAGCTTAGCACGCTTGACACGCTTGGCACGCTTGGCACGCTTGGCATGTTTGGCACGCTTGGCAGGCGGATTGGCGATCGCATTGGGGGTGTTAAAATAGACAGAAGGAAGCTGCCCTTCCTTGGAATGAATGAATGAACACTTTATTGTACTGGTAATTAATATAAATAAAAGCCTTATATCTGAATGAGAAATAATCATAGTACAAAAGGCGGCCTTATCGCGAAGATTTCTCCCAGGCAACCTTGGGATGTAGAACAATTTATAGGAAAAGAAAATGGGGTTGATGGTGCACAAACAGTAAATAACAGAACATAGATACATATGTATTTACAATACAAAATTAAATTACCTATATGTACTATCTACTAACATAGAAAAAAGCAAAAATATAATTATAATAAACTAATATGTAGGTCCAAGGTAAATGAAACAATAATTATAAGAGCTATTATCCAAATTGCAATCACATCTAAAGTTACAGAAGAAGTAGAGAATGAAATGAATCAGTTTAGACTGCTGTAGAAAGGAAATGGGACTAGTTTGTATTTGAAGGGATTGATGGGAGGAGCAAGACTGATATCGACAGGCAGTTGGTTGGGTAGCTTCCCATACTCAGCTCTTACGACCCCCGCGAGCTGAGTAGCAGGGATTCGATTCTAACGCCTCGACCGCCGCGGCTAATTAAATTTATTTATTTATGTATTCAAACAACTTTACATGACAAACCACTTATGTCTACATATCTTACTCAACTATACTTATTTTATAAACTAAAATAGAACTGTCAGCTAAAATACGGACTTGAAGTATTAATTTAAAATATTATAATGATTAAATCTTAAAAGGAAGGGCAGAAAAACATACATAAATAAATATATAATAAACAAAAGTAAAATAACAAATATAACAGAGCAGTATATTATTTTCGTATATCAAATACAATTTAATGTTTTAAATTGTCCTAATAAAAGTTAGAGTAGTTTTTGAGTTTTATAAGCTATAGACAGACTGTGGTTGAATAGGGTTATCCTATCTGCCGAACTAGTTAGGCACTATATCTCGACAGATAGTACGCTCCTCCTCGCTCCTCATCGTCCATAGATATCTGAATAAGAATGCTAAATATTCTAAAAATTTATTAAAAATGACGACTGTAGACAAATGCTTATGATTATTTATATTATGGGTGGCCATTTGAGAAAAATAACTTTGTTTTGCTCGATCCAACTGTTTAGGTAATTCATTTTTGTTTTCGTTTAGGCCAGGGTTATCACATCTGAACTTGTGATAATACGTGCTTGTTAAATTTAGTGACACACCCTCGTCTCGCTAGTGATATAATTATTTTCGTTTACATCATTGTGTAGTGTATCTGGGTTTGAACTGTTTGTCTCCAGACTTTTACGTGTAAAAGGTATTTTAAAATAGAATTTTTATTTACATTTTGTCATCATGTCTATTTTATACAAGCCTGAGTACATAATACAACATAGGTATATTATACCTATGTACTCAGGTTTGTACTACTGTTTAAACAAATCAATATTTGCTAATAACGAAGTGGACAATGGCTGAGAGAGCTAAAAGTATTAATTTGTACCTATCTCTATTTATTTTTCGAGATAATCTAAAGATTTAAGTAACTTCTATTGTGTGTAGACACATAACAAAGGTAACCTTTCGGCGAAGCAATCATTGTTGTAAACATTTTCAAAAAGTATTTTATAATTTGAACAGAAAATCTCGGTATTTCAATAACTGAAAGTGTACACTACTGGGCTAAGACTGGTGGGTGGTTTAGCTTTATGTAATATTTTAATTGACCGCTATTATCACTGAAAATAACAATTTCTATTTAAGGGGGTACCCTACCTCGTTATTGTGTGAAGAGGATAGGCATAGGATTTCGCGTTCACAGGAGCGGGACAGAGCAAAGCGGCGTAAGCCCAAAAATCAAGTTTTTAGTAGTTATTTGCTCCCCACAAACATTAGAATAGTTAATTGAAAAAAAGGCAACATATAAAATGTTCTTTATACTTAGCTCAATTACTATGCTTAATCTCAAGATCGTATCATCTGTATTTATTGAGAAATTAGGGTTTTAGTAAAAAATTAGAGGTAACTTTGCGATTTTTTTCTATCGAGAAAATTTTATGGCATAGTGTTTTCGAAACATATGATCGATAGAATAAGTCCTGAAATTTACCATATATAAATTGCAAAGTTAAATATTCAGTAGTTTGGAAGATATGGAGGTCCGACGGAGTTGAAAATAAGCAATTTGAGGTACTATACCCCCTTAAGGCTAATTATTAATAATTAGTTAAATTAAAACAGTACCTGTACAGTTTCCAGTTCCATAACTGAAAACTGTACAGGTACTGTTTTAATTCCAGTGTGGAATTCTATGCTGACGGTTCAATAAGGAAAATAAACTCTTAATTTTTTTTATCGGAATTTCACAACAAAATAATGTAGGCATTGTTATTTGTTTTTTTTTAATGTCATTCTTACACTGTATTTGTTTTGTTTCAGATCTGACGTGCGCTTGATGAATAAGAAAATAAATATAGATAATGAAAATAAATAAAACAAAATGGCGAGCGAAAAGAGTTTACTAGCTGCAAAACCACGAACTATGAAAGTGGTCAAATTAGTTCCCCCGGATGGTGGATGGGGATGGATGGTGCTGATAGGAACCGCACTTAGCAATGTAAATATCTTGCATTCTTATCTACACACGAAAGTTGCCAGGTCGTTGACCAGTTGACAACAACTGCCGGTTGTCTATAATATTTTATACACTGAAATATCGCAGCAACCCGCTGGCCTGTGTCGGTAGGTTCGTTGTGCAAAGTTCATCAAATAAGAAACTTCCGTTAATAGGGTCGATCCATAGATTCCTTCGGAAAAAATATTCTAACACTAAGATTCTTAGATGCTATAGTAAGATGAGCTTCTAAGCGTATTTTTAATACTTCAACAGTAAATAATTATAATGTCGAAGGAAAAAGATCATAAAACGGTTTCACAGGGAAATAACATTTCCTAATTCTGTTTTCCTGCGAAGTACCTACTTTTATGTTCCATACGTTTGATATTCAAATTAGAAAAATATCCCTTTCGCTTACAGTTTATTATGATCAAAGTACCTATAGTAATTCTCATGGTACCTACTTGTCTGTTTTGCAGATTTTCAATCAATCAATGCTGTCACTATTCAGTTTGTTATACGGTGAAGCACTTGAAGCAATGGGACACAATACAAAAGGAGCTGCGATTGTTATGAGTACTATGTTGTTCGTCACTAATTTCGGCGGCCCTATAGCCGGAGCCATAGTCAAACTTACCTCGACAAGGTTTGTAGCTGTGGTTGGAGCCTGTTTTTGTACGGCAGGGATATTCTTCAGTGGTTTCGCTACCAATATTATGCATTTAATACTCAGTTATGGATTACTTTTAGGTGAGATTACACTGATTTTTTATTTTTATGTTTAGTATCAATAGGTCTCCTTTATGCCGTAAGCCTCTATAGCACTTATGCAAGACTTTTATACAGAGAATTCATAGGTACATACATAATGTACTTATGGCTAATTTGCAATAAAGAAGAACAGAGAAGATTGTTATAGTTTGCTCTTTATTTCATTATAAAGGATGGCTTAAATATTCATTGAGTAGTTTAATTGTTAGATTTTGTTCAACACTTTAGGAGTTTCCTCCATAAAGAGATATTAATAGTTGTTTATTACAGTACCCAGTAATGGTTGAGAATTCATTTAGACTAAAGAGTCTAAATAAATTCTCAACCATTACTGGGTCAACCTTTATCTACCTTCTTTTCAATCACCTACATGTAGATCTATGTGATTGAAAAAAAAGTAGATAAACATCCAAACAATGGGTCTATAAATCCGCGTATAGGCAACTATAATAATAATAATAATAATAAATATATTGGACAATTCACACAGCATTATCTAGCCCCAAGGTAAGCAGGTATTATTGCCTCTTTATGGAGGAAACTCCGAAGTCTTGAACAAAATCTAACATTTGAACAACTTAAGCAATATTTAAGCCATCCTTGTAATGAAATAAAGAGCAAACTATAACAATTCTAGTATTCTTCTTTGATGCAATGTAGCCATAAGTGTGTATGTAGGTTCCTATGAATTCTCTGTATTGCATAAGTGCTATCGAGAAGTTGACCTGATTGATCCATTCCATTTACACACATCAGTGACATTATGTGACGTGAATGATGCCTCATAATCGTACATTTTAGCGGGTCGCCGCTTGTTACGAGTGTTATGACTGACTGCATATTTATACAATGGCAGTTTTCTGTCAATAATGTACAGAACTATGAGACATTGTTTCTACTTAGCCTTGCTTGCACAAGGATTGTTAAATGTATAATCATCTTAATTTGACGTACCGTCTCACCAACCAAATGCCTATACTAGGGACTACTGTACTGTACTGATTGCACTGTGAGATATGACGTTTTCCATTGGAATCTGAACCGAACGAAATAACAACAGAACTATCGATTGCATAAAAATAACACAGCTTCGACATTTCAGGTATCGGTCTGGGCTTCATACAGAACTCTTCGTTTGTGGCTATAAATAGTTACTTCAAGCTGAAGAAAAGTCGCGCTGTGGGTCTGGCCAATGTGGGAACAGGTGTGGGACAGACCCTAATGCCTCACTTAGTGAGGTACCTCTTGGAAAATTACGGTTACAGAGGCGCGTGCTTGCTTCTGTCCGGGTTGAGTTTACACGGGGTAACTATTAATTTTGAAATTGCGTATGTGGAACGCTTTTACCACATCAGTGTAGTTGCTCTTGTGAAGCTTGAAACACGTTTGCTAGATACATGTTTGGATGATTTTCTTTATGTAAAGTCGATGGATAATAAACTTGCTTCCATCATTAAATAAGCATTTAAAATCGAAATGTTTGCGATAATCTGTAAGTGCTAGTTTCCAAAGGTATAATCATAAATCAGTTAATAATATTACTCCTTTTTAGATCTGTGGAACATTGCTTATACAACCTGTTGAATGGCACATGAAGAAAGTTGAAGAAGAAGTGGTGATAGATGAAAAACAACAGTTATTAGAAAAACACAAAGACATTGTCATTAGAAAGGATTCAAATACTTACAAAGATCTTAATATAAATAGAAGAGGCACTGAGCCTGAACTCGGTAATAATAAATTAAAAAATGAGTGGAACGAAAAAACGTTTAGGAGTAATATTGAATTGAATACAAACAAGACTGAAAAGGCGGCTAATGGAGTTAATGGTAAGCAAGCTCACGAATGAGTAGAATTTAACTGTTTTATTAATTAAATGCACGCAAGTTGCGTGCCCTAGTATTTGGAAAACTACTTTGTTATGACAATAGCCTTTATTCACAAAGAAAATTATACTAGTATTTACAATTGAAACAATTGAGCTAACTGCAGACTGTTGCAATCAGTCTACAGGTAGCTTAACTGATCCATATCAATACCAGTCGGAAGCATCTCCAAGACGCTGGCAGCATTGCCACGCTGTATGGCAATGCTGATGCGCTGTGCCAGATACTCACCAGCTCTCGGGTCAAAAAACTATGAAATCTACTTAATATTAGTAGTATTCAAGGGGTCACAATTTTAGTGCGTTTCTACATATGAAAGTCGTTACTCTTATTTCAACTATCTACTGAAATGCTACCAACAGTGTCCATTTATCAAGGTTTTAACTAATACCCATTTTAACTAATACCTTACTTATTTGTATTTTAAGGAACCACTACCTTCGGAGTGCCAGTACCACCGCCGACGACACCGTTACAAAAATTAATAAAACTATTTGATTTGTCGCTGCTGAAGAGCCCGAGATTTTTGAACGTTATTTTTGGTACGGCGATTGCTACGACGTCCGTTCAGAACTTCAGTATGCTCTTTCCATTGTTTTTGAAGGTGAGTTGACATCAATTAAGCTTATCGAACACCTGAAAAGCAACAGCACACCACAAAAACGTGCTTTCAAATATGGGCCGTAACTCGTAACATTTAGATGCATTTTATATTTTGAGGGTATAAGCACAGTAGATAAATTTATGTATTGTGGTCTAAGATTACATACAGCGCGCGGACCACTCGTTTGAAGATTGTGGGAAGCAATTTTACCATTGTAAAATGAAAGATAAGAAGTTTAAGCCCATATTTGAATACACGTTTTTGTGTTTTGTGGTAGCGGTATTGGATTAATGTACCTACAACCTAATAATGGTGGTGGTTGAAAACTACAATTCAAGTAAGTAGGTAGGTACTTGTAAGGACTTTAATTGAAGCTACACCTACCTTTTCATGATCGATTTGTGATCAATTTAATTTAATCTTTTTATTTTGGTTCCAATTTTTCATTGAAATCCAATTACTTTCAGAACACTGCGAACTTCGACAGGAACCAGGTAGCGTTCTGTATGTCTGCTGTCGCAGCTGCCGACATTGTTGGAAGACTTGTACTGCCGTATATCCAAGACAAATACAGGATAAAAGCTCGATGGATGTTTATTATGACCTGTGTGTGGCTGATCGTTATCAGGCAAAGTGAGTAGAATGGACTACCTTATTTACCATTATTAAACCCCGACGCAAAAAGAGAGGGGTGTTATAAGTTTAACGTGTCTCTCTGTGTATCTGTCTGTGGTATCGTAGCACTCAAACGGATGAACCGATGTTCGTTTAGTTTTTTATGCGTCATAGATAATTTTATCCCGAGTGTTCTTAGCCACGTTCCATGAAAATCTGTTCAGCCAATAAACGTCGGCGGGGTTTTAAATTTTTTAATTATGTCTTGTTAACTAACATATTTTCACAAGTTCATTGCGACAGATTGGTGACGCAGTAAATGAGAGATAGCATAACGACTTATCGATAACTTTTGCTACGGTGGTTAGGTTTTACGATACGTTTTTTTTTTTCATTTAATAATTTTCTTAATAAAAGACTCCACGAAACAATAATATGTTCTTTGCAAAAGGTGCAAAAAACTCATTATTGTTTCTTACAACTTATTTCTTGCAAAAACAAGGTTTTGAGGTTAGAGATAACCTCGAAACGCTGTTATTGTACGCTGGTATCTTATTTATTACGCGTTGTTTTCATATTCCCACCAATCTGTCGATCACATTTTTTTATACCCCACCGTGGTACTATAGGTCGATAACACCTGATAAGAAGTAATCTAGTGTACCTTTGATCACTTCAAGGGCTATTCGAAGTACCGATATCAGAATAATAAATAACAAGATTTAGTTATTGCACGCATTAGTTGATAAAATTTACTTTCATGTTACGAAATTTTGGATCATTCCATTGGATAAAACTTTATCCAATGGAATGATCCAAAATATCGTTAGTGCAGTAAAAATAAAATTTGAGGTCGCGTAGGTACCTACTTTTATTAATACTCGCATTAAAAGGATCCCCGTAGGTGCAATTTATACAATCAAAACTAATTCTGATTCAACTTATAGGTTTTCATTATTTTGATTGAAATAATTAATTGTTGGTCTAATCAAATTTATAATATTTTTCAGTTTTGGCATACCAATCACAACTTAACGCCCTGATCATCATGTCTTGTCTCTACGGGCTTGGACGAAGTATGATCATAGTTGCAAGAAATTTGTCCATCTCTGAAAATTGTCGACTGGACCAAGTGCCCGCTGCTGTCGGCTTGGGAATGTTGTCCATGGGCATCATTGTCCCCCCGTCGGGATATTTCCTAGGTTGGATCAGAGACTTTACGGGAAGTTATATTGTATGCATAACTGCACAAAACTTCCTACTCGTGATATTGCTTGTCACCTGGATACCTGATATGCTGTTACAATGGATACAAGATCGGCGAACACGAGAAAAAGAACGAAAAGACATAGAGCTAACAGAAAAAACTATAGGAACGTAAGCTTTTGGAAAGAAAGTACTTGATTGCTCTCGTGAGCTTCGTAATTTGTTTGGTAACAGAGAGTAAACTGAGAAGGAAAATTGTGGCTGTGATGAAACAAAGAACAAAACTACTTAAAATGACTTTGTGTACTTAGTAGATAATATTATAAATGTTATGATGGCTTCTAAGAGTCTGATGAAAAGTTGTAAATATTTATTGTTACTCTAGTGATAGATAAAGATTTAGATAATTATTTCAATTGTTAGTTTTAATTTCATTCAGGTGTATTTAATAAGTTACAGAATATAAATTGAATCAAATCGTTCAATGTTTCACGGATTCCTTTATTATGCGAACGGCAAAGGTCGAATTGACTACCATCGTCTGTTTCTCCTAAAACCTATTATTTGGGTTCTTCAAGGGAAGAGTCAATCAGCATCTCTTTAGACAAGCCTGACTATAATAGGCCGCACCATCGCTCCCACCAGGTGATATGACGATAAAAGCAACTCTATCCTATTAATGTTGTAAAGGCGACAGATTCGGCTTTTGTGAATCTTCACTCATCACATGTCTTCAGCCAAACATCTGTTTGGCTGAAGACAACGCAAAAACTATTGAATGGATCGGGCTGAAATTTTGCACACACAGATATCTAAAATAACATATAGACTACTTTTTATCCCGAATCTATGCCGATAACCGCGTGCGCTTGAAGACGCAACATTTTATAAATAAAAAGTATATGATAGAATTTTATAAGATGACCACAGTTAGCGATTATTTCCAAAGGTTCATGTTTAATGCAGAAAGCTACGTAGACGGACAGACGCGAATACGCAATGTGAGAATAGGTTTTGAGGAATCCAAATCTTTTTAAGTGAAAACGTGATGGTTTTACCATTTCTACAGATGTCTTTCTGATATCCAACAAATGTTGCGTATCCTATCCTACTTCTTTATGAATACCACTATATCATAAGGCGAAAGTTTGAGAGTGAAGGTGTATGTGGTAACATATTTGTTAGGATCTTAAAAGAAATATCTAAGCGTCTGGTCGCAATGACGGGTGACCCGAGAGTTGATAAGTATTTGGCGCAGCGCATCAGCATTGGGCAATGCAGCCAGCATTTTTTGGACGCTCCCGACTGGTATTGATATGGATCAGTTGAGCTACCTGTAGGTTGCTTGCACCAGTCTGCAGTTAGCTCAATTGTTTCAATTATAAAGACTAGTTCTAATTTGATTGTATTATTTGTTTGCAATTTGTTAGGGACCTACTACCCTACTTAAATATCTTAAGCTACTGAACAGTTTAAGATGAAATACCTATGGCTAACATGTAGAACTTACCTAATAGAGCGTACGAAAGAGCTAGGTAATAGATTTCCTACAGAGACGAACCTAATGATACAAGTCAAAATAGTCTACTTTCTCTGGTAAGTATTTGTAAATTAGTACGTTAGATTATTTAGACCTTATCGGGTAGAGGGAAACCATTATATCTATGTAGTTTATTTGTAAGTACATAAATACATCTTTATTCACAAAGAAAATTATACTAGTATTTACAATTGAAACTATTGAGCTAACTGCTGACTGTTGCAAACAGTCTACAGGTCAAACAGTCTACAGTGTAAGTACATTAGTTATCTAATACCCTTTATACAAGCTCTGCTTAGCTTGGGGCAAAATAATGATTTGTGAGTTGCCCAGATTTTTTTAAATTGTTTATTTCGGATAGAGTGATGGGTCATACATGTGAAGTAACACCTACATGTCTATTATATTCTCCTACCTTCTCGTGGAATATACTTTTCTAAATCAATAAGTACCTACTTACGGTCCTTGGCTATCGGAATTACACCGTCTTTATTTAATCTAGGTGTTTGTGTTGATCTTACTTTTAAATCTTATCTTTGGACTACAATTCCTACTAATGCTCATTATCAAGATAAGTTGTGAGCGATATTGTTGAAGTGAGAACTACAATAGGTCGTCTACGCACGGCAGTATGGTGTGCCATCCTAGTTAGAAAGAAACGGATGAATTATCGCAGATATTCTTGCACGTTATTTCTGTGCATTATGTGAGTGGCAGAACATAATTTATTCTTACTTTACAGAGTAAATAAAATTGTAACAAATTACTAGATACTTTACGAAGGGAACTTTTTTGACGTTACCCTAGCATTAGAAGAAGGAACAAATAAAAACAGAAAAAATAGAAAGGGCCATTTGTCCCGTCTCCAAGCGTGTAGAAAAAACACTGCAATGTCTATTTTATTCAATACGCGTCTCATAAAGTTTATGATGATGATAAATACCCTTGCATAATTCCATCCTGTGAATTTATTCGTAGCAAATTTAGCCAGTGCTAAATAAATTCATTCTCAGTGTGCAGTGCGCTCGTAAATCTGAAGGGTCCTTTTTGTATTTCCGAGCCGAGGGTGTCTTCTTATGGCAGCGGGATGGACCCGGGCCGGAGAAAATGTAACAATTTTTGCGACAGTATCGTTCAAACATAACATATTAATATATATCTACGATGTGGAATAGTTGTGGGTTAGGTATTTACATAGGTAAAAAACAATTTTACTATTTACGTGGAAAATCGTTTCAGTATCTATTGTCTACTCAAAAACAAGGAAGTTTAAAAAAAATTAAAGTCAATGAAGCCACAAATTAAAAATTGTCATGGCTTTTCTGCCTGTTAATGATAGGTTATCTTTAAAATTTATGATACCTACATAATAATCTACATGTTTCCATAACCACAGTAGGAACAAATAATTTTCAAGAGTACGTAGAAGTGGGTTAGGGTACATCTGGGCCGAATCTCAAACTGATCCACGGACGAGATGTCCACTTCACTTTTGAGTTAGGGTACATCTCGTCCGAATCTAAAATCTCTTAGTTTTAGATTCGGATCAGATGTACCCTCAACCAAAAGTGAAGAAGATTGCACAATTAAAATTATCCCGTAAGTTTTTCTGCTTCTTTGACAGTTTCTAAACAAAACCCCAAAAAATATCTTAAACCAGACAATATTATAAATTTTAAAAATCCGCCGACGTTTATTGGTTGAACAGGTTTTCATGAAACATGGCTAAGAACACAAGAAAACATGACACACAAAAAGTAACCGAAAATCGGTTCATCCGTTCGGGAGCTACGATACCACAGACAGATACACAGACAGACACGTCAAACTTATAACACCCCTCTCTTTTGGCGTCGGGGGTTAAAAATGACACGTAATAACTATCATCCATCTAGGTAGGTACTCAATTGCTATCCAAATTTTAATTTTAGTCTCGCTAAAGTTTCCTTTAATAAGGTTTTGCATACAAAAACGTAGGTTAATTAAACACACCCCTGACCCGTTCCGGAGTAATATTCTGGTCTCACAAAAGATTATGCTCTAAACCCAACATTTTCTACATTGTGCTCCCCGTTGTCACATTACACAGGCTGTTATTACGAAATAATTATCTTATTTGTATTCTTTCTACATCATTGTTATTACATTGTGGCTAGCTAATAGATATTCAGTGGGTTTTGAAAAAGTGTTTATTAGGTTTAAGCAACCGTTTTTACAATGAACCTCCTACGTCGACAGCTGAACGGACCTACAAGAACAGACGGGTTTTATGAATAAATAAATAAAATAAATAAATAATGTTGGACAATTCACACAGCATTATCTAGCTCCAAGCTAAGCAGAGCTTGTGTTATGGGTATATCTGATAATACTTAATACAATACACTACATACTCGTAGATAGATATTTTTTTTTTATACATAGAAAACATCCAGAACACCCTGAACCGCCCGTAACCTCCTGCGTTGCAGGCGGACGTTCGCCCGCCGCGCCAAAGAGGTCGTCACCATACCATAATCACCTGCTGGCTGCTGAAAATACACAGAAGGAAGCACTTCCACTGGTAGGTTCCCTTAGTCCTACGACATCCACGGGTTAAGTTGGGAGGTCGATTTTTCCGGTTTTTAATGAACATTTACGCCCGTAGCACACCTCCGCTGCGAAAACATAACAGCGGAACCGCATTTAGTACTAGTGAGAAACTAAATTATTTTCATAAAATGGACGTCGATTTTACACAATAATTAATTTAAGAGGTCAGAAATAGACCTACTTTCTATTTATCCATTTCAGGGTTAAGTCCACAATAATATTGCTTCCTCCTCTGACTCGACTCAACTGACACACGAGACGTTCCGACGCCCAGTTCTGCAAATCAAACTATACTTGATCGCAGCGGAATTCATCCAGCGGTTCCGCTACTCGTATTCCGCAGCGGAGGTGTGCTACGGGCGTTAGTCAAACTTAAAATCAGTCAAAATTGATAATGCTCGACGTTTTCGTGAATTTTCGCAGACACTCAAAAAACGTCGAAACTTGTGACAGTTACGGGTCTAACCCAACCAAAGATACCAGCCTACTGGCAGAATTGTGTCAAACCATGATGCAGAGCTAAAAATAATAAAAATAAATAATAATAAATATTAAATAATGCTGGACAATTCTCACAGAATTATCTAGCCCCAAGCTAAGCAGAGCTTGTGTTATGGGTACTAGATAACTGATATACTTAATAACTAAATAAAAGAAGAAGAAGAAGATACCAGCCTACAGTTGCAGCCTACGTTCGGTGTAAGCAAAACATTTGTAAAAGGAGAAACGTCGACATGGTGACATGGTAACACTGAAAATTAATTGAACTTAGAATCTAATTTCTCTTCTACGATACTGCTTCCACATATTCTCAGCTCATGGCACATAAAACGCAACTTACACTGCAGGACTGTGTGCAGTTGCATAGAAATTGCTTTATTATACGTAGGTGTACCTGTGTTTTGGCAAAATTAATTAATTAACGAGTGTCGGTTTAAGCTTTCTGCTAATAATTGCACATATTCTGATGAAGAGCCAGACGAAACATTGTGTAGCGTTGGCGAGTTTAGAAAACGAAACCTTGTTATAATTTAACGACTTTATAATGCTTGATTTCAGGTAAAATGTACCTTAATGTAGGTAGGTACGATTTACTGCAACGTTTGTCCAAAATTTTTATCCACTGATGATAGCACAAAAGTTTAGTTTATAATCCTTGCCATCTTCTATAAAATAGTCATTGTTTATTACCGCAATGGAAATTTGAAAAGTCCATTGGGCTGGGCTGTTTGTGGTACCTATCATAGGCTTTTTTTAATCCCTCTGTGATCGTTTTATTTTGTAAAGTTTAGAATGCGAAAACCAAATTTGATGGTGACCAAGAGCAACTTCGCATCTCTGCCTAAACTATAAAAAATTAAACTATTACAGATTGATTAAAAAAAGTTTATGATAGGTACCACAAACTACCACATGGATTCTGGAAAATTCCTTTTTTTAAAGTAATAATACGATAAAATATGTGGCGGTGCTAGTTGAATCGGGGTAGCGCCTTGACACGTTAGCTGTCCGGTGTACCGAATACAGTACACGCCGCCCCTGTGTGGATCCGTCACGTCAGTGTAACGTAAACAGTACACGCTCACGTTAGCTGTCCGGTGTACCGAATACAGTACACGCCGCCCCTGTGTGGGTCCGTCACGTCAGTGTACCGTAAACAGTACACGCTCACCTGTCTTTTCCTATTCTAACTTCATGGAGTTCTGAGTTATGTTGCTGCATTTGTCAGGACTTGTCAACCGAACACCAAAGAATAAAAAAACCATAGAAAGAAAAATATTACAAAAATAAAATATTAAGAATTATTACAAAAACTTTGGAACGCTTTGGAAATTTGAGCTTATCCAAAAATTCTGTATGGGGACAGTTAACGTGACAGAAAACCTTATCGTCATATCAGCCGACACATGTCCATAGATCTCAAGAAGTGCCAAATTATCCCAATAAATTTCCAGCATTAAGACAGGTTTTCGAGCAAAAATTGGAAAATATACCTAACACTAATTTCGGAAATCTAAATAACACGACAAAGTCCTCAAACGAAGTAAGTATAAGCACAATATAGTGTCACTGTCCCAGATATCTGCGTCATAGTTGAAAGTGTGAGAATAACCTAGTGGAACTTTACACTTCACTAACAACGTCTTCATGTTACCAGGGAAAATAAAAGCACAGTCAAAAAAACATCAAAATCTCATTAGTTCCCATTTCATGCCGAGGCGACACTACGGAAGCTGTATAACTAATGTACAGTAATAAACAGACGAATGCCGTATTTCTTTTTATAACTTGACTGTACCATTTTCTGGTTTATAAGGTATCTCGGTGTTGATAACTACGTAATATAAGAAATCACTGCAGCAAGAGCTCTACAGGCTGATTTATTATTTGAATTCAGCTTTACGGTATATCGAAAGTAGAAAACAAAGACTCAACAAAATCCGCGCTGGTACGTAAATCAAATAAAATATTTCTCTCCCGTTCCTATATTGACTTCTCAGAAAAACTTGTATGTTGAACGAAGAAAGTAGAACGAAACACTCCCAATAAGTGAGTCATTCTGTTTAATTCTCACTTAGTAAAATGTACGTTAAATATTATTTTAATTCAATTTTTAATTTTATTAAAGGCGTCAAATCCAGAGTATGTTTCTTTTGGGAAACCGTGCTCATCCAAATGGTGACAGTAAAAAAGTGAACTTGGTCAAAATAATACTTTCATGGTAGAGATATAACAAAATTGCTGTCTCTATTTAAAATATTATAGCAGTAATATCTTCGCGTAACAGCTTAACCACTTAGCTTCCTGTCGCTTGACACAGTAACTTGTAAAATCTTTATCTTTCAAAATAATATTTGCTATAGTAGACATCCAATAATCCATAATATTTTATATTAGACGTGAAATTAACATTAGGGTTAAATATAATATAAAATATAAAAAATATAAAAAACAGATCCTGTTTTTTTGACAACTGCCATAACGTACTTATTTTAATAAAATTGTATGTAGTACTAATTTAATAATATAATCATGTAGGTAGATAGCTTTTACCTTGGAGAAGGCTAATTTTATCCAGAAAAATTACATGTGAAGCCGCAAATAGTAGTAGAGCGATAGAGTAGCAAATACTAGTTTGTAACATAAAAATTAAAAATCTAAATAATTAGACGGAAAGAAAATATTTGCCTTAAAGTTACTACACAACACAATAACTCACTAAACAGTAAATAAATCTTAGCCTTAGCTGCCCAATTTTTGTGCGCACCAGGTTTAAAGCAAATAACAGGAAGAGATCCTGGTGTTTTTATGTTAGTTAAATGACCTCTCTCGTTGCAATGGGAATGCCACTTAGGTCTACAGTCTACCCGCATTGCTTGCAGTCTTAGAACGTAAACAAACACACCAGATGAGAAATAAAGGGCCCGCAGAGATTTCCGCTGCACACTCTTTCAAAAAAAACCTCGCGCTTAAAGTTAAACCCGTAAGACAAACTAAAGAGATGGTAAAATGGTTTTTCGTCAATATCTCGCTTATAATATAGCCTATAATCACAAAGAAAATTATACTAGTATTTACAATTGAAACAATTGAGCTAACTCTCGCTTATTGGTTTCAGGTCATGCATTACGAATTTGTATTTAGATATTTGTGTTTCGTAAACAAGATAGTGTAGGTAATTCGATTGGAATGATTTCATTTTATACAAATTTAATTGGTATAAAGAATGTTATACCTATTATAATTAATTTAAAAACGTTATTCAATTTATTATTAATTTATTATATTGAATATTAAATTTATTATAATATTAAATTAATTATTAATAATTCTAATCAATTTATTAAGCTTCGGTACATTTTCAAATCAAATATATTTTATAGCAATTGATTAGGTACTTACACATAGCAAACTATGTATACAGTTTTTGACATGTTAAAATGATTACCAATAAAGACGATTATGACTATTATTATAGTGAGAAGCTATGAGCTCCTTATTTTTTTCGAAATTACTAAAATGCTGTTGACCGCAGATCGCATTAGTCAGCGTTACCGGGCGTGTGCTGGTAAAGTTAGGTTGGGTCAACACGCACAAGACCATAACTTAGGTGCGAACCTTGTCTTGAGCTAGGCACTCTTTTTAAGAATAACTTTTAATAGATACCGGCCATGCTGTGTGCTGCCGGCTTAGAATTTGCACCACCCCAACTCTTCCCGCGAGTGTCGTAAGAGGCGACTAAGGGATATCCACCGGAGGCGGGCAGCAGCACCCAGCAAATTTCTGAAATTTGTATGAGATCTTGTATGATTAATGATTATTCATAAACTAGTTGTTCTACGTACAGTGGACCTCGCGAGCATTCTTCAACATACTTACAGAAACGCTAATTTTGCTAGACTTTATGCAGAGACGCTTCGCTCACTTCGTTCGTTCGGTCAATAATAATGCAGCCCATGACGCAATTAACAGATTGCTCCATAGAGCAATCTGCACCTTGTCATAGTAGCTTTGATTAATTATTTGAATCCGATTATTAATTAATTTTTAGAACAGTCACGTCTGTCTGCTTTTTGTACCTTTGTACCTTATGGTGTTTCCTATATCGAAGTTTGTGTGTTATTTGCGTCATGGGCTGCAATAAGGTTCATAAGGTTGTTAACTCATATGGTTGTTACCTCATATGGTTGTTACTAAAAAGTTCCGCTAAAATTTATAAACAAACAGAAAAAACGTCGCAATAGATACGGAAAACAAGTCGCGCTAAGACCAGGAGGTTAGAGCCAGGTAAATGGAATTCCCTTGCTGTCCGTTTAAATTTGCACGGATGCTTCAAACTTTACGCTACTTTCGAAAGCTGCATTTGATTCGTTTAGGAACCCGACTACGAGGCATATATTTAAACGAAACTAGCTGCTACCCCTACTTCATACGCAACTTTCCTGAATAAAAAATAGCATATGTCCTTTTCCGGGAAATTATCTATGTCTGTGTCAAATTTCATTGAGATCCGTTAAGGCTTATCGTCGTGAAAGGGTACAGGCAGTCAGACAGAATTACTTAAGAATCACACTAATATTATAAATGCGAAAGTTTGGATGGATGGATGGATGTTTTTTACCTTTTCACGCCATTACTACTGAATGGATCAGGCTGAAATTTTGCATACAGGTAAGTCTGACCCTGGAATCAAACATAGGTGACTTTTTATCCCATAAATCAGTTGCCATGCAATAGAAATAACCTCATAGCGTTTCCATAGAAACAACGCGTGCGAAACCGCGGGCAGAAGCTAGTTTATAATATAACTAGCTTCTGTCCGCAGTTTCACACGCACATTTTCTGGGATAAAATGTAGTCTATGTCAGTCCCCGGAATACCATGTATGTACTTCCCTGCCATTATGTCCTTTTTCGTCGTGAAATGGTAACAGACAGAGAGACAAAATTATTTTGTAACTAGTTTATGCCCGCGGCTCTGCACGCGTTGTTTCTATAGAAACGTTCAAAGGTGATGTCTATCCCATGGGAACTGATTTATGGGATAAAAAGTAGCCTATGTTTGATTCCAGGGTTAGAATTACCTGTATGCATACTACACTGCACAACCTAGGGCTAGGGGTAGTTTTGTAAAAAATTAAAATACGTGATTCATTATTTACTTTTTAGTTTATACCGAGTTTTGAGTGAATCGAACCAAGGATTAATAATTTTTCACAGGAAATTTGCCACCCTTTTTAACCCCTCAGTTATTCTAAAACCTTAATTACATACCAAATTTCATCTTAATCGCGGAGATACGTGGTTACAAACATTCACACAAACATCCGCATTTATAAAATTACTAGCTTCTGCCCGCGGCTTTGCAGGTGTATTTTCGGTGTTATATAATAAGTATTTACTATTGCCTATTGCATAGGTTAGGCTACGTTCTAAGTGTACGCCAAATTTCATCTTGATCTGTTCAAAAGTTTTGGAGATCCTTGGTAAAAAAAATCACATTGCACAAACTTTTGCATTTATAATATTAGCAGGATAAGTCTGGATTTAACAAACGATCTCTGTAATATAAGGTTCAAGGTTTAACAGACGATCTATAAAACGTTCAGATTATCGAAATCTCTCTTCGGGGTCGGGCCCCAGACTTTGTTTTCGGTTCTACATTGTGGTAAATCTTTTATCTCTATGACACTTTAGACGAAAATCAAAAGAGGTTTCTGTTGTGGAATCTATACTAATATATAAAGAGGAAAGATTTGATTGTTTGTTTATTTGTATTGAATAGGCTCCGAAACTACTGGACCGATTTGAAAAATTCTTTCATCGTTAGGAAGCTTACTTTTCAGGGAGTGACATAGGCTATATTTTATCCCGGAATTCCCACGGGAACGGGAACTACTTGAATACGAGCCTCCTATAAACCTCAGGTCTATTAATTATTTTATCAGATTTAAGACTAAAAACAGTTTTTTAACATTTTTGAACACGAAAAAGAACCCCAAGTCGCCAAACTCGGAGCTAGTTAAAGGATCGTCGTTACTTTCCTTGATTCGGGCTCGTCAGGGCTAAAAGAATTCTACCGAGATTAATTACCTGAACAATCTTGCACAATCTTTTGTTTAACTCAGAGATTCGGACAGCAAGTTCACTTGTTTTCTCTAAAAGTTAATTTGACAAATAACTGGCATATCCGGTTGTGTGATACTTTCTAGCACAACCACGGAAAATTTTCTTAGTTGTTTTTATAATTAAATGGTAAAATTAAATGAGCTCTTGTGTAGGTAGATAGATAGATAGATGGTTTATTGATTATGGTTGATGGATAAATGGTTTATTTGGTTCACAAATGGACAGCACTAAATACAATCAAACATAAACAAGTAGGTAGGTATATAAAAAAAACTAGATTAAAACTTATGAGTAGGTACAAGTAATTGCTTATATATTACTACTCTCGAATTCAGGAATTCAGTACTCCTATTAGGTTATTGGTTTTTGTAGTGTTAACCCACATTATGGGAAAAGCTTTAATCATCATAGCTTGTCCTTTGACTTCCAGTAAAAACGTACACTATTTGATTTGATGCTTATTTCGGGTACCTATCAGAACCCCTAAGTAGGAAAACGACCGTTCAGTACAATTGACTAACATGCGAAAATGACCTTGTAGCAAAACGTCTGGAAATGAAAATAGTCTGCGTGTCTCAAACGACAAGTACAGTCAGTCTAGAATTACAAAAAATATTGTTTTTCAAGCTTTATTATAAAATTAACATAAAATCAACTTAAAACAATCTCCTCAGAAATAAAAGAAATCGTCACTACGAAAAACATGTTTTACTAAAAACTGTCTCCGAAAATATTACGCTTTAAATGTGATAATGTTTTCAAAAATTGGTACGGTAATCTCTTGCCGGTTCAATTTCTTAACTTCGCGCCTGTATTTTCTATCGAATATCACATTTCGTCATCCTCGAGAAATGCATTTTCAAAGCCACACAACCACCAGCCACACAAATGCCTACCAAAAACTATACTTACACCTAAGATTAGTAGGTTTTTTTCGCCACTCGTACGTACGTAATAGAACTTGAGTTTCAGACTCGAAAGTGAAAGAAATGTCAGTGGTCTAGCTGCACCCATAAATTTTAATGAGCAGGAGGCACTTTGTTCGACGGCATTCCTTCAGAACCTTTCAAGATTTAATTGAAATGCTTGGACGGAATTTTTGTGGCCAAACATTGGCAACTTGATGAGTGGTCATTTCTTTAATGTGGGAACAAGGCTGGATTGCTATTTGATTGTTTAAGACTGATTAAATGGCTGGTATTTCCTCTATTTGGATTGCTTTTGAACAAGGCCCTTAGGAGCTATGCAGACAGAGCAACTTTAGTTGAAGAAGTTGTAATCATTTTATAATCTATACTAATATTATAAAGAGGAAAGATTTGATTGTTTATTTGTATTGAATAGGCTCCGAAACTACTAGACCGATTTGAAAAATTCTTTCACCTAGGAAGCTTACTTTTCAGGGAGTGACATAGGCTATATTTTATTCCGGAATAACCACGGGAACGGGAACTACGCTGGTGAAACCACGAGGCGATCGTCTATTTTTTCATATAGTGTCACGGACGGTACTAAGCCGAAAGGGCCCCCGTGATGTCCAGAATCACCCCCTTTCAGCTTAGTACACCCTTTCCGTGGCACCCTGTATATCGTCGGCTTATTGCAAGAAGTCATTAACCGACAAATCCAAAAGTTTGGCAAAAGCAGTTTAAAGTTTTTATAACTTTAAGAGCCCATATCATCAAAACTACGACAGTTATCAATATAATTTAAACGCCAATATATAGAGATATGTAATTATTTTATAATTAACTGAAATCAGTACAAATTCAACCATTGCAATTTTTTTAAAAGCTAAAAATGCAAAGATAATGACTTCTTGCGATAAAAAGTTTTGTCTAAATTAGAGTTAAGTATTTCTGCAAAGAAGTTATTGGTGGCCTCTTTCGAGTATTAAAAGACAAAATAATCATAAAATAACATCTTTTATCACTAAAAGCTAAACAAATTACCTTGTTTGTCGAAAACACTTAATAAAATAACTAAAATTAGTAATAATGGCACATGAATCAGTCAAAAACACGTTCTAAGCTTTTAGAAAATAATTCTGCTAACCAGCAAAGAGTTATAAACAAATAAATAGGTTGGAAACGATTAAGTAAACTATTATTTAGATTAGAAAATATTAAGTAACAGACTTTGAGCTTTACCTGAAAACCTTCTTATCCTATCTACCCTCCTCATAACGCTCGACCTGGCCGCGGACCCGGTCCCAGGGCGTGAGGACGCGTACGCCAAGGCACTCGAGTCCGTGGACGTCGGACCTCTCCAGACGCCTGCAGAAGTGGAATCCGAGACCTCAGCGCTGATGGCGCGCATCATCGAGGCTAAGGCGGCCGCTTCCGTACCCATCACCAGGCGCCAAGGCCATCGCAACGACCTCCCCCAACACCTTAAGAGGGTAATAGAGAGAAAACGCGAACTCCAGCGCGAGTGGGCGCGCTCCCGCTGCCCGCGACTGAAGACGCGACTCAACCCGATATCTCCCGAGCTCTCGGCCGCAGTACAGGTTTGGCGTGAGACCTGGGACCGAATCATCGACCGGGCCTCCGAACAGGACAATAACCAGTACGCGCTGAATAGGGCGCTCACGCGGCAGCCGGCAACAACTTACCCGCTGCTGGACCGAGATGGAGTCCGGCGCTTTGCTCCCGCCGACCGTGCCGAAATTCTGGCTGAGCACCTCGCGGAGCAGTTCTCGCCTCACCCCGTTGCAGCCGACGCCACCTTTGAAACCCTGAACCACCACCACCAGGTCGAGGACACAGTGAGGGACTTCCTGTCTGGCCCAACACCGCCCCTAGACGGGGAGAACTTCATCTCCCCTGCCGAGGTGCGGAAGGCCGTCCTCCGTCTACCCAGACGGAAGGCGCCAGGCTATGACGGAGTCCCCAACAATTGCCTCGCCGCGGAGTCACTGCGCTCGCCCGGCTCTTCAACGGAAGACCGGACGGGTCATCGTGCTACCCAAGCCCGGCAAGGATCACCCCCTCCCGGCCAACTACCGCCCCATTACTCTACTACTAATAGTGGGCAAGCTCCTGAAACGCCTGCTCCTGGGGCGCCTGGCTCCAACTATCGAGCCGCGCCTGAAGCAATTCGGCTTCAGGAGTGGCCACTCTACCACGCTGCAGCTCACCAGGGTGCTGCACCACCTTGCAGTCGAGCACAACGCCAGGCGCTGCACCGTCCGGGTCTTTCTGGACTGGACGTAAAAACGGCCTTTGACCGTCTTGGGCACCCCGGCGTTTTGTACAAGCTCCTGCAAACCCCAACTTCACCAGCTCTCATCAGGATTGTGGCATCCTTCCTCGACAACCGGCTGTTCTTCGTCGCAGTTGAAGGTGCCACATCCTCCACTCGATCCATCTCTGCTGATGTACCGCAGGGTAGCAGCCTGTCGCCAGCGTTATACGCGTTCTATACCGACGACATCCCCACCCTGGAGGGCCACCTACGCCCCGGGGAGAAGGATGTGTCGCTAGCGCTGTTCGCGGACGGCAGCGCCTTCTTTGCGTCTTCCACCAGCCCCACCATCGCAGCCCGCAGGATGCAGCGGCTGCTGAACATCCTGCCGCCCTGGCTGGACAAATGGCGCATGGCCGTCAATGTGGGAAAGACGGCTGCGCTGTTTGTTTCCCGCCGCATCGGCCACCCACCGCAGCTGACACTTTGGGGCCAGAACGTGGCATGGAGCCCGCACATCCGGTACCTCGGCTTCGGGATCGACAGGTCGTTGAGGATGCAGCCGAAGGTTGACAGCGCACTGCAACAAGCGCGCGTCGCCCGACCGTTCTCCGACCCGTCCTGGGATCTTGCCTGCCTCTGAGGACCAAAGTGTGGGTCTACAAAGGCTAAGTCCGATCCCGACTCACATATGCAGCGCCGGCCTGGTACTCACTAGTCTCCCAGACGAATAGGGACCGGATCCAGGGGCTGCAAAACGTGGCTCTGAGGATCTGCACTGGCGCGAGCCAATACGTCAGGAACGATGTCATCGCCCGCGACCCGCAGATCCAATCCATAGACGAGTTTGTCGTACAGTACAGTCGTCGAATGGACGACCGCGCCGACAACGGCCACCAAGCCCACCTTCACCAAATAGCGCCTCACCAACCCCGGCCCCCAGATGATGACCGCTCGTGGAGGCCCCTTCCCTGGGACCTCACCCCCGCGGAATCCCCCGGATAGACCATGGGTTAATTTAAAAAAAAAAATAACCCAAACCAAACAAAAAAAAAAGAAAAAACATGCAAATATATTAATAAAAAAATAAAATGATGAACAAGCTAAATAAATGCATTTTTTAGCGAAACCCAAGGACCGAGGAGTCGTCTCCCCTCGAGTTGATGCCGGGGTAAAGAGGCCAAGCCTCGATGCCCCGCTCTGTGCCCCCACAAGGGCCGGAAAGAACGAACTACTACGCGGCGCGGCAGAGGCGCGAGCGGCCCCGAACAAAATACCCCTCTGCCCCGCTTCCGTGACTCCGGTCACACGGCACGCGGTCTCATAAGTAGCATAGCAACACGTAAATGTATGTGTGCAAAAGTCATTACCTTACATTTACCTGTTATTTTTACAATAACAAAAATCACTAACAAAACAATACTTCCTTCGAATAGTATTCTTTTACCATTAATTATGTTTCGAAAAAAGTAATTAAGTGTAAAAAATGAATTCTATAAAAAATAAAAAACTCAGTGTAGACGTTACTCGTTTTGATAGAAGTCATTTAAAACCGTTAGTATTTTTTTTACCAAAAAATACGATACGACAAAACTGGTTAAGGTGCAAATAATGAATTAAAGCAAAACTTATTCAAACGTTTGTGAACGTAAAAGCACTTTCAAAATGTTGTTAAGTCACATAAATGAGTTACGTATGAAAATAAAAATGGCAATTGTGTTTTTTTTCTTTTGTTAAAATGTATTAATGTAAGTTAATGAACTTTATGAAACCAGATATACCAAAAATGCAGTTATTGACTTTATAACCAAGCCATAACTTCTAAGTTTGAAGAGCTACAAATTTGTGAGTTTTACCAAAATGTAGAGCTCATCGAGACGAACTCAATGGTATATCTAACGCAGTTAGTGACTTCTTGCGACTAATGACTTCTTGCAATAAGCCGACGATATGTAAACAGCTAGTTACGTATTGCCTGTGGCCGCAATAGTTGCTCTGTCTTCAGATTACTTTATGCGTAAATTCATAGACTGGAGCTTAAAAGAAGTCCACCATCTATGTTTACGGTTAGTCCTTTTATACACGAGTCCCGCTTTGCTCGGGCTATTAAATACCTAACAAAAAGTGCCGCTTTGCTCGGAATGAGATTCCAAGACTGTCGAACAGAATAAGAGTAAGAATCAGTCATTGACAGACTGGCACAAGAAACCTGGTCTACTGCCATACATGTGTATTGTCTATTCAATTCAATTCAATTCATTTATTAATACCATGGGTTCACAAGAAACACTTAGTCAAGTCATATAGGTACCTACTTAGAATAATTACATTTCTAGACGTAAACTATAATACTCATGTGTGTTAGCTACCTGTACCTAAGTATAATTACATAATAAAAAAAATTAAAGCAGAACAAACACACCATTTAGTACCTGGTGAAAATAAAAAGACTGTTATGCACAACGGCGGAACGGCGGATAAATGCACGATTGGTAGGGTGTAAAGAAAGGCAACCCCACAAAAATCATTTAAACAAAAACAATGGAACACTGCTCCATAGATGAGCAGTTGCAAAAGAACAAACAATAATGGAACAAAATAAGCGCTACGTATTGGGAGCCGGTTGTAGTCATTGGTAAACCGTGGTGTTTCACTGGAAACGAGTTTCGTTGGAACCCAAGGTTTGTTCCTAACCGAACCAAGAATTACACTGTTGAATACATAAATGCTGTGTACACATAGGTTACGCCTCAAGCCAGTTCGTATTCTAATTGAATTTTTTGTGTTATATTATAGTTGCTTGTTATGTGTTTAGTGTACCTTATAAACATAAATAAATATATAAATAAAAATAAAAAAAATATTACGGATGTAAGCGGGCTTACTACGAACCTTATTTGTGTTGAAAGAACAAAACGTTGGTGTTCTTCCAACACAAATAAGGTTCGTAGCTAACCCGCTTACATCCGTAATGAATTCGTCAAACTACGATAGTTTTTATAGTATAATAAAAAACATTCAAATAGCGGCCGCAGTTAACGTTCATTTGCCTTAGTTTTACCCTCGAAAAAAAAAGAGGGGTGTTATAAGTTTGACTAGTGACTGTGTGTTTGTCCGTTGCATCTTAGCTACGGGTGAACCAATTATAATTTTGTTTTTTTCGATATGATTTCAAATAAAATTGTCATCGAGGGTTTTCAAATTTCTGTAAAAAAAATCTAAAAAATAAAAATCTTAAAGCGGACTATTTTTTATTTCTAAAAGCTCCATTCAATGGTTTTGGAAAATCAGCAATGATTCAAATGTTGACGGGACCGAGTCATGGCGAGCCTAGGCTTGTCACATCTGTCATAAGTAATACGGACTTTTTGCGATGACTGTATCAACATGTGGATAAGACTATCAGAAAGGGAAAAAATAGAACTGTAGTGTGAACAGGATCAAACCGAACTCGCGGACTGAATGGAGAGCGAAACAAATCCAATCAACCGCAAACATTCCGTTCGAACTAAATGCTGCTTTTTATACTTAATGCCGTTTTGCTGCAATTAGCAATATCTTTGAAGCGCTTAAGAGCAATGCGGATGCGGGAAGAAAATAAAATGGCAATTCGTGATTGCTCCGGTTCGCTAACAGACCCAGTGCTTTTACATCCGAGTTTTATAGTTCTCCAGAGAGCGAGTCACCTCTGGCAGTGTGAAAGCTGTGAGAGGAAGGACCGTGAAAAAATGCTCTCAGGAGCTCTAAGCTGCGAAAGCTGCCAGGGTTTTTGACGTCTCCTCTTGTGCCCACATACCTTTTACGCATGGGTTCTAAGTCGAAAGAAGCCGTGCGTAATTGCGTGAAATCTGGAAATATCTTTCCGTGAAACCCTGAAATTTCCACTTTTAGTCGTTTATGCCCATAATCAGCCAAACCACAAAGCTCAGAAACTTTAGGTCACTGCTCCATCACCGAGACAGAGAAATCCATAGTTAACTAACTATTATGCATCAAAATAACCCCGCCGTCACTCAACAGATAAAGTTTGAAATAAGGCCCATTTGGATCCCTTTAAAAGTTTCCGAAAGTTTATTGTTGGAACGCTTGCGGGGTTACCTACCGGTGGAAATTTAAAGTGTGTATTACTAGCACCGCAAAACCGAGGGCGAGGCGAGCATGAGAATTCCATTACTGCTGTTGGAGTGACGTGTTCTGTGACGTCACTAGGCAGGAGTGTGCAGACTTTACCTTTTGAGAGGTATTGTTTCAATCAAGGTTGTTTGCTGCACACAGTTGCAGTCGTAGATTTTTAGTTTAAAAAATTCAAATTAAAAATTGTTTGTTGCATTTATGTTATATGACACTTATTTTGGGCTCTCATTAGTAATATAAGCTATTCTGAAAATAGCTCGTGGTTTGGTAGTGAGGGCTTCCCCTTACAATAATTACGACTGGTTATGGTACGAGACTTAGGTGTACGTCAATAAAAAAAAATTGTTAGGATAATAAAAAAAAAATTGTTAGGTTAATTATAAACGAAACCTCTCTAATTCTTCAATTCAATTAGAAGACAAACGCGTGCAGATTTGAAACTATTATAGTGTAAGTTTTACACAAATCAGGGTCAAAATAAAACAAAAAATAGTTTTGATATCTATGGTGTAGGTTTTAGTTTACAGTAATAATACAGTCAAAATGTGTTTTTGAAGATGCATTATGATGTCTTATGAGCAAATGCAGGATTGTATGTTATTCTATTCCTACGACTAAGCATTTATTATATTGTTTGGGGTATGTTACCACTGCCAGAACCTTAGTAAGGTGACAGACCTCCGTACTAGTAAAAACGGATTCAATGTTAACTACCAGTAGGTATAATACATTTTAAGTTAAATAGATGAGAACACAGTGTTAAGACAATCCTAACATATCTTTAAGGCACTGCTAACTAAGTTATACAATGTGTCTGGTTACCGGTGTCGGAGACTTTGGGGGGTGAAGTACGGTAAATTTTATCGACAAATCACTATCCCTATTTTTTTTTCTCGCTCCCTGATAAAATGGCTGCCATTTTATCTGGGAGCGAGAAAAAAAAAATAGGGATAGTGATTTGTCGATAAAATTTACCGTACTTCACCCCCCAAAGTCTCCGACACCGGTAACCAGACACATTGTATAACTATTTCTTTAATGAATATATGATTTATCTACTATCTTTCTTAGAAATCGAAGCCGAAGCTTTAGGATGGATTTGGCATAGCTTACGAAAACTTCAAGTTTTTGCGTTCTTCTATAGATTAGGCGCCTACATCAACCGGATACTGAGAGGATCTACTTTTCAAGTTTCATGCGAACTCGATTGTAGATTTTGAGTGATATTGAGTTATTTGTTGCATTTTGGCAGCAAAGTCATACTAGCCAGGTCTAAGATCTATTAGGATTAATTAATAGGTGCTTAATATCGTCCCTTAACTTCCAAAAAAAAAACACATGTGGCGCGCTTGGTTCAGATATCGTCACTTGTATGGCAAAGTCACGAAACTGCAAAAACCAAATTGTGCAGGAGCGCAAAAAAACAGAAATAATAACGTGTTTTTGCACTTTTGAAATGGTTTCCAAGGACCTATTTTGAATTTTTATATTTATTTATGCAATAAATTGAAAGCATAATCAAATATTATTAATGATTAATACATAATAATACTGGATAGCGTAATAATGCAGATTCGCGACTTTACAACTTAGTAGAAAAAAAAAATCAACTCCTTTTTAGGCCATAGTAAACTCACGTATGTGTCATATTCGCTACTTTGCATCGTAAAAATAGCTCTTCGTTCCATTATTTAATAGCAAACGAGTGAATCTGAATAAAAATTAGTAAAACAATTTGCAATTACATTAAAAAGGTTTTGTTTGTGGCGACATTTTACAGGAGTGAATACAAAAATCTGTTACATTATTAATTAATATTAAATAAACAGTCAAGTATGTGTCAAGACACGCATAAATGGTTCCGCAGTTATTTAGCTTGCCTATATCTACTTACAATTTATGGACTTCCGTCCATAAATAGTGGTGGTTAAAAATACACGACGAAAGAGGTGGTTGAAATGGTGTTATTAGTTTATGGTGTGTATCTGTGTAGTCAGACAGGCGTCCCTTTATCTACCTACTGATTTTATTCTTCAATCTACAGATTATAACAAAAAAGAATGCATGAAATCGGACGACGCGTTAATGAATTACAACTCAGTACACATTTTAACTTTTATTCCCTCTCCCAAGGAAACCGCGCCTACTGAAATCCCAGATAAAAAGTATCCTACGTTCTTCCTCGTAGTGAGCTCAAATAATGCCAAGTTTCATTTGAATTCATTCAGTAGCTATTTTTACCTTCATCCTCTCTCTCAAGGGAACCGTACTGATTCCGGGATAAATAGTTTGAATTCATTCTGTACTTTCGGCGTGATGAGTGGCCCAGGAATTTTTATTTCATCCCCTCTCCACGGGGAACCTTACTGAATTTCGGTATAAAATGTATTTTTTCCCGTAGTATGAACTTAAATCGTGAAGAGTTCCATTCGAATTCATTCAGTAGTTCCGTCGTGATGCGCGGATAAAGAATTTTATTTTCATCCTCTCTCCCAGGGGAACCTTACTGAATTCCAGGACAAAATGTATCCCGTGTCCTTCCTTGTAGTATGAACTCAAATCGTGCCAAGTCTCATTCCAATCATTCAGCAGTTTCGGCGTTATGCGTGGTGAAGGAATGTTACTTTCATCCCCTCTCCTAGGAGAACCTTAATGAATTCTGGGATAAAATGTATCTTTCCTCGTAGTACGAACTCCAATCGTGCCGACTTCCATTCGAATTCATTCAGTAGTTCCGTCGTGATGAGCAGTTAAAGAATTTAACTTTCATCATCTCACCCAGGGGAACCTTACTGAATTCCGGGATAAAATGTACCTATCCCATGTCCTTTCTTGTAGTATGGCCTCAAATCGTGCCACGTTTCATTCCAACTCATTCAGCAGTTTCGGCGTGATGTGCGGTGAAGGAATTTTACTTTCATCTCTTCTCTCAAGGGAACCTTACTGAATTCCGGGATAAAATGTATCTTTTTCGTAGTACGAACTCTAATCGTGCCGACTTCCATTCGAATTCATTCAGTAGTTCCGTCGTGATGAGCCGTTAAAGAATTTTACTTTCATCCTTTCTCCCAGGGGAACTTTACTGAATTCCGGGATAAAATGTATTCCATGTCCTTTCTTGTAGTATGAACTCAAATTGTGCTTGGTTTCATTCCAACTCATTCAGCAGGTTCGGCGTGATGCGCGGTGAAGGAATTTTACTTTCATCCCCTCTCCCAGGGGAACCTTACTGAATTCCAGGATAAAAAGTATCCTATGTCCTTCCTCGTAGTATGACCTAAAATGGTGCCGAGTTTCATTGCAATACGTTCAGTAGTTTCGACGTGATGCGCGTTTAAGAAACAGACAGACATGAATGAAAAAAATTACAGTTTTGGCTTCAGTTTTACAATTATTGTTCAGTATTATCCACAAGTATTAGCAACAGACTTCAAACCTTCAGATTGACACGACGAGAGTTTAATTTTGATGTCGTTCGTGAATATTACCTGTGGTGAAAACCTAATTCGGTAATTCGGCCTTATTACAACATTGGCAAATACTCGAATCTGCCACATACACTCATTTCCTACGGTCAAATTAGTGCTCTCTACAATAAAACAATGTTAGCAAAAACGCGAATCTGCCATTTACGCTAGTTTACCGTGGTCAATTCAATGCGTACTATCAAGAGAGATGGCATCAAATACACGAATAGTTCAATATTCGCTTGTTTGCAGTGGGCATTTTTGGTTTAAAACACAATGAACTCGGTAGTAAAATGTTTAGTCTACACTTACGAGAATTTACCATGGTACAATATAAAAAATTGCTAAAATTCGCTCATTTGCTGTTATCGTATCTTAAAAACTACAAAAGCTAGAGATACAATTATTTGCCACAGTGTGTATCAGCGCAATAGAAGCGGTTTGGCATTAAAAAGTCATTTTCGTAAAAAGTGCAGATTCGTGAGTTTGCCATACAGGTGACGATATACATACAGCTTTTTAATTAGATTGAAAGAAGTTTTTTGAATGTTAATTATCTGGATCTGGTCGGGCGGGGCCTAAAAGGTATTTGACTTCTCATTCAGCTGGTCTATTCAGATATGTTTCATTCATTATTTACAGGGTGTTAATCAAATGAGTGCACCATAATGAAGGAGTTCATTCACCTGCTACCACAGATTAATATTCAGTGAAATAACCAAGCCGCAAACGATTTTCTTTTTTTGCTGAATTTTTATACTATAAATATTGCCTTGTTATGGCGACACGGTCAATTGACTGCAGTCGCCTTGTGTCACCGTCAGCTGGAGCGAGAATCGAAGGCACGCATCGAAAAGGTTGCCAAGGTTGGGATGGCTTAAAAAACTAACAAGACATAGCTATTGAGGAAATAAAAAAAATCGCCAAAAAAGAGAGCCGTTTACTGCTTGGTTTGTTCCTGAATATTAAACTATGGTAGCAGGTGAATGACCTCCTTCAGAATGGTGCACTAATTTGACGAATACCCGATAATAAAGCTGAATTGATTTATTAGATACTGTTAGTTATTTGATAAAATAGAATTACTTACTATATATATAGAAAAGTTATTATATAGTCGTTATTTTAATGAATGTCAGATTTATTGCAGGTCTGCAAAAATAAGTCATTCCTGTCAATCTAATGTGAGGTAACATCACTCAACGGCCATGTCTTGCAAAGAACCGACAACCGTAGTGTAGGTCGCCCTCCGGCCAGGTGGGATGACGATCTGCGAAAGACTGCAGGCAGATGCTGATGCGGCAAGCTGAAGACAGGGCGCTATGGCGCTCATTAGGGGAGGCCTATGTGCAGCAGTGGACTAAATGTAGGTTGTTGATGATGATGATGATGAATTATTTTTGGCGGTAAACTCTGACTCTCCCGCATTCTTAAACAAAACCAAGAGGTACCTAAAAAGGCATTAAAAAGTTTTGAATAGGTATCAGAGATTGGAATGGCATGGCAGTGAGTTATTTTTAATATAATAAAAAAATGAGTATTTAATGTCGTTTTGTGAGCAGACTCAAATTTTACTAAATTAACGTCTAAAGGATTACGCTATCAGGATGGCTATGGCTTAATTCTACTTGTAGCCTTATAGCCTCACATTTTTAGATCCTTTTATAAAAAATAAGCTCTTTCTCTCTCTCACTATTCAACAACGAGCTAGTTTAAACATAGTATTATTTGAAATGCCCACAGAAACCAGTTTGCACTTAGTATGTTGCGAGTGTATGTTGTTCCGTATAACACAAACACGTCTGCGAATTATCCTGTTTCTGACGGCAGGTTGTCTAGCAAACTCGTTTACCTACACGCTGACTGCAGCATGGGCCAACACGACCAACGAACCTAAATTAATTAGAGCACAAAACTGGATTAAGATTATTTGGGTTTTGAGGACCCTATTTATATTAACGAGGGGTTAAACTATAACCTTAAATTCGTTAAAGATTTTACCAATATTGTTGTGTGTTACTACCCAGCAAGGCCCCTTACTCTCTAAGAAAATAAATACAAGGAAAGATGTAAAATTAATTGTACACAATTGCACACTACATATAAAAATTGTACAGCCTTTATGGGGCGGACCCATGGCAGCAATGTGTTGTGTAAATGCAACCAGGGGTATCTTTCAGGGGTGCCATGGGTACGAAATGAGCCTTTATAGAGGCGCATTTAGATTAAACCTTGTGGACCCCCCCCCCAACAAGTGGTATAACGCTAGAAGGTAATAATGAAGCTACTCATAGCTTTGTGGGTGAAGGGAGCACTAAGCCCCAGCTAGATGACTACCCAGTACTGAGATATCAACGGGCTGCAGCGGTTGCCGCATACCCACCACCATCTACTGGGGCGCAGCAGGGATGCCCATACAGATGCTGCACCTGTCGTTCCCGTACAGGCCTTACAAATCATCTTCAAGCTTGTCATTTAGTTTTGTGGGTGAAAGGCTATTGATGATAGCTGGAAAATGGAATTGCCTTTAAATACTTTTTTGAACAAGTATTTTCCAGTAAAAAATAGGCACTCTGATACTTTCGCAGGTACTTGCTAAAAAATCCTTTGCGAAAACGATAGATTCAATTATCTAGATTTTTTTTCAAAGCAGTGTCTAATCGAGCTCTCTGATCCAATTTGTAACATAAAAGAGATCAAAACATGTTGATCATAAACTACCTATCCTACGTACTAAATGTAAATATAATATAGCAA
This sequence comes from Eupithecia subfuscata, assembly GCA_963564075.1. Taxonomy (NCBI): domain Eukaryota; kingdom Metazoa; phylum Arthropoda; class Insecta; order Lepidoptera; family Geometridae; genus Eupithecia; species Eupithecia subfuscata. The sequence goes on from OY751098.1 coordinate 7,823,675, forward strand.
GATTACTCGCACCCACTCTGTTTTGTAATTGGTAACCTAAACAAACCTATGCTGCGTAAATTCCCAGGACTTCTCATAGAAACGACGTGGCGAACTCATAAAACCTTATCTTGTACCCTTCGAGGAGCGTTTACTGCGGTTATTTACTAAACCACCTGACTACTTTAAAAGAACAGTAAGTAGATGAGTGGTTTATTAAGGGAATTGTTATCATCTTGGTAGCATTAGTCTAGTACGTTAGTAGAACCACTTGTTACATCAAGTACTTAAACGAATGATTGTAAATTAAATTGAAATAATGATTCCGTCATAAATGTTTGTAGAAAAAAATTTAGCGCCATGGATTTGACGTACCTATCATTGAATGACGTTCTCACGTTCGCAAAAGCAAGTAAGTAGATTATTTAAATAGTGTAGGTATGTGAAGCGAATAACAAGTACTAGTACATACATCTACAATTGTTATGAAGGTCATTTAAAAAATAAAATTAACAAAAAATTGCACGTTTATTACAAAATAATATAACTAACTATATTGTTATGGTCGGAGAGTAAATAATATAATCGAGTGACAAAAACAGGGTTGCTGTAAATTGCTGTTGAAGATACTTGTCAAAGAAAAAGACAGCTAAATATAATAAAAACAAATGAAATACAGGGTTCCTTATTATTTCCTTATTACAAAAATATCATATTTTTCTTATTGTTTTATCCAAAGGTAAAATTTTAAAAAGTTTAATGAAAATAATAAACATCAATTTCTCATCGGTTCTCACGCAGGTTTACGGTAGTTGATATAATGTAAGCCATTTGTTGAACGTTGATTTCGACGCTCGTTAAACGATCGGCCGAGGCATTTAACTGAATGGCGCCGTTTTGTAAACTGCCTAGTCATTCTACAAACGGGCTGATTCAACGATCCGGTGTATAATGAAGTTAGAATAGAATATACTTTATTGCACAAAAGTTGTACATGGGCGAGCATAATGCTAGATAGCATTCTCTACTTGCTAATCTTTGGGTAGTGTGGACAACAATTGAGTAGGTAGTGCTTGATTAAAAAATTTACAGAGATACAAGAAAATTATAAAAATAATATGTACAATTAATAATTCGTGTCTTTACCATTAACATAAATAAATACACATACAAACATAATAAAATATAAATACTAGTCACATTAATACTTACGTAGATACTTACTTATGTTATGTACGTACTTATGTAGATACTTACATACACAATAATACATATATATTTTACGTACCGAATTATTCTAGCGAAAGAAAGTGGTTATAGACTCTAGATCTGAAGACATTTATTGAGGTTGCCTCGCGATATTCGATGGGAAGACTGTTCCATAGCCGAGTGGCTTTTACAGCGAAAGTTTTGTGGTGTCCTACAGTACAGGCGTCCGGAGCACCAAGCTGCAGCCGTTTCGAGTGCCGCGCTGTGCGCTCGGGTCCGTAAAGTGGGCTGAAGGATTCGGAGAGGTAGTTTGGGGATAGTGGGTTACAAAGGATTTTATATAGAAGGCATAATGTGTGCAAATCTCGACGCTTTCTGATTTTTAGCCACTTCAGTTGGGTGCGGAAGACTGATACGTGATCGTATTTCAGCAACCCAAAGACGAAGCGGATGCAAAGGTTTTGTAGTCTCTCCAGTTTGTTTAGCTGCTCCTCTGTAGCGTCGGAATAGCACATATCTGCATAATCCAGGATAGGGAAGAGCAACGAGTTATCCAGTGTCATTCTAGTAGATTGTGGTAAGAAGTTTTTCATTAGCAGAGTGCATGCTTCTATACATTCTCTTGCTAATCTGAGCAACCTGGGAGTCCCAAGATAGATTACTAGTAATATACAAGCCAAGATTTTTGACCTCCAAGGCTCCGAGCAGTACTGTAGCGGAAAGTTGTTGTATTTTACGGGTGTCAATGATTTTATGTTTAGTCTGGAAATAAAGTAGTTACTACCAACGATCATTACCTGGGTCTTACTAGGATTTATGGACAGTCCATACTCCTGAGTCCATTGATGAATCGCGCTGAGGTCTGCCATCATGGTGTCGAAGTTAAGAGGAAAACTACCATAGCTAGGTATGCTTTACTAGTTAACGAGGTGCTTTTCAACTTAAAAACTTATGCTTGAGTAAAGAGGAAAACTGCCGACAAATTCCATTGATAAAGCAAGCAAAATGAAAAATTGTAAAAACGTTTATTGTCTGAACAGATTTTCATGAAACATGGCTAAAAACACTCGGGACGAAATTATCTATGACACAAAAAAAAACTAAACAAAAATCGGTTCATCCGTTAGGAGCTACACGGACAGATACACAGACAGACACGTTAAACTTATAACACCCCTCTCTTTTCGCGTGGAGGGTAAAAATAAAGTTGTTAGTAGTGAAAAACATGTAAATAAGTTTGTTTGATACTGAACTTTGCAACTACATAGCCCTACACTGTCGTGTACATTGAGTTCGTCGCTAACGTTCCAGTCAACTCGCCCGCGCAAACGCTTCACGCGCCCCGGATTGAAGTACCAGCAACAATGACGGTCTTTGGCTTTTGTAATACTTTATTATGTGGCAGCAAAGATCCCAGACAAACTTTATTGGGACATCGAGTAGGTAACTCTCGAAATGATATGAGACACTACACAGCTATTATTATATACAAGGTGCCACAGAAAGGGTGTACTAAGCCGAAAGTGGGTGATTCTGAACCTTATCACCCACTTTCAGGGACCAACTTGAGAAAAACGATTGAATTTAAAATATTTTATAAATATTTTTTGCTAAAAGTTTTCTTCAATTAAATTAAATTCTTGTTCTTGTTGTATTTATCTACACGCACTCTTGCATTATTTAACATTACAAAATATTTCGCAAATATTTTTTGCTTGTTTTTTTCAGCAAAGCCAATTTTTTGTCATGAAATTATTACAAAAAAATTATAAAAATCTTTTGAAATTTCAAAACGATAATATATGTAATATTCTAAATAAAAGAACACGAATAAGGAGAAATAGGTCTCTAATTTTTTTCAAAAATAATAATTACGAAATTCAAAAAATCGTTGAGACTACGTCCAGAACCCCCTTTCGGCTTAGTACACCCTTTCCGTTCCACCCTATAAACATGAGAGGCATTATTCAATAGACGATAGAAGCTTTTGGACAGATCTAAGCTTATTTGACTTATACGGTTTCTGAATCATTTTTGTGTTGTACGCCGTAATAAGATATAATAATGTAGAGATCTTATTTCATTTCATATTTACGTACATACAAATGAAATTGAAATTCTGTATTGTGAAAAGCATGAATTAATGTATCCTGTTGGAGTGCACGATACTCTAATTAGGTAGTGTAGGCAGCAAGTATAACTGAAATTGATCGATAGCAAAATTATAAAATATTACAAGGACCGAAGCACCAGGCACCAGGCCTAGCACGAGAGTAGTTGTCTAGGGTAGAATAGAGAAAAGTGACATCGCATTGTCATCATCATCATCATCATAGTCATCATCATCATCAGCCTATATTAGTCCACTGCTGGACATAGGCCTCCCCTAATGAGCGCCATAGCGCCCTGTCTTCAGCTTGCCGCATCCAGCATCTGCCTGCAGTCTTTCGCAGATCGTCATCCCACCTGGCCGGAGGGCACTCACGGTAGGGCTGGTCCACCAGATCAAAGTCGCTCAGCGAGCTATGGAAAGAGCTATGCTCGGAGTTTCTCTGAAGGACAGGATTCGTAACGAATACATCCGACAGAGAACCAAAGTTATCGACATAGCTCAAAGAATTAGCAAGCTGAAGTGGCAGTGGGCCGGCCATATCTCGCGAAGAACCGACAACCGCTGGGGTAAACGTGTTCTTGAGTGGAGACCAAGACTCGGCAAACGTAGTGTAGGACGCATTGTCATACATTGCGTAAATATCGAAGTTGAAGAATGAGTTTCAAATATATTACGCATTCGATGAAGATGTTACGTAATTTTTTTCTATTCTACCCTAGACATCAATCCCCGTGTTAGGCCTACAATAAGCCACCGTGCCGTGCTAGTGCCGGTAGGTCAAAGCTATTTTTTTTATTAGGATAAACAAAAGTTTGACTTACCGGCACTAAGACTCGATTTCAAATTTGCTTTGCAGTTTTTGACACGAGTTTATATACATTTAACGTCAAAGTTAACTGACGAAGCTGCCTAATTGGATTAATTGAATGATTTTTTGGTGATAACCAGCATAAGAATTTCACAATTTTGCCTTTTATTTGTAACTAGTTACTGCCCACAGCTTCGCACGCGTTGTTTCTTCTATGGAAACGTTCAAAGGTTATTTATTTTTATGCCATGGGGACTGTTTTATAGGATAGAAAGCCTATGTTTGATAACAGGCTTAGAGCTACATCTATGCAAAATTTCAGACCGATCAAAAAATGGCAATCACATTATTTGCCATTCAACTTATTTGTATTTATTTATTTTGAAAAATATATTTTAGGGACAAGGAGCCCCGCGTAAAGAAGAAGCAAAATAAAAGCCAGTCTGATAAGTCACTGTCACATTATATTTTGAGATCGAAAGGAGCTCACTTCCCCCATATTAACCTGTTAGTTGAGGTTCAATACATCCAGTCGGTTCACAAGGGGTGAGTTTTCCTTACCTACTTTATTTTGGTTTTAAACCGACTACCAACGGAGGAGAGTTTTGATGTTGGCACCCTATAAATAAATAATAATAAATAAATAAATAATGCTGGACAATCCACACAGCATCATCCAGTCCCAAGCTAAGCAGAGCTTGTGTTATGGGTACTAGATACAATACATTACATAGATAGATTTTTTTATTATACATAGAAAATACCCAGAACACCCGGAACAAATATTTGCAGATCGTACAAACATTTGTCCCAAGGCGGGAATCGAACTCGCAACGTCCTGCGTCGCGGTGGACTTTCGCCCACCACTCGGCATCGGTCTATAATATAATAATAAAAATTGGTTGTCTGTAAAGTCGGTTTACTGACGATAGTTGAACGTGACAACGCAGACGCATCGCTCACTCAAGTAGGAGAGAGACGGATGTCGCTCTCGCTTGCACTTCAAGCCTTACATGGAACGCCTCAGAGCGAGGTAACGCCGCATGACGTCATGTTTTTTCGTGCGTGCAGCCGGCTCTATCGAATTATAAGACGTTGTCACGTCAATAATGTTGGACAATTCACACAGCATTATCTAGCTCCAAGCTACTAGTATAGTATTATAATATCTAGCCCCAAGCTAAGCAGAGCTTGTGTTATGGGTACTAGATAACTGTTATACATAATACAATACACTACATAGATAGGTATTTATTATTATACATAAAAAACGCCCTGGACAAATGTCTGCAGATCGTACAAAAATTTGTCCCGACGCGGGAATCGAACCAGCAACCTCCTGCGTCGCAGGCAGACCTTTGCGCGCTGCGCCACAAAAGTCGTCAAAATAGTAGTCAATTTTTGTATGTAGTCGTTTTTATGTTCCCATGTAAAATACCATTGTTCCTACTTGTACCCCAGTTATAAGACCAACTCAAGACATTTAAGTAGCCTGGTTTTAGTCTTTATGGCAAATATCCGACCCAAATTAGCGCCACCACCTATTTCATCTCATTATTATGTTAAACAAGGGAATTTTCAAAAATCGAACTTGTAGAATCGAAATTGCAGTTTGTGATACCTATCCTAAGCTTATTTTTAATACCTCTGTAAAAGTTTTCTTTTATACTAGCTTCTGCCCACGGCTTCGCACGCGTAATAAGTAGCATATTCTAAGTTAAGCTTTGTTCTAAGTGCACGCCAAATTTCATCTTGATCTGTTCAGTAGTTTTTGAGATCCTAGGTAACAAAAATTCAAATTTTACAAACTTTCGGTTTTATAATATTAGTAGCATAATAGGAAGTAGGATAGCTATAATAATCCTAAATACCAGGTTTCAAAATTAACAATAAAGTCTGATAACGCAGGATGGCAAATTACTCATTACCGTCATCCTGTCAAAAGCAGGCCGAGTTCACAAATTGGCTACTGTTATAAACAATGTTTTCTAGCACTGATTTATCATGTTTTGGGGAAATTAGGTTTCTAATTTCAAAGTTAGAAATAACGGCCTTTGTACCACAGTGAAGGCCAGCTAAATCTCAGTTTTTACTTTCAATTTTCGATTCCAGATACATTTCAGATGTATTTTTAGAATGGTTAGGTGAGCTTTGTAATAAATAGAAGGCTTGGCGCAAACGGACCACCGACCACAGCCACCGTGGCTAGCGATAAACTGTTTACCCGCTTTTTCATACAATTTGCACGAACTCGCCGCACACGCGTCGCCGGCGCTGGCCACTTGCTACAGTACCTAGTGTCCGTGACTCACCACTTGACGCCGCTGCGCGCCACGCAAGACGCCGGCTCTCGCCACTCTCGCGCCGCCCTGCCCCCGCTCCGCTCACCCTCACTCAGTTAATCGCTAGGTATCCCATCTTACCCATCGCACGCACGCATAGAATGTGGTCGCTTTTGCTGTCGCGCGCTTCCGCGACTGCTGCAATTGTGGCGGACCGCGTGACAGCCACCAGTGGCTGTGGTCGGCGGTCCGTTTGTGCCAAGCCTTACTTTTGGTTTTATGGGACGACCTATTCTAATTGGTTCAAATACATAATATTATAGCAATGAAATACATAGCTTTTCAGGATTACTAAACAAGCGTAGGTCGCAAAAAATTTAAAACCTCTGGCGACTTCATTTTGAAACGAGTGACAGAGGTGAAACCCATAACAGAATAAGCACGGCTGCACAAATTTTCATCAAACACAGTATGAGAACAGTCTTGATTTTATTAATCACCTCAACAAAATAAACAAAACTTTACAATAGGTAATTGTTTGATTTGTTGGAACATTTCAGACATACTACAGATGTATACAACTAATATTATATGGGCGAAGGTTAGGCGAAGATAACGCCAAAATAAAACTACTATTTCGATCGGGCTGAAATTTTAAACTCAAAGATCTGGACCTGGAATAACATAATACCTACTTTAATTCCTAAAAACGTGTGCGAAGACGCGAGCAGAAACTATTATTTATTAATATTTATTTATTTATTTAGGGGAAAACCAAAGGCTTAAAAATTAACAGAGTAACAAATTAATAAGTACCAGAAAGCTTATTGAAGGTTTTCACGGATATTGGTGGAATAGTACAATGAAAAAAATTATGAACATGATGTGACTAGTCAACATGCATCATCTTTAAAAACATAGTTAGATTAGGATCTACATTACAAAAAAAGACTTAATTTATCATCATCATTGGCACCAAAAAACTCTCCAAATATAAAACCTTTCTGCTTGCATCGGGGTTTAAAAAGCACCCTGTGAATCCCGATCTATTGGAGTCATTGCTACCATTGACTGGTCGTTCCTCCGCCTGGCGCCGAGTTGTCTCGACACGGACGATGGGGCATTACAAGTACCTAACCTTACAGAGCGGACATCATGAGTCATATATAGCTTCTAGCAATCTTAACCTGCTGTCTCCTGTTGAGAAGAAAATTCATGAACTAAATTACAATCCTCTTTTATGAAACACTAGCTTCTGCCCGCGGCTTCGCACGCGTTGTTTCTATGGAAACGTTTTGAGGTTATTTCTATCGCATGGGAACTGATTTATGGGATAAAAAGTTGATGTTTGATTCCAGAAGTAGAATTATCTGTATGCAAAATTTCAGCCCGATCCGTTCAGTAGTTTTGGCGTGAAGAGGTAACAAACATCCATTCATCCATCTATCCATCCATCCAAACTTTCGCATTTATAATATTAGTGTGATACACTATACAAATTTATTAGTTTTTATAAATCATTATAATAAATACATCAATTATCTAGTAGGTACCTATAACACAAGCTCTACTTAGCTTGGGTCTGATGCTGTGTGAGTTGTCCAGCATGAACATAATTTTTAATCTAAGTATCAAGTTTTCACTTTAAATAAAGTTGCGCATTGTCAGGTATCCACGGGGGCGGGGCGGCGTTTCAAAAATTTGACACAAACAATATTGTTTTTAATTTTTCTGACACGTTTCATTATCGACAATGACGAGGATAAGTTTGCATTCCATTTGCTCTTTGGTAGAGCTTTTGTCTATACAGAGTTATCTCTCTTAGGAAATTGTAATTATGTGCTACCCAAAAAAATAATTTTTCCAGTAAACGGGCAAGAAGCTGGAAAAACTAACTATGTAAAGCCAAATTTGTGCTAAGACTGTAAAAATACATATTATAATTTTGTGACCGTTTGTAAGGAAGTGAAACGAGCAGTGCCATCTATCTAAGGGTGGCGTAAGTAACTGCCTCTTTGGGACTCCGAGAATTTTGCAGTTTCGTTAATTTATAGACCTAGTACAAAAATAATACAAATATTATACCAACCTATTTATTTGCAATGTGATCTAAACAACTACGACTGCAGTTCACGATCTGTCGTAGTAAAAACCGTAAAATATACGCCCCGCCAGGTTCAGCCAAAAATCCTATGCTTTTAAATTAAAACCCAAAAATCAAGCAAATGGACTGACGTGTGCTGAGTTTTACAGCTGCAATAACTCATAAGTCATGGACGTAATGTGCGTGAAATAGATTCTGGCGCCCTCTCGTGGCTCTAGAAGGAATGTTTAAATTCAGTGTGCCGACTCACTGGTTTGGAAAGCTAAATTAGCCTACCAGGATCGCGTTGTTTGAAATATTATGGGGAATGATATGAATATCTGTGGTATCGTTATTTTTGAGGTAGCTTGAAACTTTTTGCAATAAAACGTTTTAGTACAGAGTATGTCAAGGGCACGCATTAGTTAATACAATGTGATTTGATACTGTTAATTATAGAAAAAAATCTCATCATTTATATTTTTTATAGAATTTATTAATTTACTAGCTTCTGCCCGCGGCTTCGCACGCGTTCTTCATAAGGAAACGTTCAAAGGTAATTTCTATTCCATGGGAACTTATTTAAGGGATAAAAAGCCTATGTTTGATTCCAGGCTTGGAGCTATACCGATGCAAAATTTTAGCTCAATCTGTTCAGTAGTAATATTAGTGTGATGTGATTATAAATTTTTGATTTTTTTTCTATATTTTATAAAAAAATATTTCAGATCTTGTTAGGTATAGATTTTTGATTTTTTTAGAATGATTTTTTAGAATTTGATTGTTTTTAGAAAATAAAAAATGATGGACGTAGTGTAGTTGTATATTTCATTGTATGCGGACAGTTAAGTTGTTAACAGTTTCAAATCACATTGTAATAAATAATGCGTGCCCGACATACTCTGTCTATAAATGTTTTATTGTAAAAAGTTTTGGTTGAATACTAGCTAATGTAACTATAAAAAAGCGAAACCTCCTATTACAAGTATTCTATTTTTAAAAGGAAGCTTCAAAATACTGTATAGGAAATTATGTACTTTGTGAACGAAACATTTGTATTTGTTGTATTTGTTTTAAGATAAGAGTTGTTTTGTTGCTATCGCACCATAAGATAAGGAACTCGCACTTGTGAGACTAACAGTGAAAAGGTAAGTACACTACTTATTTGTCTTTAAAAAGTAGGTACCTATCAAGTTAATATTTTTAACCGACTTCTACAAAAAGGAGGCGGTTCTAAGCACCACTGTCTTTCTTTGAAAGGGAACCCATTCTCAAGGTTTTATTTTAAGGGACTATTTGACCATAGCTTAAAAGTAGTGTAAATGTTCATTCGGTATAACATATTCAGAAAGTTGGTTTTTAGTTCTTGTAAATTATATCCAATTATGCCTATGGATGAAGAAAATTACAATCAACTAATAGAAATAAGTTCCGACTAGTATTTACAATTGAAACAATTGAGCTAACTGCAGACTGTTGCAAGCAATCAGTTGAGCTACCTGTAGTAGCTCAACTGATCCATGTCAATACCAGCCGGAAGCATCCCCAAGAGGCTGGCTGCATTGCCCCGCTGTATAGCAATGCTGATGCGCTGTGCCAAATACTCACCAGCTCTCGGTCACGTGTCGCTTCGACCAGACGTTCAGAACATTTTTTAAAAACCCGCAGAGACTCGGCATTTATGAATATTTTGTTCTATGTTCACAAAATATAATTCCACTAGCTCTGTTACAAACGCCAACAGGTGTAATCCCATACAAGTGCTCTAATGACGCCACAATGCCGTTGCATCCACCGGCTCAATTACTACCTTGCCCAGAAGGGGGTGGAACAATGAACATAACAAGCAAACTATGGTTTTGAGTTCCTCCACGTGTTGTAATACCATTTTGTCGGCTTAGACTCTTTAGTATGCAACTTTTGCTACCGATTGCGTCGCACCAATTCACGGAAACTTTATAGAGATAAGGTAAACCCCGACTTTGTATTTACCTTTATTGCTGTAAAAGCTGAAAGATTCGCTAATCTTGATATTAGCCAAGAATACTTAGCGGTATATGTACCAAAAGCACTAGACCGAGCACAAGGATTGTTGTCTAGGAAAAATTACGTCACATCGCCGTCGAATGCGTGAATTATTAGAAATTCATTCCTTCACTTTACATTCCACCTTAATAATATACGCAATGTATAACAATGTCACGTCATTTTTGACTATTCTGCCCTAGACGAAAATCCCTATGCTTGGCCTAAAGCAAAATTTGTCGCAGCTTCTAAATACAAAGCGCAAATCTTCAACTCAATATTTCAGAAAGTTAAACTGGGGTGGGAATAATAAAAAAAATGTTCTCAGCATTACGGGGCGACTCTTGGCTCTGAAGCGGTCATGAATAATCCTCGCGTCAGCGCCACGCGAGACCGAAGCCCAATTAAAAACGTACTCTTTCCACGATTTTTAGCTTAGAATATTGTATAATAAGCCAATAAAATACCCCACTTAACGCCCCGCGCCCCGCTGCCGATGAAATATGCACTACTCTAGCTCATTATGGAATGAATTAAATGCAAGAACGGGGCTAAGTGAGACTTATTCGGTTTTTGCATTAAATTTTCGAAAACTATTGGTCTATGGGCTATGATAATCGGATTCTAACATTAGAATAAATACCTCATCGATCTTGGGGACGAGACATATACCATGATTTCAGTTTTGAGTTTTTAAATCGTATTTTTTATTAATTATAAGAACCCCGTGTACAAGCAGAGATGCGGTCGTTATGGTCAATACAAAGTACTTAAAGGTCAATACTATCTATCTTCTTCTTTCTTCTTATATATAAAAATGAAACCCGTTTCGCGTTGTCACGGCATCACGCGTGAACGGCTGGACCGATTTCGCTAATTCTTTCTTTGTTGTGTTTGTTATTGTCAGGAGAAGGTTCTTATGAAAGAAAAAATTAAGAAAGTTGGAAACATAAATTTCCACGGGGGCGAAGCCGCGGGGCGCAGCTAGTCTTATATATAAAAATGAAACCCGTTTCGCGTTGTCACGGCATCACGCGTGAACGGCTGGACCGATTTCGCTAATTCTTTCTTTGTTGTGTTTGTTATTGTCAGGAGAAGGTTCTTATGAAAGAAAAAATTAAGAAAGTTGGAAACATAAATTTCCACGGGGGCGAAGCCGCGGGGCGCAGCTAGTCTTATATATAAAAATGAAACCCGTTTCGCGTTGTCACGGCATCACGCGTGAACGGCTGGACCGATTTCGCTAATTCTTTCTCTGTTGTGTTTGTTTTTGTCAGGAGAAGGTTCTTATGAAAGAAAAAATTAAGAAAGTTGGAAACATAAATTTCCACGGGGGCGAAGCCGCGGGGCGCAGCTAGTCTATATATATAAAAATGAAACCCGTTTTCCTTGGTCACGGCATCACGCGTGAACGGCTGGACCAATTTCGCTAATTCTTTCTTTGTTGTGTTTGTTATTGTCAGGAGAAGGTTCTTATGAAAGAAAAAATTAGGAAAGTTGGAAACATAAATTTCCTCGGGGGCGAAGCCGCGGTGCGCAGCTAGTTTCAAATAAAAAAGAGACGACAAGAAAAACATTAAGGTAGGTACCTAAGCTTTTGTTATGTAGTGCGTAAGCCTGCACATTCCTCCCTACTGGGGGAAGGCAGCGGGTTCAAGTCCCGTCGAAGTCGAACATTTTTGTGATATTATTTGACTAGGGTACTACAAATAATACCTAGGTACACATCACTGTTAACATTATGTACTAAAACTAATTATTTATTATCATAAAATGTTTAGTTACTATTATTTTTATCTAAGTATAATTTTTCGCATTTTACCAACTACTTGGGTTTGTTTTAAATATATATATAAAATAATACTTAATATATTAAAAACTTAAATATATTATAATTCAAGTAGGCACCGCAAGTAGGTAACTATTAAAAAATCAAAATATATAATAACATATTTTTGTAACGGTTTTATCCAACAACAAGTGGGCCAAAGTAAACAAACCAGGCAACTTGTTGGAGTATGTTTGTTTTAATCTCTGGAAGCTGAGATCATGTAAACAAAAACTTGTAACAGATTGTGCTCCCATTGCAAGATGATGACAGCCATGAGAAATATTGTTTCTTCCTTAAAAAGCAATCATTGATAACGGTGAACGGTTTTTGAACAATAAAATACACTAAAGTGATACTGTATTTTTGAAATTGTAACTTAATTTGTTTTTAAATCATTCTGAATATGTTTCTATGATGGTAACGTAGATTATTTTTGCTATACAAATATTTTAATGAAGCACATATTTTTTAAATCATCTTTCTTAATCAATCATCTAATCAGTAATTTTCTTTCATTCCATGTGTTATAATTATCTTTGTTGCTAAAAAAAAACTAAAGCAAAATGCAATGCTTGCTCTTCAAAACCTAAGTTCTAAGGAGCTCTATTACCGCGAATTTTACCGAAATTCTTTAAAAGCCCTTAATATCTTTTTAAGGGTTCTTATCGCTAAAGGGGTGATAAAGATGTCTCATCGTTAACATCATTTATAGAAAAAAGTAAGCCACAGAGTTTACTTGTTTCGAAAAGGCGAGTGACATTAGATAAGGGCAGATTTGCAACCACACCAGTTTGTAAAGTAAGTTTTTATAAATTGTATTTAAATTTAAATAGAAAGAGGTTTTTATCCCTGTTTCTTGCCACTATACAGGCACCCTCGCATATGGGTCTGTATGGCCAAATTTCAAATTAATTATAACGATATTAAGAGAAAAGTCGGGTTCATAATAAATAATAAATAATGCTCGACAATCCACACAGCATTATCTAGCCCCAAGCTAAGTAGAGCTTGTGTTATGGGTACTAGATAAATGATATACTTAATACAATACACTACATAGATAGATATTTTTTATTATACTGCAGATCGTCCAAAAATTTGTCCCGAGGCGGGAACCGAACCCGCAACCTCCTGCGTCGGAGGCAGACCTTCGCCCGCTGCGCCACAGAGGTTGTTCATGACTCATGGGTTTGATCTATGAGAAAAGCAAAACTGCTTACCTACCTATTTTTATAAATTTATTACGACTGTAATTTTTCCCAAAATAATAGGTAAAACCGCGGTCAGAAATTAGTACATACACAAAGGACAACAAACCACGTAACCAACCCTTTGTTATTGGGTAAAAAATATACAAAATTGTGCAAATTCTGTAGTACTATCTTACGGAGCAATTAACCAAACCACAACTATAATAGTTTGTTAGAACTTCTAGTTTAAGACTAAAACTATCGCTCTCTGACCACATGAATGGCCCCGTAGCTCCATGTAGTATTATTATTGCATAACTCTTGAAATTTATGGTAACTACACAGGCAGTGTGCTTAGAATCTCCTGATTCTCTAAGAGCCTTATCAAACTGGCGATTCCGAGCGATTTCAAAGCGATGCGCTGCGTACCCGCGGCGTATTCGCGGCGGCGTGCCCGCTGCGCAATCGCATCGCCTTAAAATCGCTCGCAAATCGCTAGTGTGATAAGCCTTTTTCATTTCTTTCGTAGCCGATGTTGATGTGTAGTAGACATTAAACATGAGACATATGCCATCTTTGTCATCTTCTCTACACTATGAGCAAGTAAGAGCAGTAAAGAAATAGTCTATGCTTAGAAATAGTTATAAATATCGTGACAGACACACGTCATCTCCTGGAGATGACGCCACATCCGAGTTTTTTTGACAATCATCTCCTGGAGATAACTCAACAACGCAAAGGATAAAATATTAAGTAAAAGATGGCTCGATTCTCCTCCATTAAGCCTAAAGTTAGGGTTAGGTGTAAGCCTGTGACGTATCTCGAATACTCTCACACTTAGCTATTAAAGAAACGATACCTATATAGGTACCTTAGAAACACTATAATTTTAATGAGATAGGTAGATAGATAATACTTTTATTCATCAAGTTAAAAAAACAAATTTTACATCGAAACATATAGAGAACAGCAATGGAACTGGAGGCTTTATCGCTTAATGCGATTTCTTCCAGGCAAACAAAACGCTGGAAGAAAAATAAAGGGTGGCTGTGCTTCTTAACATAAATCTAAACTATTAATACTAATACACATAGTACCTACTAAACTAATACACTAATGTATACAAGAAAATAAAATAGAGACTAATAGCGCACAACCAATACGAAAGTAAAATATAATTACGTATTCGTTAACATATTATGTGATGTAAAAAGCTTTCTAGATTCGAAGGCTACAATAAACCTAGTAAAATTTAAATTAGCTATTTCTACCCAGACATAATAATTCACAGGCGTACCCCTGTGACTTGTCTAGATACTATTTTCAGTTACAGTAGTAAAAACACATTACCGCTAAATAGAAAATACAGTCGCACCACCATATTGTGGAAACAAGATTTCAGCTCATTTATTTAATTTGAACTGTAAGTAGAGATTGAAAAATATGTTTCACTTCTCTTGCTCAAAAAGTGTATCTAAATAGTGTAGCTTAGCGGGCCTAAAACTCGAGTTTAATACCTAGAGCTAAATAGTATTTTTTCTTTTTAATTTTTGTCTAAAAGCATCAGCCCGTACAAAGCATTCGTATAAAAACTCGACTTCTTGGTGCTCCGTCAATCTTTTTTTTTGAAAATAGAACCTTCTTGGTGATGTATTATGAAGGTTGATTCTTCCCTTCACGGTAGAATGCGAACTGTTTTGCGGGTTAGAAATTAAAAAAAAAAGATAGAATTGGCGCTAAATCTCTAGAATTTTCTTCATTACAAATCACAATTTTTAGGGTTTCGAAGATCGGTTTCGAAACCCTTATGGTCTCGCTTTGTCTGTCCTGTTTTCCCTCCTTAATAACTCAGCAACTACAGCAGCTATAAACTCGAAATTTAAAATAATAATACATTTCGTGCACCTGTACAGATTTTAAGAAAAAAAAAATGAAAAAAAAACGAAAAATGAAAATGAACATTTTCCATACAAATTGAGATGTCAAAATTTTAAAAGAGACCTACAGAGTCAAGTGGGGTATCAAATGAAAAGTATCAGTTTGTACATTTCAAAACAGTTTTTGAAATTTCTGTAGGTTGAATACTTTTCGAAATATTTTGAAAATAGTCTAAAAAATTACCGCTACACCCTATCACCGAAGCATGCAGAGATCTGAAATGTAGGTTGGTACCTTCTAGTTTTAGGTCTTCATTAAATTTCGGAGTTTTTAACCGGTACCTTTAGTACATACCTACTTTACTTTTTTTTTCTGAAATAAACGTTTATTATTATTATTATTATTACTTGTTCACAAACGTTCGAAACCTCGGCGCAAGTTACACTCGCACTTGACGGGTCTTGTTTTTTTATTTTCTCGCAATCGAAGTGAAAGGTAGAGTGTTTTACTCAGGCCAAAACCACCCATTATAACTCGGTCTTGTCATCCTCCCTCGTATATAATGGGATGGTTTAGTCCCTTGTAAAATAATCTACTATACCGTGTCTACCGAAATAAGTTCATCAATAAAAGTTAGACTTGTATTATACTGTTGGGTTGGTGATGAGCGCAAATTACTTGCCATTAACTTTTACAGCTATTTTTGGGTCTGGGTTTTGAGTACTTTACCTGTCCTGAATTTTTCTAGCACTACTAACGGTTTTCATTATAACTGTCTCTTTCTCTCTTGACTGTGGTGCCGTTACGTTACAACAGACGAATCTCTCTTAATCAAGATATAAGTTTATTTCTTTAAGTTTAACTAGCAAATGTCTCAGGTATCAACTAAACGAAGTTATTGTATAATGTTCGACGTGTCTAAGTGATTATATTGTAAGCCTAAAGAAATAAAGTTATTGAAATCTGAAATCTAACGATATATTTATATGTTTTTCATCTAATGTAAAATATAATAAAATCTGTAAGCCTTGTATAATTTTACATTGTATATCCTTCAGCGTTCATCAAAATTTTGAACATTTTTTAAATAAGGCTTTAAAGAACACGTCCGTTTAGATTAGAGTATGCCACCGCAGCCTCTTGCGGCCGGAAAGGAAGATTCACTTGAAACCAGAGTACCTAATGTGAACCATCCAGTTACAATTTTAGGGATCCATTTAATTTTACAAAAACCATAAAGAGGGGCTTTAATGGGGTGTCGAGTATCGACAAAGACATTTCCAAATGTCTTTGGGTGTCGAGCGTCCGATATTTCCCCTAACCTGTGTTGATATAACTGAAATCTTTAAACTTTAGAAGTGACGGGAACAGGAACGTCGAATCGATTCAGCGTAACTGACCAGAGCATGACGATTCTATTACGTTCACATGAACAAGAAATAGAAAGACTCAAAAGTTTCCTTTAAAAAAATTGCTCTTGGCCATTACGGGCGTGATGGTTGAAAGTCGAAACTTAGTAATTTCCCTGTCTGGTGGAAGAGACAGATCGTTTCATATCAAATTTACCTTCAAGTTTATATACCCACGCACTCATGAGGGAAGAAGCCAGCAGTATTCCAATCAGGCACAAAACCACTTAGTTATTATTAGATAACGCCTACGACAGGACGCAGTGTGAGACAGTAGCTGAATTTGATTTGATTATCCTACTAATATTATAAAGCCGAAAGTTTGTGAAATCTGAATTTTTGTTACTTAGGATCTCCAAAACTACTGAACGTACGTTTTATCTTGATCTGCAAGATGAAATTTGGCGTACGTTTAGAGCAAAGCCTAACTTAGATAATAGGCTATTCATTTTTATACCGAAAATACGCGTGCGAAGCCGCGGGCAGAAGCTAGTTATTAATCATTCAGACTTCAGTGAATTTAATCTTCAGACAAGCAATAAAGCCTTGTTTTGAGCCCCGACGAAAGAGGTGATATTGGTTTGACGAGTATTATGTGTACCTATCGTATCGTAGCTTCCAAGCAAAAAATGATTCATTTTTTTGTTCGGAAGTTGCCTTGATCGGAAGTGTTTTGGGATGTGTTTTGTAAAGTATGTTCAACGCCAAAGAGGTCCAGAGAAGTAATTTTCAGGGTTATTTTTTAAAGATGTAATCCTAAAACAAAATGCCGTTTTGAACTTACCAAAATAAAGATAACAATCTCTGAACCTTTTAGCGGACACGCTACATCCCCTTTTCCACTTTTTAAATATTTAAATGCAACCCAACGAGTGGAACGTCGGTTAGGGCGCCTATTTTAATATAATTTATGTACATTCGCCCGTGGGCTTTAGTTTTGCATCACATATATTTGAGGTATGAATACTTGCAATTTGTGAAATTAACATTTTTGGGAGTAAGCACGTGCTGTTATTAATGAAGTAAATGGAACTACAGAATCGAGGAGAACCAAAATAATGAAAGAGAGCCTTTATTGAAACATACTCGTACTAGGTACTTATTTTACACTAGTGCTGCGTTCCGTATATAGTAATAATCGATTTCAGCGCTAACAGCGCTCAAAGTCGTTCCGATTTCTTTGAGATCGATATCGATAGATATCGGGATATGTTCAACGGAACGGCTATAGACGCGCTCACAACGCTCACATAAACATAAGCTCAAGTTTACATGGTGATTTTGACAATTTATTATGTCAATTTATATAATCATATATTACAAAGATACAATACAATATACAAAACAATACTAAATACTTTATTGTACACCAACAAAAATACAATACACGAGACATTACATAAGACAATAGTACAACGGGCGGCCTTATCACTTAGAAGCGATCTCTTCCAGGCAACCTTTGGATGGAAAGAAATAAGTGAATTTGATAGAAGATAGTTGTCATAGGATCTTTGCTTTTATTATGACAATTTGACAGATCGTTCACAGAGACCATGCTCGGTAGCGTGAGCGTTCTGAGTGCAAAGATGGCACCGGTTATGACGTCATTTATGATGTAGTGTACCTAGGATACCTACGTCATGCTCAAACGAGAAGGCGACCGCGGCACGCGAGCGCGCCGCCAACACTGGCGGGCCCGCGGAAGTGCGCGCGATATATTTATGTTTGTTGTCCCGCTCGCACACAACTAGCGCTGTCTCAACTCACCGGCCTGGAAAGTCGGCGCCTGCGCATCGAGCCTCAGGATTGGTCAAATTATCATTTCTCGCTCTTCGTTAGATGACCTAAGGAATTACCTTATTTTGTAATATTTATACGCATGATTCCTCAATAAAAACACAGTTAAAATTGAATCGACTTTTACTTCTAAATAGTAGTGAGCAAATAGGACCCTTCCTACAATGGTGACCCCGACGGAAAGCACTCCAGAGTTGGGAGCGGACATCTCTCCGGTATCAATCCAGTCCAGAATCCTGCCTTTTTGGAGAGAATACCCAAGACTATGGTTTGCGCAGTTTGAAGCCCTCATCGAACCGTCAAAACTAGGAGACGACAACAAATTCCGCTACGTGTTAAGCGTTCTTCAACAAAACGACGTACAACAAATTGGCGATATCCTCATGAACCCGCCAGCTACCGGAAAATACCTAGCGCTGAAGAATAGACTGTTATCCGTTTATCAAGAGTCTGAAGCAAAACAGTTACAGAAACTTCTGAGTGGCCAAGAATTGGGAGATCAAAAACCTAGCCAGTTACTGCGAAGGATGAGAGACCTAGGAGGCACAATGGTGAAAGACGACGCCTTAAAAGTTCTGTGGCTCAACCAACTACCACAGGCTGTTCGAGCAGTTTTGTCAGTAAACGAAGAATCATCACTGAACACATTAGCTTCGATGGCAGACAAGATGACAGAACACATGGAACCCCAGATCGCCGCCGTATCAGCATCGCTAGCAGCATCATCGTCAGCAGCGCAAAGTACCAGCAACGATCCACATATAGAGCTAATATCAAAACAAATTGAGAAGCTTACAATGGAAATCGCCGAGTTACGGGGAAGAAGGAACTTTCGTCAACCTAACAGATGGCGCGGCCGCTCTCGTTCAAAATCAACCAATAGAAGCGGGAGAAAGCCGACGGACCCAGATTGGTTATGCCGCTACCACTACCGTTTTAGAAAGGAAGCAAGAAGATGCGAATCCCCTTGTGCATGGAAGAAACTGCAAACACCGTCGGAAAACTAGAAGAGGCATCGAGTTCGGCGGGCATCGGTGTCGACACATATAAAATGAACCGCCTAAGCGTCACTGACAGGCAAAGTGGTGAACGCTTTCTCATCGATACAGGCGCCGAAATATCAGTCATCGCAGTAAGAATGAAGAAACCTACGCCTACAGAATTCAAACTCTACGCAGCAAACGGAAGTTGCATACATACCTACGAAGAAGAAGGACAAAACACCAATCATATGGACACCAGAAGCAGAAGAAGCATATAAACAATGTCGCGACAGCATCAAAGAAGCGGCCACATTGACATATCCCGTTCCTGGAGCACCGTTATACATCATGACAGATGCCTCGGACAAATGCATGGGTGCCGTTCTCCAACAGAAGCATGAAAACACTTGGAAGCCAATAGCGTTCTACTCGAAGACCCTCAGCGAAGCGCAGCAAAAATACAGCGTGTATGATCGCGAACTCCTAGCGATATACACCGCTGTGAAACATTTCCGACGCTACATCGAAGGACTCGACGTGGTGGTATTTACCGACCACAGACCACTTACGTACGCCTTGAAGAAAGCTCCGAGCAACAGCGACACTCCAAGAAGAGAAAGACAGCTACAATTCATAAGTCAGTTTTGCACCGAAATCAAGTACCTCAAGGGAGAAGACAACATAGTAGCCGATGCACTATCAAGGGTAGAAGAAATAACCTGCACTTCAACAATCAACTATAATCAATTGGCGAGGGATCAACACGAAGACGAAGAACTGAAGAAACTAAAAAACAAAAGTCATTTGAAGTTTGCTATGAAAACTCTACCAGGCGTTACCCTACCTATAACATGCGAGATGACCACAGGACGATCAAGACCATACCTACCTACTTCATATCGAGAAGCAGCATTCAAAGCACTCCACGAACTATGCCATCCTGGGATTAGAAGCACAAGAAAACAGATGACATCACGATACTTTTGGCCACGGATGAACACGGAAATCGCACAATGGACCAAGAATTGCTTGAAATGTCAGAAGAGTAAAATCGCACGTCACACAATCACACCACTGGGACAGTTTGAAGAGGCTGGAAGATTCGACCACATACATGTAGACATCGTCGGTCCCCTGCTACCGTCAGAAGAATGCCAGTACATCGTTACAATGATGGATCGACGCACCAAATGGCCAGAAGCAGTTCCAGTTCAAAACATCACCGCAGAGACTATAGCCAGAGCAGTCTACGAACACTGGATATGCAGATTCGGATGTCCACTGCGCATCACTACGGATCAAGGACGACAGTTCGAGTCAATATTATTTCAAGCCCTAATGAAAAGGATGGGAGTGACACGCCTACGTACAACGAGCTATCACCCTCAATCCAATGGACAAATAGAACGCTGGCACCGGACGCTAAAAGCAGCACTCATGGCACGCGGAGCAACCACAACATGGACGCGCGAACTACACACCGTTCTACTAGGACTACGCGCTTCACTGCACAAAAATACCGACCTGAGTCCGGCCCTGCTCACATATGGATCAACGCTAAGGCTACCTGGAGATTTCTTCGTTCCTACAAAATCAAAAGAAAACGACCAAGAATTTGTCAAGAAAATAACGGAGACGATGGCAACATTATCACCCAGCGGACAGAAGCAAGCACAACAACGAACATTCATCCACAAAGACTTGGAAACCTGCACTCACGTTTTTCTGCGCGTGGACTACGTTAAGAAGCCACTAACTCCACCATACGAGGGACCATACAAAGTTATCGCAAGACAAGAAAAATGCTACAAAATACAACTTCCTACACGAACAACAGTCGTATCAATGGATCGTCTGAAGCCGGCCTACATATACGACAGAACCAGCGAGGAGCAGGACACGGCCACCACGACAGCGCCAGCAGCGACAGCAGCAACCCCACCTGAACAGCCCTACGTGACACGATATGGCAGAGTCGTTCATCGTACCGTACGATTCTCTTGAAGGGGGGTGATGTAGTGTACCTAGGATACCTACGTCATGCTCAAACGAGAAGGCGACCGCGGCACGCGAGCGCGCCGCCAACACTGGCGGGCCCGCGGAAGTGCGCGCGATATATTTATGTTTGTTGTCCCGCTCGCACACAACTAGCGCTGTCTCAACTCACCGGCCTGGAAAGTCGGCGCCTGCGCATCGAGCCTCAGGATTGGTCAAATTATCATTTCTCGCTCTTCGTTAGATGACCTAAGGAATTACCTTATTTTGTAATATTTATACGCATGATTCCTCAATAAAAACACAGTTAAAATTGAATCGACTTTTACTTCTAAATAGTAGTGAGCAAATAGGACCCTTCCTACAATGACATTTCGTTAACAACTGTAGACGTGATATCGGATTAACGGACCGCTTTGTGAGCACTCAAATCGATTTTATTTATCAACGGAACGCAGCATAGTATTGTAAGTACTCAGTTTGAACGCCCGAATACTCAACTTCAACTTCTTGTCTGATGGCTTCTGCGTGTGGTTTGACACAATTCTGCTAATGTCCGTCTCAAGATAGCATCGCAAGCTTTTAAGTAAGCAATAACCTATAGTCCAATTCAGAATCTTAGATAATTTATGTAAACAAAGAAATGTCATGATATGTCACTGTCATAATGACAAGTCAAGGGTAGAAATCATTTTTTTACCATGGATCACTATTAGTAGTGATGGCGCGCGGTTTTGCTTGTGCGATACGAAAGATACCCTACTTGTGGATGTGGCATTGTCGCGGCCTCGTTTCCCTGTGACCGTAAGGAAATACAAATAAAACAATTTAAATAATTACATATTTTTATTGCTTAAAAAATATTACATTATTCTGACATCTCAGAATCAACGTCATATCATATCATCATATCCCTATCATAACACTACGTCCATCGCTCAGTGCATCGTGATTGATATGAGAGGTATTTATAAGTTCAATGTTGGTTAACTTGCGGAGCTATAATACATATAATTATTTATTATCCAGACCAGACTTTACCCTGCGGCCAATTTATATGTTATAATGTATTTTTGAATACATTCATCACCATAAGTTTTTCTGTAGAACTCATAGATTTCTTCGGACGTTTTTTTTTGTGGCGACAGATAGTCACTTGTGGACGATGTCGATGGACCCGGCATCTCCGCCGTCGGCGGCGCGAGCGCAGGTTGAGGTTCCATGTTGTGTGACACAACAACAACAACAATACAAGCACAACAACAACAACAAGGTTTAAAACATAACAAAAACTGATAACAATAACAGACAACGCTAATGTCAAAACGAAAACAAAACAAATACTCAACAACGCACAATTGCACACGAGCAGCGAAAAAGAAACACATTCGACTTCGGCGGACGAGAGGCGAATGAAATTACAATACATACAATGCAAACACGAAATAAAATGGCGTCTAATGACAAAATGCGAAAATTGTTTCGAACCTCTGTGATTTACGCCCATTTTACTCCGGTAATACCATTGTCATTAAATATTTTCTGCTAATATTTCTTCATCATTTTATAACTTTGTTAAACAAATGAAATAAAATATAATATGTAGCACAAAACCATTGCTATTTTCCATTCAATGGATATTGATTAGAAAATAAACCCTACCATAAGTATTTAGAAAAATTGAGTAATCTTCTATGAACTTCTATTTCGAAACATTTTATTTGATATGGTATCACCGTTGTTTACATAAATTATCTAAGATTCTGAATTGGACTATAGCAACTTACGTTTTAGAACGTTAAGACGTTCTAAAACGTAAGTTGCTAGGTTATTGCTAGGTGATAAGTTGCTAGGTGTCGCGATTTTTTGACAGCTTTCAATGAAAATCTGCCAAAAATTGGTCACTTGAGCTTAAATCTGAGTTGCATTTGAGTATTCGGAGGTAGGTAAGTCTCACAATTTATAAATAGGTAGGTGATACAGAGAAATTTATTCTAAAGTTTCCGAATTCCATAAACTTCTTTGCATAAGATCCTTTCCACCGTAGAGATTCGTTCTGAAAACTATGTTTGGTATATCTTATTTATTTGAACTACTTTCTATGTCACATTCTTATTTAAACTTCTTTCGAAAGAATGGAATTTTACTAGTGTGTCACGTCAGCAACGCGCAAGCGCACCGAACCGGAAGCCGGAAGTTGCGGTGTTGTGGCGCGCAATCTGGAGTTGGTTGGCGGGAAACACTGAATCAAGTGCAGCCTGAGCTTTCTGTTTAATGTATGGAACTGGAAAAGATAAATGGCGAGTTTTGTTTGATTTATCCTTTGGCAACAAATAAGTTTTAAATCCAAAATATTTGCTCGGAATGTAGGTATTTCAATGTAAACATAAATAACAGAGGTAAAAGAGAGTCCTGGATGCAAACTACCACCCATTAATAACCGACTAATTCACAATGATGTTTCTGTAAGCTGTGTTCACAATATAAATTAGGAACCTAGGTATTTAATTTGAAATCCATGGTCGTTTTCATCATCATTATCATCATCAGCCTATATTAGTCCACAGCTGGACATAGGCCTCCACTAATGAGCGCCATAGCGCCCTGTCTTAAGTTGCCCCATCCAGCATCTGCCTGCAGTCTTTCGCAGATCGTCATCCCACCTGGCCGGAGGGCATCCTACACTACGTTTACCGAGTCGTGGCCTCCACTCAAGAACACGTTTACCCCAGCGGTTGCCGGTTCTTCGCGAGATATGGCCGGCCCACTGCCACTTCAGCTCATGGTCGTTTTACAATCTGATTATTCATTTCGATCCATCTCGTAGATGGTCTTTCATATGAACAAATACATTTCAAAACATTCCGATTTCAAATAAAAAGTAGATATTCCTTCGAAGGTGCTAGTCTGGCGGGACACATGTCGAAACTTCCGGAAAACTTCATCCGTACGAAGAGTAAAGCCTTGTACTTTGTGTTTCTCCAGGCCTTAGATTGTCTCCATAATTTGATAAAACCGGTGGAGCTTTTATTTTAATTGTCATACTGGAAAAGCGAAACTTTTCAGGTAAGCACGAGCACTTGCTTGTTGTTAGAGTTAGCCAAAAATATTTTTTGATTTTACGGAATAGACGAGGATTTTGGTAATAGTATACAATCACTGATATATGATAGGTCCATTACGAATGTAAATAGGTTAACTACCAACTAAACTAGTTTGTGCTTTTTATCTAGAAACTAGGTATAGTCAACCCGCTTATATTCGTAATGTATTCGTCAAACTACGAATTTTTTATTATAGGAATTTTTAATATACGAATTTATATTATAGGTCCCTATGGGGTTCGAAGATTTTGGCCTAACATTGGTCACCATTTTGTTTTTTTTTTTCAAAATCACCGCACACATTAAAATTATATTTTTAGATAAAATCCACTAAAACAAATAAACATGCTTTGTAACAAGATGGTGTACACAACAAGTGTATCGAATGGTATGGCCAAATTTTAAACGGAGAAAAGTCCTCTGAGGAGTCATGATCTCGGTTTAAATCTATTTAAATATTAAAGGGCTTTGAAGATTTTTTATGGTTTATGATTTTTTTTTTTTTTTCAAAAACTTCGCAATTTCTGATAAATTACAACTACATAGTATTTACAATCGAAACAATTGAGTTAACTGCAGACTGTTGCAAACAATCTACAGGAAGCTCAACTCTCATAAATTGACTTCCAACACGACATTTCTCTAACTGTCATGATCAAAAAGCCACACTGCGTGGTACCTATAGAAACTTTTTTGTGTGAGTACCTACTACTTCTTCGAGAGTAAAACCTCAACCTCCACAGTATATTATTTACATTGACAGGTGATGGACAAGTTTTTGTCAGTGCGTCTGTTTTCTTTTTGTTTGCGTTTTCGTGCAAAATGTTATATTCTTTTACTAAACGAACTATTTCATCAATCTTCAAACGCAAATTACACGCATCACAGGTTTTAAGAGAAGGCAAAGACGTTGAAGCTTCCAACCCTTTCTGCCTCGCGCCAATAGAGTATGAAAGTCATACATTGAGGAAACATGACAATCCGAAGCGACAGAAGCTTTACGAGTTCGGTCTGTATACTGCAGCATGCATGCCGAAATACGTGCAAAAGATCCAAATGCAGCATACGGACGAACTCGAGATATTGGTGGCCCCAGAAGGCTTGAACCCAGTTCTCCAATTCATGTACAATCATCAGCTTGCATGCTTCACTATTTGTTCCGCCGCCACAGCAATAGATGTACCCAGCCGCAAATTCAGGTTTGAAGTTGTTTACTGCCTCCTTAGTATGAGGTTCGTGTCGCGCGCAAGAGTGAAGACATATACGGACGAGCTGACCCCACTTCACTCAGCCTATAATCTTTGGAAAGTAGTTCGTCCTTTCGAGAGAGAAATATATGATTTGTTCGGTATAGTTTTTAGCCATCATCCAGATTTGAGAAGAGTTTTGACTGATTATGGCTTCCAAGGTCATCCTCTCAGAAAAGACTTTCCGTTGGTCGGCTACACTGAAGTCAGGTATGATGACGAGTTAAAGAAGTTGGTGTATGAGCCTGTTGAATTTGCCCAAGAGATGCGGTCGTTTAATCTTCAATCTCCGTGGAATTACATGGAAAACTTCCACGCAGGTTATAACGCTCCGTTCAAGCCTCCAAAGAAGAAGTAGCATTGCTGAGCTTATGTGCTTTCACCTTTGAAACGGGATTGAATAAATTATTAATCATTTCTAATTCATTTCTATTTTGTTCATCCATGCAGATTTATACTTTTTAATTTTTAGTTTAATCAGTTTATTAATTACTTATTTGCTGGTAATAATCGTAGTTTCCTATTTTATGACGTACATAATATGCAACGTGACTCATCAAATTTGGCGCAGTAAATAAATATTTTCTGTAGTATTTGACTTAAGTAAACCAATATTTATAGATTTCTGATATCAAAAGTGTAGGATGACTACATTCAATTAATTTTTAATTTTGAACTCTGACAACGCTGTTGGCCAGAATTCTGAAAACGCAACGTAATAGGCCTCTAAGCTTACATGTCGGATCTTATACGAGTGAAATTCGTTATGTGGTCTGTCTATAATTTTACAATGATAGAAGTTTCCTAGTGTCAATTGTTTGTTTTCTAGACACAGTTACTATTATGTCTGTAGTTTTCTACCCTTATGACGTCACAACACAGATAAATATGGCTGACAGTGTTTTTGCCTGTTTACGAAAGGTAGACTTTTAAAATAAAGTTTTGCGGTTGTCTAGGTCCTAAAAATATATAGTAATACTAGTTTATGCCCGCGGCTTCCCACGCGTTGTTTCTATAAACGTTAAAAGATGATTTCTATCCCATGGGAACTGATTTATGACATAAAAGTAGCCTATGTTTGATTCCAGGATAAAAATAACCTGTATGCAAAATACAGCCCAATCCGTTCAGTAGTTTTGGCGTGAAGAGGTAACAAACATCCATCTATACAACCATCCAAACTTTCGCATTTATAATATTATTGTGATTTTTTTCCCTCTAATCGGACAATAATATTATAAATAATTTAAGACCTACTTGAAAAAAAGTAAAAGTAGTGAAGTAAAGTAGTACTTGTAAAAACGAGTCAACTGGCCTATTAAATTTAGATGTAACATGTACATAATACAGTTCAGATGCAACCGGGTGGATGCTAAGCATGCGCTTGATGTCCTCTGTGTCCAAAGCATAAACACTGTTTAAGACGTGCGTTAAAGTCACGATCATGTGCTAAGTAGTTTATTCGTAACAATTGGACGAACTGCGTATGGATTCTTGACGAACCGCTTATTGGACGAAACTCTTATTGGACGAAACGCGTTCTGGACGAACCGCTACAAATCGTTTATTCCTATAAAACTACCACTGATAATAACGTCGTCATCGACTGTTCAAAGGCTTCAAGATTTCAGCTTCAATCATTTAAAATTGCTTTTAAGTAAATATTTATACGTTTACTCAAAAAAAATATGAATAAAAGAGTAATCTCTATGAATGCTCATTTGACTCCTGGGCTTGTCTTCTATTGGAAATAATTTAATTTTCAATAAAGCTAATATCAATCAATTAACAAGCAAACTTTCGCCTTTGATAGGTATAATTGTGTGAAACTCTAAAGGGGAACTGAGGAAATTTGACCCATCGCATAGAAAATATCCTAACAAAGGAAGTAATTTAGCGTACAGGTTAAGAAGTCCCAGTCCGTTCATTTGAGTCCAGATGACGGCGTCGCGCAGTCTAACGCCTCAATTAATAACTTTGGAAATTAAACGAAGACGGCTAATTATTCTATCTTCATTTCATTAAGTTGATTCTGAAAGCCAGAGTCAAATTATATTCTTAGCTGCACAGAGGATTTCAATGAAGTTAACTGACAAACTCTACCTATTGGATTACCGGATTTTGTTCCGATTTTTAACCGATTTTAAAAATTGTATATACCTACTAGTTTATGCCCGCGGCCTCGCACGCGTTGTGTGTAAACGTTTAAAGGTGATTTTTATCCAATGGGAACTGATTTATGGGAAAAAAAGTACCCTATGTTTGATTCCAGTATTAGAACTACCTGTATGCAAATTTTATGATATTACTTATATTATTTTATGATAATATAATAATTTCAGCCCGATCCGTTCAGTAGTTTTGGCGTGAAAAAGTAACAAACATCCATCCGTCCATCTATCCATCCATCCATCTATCCATCTATCCATCTATCCATCTATCCATCTATCCATCCTTCCATCCATCCATCTATCCATCGATCCAAACTTTCGCATTTATAATATTAGTATGATATATATTTTTTATGGTCGTCGATATTACCGTCAGTGATGGACCGATTATGAAAATTCTTTCGCTATTGTATAGAAAATAATCCCGAATTGGTCCCATAAAAATGATATTCCCGAGGTATTAGTATTTATGCCGTCAATCTTAAAAAACAACATAATACTTTTGAAAAATTACGACTAGCTACAACAATTTTGGTGATTATCTTCGCCAATACTTATAGATTTTGATGATTCTTTCGTTTTAGTCGAAAAGGTTGATTTTGAAGTGAGCTAATAGAAGTTTTATTCTCAAAAATTTTATATTTGCGTCGTAAAAGTATCTAATCACACGATAATTTTCACAATTACTGGTAACTTATGGTTTCCAAGGCAACGGGCGTGAACAAGAGGTCTACTTAGAAATAGTGCATTTCACACCAAGGCGAGAAAGTGATCAATTTCTACCGAGTGTGTCGTTTTGGGCTCGAGGCGATAAATAGTGCTTTATACTACACCTTCGAGGAAAATAAAAAGAAGAATTAATTATTAATTGAAATCGCGCCCAATGATGTTGGTAAAACCTCATTGACCGCGCCAGCCTTTGGGTTCCTTTTTCAAAATATTGTTCGGAAATCGGAGGAGGCCTAATGGACTTGGAGTAAAAACTTTTTGTCGTTTGACCGAACGAAAATAACCATAGCTACCGGCCGATCTTTTAGGAAATTAAAAAAAAATAACACGTTAGAAATGGATTTCCATACACTTTTTCCTCCCGCTAAAACACGTGAGAAATTCCATAGAGTTTTTCCACCCGGTTTCCTATAGGCCTGCAAAGACATACTTTCTATTCTATAAATGGAAAAGGAATAGGCAACTTTCCGAGCAGGTGTAGTATAAAAGAAATTACAAAACTGGCGGATGGCAGATCACATAAAACGAAGGATGACCGAAACGTTCTTTGCGACCCTTCTATGAAAATGATTTTGACATAATTTATTTCGTAGAGATCCGAAACCAAAAGAGTCATTTATTGACGCATTCGAAGCAACGGATGTTTGCACGGTCAGCAGTAAGGTTGTTCGTTTCGTGCGATCCGTCAACCGAAACTTCGTATTTTGTTTTTAACTAGGCCATCTTTCGTGTGAAGCGTACTGATGTCCGAGAATGAATAAATAAATACCTAATGCCGGACAATTATTATTCACACAGCATTATCTAGCCTCAAGCTTAGAGGAGCTTGTGTTATCGGAGCCAGATAACTGATATACTTAATACAATGCATTACATAAATAGATATTTTAAACTGCATAATATTTAGCAAAGGGAACCCGAAAATCCATCAATACAATCGAGATAATAGACTTAACCGCCATGCGCACCACAAAATACTGTCAACGCCCAGAGTGCAAAATATGATGAACATTTTTCAATAAGTGAAACCGAAGCTAGTCTATGTAGTTTCAGTTCAATCACGCGGACATCTGCGTAAGAATAACGGCGAGCTGGCGGATTGAATGTTGAATGAACGTTGAACAATCGCTCAGTGTGTGCCGCGCCGCCGAGACCGCCGATCGCTCCCCTAGGACCGCAAAGTACCGGGAACTTTGTCGCGGGAAACTAGGAGCTTTATGGAATTCACATGTCAGGTTAGTTTTATTTTTGTTATTAAGTTTGGGGTGCGTGCTTGTTTGTTTTAGTAGTTTTTAATTGTGTGAGCAGCAATAAATTTGAGGTTATCCGTAGTTGAGTTTTTAAAAGATTGGTAACTATTTTTGTTTAATATTGGTATCATCGTTTTTTGGAATTCACATGTCAGGTTAGTTTTTTTGTATATTTTCATTATGTTTGGGATGCGTGCTAGTTTGGTTTTGTAGTTTTTAATTTTTTATGCAGCAATAAATTTATGGTTATCCGTAGTTGAGTTTTTGAAAGTTGCTAACTATTTTTGTTTAATATTGGTATCATTATTTTTTGGAATTCACAATGTCAGGTTAGTTTTTTTTGTTATTAGGTTTGGGATGCGTGCTTGTTTGTTTTAGTAGTTTTTAATTTTGTAAGCAGCACTAAATTTAAGGTTATCCGTAGTTTAGGTTCTTAAGTTTGATAACTAATTTTGTTTATTATTGCAATCATTGTTTTTTTTTATGGATTGTTAACCAGTAAATTTTAGTACTTCATAATCCTGAAGTTAATGGGTAGGTTTGGTCAGTACTATGAAATCTTTTTTTAAACTTTTTTCATTCTGTATCAAAATGAATCACTTTAATTAAATATTCGAATGTTTTTGTTATCTAATGCTGTGTTTGATACTTCTAACTACTCATTGATTGATCTTATTTTATAATCGTCATTTAATTATTAGTTCTAATAATATTATGAATGCGGAAGTTTGTTTGAATGTTTGTTACCACGTATTTCCGTAAGTAGGTACTTAACCGATTAAGCTGAAATTTGATGTATAGATAGTTTAGGTACTAAAATAACACCTATGTTAATCTAATTTTGAAAAATTGACCTCTTAGGGGGATAAAATGGGTGGTAAAGTTTCTATGGAAAATTATTATTATTTAATTATTATTATTATTCGACTCACTGAAAACTCGGTTTAATAAATTTTTAATTAAAAAATTAACCATGTATTTTTTATATGTATTTACAAAACTACCCTTAGGAGGTGTGTGAACTTCTAAAATTTCCACGCGGGCGAAGCCGAGAGGCGCAGCTTGTGTGAACTAAATCACATTAATCTTCTATTTGGATATTTGATTAGTAGGTCAATTGCAAACATGCCAATTAGGTAGCACGTAATTCTTTAAGGAATATTGTTGAAGCAGCTTCCTATTTCATTGCCAAGCTGAAATAGAAGAGGACACGCAAAACTCAGCTCTATAGCTGAGTCGTAAGAGTCGCAACTTTCTTTTCAACAAAAGAGTTTTCTAACTTCAAACTACATTCTTCCCGGGATTTGTAAGTAAGAAGGTGTTAATTACATTGATTGTCCGTATCCTTCCGTCTATTGAGGAAGGGGAGAAAGTTTTTCGGAGTGTTTTCGGAGTATTTCCGAAGTAATCAGCTGTCAATTATCACGGTAGCACTAACACAGCGCTTCCGTAAAATAAGGGGAGATAAAACGTTTAAAGTAGCAATAAAAGTTACTTAAGTCCGTACTCCGTGGGCCGTGGTGGTAGTTTTGAAGATATTGGACAAGTTTTTTTGGGTCATTTGCTTTATCCGTCCATCTCTTACTACCCACTTCTGGTTATAACTATAAATAAATAAATAAATAATGCTGGACACTTCAGACAACATTATCTAGCCCCAAGATAGGCAGAGCTTGTGTTATGGGTACTAGATAACTGATATACTTAATACAATACACTATATAGATAGATATTTTTTATTATACATAGAAAACATCCAGAACGCCCTGGACAAATGTCTGCAGATCGTACAAAGATTTGTCCCGAGGCGGGAATCGAACCCGCAACCTCCTGCGTCGCAAGCAGACCTTCGCCCGCTGCGCCACAGAGGTCGTCACTATGTCTGTTTCTGACCAATTCTGTATTCGTCGACTTCTGGATTGGTCGACCTTCGGTACAGCCAGCATATTATGCATGAGAGTTGGAAGATGATATGGAGCCTGTACAATCAGTACATGGTATAAAACAAAGTCGCTTTCTCTGTCCCTAGTATGCTTAAATCTTTAAAACTACGCAACGGATTTTGATGCGGTTTTTTTAATAGATAGAGTGATTGAAGAGGAAGGTTAATATGTATAATAATAGTAATAGTAGTATTCTTGAAATAAAATTATCACTGGAATTCATTTTTTTGGAGTCCAGTTTTCCCCCTTAAGGGGGATTTGTCAAGGGGGAAAACTGGAATAACCCTTTTATTGCACCCGTGTGAAGCCGGGGCGGGTCGCTAGTTCATTATAAAACTTACGAGGAAACAAGGGGCCAAGAGGAGTTTATGCTTGTAAGTAGGTTTACATAAACTTCCTGGTTGTCAAATAAGTGTGATACACCATACACCTCTGTGATAGTTAATAAGTGAATTTATTCTAACCAATTTTATAGGTATACCTATGTAATTCTCAGTTTGTGATGAAATATGCACCGCAATTTCTACTAAAATAAGTTGCCGAGGGCTTATGAAAATGTGTCGCAAACTATGGAAAATTTGAAAACTTTTCTCGCCGCAAATCTTAGGTCGTTCCACGCTCCACGAAATAAGTTATTTGCTGTAGGCATAACCCTGTTTTCTGTTGTTTATTTTCCGTAGTTTTATAACAAGGTTCCTAAGTTTTAAGAAGTTAAGCTTCTCGAAGTAAATCTACTATTATTTCGAAGCACATTTCATGACTTTGTTTTCCATACCTTTTAATGCAGTATTCGCTTTTTCCTACGTAAATAAATAAATAATGCTGGACAATTCACACAGCATTATCTAGCCCCAAGCTAAGCCGAGCTTGTGTTATGGGTACTAGATAACTGATATACATAATACAATACACTACATAGATATATATATTTTTTATTATACATAGAAAACATCCAGAACGCCCTGGACAAATGTCTGCAGATCGTACAAACATTTGTCCTGAGGCGGGAATCGAACCTGCAACCTCCTGCGTCGCAGGCAGACCTTCGCCCGCTGCGCCACAGAGGTCGTCAATAGACATAGAATTGATGTTGACAATGTATACTGAAAATATAATTTGGCGAGTTTTAAAAAACGATAAACCGACTACAAATGCTTCTAGTGGCGACATCTAATTAAAATTCGAGTCTAATTTAATTTGATGATACATCAAAGTATACCTTATCCAATAAAAAAAGAATTTATTAAGTTATCAAAATCGCACTACTCCGTAAAAAGTTATGCGTGGTCAAACATTACAATCAGTGAGTGAACAATCAATCATCCCCTGTTCTCCTACCCTTAGGGTAGGATATTTTTTTCAAATTTAAATGGAAAACACAGTCACACCCGTCTCCCCACAGTTGGGGTATACCCTTTTCAATAAAAAAAGAATTATCGAAATCGGACTACTTTGTAAAAAGTTATGCGTGATCACAAAATCACACGCCTGGAGTCAGGAAGTTGGCGGTGTTACACCCCCGTGCCTCGGAAAGCACGTTAAGCCGATGGTCCTGTGCCTGACCTCTCCCAGGTCGCGTCGGTCTGTTGTCCCATCGTATTACGAGAGTGAGGGAACACAGTGTGCACCTGTGTTTACGCACACACTTGTGCATTATAATATGTCCAGCGCATCTGGCTAGTCTCCGATGAGGCTGGCCGCCGTGGTCGAAATTGGGTTAGGAAGACATAATTATTATTAGAGTCTATACTCTATACCTATACAACCATGTCTTTCTACCACAGACATAGGTCTGTGGCAGAAAGACAGACAACGACGGCTTAGGCTTAGCAAATTCCCACCCTTTGAGTACAGAACCCTTAAACAGAAGAAAGCAAAATTTCGAGTGAAAGCAGGCATTGGAATAAGCTCTCACAGTAGGTTCAACCGTATCAAATCTGCTTTAGTCTAAATGTTTTGATAGGCACTCGTTGGAAGGTAGGGTAGAATAGCTCACCGTCGGACTAGTCGGAAGTTTCCGACGTAAACTTTGTTGCCATGGCTAACTTAGACCGTGACTCGTGAAACAAGTCGCCTCAAGAACAAGACAATGCACAGTACATCAAAGCGAACTTCATAAATTATTTCAGTATTGGATAATCTTGACTCTGTTATTGATAGTGTTCGTGACTCGGGTATTGATTGTTTAAAACTCCTAAAATTATATTTTGATGGACTTGGATGCAATAGAGCCTACACCCAGCAAAGGGTGATCCGAGGCTGATTTATATTAAACACTAGCTGCGCCCCGCGGCTTCGCCCCCGTGGAAATTTATGTTTCCAACTTTCTTAATTTTTTCTTTCATAAGAACCTTCTCCTGACAATAACAAACACAACAAAGAAAGAATTAGCGAAATCGGTCCAGGCGTTGTTGAGTTATGCGCTTACCAACACATTTTGCGATTCATTTTTATATTATAGATTATTTATTACTAGCTTTTGCCCGCGTCTTCGCACACGTATTTACGGTATAATTTAGTATACGGTTTTACCCAGGTGTTGAACACCGTAAATAGTAGAAATTTGCTATTTTTTCGGTTATTTTTTTTAAGTCCTAGTATAAGTAATAATTTGTACGTAATTGTGTACTTAGATAGATTATACTAATTAAAAATGTTGATTTGATATATTTGTGTTTAAAAATGGATGTTCTACAGACCTAAATCCAAAGCTTTACGGCCCCGGTCTCCCCTATAGGCCATTGATGATGAAGATGATGATAACCACAGTCAAGAATACGGGACCTACCAGTCTAAAATCAGTTATTCAAGTCGTAATTATATAAAACTATGGCTAGAGTGCGTTTGTGCTTTTGAATTATGAATTTAAAATTCTATAATTCCTTAATACCCAACAAATTTCAGTCAGTTGTTTTCAATGTTCTCGCAATCAGGGGATAGTTAGGATAATGTTCTATGGGAATCACTCGCGTTTTAGAATACGTAGGTTCTAACATAATTAAAGCGTATAAATGATTGCTTCTGATTCTCTGTAATCTATTCTAGACATCCCATAATATTGATTTTGATTTTATGAAATAAAACAGTTCTGAAGAAAGCCCTAATTTCACATCCCGGAGATATTGATCGGGGATTATAATTTATAATGCCTGCCTACATGGGTTTGGATCCGCTGTCACATTGTCAATTTGAATACACCTGTTTCATTTAATTTCATCAATAAGAGTGACCTGAATTTCATTCATAATGCTATCATTCTGAAAGTCATTTCATCTTTGAAATGTTGATATTACGTAGCTTACGTACCTACGTGCCTATAAAAATAAGTAGAAACTTAAAAACTAAAGTAATCTAAAGTACAGATCTGTGACGAGAATATTTGAAACGAGGCCTCAGACCTAACGTTTTATAGGTACTCGTACTTAGATATTTTTCAAACATTTTATCGCACGGAAAAGTAGTTACCGGTACGCGATCGCATCCGCACTCATTTCGCACGCTTTCCGAACTCATGTCACTGTTATTCGATACTCAAACGGGTATTTTCACATATTCAGAAGAAATGTGCGTTGTATCGCACCATTATTGAATGATCACGAGTATCAGTAACATCACAAATGTCGGAAGGGACCAAAATGCGCTACTTGCGGCATCCCGCGACATCATTACGTCTTGGCATACAAAGTGACTCGTATCATTATCGTAATGTGCCACCGTTTCTGGCTTTATGCTTGTTTTGTATGATCGTTTTAGATAGATGTAAACGAGGGGATAGAAGAAATCCGGACGCAGACGGATACTTCTTTCAAGTACTTTCAGCCTTTGTTGAATGTGCATATGAAATATTTTTCTGGGCATTCGTTTGCTAAGTAGCCTCCGCGTCCTAATATACATAATCTGACCGAGTGGCGTAAATATGTAAATGTAATTTTTATCTTTTGGTTACAGACTCGCCGCGAGGCCAGGCTAAGCCTGAAAGAGTTGGCGTGACCAGAAATATGCAGCAACCCTGGCCGATATACTTACTCGCTATCTTCATGCTGGGACTAGACTCAAAGCTCGTTGGTAGGAAATATGAGCCAATAATTTTAACTGTAATTTAATATTTGAACACCTTTACAACTGAATATTGTTTGCAGGACAAGCGTTTCAACCAGAATTTGCTGAACCGTTGATGAATTTGACTGTTCCTTTTGGTAGAGATGCTACGTTTAGATGTCTGGTGCAGAACCTAGGAGGATATAGGGTAGGTATTACTTACAGTATAAATAAGATGTTTTAGAAAAGTATCATCACTTTATTAAAAATATATCAATTCACAGGTTGGATGGGTAAAAGCTGACACAAAAGCCATTCAGGCAATTCACGTTCATGTAATAACCAACAATCACCGAGTCGGTGTCTCGCACAACGGACAGACAGTATGGAATTTGCACATAAGGAACGTGCAAGAGGAAGATCGCGGTCAATACATGTGTCAAATCAATACCGACCCCATGAAAAGCCAGGTAAGAGCCTTCATACACGGGCAGCGTGCATGCGACTGCATAGTAAACTATACAACTGCTCGAGCGGTTCCGTGTAGGTATGTCTGTAAATAGAAGACTGTAGTTCACTATGCAGTCGCCAGCTTGAAAGAGTTGATCCTGACTGCTTCAAACTGCCCGTGTATTTAAGCCTAGTGTATTTAGTACTTCCTGACACAGCGAATTAGTGTTTAATTCAGTGTTTCTTCGCTACGTAGGAATATTGCTGTGTGAATTGTTCAGCATTATTCATTAATTTATATTTTTAGTTATTTTTGTTATTATAAATACCAAAATATTTGAAAATTAGTTGGAAGTTAAGGGGCTCCAATCAGACAAATCAATAGAGGCTTCATTCGATGCTTCTCTCCTGGGCTTACTGACGATTTTGCTTTTTTTTTGCCCGTAACCACGGATTCGAATTTGTCTGTACAGAAACTCAGTAGTCATTATTTCAGGCACAAACATTTTTCGGCTTTTATGAAATATCTTGTCTTGCGGTCCCCAGTTAACAGTGGGTATAAATAATTTACTAAAATTATCTTGCCAGTAATATGAATACATTTGGTAAAATATCCCAAGGAAAATAATGAGATGATATACCGCTAAAAATATATAAACCAACAATATATCAATTTCCATAGCTAAAGACTCAATATAATACGAGGTGTCATATTCTTCTACTTCCACGGAGTTCCATCTAGAGTACAATATAATTACAAAAAAAATTGGATTTAGTAGCCAACATATTTTCCAAAAGTAACTAGCTTTAACGCCAATCATAAAAATTATGTCAATGTTGTGATTGTTAAAGCCGTACACCCAGTAGAGTGCAAAAGAGAATATAAGATTATTTGTGATTTGCATAATCTCACAAACATCAGTAAGTACTGCAGTCAAATCCGAACAAAAAAACGGCCATGAACAAATATTTATACATACCATCAAAATTGCACAACTCAAATCTTCATATTTATTGGCTATTTCAATTTTCAATAGTAAAGATCTCAAAAACATATACATTATCCAAAGATTTACAAGTAAGCAAAAATATATCCCAGAAAACCAAGCAAATCCCCAAAGTTGAGTCCCGTCGAAGTAATTCATTATTTCTGAAATACAGGCGAATACAACAAAGTAAATACTGGAACCTATTTCGATAACATTTGGTTCCTCGCCATGAAAATATATCATTGTTTTAACACCGCTAAAGGCAACAAGGGTGAATAAAACTGATAGAAAAAGAGAAAATAAAGGAATAGAAATTGATGTCATTGTTGCTGGACTTCGAAATGGAGCATCTTGTGACAGAAATAAAATAATTCCACAACCGGTTCCTAGACAAAGACAGCCACGGTTCATAGAGTGCGTCAAATCATGCGAAGTTAATTGGTACCAATCCATGACATTGACTGTGGCGTACCAGGTCCCACTTGTTGATAATGTTACACAAAATAGGATCAAAAGCACCGAACAGACATAGGCTGCCAGGAGTTTAGCACATAGATGAATAAACTTCTGCCGTTTTATTGATAAAATATAAATTATGAAGCTCACTGTGCTGCTAGCAATTAAAGTTTTCCATGGTAACATGCAGTTGAAGGAAATTCCCGACACAAATCCCCCAATTTCACGTTCAAAGAAACAATTACTTGCGGTTTTCATGCCACAATCTTCATCAAATTGAGATGCTGCTTCTAAGCAATGCTGGAACACTGATATGTTAACATTTTTCACCATGCACTTGGTATCGTTGAACTCGGAACAGGAATGCCAAGGCGGTGGATCAAATGCAGCAAAAAACGCATATTCCAAGTACCAAGAAGCCAGCACCAGTATATAAATAGTCTTCAAACAAACAAGATAAACTGTTCCGAATCCCACATAACGAAATAAAGGACAAAAATCCCACAGTGACAAAACATTGCAGTTTGTGTATTGTGCAACGCAAATTTCTGAATACAATATGGGTATCCCGATGAAAACGACAGAAAACGTTGTCAAACAAATGTGAACGTAAAATCCCATTAAGGAAACCTCAGCAGGTGCAAATACCACAGAAGTGTCGTTCATCATCCATGCCCATAGTAGAAATCTGAAGTTGCCGTAGCTAGACCATTGGAATTTTGACTTAGTACTGGGATTTTCCTTCCCATCGTTTTCCATTGTAAAAATTATTTCTGTTGATTGCACGACCGACTGGTTAATGTTTACATCAATCTAAACATTAACTGACGAGTGCGCGCGTCTGGTCATCCAGTCATCTGTCAATTTGTTTAGCACATCAACTGGAATCAAATTGCAATTAGAGTAAACTTTGGGGAGATAAAGTGAATTAAGGCTCACAGGGACGCAGCGGGTAATGATTCGTGGATGGTGCACCTAAATTATTGCGCCGCGATGTAATTTATACGCATGCCTGATAACGGCATAAATCGTGCTCGCCGACAGCGTCGCTGGGTTCAATGTCGACGTTGATGCAGCATGACGCCACTTGACACAATAATGTTTCAATAATGTTTGAAATAACAAGCAATTTAGGAAAAACAACATAATGTTATAGAAGTCAGTAAAATATTGAGCTTTCGATATAGGTTTCTCGACAGCATACATGAGTACCTGGAGAACAGGGTAATAGTCAAGATCAGGGCTCAATATACAATACAAGCCACTCTGATGCTGACTGTTTATTTATTTTAGTAATTTCGTCTAATTGTGTAGAGTCTCACGCTTACTTTTCACCTGTTTATTTATCCAAACTTTTATCGAATAACATTTTTTTCTTTATTCAGATGGGCTATTTAGAAGTTGTAATACCACCTGATTTTATTGCTGAAGAAACATCTGGCGACGTTATGGTGCCGGAAGGAGGTAACGCCAGGGTTTCGTGCCGCGCCCGTGGGATGCCAGCTCCTCGTATCATGTGGCGAAGGGAAGACGGGGCAGATATTGTTATAAGGGACTCCAATGGCGGCAAGACGAAAGGTAGCTATTAATTAATTATGTTTTTTATCATCATCATTATTTCAGCCAGTTTGCACTACCTGTTGAGTTCTTAAGCAGAATGAAACACCTGGTATCCCTAACAAGATTGACACAGAGCATAGGTAGGTTCGGTAAATAAATTTCCCGCGTGTGAAACAGGGCGGGTTCTCAGTGATTACAGACTCTAATGGAGGAAAAACAAAAGGTACGCTTAATTAAGGCTGACAATTTATTTTCACTGTAATGTAAAACCTCGGTACAGCGATTGACCTCACGCCATGTTGGAAATACATCTGGGAATTTAATTTTACCGGGTTAATGGTATAAGGAACAGGTAAAAACGTTATTGGTTTTCGGAGTGCTTGGATAAGTATATAATATAATTAAGTCCTGAAAATGTATGTTACCCTAGCTATTACGACGAATTCGCTCGTATGATTCTTACCGGGATGTTTATACCGGTAAGCTGTCTGCAACTTTATGTACCTATGTTCAGACAATAAATAATTACCATTTGCAGTTTTAGAAGTTAGTAGACAGAAACATTAACAAAAATATTGCTTAGTGAAATAGTGTTTTCAATGAATACTTACACTCTATGTATGTATACCTATACCTATACTCCTAATAACGTTACTACACTAGTAAAACGTTTAAATTTTTATAACCAATTCACCTTGAGATGGTGAAACATTTTCATGTAAAATTAATGATTTTGTCAACAATGCCATAATACGAGTAGGTACCTAATCACTCAATCGAGTCTGCCTCAGGACTGCCTCTTGTTGGGGATGTCAAAACAAATGCGATATAATCATTCTGTGACTATGATAAATGGATGTTTTGATTCATTTTATGTGGAGGTGTCTTCCTATTTACCGAAATTATACTGCGAGACTTTTCTGATGGACTACGCAAGATGATTATCAAAAGTTTATTTCCATCAATAAATCTGTGTATTATGGATTCATCAGTAAAATTGCACCTTTTAGTCAAGGCTGGATATAGACCTTTTTTTTTCGGCTAAGAAATTCGTTAATGATTAAACGGGTCTGGGGGGACCAGAATTATGTGGGACTCGACGCCCAGAGATGGACGTAATACCCACTAAAACCTCTCCGGTGTTTTTTGGATAAAGACCTACAAATAAAGAATATGCAGATAGTTTGTTGGGTCCTGCCTCATAACCTGTAAGGCATAATAATACTTTTTTCCCTTTTAGCTCAGGTTTTCGAAGAAGAAGTAATGGTATTAAATAAAATCTCAAGATCTGATATGGGCGCCTACCTTTGCATCGCAAGCAATGGTATCCCACCATCTGTCAGTAAAAGGATCACCATAAAAGTACACTGTAAGTACAAAATGCACTTAGAATTTAGAATTTTATTTACGAGCTTTATTTTTGACATTTTTTGTTTGATTGACAAAAGAAATAATATGTGTCCAAAATATTCTGATACTGTAAGTGATATAAATAGGATAATGTTTTTTTACCCAGTATACTACCCTATTGTAGAAGGAAAATGATGTTGTGGACAAAATCATGCCAAAAAAATCTAGCTTGTACCACCATAACGCCTGAGTCGCCGCGATACGTTTTGCCATGCATACGGCGGACGTGGCTACCACTGTTTCTTTAGTCACTAAGTAGTTTCTTTAGTCAACCATCTTTCTAAATGTCTTCGACGGTTTATATCTTGGATCGCAGTATTATATTGCGTTAAGGTCCGTGAATTCCACTTTAAGAGTATTTCAGCACAATGACCTAAAAACCGGTGCGTCAGTTGTTCTCAGAGTCGATAATCAATATAAGTGAAATTGTGATAAATGACCGTCTAAAATATTTGCGGTTTTTATCGCAGCATTCCTTATTTGCATAGACAGGTAAAAATCTTTAAAACAAATAAAATTAGGATTTATCTCGGCATTTTAAACATATTATATAATTATATATACTGGTATCCATTCCACAGAAAATAATGCTACATTTAAATTTAGAACGTTGCGTTTGCGCACTGGGACCGATCCGTATCCGTATTTTTTCGCATCATTATAGGTATATAGTACACACGAAATTCGAAGACGATTCGTTTTTTCTAGATTACCTACTGCCCGTGGCTTCGCACGCATTTTACCAGGATAAAAAGTAGCCTTTATGTAAGATCTAGAGATATCTCTGCAAAATTTTAACTAGATCTGTTCAGTATTTATGGAATTG
Source organism: Eupithecia subfuscata (assembly GCA_963564075.1). Lineage (NCBI taxonomy): Eukaryota > Metazoa > Arthropoda > Insecta > Lepidoptera > Geometridae > Eupithecia > Eupithecia subfuscata. Next base: position 7,865,430 of record OY751098.1, read on the forward strand.
CACAAACTTTTACCCTTATATTTTATTAGTAGGATATTCACGGATGCGAGACGGATACAGATGGGACGCAGTGCGCAAACTCACAAATCCTCATTGCTGTGTATTAGTCAGGTATTAGTATAACACCTGTAAGCTCTAAGGTGACGGACGGAAAGCAATGCGTATCTATTACGTACAAAATCCTTCGGACCGGCGAGGTAGCTTTAACAAAATACCTCTTTTGCTTGTTTTCCTTCCAACTATCTAATTAGATAGTTTTTTTTTCATTTATAAAATTAAACGCTACTCTAACAAAGTCTGTATCCTTTTGGTATTATTGCACTCCCTTGTGTAACAGATTTTTCCTGGAAATGTTTTCAGGCAGCATCATTCTTGGGAGAAATAGCTCTCGACATTCGGGTAATTGTTGTTTATCTTGGCAACTCTCAGAGGTTTCGTGTTATTAATGGTGTTATTCAATGTCAGCAAGTAGTAGCTTTTAATTATTTTCTGCCTGTAAAAGACTGTTTGCGTCTTCGCGTCAAGTCGAGCGAACATTTTGCGTTCATGCAAGATTTAACTTTAACATCAGGATCCGATTTAGGGGATTTTCTCTTGAATTTTGTAAACGTGATTTCAGAAATGTCCAGTTGTTATTTTGTTCTATTTACTCAAGCCTTTCGTGGCCCACTCAGAACATAAGTAAACAATGTATTTGTGAAATGGCTTCAAATATTTTATTTAAAGCTTACTGTTCTCATTTGGTTTTGGTATTTGTAGGTTTTGAATTTTGTGAAACTGTTGTAAATAAACACGAGTCACTGTTGAGTTTGGGGAGTAGATACGCTGTTGTTACGAGTTTAGGAACTTGATTGTGTTTCCATGTTTGTCCTCAATAGAAGCGTTACTTTTGTATTCGATTATGTATACCTTAAACTTTCGGTAACTCACTAAAATAATGAAAAGGTTTATTTTTTTAATAGATAGTAAGTAGAAAGTAGTGCGGACGGTATGTTCCGCAAAAGGACCTGTTAAGATAAGTTGGCGGTAAGTAAAACAATGTTCATGTCAACATTAAAACCTGCCAACCTACAATTTTTGATTCCATTCTTTCTCATAAACAGATTTCACGAAACCGCTCTCTTGTGGTGTAATTTCTGTTTACAGTCTGTGTAGCCAAATGGCTAGATTACCTAATAGTCAATCAATGCATGCATCTCATCAGACTAATAGCCATCGTTTTTACTGTGCAGTTCACCCGGTGATCCAAGTGCCGAACCAGCTGGTGGGGGCGCCACTGGGGACTGACGTCACACTTGAGTGCTACGTCGAGTCTTCGCCCAAGTCCATCAACTACTGGGTCAGGGATTCCAGTAAGTACCTTAACACGATCCCTGTGCAGCCATGATTATGAAGTCGACCCTCTACGTGCAAATGGAACTGTGATGGTGGGGTTCTGGCTACCCTAAATGAAAGGCCTCCGGTTTTCTTGTTAATTAATTTTTTGGCTACACGTGTATGCCAAAAAAGTGGATAAGCTCACGCGTGTACATGTTTACAGGCCTTTGAACTTGTTAGGGCTCATGCCCCATATGTGGGACATGCACGTACAGTGAGAACCTCAAAATGCACCACCACCGATGGGTCATGTACAGGCAACGTCCTAACTATGAAATAATATTAGGTACATAATACACTACCTACTTCATTATTACACTAGTTCTTCAAAATGTGCAAATGCGTGAGATCAAAAAAAAAACATTCCCTATTATTATTTTACACTCCTATCCAGTTTGACAGACATGTTCACTCAATAAAAAAAATATAATTACTATGTGGTGCCGGCTTAGAATTTGCACCGCCCTAACTCTTCTCGCGGATGTACGTACAAGGCGACTAAGAGATATTCACCGGAAGCGGGCAGCAACGACTACTGCAGAACTACTCTAACAACGAACTGCAATCCCAACCCGCGTGCCCAACGTGGGGGATTATAGGCATTACCCCCATGAGATAAAAGCCAATAAGGTGCTTATTAGGGGGAGGCCTGCGTCAAGCAGTGTACCACTATAGGCTATTGAGGTGAGGTGAGGAAGAAGAGAATTATTTCTTATACGTTCTATTAAATTTGTGAGATTATTATTGAATGAAGAAATTGTTATTAGAAGTTGCGTTGGTGTGATAACAACACAAGTTGTGTCGCCCACAATCTTTCAATCCCATCCACTCTTATTATTTGTTTCATGTTCCCCAAAGATAAATACCCACGTCAAACTATTTATAAAGAAGGGACGCGTCAATATCTCAATTTTGTGATAAAGTGGACCCCTGGAAATACGCTAAGAGTTGTTAAATAGTGCCGGTAGTGTTTGACGAAGATAGTACAGTTATGTTTCTATGGTAAAGGCTCAGCCATAATGCAGAGGAAAGAAAGACCAAAGAAAAGATGGATGGATTGTTTGAAAGAGGAGATCAATAAGAAATGTCTGAGTACAGAGACAGGAGAGTGAATAAAAAAAGTGCTGACCCCACAGAGTGAAGAAAGACTCGGTCATAATGCAAAAATAAAGTAATACTTCAGGTGTAGAAACCGACGTGACCTAAGGCAAATTGCTGCTCACGTGGCAGATTAGATGACTCGGATCGTCGTACGTCTCCATTAAAGTTGGTTAACATTAAATTGCATACGTGAAGCCGTATAGATTTCACAAACATAACTATTTTCGCTGAACTAAACTCGGTTCTGGTGGCTTTATGATTTCTTAGATCTACAAAACAAAGTACTTAAATTGCTCGATGTTTTGTCGAAATAGACTTTTTATTCAACAATAGAAATACTTACACTGAAGTAAAAGGTTGTCGCCAAACAATTTCAGCGTACTAGGATCATGTGACCAAGGCTCTTAGAAACCAGTCTCATGTCTAAAGTAAGTTTACTGCTCCCTCGGGACAGTCCCCCGTCTGGCTACACGCGAATCTCTTAACCACTTTAATCGGTGAGACTCGTTTAGAAGGCATTTTTGAGGACGCTCATCTAATATACATTAAAATAGCGATGTTGGCAGATGGTAGGGATTTTATTTTACTCTACCTAACTAGTTTTCCATTCGTGAATGGCTCTCAGGAAAAATACTACTAGATACTATACCAAGTTATGTTGCCATTTTCGCTGATATTTGTGATGGGATGTCACACTGTCAAAAAAACCAAATTCCGAAAATGCAATCTAGTTTTAGTAGGCTAAATATGTAGCCTAGAAAATTAACCAAATTTCGAACAAATCAAGTATTGATTAATACTTGATTGAAATTTTCGTAAGTTAACAATTTTGGCAGAGGGGCATATGTCACCTCTGAAGCGCCTATTCGCCGAACTTTACCCTAATTGTAAAATTATTCCAGTGGAATATCAAAATTAAAGAACCATGCAAATTGAAAGCATTTTAAGCTAGGTTTTTTAATTTCAACCATTAAGTGCCACAAAAAATACCCTCTCAAAATTCATGAAAGAATGAAGTAATACCTCCTTCAGCGGGTAATTAAAAAAATTGGCACCAGCCACTGGGCGTGGTAACGCTTGCAAGTAATGAGTTATTAAGTTTGAATTTACGATTGAGTCGAGATTTCTCAAGGAAATTGACCTATTGTGGTGAATAGGACAATGCTCGTTAGTTCCGACCGAGCGCCTTACGGAGACCGACAAAGCTTTTATAATTTATCTCTTACGAATGGTGGATATTAAGCCCCTGTTTTTGGTCAATATGACTATCAAGGTTAGAAATGTTTCTTTTATAAAATGGGTTGAAAAATTCCTTTGTAAGCAAATTTTTATGGGCAAGTGAAAGTGCATCATATCTTTTTATGCTGCAAAGCTGCAATGCTGTTTTAGCTCCATATTTAGTTAAAGTATTTCAAGTTAGAAGCTAAGTTTTTGTCTAAGTTTATTATCGTCCAAATTAGGTCACGCGCGGCCTTGGATTGCAAGTTTTATACAAGTTCATACAAAGACCGAACAAACTTCTCAAACATTCAAGTACCTATCTGATTCAGTAACTTTGCGGCTACTTGGATCAACAGATTTAGTATTTCACCAGTCAGTCGTGGCGTTTTCTGTTCGCGAGTCCTTCGGCGTTAACTTTTGAGTTTTCCAAAATAAATAAGTTGGGTGAGAATAAAAGCATAGCACAGGCCGCAATTCTACCGCACAGCACAAAAAAGGCCTACAAATATGGGCCATAACTAGTAGTCTATAGATAATGTTTCACGGTAACAGCATAAAATAGCGGACAGCGCGTAGCAGCAACTTTGCCGCTACCTTGCCTTGCTTCAAGCGAGAACACCGTGCTCTGTAGCCGCGTGGACCGCTTGATTAAAAGTGGTCTGATCATACGGCCTCTTGCTGACCATGGGGGGACTGCGAGCGTGCTGCCAGCTGTCGCTGGTAGACAGCGCGTCGACAACGTGCGATCAGCACGATTTCAGGGCGTGTGGGAATTGTACGATAGCCGTGCTACACAGATATGTTTGGTCCTTTAAAGTCATGTTCTCTCTAAAGAGGCGAGTTAAAGCTTCTGGTACCATTGTCACCTTAGCAAGTAAACTTGCCCGGTACCTTATTGATGGTCTTGGTCATAGTAGATTCAATCTCAGAAGCATTTTATGCTAATTTCTGGGATACAATGATAAACTTCTTTGAAAATATTACTGACACAAATTTTATTTTCCTAATATTAAAGAAAAAATGGGAGACTAACTTTCTTTTCAACGAAGCGGTCCATTTTTACATACTTTAACATTAAACTCATTTTATTGATACATTTTTGAATATTTAAATGTTTTGTTTACAATTTTGTATAAATTTATTCGTACATATAATGTATGCCCACTTACAACTAAATGTTTGCCCATATTGTTCAATCCTAGACTAACTTAGTATTCGTACCAAAAATACGCTTACTGTAGGTCCCTACAGTAGAGTTTCACCCACCTCACCAGCATATTATTATTCGTCCACTGTTGAAAGTGCCTCCCCTTATAGATGGGGGTAGTAGGTAAGTAGAGTATATAATACTGTATATTATATATTTAACACCTTTACTGCGATCACAAAGCCACTTGTCAAGCTAGATGATTCTAGTAAAACCTCCCTCGATTTAGAGAAGCATCATCAGCAGTGGGCTTATGTATTCTAAAGAGGATATAAAGCATCGTTAATTCTTACAAAATATGGAAATCTGAAATGTTCATATTTAAAGATCCGATCATTACACCACGTTTTATTCATACACGTTCGTTCGTTTATTCAACTGATGAATCCATATTTTATTCATATTACCGCGTAGAGCAGAATGTGGCGCACTAGCTTTGTAAGGCTATGAAACTTTCATATATTAGAACCTTGCTCTATTAAAGTGTTCGGATGTGACGTGATATACGTTGTCAAGCTTAAATATCTTCTAACGTAGAGTTCCTAGGATCCGATTTTGTGCGATTATTAAACCTCACTCTACCAAGATATATTTTTCAGCTTTGTACAGGTTATTTGCGTAACAGAATTTGATTTTGGATTTCGTAACTCACTATCTAATAAAACGTCAAGTGCGAGTCGGACTCGCGCACTAAGGGTTCCGTTTCTTGCCAAATTTTACAGTTCTACGTCAACGGGAAGTACCCTATAGGCTTTGGTCCATGGCAAGCATTCAAAGTAATTTTTTTTGTGAATAAATTACAATTATATAGTTTGCGGATTTTTCCCTTTACTTGTGCTATAAGACCTTGTTGCTCACCAAGTTTCATGATTCTAGGTCTACGGGAAGTACCCCAACAGGTTTTGTGTGCATGTGATTCCCTTGAAAATTTCAAAATATTCGGACATAAACGGCTGTAACTTTTGAGTGCGTTGACTGAGAAGATTTATTTATATTGCGGCTTCAAGAAGTTACGGACTTGAGTATTTGACGTTAATTTCAACTCGATACGTCCACGCGTTCTTGAGAATAGAGGGTTGACAGACGGACAGACAGACAGACGGACAACAAAGAGATCCTTTATGGGTTCCTTTTTTTCTTTTGAGGTACGGAACCCTAATAACTACTTAACCGGTTTAACTGTTGAATATTGCGTTCCCACACGGTTCATAAACTATTTACGATTCTTGAATTTAAGCAAATGAACAGATAATAACTCTATGGCATTTCAATAAGCGTGTTTAGTCACGCAAGCATCTGATCGTAATTCTATCACATAAAACCAAATGCGCCTCAATAACATTGGAAAAGTAAAATTACCTTCAAGGTATCATAATAAAATCTCGCGTTATGTCTCCCGGTGGGAATCCATTAACACTTACTCTAGCGGAAAATAAACCAAGCAAACTAGGATGATAAAGTATGGCGTTTTTATTCAAGATTCGTTTTTTTTTGTTGAACTTTGTATTCTTAAAAAAGTATAGAGAAAGATGGAGCGCTCGGTTATTATAAAATTCATTTATCACTTTCCTCCGAATCGTATCAAACGAAATAGGTTTAATTATAATAAGGTTAACCAATAAGGTTTGCTGGAAGAGAACTCTATTTATTAGACTATTTATTAGTCTTATTTTATAAGACAACCTCGGTGGCGCGGCGGGCCTAGGTTCGCCTGCGGCGCGGGAGGTTGCGGGTTCGATTCCCGCCTTGGGACAAATGTTTGTACGATCTACAAATATTTGTTCCGGGTGTTCTGGTCGTTTCTATGTATAATAAAAAATATCTATCTATGTAATCTATTATATTATGTATTTCAGTCATCTAGTACCCATAACACAAGCTCTGCTTAGCTTGGGGCTAGATGATGCTGTGTGGATTGTCCTGAATTATTTATTTATTTGTTTTATTTTATTTATTTAGGGTTAAGCTCGCCTTTGCTATTATTTTTCCTCGTAAATGTTCTACTTTTACCATGTTTTTTTTTGTGCAATAAAGAATTATGAATTAATTATTTAACTATTTTTAATAACTGAATTATCAAATATATAACAGGCTAAAGGTTTCTTCGTCGCTTCTTTACTTTAGTCTACATATCGAAGCGACAGAAATCAAAAATATCACTTTATTTCCGTGTCAGTGTTTACTTTTATATTTTGACCTTTTCTAAGTGTACATTTATTGTATTTATGGAAATAAAGAGTTTTTGATTTTGATTTTGATCGGATAACGCAATCACATAAATCATCAGAATGAGTTGTAGTTATTAGTTACTAGCTGCGCCCCGCGGCTTCGCCCCCGTGGAAATTTATGTTTCCAACTTTCTTAATTTTTTCTTTCATAAGAACCTTCTCCTGACAATAACAAACACAACAAAGAAAGAATTAGCGAAATCGGTCCAGGCGTTGTTGAGTTATGCGCTTACCAACACATTTTGCGATTCATTTTTATATTATAGATTATTAAACTAACAACAACTTCGTGAGCGTATCAGCATTGCCATGCAATGCAGCCAGCGTCTTGGGGACGCTTCCGACTGGTGTTGATATGGATCAGTTGAGCTATCTGTAGACAACAGTCTACAGATAGCTCAACTGTCAACAGTCAGTTTGCAACAGCCGGCAGTTGGCTCAATTGTTTCAATTGTAAATACTAGTATAATTTTCTTTGTGAATAAATTTCCTTACTTCGTGATGTATCACGATAGTTTAGAAGACAGGCCACATCGTCAAGTGGTCAAACAAAGGTTTTTTCACGATAATAATAATAAAAAAACTGCATGCCCCATTTTGAACTACTTAAAGATTGTCGCCTTTACAAACAACATCTTAGAAACTAAATTTTTAATATCATGTCTCCTTCAGACACGACATTAAAAATTTAGTTTCTAGGATGAGATAAAAATAGCACCTGGTGGTATTTTTTATCTCGTCAGGGTTGGTCCAACCCTATCGAAATATCTCCAGCTTTACTGTGAAGCTGTAATGAGGCAGATAGAGCCGTCTATTGCTCTGTTCGTAGCCAGCCGTCGTCGTCGTCCCGCAAAGTTTTCCATTCGGCACTTGTCGTGCGAAATTTACGGGTTAATTTTCAATGGCACGGTTTGAGCTTCTGGGGAATTTTAAGTTCCACATTATACTTGGCTCGCGTTCGAAGAAATGTTCCAAGTTTTCTTATTTCTAATGTAATGTAGATTGCGGGGCGATTTAAAGGTCACCGGTTGTTTTAAAGTTATTTTCATTCATATTATGAATGCTTACATAACACGCATACTATATTTATAGACCAGAGCTGTTACCCTCCATGAGCCTGATCACATTCTCATAAAATGATTGATTCGCTGTTTTTTTTATGATTCGGTGTTATTTTTCATCATGATGTATAATTCTCTCTATAGAATATCACACTAATATTATAAATGCGAAAGTTTGGATGGATGGATGGATGTTTGTTACCTCTTTACGCCAAAACTACTGAACGAATTGACCTGAAATTTTGTATACAGATAATTATAATCCTGGAATGAGACATAGGCTACTTTTTATTGCATAAATCAGTTCCCATGGGATAGAAATCACCTTTTAACGTTTTCATAGAAACAACGCGTGCGAAGCTGCGGGCGGCAGCTAGTAATAAAATAAAGTTTTATCACAAATGCATTCTGCTATTTAACTAAGTGGCAGTCTTCAAGTTCAAGCGTAGAACTCTTCCGAAATATTTCTCCAAAAATAATATTTTAAAAAGGCCTTTCTGATCACGAAAAAGGAATATTTTTAGCGGAATCATGTAATCGCGTCCGCTGACATGGATTCCTGGCGACAATACGAATGACGGTTCTTTAATACAAATGGCTGGAGCCACGTCAGGTCCTCGAGGGGTTTGCTTTCCGTGAAGTGTGACGCATTACCATCACAGGATATTTCGAGAGGTCAACCTGTAAACGTGAAATCGTAAAAATGGTTCATATTTAAATATTCTGGCGAAACAGACGCTTAAGCAAAAGTATGGACGGAATTTATAATGTCTAAAATCAGATAATTATTCGTGCAACCACCTCAGTTGGTAACACATTATTGTACTCAAGTTAGGTATTATAAAAATACCATTTACCACGTACTTTGTGCGAGGGATGTTATTTTTATTTAAATAAATTGAAAATCACGACAAAAACGTATTTCTGATAAGAGCGTTGGACTTGAACGGCTCTCCTATCTTATAAATAGGTTTCCCTAAAGACCTTAAGATCCGTGTTATAGTTGAACCCTTTTTATCTAAGTGACTTTTTTCATGTTCTCTATCAGAAAATGGATAATTTTACCTTTGCTTTTACCGATTCGCGATGGTGCTTCTTTTAGTTTATTAATACTTGAGATTGAACTGTGATAATCGGGAACCATTTCAAAAAGATTATTAGGGAATGCTATAGCGTAAACGCTATAGATAACACTTTATAATGCATCACACTACACATACATAAACCAACTAACTAACTATATACTAATATTATAAATGCGAAAGTTTGGATGTTTTGATGTATAAATGGATGGATGTTTGTTACCTCTTCACGTGAAAACTACTCAACGGATCGAGCTGAAATTTTGCATAGGTACAGGTAGTTCTAGGGCTGGAATATAAACATAGGCTACTTTTTATCCCATAAATGAGTTCCCATGGGATAGAAATCTCACCTTTAACGTTTCCATAGAAACAGCGCAAGCGAAACCTAGAAGTTTAGCGCGGGCATGAACTAGTTTATAAATAAATACCATTTCCGCTTCCTGAAAAAGCCAAGCTTTCCATGAATGGCGTTTACAAGGCCTGCTCAGGTTAATAATGTCTGTGTGTGTGAATGTGCTTAGTCTAAAAGACACTAGGTTTATTGAAGGTTCTTAATTAGGCAAATGAAACCAACCACGGAATATAGTAAGTACAGGGTAGCGAAAACCTAATGTCATAATGTGAATGTGCTATAATTTTTGCAAATGGCGTCAAATGTCACTGTGCTTTGACTTCTATGTTGTGGGCAGATAGAGAATTGGTAGCGAACGAGCCATGGAGCGATGCATACCTGAAAAACCACAAACATTTGACACCATTTGCGAAAGTTAGAGCACATTCACATTATAACATTACTTTTGCACCACCCGTTACTTTGAAGTTAACAAAAGCCACGTATAAAGCTCGCGTACAAGACATAATTTCATTAGCCGACACGACATGGTCTGCAGAAGCTTCGTTGCTCAGTCCATTACTGGATGCAGCACAGGCATGCCTTAGGGAGTGTCGGCAACAGTCATAATAACTTGTACGGTAGGTATGCCCGATACCGGTTCACTGAATTGTCGAACACTGGTTACCGGAACAAAGTTCTTCTTTGACAAGATTTGCTTATCCTTTCGGTATCTCGTAGCCACACAAGAGCGCATACGACGTTCTTTACAACTCTCTAAGCTCTGTTATAGGAAATTAAAGAGGGTAAGTACTCAAGCAGTTTTTGCGCGGAGCAACTATTTGAGTTAGCTTAAAAGGCTAAAAGCCTTTGTGGCCTCAAACGCTAATTATGAAAACGCATTAGGGCCCCAAGTTGTTTTACATCTGCGTTATGATGGAAGAGGGCTTTGTCGAGGGTGGCGTTTCCAGGCCATTGTTCGTCAACTTGCCCGTGACTGGCGGTTTTCCTCGAACCCACCGCGAAAGCCAAACCCAAACTGCACAATATCGTCATTCTCGTTTGTCATCAATCTATGTTAAGCCCCCTGACATGTAAGTGTTAATTAAGCAGGCCTCACTCAAGCGTAATTAAGAGTATAACACTGTTATTTTAGACATTAATTGAGATGAAATTTCTTGTTGTAATGAAACGGTCGGGTTTTGCAGAGTAATTTTGTTCGAAGGCCATCTTCGCCGCACATCGTAAAGCCGAGTACACTGGGAGTAAACAAACCGAAGTTTCGATCGAAATGAAGATTAGGAAAGGCGTTACTGGTGTTATCGTTTCCTTGTAAAGTTCACGGTGGAGACTGCGACTTAAATTAATGCGGTTTTAAACGACTCCCCTACGTTTTATTGAAAATATCTCGGTAAAGTGTCTCGTGAGGTATTTTATTTTTTGTAATAAAACGGAGGTTGAATGGTGTGTTTAACACGACGGGCGGTACAACAGTGTGTTTGAAAGAAAGCTAGTCGCTTTATCATTTGCGGACAACAGGCACTCGAGGCTTAGGTGGCTTGGAGAGGCGGTGAACGACATACTTATGTATCGCTACGAAGAGATTGTTTGGGCCAGGTCAAAGGGGTCCGGGAAATGTCGACGATTTGGCGCTTTTTGAAAATATCGCTTTCCCGCAGCCGACCATTTTGGGAACTTTGTCCACCTTATCCCGTAACCTAGTCTCAGTTTGCTAGAATAGCTGTAAATGAATATCGAATGAGATACAAGTAGCTTCAATTTTTATTTCTCTTCTTATCTCATCTGTAATTTTTTCATAAGAAGGAACCTGCTTACATTAAATAAATTAGAAATATTCGTATTACTTCAAACTTAACAAAATTGTAAAATTACAATACGGTTGTAGGTAATTCTGACGACCTCTGTGACCTCTGCGCGGCGGGCGAAGGTCCGCCTGCGGCGCAGGAGGTTGCGGGTTCGATTCCCGCCTTGAGACTAATGTTTGTACGATCTACAAATATTTGTTCCCGGTGTTCTGGTCGTTTCGTGGATTGTCCAGCATTATATAAATATATATATATATTTTTTAAATTCACTTACACTGCGCGAACTGCAGGTTCTGCTCACCATCACGAACTCGGTTGTGAAGACGCCAGGTCTTATTAACGGCGAAAAATCAAAATCTCTTTATTTCCTTAAATACAATAAATGTACACTTAGAAAAGGTCAAATTATGAAACTAAACACTGACACGGAAATAAAGTGACATTTTGGATTTCTGTCGCTTCGATATGTACCTATACTAAAGTAAAGAAGCGACGAAGAAACCTTTAGCCTGTTATTTATTATTTTTCGAGTTGGTGCAAAACCCGTCCCAAGCTTTTTCAAAGCTTTTTCATCCTCTAGATAATCTGATATTTTATAGTAAGCCTTCTTTCACAGCAAGGTTTTGACAATTTGTTTGAATTTATTTATTGATAATTTTTGCAACTCTCTAGGAGTTTTGTTGTAGAAAGTTCACGCAGTCTCAGTGACGTTCAGACGCATAGTACCAGAAACGCAAATTACCTTATACGCGGATGGCCAGAAATGGATTTCGCAAATTACCAGATACGCAAATTACCAGATACGCATACCGCGGGGGCGGGATATGTGTTAACGTTAATACACACCCTTTCATTCACAGAGTCGCCACGAACCCCCCCCCCCCCCTCCTTGGGGTGGGGCGGGCTTCGTTAGGAGTAAGCTAATGTTGAGGGACCCCCCCCGCTTCGCGGGGGTGGGACGCCTACATGTCGGGTTAACTCAAGTAGGAATTTAGCATCCTGGCCATTTGCGTGATGGAATTCAGGTAATTTACGTAAACTCATAAACTCATTTATTCGTGCATAAACAGCATACGTACATTTCATCATTTAAAAATCACAATTATTAGGAAGTAGAAGTACATTTATAAAAAATTACTTAATGTAATCTGATGTCTTTCGGCAGCCGAACTCATCGAACGAATAGAACGCTTGATTTACAAGCCACGTTTTAAATCTGTGCTTGAATACGTAGAAGGTAAATTACGTAAAAAATTCTAGTGCTGGTAATTTGCGTTTCTGGTACTATGCGTCTGAACCCTCAGTGAATTACCAATAATCCCCTTACCAATAATAAGACCCCTTCCAGGTTGTTGGATGACTGAATTTCAACAATTGAATTACAACCGATATTTTTTTGATATAGAACCATTACATTTTTTTGACAGATGAAATGGTGATATCCTCAAGCAAGTACGAGGTGGAGAACACAATGATCAGCTCATTCGAGAGTCGCATGATGCTAACGGTGCGCAGGCTTTCATCGGTGGACGTCGGCGGGTACCGGTGTGTCGCCAAGAACTCGCTCGGAGAAGTGGACAGCGTGATTCGACTGTATGGTAAATAGTATAAAGTTCTATATGGTGGTGAGGCTTTGAAACGAAACGTAGCTTCGATATCAATCTGTTTGTTCCTTTATAGTAGATTAACAAATATGTAACACTCTACCACTCAAAAATGACTCTTATATTGACGACCTCTGTGGCGCAGCGGGCGAAGGTCCGCCTGCGACGCAGGAGGTTGCGGGTTCGATTCCCGCCTCGGGATAAAGGTTTGATCGATCTGCAGATATTTGTTCAGGGGTTCTGGATGTTTTTCTATGTATAATAAAAAAATATCTATCTATGTAGTCTATTGTATTATGTATATCAGTTATCTAGTACCCATAACACAAGCTCTGCTTAGCTTGGGGCTCGATAATACTGTGTGAATTGTCCAGCATTATTTATTTATTTATTATTTATATTAGTTTTAAGAAATAGGTAAGGTTTACGGTGGATGGTTTTACCATCTTTTCTAATCTACTTCAAACCTCTCCAAGTAGGAGAGATTGAAAGTGTATTAGAAATCGTAAAGACAAGATTGTAGGTATAAGATCACAAAATGCTTACGTGTAGGGGTAAAAACTAATCAAATTTCTAAGGTATGATTACTGAACCTACACAATACATTAATCGCCATTCGAAGCCACTAAAGGTAGAATTCATGACGCGTAATGAGCAAACTGAGTAGAAACCAGAGCTGAAAGTTACTTCAGTATTACTGCTTCAACAATAGTACTTACTAAATTTCACTGTTCGGACTTTAGAACCTGCATAAAGCGTTTCATAATTCTCGTGTTCCTGAGGAACGTAGATATGGAATTTAAATTCTATGAGAACTTCCAGGTTGTTGGATTGAAATTTTGCGTAAACACACATTCACGTTATTAAACTTCTTGCGACTTGCAACTTCTTGTTCAAGTTGTTGTTGGGTAAAATAATACCTGTCGGAACCTTCTAACTGTTTTCACGACCTTGTAAAAAATCGATGCGTTCAATTTAGGCTAAATCCACACAAAAACTAAAATACGAGTGATGTAGAACATGAAACCTTTGACTCACAACTGTATGTATTAACTATGTGTTCCCAGTGAGGTGAAAAGATACACAGACGGCAGAACCACATCCAAGTAAAATTAAATATTGCTTCCTCCGCAGAAATCCCAGGACCAGCAATGAGAAACACCACACCAATAGCTAAAAAGGAAGATTATAAATACTCTACCCCACTAGAAGGTCCTGACAATCAATACGGCTCAGCAGAGAGGTCAGATGATGAAGACGAAAGTGAATCAGCAACGGAATCAGAAAAGCAACCGAATAAAGTAAATAATACTAGAAATAGAACTTATTCAGCCACAATTGCAATCCACGAGCAAAAATACAACAACAAAGTTCGTAAAATTATCAACAAATTTGAAATAGATGAAGAGCGTGCGAGCTGCAGTTTTGTTTCGTGCCCGGTTCTCTATATTCCAACTGTGGTTTTTGTGATTATTTACATTTTAGGTTTAACGTAGAGCTTATTTTTATAAAACTAGTTTTTTCACAAAAAATTTTTTTAGGTATTTGGCAAGGTAAAGTCTACATAGTTGATCATACGTGCCATACTATGGTAAATGTACCATAACTACCTCCCTACATGAAAGGGATAATCTTTGTAAAAAATAGATTAGGTAGGTACCTCATTGTTAAGGTAGTATTTTGAATAATGTGGTGTTACATAGATAATATTTTTAAACGAGCAAAGCTCATTAACTGTAAGTGTAGAAGTAATTTAGGGTACTCTATTGTGACAATAAACACTCTGATCATTTTCCAATTTATAAAATTAGATATCTATTTATTTCATAAGTTTTAGCGATTTTCTTACAGGATTCTAAATCAATATCCAAAAATAGCACCCTGCAATTATTGGATGGGTAGGTATAAGTCGTGTAAATAAAGATTGGGATTGTCCCGCTATATCATATTTGGTCAAAAAAGTTTTAATTATGTGATGAATAACAATACCAGCCCTTTAAAATACACTATCCTATAATTACATACTTAAGTAACGCCCTATATGAAAACTTAATAAATTGAATACCTTCAAATTATTGGAAAATTGTTATTGATGAGGAATTTCCTCATCCACGTGGATTTTAATATCCGATTGAAGTTGTAAGCCATACAGTTACGAAGTATCCTATTGATAGGATATATTTACTCGTATTACGGCCCCTAGCTTTTGTTTCGGCTTGAATAGAGACATACATTGCGCAGTTGTTAAATTGAAATTTCGATGCCAATTTTGTCTATTCTACCCTATAGGCCATGCTAAGCCTACTGTAAGGATAATTACTATAAATAAATAAATTTAATAAATCAAACTGACATATCGAAGCTTTTGTATATACGTTATTGGCGTTATGAATAATGTTGTTTGTAAAATTTGTAATACCCATTATCAATAAAATTTCACATTTGCTTGAAAAAAGCGAAATCAAATAATATTACAAAAAAATCGTATTTTTGAACCCGCACCCTTTAACGGCATTAGAGTCGGAAGGAAGTCCTAAAGTTTTTCGACTCCTACGTCACTTGACCTCGTGGTCGACGAAGTGACGTAGGAGCGGATGCGGGTTTTGGGATATTATTTGATTTCATAGCTCATATTCATAATTCGTCAAATTACGATAGTATTTTAAAGTAAAATTTTAATGTAAATGTATTTCTTTGTGGCTCATTTTATACAATTGTAGGTCACAATTTAAAATTTAATATTAAAAAAACTACAACATTTAATTCCATTGTAAAATATATAATAAATTAATCATTATACTAAATAAAAATATCGAATACTAAAAGTTTCAGTTTTGTTTCACATCAAAAAATAGTATTCCTTTACCCTGCATATTCCTTTACCCTATATCAATGAATACATACGTACGTAGCTTTTGTAAGAGGTAGGTAGGAAGTATAGTAGTTATTGGAACTGTTACTAAATTTACTGAGAGCTTACGATAAGTTCCTGCCCAAGAGACGGATAATTTGGAGTTTGATTACAAATTTTTGACTGTGGTGCGTAACGGAACACGAAGTTTTTTTTCGGACGGATCTATACAGGGTTTTTGGTAAATCACACTACGTGAACTGCAGGTTCTGCCCATCATCACAAACACGTTCGTGAAGACGCCTAGGATGGGTGAAGTCTCAGTAAATAAATAAATAATAGTAGTGCGGTAACATTTAATTGAACCGGACTACTGATACGTTTTTTGCAACTGTTATTTCGGTGTTGATTGTTGATGATACATTGCCGGCTTATTGTACTTATCGAAATATTTTCTTTTGATCAAGTGATGGTAGATGCTGGATGCGGCAAGCTAAAAACAAGGCGGTATGGCGCACACTAGGGGAGGCCTATCTCCAGCAGTGGACTAATATAGGTTGATGATGACCAACAATCATGAACAAGATGCATCTCGATCGATCTATTTTTCCGGGATAAAAAGTAGCGGGATCCGGGATGGTGTATGGCTCGGGATTAATAGAATTTTCTTAGAAATTTCAATGCTTTTTTGGACAAATTGACGTCTAGCAAATATTCTCAAAGGTTTTTAATTCAATACATTGGCAAAAGATGTCACAGCACTCATACATACATCCATCCCCTATTTCAAACCCATTCAATATATATTTTGACAAAAGTAGCCAGTTTCCTTCACTTTAATACGATAAAGTTCTATGTCAAAAAGCAAAAAGATGTCGTAACTCATTTTATTGCTCCAAGTGCCAATGCACCGCTGGTTTTCAGAGATACAAGTGCAACACCAATCAGCAGATTAAATAAATCTATTAATCACTGTTTATATCTTTTGACGTCATATATTTCAATACATCTTATTTCACATTTCACGTGTGTAACGCGACTAGACTTGTAACCTACTTCTTTCCCTCTTTAATATCTCAGCAACTACCGCAGCTATCAACTTGAAATTTAAAATAATAACATATATATTTCGTGCGCCTGTACAGTTAAAAAGTAAAAACATTAAAAAATATCCATCGGCGGACAGGGGGCTGTCTCCGAAGATTGCCAAAGTCTGTAAAAATATCACTTTTTGAAAAATGCTAAAAAAGGGGAGAAATATTTTCAAAAGGGGGGGCAAATGGGGGTATCAAATGGAAGGTACTTATCGGTTTCTGCATTTCAAAACAGTTTTTGAAATTTCTATAGGTTTCATACTTTTTACTTTTCGCGCACAGCGGCCTATATTCAGTGGTGACCAGTTATGTGCTCAGAACATATTAAGGTGCACTAGTCAGGACGCAAACACAGGTGCACTCTCTATTCCCTCACACTCTCCGCTATGACGGCAGACCGAAACGACCGGGGAGAGGTCTGACGCAGTACCAACGCCTAAATGCGCTTTTCGAGACACGAGGTTGTAGCACCGCCAACTTCCTGCCACCGGGCTGTTACTGTGAATTTTCCTTGCTACAGGAATCCCAACAAGAATTTTCTGTTCCGACGTGGAATTTGGACCCAGGACTTCATTTCCACAGTTGAAGCCGCGACCGCTAGACCAGGCAGTTGTCTATACTAATACTAGTAGTTCTACGAACAGTAGACGTCGCGAACACTAACTTTTTCAACAATTAATTTACGTAATACTTAATGTACTAAAGTAATTTTATTTAAAACGGGATATTTTGGTACCATGAGAACTTCTGTGGGGTTCGTACTTTACCCCCCCCCCCCCCCCCATTTCCGAAGATTGCATAGCGACCCATCTGAAATGTACCTAGGTACCTACCTATGTAGCGTTTGTGGATATGGGTCTATTATTTTACAGGAAAAATATACTTTGAGAAGTTTGTTAAACTAACACCTATTCAAAAGTTCTTGTACATGTTCTAGTAGTTCAATGATGTCCTAGCAGTTCTACGAACAGTAGACCTCGCAAGCACTAACTTTTTTTTCAACATATTAGTAACTTATATTATATTAAGTACTAAAGTTATATAAAACGGGATATTTAGGTACTTAGGTATATGTACCTACCATGTTTTTAGGCGGTGACTCCTTGCAAATCGCCATGCCAGTGTGAAAGCATCTTATCACGGAGCAAAAGTGCCCTCTTATCAGAATAAGCACCAGCATAGGTAGGCGCCAGCCTTCCTTTAATGGCGCTAAGCTTGTCATAAGTATTATAGGTACCTAATATCTATGTAATTATCGGTGCCTCTTACTTTGGACGCGTTGTAAGAAAAGTCCTATGGGTAGGTAGGTACCTGCCTAAATATTGGTTTACGCTAGTGTGGTGTGCATTGGGCAACTTACCAACCTTAGGTGGTAGGTAAGTAGGTAAGGGTAATTGTTTAGTAGGTATAATTATATACCTAGCTCAAAACTAATGATTTCCTTAGGTAGACCTACCTTTGAAATAATGACCACCGTGCAAGAATAGGCGTCTGTTTCTCCTGAACGGATTCAATCTTGTTTGTGGGTAGGGTAGGTGAGGTAGGTAAGGTGCACTTGGAAAGGTAGGTAGGTATTACAGATCACTTCACTTGCGATACGATTGTTGTCGGAATTTTTGAACGAAATGTTGCACAAACACATCAACCATTAGACCAATTGTCCATACAAAGTACCTAAGTTACGTTCCTCAGCAAAGCTCGAAATTCTGTACCTAGTATCAATAGATGGCGTTGATCCATCAGCGCAAAGTTGTTGTTATTTTATTATTTAACCGACGACGACGGTGTATGCAGCCGCGCTATTTCATATAATTCTCGAAGTGTTACAAAGATGTTCTAATAGGTGGCGCTGTACTGTAAATGCTCTCTTGCATATTACTGCATTTTGCGAAGCTATTCTGCTCGTCATGGCGAAAATCCTCATCAGATCTTTACCAAATTTTAATAAGAACAGTATAAAGTTATTACCTTTCAATTAAAAGTACAATCATCAAAATCAGATCTCTTAAAGCGGAGATATTCCAAATCCGCCTTTTTGCCTTATTGTGGAAGAAGTACGCCTTTAATCAAAAAATCCCGACGACAATAAAATTCTATAAAATCATAGAATCTGTACACAAAGTTTTATACCGATCGGTTGTAAAATACGACCTGTAGAGGAGTACGGACATACTGACAAAAACGCCATTTTGGCCAGACCTGAAACGAAGACTTTCGTTCATTTCATTCACGACGTCAATTATAAAGAGGAAAGATTAGATTGTTTGTTTGTTTGTTTGTTTGTTTGTTTGTTTGTTTGTATGTATTGAGTAGGCTCCGAAACTACAGGACCGATTTGAAAAATTCTTTCACCGCTAGGAAGCTTACTTTTCAGGGAGTGACATAGGCTATATTTTATCCCGGAATTCCCACGGAAATGGGAACTACGCGGGTGAAACCGCGAGGCGATCGTCTAGTGTTATATATAAACAGCTCAACCCTCAACCTCAACAACCTACATATATACCTATATAATATATTGGTCCACTGCTGGACGCAGGCATCCCCCTGATAAGCGCCCTATTGACTTATATCTCATGAGGGGTAGTGCCCATAATCCCCACGCTGAACATGCGGGTTGGGGATCGCAGCTCGGTGGTAGAATTGTTCTGTCGGAAGCGCTGCTGCCCGCTCCCGGTTGACATGCCCTAGTCGCTTCTTACGACACCCGTGGGAAGAATTGGGGTGGTGTAAATTCTAAGCCGGCACCACGCAGCTATATAATCACCCCATTCCCAAATCCCTACGATTCTCTATAGAGCGAATGCCGTCAACTCTTCGACCCTATATAATACGGAAATACGAGTAAAGTTGAACATACTCGTACATGCATCGTCCCAAGTTTGCTCCTATGTGGCGGATTACCCCGAGACTTTCCTCATCTTCATTATACAAAAGTTTGCTATTTTCACACGCCTGCCAGACCCACACTGGGACTGTCGCAGCTTACTGGTCTACAGCTGATTTATTTGAGGGAATCCAGGAAATATACCCTGAGATTATGAAAATATGGGGGAAGGTGACGATAAAATTAGTGATGGTTTTGTGAAACTTGATAGTACAAAATGATAATCGCAGCGTTCCCATGAAAAATGTTTCAAGATAAAATAACAATATTTTATACAAGCTTCAAAGAATTTACGTGGAACATGTGCTTGTCTGCCAGCCAGGCATCTGAATTTCATCAGAAATGTTTTATTAGAGAGGGATATTACAAACAGAAAATAGTAAAGTTACTCTTTGAATCCACAACGGCTAAATTTAACTCTAAAAATTACATATTTCTGGAGTATTCCAGAATGTTTGAGTAAAATTTACAGACCGTGAACGTCCTTCGTGCATACGCACCCAGTTATTCAATCTAGGCTGTGGTATTGTTTTGTTGCTATATATGCAAATAAGCCCCGCTAAGTTACTAAACAAAATAAACTTTTTGGTTACACAGTTGTTGGCTTACTGAGTATGACTGTATTATTTCAACACCGCCGCAACCGCGGTGAATGGAGTCGGGATGAGGTTGATGAGCTTCCGCCATTTTGTTGATAATAAGCACTTATAAAAACATTTTTACGAAAGCTTTGCGTTATGAGTGTTGTGACAATAAAAAAGTTGGATGAACTTTTGATTTCAATTTACAGTAGCTGTATAAAGCATCTGAGGCATTTTGATATTTCTTTATAATATATATAAGCGTTTTCATATATTTATGTTCAAATGATTTAGATCATTCTATCATCTCTATCAAAAAATACAAATTAATCATAAAATGTCCAATTTATCACAAGTCATGTACTTATGTATCCAATTCACCAGCAAATAATTTATCATTTACTATGAACAATAGCCCAACTCGGCGCCATAAGGCATAGCCACGGTTAATTAAAACTCGACTCGAATCCGCTGTAAATTTTACTTTTTCCACATTTTTCCACGAACTTTTCGACAGTACATCCAGTTTTGTTTATTTATGAGCTTTGCCTACTACGGACGGCCGGCAAGCCTCACCGACAATATTTTCACATTAACGTTCCCGCTTTTTGCGATACCAATTTACACACATCAACCATTGTTTAGGCTCATCTCTCTAAACATTGTTTCACCTCGCTGATTTGTCGAATGTTTAAATAAACCATGTTCTTTCTTTTCGATACGGCAGACTGGAGGGATAGGTTAATGCTGCAGTTGCTTTTGCATTCGTTGTTAATTTACCAATCGTTACATGGTCAACATTAACTTGATTCATTGAATACACCAACCATTCTGATTCTCACAATCCTATTTCTGGGTTTCTCAATCATTATTTTCTTTAATAGTTGCATTCACTCATCCTCATTTCTTCAGGAAAGTAAAGATCACGCTTTTTCTATCTCAAATAAACTAACAACCAAATAAACAAGAAGCTTTCCAGAATAAAGGTAGACAACTTTCGCCTAGAGAAAACAACTGGCGACAACCCACGTCTTGAGAGGTCTGTAACGAGAAAATAATCAATCTTCCAAGTCCACTTCGAGGCAATCAACAGTCTGTTATTGCGTCCAATCCGATAAAATAGCCGATGTATCAAAGAAGGTGACCAGTGCTGTAGTGCGGTTCTAGGCCATAACACTAAGGGTTTTCTACGTATTGCAGCTCTACCTAGACAGCATACCAACTAGGTACTTATCACTAGTTAATATGCTGTCTTCGAATAGATAAGGTACCAATTTGTGTTCATTGCTGTAACATGCTGCCAGACTCAATCAATTGCGGTTTGATATTCACCAATTTGATTAGGCAACTCAACGTCCATCCAATCTGATGCATCTCACCGTAACTGTGCGATATAAAGTCTGTGATCTCTTCTGTCGAGTCCAGATCAGACTACCCACTGTATACACCCCGACATAAAAAACTATAGGTACTTATATTATACATGTTCAATTTCTTTTGTGAAAATTCGTCTCACATGGTTTTGAATATAGGTAATCCTTTCCAGGGTCATGGCAGCCAATTTAATAGCGTCAATATAGTTTTGGGCTCGATAATCCTTACAGCGGCCCTTATACCCGAGATTCAATTACTACACAGCTATCTTTAGACGCAGTAAATCGAAAATGAAAATGGGTGCAAGCCTCTACGCGACGGATATGTCAACATCCAGACTGCAATATTGCTGTTGATCGATAGCACTACACTGCGGTTTACCAACCACACTGTTTGTTATTTGTCTAAGCGCATCAGCTCTAGCAGGAACGAAGGTATCACAAAGTTTTAGATCTAGTCTGAATTTGACTCTGATTATTGTTAATCTTAAACGGCAACCTGGTATAAGCATTTACTCATACGGCTGTCGTTTAAAATTAAAGAACTCGTCTGAGGAAGTCTAATGTTAGCTGTAGGTAAGTAAGTACATAATTTAATATAATGTAATTTAACCTAATCTTATCTAATATATAGAATTTAATTTTAATTTTCTGTGCTTAATATGGATTATTCAATTATCTGAAATAAATGAATTACAATACAATAACCACCATCGTCAAAGGCATGTTAAAGATGGTATATATTTTACTTTGCTCGCAGATAAAAGCACATTTTACAATAATGCTGTCTTACTTATACCCGTGAAAGTACAAAAGAAAACGTTCACAAGTACATTAAATACATACATTAACCTTTGAAG
Source organism: Eupithecia subfuscata (assembly GCA_963564075.1). Classification (NCBI taxonomy): domain Eukaryota; kingdom Metazoa; phylum Arthropoda; class Insecta; order Lepidoptera; family Geometridae; genus Eupithecia; species Eupithecia subfuscata. Next base: position 7,888,117 of record OY751098.1, read on the forward strand.
TAAAAAAGTTCTCACAGCGTTGTATAAGTATAGGATCTTTGAGGAAAACATAAACACGAATCGTGTGTCTACGGTCTAATGTCATAGGTGCCGTTCCCCGGGACGGATAAATGCAATTATGTGTTAAAAGCCTCGCCTAGAGCCCCAGGCGTCACTTTCAAAGCAAGAATATGCCTATTGAATGTCACTAGACACACACTGAGCTGTTAAATTTTGCATCTATTGCAGTATTCAGTATTTGCAGTCATACAATCGTGACCAGGTTAGTTTAAATTATGGTCACAGTATGTAGCCATTTAGGGTGTTGCAATGGAAGACTGACTATGACGTATCAAGTATCGGTTAAGAATTGCACAGTTATAATTATTATAAAACTGCACGTCTAAATATAATTCGCAGGGAAAAGGAAAAATCAATTATTTCACCAAACCCATTGAATCCCGGGAAGTTTTGAAATGTATTTTGCATTTCGCTGAAAAAAAAAACCATTGATTTGGTAAACCCCAAGTTGTTTTAGGGAAATGGTAAATAAACCGGTCACGGCTTGTAACCGTACTATTTCGGTCTTTTCTGCTTCATCGCACCCCTTCAACGCACCTACTGGTTTTCTCCGACGCCTACAACGATAAGTACGATGGTAGTAAGCTAGTAGGTTTTGCGTGTTTGAAATTCTATGACTTTATGAACTTTTATAACATTAAAACTATTTCGAAACTTAATCTTTTTTCCCATTAAAAGCCATTTCTTGTCTGTAAATTAATGAAAAATTCATTTACACAGGTAGAGCAAATTAAGTTCGTTCCAACATTATCAGTCGGTGACACAATGAGCGCTCGCGACCTTACACCGTTTTCCTCCCAAGCTCCTCAAAGATTTATTCAAAAATTAAATGAAGCGTATTCGCTCTCAGTCTCCTTCCAGATTAAACCTCCTAATAAGGTTTTCGCCTTCATACCAAATTGTTTTAGTGTGTTTAAAGGCCAATTTGAGCAAGTTTAAGCTCATTTTGTATACATAAAGAGAAATTAGGCAATTTGTTCCTTGTCTCGTTTTATCGGAGGCTCGTTGGGAACAAGGTCCAGAAAGGGCGACTTGTTTTAGTTACCGAAAGTGGGTAGTTGGATCAATTTAAAGCACCTTTTATGATAGTGATAAACTTAACAATAAAATAAATAGGCTAATGCTGTACATCTCACACAGCATCAATAAATTTAGCCTCAAATTAAGCAAAGTTTTTTTTTTGAACTGGTAGGTTTTAGAGGACTAGTAAGGATAATTTACAACATTCATGGGAATACCCATATGGAGACCAAACTAAATGGAAACCAAAAGAAATAAGAGGCAAAATCACTTCAATCCAGTGGAGTTAACATACAAATGGAAGCTTCATAAGTTCGTTTTTGTCTGACTAATAGAAACGTTAATAATTCCTGGTGAATCACGAATTATTAGCTGATTTGCGCTATCGTTTCTATGATAGAAGTAATTATTTGTTCGTAAATTGAACAGATAATTTGGTCTTTGTTGTGGCAAATGGTAGCAATGAAGTAATAGTGCCAGTAATCATTATTTATGTTGCACTTAGTAGTTATTTCCCTTGTTTCCGAGAACATTGATAAAGTACCTAATAGTAAATGGTATAGTGAAAGTAATAAAATTTAAATTAATTGATCACACTATCTTACAACTACTTTATTAGGACTACTTCTGGAATAGAGAAGTAATACAAAAGACTGGTATTGATATGGATCAGTGGAACTACCTGTAGATTGTTTGGAATAGTCTGCAGTTAGATCAATTGTGTCAATTGTAAATACTAGTTCTAATTTGTTATAATTTTGTTTGTTAGTAAAGTTAAACTATATACAAAAGTAATACTTCAATTTCACATAAATTTTGGTATTACTTTACTTTTCTGAAAATCTATAACTCTATCTATCTGTGTAGAGATGTAAAAGTAACGAAAAAAAGCGTACCTGTATGTATTCGTTACTTTATCAATTAGTACTCGTTACTATCGTATCGTTACTCGTTACTTCTGATATTATGCTGAGTTAGGGCCTTTTTATAGCATTTTTATGTACCTATACCCCATAAGTGTGTTTTTTTCTGTACTTACCTACTGTTGTTATAAATAAATGTCTTTTCTTTCTTTCTTTCTTTCTTTCTGATACCTCATCATAACATGCTATTTTAGAGCATCGAATCCAGTCGTATTACGTACGCGTACAGGGCCATGATTCTCATGACGTCACGAGTCCACAAACGCGATTCCTCACTGCGCCTTTGTGTGGAATCGAAAAATTAAATAATGTATTCTGTGAGCCGCAAAACTAGTTGCCTATGCTCCGTGTTTAGTTTTTCGATTACTTCACATGATTCGTTCAATATCATACATCTGGTCCACTCGGCAAATTCTTTTCATAAATCATGCATCGTAAAACACGATCAGCAAACATTTCATTACACGCATCATCACGGTATTTGCGTGACCTGAAACAACGTAGGTACCCAAAGTACGAAACATGCGAGTAACGAAATGCATTCGTGTGTAAAGTTTCGTTCTCGGTAAGTACTAGATGGCGCACCCGTTACTCAGTACTGAACACATACGGTTTGCTACAGCTCTATTTCTATGTAATTGTTCCTTCATTGAAATAGACAATAAGTCTGCAGTGCAAAGCCTTCAGCAAATTCGATTTCAGAGCCTTTTCACTACACGTACTACCTACAAGTAACAGTACATTCAAACCGCATTTTCAAGCATTCTATGCACATACCAAATGTGAGTACAATGTACAACGGCGTAACGAAATTCGTCCGTTCTCTAGGCAAATGCCCCAATTCATCGAGATTGAACTAATGTGAGAAACAGAGCGGATCCGTTTAGTAACGAGGCACCTATGCGACATAATACTGCAACAGATCGGCGATTAGATGCATTGACAGGCCACGGCCGACAATTTTTTTTAAATGCTGGACAATCCACGTAGCATTGAAGCATCATCTAGCCTCAAGCTAAGCAGAGCTTGTGTTATGGGTACTATAAGACTGATATACATGTACATTACATATATATAGATATTTTTTGATATTTTTAGGGTTCCGTACCTCAAAAGGAAACAAGAAACCCTTATAGGCTCACTTTCTTGGCCGCCTGTAAACCCCCTTTTCTCAGGAACGCGTGGAGGAATCGAGTTGAAATAAACACCAGATACTCAATTCTTTCTTCGTAATATAACAAAATTTAATAAAACCTATAGGGTACTTCCCGTAAACCTAGAATCGTGAATTCTGGCAAGTAGCAAGGTCTTAGGTATAACACAAGTAAAAAAAACGTAAAAACGAAAACCGTACATTTTTAGGGGCGGGAAAGTGGCGACCTCGGTGGCGCGGCGGGCGAAGGTCCGCCTTCGACGCAGAAGGTTGCGGGTTCGATTCCCGCCTTGGGACAAATATTTGTACGATCTACAAATATTTGCTTCGGGTGTTCTGGTCGTTTCTATATAATAAAAAATATCTATTTATGAAATGTTTATTATATTATGTACATCAGTCATCTAGTACCCATAACACAAGCTCTGCTTAGCTTGGGGCTAGATGATGCTGTGTGGATTGTCCAGTATTATTTATTTATTTATTTTAAAGTATCCTACTAATATTTTGCAGCCGAAAGTTTGTGAAATCTGAATTTTTGTTACCTAGGATCTCACAAAACTACTGAACAGATCAAGATGAAATTTGGTGTACGTTTAGAAGAAAGCCTAACTTAGATAATAGGCTACTTAATATACCGAAAATACGCGTGCAAAGCTGTGGGCAGCAGCTGGTTAAAAATATTTTTTCTCTGCGTCTTGTTTCATTGCAGCGACTAGACGCAGCGACAAGTCGCACATCTGCGATGCCGCTTAGTCTCAAACGAACTCCGAGAATAATCCTAAATCTGACGGCTAACAAGTATGGTAGGGCTAGATCTAATCTAAATAGCTAAATTGTTGCATGACAGGCATTGCATAGGAAAGCACTAGAATCTTGGTGCTTCGACAAGGGTTAGACTCAAGGGGGAGTTATGAACTAATGAATATTAGTTTGTGAACGCAGCTTTGCACGCTTTTATTATATACTAGAAGATCGCCTCGCGGTTTCACCCGCGTAGTTCCGGTTCCCGTGGGAATTCCGGGATAAAATATAGCCAGACATAGGCTATATTTGGCAGGCTTTGTAAGCTTCCTAGCGGTGAAAGAATTTGAAAATCGGTCCAGTAGTTTCGGAGCCTATTCAATACAAACAAACAAACAATCAAATCTTTCCTCTTTATAATATTAGTATACACTAGCTTCTGCCCGCAACTTCTCACGCGTACTTTCGGTATAATAAGTAGCCTATTATCTAAGTTAGGCTTTGCTCTAAACGTACGCCAAATTTCATTTTGATCTGTTTAGTAGTTTTGGAAATCCCAGGTAACAAAAAATCAGAATTTTTAAACATTCATCTATAAAGATAGTTACTAGGTTCTGCCCGCGGCTTTGCTCACTTATTTTGGGTATATTAAGTAGCCTATTATCTATGTTAGGCTATGTTCTAAATGTACACCAAATTTCATCTTGATCTGTTCAGTAGTTTTGGAGATCCTAGGTTACAAAAGTCACATATTTTCGGCTTTATAATATTAGTAGGTAGTAGGATAATAGCCCTCCTAGTATCTACCTACCTTTCCTGTCCTAGTATTTACCTACAAAATTGCATGTAGTCGATCAGACAATCGAGAAACTTTCAACATGGGTCTATCTTCCGATCAATTGGATCAAGGCATACTCTTATATCTTACCATTCTTCGAAATAATTTTATCACTGCGAGAGATGTAGTTATCACGTACTGGCTATTGAAATCCAAATAAAAGGCGAAAATGCAAATGTATTTCAGTTTTGTACACGACATTTCAAGATGTTTAGCAAATTGTATTCAGTATTCTGGTCTGCACCGAATAATTCATTGAATAGGCGACAAATGCATCGCTCGCAGTGATTCATGTTCGCACAGAATAGAAAATAGTATGTAACTCTTGTCTCATTTTCAGTCTTTGCTTATCCGCAAGACTATTTTCTACCTTATCCTAACGGATTAGACTTGTAAATACATCGAAAAGGTAAGTTCGTATATATATATTATATACACAGTTGGATACGTGCTGTAAAGCTTTCGAGTCTTGTTTCTGTTGTATTTGGCAGATACGGTTTGTTTTTCTAGGCTAAAAACATGCGAACGTGAGAGGTAGATTAGCAGCTTATGAAAATTGTTATAAGAGACGGCGAGCAAAAAACGGCGTAGGGTTTAAAAATAATAAAAGTGCTTGGTTCGTCGACGACCGACGGTAAAAGTAGGTAACACAGAAACAGCTCTAAGAATTTAAATATTCAAATATCAACGATATTGCGATCGTTAGATTTTTAGATTTTTTTCCTAAGTGTGGACTATAATTATAAAAACAAATACATACTTACCAGCTGCTGTATAAAACCACGGAGACATTGCTACGGCGTAGCATTCGTATGCTACGAAATTTCCACGCAATAGTAATTTTACTCTGGTACTGGTACTCTGAGTCTGGCTGTGATTATTTTTTTGGGCTTTTCTTTGTGATAAATTTTCGAAGTCACCTTCAGACGATTTAAAATAACATCTTCAATGTTTTTACCTAATGTAATTCAATGTAATTATCTTTAATCAAAGAAATTGGTCATTGGTTCTGTTTTGATTGTCCTACCAAAACGGATTATAGCAAAAGCCATGATTCCTCACCCGATACTTAGCATTCACAGATTTTCCACTAGCTTTATCAAACCTACAAAAATAATAAATCTAAAAACTCCATTTTCAACTGTAATTGCTTAACGCGTAGCTCTTAATGCTTGGTAATTGGGTTGAAAATGTGCGACATTACAGTGGCAATATGCAAGCGAGGATTGAGAGGGCTGAACCTGACTTATCCACTAAGATTCGTATTCAAATTCATTAGGATTTTTTAATATTTTCAGAGGTTTTGACTGAAACACATGCATGACCATAGATCATGGGTTTGTTGCCGATCGTGCGACATGCGTGGGAAGCTACTTTTTCGCAGCATATGTATGTAGTCAATCATTTTCAAAGTTAGGTATGTTCAGGACAGCAACTAATTTCTTTAAACTCATTAACTACGCGTAAGTATTATTAAACAGAGTGGAATTTTGGACGGGGCAGAAAGGGGAGGTACGGAAGTGGTCTTAAGAAACTATCCCTATTTTTTTGAGAAATTTCAATCCGCATTCCCAGATTTTCAAAAATTTGCAGTTGGCAAGGACATCTGTATTTTACACGATAAAATATAACCGGTAGATGTTTTTGATCAGTATAAGAAACAGGATCGAATGGCACTGACAATTTTTTTTGTGTGACGCCCATTTTCTTGTTAACTGTATTTTTTTAACCCCCGACGCAAAAAGCGGGGTGTTATAAGTTTGACATGTCTGTCTGTGTATCTGTGTATCTGTCTGTGGTATCGTAGCTCCCAAACGGATGAACCGATTTTCGTTTAGTTTTTTTGTGTCATAGATAATTTTATCCCGAGTGTTCTTAGCCATGCTTCAAAAAATCTGTTCAGCCAATAAACGTCGGCGGGTTTTTTTTTAATTTAATTTTGTCTTGTTTAAATCTGTGAATTTGTATGAACATTACTCTAAAAATTATGGATAGTCTCCAAAGACCATTTTCCAGTAACTACACCGGTTTATACACCGTCCAAAAAATCCATCCGTGTATAGTTATTCAGTGCTATATCTCACGATGAATCGTCATCGTCGACCACATCGTTACTACCATCAGGTGAGATGCTAAGATCAAGCAGCCTACGTTCCAATACTTTCTCTTAGGTGAGATAGTAGTCAATTGATGGTTTATTCACAGTAAAAAAATGATTTCCTTGCCGTGATATTTGCATTTATAATTTGCAAGCCTTTATAGTAAGTATAGAAAATCTGAACTAACGACCTTCAAATTGAGTAATATAATAAGTAAAAATAAAACTACTTCTTGCGCAGTCGGGTAAATAAGAATCTGATGAGATAGTTCAGGTTCAACCCAAGGGGTGTAAATTGCAGAAGTTGGGTCGCGGTTGCAATTTTCACAGTTGTGTAAAATATTGTCAGGCGCAATATCAGATGGCTGGGGCGCGATGGATGCGCTGCTGGCTTTTTGGCACGTTCGCAGCCGATCGAGACACTTTGCTAGAGTGGGGTTTACACAATGTATGCAAACAAGCTGGAAAAAAATAGGTTTGCGCTGTTTTGGCTGTATTTGTCCCGTGGGCCACTTACCTTCCTATTTTGAGTTGGCGGCAGCCAGCACTGTGTAAGTTTTGGAGTGTGAAATACTCCAAAAATTCGGTCTAAATCTTTTGTCCGTATAGAAATTATTTTTAACCGTTAGATTGTATAATGCAGATTGATCCTTAAGAAAATAAATTGGCCAGGTGGGAGTTAAACTTGCTCACCGAGGGTTTCGTAAGCTTATCATCAATCATTGGCTGCCTGTATTGGTCCACTACTGGACGCAGGCCTCCCCCTGATAAGCGCCTTATTGGCTTTTATCACATGCGGGGTAATGCCCATAATCCCCACACTGGGATGCGGGCTTGGGATCGCAGTTGGGTGGTAGAATTGTTCTGCAGGGGGGTAGGCAGGGGGCGCTGCTGCCCGCCCCCGGTGGATATCCCTTAGTCGCCTCTTACAACACCTGCGGGAAGAGTTGTGGTGGTGCAAATTCTAAGCAGGCACCACACTGCTGCGTAAGCTTACAATCGCAACTTAATTTTGTGATGTCACTACATATTTAATGTATCGGAGTTTTTTACCTTTAATTGTGAGAGTAAAGGTTGTCACAGATCAGACGCGTACAGCCACAGATTTATAAGTATAGTCCTACGTACAGCTACCACAGAAAACAAACATGTGCATTCAATTATGGTTTTGACTCATAACATTTAGATCTCGGACGAAGGAAATCACCTCCCTTGATCGATGATTCAGATGCATTTCATATTGACGGCATCAGATGACAGAAAGCTCGCGGTAAACCATTTTATCATTGTAAAATGTATTTTAAGATAACGCGTGAAAGCTCATTTTTGGAATGCATATTTTTGCGCCGCGTGGTAGCGGCGTTTGATCAAATTGAGCAGAGCTTTATGGTACCTATCAGATAACCACATAGAACCACAGTCGAAAAACATACCCTGCCTCTCGCCCGTATTTTTTTTATTATAGTTATAAAGTATAACCCGACTACAGCGTTCACCGATTGTCTTTGTCTTTTGATAATTAGGTAGTCAGGGGTCATTTTTCCCACTTGTACCCTAGGTTGATGAAGGGTACCCCCTGAAGTGCTGCACCCCCAGTGAGGGGCGCGATATCGGGCAGCCGCGGTGGGTTCGTACGATATGCGTGCGCATTTCCGTCAGGATAAAAAAAAGTTGATGAAGGGTGGGTGCCAAAAGTCTGAAACGAACGTTTGCAAAAATATACCTACTTAGTATAAAACCCGACCCGATAACGTAAAAACCAGTTTTAGTTTTTAACCATATTTTTATACTTTTTTGCTGACTATTTGATGCTTCCCCATATTTAAAGTTCAGAAAAAAGATTTCATCGCTATCTTTTATTTATTTTTCAAAGCACCAATAATAAAAAAATGCCTGCAGTCTGACATGAATGTTGAATTTTCCGAGTTTCGAACTCAAATGAGGTCACAATCACAATTTTCATTCTTAGCGCCATAGAGTAAAAGAACGCACCTTAGCGCCATCTTTGAAACCTTGTTGAAACTTTTTCATCACCAGCAGTGTCGTAACTTTATGTAGGTACTTTTCGATAACGCACTCGAGTGGCGAGTTGTTGTTGGTTTTCATAAAATTTCTTTAGATGGCGCAAGTATAATCAACCAAAAATGTATTAAAGAATCAGTATTCAATCAAATCTCTTAGTTTAAAACTTCAGAAATTATTAAAACCAATACAATTTGCATACATCAGAAATATTAAGTAGGTAGGTACTAAGTTTAGATTTTTTTATGAAAATAGGCTTAATATAAGTAGGTATATCTATTTATATTACACTTGTCAAACTTAACGGGAAATGTTTGTAAATAAATCACGACACAAAAAACTAACATTCCGAGTGAATCTATGGTGTCGAGTTTTTTTCTATAATTGTAAACAATATATTTTATATTGAAAGAAGGATTTACAATCTATAATATACTTATAATATACTTATTATATATACTTATATTATACTTACTTTAATATACTTATTTACAATCTATAATATATCTATAATGCAACAGACTCCAGTTAGCTCAATTGTTTCAATCGTAAAAACTATTATTTAATTGTAATTTTCTTTGTAAATAAAGTTTTATTCACTTACATAAATAGCGTAAGTATAAAAACGCGCAGCAACAGAGTTCATTTTGGGTTAAGTATGGAAAGTTTGCGTACAAACATCAAATTTGGCTGGAATATAGGTGCTGGGTCACGAATCTACTGAATGGACTGAAAACGAGTTGACGTAGGTATAACGTGACGTACCTAGGCACCTAGGACTGTTCATACACTAAAGCTTAGAGTAATAAAAATAAAAACTCCCGGATAGGTAGGTAGTTCTGGGGCACTTCTCGACCGCCGCGCGCCGTCCACATAAATAGCTTTGTGAACCTAGCAACTGACTTTGAGATATTCATGTTTTTTGGGTCCTCCATGATTGTACCGGGTTTGTATCCGATTGTACCGACAAAATTTTCGTTTGTATCTTAAATAAAAACTTCCTGATAGGTACATCCAAGCTGGGTTTTAGAATTATTTAGCTGCATTTTTAGAATGGTTTATCTCTAGATAAACCATTCTAAAAATGCACGCCGAGTGTATGACGTTATGTGGAGGGTCGTGCATTTTTGGAATGGTTTATCTCTACCACTGATATTATAATACTATACTAGTATCTAGTATAGTATTATAATATCTGTGCTAGTATCTCTACCCACTAGGTACCTGCATAGACGATTTATGTAAGTAAAGTGGAGATAAACCATTCTAAAAATACACGCCCCCTCCACAAAACGTCATAAGTACCTACACTCGGCGTGCAATTTTAGAATGGTTTACATATCTCTACCTACCTAGCTATTTCCCGTTCGCATTCCACTCGTCCGTGAAGTGACCAGTATTTAAGTATGGTCAGACTGCGATTTACATGGATGATAATTATTATAAGTGTTCATTTTAGGTTTCGATAAAATAGTAAAAAACGTCATACACACGCACGTAATCCAAAGATAGCTGTAGTCATAAGATCATTGACGTAATCAGTATGTTGTTCGTTTTCAAATTATACCTTCTCTACCCACTCAGGGGATAAACGCTACCTAGAGGAAATTTCACGAACACCAATGACAACTCGGCACTCGAGTGCGCTTTTGAGAAGCACACAATGTTACGTGATGAAATAGTTTCGACAAAATTTCATAGATGGCGCTAAGGTGTCAACATGCAGATACGAGTAAAATGCAGCTGGATTTATTATTTTTGTAGGTTGTATAAAGCATATAAAAAGTCGGTTAATAAAATTTTAAGTGTCGGGTGATTTTGGTAAGAAATCATGGCTTGTCTATATTCATGTGTTAGTTTTTGTAGAAAAATGCAAAACAGAACCTATGACCAAATTTTTTTCTCTTTTAGCCGAAATTTTATTTAAAAAAAAGTCCAACAAAAAAAAATTCTAAGGGTCAGACTAGAAGAGGCTCAGAGTAAAATTACTATTTTATGGATATTTCGTAGCATATTGCTACGGCGTAGCAAACGAATGCTACGCCGTAGCAATGTCTACGTGGTTTTATGCAGCAGATAGTAATTAATTTTTTGTTTTTATTATGTGCCAACACTGGAAAAAGTTCTAAGATTTTAAAATCCGGTCACAGTTCCGCTCAAAACGATTGCGAAAGTTCATACCTAATATTACTATAAAGGCGAAAATTTGTGCCGCTTTGTCGTCGTTGTGAAGTTGTTAAGAAAGCCGAAGGACACGACAAATTTACTAAAATTATCGGGCTGAAATTTTGCACACATAAAAGTATCTTTTGGAATAAAAGCCAATATGTTACTCCAGGTATACACCTGGAGTAACATATTGGCTTTTTATTATACAAAAAAAGGGTGCGCTAAGCCGCGTGAAGAAGCTAGATTTTAATAATTTGTTAAAAATCAAAAACCAATTAGGAAGTTCCGGACATGGACTTTTTTTTTGCTGTTTTCCGCATTTGCGTAGGCGGAGGAGAGCTTCCGTTACAACCCTGCCTAGCGCCATCTTTGAAATTTGGTTGGAACTTTTTCAGCAGCAACATTTTGTGGTCTTTCTCTAAAACACACTCGAGTGCTGAGTTTCCAGTGGTTTTCGTAAAATTTATCTAGGTGGCTCTTTTCCACCGAATGGGAAGAGTAGGTAGCTATCTAACTTTGAAAACGAAATACGAAGTTATTGAATTTATCGTTTTCCACAGAAACCCGAAATGAAAACTAGAAACTATCATCATCATCCACAGTCAGGCTTTACCTACTAGGTACCTCTAAGTACACTTACGTCACATTACATCCTTTCACAGTTTGGTACATTTAAACCTTCCGAGTAAATTTCTCTGTTCTGAGATTTGAACAGAAATAGTTTGGTGAAAATGTTCCTTCTAGGTACTAAATTGAAAAAAAGACGATGTTTGCAAAGTAAAGCACGCATCTTACAGCTACTCTTCGATTAAGTTTTAGCAAGTCCAGTTCAAGATAAGAAGTAACCTAGCTATTGAAATTCTCGACGCATTCGACCAAATGAACCAAGTTCTGAATGTCGACTGTAGAGTCGACTTTTTTAAAAAGATTCTACTTGCTGTTTATTTAGCTTAACAAGCATCTGATATGGCAGCTACTTTTCCACGACAAGGAAATGATATAAAATAATTTTCTTTATAGAATAAATGCCTACTTTTAGATCTGGAATAACCAAAAGCTTTCGTCCTCATAGATCGCGAAGAGCTTAAATTTTTCTTTTTCACAGCCTTTTCCGTCTCCATATTATAAATTAAAGAGCTTAGCTCTTGTCGGTGTAGTAATGCAATTTCCTCCAATTTTTTCTCTCTAATGTCTTTTACTTCTTTACATGACAACGAGTTTCTCCTTGATCTGACTCATATACTTAATTCTTGGTCTTTCCCTTCCTCGTAAAATGTACAAATATTCTCTCTCTTTTGTTTTGAATGGTGTTGATCAGAAACTTTTTCTACTCAACTCTTTTCAATCCCTCCTCCCTAATTACCTTTTCCGTCCTTCCATCCTTCCCATCCTTTCCTTTCCATCCTTCTCTAGCACCACATTTTAAACGCCTCAATCCTCTCTCTATTCCACTGTATCATGGTCCATGTTTCGTATCCATAGAGGGCTATGCTCCAAACGAAATATTTTTATAAAAAATTTCTTAATTTTTTTGATATTTTAGATGTTAATTTGGGTTTTTTGTTGTAAATTGCCTGTTTTGCCACAGCTATTTTGGCCTTAATATCAGGCGTACATCTTGAGTCACTTGTTAAAATATTCCCTAAATATTTAAAACTTACTGCATTTAGAATTCTAGTAGATATGTCTTTTTTGGTTTTATTTAAGTTTATTTTTAATGCACATTCGTTGAAAATGGGATCCATCACTGAAATACTATAATATAATTGTGTCATGTAAGTCTGTCTTATGTTTCCACAATAGCCGCTATATCATACTTGAACTTAACACCCCTATTTAAAATTTCGGATATTTTATTATTGTAAAATATACGGGGTGAAAGTGAACATCCTTGTCTCACTCCTTGTCTGATCTTGGCTTTATTTATTTATTTATTTACAAATGGACTTACAGTTGAAAAAAAACGTGACAAGGAGTCAGATACATAAGAATAACAAAATAGGCACAAAGTAGTCAAATCTTAAACAATACAATAACTTTGACTCTTTCCTTTCCAATTTCTATTATAGTTTCTTAGTTTTTGTACAACTCAGTTATTAATTTCCTATTTCTATAATCTACTTATACTATACTATAAAAATACCATGTTTTTTAACGCCACCATCATCTTCAATCAACTTTGTCAAATGCCTTTTCTAAATCAATGAAAGCTATGTCTTATTTTAAACCTAGGTCCTTGTAGGGTTCGCTTCGAGAAAAGGTTTCATTCCTCATTATCGAACCTATTTTCTTGTTTTTATGACATTATTTTAAAAGCTGGTAGTCTTTTTCAAATATGACAGCTAATGGAATGAAAGGAAGAGAAATGATGGAGTTTTGAAATGTCGAGGGTCCGAATGAGTCGGAGAGAGAAAAGTTTTATTTTCCACCAAAAGTTTTATCATTTTCTGTGTTTATCATCTTCTTCAATTAGTGAAAGTCTGAAGTAATGGCTGTACCATATCTTCCGTGTATTTCTCAGCTGTAAATCAGTTGGTGGGCAAAGAGCCAACAACAGCAGTATGTGACCGTGGGCCGTGGGCCGGCCGAGGTTCTTCCAATCTTCTTCTACACACGAGCGGACCTCCCCATCTGCGTCCCGTGTGCGTCCCGAGACCTGAGGTAATGTAGGGTTCGCTTCGAGAAAAGGTTTCATTCCTCATTATCGAACCTATTTTCTTGTTTTTATGACATTATTTTAAAGGCTAGTGGTCTTTCAAGGATGACAGCGAATGGAAGGAAAAAGAAAGGGATTCAGTTTTGGAAAAGTCAGAGAGCGAGACGTTTTATTTTTCCACCAAAAGTTTTATCGTTTTTAGAAGAAAGGAGTGAAATTAATTTTATACCATAACCCTACCTATAACTTCCGTGTATTTCTCAGCTATAAATCCATTGGTGTGTACCTACAACAAAAGCAGTATGTGACGTGGGCCGTGGGCCGGCCGAAGGTTCTTCCCAATCTTCTTCGTCACACGAGCGGACCTCCCCATCTGCGTCCCGTGTGCGTCCCGAGACCTGAGGTGGATACCTGGACCCCTTCTTCTTCTGGTGCGAGCTGATGCGAGCGGGCGTTTCGTGATCCGCGGTCCTCTCCCGGCGACGACGACCTGTTTAACCTGACCTGGTGTTTAGGATTCCGTACAGTGGCTGGTTGTGTTGTGTTCCTCCTTTGTTTCTCCTTCTACAATAAATTACAAGATTCCCCGTGTTCTCTCTTCCCCTGTTAGGTAGGAAGGACTTGATTTGTAGATTAGTTAGTTTAAGGCCATTATTAGGGCGCCTCACGCCGAGAATATAAGGCCCGATTCTTTAGTATTTATTAAGGCCCTAGCTGTAATAAGGGTCATAGACCTCTAGCCTAGAGGCATTTCAATAATCGGGAGCGCTTCTCACGCGTCCCATTTAAGGTCGGTGCTTCACATCGACCGCCCATTTTTTTAGGGTTCTTTAGTATTTATTAAGGCCCTAGCTGTAATAAGGGTCATAGACCTCTAGCCTCAATTGTACCTCTAGGTATAGATATTTAATTTACTTTAACTTGACACTTGTATATATAAACGTGGTTGACAATAAACTTCCTGTCAACATCTCATCAACTTCTTTTATTTCGTAACTTGACATTTGGCGCCCAACGTAAAAAACGCTCAACCACGTTTTTGTATGTAAGTGTCGGTCTCCTTTTTTTTTTTCCTCTCGACAACTTTTTGGCCCTTGCTATATATTTATATTTTTTACAAGAGATTATTTATTATTCTTTTGTTTACATTTAAATTTACATTTACATTTACATTTAAATTTACATTTACATTTAAATTTACATTTACATTTACATTTACATTTACATTCATTTACAATTACATCATTTACATTTACATTTTCAGTCTGTTATTATGGATAATGGTGTACAATTTCAAAGTCACGAATTCCATAATTTGTTGGATAAATATAGCATTCCATTTAAGTTTTTCACTCCATTTTATACTCCGCAAGCAAATCCGACAAAGGAATAATAAAACTCTTGGTTTTGGTGCGCATTAGGGTTCAATTAATACCTGCTATCCTCTAACTCGAGTAACTGTCTTAGATTTTCATACGGTTTCGGTAATCCGTCCGTTGCTAATAAATGTAATTTTAATATCTTAATTAATAATATAATTGTAATAGTATGGAGTAGCCTATCTTGGTTTTGGTGCGCATTAGGGCTCACTTAACGCCTGCTATCCTCTAACTCGAGCAACTACTCCAACTGTAATTTCAATCTTATAGACCTTTGTTGTATTCCTTCGTCACTATATTTCTGGGTTGGTTTTTCTGGGTTATAGTTCATAACACTTGGTTCTGTTTATACATTAGGTTAGAATGTCTGTGGATGAATGGAAGTTTTATAAAAAAATATATATTCTTATCCTTATTATTGTATTGTATGTGTGACGTTTGTAAGTTGGACCTGTGTATTCTCTAACTCGTGGAACTACTGTTGTCTCTTCATTTTCTCCCTTCCCAATATTTTTCTCTCACTTTATGAGGATTACACTTAGTTACTACTCCATTCTCTACACTATCCGTACTTTCTATTGTGCTTTCGATTGATGACATGTTGTAGTCGGTAACGACTATTATAAGTTATCGTTGTCTTACAGGACTTCATGTCTGTCTTTTATATTTTGTTATAATTATTAATCTTTCACCGTTTGTTTCATGCACTTTTACATTATGTGTCGGTGGCACTTGTTAAACGGTGGATTTACACTTGTTATTATTGTTTTTCACTTTCAATGAACTACAATCTTGTTATGATTAATAAAAAAATAATAATAATAATAATTTAGTTATTATTTATTATTATTTTTTTGCCCTAATTGAGGTGATAATGTAGGGTTCGCTTCGAGAAAAGGTTTCATTCCTCATTATCGAACCTATTTTCTTGTTTTTATGACATTATTTTAAAGGCTAGTGGTCTTTCAAGGATGACAGCGAATGGAAGGAAAAAGAAAGGGATTCAGTTTTGGAAAAGTCAGAGAGCGAGACGTTTTATTTTTCCACCAAAAGTTTTATCGTTTTTAGAAGAAAGGAGTGAAATTAATTTTATACCATAACCCTACCTATAACTTCCGTGTATTTCTCAGCTATAAATCCATTGGTGTGTACCTACAACAAAAGCAGTATGTGACGTGGGCCGTGGGCCGGCCGAAGGTTCTTCCCAATCTTCTTCGTCACACGAGCGGACCTCCCCATCTGCGTCCCGTGTGCGTCCCGAGACCTGAGGTGGATACCTGGACCCCTTCTTCTTCTGGTGCGAGCTGATGCGAGCGGGCGTTTCGTGATCCGCGGTCCTCTCCCGGCGACGACGACCTGTTTAACCTGACCTGGTGTTTAGGATTCCGTACAGTGGCTGGTTGTGTTGTGTTCCTCCTTTGTTTCTCCTTCTACAATAAATTACAAGATTCCCCGTGTTCTCTCTTCCCCTGTTAGGTAGGAAGGACTTGATTTGTAGATTAGTTAGTTTAAGGCCATTATTAGGGCGCCTCACGCCGAGAATATAAGGCCCGATTCTTTAGTATTTATTAAGGCCCTAGCTGTAATAAGGGTCATAGACCTCTAGCCTAGAGGCATTTCAATAATCGGGAGCGCTTCTCACGCGTCCCATTTAAGGTCGGTGCTTCACATCGACCGCCCATTTTTTAGGGTTCTTTAGTATTTATTAAGGCCCTAGCTGTAATAAGGGTCATAGACCTCTAGCCTAGAGGCATTTCAATAATCGGGAGCGCTTCTCACGCGTCCCATTTAAGGTCGGTGCTTCACATCGACCGCCCATTTTTTTAGGGTTCTTTAGTATTTATTAAGGCCCTAGCTGTAATAAGGGTCATAGACCTCTAGCCTCAATTGTACCTCTAGGTATAGATATTTAATTTACTTTAACTTGACACTTGTATATATAAACGTGGTTGACAATAAACTTCCTGTCAACATCTCATCAACTTCTTTTATTTCGTAACTTGACATCCTTTCTACTGTCTATAACAAGTCTTAATGCTGAAATTTCATCTCTTTAGCTTACGTTAATTCTACAAAAAGTATCCTAAATTTATGAAGCGCGACTCCATACAACTCTTGTGATTAGATGGCAACCTAGCCGTCGAAACCAATGCTCTCGCTGAACTTACTTCTGATTAGGTCTGGGTTTTATTCCAGCCGTTTTTAATATAGCGCTTAGTAAAACTTTGTACAGTTCTACCACAACTTTAGCACGGCAATTTGCTGGCTTTTTAGTTTATTTAGGATGGGTTTAACATTTATTATATAAGCTTGCATTATTTATATGTGAACCGAAAACAAGACACTCGTCAATAGAAATATCGACGCACAGAATTACTATTCAAAGGTTTTGGACGGGATGAGATATACCCTACTCAGCAATATTCGGTAATATTATCTGAGAACCTTCTGTATGTATTTTATTATAAATACTATCGTAGTGTGACGAATTCATTACGGATGTAACGTTGGTGTTCTTCCAACAAAAATAAGGTTCGTAATTAACTACATCCATAATGACTTCTAAATGGTACTAACCTGACTTTTTTTTGAAAAACACCTTAAGCCTGACTTTCAAACTGGGCAAATAAGGCAAACGTATTTATGTAAAAGTCGAGACACCAGTAGTTATAATGAAATAGCCGCATCAAAAGCTTAATATCATTTTCGTGTCATTCAGTTTCTTAGTAAGAATCCTGCTGAGCGGTATTTCTCTGCAAAACATGAAACTACCACGGATTTACGACTCACTGAATGAATCTAGGCGATAAAAAAACTTTTGTTCCGCCCAGACAACCTAACTAGACAGTTTGTCTACGTGAAAATATTTTTCGGCAGGGATAACTAGTTACCTGAATAGAATTGTGAAAGATTAAGAGGCCCGGAGCGGGCCGAGGCGTCAACGGTCAAAAAAGCGCGTGCGCGCCACCCCTAAGCCTTGAGGAATGAAAGCTATAAGTAAGAATCCCTCACAGGTTAAAAGAACTGAATTTGAACGAAAGAAAGAAGATGTTTCAAAAATTGTTAAGAATATATTTCAATAATGATTTTTTTTAAACTGTGGTGATGTTCCCTAAAAGATAGATATTCAGCATCAATAATTAACTTGGTTATATCATGTATGAAAACTTCTGTCAGAAGTCAATTAACTTATAACCTTGTCCTATTATTTTTGAGAAGAAAACATTTACCAAACCTTTAGCATTTTTAAAGTGTCTGGTCAATACATAAACAGTGTAAGAAAGTCCACAGTTAATTTTTAAGGTTTAAACCGTTCTTTTAGCTACTCTATCCTCACCCATTCGGCCAGCAGTCAGAAGAGTGTACGTGGGTTGTCTTTTGTGGCCAAAGACCTATCAGCCATCCAAAGTATAGCTTCAAAGAATACTTACGGGAACTTCGTGTCGTCGATTGAACTGAAACGGCAAAAGACCGGGACAACTGGCGTTCTTTGGTATTGGAGGCCAAGATCTACTTCGTGTCACTGCGCCACGCAGGAAAATCTTCAAAAATTCGTACACACCTCAAATATTGGAAGAAGGTTTTGGAAAGTTGTCCAGCGTCTTTTGTTTTTAGCCCCAGACAAAAAGAAGAGGCTTGTAGCTTTGCTGTATCATTTAGCGTATGTAGTATCTATATTAATAATTTCGGACCGGTCTACGGTAGACTCGAACGAAATGCACATCAAATTAAAGAGCGCAAAAAATTTGTCGATCCGAGTCGACAACCTATAGGCGGAAAATTCGGATTATCGAGTAGTTTCAATATGAAAATGAATAAATTGCTAATAAAATTGTAACGGCGTTGCAAAGTAAACATGTCAATTAAGTATAAACATGTCTATGGTTCGGTCTTGGTACCGTGGACGAAAGAAATCGCTCCCCATGGTATATAAATACTCCTTGATCGTAGCTTGGTACATATATAGTGATCTGTGGTTCGGTCTAATTTCTTTGAATGAAAACTCTTTGCTCTTTGATTGAGAAATCATAATATGTATATTAATTAATAGTAATAATAGTATTTTATTGCACCCGTGCGAAGCCGGGGCGGGTCGCTAGTAGTATTATAATATCTGTGGCGTAGGTATGTGTCGATTAGTAGTATCGCAGCTATTAACCGGATGAACCAGTGTTGGGAAATCGGTGCAGCCCTTCAAATGATTGAAAGTAAAATTTTCGTCTGGGCTTTTCCACTTTTTGTAAGATTAGCTTGTCTTCTATACACTCATTTTAATTCAAGCAGCGCTGCCAAAATTTATAACGCCGCCCTATTCAAGCGTCACGGTATTTGGTAAGGCATTCTTACCTTCCATTAATTTAAAGTTTAATCGTTGCGTGAACTCAAGGTATGGGGTGCATAGCCGGTGTAAAGCCCCAGTTCAACTTAATAACATCGTCAGTGAGCATGTCGCTGCAATTATTGCCACATCTTGAGAAGTGTTGGGCATGTGCTTCTTGCTGCTAAGGTATACATATCGATTTTATGTTGTTTAAAGTTGCATGATTTGAAATCGATTACAGAATTTCGCAAAAATGTCCAAAGTTGCAAGATCTATAATCAATTAGAGAATCGGTTATTCGTTTATAAGTATTAAAATTGAATTTTAATATATTTGTTTTTAATGTTGCTATAAAACAATTTAACATAAACTCGTAATGGTTGCTTATCGATACCAAATAAAATTCCCAACTCTGAAAGCTGTGATAATAATGAAAACTAGCAAACATCTAACTTCAACCAAACTGCACTTATGACCGCAACGCCCCGACCGAAACGATTTTGGCAAACTGCAAACTTCTCTAATATCCACAATATCGATAAAAACATCCCTTGGGAGGTCCACATCACTGGCTGCTGTAACTTATGTTCGCCTAGTGTTAATTTCGTCGTCTGACAAATTCGCCTGGAGCGGTGCGCAGTCTCACGCCTTTTTAATGGCCTGCCAGCCTCTTAAAGGCTTTTTTTGCAGTAAATTAGTACGTAATATGAAGGTTTCTGCAGAAATTTTATGGTTTTTTATTGCTGGCAAGCTGTTGCATTTGCTATGGACACAAAATTACAAACACATATCACACGAATATAATGAATGCAGAGTTTAGTGAGATGTATGGATGCATAGGTATTGGTTTTTAGGGTTTCGTACCTCAAAAGGAAAAAAGGAACCCTTATAGGATCACTTTGTTGTCCGTCTATCTGTTTGTCCGTCTGTTAACCCCCTTTTCTCAGGAACGCGTGGACGTATCGAGTTGAAGTTAATGTCAAATATTCAAGTCCCTAACTTCTTGAAGCCGCAATATTAATAAAACTTCTAAGTCAACGCACTCAAAAGTTACAGCCGTTTATGTCCGAATATCTTAAAATTTCCAAGGGAATCACATGCACACAGAACCCTTAGTGCTTGACGTTTTATTTTTAATGTGAACAAAATGAGCAGTTAAAAAAATGGAAAACCAGATTTCTACAATAGGTACAAGTGTCAAATTTTTCAGCCAATTGGTACCTTCACGCCATCGATCAAAAATTTCCGGCCGGCCCCCCTAAAATTTCCGGCCGGCCCCCCTTAGATGCACAATGCGCGCCCTGAAAACGTCAGTATCAAAAGGTATCCCATTTGGCATTTTGGGATACCTTTTCAACTAGTGTCATTTTAGCTCAAGGACCGAAAGCATGGTCAAGTGCTCGTATAAAAAATGCAATAATCGACCGACCAAGTAACAGAAAAAGGATGGAATTTCTTATTTTCAGTAAGTTTAAATGTAATTTTTACCTGTGTTTTGTGATATGAGCCAATTGAGCTTTATATACTTGAGAAATCACCATTAAATATTGTTGTTGGGTTTGCCTATGTAAAAATATCTTTTGTTCTAAGTTGATGAATGGAGCGGCTATTGTTTCTAACTTTTTTTTATTTATTTGTGGTAAGTTGTAAGTGATAATTTTTTTTCATGAAAAGACATTTAAAATAACTGGTTGAGTTTTATAAAATAACTAGCTGACCCGCCCTCAATTTTATTTGCGTGGACTCTCTAATAAAAGAAAGACTACCAAAAGTATTAGATTTAATCAACTTAGTATTTAATGTTTAGTTACCCTCGAGATCCTGTGCGTTTTGAAAAATGGAGGTCCATTTTAGCACAACAGCGATGTGAACCATATTTTAAATTAATTATATTAATATATAATTTCCATATTTTAATTTTAAATTGGCATACAAAAAAATGCTTATGTACATATAATTATGCAGCAAGTTTACGGGAAATGCCATACCTCTGGAAAACATTCCTATACTAAGTGGTAAAAATACTATTTCCAGCATCAACATCACATTAACAGGCTATCGAGCAGAAACTGAAACTCAAATCAATACAACGGAAAGCTTGGAAGATCAAACAATTCTAGTAAACTGCGACTCATTGTCATCCGACCTCAGTGAGTCAGGAAGTAGATCGGAATACATAGATCAAATCGTGGGATATATAGCTGGAAACGTGGTACGCCATTTAGTTAAGACGATAAGATGTGAACTATGCGTCAGCAGCTTGTTAGCTGAAGAGAAGCTTCATTTTCATAAGCTCATCGTGATCAAAAACCTAAGTGGGCTTTTTTATTCATCTTCTGATGCTTATAGCGTATGTAAAAAGATAGAAACTACTATAAGACAATACCAAAATACCAAAACAACAATAAATATGTTTCGAATTGGTATCAAGGTGTTATCATCATTTTTAGGTGTTGACATCTTTTCTTCCCAGTGCCACGATAACAATCACACAACAATTTTATTAAAATCTATAATCTAACAATACCTGATGATAAGATTACATTACATAGCAAAAAAAGAATCGCAAAAGTTTAAAAATTCATCAAGGAGATCTTTATACAATACACTAAATCTTTTTCAAGGAAACTGAAAATTTAAATATAAAAAACCTTTAATTTATATGAGAGTACCTAGGTATTAAACATTTGGAAACGTCATATTTTCAGAACTTAGGATCTACTGTAGGTAGTACTAGTAATATAAAACGGGTATTTATTGCGTTTATTTACCTATTGTTTTCGACGTTCAAAATTAAATAGTAGGTAATAATAAATAATGTGTTCATATGGCGTAAGTTTAAAAGTATTTTATAAGATCCTAGTTGACTTGAAATAACGTTTTTTTTTTGGCCCATAGAAAAACTCTTACGAAGCCGCAAGCAGACACTAGTTCTTTTAAATTTAAAGTACCTGCCTGAAATTGTATTTTAGATTTATTTCACTAGCTTTAACTTATTTATATTATTGTATGTCCGAAATGACCCTTTTGTTTGTTGACTGTTGCGTCGCTAATTTATAGTTGTATCAATAAATGATTCGTTATCTTTACCTGAATTCTGTTGATTTTATAATCCTTATAAACATAAACAGTGTATAAATTATTTTTAGGTACCTTCCTAACTACTTACAAAATAAAATAAAATAAATTCGACTCCACTAATCTCTTGTTCCGCATGCAAAAAACTTGACAGGCTCTGCGCAAACTGTCTGCGTCAAAACAAAACGTGGACACTTTTGAGTGTCATTCTTGTAAGGTTCTAGGTATCTACGGGGGAGGCCGCATACTTGATCGATGCTTCACGCACATGACTAGAACAAAAGTAGCAGACTTCATTTTTATTTTGCCACATCGCAATAAACGTCATTGGATTACAAGTCATCTGCAGTCCTATTGAGTCCAAAAAAAAAATCTTAAAGACAAAAAATATAACAATTTACTTAGAAATTCTGTGTTTGTTGCCTAAATTGCTCAATCCACCACACCAGGGAAAGATAACCTAGTTTGCAACAACATTATCATATTCATGCCCTTCGTTATTATGCTATTTTCGAGTCGTAACTCAAAATCAGTCCGGCCTTTGTTAAGGAATACACAAACTTGCATGTTTATTGAAGACTAGACGATCGCCTCACGGTTTCACCCGCGTAGTTCCCGTTCCCGTGGGAATTCCGGGATAAAATACAGCCTATGTCACTCCCTGAAAAGTAAGCTTCCTAACGGTGAAATAATTTTTCAAATCGGTCCAGAAGTTTCGGAGCCGATTCAATACAAACAAACCAATAATCAAATCTTTCCTCTTTATATTAGTATAGATACTTTATCAATTGGTTTAGGAAACCAAACCCTTTTGAATTTTCAACTGTTAGTAGTCCAGTCAATGAGTGCTCAAAAGAAAGAAAGATGTCGAAAAATGGAAAAGTCGAAATCAGAAAGTTTGACTTCAGAACTTTGTTTGGAATAGTTAGGAATCAAACATGCTAAAAGTTCCCACTCCTGTGAGGTAAACCCTAGAAGGGTTGGCACAAAGAAGGTACTTACCGTTTTTTTTTATTTTTGCTTACATCGCGTAAACGATGCGATCTAGGAAATTTTGATAGTCTACATAATGAAAGCAGATAAAATTCTCTACAACTTAAGTTCTATACTGTTTTGACCTATTCCCAATCGTTGTCTATTTATGAGTCCCTCGTCTGCTGAATCATGTTCAAATGATGGTACGATGGTACACTTATGCTACATCATCGCCACCATCGTCGTCGCCGTCGTAGTCCTCTGTCATGGGGATGCTATTTATGCGACTTCCGTGGCAATTGTGGCAAATGGTAGCCTTCCTTCACCCATACCTAGCACTACTGCAATCAGTGGTGCACCGGCAAAATATTTAGCCTGAATATTTCTTCCAGTGCAGCTGGATCGTAGGTTTGGACAGACACCAGGAGGTTGCTTTCTTTCCGTGTCCAGCGTGTCCATCCCCATACCTCACGGGAAAGTTTGTGTCAAAGCCAAGTCTGAACCTGGTGAGTACAACAATTGTGATCCATCGCTGCTCCCTCAGCTGGTGGAAGGGAGGAAATGTCTGGTTTGACGTTTGATACAGACTGGAGGAAACACTCCGAGCATAGCTCTTTCCATTGCTCGCTGAGCGACTTTGAACTGGTGGACCAACCCTGCCGTGAGTGTCCACATCTCAGCTCCGTAGGTCATGACGGGTAGGACGCACTGATTGAAAACTTTCGTTTTCTAGCATTGCGGCATGGATGACGAGAAGACTCGACCTAATATTCCAAACGCGGCCCAGCCTAGCTGGATCCTCCTCTTGGCTTCCTTCTCGAAACTGTTTTTACCCAACTGCAGAATCTGCCCAAGGTAAGTGTACGTTTATGTAATTCTTCACAATTATGTTTTAAACACAAGTTTTCACATCAAAAGAAAATAATATAGTATTTTCGTTTGACACACGACTTTGAAAGTCAAAATTGCGGGCGCCACCAGTGTCGTACGGAATATGCTAGCAGAATTTTGTCTTTGAGAATTATAAACCAATCAAAAGACTGAATTAAAATAATATTGTCAATGATAGGAAGTCAAATTTTGAATTTGAAATTGAAAAACCAATTATAAACTCAGAAGATTATTGTTTGTCCTAACCCCCTTTCGACTGAGTACATATTTTTCGTAGCATCCTGTGTATTAAGCAGTTACTGGTCTGTTTTTTTAAAGTAAAATCATATTTTTGACGTGACAACGTCTTATAATTCGATAGAGCCGGCTGCACGCACGAAAAAACATGACGTCATGCGGCGTTACCTCGTCATGACGTCATGCGGCGTTACCTCGCTCTGAGGCGTTCCATGTAAGGCTTGAAGTGCAAGCAAGAGCGCTCGACATCCGTCTCTCTCCTACTTGAGTGAGCGATGCGTCTGCGTTGTCACGTTCAACTATCGTCAGTAAACCGACTTTACAGACAACCAATTTTTTTTATTTCATTATTTCCATGGCATATTTTTTTTATAAAAAGCGCATTTTAAGAAATTTGCTACGAGACAACGGCTTTGATGCTACGTCGTAGAGGTTGCTACGCCGTAGCAGCGTCGTATTAGTACCTAAATGCCCGATATAAATCAAGTTAATTGCACTAGAGTAGGTACCTTAGTGGGAGCAAAAGAACGGTCTTCAAGCATAATGCTTAGAGGTCGGTCACACTAAATCAATATTTCTTACCTCAGAATCAGGATTATCTTTATACAAACCGTTGTTTAGCACCAGCTTCTGGCCGCGGCTTGGCACATACTTTTTCCGGATACAAAGTAATTATGTACTTCTGTTTACTATCTAGTTTCTCTTTATTAACACCATGACTGCCACTGGCCTACGGGTGCTTGCTGAGCATTGGTGCCCCCCTTCAGATCATATTGAGGTAACTGACAAACAGCTAGACAAAATTACTTTCGAATACTAGTTTAAATATGGGTATGGTTCGTTTGTACTTTGTTGAAAGTTACATCAAAAGTAAATTAAAACTTATATGAGTGAGGCATTATTCGATCTAAGCCCAAACCGATTGAGCAATCAGAAAAAGTTTATAAGCTTTTAAACAGATAATAAAGATTTACCGAAGGTTGAACAAAAAACTTCTGAAACTTTTGATTACTCAACTTGTTCAGGCAAGTATTCAAAATATTTGTGAACAAAACGCTTAGGTCGAACTTGGAAACTAATAAGTAACGTAAGTAAGACCACAAAATACTGCTTCAAAACCATCTGAATCTTCAAGCTGTAGATTATTGCTTTGTAGTCCAAATAATTATAACGCTAGACATCCAACGCCTCCAAGTTTTTCTGCCATTCTCTGCGGACCTGCTCTCTCTGACGAGTTTTCGCTGATTTCTGTCTGATATTTCAAAATTTTTCTACAAAAGCTGGAACACAGACCTCCATGGGCTTCTACACAGTTTCAATTGTTGTACGATATGTTAACTTCGTAACTTTCATTGGATGTGTAATATTAATTTGATGGAATAAGCTTGTTTTTATAGTCAAAAAAGTGAACGTTTAATACCATCACACTAATATTATAAATGCGAAAGTTTGGATGGATAGATGTATGGATGGATGGATGTTTGTTACCTCTTCACGCAAAAACTTCTGAACGGATCAGGCTGAAATTTTGCATACAGGTAAGTCTAACCCGGGAATCAAACATAGACTTTTTATCCCATAAATCAGTTCCCATGGGATTTCTATGGAAACGTTCAAAGGTAATTTCTCCCTTGAACGTTTCCATAGAAACAACGCGTGCGGAGCCGCTAGCAGAAGCTAGTTTTACTATAAAACTATCGTAGTAGTTTAAAAAAATCATAAACGGGTTAGCAACGAAACTTGTTTCTGTTTGAAGAACACCAACGTTTCAACCCTTAACGAAGGACCACGAGTAAAACCACATTCAACCTAAAGAATGAGCGCGGTTCTAGTTGTGGTCTAGCGTTGGTTCAAAACTAGTTCAGGAATCTATCATCAGTCAAGGCTGGGCCGGGCTGGCAATTCATTCATGCATTCATTCATTCATTGCTGGGGTCACCCACTGCTGGGTCTTCTTTCTTCACGAAAGTATATTATTATTATTGTTAGGGTTCCGTACCTTATAACCCTTATGGGATCACTTTGTTGTCTGTCTGTCTATCTGTCTGTCTGTCAACCCTCTTTTCTCAGGAACGCGTGGACTTATCGAGTTGAAATTAACGTTAAATACTCAAGTCCGTTACCTCTTCGAGCCACGATATAAATATTTTTTTTAATTCAACGCAATCAAAAGTGACTGCCGTTTATGTCCGAATATTTTGAGATTTCCAAGGGAGTCATAGGCACACAAAACCTATAGGGTACTTCCCGTAGACCTAGAATTATGATATTTGGCAAGAAGCAAGGTCTTATAGCACAAATAAAGGAAACAATCCAAAAACAGTGAATTTGTAGTTTGCTTACAAAAAAAATACTATTGAATTTCACCTTGGACCAAAACCTATAGGGTACTTCCCACTGACCTATAATCATAAAATTTAGTAAGAAGCAATTTCTTATAGCACAAATAAAGGGGGAAATCCAGAAACAGTAAATTTGTAGTTTATTCACAAAAAAAATATTTTTTTATTCTCGCCATGGACCAAAACTTACAGGGTACTACTTCTACTACTTTCCGTTGACGTAGAATCATGATAATTTGGCAAGATATAAAGGTCTTACGGAACCCTTAGTGAACGAGTCCGACTCTCACTTGACGTTTTATTTTTTCATGGGAGCTCTGCGACTATGACGATCAGGAGCTTTAGTCGCATTATTGCTATCCTACTAATATTCGAAAGTTTGTGAAATGTGAATGTTTACCACCAAAAATCTCCAAAAATACTAAATTAAAAAACAACATGATGACATTTGGCGTACATTCAGAACATGACTTAACTTATATAATAGGCTACTTATTATAGCGAAAATACGCGTGCGAAAACGCGGACAGAAGCTAATAGCATAATACACCTCTGTTGTGTACATAAAACAAGATTTTCTTTACGTTACCTTTTACATTACTATGTCTAGAGACTGAAACAAAGTGTATATATATCTTTTGAATGTAATTTCAGGATTCAGCGAGCGTGCCAGAATTTTTAAAAGGCGCGATTGCGAGTTTGCGAATACGTACATATATTAAAATCAAGTCCCGTTTTGTTTTCATTCGTCTCGTAATTCTATTTTGTTTGTATCTGGAATGCGCTTTGTAGGATTTTTTGTTAAGTTGATCTTAATGAAAAATCCTACAAAGCGCATTGCAATCATAAATGAAACAGAAAAGTTTCCTATTTTGTATTTTATTAAGTTAGAATAATGAAAAATGTTGAAAAAGTTGTAAGGGACAATCATGGATAGAAAATACTTGTATGGAATAGTTACCTTTGGTAACAACTTATAATCATTCTTCATTGAATAGTTCGCAAAAGCTAATTTTTGTCTTCGTCTTAATACAATTGGTACCAATGGTAATAATATGTATATATTTATATTTATACTTATATATATTTATATATATCTCGGCATCAGAACCATTTAGTCAGATATCCATTTTTGAGACTTTTCAGGAGAACGAAATTAAACTCTTAAAACAATATTTTGTTCAATGATTTTAAACATTTTCGAGTACAAAGCTACAAGTATATAAACTCATATATTTTGAATTCGAGGATAGAAATATTCAACCCTATTTCTCTAATAGACCCTGAGAAATTGTAGATTTTCTGTCTGAGGGTAGGCACATCAGACTTTTTTTTACGGTCATGTGTAATCAAATGATCACATATTAACAACATACCCTATGCCTCTCAAAAAACTTACACCAGGAACATGTCTTCCTCTTATATCATTTTCGCTTCCAATTTATGTTAACAGTAATCTTCACATACTTTTCACCAACTGAAATTGTGTTTAGGTACATTATATTTGCATACATTTATTGTATCAACGTTAATTTTCGAGCTGTAGTTATAATTAAACTTCTTTTTATGAACTTCAAAGGAACTGTTCACTCTTGTCCTTATTTTGATCGTTTTGGTTACTCTGCCTGCAACATATTGCCTTCTGTGCTTCCAGTTTATTACATTTAGACCAAAAATTATCAAAGATTTTGCATTTTGCTCGGCATGTACAAGCTGGGACTGGGCTTTAGCATCTTTTATTTCTTTGCTACTTTCGATACATGTGACTTTCCTTGTAATCTTGCTTTCTTTGCTACATTTTTTGCCATTTTTCAGTGTTTCTTTTTCTTATTTTATAAGCCTTTTTTGTGGACGATTCTGAAGTTGGTTGAGTGATAATTTAGAGGGCTTTGACATTGTTCAGGAGCTTTATTATTCAATGGCCCAATTTGTAAAATATTGTGCAATATTTTTACAAATATTTTCAACAAAACAAAAACCGGTAATAACCAAATCACTGACAGAACACGCGAGAAGCTGGCTGACTAAGCAAGCGCGTGGGAAGGTCGCATGTTTATGTCTTGTCTCGCTCTGATACGTTCACAAAAATAGTGCTATCTCTGTCTCGACGGATCTTGTTACAAATGTTCCAAGGCATAACGCCGTATGTTAAAAAATGACTTAACAGAATCTAATAATCTTAATGCCAAGGGGTGGGGTGTTAATATGAGATTTAAAAATCATTATTCTTTAAGGATAGATTTTTACATACGACCGTAAAAATAAAGAAAAGCATCATTATTTTACGACCATAATGCTTTAAATTAAATTCGGAGTTAATGGTTCTAGAATACTGTGGACATACGACCATTTTTGCATTAACAAAATTCTGTAGTAAGAGAGATAGAGATACATCGCTCAGACAGAAAGAAAGAGAAAGATAAACTGTACCGAACTGGATTAAAAAGTGGATTTTGCAAAAAGTGGATATCCGACCAAATGGTTCTGATGTCGAGATTATAATAAGTACTTTGTCCTCTGTTCTGTCGTTATATTGTATTCTTTTTCAGGGTTTCGAAGATCGGTTTCGAAACCCTTATGGTCGGTCCTTTTTTCCCTCCCTAATAACTCAGCAACTACCGCAGCTATCAACTTGAAATTTAAAATAATAATCATTTCGTGCGCCTGTTCAGATTTTAAGAAAAAAAAATGAAAAATGAAAATGAGATATGGAGCTATATATTTGCAGGAAAAATATAGAGAAGTTTTTAAAACGATCAATTTTTGGAAAACGGTCAAAATGGGGGGAATAATTTTCAAAAGGGGGGTCTACCTCACTGAGTGGGGTATCAAATGAAAGGTATCAATTTGTACATTTCAAAACAGTTTTTGCAATTTCTCTAGGTCTCATACTTTTAAGGATTTTGAAAAAAGTCAAAAATTTTACCTTATCTACGAAGTCACTATGCAGAGCGATCCATCTAAAATGAAAATGTAGTTTGGTACCTACCATTTTTTAGGTATTCATCAAATAGCAATATCTCTTACCGGTACCTTTATTTAGTACATATTTGTATAATTAACAAACGCTCGAAACCCTCAGCGCGCGAGTTACACTTGCACTTGACGGATCTTGTTTAATTAAGGAACAATCGGAAGCGTCCCTAAGACGCTGGCTGCATTGCTCCGCTGTAAGGCAATGCTGATGCGCTGCGCCAGATACCCACCAGCTCTCGGATCACGCGTCGCTTCGACCAGACGCTCAGATAATTTTTTAAAAACACGAAGAACCTCGGTACCCCTCGGACCTAGTTAGATCAATTGTTTCAATTGTAAATACGAGTTTTATTTTATTTCTTTTATTTGATTGTAATCTTTTTGTGAATAAAGTTTATTTAATTGTACATAATTTATGTTTTAGGAACAAATAAACGTTTTGTACATTGCCAGCGGGGCAATGCAGCTGTGTGGTGCCGGCTTAGAATTTGCACCACCCCAACTCTTCCCGCGGGTGTCGTAAGAGGCGACTAAGGGATATCCACAGGAGGCGGGCAGCAGCGCTCCTGCAGAACAATTCTACCAACGACCTGCGATCCCCAACCCGTATTCCCTGCGTGTGGGTTATGGAAATTACCCCCCATGTGATAAAAGCCAATAAGGCGCTTATCAGGGGGAGGCCTGCGTCCAGAAGTGGACCAATACAGGCTGTTGAGTTGAGGTTGAAACGTTTTTGTTCGATTGATCGATTGATTGTCCTGTCGGTCTGTCTCTGCCCACCTTTATCATTCCTACTGCTAAGGTTAAGAACTTGCTGCCTGCTTCTGTCACTCCGGCCAACTACAACCTGGGTCGCTTCAAGGCAACAGTGAGTAGGTGGTTTCTAGACCTTTGTGATACATCGTCGGGCACATCGTCACATAACATCTGGTGATAGCTTGGTCAAATGAAGGTCTATTCGGGAAAAAAAGAAGTATCAAAAAGGTTTATTTCAGGAACACGAATGATTTATGGAATTATGTTTAGAGAACCAATAAACACAAAATGAATCAACAAAACAACGAGTCATCAAGTAGACAATATTAAATTATCCATCCCAAAATGCAATCCGAACGAATTAATAATTTAATGCGTGAAAGATAATTAGTCCAAATCAAACACACCAACATCAATTATCTCAAAATGGCAAACAATCGTTTAATTAGCCACTGGCATGGAAACCACCAAATTAAGCTCTGGAACTCCCATGTCGTAAATATGGTACATGTGATAATTAACTTTACTTGCGCTTGGGATGGTCAGGTAAATAATAACGTATATTCCCAGTAGTTCTGTGCTGTAGTTCTGAATAGCGCTACTGGGGCATAAATTGTCCCAGTAGTTCGGCGTACAAGACTACTGGGACATAAGTTGACTGGTGGCTGATGGAACTAGAAGTAAGCCTATGTTAAAGTTAGCTCAAGTAAAAGTAAGCCAGGTCGGACCTACGGCCTTATGCAAAAGCATCAGCCCGATCCTTTCAGTGCTGTCACGTCATACGTATTTACACCAAATCATGCTGTAAATACATAATAATATGACGTAAGTAAAAAGTACACAAACAAGCATGCATCCATCCATTCGTCCATCCATAGATCCATCAAAACATTCGCATTTATAATAATTAGTCAGTAATATATTCGTTATATTTTTATCATTTATAAATTCGGCGGTGTTATACCCCCGTGCCTCGGAGAGCGCGTTAGGCCGTTGGTCCTGCGCCTAACCTCTCCCCGGTCGTGACGGTCTGTCGTCCCATCGGATTATGAGATTGAGGGTATAGAGAGTGCACCTGTGTTTGCGCACACACTTGTACACTATAATATCCTGCGCATCTGGATAGTCTTCCATGAGAATGGCCGCCGAGGTCAAAATTCGGCTAGGAGGACATTATTATATTAATATTATCATTTGTAATATTAGTGAGTTTATAGACGTACGGAATTACGGATATAGCATATCGTGATTACAATGCTCCGCAACTTACAAAAACCCAGTTTCACAAAGACACGGAAAAAGGCAAGTCATCCATAAAAAGCTGAATATACTACCGTGCGAGTTCAGGTGAAGTTTTCTTTTTACTCAAATGTAAATAAAGAAAATTTGCCTAAACAACTTTCCGTTCAAATGGAAGGCACTTTCCCCTTTATCGTGTCTTCCTTTTTTCTTTTAAAAATGAACCTTATTTATATTTATTTTATTACATTAGCTTATATTCCGAAGTAATGTCGTGAAATCGTAATTTTTGACCTTGTACTTTTGCACACCCCGGACACTCGCTCATTTTCAACCAACGAAAATCGGAGGAAGTTCTCAAATCGACGCGTATTTTTTTTTTATGTATGACCACGCATAACTTTTTACAGAGTAGTCCGATTTCCTACTTTTTTTATTGGAAAGGGTATACCCCAAAGATGGTCTTATTAAACATGAAAAAAAAATTCCCACCCTAAGGGTAGGAAAACAGGGATGATTGGTTGTTCACTCACTCATTGTAATATTTGACCACGCATAACTTTTTACAAAGTAGTCCGATTTCGATAATTATTTTTTATTGGATAGGGATAAGATAGATACCTCAATGTGTCATCGAATTAAATTAGACTCGAATTTTAACTAGATGTCGCCAATAGAAGAATTTGAAGTCGGTAAGTATATCGTTTTTTAAAACACGCCACATTATTCCGTACAGAAGTCGCGTCGCGGCACATAATATATGCGCAACTGTGTTGCCCTACACGGGCGACTGTGCGTGTGATGTCTAGGGTCACTTCAGGAATACTTATATCGTGCGAATGAGACAGTTGCGAAAACTCAGACATTTTATTTTTTATTTTCCTTTCACAAAAAGTGAAATTTCCATGGCGAATTATCCATGGTCAAAAAAACAAAGACATCGAACACCATCGGCGTCGTCTGTCAAAATCATTACCTTCCATCTGCGTCCCGTGAATACGCCGGTGCATTTGGAACGCAAACCGAACTCGACTAGTGGCCGGTGGCGTGGTGCGAAAGCTAGGTCAGGCGGGGGGCGAAGAGTGTCCGTTCATACGTTAGTGTTATTATTATTCTCTGACTTTTGGATACATGATTTCATTTGTCAAAAATGTACCCATCCTGGCGCCCAGGGAGCTTTCAAACTTAGGACTGAAGCAAATTAAAAAGTAACTTTATTATTGAAGAGTTTAAGCTGACTTTTTCATAACATAGTTACCGTCACTCGTCTAGGTTAGGCATCTCGATTTCGAATCCCAAAAGAGTTGACTTAATCATAAGAACGAGCCGCGAAAATCGCTTCGGTTCAAACGAGCCCCGCGGGACGCGGCCGTCGTTCTCCTTTTGCTCAGAAACTTGGGGAGGGAGAAAGTATCTTTTGTTAAACAAGATTTTTTAACAGGTTTTATGTGGTACTAGTTTCTGTCCACGGCTTCCCAAGCGTCGTTTCTATGGACACGTTTTATCGTTTTTTCCATCCAATGGGAGCTGATTTATGGAATAAAAAGTAGTAGTTAATTTAAGCCTTAAAACTAACGGTATGCAAAAATTTTGCCCGACCCGTTCAGTAATTTTGGCGTGAAGAGGTAACAAACATCCATACATCTAAACAACCACACATTCACATTTATAATATAAGCTGTGATATAAGTGTGTAGTAAGCGTTTTTTTTGTAGGCACGCAATAACTATAAAATACTAACATGCGTAGCTTCAGAAAAGTAATCAACCTTTTCGGGTTGTTGTATTTAAAAACAAATATTTACATCACATCTTCACTTTCAGGTGAAATTGTGCTAGGTCTACTGTCCATAAAAAAAACTTCCTCTAGTTGTAGAATTATTTAATTAATTTATTTGGGGTATTACAATCTCAGTAGGTACAGTATACCTACATTAAGTTACACTTTTGGCGAAAATAAAATATTGGGATTGGTGCTGATAGCTTTTGTACCTAAAAATCGAACTGTATAATGAAGTACACGATACACACGTAAAACACGATATAATTGCATTTCTTTGCTTTATTCCTACCCTTGATGAGTGTATAATAGTGAGTGTATAATATTTTAAATATTCATTATTATTGTTTTTTCATTTGTCATAAGTCATAACATAAGTATAAAATTGTACGCCAATTCTCCGTTAAGTACCTATTTTTTTTTAGTTTTGTGTGCTCTTCTAGTCTTATAATTTAGGTAATAGTTACTAAGATGTGCTAGGTGCAACATGAAATTTCCGACACAATGTAAATAATAATTGTTTGAGAAAATAAATGAAATATATGAATCGTCTAAAATATTAACGAAACTTTAAAAGTAAGTCCAATAAAGCAGTACATTTTATTTTGCGTTCTTTGGCTTACCCTTGGCTGCAAACTTGCCAGGATTATGGACTTACTCGTGAAAAACTTGATTCGAAAAAGTGTTGCAGCATTTTTATGCAATTTTATAAGCGCTTCACTTAGAGCGTGAAGCCAAACAAGCGCTTAAGTTACTGAATATTAAGCGGTTGTTTATTGAGCTAAATATTTTATGTTGTAAATTCTTACGAACTGATGTTTTCAGTAAGATAGGAAAGAAGAGTATTATGGTTGGTTTCGAAGAAACTTGTTTTGAATATGTTTAAAATAAAATGGGTCATCTGAAGCACAGGTCGTTCCAGCCCCCTTGTTTGTTGAAAACACGTTCAGAAGTGGACTTATATGTGCTGATGAGGGTATTTGTTAACAAAACAATTTATTAAAATGTTTACCTACGTATTAAATTCAAATATTGTTCGGAACCTGTCGAACCCGCTTCCTAGCATAAATTTTGTTATTGATTACGTCAGTCGTCATTAGTATCCTGTAACATGCGACACAAACAAATAGGTGTTCACTTAATAATGATTTTCCCTGGTCGAAAAAGCCTATTTACCTGAACAAACCGTAACTAAAATAAAGCCTTATTTACAGGGAACAAGGTAGTTGTTACTTTGGGCATGTAAGTTTAAATTTGATACTGTAAATAGAAGTCTGAGAACGCTGGTATTAGAGCTGCCTTATGGCAGTGTATTAATTTTGAACTGTAGTAACTTAGGTGGTGACAGAACTAAGACACCAACACATAACTCACTTTGTAACGCAAATGAAACTACGTTTAATTTACTGTTATAATTTGGGAAATTCCTTTGCGGACCAAAATGTAGCTAACGTTTGTGAAGGCTTCGTTCATAATGAGCAATTCCGTTTAATTGATTTATTGCTTGCATTTGTTGGGTGATTTTTGAACATTTCGTGTGGTGCTAGTGGGAAAAAATAAGTGAATTGTACCATCAATTTAATCTACGTGTGGTCCGGAGGCGAGTGTCCATCCTTTTTTTCCAACCAGAGTTCTCATGTCAAATTTTCATGACGAGGGTGAAGGAAGCCCATTATTTCATGCACCACAAAAGTTAAGAAATAAGGTAGGTAAAAGAAAACAGATAGGTAAAGGTAAAGAGGTTACGTTTATTCTTCATCATCCAAAGTTGTCCCTTTATTCCACTAGACATGAACAAGCAACAGCACGTGAAATTGGCACCAAAGAAAAGAAAGAAAATCACATGAGCGTATCATCGCGGGCCGAGCCGGTTCGCGAACTACATTACAGTTTACATAAAAACATCGTGTTGAACGACAACGGGGCATCAACTTTCCCAGCGAAGACATAAGCGAAATTGAATTACACATATTGAAAAAAGAAATGTGTAGCTTCTTGGTAGGCGTGGTTTTCGGTTAAGACTCCTCCTACCCAGTGATCCGCGCATATCGCTTGGTACTCAAGTCTTCGGGACTCGAGCGACGCGGCCACTGAGCCGACTCAGTGCGAAGCGAGCCGCGCGCTGGGCCTGTGTCGCTTTCACGCTCAACTTCAAATCCACACGAAAACTTAGTGCCTGCTAACCTTTTATAAATCTACTGAGCAAACTTGTGGATAAACTTTACTTCCAACGAACCACGCGCTTGAGAACACTGCAAAATTGATTTACTGGGTGTTATGGACTTGAAGTTTATGACAACTATTATAAAAACAGTTTGAAGTGGTTATCGTTCAGTGAGTGTAAGGATGCTGAATTATCGATTCTATGAAAACTTTTTGATTGAATAGTGTTTTGAATGAAGGTAAGTGAAGGCTACAGATTCATAATGCTAATACTTACCTAGGTAGGTAAGTAAGTTACAACCAAGGTAGTAATTCAAATTCAAATTCATTTATTTTCAGATAACTGACAGCAGAAAGATGACTTATTTTAAATGTTAGTATTCTTAGCCTAATAGGCTACCTAATAGGACAATGTAGTAGTACATAGTATGTACTACATTGTAGTAATGTACTTTAATGAATATTTTAATGATCATTGATCAATTTGATCATCCATCAAAGAAATAAGTTATCAATGGAGTAATCACAATTTGATTAATTTCTTAATTAAGTTATTCGTTCTGAATTATTGGTATCTGGCTTTTGGGTACAGTCAGCCGTACTTAAGTAGATACCTAGTCATACTAAGGAGCGTTTATTGTCTGACTTAATATGGTCGTTGAGTATCTGAGCGACATACTATGTATAGAGTATGTTGGAGTGGCTGAGTGTACTCGTCGTAAATGTTAAATATATATTTTTAAACGACTTCAAAAAAGAAGGAGATTCTCAATTCGGCTGTATGTTTATTTTTTTTATAATTTAGGAGTGGTCGAACAGAAAGTCTCATTTCCACTTTTTAAAATTTAACAAAAATTTAAAAAAAGCTGTAGCGTCAGATTAGAAAACAAATATTAAGTTTTAAGCATCAAATTAGATAAAAAATTAACAAATCGAAAGTGTTTTTAATTTTTTTAATATTTCGTATAGTTCCAACAACGTTGGAACATAAGACTTCTGCAAAATAAATTTGCAGAAGTTACGTTTTGCTGGGTAAAATACATAAATGTCTTTTTGTGGGACCACTTTTTGGAAATGTAATCTATTGCTAGGGATGCGTAAGAAAATGTGACTTGTAATAAAACATGCTCTTCTCAACGGAATCATCCTTCTTTCAGCACTAAAACACATTCTTAATTGTCGTAGTTTCAAAGGATAACTGTTATCGTTTGAAACTACGACAATTAAGAACACAAAAGAGCTACTGCTTTGATCCTATGCACTTAGTAAATTAAATATGCCTCTGTATTGAATAAAAATTCTAGGAACACAGAAAATCAGGAATACCGAGATGCAAAACTAATATTTTTACGAAGTCGTTCATTAACTTGAAAGCTTCTCGAAAGCTTAACAGGGCGCTTCGTCAGTTTTTTTAAACATCGCCCAACATAATTTAATATGCTATTCATTTCTGTATGTACGGGAATTTTTAGGAGTTTTAAATTAAAAAAACGGTCAAATAAAAGTTGGACTGGCGTGGACAGGCCTCTGCACTAAAATCATTAAATAAATTTCAACGTTATTATTAGTTGATATATTAGTTATAACGGTATAGTGTGGTCTCGTTACTTAGTTATTTTTATTTCGAAAGTATTTAAAGGTATTTTACATAATAAAAAATACCTAGTTAAGCACGGCAACTCACGTTATTGGCTCACATTTTTCGACTATTCATAATTTTCACATTTTTTCCTTTTGAAAATAGTCGATAGACAGAAACAGGCAGATTTAAGGCGTGCGTCCACTGAATCGTACGCAGCGTACCTACGCGACGTCTGTACTTTTGGCGTTTTCTGACTTTTCTAGTAGTTGATAAGAAAGATCGAATGGCACCAAAAAAGTTGTTATGAAAAGCACCCAATTTCTCAAAATCTGTAGTTTTTTTACTAATCTGTGAATGGAGATGACCTTTTTTCTTAAAAGAATGGGTAGTTTCCTAAGACCATTTTCATGTAGCTTCAACGGTTAAGGTACCTGCCCTTTCTACCCCGTCCAAAAATTCCAGGCTGTATATATATTTATGCACCAAATGTAATGTACCTACCTAAAATGTATAATTAGTTACACTAGGTTACTGATTATACATTATACCAATACTACAAGCTCTGCCATGTTTATTATTTTTAAATTAAATAATTGTCACGATGAGCAGAATAAGTATCACATTTTTATGTTCCTGTAATATCAATATTTTTACAAAAATTTAGCGCTACAACTTGCCCCTCGCTCCTTTTAGTCTAAATTAATAATGCATGAACTCTCGATTTTATTTTAACAAACCAACGAGTGGTTTTAAAAACATTATTTTCCTTCCATCTCTTTTATCCCGTTCCTCACTGCTCATTGAGATAATTGTGTTTTCTGTGGTATCAAAAAAATCTGACAACAAATTCTTCAACGTGATTTGATTTAAATGTAACCAAAGTATATAATTTTGTATGATATGATAATGAAATCTAAAGTTCCAAATGTTGGCCTAGTTTTTTTTTTCATTTTGGTGACATATTGGAGAACCAAGGTCACCATGACTGGGACAGCATGTAATTGAACGAAACGTTTGCAATAAATCTCTATACATATAAAAAATGAATCCCTATTTTATTTGGTCACGGCATCACGCGTCGAACGGCTTGATCAATTTCGCTAATTCTTTTTTTCTTGTGTTTTTTATTGTTAGGAGAAGGTTCTTATGAAAAAAAATTAAGAAAATTGGAAACATAAATTTCCACGGGGGCGAAGCCGCGAGGCCCAGCTAGTTTAAGATAATTTCTCTGAAAACTTTGTGTAGGTACACAAAGTTAGTGCGCGTCAGAATTAAGTATCCCCCTTGTCTACAAAATGTTTTCTATAACCTCTATTCGCTTGTAACCAATTTTTACATGCAAAAACTAATCACGCCGGTCAGGATCGAACTTCCCACTTCTAGAGACTCAAATTCTCGACAGTAAATCGACTGAGCTATTTAGCTATTGAGCACTTTGTCCAATTTTGTCTATGGGCCTAATTAGTCCCTTGTTTAAACTTGGTGTAAATGTCTAAAACGAATGGAATGAACAATAAAGCTTTCGAAATCAAACATTTTTTCAAACATCGGTCGAAAAATATTTTCCACCGATATTTCTTTGATGTTCTGATCCCTTTATTTACATAAAATATCTTAGTTTCAAGAATATAATCCAATATTATCCTATTAGATTATATTCTTAATTGTGCTGCCTTATGTAGTACAAAATTCTGATAAATCTCGTAGTAAACTCGCTTACATGACAGAAATCGTGCGTAACCACCATCAATCACCTGTCAAATTAGAATCACTTACAACAGATTACTGACTAAACTGTTTTTTTCTAATCTCCATCTAAACAGTGTGAGGAATACGGTTAAATGGGTCTGTAGGCTGGCGGCTTCCGGTACGGTGAGTAATTTAAAGACGGTAGCCCCCGGTAGCCAGGAACTGCTATCTATGAGCGCATCCATTACCCTCAAACAACCGACCAGAAGTGTGCTATAAATTATAAGGAGGATTACTTATTCGCTGATTTATATTGTGTTGTAAATTTTAGGCCTAGGTGGTAGTTAGCTTATTAAGGTGCTTACGTGATCGCCGGTGATAGGGAAATTGATGACGTCATTATGTTGTGGAGGGCTGACACCTATGTCCGGTGCAGACGAACCGCTTAGTACGACGACTTAGTACGCTTAGTACGAACCGCCTAACCGGTGCCGGGTACCCCGAGGCGGATATATGCAAATCGTGACAATACGTGTGAAAGCTAAAGCCCATACACTTTGCCGTCAGGTACCCGGGTAGCCAGAACCGGCTAACCGGCAACCGGGACGTTCGAAAACGCACTTACTGTGGTGGTAAATAGGTGCCTACTCACGCTTTTCCATAGAAACGGCCATTTTTTTTGTGACAGAATCCAGTCACCAAAAATAAGTCCTATGAACTGACTGTAATTATAACCTGAGGGTCGAGTCTATTTGATAAGTGATCGTGACGTCTCCTTTTCGCATACAATTTGGTACAGCACCTCTATCGTACGGACAGGGTAATACGCAAATCCCATATAAAAAAAGATGTCCAAATCACGTCTCGTTACAAACTTCAAAAAGATCTACCCTCTGATTTACAAACAATAAATGAATTACTGAAAGGATCAATAAAGAGTCTGAAGAATCTAACATAAGTTCTTTAAACACGATCAACCTGTGCTTTTAATAGGACGCTAACAAAAATTACTGGTGCCTTTGAGACCTAGATTTATAGACCACATTCCACTTTTGTAGAGATGAAAATTTACGTTTATAGTAGATCCACTTCCCACGGTTTAATATGAAGTTATAGCCTTTTTCAGCGAGGCCAGTTTTAAATTGCGGCTTTTCCAAAACTAAATTGGCATTGTCAGCGAGGAAATGGTACTTCAAAGGTAATTATCTAGGTACGTACCTACTCAAAATTTTGCTTACGCTAGAAGATAGAATAAGTAAAACATCGAAGAAGTCAAAATATTCCTTGAAGGTGGCAAATGATTTCCAATGTTCGCAAAACTTCTTATCTATTATCTAAATTACTTGTAGAACCTAGAAACTTTAAATCAAGGCTTTTGTCTTCGTCTGTACAAACAATGATCAACCTATTATCTGAAGTAAATCCAAACGTTCCCTTGAAAGTCGTTTGTTCTTGATCAGTTCAAAGCTCACTCACTTCAATGCATAATCTTTAGAACAGTCTCTCGTCTTATCTGCTTGACCGAATTCTACTGGCCGGAAATTCTTGACATCATTCATTTCACTAACGTCATTTACAATGGGATATTTACGGGTTGTTCCCGAAGTACTCCATTCCTTTGTTATAAAAAGATAAGAATCCCATACATGAATTCTCAAACTACTCCAAAGAATTAAATATTACAAATTTTAAATTTAAAACAATTGCATTTAGTTGCATCCTACTCCGCAGGTAGCTTTAATTATTCTCAAAGTACTCCAGTGATCGTTTTTTAAAATTCCCAAACTACTCCATTGAAACATCGAAATATTATTAAATCTTAAAACAGGGTGTCCTTCGAATATCTGCACACCCTAAAATGGCAAAATTTAGATAAAAAATAAGAGTCATACACCCTGGATTTTAGTTTCATTATACTTACTCCTAGCTGTGTGGTGCCGGCTTAGAATTTGCACCACCCCAACTCTTCCCGCATGTGTCGTAAGAGGCGACTAAGGGATATCCATCGGGGGCGGGCAGCAGCGCCCCCGGCAGAACAATTCTACCACCGAACTGTGATCCCCAACCCGCATGCCCAGCGTGGGGATTATGGGCACTACCCCCATGCGATAAAACCTAATAAGGCGCTTATCAGGGGGAGGCCTGCGTCCAGCAGTGGACCAATACAGGCTGTTTGTTTGTATTTGTATTTATTTTATTTAGTGACAACGCAGACGCGTCGCTCACTCAAGTAGGAGAGAGACGGATGTCGAGCGCTCTCGCTTGCACTTCAAGCCTTACATGGAACGCCTCAGAGCGAGGTAACGCCGCATGACGTCATGTTTTTTCGTGCGTGCAGCCGGCTCTATCGAATTATAAGACGTTGTCACGTCAAAAAATAAGTTTTGATTCTCTCCCTCGACCAAAATATACAGGGTATCTACTTCATGTTGACCTAGAATCATAATATTTGGCAAGAAACAAGGTCTTACAATCAAACGGAACCCTTAGTGCGCGAGTCCGACTCGAACTTGACGTTTTTTTTTTTAAGTCAGAACGCTGGAGTACGTTGAGAACAATTTTTTAATCACTTGGAGTAAAATGAAACTTATTTTATAACGTATTGTTTTTCATGGAGCAGTTTGGGACATAATCATGGAGTACTTTGGGAATAAGCCATATTTACTATGATTTGAGTTTTGAGCTTTCAGTTATTCCGTGATCATGGCCCATGAAAATGTGCCGAAATATTAGAAAGCTCAAAACTCAAATCATGGTAAATATCCCACTGTAAATGACTTTGGTGTTAATAACCATGATAGATTAAAAAAAAAATCGTTTCCATCACATCTGGTAATAAAATGAGTTCTTACTCAAATGGAAGATAATTCTGCTACTTATTGCACTATGATTATCTAAGCTATTTTACCAGCACGCAAAAAAATACAATTAGACATAATAAACACAATTTACTGACCGAGCGAACGAAGTGAACGAAAGTCTCTGCTTCAAGACAAGCAAAATTCTCTACAGGTACAACCGATCGGTACGAAACTTGGTGTACAGATATTACGATTTTATAGATTCTTTTTGTCTTCGGGGTATTTTTATAAAAGGTGTACTTCCTCCAAAAAGAGGCAAAAACGGGGCTATAGAATATTTTGCTTCAAGACATCTGAATACGATGATTTTATTTTTAACGAGCTTCTGACTGCGGCTTCGCACGCGTTCTTTCTATGGAAACGTTCAAAGGTAATTTTTATCCCATGGGAACTGATTTATGGGATAAAAAGTAGCCTATGTTTGATTCCAGGCATAGATAGAGCTACACCGGTGCAAAATTGCAGCTTAATCTGTTCAGTAGTTTTGGCGTGAAGACGTAACAAAGATCCATCCATCTATACATCCATCCATCCAAACTTTCGCATTTATAATATAAGTGTGATTAGTGTAATTGAATGGTTGATAGTTTTTAGTTCTTCTCATAAAAATTTGGTAAAATCTGATCAGGATTTTTGGCAGGACGAGCAGAATAGCTCCGCAAAATGCATTATAATGCACGAGAACATATAACAGTACAGTGCCATCTATGAGAACATGTTTGTAACTCTTCGAGAGTACTATGTAGCGCGGCCACGTATGCCTATCAGTTTACTAAAGTAAAAAATCAATTGTATAGATGGCGCTAATGCTACTGAACGTCTCTGACTTATGAGATTTGATTTCAAAGATTATTTTTTAGTAGGTAGAGGACGAGCAAATCTTTATGAGCACTATGAAGCTGGCTTCTACGGCTGCGCACCGAACCGTAAATAAGGCGTTGAGGGGAAAGGACAGGGTGAGAGAGGGGATCTGTCCGTCAAACCGGGGTTGCCAGCAAGAATTTTGGTGTATTTTTATTTTGATGCACATTTTGTTGAAAACGAGTACCTAAGTAAAGTTAAATAAATAAATAAATAATACTGAACAATCCACACAGCATCATCTAGCCCCAAGCTAAGCAGAGCTTGTGTTATGGGTACTAGATGACTGATATACATAATATAATACATTACATAAATAGATATTTTTTATTATATATAGAATATTAGTATGAATAGAGCACCTAGCTATTCAGACTATTATTTTATATTGTGCACCTACTTGTGGAGATACCTA
The DNA here is from genome assembly GCA_963564075.1 of Eupithecia subfuscata. Taxonomy (NCBI): domain Eukaryota; kingdom Metazoa; phylum Arthropoda; class Insecta; order Lepidoptera; family Geometridae; genus Eupithecia; species Eupithecia subfuscata. The sequence goes on from OY751098.1 coordinate 7,931,344, forward strand.
TATTACATGTGTCTGTCCGTTACCTCATGCCTAAACGGCTTAAGAGATTGTTATGAAATTTGTCACGGACATAGATACGCTAATTCTTATCCGAGAAAAAATAGAAGCAGAAGATAGTTATAATATCGGTATACCTACTTTTTAGATAAACTTATGATAAGAAATGTTTTTTCGTGGCCCATGACCATACATAGTGGACCCCCGTGGTTTATTGTAAAAATATTGTAAAACAATCAAAAATCAATCCCACCATGAAGATAATGTAGAATTTAATACGTGGCTCATAAATAAACGTGGTCCAAGCGATAAGATTAAAGAACATGCATCACAAAAAAAATTAAAAAAAACACTAAGCATCGAGTTTGCTTAGTGCTTTTTTACCTACTTGCTGCTATCAGAGAGGCGAGTCTATTACATAGATAGATAGATACAAAATTCTTTATTACACACTTATAGATAGAAACAATACAACAAAACAGCATAAAAACTAAGTGACATGTGGCGGTCTTATATCTCTACCAGACATCATGTCTATTTGACGTTAGTAAGGAGACGTGATCGCAACTTTTGTATGGGAATTTGCGTAGTTCCGTGTCTGCGCGATAGAGGCGATGCTGTACCAAATTGCAAATCATAAATTTGTAATTAATGTACTTAAAAAAATTACTTTTAATGCTCGCCATGGACCCAAACCTACAGGGTACTGCCCGTAGACCTAGAATTATAAAATTTGGCAAGAAGCAAGGCCTTAAAGCCATAAATAAAGAATACAATCCGAAAACAGTAAATTTGTAGTATAATCACAAACAAAAAACTTCGGATTCTCCTTAAGGACCAAAACCTAAACCCCTGGGTACTTCCCGGTGACGTAGAATCATAAAATTTGGCAAGAAGCAATGTCTTATAGCACAAATAACGAGAAAAATCTGAAAACCGTAAATTTGTAGTTTATTAACAAGAAAATAATAATTTTTGAATCTCTCCCTCGACCAATATATCATCATGATATTTGGCAAGAAACAAGGTCTTACAATTAAACGGAACCCTTAGTGCGCGAGTCTGACTCGCACTTGACGTTTTATTTATATCCACTTGAACGTTCATGTGTAGGTACTGTATTTACTAAAAAACTTTTGGCAACTTACGTCCTTGGTACTAAAGTACATAAAGGGTCACCTGTTCGAAAAAAATGATTTAAATCGTGTGGTTTTTGTCTGCCTAATCTATGGTAGTATTTTTATTTGCATAGCAAGTAGATTTCTTAGATGTAACGATGTAACGCATTGGAGTATACTCTGTAATGTTATGTCTGGTTTTTGACGTGACAACGTCTTATAATTCGATAGAGCCGGCTGCACGCACGAAAAAACATGACGTCATGCGGCGTTACCTCGCGAGCCGTGATGTGACCCCCCTCGCCCCCTGTCCCCTGCCCTCCTCAACCCCCTTTCCCATCAAAAAATGTGATATGGGTATCGTTTTCGACTAACATGGGGGTGAGGATTACGAATTTGATGACTGCGGGCGTGTGTCGGATTGCGGTGAGCGAAGCGAACCGCAATGCGACTTTTGGGGAACTGCACGGCGAGCCAAGCGAGCCGTGCTATGACCCCTCGTGTGCCCCCCCCCCCGAACCCCCTTCCCCATAAATAAATCTGATATGGGTATCGTTTTCGACTAACATGGGGGCGAGGATTACGAATTTGATGACGGCGGTTCGCTTCGCTTACCGCAATACGACACACGTCACACAGCAAGGCGAGCGAAATCTAGGTCTAGGAATTCAATAAAAATATGATGTCACAGTAGCGTTACATGCCCATCACAAAATTTTTTTCGAGATCTTATAAACAAGTCTTATAAGATTTTGTTGAGCCCTTACTCAACAGGTTAAATACAACTTCTTAAATTCAGCTATGCGTGTGTTTTATCATATACTCCACAACGAATTGGACAACAGTCCAGCATACTTGTGCCAGACTCGCAAGTTCCTCACAGTTTGTTCCCTACCCGTGTATGACGTCACAGTTTTTGCACGACACGCTACACCCGCCATTCATTAGCCCTCACTGTCCATGTCAGCATTAATTACAGGATGGCGCTGACGAATGACATGTGAACTCTGATAGCCAAAGGCTGTGGATGGAAGTATCCAATTTTTGAGGTTGAAAAACGGGCGCTTGTGAGGTGCACTCCACTTGTGTGGTGAATTATTTTTCGAGTGGTTGATGCTTAAATAATTTTCTTTCCTACAATGAACATAGTATTTCCCATTGAATTAATTTAATATACTCGTACCTTCCTATTACGGTATTATTTGGTAATTGATTAATTTAGAACTCTTTGTAGCGAGACGTACGGAATAACCCGTATATGCTCGCTCGGTTTTGAATAGGGCCAACCTAGTCTAAACCAACGTCTAACAACGTTCCCAATCACTACTAACTTTATAGAGCATAACGTTTTCACTTCGAAGATTACACCAATCTCTACTGAAATTCCGCAACAACTTTGTCTACGAATCGGCTTTACTGGTGAACACTTAACCAATTAGCTTGATTCCCATGCGGTCAATCGTGTTTTAGCCCATTTAGACAACTCATCATTTTCGATGTCACTAATCACTATTTTGCTCCGAATCAGAGTTCACCACCGCACCGGCTGATTACGCGGGTTTATAATTGCTCTTACAAATGAGGCTCAACTGCCAACGTTAATAGCGCAATGTTTTCAATCGATTATTCATTAATTTGAGTATTGTGTTTATTGTGACAATTTTCCGATTATGCAACACTTATTCGTATTTTATTTTAGTTTATGTTATTTTTGTATGTACGTTTTATAATATTATTATCTGTAGATATAATGTTTTTCTGTCTTGTATGTACACATTATCTATCCACACTCGTTTCATAAATTATTTTTATATACATAAGTTTGCTGTAAGAAAACGCTTTTATGGTTAAGCTCGCCTTTGTACATGTCCAGTATTTGTTAATTTTAAAGAATTTAAGAACTTAATGAGTAATTTTCGCTTTTGTAAATTCCGAAGCACCGTTATACCTAATGATCTCCACCTCCATAAGAACTTGAAACTTTACTGTATGAACTAACAACAAAACAAATTTAATCATGGACTAACCTTTGAATTAAATGTTAACAATAACCCAAAACGTATTCAATTTAATCTCTTCTCAAGAACAGTCAAGCGAAACAGACTCTTAAAAGTTTGCCTTTTAGCATAGTTCCAGGTCTTCCAAATTGAAATAATTCACCCGGGCGGGCATAACTTTAGAGCTTTGCTAAGAATGGACCGAGGTCTATAAAAGGGTTAAAACTTCACATTTTAAATCTTTATAAATAAGCTAAGGCCAATCTAACCAACATGGTTTATGTAGCTTATACTTTTGTTTTGATATCTACAAGACTTTCTGATAAAATATTTAATGACGCTAGGGATAGATAACATCTTATGAAAGATAACCATTTCTGCCTTATATTTAACTAATTGTTAAATTTGAACCTTCATCAGGATCATATATTATCATTTAATTATAATTGGACTTTACGAAGTAGAAACCAAACGAAATATTTATTTAGTGAGATGGTAAATCAATATCAATTTAATGGCGTCACTTCTATGAATTATTCTCCATTAAAGTCATCAACATCGTTTGCATCTGACCAATATAATTTAGAACAGTCGACGATTGAAAACCTGAATAAAATTTAATAGGTAATTCAATGCTGTTTTGTTCACAATACAATACAATACAAATACACTTTATTGCACACCAAAAAAATACAAAAGTAAAAATACAGGAAAAGAGAGTTATAGAGTTGTACAATGGGCGGCCTTATCGCTAAGAGTGATCTCTTCCAGACAACCTTGGGATGGACACGAAGCAGTTGTGCTAGTAAAGACGGTGGCGTATTACTTAAATATACAAAACATACATATAATACATAATATAAAATATACTAATATTAATATACTATATAATTCACTTTACCTACTTCAACTTCACCTACAGTTTTTCTGTTAAATCACACCACAGAAATCTTTTCCATTTAAAAACCATTGAAGTCGTTTAAATTACGTTTAGTGGCACACACGCAGCCGGAAAGGAAGTCCATAATGTAGGGCTGGCATTAATTATACAACTTGCAGCGATAGCGAGTGCGTTATCGCACCACGCCGGTTCGGTGAGGTTTCACCACTCGTGTTTAGATTATCGATTTATATCGGCTTGTTCGAGATAAAAGAGATATGGACTAAGGGGATACTGTAGAGGACATATGGAAACGAGGGATATGCCCGTAAAATGCCTCCTTCTATAGATAGATAGGTAGATATTTTGTTATTGTTTCAAGATTGTTACAATTTGTTAATAGCGTCATAAATCCTAACATAGGTATCGTACCTATAGAAAAAGGCATTTTATGAAGTGGTCACAGAACACCTAACAGATATAATTTTAAATTATGATAAAATCGGATGGAAACATTATTTTTTACACAGAATAAAACATTTCAACATAACTCACGTACTTTTTCCAGGTCAGGAACTGTACCACAGTGTACCATCGAACTTTTTTTCTTTCCTTGGTCCAGTCAACAGGAGCACCGAAAAGTATTTTCTTCCGCTGTACAGTTTATCTATTAGGAAAGTTATATGAAATACCTATAAATAAAAATGCTTACAGTTACACTAACTTAACAGTTGCAAAAAAAATATGACATTAGCCCACCCCAAATTCACATCCTATGTCATTCAACCAAATGAAAGGACAAAAGACACCGCAATATCCATTTTGTGATTACCTTTGAGCAGTGTCAAAGAGTGACTGATCATACTGGATAGGACTTCCTTAAATATATTAATAAATAACGGCGCTTTATAGAGTTATGTATGAGTTAATACTTTGTAGGTACACAATAACAAAGAAAATTACAATTAAATATTAGAAACAAATTAGAACTAGTAAGTAGGTTTTTACAAATGAAAAAGTTTAGCTTACTGCAGACTGTTGCAAACAATCTATAGGTAGCTCATTGATCAGAGACAGCTGATCCATATCAACACCAATCGGAAGCATCCCCAAGAATCCCCAAGACGCTGACTGCAAAAATAACGAAGTGATTTGTAGATTAATATTAAGGTAGTAGAATAGACGACTTTTATAGAATTTCGGTTGCATAAAAGGTTCAGATTTCAAAATTTTATTTATTTATAAAGTTTCAGGTTTATTCATATACCCTAAAATTATTCTTACCTACTACCTAATAACTACTACCAAAACCTGCCTCTACATGCGTATGAATATAATATTAGAATTTAAATTATTATAGATTGCAGTGAAATAACAAAATTAAAAAGTTACAATGAAAAAAAATAAAAAAAACATGTCAACTCAATATCAATGGATACCTAATACTCGTAATAGTTACAGTTTAAATTCAAATAATTCATTTATACTAAACATTGCTCAGTCAGCCATTTTGTCAGGTTAAATTTATTCTAAGAAGAGTTTTCTTTTCTAAGAAATTTAAACTAAATCCAGTGCTACATGTTAGGTAAGTACCTAGTTACGTGCAACGAAAAATATAAAGGCACGCGTTCCAAAATCATGAGCAAAATTAGCAAAGAAGTCTCTTCCGAACATTTTTATATCATTTTCCATCACGTAGTGGGCACGAGGTCCGTGAATATACCGCCTCTAGCGAATCGTTGATATCAAATTCTTTTAGAACAGACCGCACGTAGCCCCGCATTCACTCATATTTTAGATAACGTTCGACTGTTTCTGCGGCTTTCACCCGTAATGGGAATAAAAGTACGTATATTTTACCATTTTTACTCGCACAAAGATACTGAAATTTATCGGGTTAGGTATTAAGTGATACTCTTTCATTTCGCTTTGTAAATTTAAAGGACTAAAATAAAATTTAGAGTGGAATGGAAAGAGAACAAGTAAGTAAAAGCATTGGATATGTTTTATTCAGACAGCAGAATCTATCGCGATTATGCTTATGTATTCTTGCATTATGCAAGAAAATTGACTCCGCTCTGGTCTGGCAAGGATTGCCATAGCATTTCATAAATAGAAGGTGTTCGTTGGTTGCTTGGAATAAAGTGATTTTATAATGTGTGTTGTGTATGAAAATGCAGAAAATAAAAAGTGTGACAAATTGTATAAATTAGATGTGGCACAAAATTATCTTCTATCTATTCCCAAAGTCGACGACCTCTGTGGCGCGGTGGGCGAAGGTCTGCCTACGACGCAGGAGGTTGCGGGTTCGATTCCCGCCTCGGGACAAATATTTGTACGATCTGCAGATATTTGTTCAGGGTGTTCTGGTCGTTTTCTATGTATAATTAAAAATATCTATCTATGTACGTATATTATTATGTATATCAGTTATCTAGTACCCATAACACAAGCTCTGCTTACCTTGGGGCTAGATAATGCTGTGTGAATTGTCCAGCATTATTTATTTATTTATAAAGTAAGCAGTTGATCCAGAAAACTGTTCTTGAGTACCTTAATTTTAATCTACCGATACTGTAATCTATCGATACCTACTGTTGTGCCTTTGCCCTGCAGTGGGAGGCTTTTGCCCTGCAGTGGGAAAATCCAGTCTGAAATAATAAACTTTCCGTGGCCCTTTTATGTAATCAAAAGGTGGCACAATCGAAATAGAAATTTAATCAAATGGTATTTCTCGAAAGCCAATAATTTAAAACCAAATTTTCCGTCCAAATGGCCAAGTTGTTGTGATCCTTCACTTGTTAGGCATGTCACAAGCTCTGAAATCATACAAAGTAAACGTGATTCTTTTCCAACAGGATCTGCGGCTAAATCAAAATGAGAAGAAGTAGGAGCACGTGGAAACTGAAGCGGAGCAGTAAATGGCTAAGGTGGTGAGGCAAGATGGCGGCGGGGCACGGAGGGGGAGGTCCACTCGCGCGCATTCTCGTACTTGCTGTGCTTCATGTCAATTTTGTTGGTAAGTTTGCCTAGTTAAAAAAACTGAGAGATACATTCCATTTTATACTTACTCACGTCTTGACAAAATGCCGCCATGGTGGCAAATAGTGGCAAAGCTACGTGTTAGAAAAGTACCTAGATATATACTATACCCAGTTGCGCAAGTTATAGTGTTAACTCCACTTGAAAATTGGTTCTGTTGCTTAACACAACCGGTCATTTGCGTACCTAAGTAGTATAGCATTGTGAGGAACAGTCGATGCCAAAAATCAAAATACCTGAGAGCGGCTTGAGAGCTAACTAAAAGATTTCAGCATTTAACAATCGTAAAGAATCCACGAACAATAATTGCTTAGTGTCGGAAAACGCGAACCACGCAAGCGCTGTAAAAGCTTGCACTTTGCGGGATGAGTACAAAACAACGCTGAACGGACAACGCACGCAAATGACGTCAATGTGTGGCTTGGATTAAGGTACAGCTCTACAAAACTGCGACCCGCGACATGCTATGACAAAGGCTTTGTAGGACACTGGTGCCACAGATTCTACAACCACTTATCAAAAACTTCCTCTAAAACCACATTTGCACGCGACAAAAACCACAATAAATCCTAATAAAGTCATTTGGTCTCAAGACGCGGTCACAAGCCAACTCTCGACTGATTTCACAGTTCATAACCAAGTCTCATAAGTCTGCGGTCGCGTTTTGCGGTCTCTTTGATCAAAATAGCACCTTTAGCTCTGTGGTCCTAAACGTGTTGAGGGTATGTTTAGCCAAGCTTTGGTGCCCTAGGTAAACAGACGGTTTTAGCCTGAATGTATGCGTACATTTAATAGATAATTATTTCGAGATTTCTGAATTCGTTGTTTGGATAGGATAGTGTTCGGAGTCATACACCAAAAAAATTCAAATACAGTACTAATATTCAATTTGTATTTGTGGTCCAAAAGGCCAACGACGAACCTATTTAAATCAAGCCCAAAACTTCACGCACAGAAAAATTCCAAGGCAAAATTTGCAAATAGATTTTTCTGTAGACACATTTTTAAAGCGATTCATTCGACGATGATAAAAATACAAAAGGCCCGCGTCCTCGTAACATGGATAACCCTTTCAGGAGTCAAAGCGAAGCGCGGAATCCTCATTGAAAAACGGCACACGGGTCAAAATGTCAGGGGCAGGGCGTATAGTGAGCGCGTGTCCCCCGTGATGTATAGATTATGGATAAATTGAGGAGCGAGTTAGAGTGGACGTTTTATAGCCTTCAGTTACGTAGAGCAAGAGCTCGTTGAACTTGATCCGTAATAGCTTAAATTTTACTGCCACTAATATTCGCCCAAACAATTCCACTCTAGATGTTTGTGTGAGTTTCTGTAGACTTCATTCAAAATAATAGATTTAACTGCTAAATCATCCCTCATCTATTACAGTTCGAAATAAATAGAAACTATTCCTGAAAACTTTATTAGCCCGAGGCTTACCTTTCACACTACACAACGAGAATTGAATTAATTCCGTTGCAAAATTTTCACTCGCCACCTTATCTCCCGTCGTATTGTCGTTTTATTGTGCCTACCCTCGAACCATTAGCGAAAATGTCACAGAGAGGGCATTGTAATCGCGCCCGCGGCTTGCCGGCACAATGCTGCGGCTGTCCGACCCCGTGTTCACCAGCTTTACCTTTACGCTATCATACAAATCCGAGTTTCTATAATAAATGAGGAAGACTCGTCCGTACTTACCAAATGGATAATATACCTTACCCACAAAACCGTATTCAAATTTGAGCAAAGTAGCTCCGCAATCGAGCCACTACGTAGAATGGTAAACATTTCTATGAATTGTATACGTTACGTACACCTCAAACTCTTTATACTACCTAAGAAATGTATAACTTTAGGTAGGTACTAAATCTCACGAGTGATTCTCGTCACGTTGCCAGTGAGTGGCCGACAAAGGAAAGGGGGCTTGCATACCTTAGTACCTTTTTGGCAAATCCCTACTTATGTGAAACACGACACACTCGCGTTGACGGCTCTGAATTACAAGTGCCACTGTCAACATGATTTTTATATAATTTTCGTTGGTGCTAATTCTCTAGAGGTCGTATAATAATAGTCACGTATCTACCTACGAGTACTTTGTTTTGCTCATAATGAGGTGAAATCCCACACCGTTAATAACGCGGTGTATTTATTTCTTGCTATTTTCCACGTCGGAATGTCACAGTCGCTCTCCTTGCAATTAATCACAAAGTCAATGAGCCGTTTTGTTTGGACACCGCCGATGAATAATCCTTCCCTGGCGATTTACTGACAGGCGCAAAAATTGCCTAAAAGTTATGGTTTTTATAAGTGCCATGAAAATTTATGACAATGAAATTTACATTTTTAAGAAGTACTTTTAAAGTTTGATGGTAATAGTAACCTGTAAATTTTTAGAGCATTGCTTTAGAAAAATTGGCAATACAGAAAGAAAAAGATGGATAGAAAAAAAATTGTTTCATGTTTCTTTTGTTTCGTGTTCATAAAACAAACGACAAACGAATTCCATTTTTTGTAATTTTCTTCTATTTTAAACGACTTCAAAAAGAAGGAGGTTCTCAATTCATCTTTATATTAATACTAGCTGCGCCCCGAGGCTTCGCCCCCGTGGAAATTTATGTTTCCAACTTTCTTAATTCTTTCTGTCATAAGAACCTTCTCCTGACAATAACAAACACAACAAAGAAAGAATTAGCGAAATCGGTCCAGCCGTTCACGCGTGATGCCGTGACCAAGGAAAACGGGTTTCATTTTTATATATATAGATTTTTTTTATGTTTGTACATATATGTTACTTGATATCTCTGCCTGTTGTTAACCGATATTACTGATTATTGCAATTCTACTTCCCACTAATATTATAAAGCCGAAAGTTGGTGAAATCTGAATTTTTGTTACCTAGGATCTTCAAAACTACTGAACAGATCAAGATGAAATTTAGCATACACTTAGAAAGTAACCTAACTTAAACAATGCTACTTATTATCCCGAAAATATGCGTGTGAAGCCGCAAGCAGAAGCTAGTATTGTATACAGAATGATCCCAAATTGGTCCCATAAAAATATTATTCCCAATGGATTGGTATTTATACCGTAAAGCTTAAAAAACAACATAAAACTTTTGAAAAATCACAACTAGCTACAACAATTTTGGTGATATCTTCGCCAATTCATTATAGATTTTGATGATTATTTCGTTGTTGTATAAAGGTTGATTTTGAAGTGGTCCCATAAAAGATTGTCTCTCGAGGCATTGATCATGTGCGCCGTAAAAACATCATCACAGTCAGGGACGAGGGAAAATTCCGTTTCTATGGCAACAGACGTACAAGAGGCACAGATTAGATAACGTTAGCAAGAGGTCTACCTACAAAATCAAATTCCAAAGTTGACGGATGGCGGATCGCATAAAAAGAAGGATGACCGATCCGTTCGTTTTTGATTTTTGATTTTGAAAGGGTTGGTTTAGTGTCATTTAGTGTCACGTCCGAAGCAACGCACGTTAGCAACGTGCGTTGCTTCGGACGTGACATTCAGCAGTAAGGTTGTTCGTTTCGTGCGATCTATCTACCGAAACTTCGTATTTCGTGTTTCAAAGTAGGCCGTGATTCATTCGTCGTTTCATGCATGTGTTATCAAATTAAATTAGACTCGAATTTTAACAGGATGTCGTCACTAGAAGAATTTGAAGTCGTTTTATAGTTTTTTAAAACACGCCAAATTAATTTGATGAACAATTGACGATGGGTCAAGAAACTCATGAAAATTATTGCAATAATAAATGCGTAGAACAAACAGCAGAAGGGCTCCCATATTTATTGCTCTTATCTTATTTGCATGCAATTTTGTGTATTGCTGTCCTAAGCAAAGCACACTAGGGGAGTTTGTTTTCATGATACCATAACGGACGATATTTTGTCGGACCGGTTAAATATTTTAGTAAGGTTAGCTCACTCAAACATAAAAAAAAGTGTTATTGACCATCGCAAACATAGCTTGGATTGACCAAGTTGAATGAAGGCAGGCCATAAGAGACTGGTGTTCTCGGGAGCTCCACACGCATACTTACAAAATCAGAGAGTTATAAATTCTTTTGGTTTAATTTTTTTCTGATTGTTGTTTAATAATAGTTAAGGCTGATGATAATGATGAATAGTTTAGGTAATTTTACTTTATATGAACGTCAGATCTCTAGGTGATCGAGTTCTAGGAGCCCGATTTCGACACACAAAAAATGTATAGGCATTATTTTGTTAAATGGAAAACTATAATAATTAAACTATGTATGTATGTTATGTCTGTACATATATTTGTGTTTGATAAAATCGGCTTTAACCTTATCCTGAGTTTAGACTCTGGTAGGTGCGACACAGTTTTAACCCAGGAACGGTGACCTATATGTCTGTGGGACCGGGTGACTTGAAAAATTCGAATAACTTATGCCCCCGCCGCCGATTTTCGTCGCGATTTCGAGTAGCTGCCTGATTTCCCCTCCCCCACCGACAGTTCAGCCCGTGACGACAGAGTGGGCGCACGTTCATGTGTTTTGGCGCCAACCCGGTGCGGTACACCGGGGTCACCGAATATGTAAGTAAAATCGACTTCACCGTTTCTATATATAAATAAATAATAATATAAATATATATTATATATGAATATGTAAATAAAAGTTCCAAGAGTCTAGAAACTGAAAAACTGAAAGAATTCAAAAAATATGAGGATTGTTGTGTTTTAAAATGTTTAAAAAGCTATATGTGTAAAAACTAACTAATTTTATAGGTTCTATGAGAAATTGTCTTACCATAAGAAAAAGTAAATAAACGTGTCTGTGATTAATAAAATATTGTTGTTTTATTGTCAAATAGTTTATAATTACCAAAAAAAATGGTCGATAAATAAAAGATTTTGAACAATCTTCCATTGAAAACCCCGGTGCGTGGAACCGGGGTCACCGAAGATGTAAGTCAAATCGACGTCACCGTTCCCGGGTTAAACTTATGCGCCTTCCATTGTATTTTAGCTACATTACGATTTTGTTAATTCTATAAAAATAAACATTTAAACAAATAAATTTGAACTGATTCTATTGTATGTACTTGTCATGGTGTCATTGTACGTACGTAGTCAGTAAATAACCCTTGACCGGACCGTAGGCTACTAGGATCTTTAAGGTTTTTCTTATTATAGTGCGTAAGCCCCCACACTCAGGGTAGTTCTATGTTATTTCGTTTGCTAGGATCTATGCTCTGAACATACTGATTACCGTGCATTATAGTATAAAGTGTATTAACCAGACGTCAACAGCAAGTAAGTCCGTTTATTAGATTCCACAAAGAAAATGTGTTCTCGTACCTTGATGAAACCAAGATCCGTCATAAGATTCGCAGCAGTGGAAACACCCTAAGACGATGCTGACTTGTTTATAGAATACACCCTCATAAACATGCAGATTGCGGATGAGACGCGTTTTTATGTAAAATTGGGGAAAGGGAGCTATTTTATTTATTACCCTCCTTGACTTTATACATCACTGTTGGGCTTCGTGAAAATGAAAGATTGTATAGTTCATAACACCACCATACGGCAAGTTATAGCGATACAATAATATTTTTGGATTTTCTGTTAGTAAAAAGTTCAGTCATTTTTAGCTAACCGTAATAGGATTGCTTGGTATGTATTAAACAATTTGTAAACATGTTCCAGAAAATCAGTGCCGAAAATTAAAGTTATTCCTTATAAACATAAGAGTGGGTGAAACAATGTTTCAAAACAGCTTCCTAATCCATGTGTGTGCCCAGTGGCCCGATCCTCATTTAACTTCCGAAGCTCACATCACCTACGTAAGCTTAACTCGGCGGAACATCCAACTAAAAGTACACAATTGGAGGACTGTCACTAGGGGAGTTACGGATGAGTCTCGGGTAATTAAAAACGTGACCGTCGTCACTTGTCTGACGTAGAGGTTTTATCAACTTGCACCAACCCTGTTTGTTTGAAAAAGTGATGATAGCTCGGTGATTGCTCATAATCGATGGGATTGGGTGAATCTAAATATTATCCATTGCAAATAATAATAAGCGGGAATATTAAAATAGTTCTTATTTATAATTAGCTGTGTGGTGGTGGTGGTTTAGAATTTGCACCACCCCAACTCTTCCCGCGGGTGTCGTAAGAAGCGACTAAGGGTCGTAAGGTAATCCACCTGGGGCGGGCAGCAGCGCACCTTGCAGAACAGTTCTACCACCGAACTGCGATCCCCAATGTGCAGAGCGTATGCCCAGAGTGGGGACTATGGGCATTCCCCCCATGATAAAAGCCAATAAGGCGCTTATCAGGGGGAGGCCTGCGTTCAGTAGTGAACCAATACAGGCTGTTGAGGTATTTATAATGATTACTGATTTTCCCCACCCGGGCTCATATTCAAACTGTTACCTAATCTTAGGACATAATAATAATAATATAGCCATTTATTCCCAACAGTGAATGTATATTAGATTAGAATTGTAATTATGATAATTAAAGTACTTATTGCATGCATTAATTTACCTAATAGATGTATTAATTTGAATTTATAAAAAGAAAAATGCTATTTAAATCTTAATTTTCTTGTTGGGACGACATCGTTTCCATCGCCGGCGCCACCTGGACACGTTTGGCTCAGGACAGGAACGAGTGGAACAGAATGGAGGAGGCCTACGTCCAAAAATGGACGTCCCAACAAGAAAATTAATCTTAGGACATACTTATGTACAACATGAACGCAATACATAACCTTGAATTTGGAATTACTTACGGGGCACAACTTTTGATAATATTATTTTACAGACGAAAGATTGGATGCTTACTCGTTCACACCAAAATAGATAAGGTAACATTTTAGGTTTATTTCGATTTTAGATCTGGAATATGGTTCATCACTAAAAATAAAGCAAGTCAAGTTGGCATACGCTGGTTTCAAATTTAAGTGAAGCTTTTTGTTGCAATTTGATTTTTAATCACAACACAAAATTAAGGGCAAGTATACGCTTCTACAACAAAACTCCTAGTGAGTTGCAAATATTATCAGTAAATAAATTCAAACAAATTTTCAAAACCTGCCTGTGCAAAAAGGCTTACTATTAAATATCAAATTATCTAGAGGATGAAAATGCTTGGGACTTCGCTTCTTAGGCTACATACGGAACCGATAGAAATCAAAATTGACAAAACATTGACACGGTATTTACGTGTAAGTGTATAATTTTATAATCAGACAGTTTCTAAGTGTACATTTATTGTATTTATGGAAATAAAGCGTTTGATTTGATATGAATAAATTTTCCACTCAAAATTGGCGTGTTGGTAAATCACACATAGAAATAAGGGTAACGATTTTGGGATTTTGATTTCAAGAAACCGAGTAGCTACACTCTTGACCTACTTTGAAATAAGACAAGTCTAGGGACAAGTCTATCTTAAAGCAAAACCTTTATTGGAACACAAAATAATAAAGTAAAAAATTAGCTTCTAACCAATTCCTGGTACTTCCTACTAATATTATAAAGCCGAAAGTTTGTGAAATCTGTATTTTTGTTACTTATGATCTCCAAAACCACCGAACAGATCAAGATGAAATTAAGCTTATGCTTAGAGCAGAGCCTAACTTAGATAATAGGCTACTATTATAGGTTCCGAAAATAAAATCTTTAATAAGAAAATCCCTATAGTACAAAAACAAGAACAACGTCGCAACTTTCTCTACTTTGTAATGTTTATTCATTTTATTACATCTATAACTTTTATAATGTTAGTAAACTGGAAAAATATTGCAAGAAATTTTATGCGATGTAAAATTGTTATGCGAGGGTGAGGGTCAGAAGTAACCGGACGCTTGAACACATCGAATATTTTTATTGACTGTTTATATCGGTGCTTGGGATAACTTAGAGGCTATACCCGCTTAAGTAGACATATTTTATGTTAACACGACCCTTCAAAATAATAAAAAACATGCACTTAATAATAAAAATTTTGTTTAGACTTTTATCATTTCTATAACTCCTGTTATAATTGAGTAGATATATAGATCTGGAAACGTAATGATTCGCACAAAGGTTGGGATATAAGCACTAATGGCTCTTAACAATAAATTAACATCCTACGTAAATTACCACTAAATTTTGCTGACAAAATTATATTCATGACGTGATCCCTCGTAAATACATTTAGGAAGTTTATTGTCATAATGAATTTGATATGGCTTATGGAAACTGGTTTTATCTAGTAACTGTGCAATTATTTTAGTTAAACTGAGAGCATTAATAGGTTCATTGCGCTTGAATTACCAATACGCTAACGAGAGACCGTCGTTTTTTCTGTTTTAAAAAAGTTAATAAATTCCTCCTAGCTGAATTTCGACGACGGTGGCCAGTCTCGTCGGAGCCTAGCCAGATGCGCAGGACATATTATAGTGCACAAGTGTGTGCCCAAACACAGGTGCACTCTCTATTCCCTCACTCTCATATCCCGATGGGACGGCAGACCGACACGACTGGGGAGAGGTTAAGCGCAGAATCAACGGCTTAACGTGCTTTCCGAGGCACGGGGGTGTAACACCGCCAACTTCCTGACTCTGGGCTGCTACTGTGAATTTTTCTTGCTAGAAAAATCTCAATGACAACTATTGGCCCAACCGATCTGCGGTTGAACAAGCTGACCGCTAGACCAACAAGGCAGTTTTTTTTTAAAGTATTTAGAGGATAGAAAACATAATCCGTTGGATACAGTAATTCAGTTCTATGTATGAGTATGGAGTATCTTTCAAAATAATCGTACCTATCTGTCATTTTTCACTCGATTATTTGACTTACTAGGTGTACAGAAGAAACATGAAAAAACTAACTCACCCCAATCGTACTTAAAAACCAATAAGTCAACAAATGATATTCATGATCAACATTAACGGCATATCATGCATACGTGACATCTTCGCTACAGTATGGAATTATATTCTGGGGAAATTTAACAGACCGAGAAAGAGTTTTCATTGTCCAGAAAAGATGAATGCGGGCTATATGCCGGCTCGAACCAATCGATTCATGTAAACCCTACTTTATTAAACACAATGTACCTATTGACATTTCCCTGTATGTACATAATATAATGGAAACTGCGGTATTTACGAAAAGTAATTAGGATCAGTTTGAGATGTTTAAATGTAAACGCAACAATAAAAACTTAACAATACCTACACACAAAGCAGCATTTTATAATAAATAAATAAGAATAAGAGTGTTTTCTGCATGGTACTTCGCATTTACAATAACTTACATAAGACAATAAAAAAATTGACAGTGTTCACATGTGTAAAGAAAGCCTGAAAAAGTTTATGATACATAAATCATATTATACGGTTATGGAATATTTAATAGACAAGGATATTTTGACATAACTATTCGAATATATTTAATTTTGACACTTTTCTATTTTTTTGTGCATGGGATATTAAATGTGGCTTAAATTTTAAATCTTATTTGAAGCTTGCTTGTATATAAATCAAATTATTTAATTTTAATTCTATTGACATTCGTATGCTCTAAAAAGCAGAATATGGTGACACATTGTATCTTACGACCAACTGTATATTTATTTACTACCCATGTTCTAAGCGAAAAAACGATTTGAGTTTGAGTATAAAGTTCCGATCTAACCAAACTGAAAAGTTAAAAGCTCACAAAATGAACGTGCAATCCAATACCTGTGTGTAAGATTGGTATCATAAATCGGGAAGTAACCCGGTTGAGACGGCGAAACATGCAGATTTCAGCGTTTCTTTCTGTGCGGCGCGGCGCAAGGCATTCCTGGCGCCAATTGGAAATTCCTATGGTTCAGTTGGAAATACCTCGCACTGCATTACTTTGAATTTTATCTTGAATGTCCCTTATTTTTGTACAAGAAGTAGGAATTTAATTTATACAAGTCACTGTAGGCTTAAGACGTTGTTGTGATACCAACAGATAAATCCACGATTCACGATCAAACAACATCAACTTTAGCATACGTTATTGTAAAAATTCTACAACTGACTTATAACAAACAAAGGTTTCAAATAGAAAAACATGAAAGAAAATTCCTGTGAAACGTATTAAAGCTACAAAGACTCAAATTAATTTCAGCTTGCTCTCAATACCTGCGCTAAAAACGTCTTTACCAAGAAAAACTCTCGGTATTATGATAATAAATAAAACCGTTTAAAAACTTTTTAATATGTTGAAAGAAATTTATTCACCGAGAACATGTCCTATCAAAATATCTCGGGTCACATGTTATGCCGGCGCATTCTTCTCCTAAATTGAAATTCTCGAACGTTCCCCTTCGCATCGGGGACGGGGTCAGAGCCAAAAGACAAATACTTTGAATGTTCGATTAATGTGATCTGATATCATATTTCTTGATTCTTTATGATGGTTACATGATTTAACCTTTTAACCTCGAAACCCCCTGTTTTCGGAAACCGCTCCCTGTTTTCTGAAACCGTTAAAAAAAAATAGAATGCTTTTAATTAGGTTGATACTTTGTCTGAAAGCTATTGAAACAAGCTATAAAACTAGGTTTTGTATTTATTTTATTTACGCAGACCTTTTTTTCATAAAATCAACATATTTTGAAGTGTTATTTGTCCCACTTCGATGTTTAGGTAAGGGTTAATTTGTTTCCTATATTAGGAGCTTTTTCGTGAGTGGTTTCATCAAAAATTTTCACGAGTTCTACAGCTAAGGAAATTCAGATCCACTGTTATCAAATAAATTCCGTTGCAGTTATTCACAGTTCAATTTTTCTATTTCAATTGTTCTCAAGCATAAGGTAAACGGCAAAGAGCTTATAAAAATGCAAACAAAAAGAAAAAGTACGAAACGCAAAACTCAGTCGAACCAAAACATCGCATTTCCTAAGTAAAATTCTATTCAGCGTTGAAATCGATACCGCTATCAAAATGCAGCGCTGCTACCCCTTCAAAGAGTCCAACATACCAGTTCAAAGGAAGTGTTAGAACGAAACATGCTGTACTTTCCCACTCAGATCAATGTACAGGGTTATAAGAGCTACATGATTCGCATTTGGTGAAAAACTCGTCTTATCTAGCCTTTGTGAGGCGATCCACGGGTTTTCTTTGAGGTTGTGTTTTTGTTGTTATTTTGCATAAAAACTCCCTTGTAAATCTTTACTGGAATCTGGAAATTTAATTATACTGTTGCTTATAGGAATATTTTACGAGATACAGCCAGGAATATACTTATTGCAGATTTTGATTATTTTCTCTGGCACGTTCTTGGTATATTTCTGTGTAAATTGAGAGCCGAGAAATGATTAATATTATATCATCATTCTTGTTGACGACAAGGCCCTTATAATGCCTCAGAAAAACAGAAACCTCAATTGTCGGGTATAAACTCATAACTATGCACACGGCAGTAATTTTCGGAAAAGGATCTCTATTTTACATTTGTAAACTCACGTCTCTTTCCCATTAAAGGGAATTGAGCCAATTCGGAAAGTCAATCGATTTATTTATTGAAACGAACATTATCGTATTTCTCGCATCACAGTCAAATAACTACATTGGATCTTTAAAAATTCAATTTGAATTAAAGTAAATGATAGGTTCAGAGTACAAAAGAACCAGTGTGCGGTTTATTTATGTACATATGTTTTTCATTAAATTAAATCATATGTTTATATTGATCGAATTTCAATTAAATAAAATGTAGTAGGTAGACTAAGAACGTTAACATTTAATATAGGAGATTTTTCTGCTACGTACTAACAAATTATGGATCACAGTTATCTGAAATAAAATAATTTTAATTATTATATCGTGATTTTAAAGAATAAATAAATGTTTATGTTTATGTCATGTACCCACTATGTAACGTTCTTATCTTTAAGATAAAATTAGAACGTCGGTCACCAAACCGATTTGACTCATTAGAAAGCTACTTACAGATTTTTTTCTTATACGTCAGATAAGTCAGTTTATAAAATTTACCCATGTGTATAGTATTATAATATCTGTGCCCATGTAATGTCCTAATGTCAATATATCCCAAAAGTTCATAGATATAGTCAAACCGTGTAGAGTCTCGACAACGACACGACAACTTCCTTCCGAACTCGATTCAATAGACCATTTTTCATCTCCGGTACTTTGAATAAAAATTAATGCACCAACTTAACGGAAAGTAATAAATAACAACATAGTTTTCGCATATTTTAAAATCGGGGAGAATCTTAAAATTGAGACTTGGAAAATTTACGTATTCAGTTTGAATAAATTTTCATTGGAGCGTAGCATTTTTAAGTATAAAAATGCTTTTTCGTGGAATAAAACGCCACAACAATGGAAAACACTCTAGAAAAATTACAAAAGGGTTAGATGGTAATCAAATTCATGCATCATTTTGTTGTTGAAGATAAAAAAATAGTTATTGAATTTTGCTAATGAATCATAAAATCGTAGATTAAAGATTGAACTTATTTCGGTATTTCTTTAAGAGTCCAAGTAAGCAATAGAATCAAATAACGAGTTTTTACCCCAAAAACATTTGAGCATACTGCAGATTGTTGGAAACAATCTAAAAGTAGCTTAACTATTCCAAATCAATACCAATGGGAAGCGACATCAAAATTAATATATAAATGAAAATTCCAATAACCATTGGAAAATACCTCTTTTCATTATTACCAACCAATGTAGTTTTTATTTTCTGTAGCCTTTAAATTTTATCGTCATTTATGGAGCTACACGTCAGATCAACGCCATTATTATAATAATCCCCTGAGCCACAATTTGACCTACTTATATCAGTGATTTATATGACAAGCACCAAAAATGTAGCACAATTTTATATTATCAAAAGCGGGTTAACATTCGCGAAAAAGTAGATGAAGCAATTATTTAGCTTAGTCATGCATTGTATTTCCGCTCATTAGGTGTATATTTATTTAATTTACAACGGCTGGGGGATGGCGATAAGCCGTGGGGCGTGCGCGGTCCTGGCGCCGTCGACTGAATAACAATGGGAAACGGTGTCTAAAATGCTGCTCCATGCAAAAGAAAATACTCGAAAATACCTAGGTATCTCGAACAGTTAGCTACGTTAGCAACGTTCTAAGCGTGGTCTAACCTTTTCTTAGTACGAACTTTTGCTATCCAGCGGGATGCAGCGGCATTTTTTGCAAAAAGGTAATGATGCCCAGCGAGGAGGTCAAAAGTCTTGCTGCCCCTCAACCAATACCGTAGTCCTATAAGGTTATTTTGTGCCAATACTCTGGATTCGATCATCATCAGCCTATGTTAGTCCCCTACTGGGCCGCGATCACGGTTTGGCAAGGCACGGCATTACGGCTCAAACGTTAGCAGTTGAAACGTTAGAGTGCGCGTTCACAGGCCGCCATCGGACAATCCGCTGACAAGTGCGTCCACTGATCGGCAATCCGAATGTTGTCATTCGCATCAATTTGAAAAATTGCCTTCAAGAATCCTCGCCCACATTGTTGACTGTCCGCTCCGTGCGATACGGATCTTTTATGTCAAACCATTGATAGGGCCAGTGCGGATTGTCCGATGCCGGTCTGTGAACGAGCACCCTAACGTTTCAACTGCTAACGTTTGAGCGATAATGCCGTACCTTACCACACCGTGATACCGGCCCTGGACATAGACCTCCCCTAATGAGCGCCATAGCGCCCTGTCTTCAGCTTTTTCGCTTCCAGCATCTGCCTGCAGTCTTTCACAGGTCGTCATCCCACCTTGCGCCAGGACGTTACACTACGTTTGTCGAGTCGTGGACTTCACGCAAGAACACGTTTACTTCAGCGGATTGGATATCCTAACTAAAATTATCACCTCGTCAAATTATCAAATTACTGATCCATTCAAAACAAAGTAATATAAGAACGAAAGATTTGATATGATAGAATTAGTATTCCGTAATTTTATCTGAGTTGGAAAATAAAACCCTCGGTGGGTAATCATGTACCGTGGCAAATACAATTAACTCAAATTAAAGGCCCTTTGTTCATAAACAGAAGTGGCATTAGGTACAATGTTCATTTTGTTAGCGGTAACGAAAAAACCTTGAGTTTTACAGACAAAGGTGTTTGAGATAGCTCTGTTTTAAATCTCAAGGTTCCAATATGAAAACGGTAGTGGAGTTAAGTTGCAGTTATGCGTTGTTAAAAGGTTACGATGCTTGAAAAAAACCCATATATAAAAATGCGATACAAAGAGCTCATATCGCTCACATAGTTTCTAAGTACTGTTAAAAAATTTGTATTTTGTATTAGTATAGATAAAAAACTATAAAAAACAAAAAACAAAACAATTATGCGCATCCAGCATCGTTGTTGGCGTTAATAAAAATACCACAACAAACTATCACTTTACCAACAACCCACTAACTTACTAACAAAACGGTTAATCCTACTCAATGTCAAAATATTCCAAGCATCTATTCAAAAGCAGGTTACGGTCCGAATCCGTGAAACCTCTTACAAAGAATCCATAAACCTTGTACAACACGCTGAAGTTGACCCACGTCAGGATGCCAGCGTAAAGTGCCCCGATAACCGGCGAAACCGCAGCCTATTGCTTTTTGATAGCATCACTTTGCCCAACTTGCCATCTGGCGGCCATTAGGTACGGATATTGAAAAAGTGAGCCACACCAATACATACGAATACCCCGCAAAATATCGGCTAACACACATCTGTACATCTTAAAATGAATGTGTAGAGCAGACTTTTTATATTTTGTAGGTTATTATATAACCTCCATCTCCATTATGGTTTTGTCTTTCCAAGTGATCATTTTGTGTAACTGGGGCCAAACATTTTAAGCCTTTTAGTGATTTTTGGTGTGAGTTTATGTTGTCTGTCAAGGCTTAAATTTTTAACTGGTTATTTAAATTAATTGAAAACTGCTTGAAACGACTCAGTCCCCGCTTTTTCCCTTATTTCACATTATAAAGTGCAAAGGCCTAAAAGATGTATATAACTATGGACAGTCCCGGACTCCATTCAGACGTTTTTTAATACCTCATTCACCAAATTTGTTTTGAACCTCTTGTTTGTAAGGGTTTTATGCGTCTGCCATAATGGGTATGTGAGTATGTGCATGCAGTCAGTGCATGTACATAACATTGTAATGCCGCCGCGGACACGTCCCAGACCCGTTCCGCCGTCGAGCTTAAAAATCAGGATTTATCTGAAAATTCAGTGACAAGTTTTAGTAGGAACAAAACCAACTACCATTCTTCAGTTGCAACATTCCTCCTGTTGCCCAGACTCTCACGAGACTGGTGCCTCAGTAGAATCCAAGTTCAATTTTGCCACACACACCAGCATTGACACAACTACTCATACAGACACACACACGCACACACACACATACTAAATCAGACACTGGGTCTCCAGTTGCCCAGCCTCTCAAGAGACTGGTGCTTCGCGAGAACCAATCTTAACACACACACACCCTCACACACATATATATTCACACACACACACACACACACATGTTTACACAACCAAACCTTGGGTCTCCTGTTGCCCAGACTCTTAAGAGACTGGTGTCTCGGGAGACCACACATACACACACACCCTTATTATACACAAAATGGTTTCCTGTTGCCCAGACTCTTAAAGAAACTGGTGCCTCAGGATAGCAAAACACACATACACCAACACTAGCAAACCATATAATGTTTTACGTTAATTTGTAATAGCCAGTGCCTAACAAAATCCATAAGTAGATTAATAAATAAGTAGAGTAGGAGTTCAAAAGAATCTTTTGTATAGGAGTGTTGCCTCTTTGATCAAACCCTCCATTTGGATGACATCCCGACTGTCTGTCATTGAAACCACATTGTGGTTTAGGCGGGACACGCATTTTTGACAGGAACCGAAATGCGGTT
Source organism: Eupithecia subfuscata (assembly GCA_963564075.1). Classification (NCBI taxonomy): domain Eukaryota; kingdom Metazoa; phylum Arthropoda; class Insecta; order Lepidoptera; family Geometridae; genus Eupithecia; species Eupithecia subfuscata. The sequence continues at coordinate 7,954,331 of OY751098.1, forward strand.
CCCCGCAACCAAGAGGTGAGCGTAAGCAAACCACATTTTACACTCAAAAAAACATATACCCTCGTAGGTAAACAAAAATTAAAAAACCAAATATCTTAAATAGTAAAATATCACCACAAAGTGCCTTGCAGTTTGCGAAGCTGAAACAGAAAGGTAGCGTGGAGAAACTTTACGTGGCTTTGAACTTTCCGAGATTGACGGCTCATAATGAGTCCATTCTAAGAGCACACTGCGTTAAAATACAACCATGTGTTTAACGTAGAAACTCGGCATAGCACTCATTTTTATCCTCGCGGCTTAATTGTTATACTGTTTATCCTTGTGGTCGGTAGTTTCTTTTATTTATACAGCGCAGGTAATTCGTTTACTCGTGAGAATAGTTTCAACACGTGCCTTCGTCTAGACGATTGACCGTAATGGACTTTCTGCCCGCCCGATTGTGGTCCATCGTTTCCTCGAATTCTCGTCACAGAATAATGAAATTTGTTAGAGGAACCCTCTAAACTAATCAATAATTAACTTTCACTTTTCTATGATCAAGTTGTTTAAAGAATGCCGAGGTTTCCCGGTATTGAGGTCAGGCCATTTCAGGCTGAAACCTGAAATCAATTAGGTTAGTTTAAAGGATGGCAATCCACAAAAACTTTTTAAGGTCGTAAGGTAAAATTCTAAATTTCAATAGTTTCAGTGTTAGTTAGTGGCAGGTCCAGAAATGTTAAAAATACACAGAAGGACGTCGTTGACCTGCCAACGACGTCCTTCTGTGTATTTTTAACATTTTAACACCTCCTCTGTGATCACCACTCCAGCCAGGTGTGGTGAATATGGTAACACACATCTGGGGAAGCATGTTCTGCAGAAGGACGTATGTGTGCTGCTGGGTAGTGTTAGATTAAAGCGTGGCGTTACCACATCCATTGAATTGGTGATTCTGATTTCAGTGACGACTCATCGTTTCCCGTATTTATACAATCGGGGAAATATTTATTGGGCAGCGAACGTGAAAATAGATTTATGTTTTGATGGACTGAACATAGCCGAACAAACGTTTGCACTGATCGCATCTGTTATTTATTTTATTGGTTGTACGCGCTTAGATTTTTTGATGAATTGTTTTTGAAACCTTTTGTCGATTTGTGCATTTTTGTTATAAAAAACGTAATAGATTGTATTATTTTCAATAGATTGTAATTATAAAAAAAATTGGTTGTCCGTAAAGTCGGTTTACTGACGATAGTTGAACGTGACACGATTGTGCTTCTTTGTCGCTCGTTCCGCGCTCTCGCTTGCACTTCAAGCCTTACATGGAACGCCTCAGAGCGAGGTAACGCCGCATGAGTCATGTTTTTGCGTGCAGCCGGCTCTATCGAATTATAAGACGTTGTCACGTCAATAAATAAAAAACCTGATTACATTGCCCTACATTGCCATTTTTTATTGATTTGTATTGTGTGCTATGCTGCAAATCATTTTTCACTAGACCTTTAAAAACCTGAACTTTAAAATAATCATCAACATTGATAGATAAACAAATTAACGCAAAGGGTAAAAACGAATCAGTTCCCGTCAAAACTCGGTAGACGACCTCACCAATTAAGTCACTCGAAATATTTAAGGAACTGTGCTAGTTCGCGGCAGAAGTGACACTTAATCGCCTTAACTTCGCCTCAAAACTTGCACGAATGAGCCCGAACGTGAGTTCCACGCCCCTTAACCCTTCCCCGACGTTTTAAGATACCTACATTGCATCAAAGAAGTTGGAGAATGTGCAATTATGAGATTGTTTTAATTTAGAAACAATGTTGTTGAAGAATTTCCTTACTCCGAAGGAGCTCGAGGCCCCAAACCAGAATTCTTGGTTTCGTTCAGCATTGTTTCTCGGTTATTGCCTGCCTTTCGATCTTGTAATTTATTTTTCTGCGGTTCAACTATTTCTCTTTTATTGCTTACGATGTATTTTTTTGTGTATTTTATAAATGAAAAATGAAATATATTTAGGCATTCTTTATGAGACAGCTCTCATTATATTTCATAGTTCCATTAGTAGAAGATAATTTTACACAGGTAGTTACTTGATCCATTCGGTAGCACGCACGTTTCAGAGAATCGATTTAAATCGATGCACAACACTAAAACAACCCGTCCCAACCCTACCACGCCAGCAGAATGTCATTCTTTTTCCGTGCGCGGTAGCATAAGCACACTACAAAATTTCTTTTACGCAATACATTTTGTGAATCTTCGAAAAATTACAAAAGGAAAAGTGAAGACCAAGCAAATCAGCGGTATCAAGTAGAAATCAAAAAGCTTGAACAAAAATAAGTGAGTTGATATCGTCGAATTATTGAATTCTCGAACAATGAAGGTAAGTTTATTTTTGAATTCATGACTAGATGTTGCAAATCTTTAGAATTTAACCATACCATACCATCATAAAGTCTGCCTGGAGGGTTTACTGTAGGTACTCCACGAAGGCTAGACATGATGAGTTAAAACCTTGGGGTTTGACTGTAGGTCACTCACGAAGGTTATAAAAGCAAGTAGACTATCTAGAATAATCTAGATGTTGTATTCTTTACAATTCAATCATACCATACCATCTTAAAGTCTGCCTGGAGGATTTACTGCAGGTACTTCACGAAGGCTAGACAGGATGAGCTAAACACCTGGTGGTTTGACTGTAGGTCACTCACAAAGCTTATAAAACAAATACCTAGAATATCTAGCTAGAATAATCTAGATGTTGTATTCTTTACAATTCAACCATACCCGACCATCTTAAAGTCTGCCTGGAGGATTTACTGCAGGTACTTCACGATGGCTAGACAGGATGAGCTAAACACCTGGGGGTTTGACTGTAGGTCACTCACGAAGGTTATAATAGCGCAAATAAACATCTAATTTGCACATCAAGGGTTTGCACATCATCAGAACTCATAAAAATTTAAAGATGCTCAGGTACCAGTTAAAAACCTAGCGGTTTGTCTGTAGGTCATTCACAGAGACCATAAAGCAAGTAAGTAGGAAGTCATCAACTTTACATACCATTGGATTTTACATCCCTAGAACTAACAATTTCGTACCTAATGCTTGTTGCCTAATGTTTCGATGACAAAAAATTGTCAGTAAAATACCTGGAGGTTTGACTGTAGGTCATCCACGAAGGTCATATCCATAAACCATGTCAACTAAACTACTCCGCATATCATTGAGTTCAATATTTATAAAACTCAATATTTCCTAAGATTGAGCTGATAAAAACATTTTGCACTACCCGCAAAAATATTTGAAGTGGAATTGGGTTCTTCTTTACAGAAATCGAAGCCAAATTAATTAACGAGCTCCTATTTGCTAATATCTCTGTAGATAATGAAGCAGGTATATAATAATAATAATATAATACATTATAATATTGTATCCCCGATAATGAAAAATCTAGAAACCATCGAAACTGATACTGGGATATTGACGGACACCATGTCAAAATAGGTAATCCTGTCTTGATAATATATTGTGCATGTAGTCGTGCACTAGGTGACTCAACTGAAGAGATTCCAGTTGTTTACGGTAAGAATATACACTCAGATGTCACGAAACGAACATTCAATCGAGACGAAAACGCACAATAGGCCAATATCTAGATAAATCGTCCCTGAACATCATCAAAGACGAAACTCGAGATGACACCCGTTTTGGCTCAAAATTGTCAGAAAAATCAAAACTGCTAAAGCAATTGAAAAACAAGGGTCGTCAAAACCCACCCCTCAAGCTTCAAACGGGACGCCCTCCGCGTTAACCCACGGTGAACAAAGGGGGGGGGGGGGAGGTACAGGTAAGTACATGGCGCACCGCCAGGCACAGAGTACGTACCAGTCGAAATCAAACTCAAGCGCCGCCGCCGGCGTCAGCTGCGCCCCTGGCGTCAGCGCAACACAACCGACCGAATACGAACCGAGACGTCCTCCACTGCGACAGTAGATCAGGTACTACGTGAAGGCATTATTATAACTGTTGGTTATCTATATATATATATAGAACAATTTGTTTTATACACCGATTTGAACGGTTACCAATTTTCGCTGACTAGCAATAATACTCAGTCATACATGCCTAAAGATATCCTAGCTCAAGTTGATAAGTCTAACACTTAAAATAACAATAAAGAATTTAGTACATTTTGGTGCAATATCATAGTGTAAAATGAATACACCAGCACCATACATTACAATCATAATAACCAACAATGTTGACACCTAACCCTAACAGTGCCCATAAGTTTATTTAAAATTTAAAATAATTTGAAAGTTCTTAAGAACACAATCAAAATTGAAGATTATGCGAACTCTTGTAATCTTCAAAACAAGGCTATCTTCGTGTACAACAATGATCACAAGGATCCATACTTATTGGTAGGTATCATTCATCAAAATTATTAAAGAGAACTTTTTAGTTAACGCATTCACTGCCCAGCCTCGGAGGTGCGACCTGCAAAAGGGCGCGCCGCCGCCGCCGCCCCGCGCGCCGTGCGCCGTCGGTCGCCTAACGGCGGCGATGGAGGCGAACATGTATCTCATGGGCCATCTAAGTGACGCATTTACTGCCCAGTCTTAGCGGTGCGATCCGCAGGGGCGCGCCGCCGCCGCCTTACGGCGATGGAGATGGACATGTGTTGCGTGGGCCATAAAAGTGTTATTTATATTATATCGCATTCACTGCCCAGCCTCGGTGGTGCGACCCGCAGGGACGCGCCGCAGCCGTCTCACGGCGCGATGGACCTGGACATGTGAGTCGTGGGCCATGAAAGTATTAAGGTTTCGACTAGAATCTACAGTTCAGTCTCATATTTAGATGATAGTAGCCAACTAAGAAAAATGCTTTAGTAACAATTTACTGAAACAATATAACGATTTAATTATTATAAACAAAATACACTTGCACCTAAACAAACATGAAAGCTGCAAGTTTTAAGGCTTCATGTCTAATACCTCATCAGACATATTGAGTTTAGCCTTACCTGAAGAAAAACGTGAACCATTATACAGTTGTCACAAAAATATTTGAAATTACCACGATCCGAGTTTTGCACAAATTTTACACAATGGTTTTGAAGACAAAAAAAAAAAAAAAAAAATCGCGCTTCAAAATAATATTAATGGCCATCATTATAAAACAATAATAATATTCAACTGATAACAGACAAAAATACGATTTATGCTGGTGACAGGATGGATAATATTATAAAGACTAAGAAATCCTTAATTTCTAACACCTATGCCCATAAAATGTTTACTGTTGACTATCGGGGTGCTGCTTGCACTGGCATGGGCGCAAATGGTCACTGGAAAGAATGGGACCTACAATTTCACATTAATAACTTATAACAAGCGGTTTTTTTAGGCCCTAAGAGTATGCCCATAATATTGCGCAAAACTGATGCTTACAGTTAAGACTACGGCAATAAGCTAATAGAATAGAAATGGGAAAAATTAACCCAGACACTGAATTAGAACGAAACTCACACGACTGTATTAACTTTGGTAGTTCACTCAGTACATCACTTTGGTCTACCTTACATTGATCGTAGCGCATCTCGCTCCAACGCCAAATGTGACACTTTTGTTGAATGGAACCCCGATTCGGTTTTCACGTTTACTGTTTTCGCCTTTCTCAAATTATTCTAAAGTGTTTACCAAAATTAATAACGAACAATCAACAGGAATGATTGTAATCCCTAACTAGCCTTCTCAGGCTTAGTTCCCTCTAGTGAATCGATGGTATCCAAAATCACATACTTATACAAAGTTTTCATAGACTTAGAGACCCTTAGAGGGCTGCGATTGTCTACGGGAAGCGTTTTCACTGCGACCTGTTTCTCAGAAATCACTATAATCGTAGTCATAAAATTTATATGTCATGATTGCTTCCTTTTCTGAAGGACCTTAAAACACTAGTTATAAGAAGGTTATAAGCTATGGTGGAATTATTGTCAGCAAAGTAACATTATTGATTATATCGATTATTTAAATGCCCCAATCATAGCTGTGGTAGAAGTATATTTTAACAGAGCAATTCCAAAAAGGTGATTTATAATATTGTTCACTTAGTATGTAGTCAAGTCACCGATCGGCTCCTTTTAGACCACAAAATTGGTTCTGACGAACACATTACCTCGCCTCTTATAAGGAGTTTATACTCGTAAGCAGCGGCCGAGTGTACCTTAATACAGTTTTGCAAGGGACCCTTAAACAGTTCTAGATTTCATCAATAATTGATATCCTTATGATTTTTCTTTGGATAAATTAACTAAAAAATTAGCGTTATTAAATTGTTATATACCTCTATATATCAGCATTATTATAAACCTCTGCAGCAGCTCGCGAGCAACCAAATATGACTATACTTACCACATTTAAAAAAAAAAAAAAAAAAATGTTTACTAGATTATAATGATGTCTGCCCCGAGTAACTTATGAAGTGAAATTAGTAGTAATTTATTGATCACCGATTAACGTCGGCATAAGCGAGCATAGTCGCAAAGTAATGCTCGGTACATTGTTACAAGAGCAAGCGGAATCGGGGCGTTGCATCTTTCGGCGCACATTGCAGCGGCATGCTGCACCGTCGAGCGCACACGCCGCTGGCCTTTCCATCGAGGAAGGCACAGAACTGGCTAGAAACAGAGCTCGCAAGCCTTTGCCCAAATTATAACCATCCAATTTCATCGGAAATTTTTTGCTAGGTCGGCCGATATACAATGGTAACAGAGACTTCATGCATAAGAAGTTATGATTGTATTGACTGATAAGAAGTTGAGTACTTACATCATTATTTTTCTTTAATATTTTGTGTTATAGTTATCGACATACTCGTACGATAATAATCTAAAAACACCTATTTGTTTTATATTTATAAAATCTGCTACAAATTAAGCAGAAAAGATAACTGCTCTGAAATACCAAACACTCAAGCAGATAGTTAGACTCTAAACATCTACCTGTGTAAAATTATCTTCTACTAATGGAACTATGAAATATAATAGGTGATTAAAAGAACTTAACAAGTGAAGTTCAATCTCTATTATATGAATAAGTTCCATTAGTAGAAGATACAAGAACCCACCCACCACATCCCAGCTCAAGTTTTGGTTGCTATCCTCTAAAAAGAATGACATTCTGCTGGCGTGGTAGGGTTGGGACGGGTTGTTTTAGTGTTGTGCATCGATTTAAATCGATTCTCTGAAACGTGCGTGCTACCGAATGGATCAAGTAACTACCTGTGTAAAATTATCTTCTACTAATGGAACTTATTCATATAATAGAGATTGAACTTCACTTGTTAAGTTCTTTTAATCACCTATTTTATTCCACTCAGAGGTTTTCTATGTTTTGTATTTAATGTAGTACGAAACAAAGTAATTAAACATAATTATTATTTGGGCCATTAATTATAAACGATTGTACTAATAACCACGAGTACATGGGCTGAAATTAATACTTCCAAAAAATTGTTTATCTGCTACATACCACACTACAATCCGTTATGCTAAATGAGAGTAAAATAACTAGGGAATGATTAAGAAGTGTTTTTTCTCAATTAAATATACTATGCTTATTCAATAACGGCTAAATACAAAACCTAAGCCAATCGAAACACTTATAAGCTTCATAAACACACTCAAACAACAATAACACGGAGTATCTCGAAGTGTTTTGGGTCCGAAATAAAGTTTGTCCAAACATTTAACTAGTTTGGGCTTGAAGCAAACAAATCTAGAGTGCCCTGGCGCAGCCAGGACTGGTCTAACTTCTTCGTTACGAATTCAAATATCCCTTGGAAAATATTTGTTTTCAGACCTGAGAGACGAGGTTTTGTATAACTTTTGCAGAGATAAATATCTATAGACTTAAGAAAGCTTTTTAGCTTATATTTAAATTTGTATTCTTACAATAGGTGCATTAAAATCGGTTCTGAAAAACCAACCTTGTTCAGCAACTCCTGTCACCCGCTTTCTACACATTTTTTTAAAGTAACCGACACTCAAATCAGTTGCAAATTGTAAATGTGTTGTCTACTAACCACTCCTCGTTTATTCTGCTAAAACGTGTAACACATACGATAACACTTCTGTACCACGAGACAAATCTTTAAACAATGCACGCCGACGCATCCCCTACCGCTAGAACAACAATAGCCACTCGTAATTCACTCCCAAAGGCTTCGCACGGTCACAGCTTACTGTAATCCTGAAGCTCGCTTTTTAACATAACCGAGCTGGTAAAATGTTCGAAAATGGCCTTGAAGATATCACTGCAAATAATAAAACTACATCATACGTTTATTTTTAACCATGTTAAAACCACAGAATAACGATTATTACGTTGCGCTAAATAATTTTTCGTCACATTTCTGTTACCCGTGCCACACCCGTGCGTTGTCAAACGGGATAGAACCTCGTCAAATTAAATTTCCTACCGTGCTTGTGTTAGTTCGAAATGGTTCCATCGCATTCTGATCGCAAGTGAAATTTTATATTTTAGATTATGTTATATTTTGAATGGAATGTGCAACGCCTTGTAGCTACGACGTAGCACTGGTAGTGGGTAAGTCTACAGCGTAGGCCAGCGCTACGGCGTAGCCATGTGCTACGAGGCGTAGCAGCTGTAGCAATTTCATATTATGAATTATGGTTTCATATGGTGCGAAGGTAGATTATTCTCAATTATAACACTTTCTGTGTATTGAATAATTCACAGACAAATTACGTCAGTAGTATGTAATTTTTTCAAAAAACTCTAACATCAATAACATAAATAGTACACTTCGATTCGGTCAAAGAGTGTTAAAAATTATGGATTATGTAAGAAAATTGTTTTCGGATTTTATGCGTTTTGCACGTATTCTATTTGTGCACGAGCGTTTCTCTTTAAGCTATGAACCAGTTGAGAGGCCAAACGGAATCACTGAGCCAAATAGCAAATGAAGCTTCGATCGGTAATATCCAGTTCCAGTTAAAATTCACAGGAGTTGAAGCTTTTACATCTGTTTTCAGCCACTTTGATTTACTGAAATAGTAGTTATACTCAGAATTTCGAGAAGGTTTTGATTCTAAGTGCGTTGGGTGGGGAAATATGAATGCAGTTCGTCAGCTTTAAAAAAGAACTTTAGGGTCTGGTGGTCCGTCCTCAACGGAGTCGGCCTAAAACGCCGCGGTAGGTCTTAAAATGTTCCCGTGGTTCGGCGAAACTGTGGAACTCTTTCGCCAGTTACACCAGAGAGGTTTTAGTAGGTAGTACGTCTTTCTCAGGGTGTCGAGTCCCACACATAATTCTGGTTTACGAATAATAGTATGGGGGGACCCATACTATTATTCGTAAACGAATTTCGTCGGCGAATAAAAAATAGTATTTTGAGTAATGGCGAGCTAGCTTTGGTTTTTTGCTTATCACCTGTTTCAATTCGAACGTCAATTGTGATGCCTCGGTCAACATGTGCTCGGACCTTTTTATCTATACAGGGTGCCACGGAAAGGGTGAACAGAGCCGAAAGGGGGAGATTCTGGACCCCGAGACACAGAGAGATACAAAATATTTCACAAATGTATTTTGCTTGTTTTTTCAGCAGAACCAGAATTTTGTCATTCAATTACTTTAAAAAAATAAAACGCCAAGTGCGAGTCAAACTCGCGCACTGAGGGTTCCGTTAAATTGTAGGACCTTGTTTCTTGCCAAATATTATGATTCTAGATCAACATGTACTTCATGTTGATCTAGTATGTAGTAGAGTAGGTAATAGTAGTAGGTACCCTATATATTTTGGTCGAGGGAGAGAATCAAAACTTTTTTTTTTATAATAAGCCTCAAATTTTCAGTTTTACTATTTTTATCGTTATTTGTGCTATAAGAACTTGCTTTTTGCCAAGTTTTATGATTCTACGTCAACGGGAAGTACCCTATAGGTTTTGGTCCATGGCGAGCATTAAAAGTTTTTTTTTGTGAATTAATTACAAATTTATGTTTTTCGAATTTTTCCCTTTACTTGTGCTATAAGACCTTACTGCTCACCAAATTTCATGATTCTAGGTCTACGGGAAATACCCTAAAGGTTTTGGGTGCATGTGATTCCTATGGAAATTAAAAAAAATTCGGACATAAACGGCTGTAACCTTTGAATGCGTTGACTTAGAAGCTTAATTTATATCACGGCTTCAAGAGGTTACGGACTTGAGTATTCGACGTTAATTTCAACTCGATACGTCCACGCGTTCCTGAGAAAAGAGTGTTGACAGACGGACAGACAGACAGACGGACAACAAAGTGATCCTATAACGGTTCCCTTTTTTCCTTTTGAGGTACGGAATCTTAAAATGTAAAATACTTTGAGATATCAAACAAATAATAACATTGTAAGAATACAAGTAAAAGAACACGAAAATTAATGAAAAAACAACTCCAACCTTTTGAAAAATAATGATAATAGTGTTTAAAATTCAAAAAATCCTAGAATTAACGTTGACTCCCACAATGTCCAAAATCACCCCTTTTCGGCTTAGTAGGTACACCTTTTCCGTGGCACCCTGTATACTTACATAAAATACAATACGTATGGTTAAGTACATTCCTACTTTTATATCTAGAAGACAATTTCTCTTAGTTTCTAGCAGACACCAAAACATTTGTCATAACAAAAAACTTTTACGTAAGTTCATATCGAGAAACTAAAGTTACAGGTTTGTGGTAATCACGCCAGACAAGTTTCAAAAGCAAAATAAAGTTTACGGTCGCTATAATACGATCGCTGAATTATAGAATAATTAATTATGAATTCATAAATAAAGAATTTAGCTTTGTGGTGCCGGCTTAGAATTTGCACCACCCCAATTCTTCCCACACCCGCGGGAAGAGTTGGTAGATATCCCATAGTCCGTAGAGGCAACTATGGGATATCTACCAGGGGCGGGCAGCAGCGCCCTGCTCAATAATTCTACCACCGAACTGCGATCCCCAACCCGCATGCCCAGCTTGGGGATTATGGGCATCAGTGGAAGGCCTGCGTCCGGTAGTGGACCAATACAGGCTTTTGATGAGATAAAGAAAGAGAAGTTTCATTAACCAACTTCAAAAAATCACAAAAGGATGAGGTTCTGTTTACGGCTGTATGTATATTTTATTAGTCAGTTAACCGCTGCGCGGGCGCCACTGTGGGAAACAAAAAAAATCACGCGTTTACTAACCGCAAACCAAATGTGGCAAGATGCGTTGATAAAATCAGTCATTGATAAAATTCGATAATGCGTGCGCTTGTGAAAGCTATGAGTAACATTATTTTGTGATTTCAGACTAGTGATTATACGTGCGCGTTTAATCGCAGTGCGTGCTTGGCCGTAGCCTGCTTGATCTTAGGATTCCTTTCATTCGTCTTTTCTTCCATGTGTCATTAAACTAAATTAGACTCCAATTTAAACTAGATGTCGGCACTTGGGGATTTGAAGTTTATAGTTTTTTAAAACATGTCAAATTATTTTTAAATAGGTTATGTTTCCAGTGGGGGTGGAGCGTCTGTCAATTTAAATGTATTCGTGGGTGTATCACTCATTTTATTTTTGTCACTAATTGGCTGCATTTTTATTACGAATAATAAATAATGCTGGACCATTCCCACAGCATTATCTAGCCCTAAGCTAAGCAGGGCTTGTGTTATGGGTACTAGATAACATATATACTTAATACAATACACTACAAAGATAGATATTTTTTATTATACAATGAAACACAAAAGAATAGGAACAAGATGAGTGACGAAATTAGTTTGAACACGCAGTGCAAGAATTTCTTTGAATATGGTCAAAGAAACTCGATCCCTCTTTCAATGCTATCTAACAATTTTTTGTGATGTGACAGTCATACTATTATTATTCAAGTTAGAATTTGTAGTATTTTCGAAGCCATGCGCAGCGCATGTTGGTAAAGGTCAATAAGTGACATTCTGAGCGATCCCAGTTCTGGCATTTTGTCCAGCGACACATTTTTGCTATTTCCACTGACCTCGCACACAAAAATATGGTAACAATAAATGCTGGACTTAACTTAGAATTAGATGCCAACTAAGATAATTTTGTGAATTCAAAATCCTGCTGATATAAACACTTACTCGTTAGTGCTTGAAATGATAAGTTGTAAAATTTGTTATGCAAAACATTTTTAAAAAGATAAACCTTAGGGTCCTTATGTACCTACTTATAATAATTTATTTTTAAAATACTTTAGCGCCGTTTCCAATTTGCCATTTGGGATATTTTCATAAAAGTTAATTTTCCATCGGTCGATGTTTAGAGGTGTAAAAAGAATAATATTAGAAACCATAAAAAAATATTGAACAAGACAGAACAAAAAGTTAGAACGTAAACTTACTTATAACATCTATAATCAATGCATTCGCAATCACAGTTTTTCTGTGACAGTAACCATCAAAAGAACCACTTTAGGACTGCTGTAAATCCTGAGCACACGCCATTATAAAGCGCTTTTTCAAATGTTGAAATACCATCGGTATAAAAATGTCTCCCTTGACATCGAGTAGGCATTGTCCCCTGCGAATGGATGGCTCGAGGCGTCAATATTCTACGTGACCGGTTGTGTCCCGTCCACGGAAACATGTGTCGGAAGTCAGGACTATCTATTTGCTCCTAGAATGGCGATGCTGTTGAATTATTCGTGTGCGTCGTAAACTATGCGATTACATCTAACGTCTTGCTTCAAGCGGCTAAGATTGATGGAACATTTCAGATTCTAACATGTTTTTAGGCAAATATTGTTGGAGCTATAAATCAAAACATGTACAATCTACTTACGATGTTTAATGGAGTTTCTTAGACTCCTACTAAAGTTATAATGTTGCAACCTTGAGCACAATGTCTTGAGTGTAAAATAAAACGGTTTATTACCGCGGTGATACCGGTTTATCACACGAGAGAGCTGCAACATTGTTTTTTCAGAGTAGGTTCTGAATCGACCTCTATCACTGGCTTTGCGAATTTCTCTTCTCACTAATGGATAAAAACGAGAATAGTGTGTTATTCCACCAAACGTCCATTTCAATTAATAATAACGTTTAATTGAAAATAGCGTACGACCGATGAAAACAGGATGAATGTGAAAATACTTTTTTCAGTTACACTCGAAAACGTTCCTTACAATTGTATTTCGTAATCTGCCAGTATTCACTCTCTCATACGAGGACTTCTAACATCGAGTAAAATCCAACATTTATACAACCTATGTTGCCTTCGAAATCATAAGTAGCATTTTCTTAAAATGTATGGTTTGTTCCAGCTTTAGGTCTGGAGCCGGACTTCCTGTATCCTCTGGAGAACGTGACCATAGCCCAGGGAAGGGACGCGATGTTCACATGTGTGGTCAATAACCTGGGAGGTTATAGGGTGAGTGGCGACTCCGCCACAGCCAGGGTGTGTATCCAACTGATTACTACAGCCTGCATAGAGCAGCACCCTTGCACTCTCCTAGATTGAGATCTATAATTCAATGAGATTTAAAAATAAACTTTCAGTCAGTTCCTTTGTCTAAAAATAAATCATATTCTAATATTAGAAGGAAAGAATACCAAGGAACAGTTCAGAAAGCTTAACGATGATAATACATTTAAATTATAAATCTGAATGATTGTTGAAATGTACAATTAAAACTATTTACTTATAATAAAAAAAACCCGTACTTACCCATTTTTAAGGCTTCTTGATGGTTGTAGGTTTCCTTGTTTTGGTTCCAATTATATAACATTTTAAATTAAATAAAACATGAATGTTGCTGAAATAAACAAATTCATGACCGCTTACAAAAAAATTATAGATCTCAACCAATAGACTTCTGCACTAACTTTCACACCTCCTAGCACACAATCTTCGCACTTCTTCAGCACTCTTTTGGAGCCAGCACCGATATACCTCTATCCTAGAATAGAGCACACAACTGTTTGCACTATAAACTGTAAGTTGGTCCACGATAGTTGTAGCTCCTAGATTACCGAGCACCACTTGCACTAGACACTACACTAGCACATTTAACTAAAACCCAAGAGCTCAACAAAAACAATTGAACAGCATAATCTGATCTTGGTTTTGAGTTATCTGCACACGGCACAACCTTCTAGTTAAACCTCTGTTCTTCAGAGCATGCAACGACTTCTGAAAGCACAATTTATTTAGCTTAGCACTCTGCACTTCCATTAATTTTATTTTGTTTCGAAGTTTAAAGACCGCAAAAGCCACTATGATCGAACTCTATTCAACCGAGAAATAAACGTTGCAGAACAGTCACTTTACGAAATTAAAATACAGCCGGAACAAACCCCCTTAGTCCCCGTTCAATCATCTCGAGAGGCACTGCTCAAACTGCCCCGAGACTTAATCTTCATGTGGCTTACTGCGTGTAGTCAGGACATTATACTTATTTGTATTCTTAGACTGTACCTAGTCATGGTTCTTCTTAAGACAAATACTAACGAGTATATATAAATAATAAATAAATAAATAAGTTTAAATAAATAATAAGTAATGCTGGACAATTCACACAGCATTATCTAGCCCCAAGGTAAGCAGAGCTTGTGTTATGGGTACTAGATAACTGATATACATAATAATATACGAGTACATAGATAGATATTTTTTATTATACATAAAAAACGACCAGAACACCCTGAACAAATATCTGCAGATCGTACAAATATTTGTCCCGAGGCGGGAATCGAACCCGCAACCTCCTGCGTCGCAGGCAGACCTTCGCCCACCGCGCCACAGAGGTCGTCGTATATATGATTTTAATTTATCTTTATTATAAATCGCATACGAGATCAATAATTCTAAATATACAAATAGTTTACTCCCATATTCGCCACTGATAACATTTGGACTCTGAAATCAGAATTGTGAAGTTAATTTTGTAAACTAAACAAGCCCGACTGAATACTATCCGCATCATTGCTTTTTAGTACACGGAAATAGTGTACACCCAGTTAGGTAGATATCTAATCTTACGTAGTCCCGTGGGCTCTTGAAAACAAGATACCAAACTATAAAGGAGATATAAATACGATTCCCGATCGCGAATCTATTCGTACAAGAAGCGAGATTCGATAATAGTCTCTTTGGGGCCGTTGGAGCAGGTCACTCCATTTCCTCCTCATACACTATCGACTCGATAGATATGTTTGCTCGCATCGACTAAGTAATCAAAATCATACAGGACTAATAATTCCGGAACGGGTATTTGAAGGTATTCCCTCGTGAGTTCTCGTAATATACGGAAACGTGGCATGAAAATATTTTACAGAAACTAGTATGAGAACAGACACACACTACTACAACTTTTACAAAACCACACAGTTATTTAAATTCATATTCAATTGTCGATATGCACCGCTGGTATGGATGAGTTGGAAAATTGGTAAAATATTCTTCTATATTCTTTGTCTTTCATTCGCGATGTACTTTCAAGATTGTTACTGAATTTTCAGAATGTATTTAAATCAGCCTTGAAATTGCATCGCTGATTTCAAAAGCTCTGCAACCGATCTTATTAAGATAAAATTTAAATAACGAAGAAAGAAAATACAGTTGTAGAGAAAAACAAAAGACCTTTCCTGTTCACCTATTATTTCTCCAAAACTATTGTAGATGTTTTGTGTCATTACACTCAGGCGGATTTATGAGGTGTTGAGTAAGCTCAAAGCTACCGTGAAATCTGTTATGAAAATAACTTAAATAATATTAATTTAAAGTCAAAACTTACCTTTAAACTATCAAACAAACTCAAGTTGAGATTATAGTTTACAGCAAGTGCAAACTGTTGTAACGTAACTTTCTTTTAATTAAAAACCATGTTAAAAACTTTTTTATATTCTTCCAAATATTTATTATGGTCAGAACTTTTTGTTAATTTCATAGAAACCGGCTGAGTGTACTGGATGCATTATTCTTCACTAAGCACCTATTATTTGATACGACTATTAGTGTTCTTGCACAAGCACTATACAACTGTAGTTTTACTGTAATTCTATAAATTGCACCTCTATTAGTGCACAATTTCTTGCAATTAAACTTTCCTTAGAACGAGCACCTACAATAAGATTATCCGAATAACATTCAATCATATTAAATGCCAATAAAATATTTATTACTTTGCCTATATTGATTAATCTTTGGCAATTCCACTACCTCGAGTCTTAAAACTTACAAAACGCAATAAACATTTCCTACGATAAAGTTTAATACCCTAACCATGTAGAAAGCATGAATGCCATATTTCTGTCAGTTATTTTTTGTACGCGCTATGCAGGAAATTAGGTCCTATTGCGACGTAGACGCTTTTGGTAAAGCGGGTGAAACGAGGGCGTTCGGCGCGCCATACCAGAGACCAGACGAAAATGTAATTAAAAATTCCATGAGCATTTTCCGCGCTCGCAACCAACAAGATAGTGTTGCGCTACCGAGGATCGTCGTCGTTACTGCCTCTCGGGAAGCATTCACTCGTAATTATTATCCTTAAACTTTTCCAGCAACATACGTGATCAGAGAAATTAACAGAAATGTGGCATTTTGCGATGTTATGCCAACTGTTTGTTCATTGTTTTATCCGTGTGCTTTTTGTTGGTGAATTGCATTCGTCGCGGATGCGGCACAGGTCGCCTGGATCAAGGCGGATACGAAGGCTATCCTGGCGATTCACGAGCACGTCATCACGAACAATGCCCGTCTAAGCGTCACACATAACGATTACAACACATGGACGCTCAACATTAGGGGCGTGAAGAGAGAAGACAGAGGACAATACATGTGCCAAGTGAACACTGATCCTATGAAAATGCAGGTAAAATATTCTATTTTAATGCTTTTAGACCTGCTATGTTTGGAATGTTCAATTTAGCGGTAGATAAATAAATATTCATGCGCACGAATATTATTTGTTTGAACTATTTTAGGTTTGTTAGTCCTATCATATTCTCATTTTATTTGTGGTTTTCATTTATTTAGCCAAAGTATCGAAAATTCTTGTAAATATCCGAAATATCGAAAACTCTTGGAACTTTTATGGGAAATAATCGAGATAACATTTACAAAGCTCACAAGTAGTTGCAGCCTTTATTAACTTCATTGGTTGCGGCAATAACAGTGCAGCGCCGCATGCGCTAGTGATCGGACGTGTCACGATGACTCATACGCCGAGTGCAATGGCCTCCAACGTCATAAAGTGTTCGACGTGTAATATAGTTATTTGTGAACTGCTAGCTTTTGTGCAATGTAAAGTTGACATAATGGATGAAGTGAGTCTTGTACAACTCTGTACATCTGCGTTCTCAACCGAGGACATAGAAGCCGCTAAAAATCTTCTCTTCGAGTCTGTCCCAACCCAGCTTAGAAGAATAACAAGAAAGAAAGATGGAAAAGCTGAACGAAACATGTACGACGTGATAGCCCTATTTAAACAAACGGATCCTGAGCTGGTTCCCATATTCGTGGCGAAGGAATTATGGAAACTTCCAGCCGTGACTTTGGATCACATTGACGTGTCGAGAACATTAAAGGAGATACAGCTTCTACGTAACGAAGTTAAAATCATCAAAGACTCGTTTGTCACTGCAAAAGAGCTAGGTGAGATCCGGAACGAGCTGGAAAACATCAAACAAGCCTCTATAGTGAACCATTTTGACCTGAATATAAACCGAAAAAGAGGCGGTGGTGGAATCGATAGCTTCTGTCTTGACAGCGGCCCGATGGGCCTACCGCACGTCGGCGAAATGGAGTCGATAAAGGATAGCTGTACTTCGCATCACAGTACACCAGCTGGTGATAGTGCGAAATCCCCTAGAGGAGCATACCTTTCCCCTACGAATCCTGCGATATGTCCGAATAAACCTGCATCGAATGTACCTACACCTAATCATAACCCCCGTGAACACGGTGCAAGCGCCACGAGCGGGACACACCGCATGATCAATGTGAGTGCGAGTGAGAGGGCAAATCAACAGCAAAACAGCCCGACTAGTGTTGGTGTGCGGCCCAAGCCAAGCACAGTAGCGGGAATTGTAAAAAGTGGTGGAGAATGGAAAAAGGAAATTTCCTCTGAAGAGTGGGTTACGGTGCAACGAAAGCGTCTGCGTAATCGTCTGATGGGATCGAAAGGGAGTGCACAACCGGATGTCAATTTCAAGGCCGCCGATATTAATGTGCCAGTCTTCATTAACAACGTTAATAAAGCGACGACGGAGAAAGACATTATTCACTACATAAAACAGAAAACATCTGTGGCAGTCACCATTAGGAAGATTAATATGAAGACCCAGAAACGCTATGATGCCTACAAAATTTTTGTACCACACGACAAGCTGCCACTATTTATGGACGATAGTCTATGGCCGGAGGGTATACAATTTCGGAAGTTTATTTACTTCAATCGAAATATGTATGACAAAAATAGCGAGAACCAAGTTAGTGTGAATGACAGGAACCATGACAATTCGTAATGTATGGACAACCAAACAAGAATAACAACACTAAACTTGTGAGCTACAATTGCAAGAATGTGACACGATCAGCTGATTGTGTGCGAGCTCTATGCCGATCAGCTGATATCATTGCGCTACAAGAGACATGGTTGTATGCACACAATATACCGTTTCTTGCCACTATAGATCCCGAGTTCGATTTTTTTTGGCAAAACATCGATGGATACGAGTGTAGGGCTGCTGCGAGGAAGACCGTATGGCGGCGTTGCGTTGTTGTGGCGGAAAAGTGTCTTCAAAAATGTGTCTGTGATACAATGCAAGAGTGCGCGCATAGCTGCTATTAAAATAGTATTAACACAACGTACATTGTTATTGTTTTCGTTGCACATGCCTACTGACGCGGAAAACAATCTCTCGGAGTTTACGGAGTGTTTAAGTGAAGTAGCTGCGATCGTGGAGGACTGTAACGTCGACTCAGTGTTCATATTGGGGGACTTTAATGCAAAGCCTGGTGCACTGTTTGGCAATGAACTACGTGATTTTTGTGTCGAACAAGACTGGCGGTGTGCGGACATTGAGCTGCTGGGCCTGGAGTCGGACTCGTGTACGTTTGTGAGTGATGTTCATGGCACTACAAGCTGGTTAGATCATTGTTTAGTTTCCGAAGCAGCGTGGAGATCGGTTCGAGACGCTAGGATTCACTATGATGTCAACTGGTCCGATCACTTTCCTCTAGAAATAACTTGTAATCTGGATGTACTAAGAACAAAATGTAGTAGCAGTAACATAGAACGTAACACAGTGATATGGGGGGATAGGAATCTTGAACAGATTGAAAATTATCAAGTGTACTGTAATAATAAATTAAGAAACATACACTTTCCATCAGAATTTCAGGAATGTAGTGATAGACTTTGTACTAACTTAGAACATAGGACAATAATTAATGAAATGTATGCTAATATTGTTAACATTCTTAGAACTGGGGCTAGTCATAGCTTTGGTAGGGTAACTCCAATCAGGAAAAAGCAGGTGATAGGGTGGAACAAACATGTAAAACAAGCACATGCGGATGCTCGACTTGGGTTTCAGAACTGGGTTCTGTTCGGTAAACCAAAGACCGGGGACTTGTATGATGTGATGACAACAACTAGGAAAACATTTAAACAAAAACTAAAATGGTGTCAGGAACATTCTGAACAAATAAAAATGGATATATTAGCTAGTCATCACACCAATAAACAGTTTGGTAAATTTTGGAAGCAAACCAGTAAACTGAGTCCCAA
Organism: Eupithecia subfuscata; assembly: GCA_963564075.1. Classification (NCBI taxonomy): domain Eukaryota; kingdom Metazoa; phylum Arthropoda; class Insecta; order Lepidoptera; family Geometridae; genus Eupithecia; species Eupithecia subfuscata. Next base: position 7,974,130 of record OY751098.1, read on the forward strand.
GTCCGGTTTTCCTGTTAGTGTGGCGGGTGTTAGCGAAACAGCAGAGATAGCGCGCCTGTTCAAAAACCATTTCAGGGTGCAATCGCCCCTTGCAACGCCGCAGAATGCTGAGCCTCGGGTCGATGGATCACCGGGTGGGTTGCATGTGTTCACTGCTAAGGAAGTGTCGGCGGTACTGAAAGGTATGAAGAAAGGCAAGTCTCCAGGCCACGACTCCATTAGTATTGAGCACCTGCGATTTGCTGGGGTACATCTGCCTGGAGTGCTGGCCATGCTGTTCTCGCTGTGTGTTGTGCATGCCTACCTGCCTGATGATATGATGAAGACCGTGGTTGTGCCATTAGTTAAGAATCGGACTGGAGATGTGTCGGATATAGGTAACTATAGGCCCATCTCGTTGGCTACTACTATAGCTAAAGTGCTGGATTGTATGCTTGACACACAGCTACAGAAACATCTTGTGCTGCATGACGCTCAGTTCGGATTTCGATCAGGGCTCTCTACAGAAATGGCAGTGCTGTGTCTCAAGCATACAGTCCGGTACTACACGGATAGGAAGACGCCTGTGTACGCGTGCTTCCTAGACCTATCAAAAGCTTTCGATTTGGTCTCCTATAGTGTCCTGTGGAAGAAGCTCTCAGAAGACACAACGATGCCCGCTGAACTCATTGAGCTGTTCAAATATTGGTACGGTCATCAGAGCAATGTTGTCAGGTGGGCAGGCTCGCTATCCGAGCCGTACGGGTTGGAATGCGGGGTGAGGCAGGGGGGGTTGACCTCTCCTCGGCTTTTCAGCCTGTACGTAGATCGGCTGATCGGTGAGCTCAGTGGCGCCATGGTGGGCTGCTCCGTTGGTGGAAAAATGGTTAATAACATTAGCTATGCTGATGACATGGTGTTACTGAGCCCGTCAATCAGCGCCCTCCGGAAGCTGGTAGGCATATGTGAGCGGTATGCGGTGACACATGGCCTCAGGTACAACTCTACAAAGAGCGAGCTACTGGTCTTTAAAGCGGGAACTAAGTACTATCCACACGTGCCACCCGTCTCACTGGATGGCACCGTGCTCAAACAAGTGCCGCACTTTAAGTACCTGGGGCACTGGGTCACCGATACCCTCAAGGACGACATGGACATGGAGAGGGAGAGAAGGGCGTTGGCTGTGAGGAGTAACATGTTGATCCGTAGGTTTGCAAAATGCTCCGAAAAGGTGAAAATCACATTGTTCAGGGCCTTCTGCCAATCGTTTTACACCTGCAGCCTGTGGATCAACGTTACTCGAGCGGCGTACAACGCACTCCGTGTACAATATAATAACGCGTTCCGGATGCTGGTGGGGCTGCCGCGCTACTGCAGCGCATCAGGTATGTTCGCAGAGGCGCGAGTGGATGGTTTTCACGCCATCATGCGCAAGCGTGTCGCCTCCTTGATGCGGCGGGTGCGCGACAGCCCCAACAGCCTCCTGGTCACAATAGCTGAGCGGGTGGATGGCCCTATACTCAGACACTGGACCGAGACGCATGTGCTGCCCTGTAACGCAATGCGTTGTGCAAAATAAAATATAATTAAAATTATTATTATTCAGTAGGTTAATATTTATTCATTTGTTGACATTTACATACATAAATTGATTTGAATTGTTTAATATTATGACATTTACATACTTGAATTTAATCTAGTTAGAGTTAGTGATTTTAATTTAATTTTGTACCTACCTAATGATAATTTATTGAGTGTATTCTGGTTTTTATGTGACATGAATTATTATTGAAATTTCTTTTTATGGTAACTAACATAGTATATAGGTATTTGTACTAACATTTATGGTGAACAACCGAAATAAATGATTTGAATTTGAATAAAAATTAAGACTATTAAAATTCCAGACAGCCTTTCTGGAAGTGGTGATCCCCCCAGACATCATCTACGAAGAGACGTCTGGAGACATGATGGTTCCGGAAGGTGGTTCAGCGAAGCTGGTGTGCAAGGCACGAGGGTTCCCTCCGCCAAAAATACTGTGGCGCAGGGAGGATGGCAGCGACATCATATCAAGGGGAGGACCACAGGGAAAGCAAAAAGGTAGGACCAAATTCATCTACAATCAAGCAGAATATCATCATGATTGCTATTTTTGAATAACCCAAGCGCCAAAATTTAATTACTGGCTTTTTTATTTATGTGTGGGTTGAAACGAAAATCTTAAAAACAGCCGGTGAAAAATGAAACAATTATTATAACTTTTGGCTTATGGTGCGAAAAATTTGGTGCGAAACAGCGCTACACCATTTTTAATACATGCAAAAACTATTGTTTGACGAAGAGCGAGTTAATTGCAAAACCTAGTTTTGGTTGGTAGAACATCAACGTTTCATGTTTCATGTTTCGTGGATTCTTTATGATACTAAATCTATTTGTAAAGTCCCGAATTCCTAATTGTATACAAATGGTCCTCAAATAGTGAAATAAAATCCAGTAAACGCTATTACCTAAGGTCATTACCGTTTGCGTGCCTATTTAGAATTATTCACGCCAATGAAATGCAGCATAAACTCAGGTTAGCCGCGATAACTCTAATTTATCAGATAAAAACCACGGGTTTCCTTATGTGCTGCAAAATGAAGGGAAATTAATGGTGCCAAGTCGTTTACGTATAAACAAATTCAAAGTTGTACCTACATACAATCTTTGAAAAATAAAAGAATCTGCCTAAGCGGTTTGTAAAAACTATTTCTATTTCTAAAACTTTAATACCAGCTGACTCAAAACATTATGTACCTATGTAGGTGAAGATGAAGGACCTGGATCAAGAATACATTCTAGGGTACTTTTTCATCTATTCATTTTTCTATACCCCCCAATGTTAGATTTTCCCCTGATTCGAAGGCACCAGCACGGCGCCTGCGCCGGCAGCCAGAAAAGCAAAAATGTATGAAACCATTTTGCTACATTTTTGATACACTATTGCTAACGTCAGTGCCGGCAGCTAGAGGAACAACGCACCACATATATCTAGCTTTAAATCGGGGTGTTCAAAACAACTATCCTATCAATATCGTAAATCTTCATAATCATAACACTGCTCGTATAAATGATTCCGCTAACAAGCAACGCATGGAAATGCATGCTGGTGAAGTGTGCCTCATATAACTTGTGCGAGTCCGACCCTTCTCAAACTGTAGAGCTCAAACTGGAAGGCTTACCCTAACCCAGTTTCTACTCACACTAAACTATTTTAGATTAAAATGTCGTTGTAATAGATTGCTTTGTCAAGCGAATGCGTGAATTGTTTTATTAATGTGTTTGGGACTTTGCAAGGCGCTGCAATGTTAATTTGTAAGCGTATGCTGTTTAAATTTAGCCTACACTTAAAACATCGTATTTAATTGCATTCAAAGGCATTTAAATAAAAAAATTGTCTTATTAAAAATGTCATATATGTATACGCGTCTTAAAAACATTGGTAAAAGCATGATTTGTTCAAAATACAGTGATCTTCAATTCATATTCGCAGACCACTCAAAAACATTAGCGATAGAGAACAGAAACCACATTACAAAATAAATCAGCGAATAAAATATTCACTATTGAATGTTCGCAGTAAATCACACCGCAGCACCTCGGCAACTCCCATTACCATTCACACCGCCCTTCCTAATCCCGCCGGATTACAATCTCGAGACGGTCCGAGAATAATTACTTACTCATCTCTACACTCGCCCATAAGACGGATAAAGGGTTAAAAGAATCAAGCGACACAAATATCACACGAACCACCTTTATTTTATTTCGGAACATGCAAAAATCTATCAAATAAATGGATTCCCAATTTTAGCAGACTCGATGGCCAATCCCATTTATCAAATTGGAAATGGTGAGTATTTTTGAATTGCCGACGTTCAAACACAAATACTATCAACTGAGCTGCGCGGACACAAAAATTATACAAGCAAAGGGAATTCGTGACGAGTGGCAATTGGAAACTGTACTGACGGGTGATTAATCAGCAGGTCCCACTTAACCCTACCACTGTTCAGTCCTTCTCTTGCCATCAGTCAATTCATTAGACTAACAAAGTACCACCATAATGACTTTCACAACGAGGCAAGCATTTCAATACACCTAACTAAGATTCGAGCGCAGCAGAATGTTTGGGGTAATGTTAGCTCGTACATTTTCCATGCCTTCGAAAGCTAGAAGAAATTCTGAGGGAATAAAAGTTAATTAAGATTTACTTTTATTCCCTCAGAATTTCCGGGAAGTACTCGTAAGTACTAAGGTACCTACTTCCCAAATCTAGACACTCCCGTATCTCTGTGACTATGTAACTCATCCATCACTGATATGAGAGTTTAAATTTAATAAAAGGTATTTAGAGCTACTAACACGTGTGACGCGAAAAAAAGCAAAAGCATAACTAAGTAATGCAGTAAATAGGTACACCTTTAGCAAGGTGAAACCTCACCTCGACCAATTTCAAATTAAGTAGCATCAATAACAATCATCAATTTGAGTATAAGAAGTCTAATTAAAGAAGCCGTTACAAGTTACCTCCATAAATCTGGGCAGGGAACAATACAGGCTATCCATTACTGAAGCCAATGTTTCTTCTGAATATTCCAATGAGGAAAGTTTCGCCAGAAACAAACATAGTTATTAATAAGTGCTTGTCACTTTGCAATTGTTTAACTTGAGTAAATTGCTTTTGAATAATTTGGCGTGTTTTAAAAAACGATAAACCGACTTCAAATTCCTCTAGTGGCGACATCTAGTTATAATTCGAGAATAATTTGTTTTGATGACACATCCAGGTATACCCTATCCAATAAATAAAGGATTATCGAAATCGGACTACTCTGTAAATAATGATGCGTGGTCAAACATAAAAAAAAATATACGCGTCGACTGAGAACCTCCTCCGTTTTTCGTCGGTTGAAAAGTGAAAAGGACTGTTCATAATTTTTTCATGCCATGTGGCTCAGCAACCTAACGTGGATGCGAAACGTCTTGCTTTTAGATCTGAAATTGGCCTGTAAAGCATTTGTATTTCAAACATAAAAGCCGATTTAAATAGTCTTCTAAAATACAGTCAATAACAGCAACATTTGACCGTAACTCCACGGTAAATCCAAGTACAAAATGGCTATTATGACAAAACAACAATATAATGACGACAGAAAACAGTATAACAAAGGGGCATTATTCAAAATCTGCCCTTTATTGTTCCGCATAAAACATGTGAGCTGTGACAACGGTACATGTACTTATTTATTCCATAGAAATTATGCAGATAAGCGAATGAATGGAAACTTAGTCGTAGATGCAAATTAACTCTATTCGACGCTTTTCATCTACTCAAAGTTTGAAATAGATACGAGTTGAATCTAACTGGTTTAGTCGGGGCTTGTTAATAACCATTATGGAGTTGGATTGACTAACGGGTCTGTATCAGGGAAGCTGAAGAGGATCATTACTTAATAGCGCTCATTGATTGCTTTGAGCTTGCATACCAACTGTTTTCTAACAGCAACATTGCATAATTGTTACGAGTTATTTTTTTTCTTGATTTAATGATAAGTTTTTTCGACATGGTAATGGAAAAATGAATTTCTTGGTCGTTATTTACAACTTGGTACAACAATAAAATACTCAATTACTTGATCATAAAATTGACACTTTAAATTATATCTCACAAAAAATCCAATTAGAAGCCCAACGACTTCACGACGCGGTCAAATTCATAATTAAAAGCATGGCTTGGGAACCAGATCCGATAGGAAAATGTTGCTTTTCCATTATACTTGAGAGTACTTTCCTAAAGTAGACGGTAGATTTAGTTGTCTTTCGTAAACTTCGGTCTAAAATGTACGGGAAAGTCATTCCATGAAATTAATTTGAAGAAGTTTTAGGTAATTAGAAAATTATTTACTTTGAAACTGACTGACGTCAATCTTATTCTGGGAATGAATCAAATCGTAACGATAGGAGATCGATAACTATCTAATTAGTTTAACTAAGTTTTTAAAATAGACATGTTATTTCTTATCATGATTACATGATCAATTATAATAATAATAATAATGCGGCCGGTGATTCACCGTTTTGATAAATTTTATACCGTAGAATAGTTTCATAATAGGTATTTTAGTTTCTATAGTAAAAAATGTGATATATTAAAACGTTTATTTGTCTCTCACGAAGGTGTCAATAACAATAAAATGCACATGAGGCTTAACAGTAAAGTATTCCTCAAGTAAATTAATATCTAGTATTGAAAAGGTATTATACTTGACCTGCGATAAAATCCTGATTCCAATGTTTCTAAAGTAAACATACATGTTTCAGGCACCAACATTCAATATATTATTAGTTTATCTACGGCAAACCACCACCATGAGTCCATAAGTTCAAGCGACTCTTGACTTATGACACATCGACAGTTCAAGTTTATTCAACGGCCCGCGCGGAAGGTAAAACACGAATACGTGGAGTAGACATCATCTATGATTTTTTTTTAGTTTAAAGAATATTTCAACTACACATGCAATAGGTACATGTGTATTTAAAAATGAAGTTGAGCTACCTGCACTCTTTTGCGAACAACGTCAGATAGCACAACGGAATGATTCAAATCAACACCACTTAGAGTCGTCCTCACGCCGCTGGATGACGATGCTGATGCTCTGCGCCAAATACTCACCAGCCTTTGGGTCACGCGCAGAATCTAATCTTACTGCTTTGGATAAGGACATTTGTAGCAATGGACTGTCATTGATGCTGTGTGGATTGTCCAGCATTATTTATTTATCTTATTTTACGAGTGCTACGCCACGCTTGCAATTTGCTATGCCGCCGTAGACAGTTGTGCAGCAGCGAGGATTGTTATAATATAAACGTAAACAATAACGATGGTGATAGATTATGTTGGCTCTTTGATTTGAGCAATATTCTACTCAGGTGACAGAATTCTCTATTATTTAATAACTAATGGAAGTGTCATATTTTCCTGTAAATAAACGTGGTAAAAAATACAAATAAAATCTGCGTGATACGAACTTAGGTAATAAATCAAAACAGTTTCACGGCAGGCCCTCTCTACGGGTTTCAGTAGCCGGCAGTGTTTGCTAACGAAGCGTCGTCCAAGAGCTCTACACTTTAAACCATCACCCGCTTCCTTCGGAAAATATTGCCCCTTTTTATCCTCTTGTTTGAATAATGGCTGTAAACGTACTCCAGTGCCATTTGAAGGTGCCGGGGCTTCGGTTGAAACCACTAACGGGACTTGTTTGCCTAACCGTCAACTTTTACCAAGTGTTTCCTAACAGTAGCTGAAATGTAAAGTAAGCACTAGATCGGGGGTTGTTCAAACAATTCTACGCTTCATCATAAAAAATAATGTTACTTTTCGTTGCTGTTATTTTAAGTGTGAAAGTTAATGCGATTATTTTCTTGCTGAGTTGGGAATACTTTGATAAATATTTAATTTTTCGTTCTGTAGATGCTAATGAAGCATCGAGTGGCATGTATCAGCGTTCAAAATTTTATTATTGATGTGATAATTCGTTTCATAAAATTTTGTGCCAACAACATTATTCGTAATGATTTAACTGTTGACCTAGGCTAACTTAATTAGAACCTAGGTTTGCTTATAGCATTTTCTGAGTCCATAACATACTTGCATACCTACCCACAGAACACTGTTTGGTGACAGTTGCACTGAGTGAATGTCTCATCTCAACTACAATGTTTGGTTTTTGTTACAGTGACCTCACTAGAAGGGGACATAGTAAACCTGACGAAGGTGACCCGCTCAGAAATGGGAGCATATCTTTGTATCGCTGCGAATGGAGTGCCGCCCTCAGTCAGCAAGAGAATAATGCTGCATGTTCATTGTAAGTAACTCAAGCACTAAAAAAAGAGACCTGTTTCACGGTCATGTGCGCCTGGTAATTCTAAAATCATTCTGGCATAATATGGAAACATAATTCTGTAAATGGAATGTACAATCTATTCATATTTTCAATTACATGTACACGTTGAATGTACATTTCGGTTTAGAAACCCAAACAGAAGGAAGCACACATTATGATATGTTCACTTTGGTAGGTATCTAAAAATTAGAAATTATAGGTACCTATAGTTAAGGTAGATCGAAGTTTTACAGCTTAGCTAGATATTACAAAGTTCACGAACACGTAGGTGTACAAGTAACAGTGACCCAACCAAAGGTATAGGTGGTATTAAAGTAGGCGTAGGTAAGATAAATTTTCGTACGCATTGTAGGTAGATTTTTCGTCAAAGATCTCGCAAAGTTTTCCTCAAGTAAAGCCCATATTCAAATATCGCTCATCCAACATCAATAGCTCATTCCTACATACAGACCATTACCCACCATTAAGCGAAACCGGCGCTGAAACAAAAAGACGGTTAGCATGCCCGTCACGTATCAATTCAATCATCGATAAAGTCTACTCACCTGAGTAAAGCACCGACAAAAAGCATTTACCGAGCTCACTTATCAGAGGATCGCAAGGCTAATTTATAACCATAACCACAGTAAGTACAGTAGTAAGTAGGTACCTGTGTATTTTGCATTCGTAGCCAGTTTTGTATAGTAGGATCTTTATCAAAGTCTTGAAAAGTTTGTCAATGTTTAGCCAAAATTGACAAACTTTTCAAGACAACATTGACAAAAATTGCAAAATGGACTGCTTATAATAGTGATCAATGATTTATGTGTTAGCAAATAATTTTGAAAAAAAAAAACAAAATTAGACCGAATAAAACAAAGAATTTCTATTTCTACAGTCTGCAGTTAGCTCAGTTGTTTCAATTGTAAATACTAGTGTAATTTTCTTTGTGAATAAAGGCTTCTGCCATTGAAAAAAAAGTATTTCTATTGGGTATTTTTACCCTGTGATATTGCGGGCTTGCGTCTTTTGTTTTTGAGTACAAAAAACCTAGTCAAAATAGTATTTCAAGGGCGACATGCCAATGATCCATTCAGACAGAAACAATTGAGTCAATTTATAGCAAGCCATCCAAAAATTGCATTCATGTTACTTCAACGTTACGGATACGTTTATTTCACGTAATAAGCGTGTTACACAGTCGGTTAGTGAGGCAAGTGGGGTGCCAGCGGGACAGGCATGACTCGAACACGTAAGCAATTGGGAGATTTTCGTGTTATCACGTATCATCTACGGCGCGTGCCTTGCATCTTAAGAGGGCGTTCAGTGAAAGTTTCAGTGAATTTAGTTTCGGTTGAGAAATGGGGAGCTTAAGATGAATTCACTTAGCTGTATTAAAAAGTGAATCTAATGAAAGAGTACTGATAAAGACACATGATATTAATTAATTAACTATTGTAAGGATTTCAAATTATGCATCAACAATGCTTTAAATTAAAACTACGTAGTTAATTAATATAATAACTTATTGTGTTCTCAGCTGAGCTTAAATACGTTAATTACTCTGTCTCTGAAATTAAATAAATTAATAGCAGCAGCATAATCTATCCCCAAACAAAGCAGAGCTAAATCACTTGAAGGTACGAAAACAAAACTCTCCAATAATTATCTAAAACGTCGAGGGAATAAAGTGATAGGACTGGTATACTTTGAAAAGTAAAAGTCCTTAAACAAATTGCTGGCTAATCAGCAAAGGACATTTGACATGTAAGTTTGCAATGTTGTGTATCATGTTGCGCGCATATCTTCCTTGAAGGAAGGTTTCCATGTTTTATCGGTTCACTGGTTAAATCATGATAATGTATTTTTTCTCAGCAAAATGATACTACAAAAACAGTGTTATAATCTTTCAACGCCTCGGCACTCTGAAAAATTAAACTCTTATCAGTCGCGATCAGCCGTCGCCATTCAGTGCGCAGATTGCAATATCGGTACAGGAATATTATAGTGCGCACAACTACACGCCGTGCGTGCATAGGCAGGGACGGAGCCAGGGCATTTTGGTGTGCAAAAAAGCTTACTATAAAATATCAGATTATCTAAAGAATAAAAAATCTTGGGACGGGTTTTGCTCCAACTCGAAAAATAACAACTAACAGGCTAAAGGTTTCTTCGTCGCTTCTTTACTTTAGTCTACATATCGAAGCGACAGAAATCAAAAAATATCACTTTATTTCCGTGTCAGTGTTTTAGTTTTGTATTTTGACCTTTTCTAAGTGTACATTTATTGTATTTATGGAAATAAAGAGCTTTTGATTTTGATTTAGTTTTTTTGGAACACTAACGTTTAATTTTTCGTATATTTTTTTGGAATAAGACAACATACCTTCTTTATTTTTCGATTTTGGGAGTTCAGTTTTGATGACTCTTTTTTGATGATAAACTCTAAGAATATTAGAGTTTATCATCAAAAATGTTAGAGTTTATCAAAATGTTAGAGTTTATCATCAAAAAAGCGAGACTGGAAAAGTGCGTACTTTTGGCTCCTTTTCAACGTTCTATGTTGAAATGCGTGGATTCAAGGGGTATCTCCAGTCTAGCGTAACTTGACATTATAATAATAATAATAATAATAATGCTGGACAATTCACACAGCATTATCTAGCCCCAAGGTAAGCAGACATAAGTTTATATGACATTGGACATATAAACTCGGATCCCGCTTTGCTGCGCTTCCTGCGTTTGCGGGATTGAATTCCCTAGACATATCACACCAAAACGCACGGTTTTTAGAACCACACGATCTGTATAAAACCAATAAACTTCTGACGCGTCTCGACATTACACGATACAATAGTATGTAACAAGCTGTATACTTATGAATCGACATTTTGTTGGAACAAAGTATATAAATTTTTCTTTTTGGAAGTTATCTGTCAAAAAAGAGACCTGTAATAATTAAAGTCAGCTGAACTGAGTATGATCCAATTATTTGCTTTTTGTGAAACTACTTTCACTTCCCTTTGGTGCAACCCTGTTTGTATTTGTATCATTCCATTTGTATGGATAGCTTTATACAATTGGGGATTGGCTGATCAGTTCCGAAAATTCGGTTGCAATGTAAGCTTCTGTTATCTACTTTAATGATACTGCAACTAAGTTGGGAATGTGAACGCTATAGCGATATGGAAACACGTTATAGCTTTTAAATGCTATTAACTTTTTACTTTAATACTTTTTGGTTCCTACGCCTGAGGTATCTACCCAAAAGTGCCTAAAATTAAATGTTAGTTTTAGTCTCTTTGGGTTGGGCTTGTGCTGAATTCTATCACATTTTATCTTGAGTTTAAAAATACACTCGAATATTCTCGCTGTAAATTTATTTCAGTGGAGGCAATTTAATTATTAAATTTTACTGCTTTTTACAACCTATAAAGCCCATTTGCGTACCTTCCCATTTTAATGAACAATCCATCAATTTTTGAGTAAAAAAAGTAAATGTTAAAAACAATCTGAAAAGCTTTCAATCATGGAAAATGTCAGGTGTATCAGATTCGAATCATTGTATTATTTTATTAGACCCAACAATTATTTCAATAAAATTTGCATGTTCATACGGGATCGACCTAAACAATTAAAAAAACATTTTCGTAAATTAATCTACCACATTAGAAAAGTCACTATATTCTTGATTCCTGAATGTACTAGCATTTAAACAATTTTCTTTTATTCATCACGTAAAACTTGAAAGGCTTATTTGGTTCGGCCTCGTTTCAGTCCAATATAGTGTAAAAGTTTTTCGGAGCCAGCGTTAGCAGTGCAGGCGGTCTGAATGTGTTGTCCACTAGGTATTTGCATACTGTTATTGGCAGTTCCATGTAAACACTCGTCTGATTGGACGCTATATATTTATACGGGCACAGATCTGAGCTCTCTTCAAGCCCGCTTTGCATGATAAAATTTGTAGTAGGACATAGGTTTCCTTTATCATACAGACCACTTTGAATAACTATACGGTTCTTATCCAGCAGAATCCTTGCGAAAATATCAAAGGACTTTGAAAAGAGATCAAGCTTTACTAATGTTGAATAGCTGAGACAAGCGAAACGACTTCATTTCGTTAGTATTGACAAAGCTCTACGCCAGTTCAAGCAAATAAACCCAAACTCCACCTCATCAACGACGTGTTCAACTCATAAGTCATAACAGTAAAACAAACGACTCGACATCCTGACAACAGCCAAGAGAAATCCACTTCATAGGAAACGTAATTTGAAGCGAACAAACAAACTACTGCCTGCCATCTGAAACCCTTCCACTCAGTTTAATTACTTCACAAAGAATGCGTCGCGTTCGCTCGATGAGGAGACAAAATTAACGCTCTCAAATATTTAATTTAAATTTCCACCCCCCCGAAAACGAATGATAACAGCGAGCTACGAGTTGCCACCGCCCGAACGCATAAAAAGGCTTTTTTAGAACAGAAGTGAAGCAATTCATTCTTGGCAGTAAGTGCCCCGCAACGTGATGAGTTTCAACTTGATTCAAGACAGTGAATTAGTTGCGAGAAAAAATACTGCGAAAAACGTAGTGAATAAATCGTATTCGATTTGTGAAGATTCTAGTTTACCTTAATTAATTGCTGGATAATACTCTTGCTTCGATAGTAGGGATCTCACATTTTGTAAACGATTGTTTCCCTTGCTATAAAATGTTTGGAACTAGTTTTGCAACACCGAATTCCAAAGTCAACTGGAGTCAGGTAATAGCTACAAAACGCCAAGAAATCCAAAAGCGTGTGCGCCACTCGGTTAATCAAACTGTCACTTGAAGAATTCCGCGTGGAATCCTACCGAGAAAACTCGCCGTAACTTTTGATTGCTGTTAAGAATCCCAACCTACTTATAGGAACAGTTTGAGATTGCTTAATCACGTTCTTTTAGGGCCTCTGAAGGTGTGATTTGGTCAACTTTGTTTCTATAAAATAATAATTCTAAAACAGAACAGAAAACCAGGAATTAATAAAATTAACAATTCGTCGGTTCATTATGGCTCCTTTATTTGATAAAAGACGGTTCTCGTTGTTTCGCTGAGTTATTAATTAGAACAAAAAATCCGATCGTTCATATTTCGTTTCCTAAATTGGCCACTCAAACTCGTAAAAGCCGTCCGTCGGAACTTAACGACGGTCAAAGAGAATAACCGCAAATAAGCTCCGATCTTAGCTCGTGGTAGAAAATTCCTTTTTCCTTAATTCACCCGGAATGGGCATTTGAGGTGCGGGCGCGATTGTTTACATTTCAAATATAATCCGATCTTTAAAATAACAACTTGTCGATTTCATTTTAATGTCTTTTTGTGATTCACTTTGGGCTTTATTTAGACTGGTCCTGGTATATTACAAGACAAGTTTAATATCCACTACCAGATAACAAATCAAAACGATTCGCGCTACGTGAGTCCGATGGCAAGTCACGGCGACGCAGCGATCGACTCAAGTTTAATTGCTTCGAACAAGTCCAGTTCAGTTGATTCGAATAGTGCTCGGTGCTGACTATGGCACTTCATACAAAATTAGATTTGGTTGCACGTTAGTTCCAAAACATTCAGTTCAGAGGCAATGTTATTTCTGAAATTAATAATCCCTACCACAAAAAGCACGACTATTTCCTGTTTTCTATTTTATTTTTATAGTTATTATCTATTTATATACTTTGAAAAATATTAAAGCTAAGTTATGCAGCATTACATAATTTGGGCCCTTACTCAAGTTATTTAACTTCCAGCGTTTGCAGTGTGGAGTTGAAGTACTTACCAAGTTTTCAGAATATTCAAGGTAAACACCTGACAGTCGCAGAGTTTTCCGCAAGTGCATACACGAGAGGTTTGCGCAAACATACGCCAAAAGCACGTCAACTTGGGTTACGATAGCTACACTATCAGCTACCAATTATTTGTTCACGAGTTGCTAGTAAGTGAGCAAAATAAGTACCCACAGCTTAAACAGAATTATTCCTGTAGGATACCTTCAGTATAGATAGGTACTTTAATTTAATATGTAATTTGACCTTTTCTGAGTGTACAATTGTACATTTATTGTATTTATGGAAATAAAGACTTTTTTATTTAGTCTTTTGATTTTGTATCCCTTTGCTTTCTCTTAGGCATGTGTTCCACAGAGAGATATTCGCGCAATTATATTTTAATTGACGCTTTTGATAGAAGGTTTCGTTAAGGCGAATAGTAGGGTAGACAGTGGCGCCACTACATATTTAATTTTATAATTACGTTATACAAAGGAATTATCTGACCGTGCGTAGACGATATCTATCATAAGCTTTTTTTAAATGTATCGTTAATAGTTTTGTTTTGTGTTATTCAATCAAAAACCTTGTTTGGAGAGCTTGGTGGCCACCAATAGGAACTAAACTCTTGAAACAAGTATCTGCCTAAATAATACAGTACAAAACTATTAAAGATACAATTAAAAAACGCTTATGATAGATGTCGTCTACGGGCGGTCCGATTTTTTGATAATTCCTTTGTATAACGTAATTATAAAATTAAATATGTAGTGGCGCCACTGTCCACCCTACTATTCGCCTTAACTGACGTAAAATGTATGAAAACTAAGTTAGCCGGCGAAGATGCTTATTGTCAGATTATCTTTTGGTGAACATCAGCCTCTGCGTGAAGGAGAGTAGAAAAAACCTGATTATCCCCTTGGCGCCAACCACGAGACCGTGCTAGCTCAGAACTTCGTTTCCATCGTCCCATGAGAGCCTACTAAAATCCACATAGACCACGGTTACGTGAGAACAAACAACTGCACTATTTCAGGGAATTTCGCAATCTGTCAATCAAAGGATTTTATCGAATTGCTTTTGGAGTCAAATCAAAATTTATGTTTTGGTGACCGGAAGAGGGGAACAGATTTATATCTGTGTGTATAATGACGCTGTTTTCAATTAATTCGTTTGTGATTGAATTCGTCGAGAAATTATTCCTTAGTTTTTAATTTTAAATTCTCTGTGTCAAGGATAACTTACAGCACAACATTAGTTCGCATTTTACTCTTATTTGAATAAGCTGGTAAAATATTTCAGCAAGCATTTCATGCCAGATGCAAAGGCTTTGCGTGCCTATAGAAATACATTCTATGCAAGGCGCAAATAGGAAGTTATGTGAGCAAAAATTCTAGACTCGCTTTTGAACGTGCGGCGTGTGCTGTTTGTTTTCGCATTTTATAAAATACCATGCTGATAAACTTTGTGCTTTCAAAGCGAGACGAACATGTTTGGACCTTTGTAAAAAATCAAAAACTCTTTATTTCCTTAAAGAAAATAAATGTACACTTACCCATATTTAAATAGTTCTGACCTTACTTGGCACAAGGATGCAAAATACAATTCACTACAAATAATTTATGACACGACTAGATAGATTTCCGTTACCCCGCCAACGACTGTTTGTAGGCCATAGGTGTACTTCAAGGTATATTTGCTCATTTTTAGGATTCCGTACCTCAAGAGGAAAAAAGGAACTCTTGTAGGAGATCACTTTGTTGAACGTCTGTTTGTCTAAAGTTCCACCAAGTGTAACAAAGGGGAAAGTACCTATTTTATCTGTAAAGTCTATAAAAAAATTGGGTCCAACAGTTTGTATACGACTTTAGGTAGCTTCTCTGTCTAATTGCGTCCATGTCAGATCGATAGACAGGAAGGCGAAAGATTGTGTTTTTTGGATTTTTAGGGTTCCGTAGGTAGCTCAAAAGCAAAAAAGGAACCCTTATAGGATCACTTTGTTGTCCGTCTGTCTGTCTGTCCATCTGTCAACAATCTTTTCTCAGGAACGCGTAGACTTTTCGAGTTGAAATTAACGTGAAATACTCAAGTCCATAACCTTGTCTGGAGCCTCGAAATAAATAAAACTTTTAAGTCAACGCAATCAAAAGTTATAGCCCCTTATGCAAATATTTTGAAATTTTCAAAAAAATCACATGCACTCAAAACTTATAGGGCTACCTCCCGTAGACCTAGAACCATTAAATTTGGCAAGAAGCAAGGTCAGAAAAGGAAAAAATCCGAGAACCGTAAATTAGTATTTATTCAAGAAAAAATACCTTTGAATCTCGCCATAGACCATAACCTTTGTTGTACCTATCACCCGTTAACCTATAATCATAAAATTTGCCAAGAAACAAGGTCTTACAATTATAACCCTTAGTGGAACTCTTAGTGCGCGAGTCCGACTCGCACTTGACGTTTTATTTTGATCATCATCATCATCATCATCAGCCTATATTAGTCCATTGCTGGACATAGGCCTCCCCTAATGAGCGCCATAGCGCCCTGTCTTGCCGCATTCAGTATTATTAGTTTATTTTGATAGTAGACACTTAAATTTTATATTTTCAACAGTTCACCCTCTCGTGCAAGTGCCAAATCAACTGGTGGGCGCGCCGACCAGCACTGACGTAACTCTCCAGTGCCACGTTGAGGCCTCTCCAAAAGCCATCAACTACTGGACCAGAGAAAATGGTAAGAACTCTTCTCAAAATCAAGAAGGAGCATTGCACTAATGCTGTTGTGGCAACAATGCAATAAGCACCAAACGTCATTTATTTGATAGCTAACACAACAAAGGTAATACAAAATTAATGTACAGAGAAAACAAATTAAGTAATGTAAAAACGCCCAGTCACTGAATATTATTTGATCTATATTTAATTTTATAACAATGAAGCCGCAATAAGCAGAAAACAAGGCGGCGAATTCATGGTGTCCTATATATACCTATTAATTATTATCTTCTATATATTGTAATTCATTCCTCGCCATTATAAAACGCTTGTTGATACCCGAGGCAAAACAATTAAAGACATCCTGCAATAATAACGAACAAGAACAAAATTAAAAATTTTAAAAACCCCTGCCAGATTTTCATGAAACATGGCTAAGAACACTCGGGATAAAAATTATCTCTCTTTTTGCGTCGGGGGTTAAAAAATAAGTTGTCAAAGGACATAATGCATCTGTCTACGCATTCTTACCCCATCTCATGGCTGCTAGGAGACAAGATACAAAAAAGCTAGCTCTCATTATAATAGTCTACAACACTCGAAAGATCTTCACAGGAAACTTATAAACCTTATTAAGTTCCGAGCACGGAACTCGAGAACGGAATAAGCAACTAATTTCATTATTCATAAAGCACATTGAAAGCGTTAAGGCACTCATTAAATAGGCTGTTATTCATTTTTCTACTATCCTCTTTTGACGGGGTTTGCAGCAGAGACGGACTTAGGAAGTCTGAAGTCTAATTTGGGGGTGCAGGAGTATGCCACACCCTTTTATTCAGCCAGAAGGATAAAAACTTCAGTTTACTGGACACGCCCATACATGGTGTGCTAAGGCACATTATAATTATGTACCTACTACGGTATCGTGTTTTTTTGAAGTGAAAACTTCTTTAGCGGCGCTGAGCACTTTTTTTGTATGGGTAAAAACTTTCAAACTCGCGTCAGGGTCACGTGATGCTGATCGAAAAAGCGTAAGATCGTAAGATGTAAGTTTTCACTTCTGCCGGCACTCCCGGAGTGCTACCTTTTTTTATTTACACTTCAATGTGTGATTTTTAATATTTTCCTGTCTTATTTTTCAGCAATTACGCAAGCAAAGCCATTTCTTGTAATTATTGAGCCGTAAATAAATAAATATTACTGGACAATAATCCACACCGTAAAATCTAGCTGCAAACTAAGCAGAGCCAGAGCCGTGTTTGTGTGTTTTTTTATTTATTTCCAACATTTTAACGCTTTGAAATCGGTCTACAAATGGCACATACCTTGTGGATATACCTTCCACTCGCACTAAGCGGTTTTCCTCTATCTTCACCATTCGCACAGCTAAGGTTTGGAACACGCTGCCTGCTGCAGCTTTTCCGGTCAATTACACTCTTGAAGACAAGACATCGGTTAATGATGATAGGTTATATGTCTTGTAGACTTTCGTTCGTGATACTCGTACATTGTCGGCCACACCATCATTTTCCATTAGGTGAGATTGCGGTCAAACGAAGGTCAATCAATTATAATCATCGTCATCATGTTGGATTTTTCGGGATCTACTCCCGGCCTCCGTGTCGTATGATATCTTCCACCCAACGGTTTGATGGTCACCCTCGTCTTCGAGTGTCTGCTCTGGGTCTCCATTCCAGGACTTTCTTGGTCCAACGTGATGCATCCATTCAGGCGGTGTGTCGTGCCTAGCTCTACTTTTTAGCTTGGTTTTCATAACGTCCCTCACTTTCGTCTTGCTTCGAATCCAGTCATTGCTTTTTCGGTCGCGCAAAGCGATACCGAGCATTGCTCTCTCCATACCGCTCTGCGCTACCCTGAACTTCTCTGTGGATTTTTTCAATTATAATAAAGCCCTTAAACCAGCCCTGTTCGATGCTAGTGCCAGCTTACGACCCATGGCATTTTTATGGTGTATTTAAAAGAAAAATATGCGTTTGTTTCATGTCCGCTTTCATTCTACCAAGATTTATTTCTACATTGATTATGGCGCCAATTTTACTACCCTGTAATTACACAGACGATGACAGCGTAAAATATTAATGTTAGTTAATAATAGATTAACTGCTCGATAACATTTATCTAGAGACGTTAATTATGTCGCTGATTTAATAGATTAAAACCCTATTCAAAGGGCAGAGGGGTTACATGGTTTGTATTGTTATAGACTCAAACTATTCACAAGTAGACATAAGCAATTTCCACAAAATAAATAACAAGTGAGAAATTACCCACATATATAAAAACACGAACTAACTTATACAAATAAGGTTCTTAGCCTAACAAAACATTGGGTGGGGCGGGAACTCCATTATTTCTCATTAAAACCACCGACGCCCGCAGATGAGAGTTGCTTATTTAGTGCTCTAGTGACAGATGGACAAAAGTACTTGGGGATGAGGTGAACATACCTCACTTAAGCGTTTGTCACGAAAGACTTTCGCAAAACCGCTTTTATCAGACGAAGGATTAAGCATTTTCATGAATTTCGTTTTATTTAGCTTATTTTATTAACCCCGACAAAAACAGGATGTTATAAGTTTTCATAGTTGGGTGGCTGTGAGTCTGTGTGTTGTCTGTGGCATCATAGCACCCAAACGTAAAAATTAAACTAGGTTTTTGTTTGAAAGGTGAAAAGTATCGTCATTATTTTAAGATGGACGTTCATATGGAAGAGATGCACCCTGATCTTATAGTCGTGGGTCCAGAGGACCCAGGTTCCACTGGACCCACAACGTTATGGGTCGTGTCACGTGTATAAAACTAACGAATTTAATACGTAATGGATTAAATTAGTCAGTTTTACAAAAATCCCCATTATAAGACTACAAAAATCATAAAGGGAAAAACTTGAATACAAAAACACATTAGTTACGTTTTCTTTGAGCTCTTGCTTTTATTGGGACCTAAGCTGTGAATATTATCTGTTCTTACTGCTTAGTTTACATCTCATAAGAAAAAAATCCACATTTAGAGCTATGAAAGATTTCTTGGTGAAACATGCAACTAAATGAAGAAATGAAATAAAATATGTCTGGATAGTATTCGAGTTGGTTAGGGTTGTCATGGATTTTCTGGAATATTTACAACCACTTTAAGACAAAAGAAATGCAAAGGGTTAATGAATCAAGCACTTGCCCGCTCTAAACTGTCCGTTTTATGCAAGATGTGTTATAGTCATTTTTGATATCACTCTGTATGCTTTAAAATATTTTTCATACATTTGGATATCAATACGAGAAAATCTTATGTTTTGGCGTGGAGCAGTGACCCGAAGTAGATGTTGGCCTTCGACACCAGAGATGATAGGAAAATAATCAGAAATATAAGTTGCACACGGTCTGCCGAACACTATGTATTTTATGTAACTATTATGGTAACTGGGAGTAGGTGGGACCAATTGCAATAGTATCGCGACTTTTTTAACCCTGAACAGCCTCTTGGCTATCCATAAGAATTTTTTCAGTGTTAAAAAAGCCACCACACCCTTGGTTCCTTCCCCAGTTACCATATGGCAAACGGTCTGCCGAACACCCTGTTTTATAAATTGAATGTTTTAGTAAATAGTCTGACCATTCCATTAGAAGTAGCGATCTTTTTTACTCCACGTCCAACCTGATTAAAATTTCTCTAAATTTATCCTAAAAAATACATATAACCATTAAAATCCACTTTAGATTTTCAATCGTTAATCTACCGCACTCCATTTTTATTGAAAAAGTATACTGTCAGCTGATGGACTGTTATACCGATATCCAATTTATTTTGACTGCACTGTGGCCCTAAAACTCGTATGGTCACTTTTCGTATTAATGTCGTTCCGGATTTCAATTCCCGGCTGGAATGTACTGGCAACCATGACCACAGTGGCCGCGACATGTTTGGGTGGTGGCGACAAAACGAGCGAAACTTTTTAAACAAAAGCTCTCTGAAAAACCTTGAATGCGATTTGAAATCTAAAGGTTTATTGCTAATCAGGACCGCACCGCTGCCGCACAGGACAAAAATGTGGATTAAAAAATGTGCTTTAACTCGGAATAATAAGATGCATTTTATATTGATGGCATCAGTTATCAGACAGATCGCCGTTTAAAGCTTGAGGGAAGCGATTTTGTCATCGTAAAATGTATCTAAACAAATTAGCCCATATTTTAATGCTTATTTTTCTTTTGATGATGGGTGTTAGTGTAAACTACTGTATGAGAGATATTTTTTTTTAAAGTCTTTTATTTCTTCCAGAAAAATCTAGTTTACAAAGTTATTTTTTTATTTTTTAGGTATTGTGGCAAAGCCTATTCACAAAGAAAATTATACTAGTATTTACAATTTATTTGCAACAGTCGGCAGTTAGCTCAATTGTTTCAATTGTAAATACTAGTATAATTTTCTTTGTGAATAAGTATTTACAATTGAAACAATTGAGCTAACTGCAGACTGTTGCAAACAGTCTACAGGTAGCTCAGCTGATCCATATCAATACCAGTTGGAAGCGTCCCCAAGACGCTGGCTGTTAATTTAAAAGTTAATTAATTTTATTAGTATCAAATACTTTATTAATTAATAGTTTATTATTTTAAATTAGTAGTTACATGAGAGCTATATCGATCGTTTAAAAAACATTACGATCAGAAACAAATCAAACGATGACTTGAAACCACAGAACAAGGAAATTCCTGGGGGCTTTGAACCTAGGCGCATAGGTTCCAAGTCCCTTAGGATTTCCCAGCTCTATTTCATCTAGGTACCGCGAGAGCGAAACCACGGGCAGAGGCTGGTTTCGAATAAAATGGTTTATTCACATTTTAACAAAATATTACTTATCTTAAGTTCATTTAATTAATTAATTATTAATTAATTATTAATATATTTTTATTTTATTTTTTGGAGCTTCACTCATCTATGTCAACGTTTAGAAAAAAGGAGCATCCAGCTACAGGATTACTCAGGCGCATTAGAGTTCGCTGCTCGTGCCTGATTGGTTGATCGCCTGTGTGCGGCCCGAGCCATGCAGCGGACAGCGAGGTCACTGTGCTTGTGTGCGTGGCTGCCTACCGCATTAATTTCCGATGCTAGCTTAAAAAAATTCTAATTAAGTATTACGTAGAGAACTCTAGTGTCTAGATAAACCTATGTTAGGATTTAAGACGCTATTAACAAATTCTAACAACCTTGAAACAATAAATAAATATCTATAATCTATCTATCTATTCAACACTAGCAATCGCTGTTTCTGATATTGCGGTCCTGTTTATTTTCCAGGCTGGAATGAACTGGCAAGCGTAGCCACAGCTACGACATAATATGTGAGCCGTCTCGCTTGCGGTATAATACTAAACGAACAAAGTTTTTCGCAGTGCGGCCTTTAAACTTACACACTGGGGTGTATCAGAGTCAATCACTATGGGCACCTGCTAATATGCCGTTTATTGAGCAATCTTTTCTCTCTGGAAACTGATTGATTTGGCTAATAGATAGATTGTACAACGGGGTTGGACATCAGATGCTTTTTATCTCGAAACAACTCGCGTAAAGCCGCGAAATGGTTTCTGGTATTGCGGTCCCTGTTTATATTCCAGGCTGGAATAAACTGGCAAGCGTAGCCACAGCCACGACATATGCGAGCGGTTCAAAACGAACAAAAGTTTTTCGCAATGCGGAGTTTAAACTTACAAGCTGGAGTTTAGTAGAGCCAATCGCTGTGGGCACCTGCTAATTTTCCGGCCTGATAATTATTACCTACTCCGTCCACCCATTTTTTTTCTTTGAAACACAATCTTACTATAATAAGATTATCCTACTAATATTATAAAGCTTTTGACCCGGAGTGGTGGGAGTCTGGAAAAGACCGAGAAGTTTGGAAGGGTGCGGGGGAGGCCTTTGCCCAGCAGTGGGACGAAATAGGCTAAATAAAAAATAAAAAAAAATTATAAAGCAGAAAGTTTGTGAAATCTGAATTTTTATTACCTATGATCTCCAAAACTACTGAACAGATCAAGATGAAATTTGGCGTACGTTTAGAGCAAAGCCTAACTTAGATAATAAGCTACTTATCATACTGAAAATACGCGTGCAAAGTCGCGGGCAGAAGTTACTATTTCATACACATGGAATCTGTCAGCTAGATTTATCGAAGGCTTCGTTAGTCCCGATATTTTTCAAGCCGATAGATTCGCATCAAAGAAGGAAAGGAAAGAAAGAAAATATTTTTATTTACCTTAAAACTACTATACACAATTAACCTTAAGACTAAATTAATTAATACACCCAAATATTTACAAAAAAAAGATTTCACTATTCTTGAAAAGAAGCGGAGTCTATAAAATATTGCATTATTTTATTCAGTCAAATAAAATAAATGAATGGGCGGAGCATAGCAATAAACATATCTATGTCTACCGGGGTTTAGTGCCATAAAATGGGTACCACTAAATATCTTAAGCCGTAAGGGGTTGCTTATTAACAACTAAACTACGATTATAGAATCGTAGTTTCATCGTTATTTTTTAATTGCTGTATAGACAGTAATTAAAACAGATTATAAAAATCTCGCGGTCCCAGTCGTGGCCCCATGAAAAACGCTGTCTTATATAAAAATATCAGTCTGCGTGCCTCAGCAATGTCAAAAAGCCCTACCGTTACCCTGGTTAGTCAATACTAATATTATAAAGAGAAAAGATTTGATTGTTTGTTTGTTTGTTTGTATTGAATAGGCTCCGAAACTTCTGGACCGATTTGAAAAATTCTTTTACCGATAGGAAGCTTACTTTTCATAGGCTATATTTTATCCCGGAATTCCCACGGGAACGGGAACTATGCGGGTGAAACCGCAAAGCAATCGTCTAGTAGCTGTATAAAACGGCCAGTACAGCTTATTTTAATAATAGTACGAACGCCCAGATATGCATCTAGAGTTCAAATAAAAAAATACAAAAGGACTTACCTTATTTGAATAGTTTCATTGAAAAGTAAATTGAGATGTTACCGCCGGAATTCCACTCGACGTAACCTCGCTAATTTCATTTGCAAGACGGCCACATCGGATCGGGAGTGCTTTGCTTAAATTATTTCGAGTGTGTTTGCTGAATATAGACCCAGCTCACTAATTAATTGAACCAACATTCTATGAAAATTTGTTTCTCTTCACTAACTTCTGCCCACGGCTTAGCACGCGCTTATTTGGGATAATAAGCGTATGTCCGTCTCCGGGACACGGACAAAGCATACCGTCGAAGTAGAGACATCGAGGTATTAAACATCGAGCTATCGTCGTTCGAACTAGAGTACGAAACCCCCGCCAACCTACCTGCCGAATTTCATCAAGATCCGTTCACCCGAGTAGGCGTGAAGAAGTAGCAGACTGACAGAATTACTTTCGAATTTTAATTAAGTAATAGTATGAATGTGAAAGTTACGAACCAAAGAAAAACAATTTAAATTTTGTGAAACCACAAATAAATACTTCCACTACATAGCGTTTAACATATGTAACGGAAGAAAACAGAGCTTCAGAATCTATTTTCCACCAAAACAACTGTGAAAATTCAGCAAACTGTGGGGGAACATTGCAGTGCAAACATGACTCTGCCAAGCTGCCAACATTGTTCTGAAATTACAAGCGCTCGAACGGGCAATAATCCGTAAGAACGTAGTCGCTCCCGGATAATTGGTTATACCATAACCAAGCGAATACATAGTGGGCAGATTTAGATGCAGTTACAAAGGCACCGGGCTCGCTATTACGCGGAGAGACCGGCCGACCGAACCGCGCAAAAAGCGGACCAAATTCTATTACCGCCCGATATGCAACAAAGACCGCTGGCCTCCCGCTTCAAATTGCTTTAGGCTACAGTCACAATATTTACCCGTACCTATCACAATATCTGCACGATATTAATTCAGCTATTCGCCTTGTTACTGTAGAAGTGCGCGTAGGTGAGCTAACTAGGCGTTACCCCTACCCAAACTAGCGTGCGACCGTGACGTGCGATATTTTATCTTATTATAAGGTTAAACAAAGGAATTTTCAAAAATCCTTTAGTTCGTTTGTGAAACCTATCATAAGCTTTTTTAATGGTTATTTAATAGTTTTATTGTGTGGTAGAGATGCCAAAATAGAGTTTGGTGGCCACAAAAAGCACATTCGCATCTCTGCCAAACTATTATACAAATTAAACTTTTACATAGGCATAAAAAAAGCTTATGATAGGAATCACAAACTATCCAATCGATTTTTTTAAATTCCTTCGTTTGACATAATAATAAGATAAAATAGGTGGTGGCGCTGATTTGAATCGGGGTAGCGTCATAACAAACGTGATAAATAGATAGAGTAGGTTTTATCGGAACAAGAAACAAAAGTTTGATGTAGAGAGGTAGTGAAACATTTACGTGTTCGTTTCTAATTGTTAGTCAAGTCCGGCGTAAATGATACAGCTCAAGTTTAGGTAATAAAACTGGACCATTTCGTAAACATTCAACCCGGTAAACCGACAAATCAGTAGCAATCGTGACGTAAAATGCGTCTGTGACAGTACTGACAAATAGAGGGAGGCAGACGGCACTTCTGCGCCCATAAATTGCGGAGAGTACAAATTAAATTAGGTAATACACGGCTGTGACGAGATGGGACGAGCGGGCTGGACGCGACATGGAATGGGTGTGACCGCTCCGCCAGCCTCGGCAAACAGCGCTCCAGTTTTTGTACTAATTATGTATATTGTTGATAAATTGAGCGTTTTTCATCAATCAGTGACAAATTAAAGGCGGGGAAAATAGGGCGCTGAGTTTTTATCACGTTGCCTTTTTATACATAAAGTTGCAACCATCTTTATTGGTATGGTTATCGGGACTTACGAGGACGATTGTTTTTGATTGTCAAGTTAAAGAACAATGATGCAACCCCTATTCAAAAACATTGAACTGTTTGACGAGACAAAAGAAAATATCGTAATAGTATGTTTGCTCCCTGGTTAGACGTTTTAAATGGACTTTCGCGAATCGATCGGAAAGTATCGATAATTAATCAACAAAGTTGCCAGACAATAAACAAAAGTAGGCGTGTCTAGGACGGCAACACTGAGGTGTCAGCGGCAGGCGCCGCAGTCCGCAGATTTGTGGTCGAATCGGCCCAAAGCGTCATGTCTTCGGCTTGACCACATTATTAATGAACTTTGATTGTTATTTCGAAAGAGTTATTGGAAGAAAATACGTTTTCGATAAGTCCAGTTAGTCCAGTATCCAGTTAATACATAAATTATGGTCATCTGTCCTACGACAGTGTGACACTAATATAACATAATAAATATTTAGACCTACGTTAAAAATCTAAATATTTCCCAGCAAGTTATGAAATAGGCAATGAGTACGTAGCTGTTTAACACAATTTACACGAATGCAAAAGAACAGGAGACCCTTAATCCCAAACTTAAAAAAATTATATTAAAAAAGTGCTGACGACATCCGGTTAACAAAAAGTAGCAATTTAATATCTTCGTAAACCACGATGGCATGAAAATAAAAATAAAAATCTCGCTGAATAAAGCGAAACAAGAAGAATGCAAGCAATTTTTAATGTAGAACGAACAACGCGAGCCGTCGTATACCAACTGTACCTAGCAACAAAAATTTGTTAAGTAGGATGCCTTTTCAGTAGGTACTGAAAAAATATAAACCAGTACCTATCGTACTGGTACCTATATATTTTTCAGACCTGATATGGAAGCTTTTAAATTATATTTGCAATATTAACTCTTAGTAACTGGCAAGAGCAATATGAATAATCGCCTTAGTGTGATACGTACCTAGTGAAAACCTATCAAAACCCTAACTTCTAAAAAATTACAATCAATTGGACCTACTTCTGCAATAAGGAACCAATCCACACAATGATAGTTTTGAGATAATGCTGATTTTATGTAAAAGTTGTGTAGAAAAATTTGTGAGCTTTTTTTTACTGTGTACAATATTGTTCAAAATATACTGGTCTAAAAATTCCAATTTCATTTCGATGGGAAGTATTAATCAAAATTTATTGTAAAACAGACTGGTTCCTTATTGCAAAAAACCTTATAATAATATATTATAGTATTATAACATTTTTGTAAGTTTTATGAAGTTTTATTTTAAAAACTCATTTTGTTCATGGTACAGTAAATAATTTATTAAGAAAATTAACCGAGAAATACAAAAATCGAAGACAGTAAAAGGTTTTTAAGATGGTTTTAAGATAAGACTCATTTTGTCTAACTTCGCGTCATCCTTCATATTTAAATTAGTACACCTGAAAACACTTCCCTATCATCTTCGATACTTTCATGCATTTGATGCAATCACATTGCATTTTGATGAAATCACATGAAACAGTAGACTGGCGTCTGCGTCTTGGGCTATGATAGTGTTAATAACCGTGAGGCTTGATTCCTTTTCGTTTATTAGAAAATTGGTATTTGTGAGTTTTTTGTGGTTGGTTCTGTGGGTGGTACCTTTGTCGATTTATAACTTTGTTAGGGGAAAATTGTCCGATCGTTATGAAATTTGCAGGGCTGATAAAAGGCAAGGTTTTCAGTTGTTCTGTATACTCAACTCAATTTTAGATAGTGTTGCTTACATTATAAGTTACTTATTGCAGAAGAAGGTCAAATTATTGATGGGCTACAGTTTAAGCTTATTTTCCCGGCTACATTATAAAATTTGATTTTCAGAAGTGGGTTTCACGAGTAAATCCGGACTTTACCTAGGTAATACTACTCATAAACTTTTACTAATAACCTGACAAACTGTTGCTAAACAAACGAATAAAAAAAAATTCGTCGGCCCTGTTTTTAAAAATTAACTACACTCTGATGATGTTAATTGTAAGTATTCTAACGATAAACCCTACACCCAAATCTGTTCAGGCATTCAAACGCTATGGAGGAATAATGAAATTCACTATACATAAGTTACAGACATAATGTTTATGTACCTTGAAACATAACACTCCTTAACCTAACCTGGCCTGACGTGTATAAAGAGATCATTGGAATAAAAAAACTTTGGCAATAATTACCCACTTTATTCCATGAAACGAATGAAGCTCCCTTTGAATAATTGAACAGGTACAAATAATGTTAACACTCTCTCTGAAAACCAACACTTTGCCTATTGACTTTTCGATATTAAAACGTGAATGAGTTATTATGTTCGAGTATGATGATGTTTAATGAATGACTCTTTATTATTGAGCATAATTTTCCGCGGGTTTTACTGAACATGTTTTTCTTTACCAGTTATTTTTAGGGTTCCTTACCTCAAAAGGAAAAAAGGAACTTATAGGATCACTATGTTGTCCGTCTGTCTGTCTGTCTATCTGTCTGTCTGTCTGTCTGTCTGTCTGTTCATCTGTCCATTTGTCAACCACCTTTTCTCAGGTACGCGTGGACGTATCGAGTTGAAATTAACGTCAAATGTTACAGCCGTTTATGTCCGAATATTTTGAAATTTCCGATTGAATCACATGCATACAAAACCTATAGGGTTCTCCCCGTAGACCCAGAATCATGAAATTTGGTGAGCAGCAAGGTCTTATAGCACAAGTAAAGGGAAAAATCCGAAAACCAATCATTTGTAGTTTATCCACTAAAAAAATTGCATTTAATAATCGCCATGGCCCAAAACCTATAGGGTACTTCCCGTTGACGTAGAATCATGAAATCTGGCAAGAAGCAAGGTCTTATAGCACAAGTAAAGGGAAAAATTCTAAAACGGTAAATTTGAAGTTTATTCACCAAAAAAAATACTTTTGTTTCTTTCTATAGACCAAAACCTATATATAGGGTTCTTCCCGTTGACCAAGAATAATAAAATTTAGTAAGAAGCAAGGTAAAGGGTGAAGGGTAGCACAGATAAAGGGAAAAATCCAGAAACCATAAATTTGTAGTTTATTCACAAAAAAAATTGTTGATGCTCGCCATGGACCAAATCCTACAGGGTACCTACTTCCCGTTGACCTTGAATCATGATAATGTGGCAAGACACAAGCTCTTACGGAACCCTTAGTTCGCGAGTCCGACTCGCACTTGACGTTTTATTTTTATTATTAGCACCTCTTCCACAGCTTCCAGCAGTAGGCCAAGCACAGCAATTTTTGTCCAGGGTAAAATTACGTCATATCGTCATCGTATGCGTAAAATATTTGAAATTCATTCCTTCAACTTCTATAAATTACGCAATTTATGACGATGAATATGTAATTTTTTTCTATTACACCATAATTAACAATCCTTGTGCTTAGCCTACTGCTAGAAGCTGTGGTAGAGGTGGCTATAAGCTAATAATAAAAATATTATCTACTAGCTTCTGCCCGCGGCTTTGCACGCGCATTTTCGGTATAGTAGTAGCAGCCTATTGTCCAAGTTAGGCTATGTTCTAAATGTACGCCAAATTTCATCTTGATCTGTTTTGTAGTTTAGGAGACCCTAGGTAACAATGATTTCACATTTCACAAACTTTCGCATTTATAATGTTAGTAGGATAGTTTTGCTCACATCGCCTTGTACTGCCAAACTATCGGAGTAACCCCGTTTTGTAAATTAACCAAAACACTCTACCTGGACATAAGAAGAGTCATTGGTAAGAAATATCAACGGCAATGATTTAAAGCTCTACCTATTCATCGGTAATAAATAGGTACAGAATAAACGATTCTCGGGCAACTTGTGTAAAGCATATCGCGGATACATTATACGGGCGTACAGTATTGTTCCGCATACGACATGCCGAAACAATATTTCAATTCGATATCGGCGGATAAAGGTCGGAAGTAGCCGAATATAAATGGATGGCTAGGTTTATGCATTCGAATAAAGGGAGAGCAAATGTAGCACATTATTTTGGCTTTTGGAATTTGCTCGTAGTCAATGTCGTGTCAAAAGGATATTTATGTCCTTTTACTATAGTTTCCGAATAAAATTTACATTATTCACTTGAAATTATTCGCTTTTTCTCGCTTGAATTTTCCAAATGTAATTTGTACTCTACTTTACAATGATTAGTGTAAAAGTATGTAGTCTGAATATCGCTATAAGTGCTATTAATAATAATTAGAATCTGAATCTATGTGATCTAGATTTTATTCCTTGGCTGGCCTGGCCAGGGTAGCTGGCTACTTACAATTTTCAACTCCTAGTCTTTGATGTATGAATCTGTGCGATCTTGTATGAACGTCTTCAGGTCCATAATTATTTAATAACATATGAATATGGATGATATGGATCAGTTGAGCTATCTGTAGACTGTTTGCAACAGTCAGCAGTTAGCTCAATTGTTTCAATTGTAAATACTAGTATAATTTTCTTTGTGAATAAAGTTATTTACGTTTATATTTAATAATATATTTCGCCTAGTTTTCATGCGTGTGGATTCCGACGCGTTTGAACCAGCTCATAACAACAACTTTTTAAATTATTTACTATTCTATTATATACTTATTGTTCCCAAACTTTTTACCATCATATTTTTTTAAGTTTCTCTTTGTTATGTTAAGATGTGCCTTAATTATTGTGACCTTTGTATTATGTGCTGCAGTGTCGAATAACTATTTTATCTATCTATCTAGTTCTAAACCTAACGCAATAGATGACATTGAGACTGAAACATCCAACGATAACATAGCCCATAAACACTTTCCCAAAAGAATTTTCCTTACAGGTGAGATGATAATCACCAACGATAAGTATCAGATGAGCGAGATCAATCACTCCGCGTACAGCGTACAGATGAGGCTGATTGTACGTAACATTCAGCGCAGTGACCTCGGCGGGTACAAGTGCATCTCGAAGAACTCTATCGGTGATGCTGAAGGGAACATTAGGTTGTATGGTATGGTGTATTTGGATAATAGTAGATCGTATGTCGTTCGGCTTGCTAGCGGGCTACTTAGTACCAACCCAATGCTTACTTGTGTTGTTATACCTACTCGTACTTACTTACGTATTGTGTTAGTATTAATGTTCACTTGTGTTTTTTTGTGCGTGTTACTAAGTAGACTTTTTATTTTTTATTTTATTTGTAGTTTTGTGTTTCATAAATAATTTTCTTTCTCTCTTTTTTTCTATGTCACGGTATGTGACGTGTGTTTTTTGTTATTTTCTAAATGTTTATGTCTCTGTAAATGTTTTTTTACTAAGCCTGAGTGATGTTACGGGGCGTAATGGGACCTGTTAAGGCGGGTCCAGATATGTATCACTTGCCCGATCCAATCACCGTATCCGTATCACCGTATCCGTATCACCGTATCCGTATCACCGTATCCGTATCACCGTATCCATATCACGTATCAAGCCCCGTATAAAGTTGTGGAGGAATTGGTGGCCTCGATTTGCTCCGTATCTGTATCTTCACAATAGTCATGATCGCGTATCAAATTGCTCAGTTCTGTGTCAACTCTCGATCAAACATGTCGTCGCCGTTGGTTCAAGTGTATGAGAATTTTGCAATTTCGTGTGCCTGCTTTATTGTCATTCACAATATTCTTAAAAAAGGGCAAAACCAAAACAGAGGCGGTGGTGGTGGCAAACGGCCTCCTGCTTCAGATTCCTGTTGTAATAGCTTTTGTGGCTGTGCCATAATACGTGCTTTTCTTAATAGGCCTCGATAAATTTAATAACATTTTCATTGTTGAATTTCAACCAGACTTCTTCCAGACTTCCAGACTGACTGACACCCGTATCTGTATCACCTTTGATGATCGGACAAAAACCGACACGACATGGGACGGGCCGTATCATAACGGCGTATCGAGATTTCGTATCATGATACGCGTATCATCACTCGTCCACTTATGCGATCATGATACGCGTCGGCGTTACGGATACGGTGATCGGATCGGGAAAGTGATACATATCTGGACCCGCCCTTACACAGCGAACTATAATGCAGTCAGTACGGGGAAAGAAGGCGCTCGCAACGAGCAACGACACGGATTTTAAAACATGGCGTAACCTATCATGCTCGCTGCGAATGCTTCGTTACGCCCCGTAACACCGAACAGTACTCTTTTAAATTATATAACAAGTAACAATAACTAATGTTATTGTTACTTTGTTACTTGAGCGTCCTTATGAACTT
The DNA here is from genome assembly GCA_963564075.1 of Eupithecia subfuscata. NCBI lineage: Eukaryota > Metazoa > Arthropoda > Insecta > Lepidoptera > Geometridae > Eupithecia > Eupithecia subfuscata. The sequence continues at coordinate 8,005,720 of OY751098.1, forward strand.
TTATTATTATGTAAATCTGAAATATTTTCAGTTTGTTATCCTTTGGCTCGGTTTATATGGTGAACCAATTTTCACTTTATTTTTTTCTAATATCGAAAAATACAATATTTTATTTCCTTTAACCAACATTTTTTTCCTAGAAATGGAGCTACCGAACCGCAAAAAAGAAGAAGAAGACTACGATACTGAGGAGACCAACGACGTGCGCTCCAGTCTTCAAGGTCCTTTGAGGGAAGGAGGGCCACGGGCAGAAGACGCGGGTTTCCTCGGAGGAGGAGGCCCTGCCCCTTCCTTCTCCAACCGACTACAGGCCACTTCGTTTTTATTATCCTTGGCCCTTGTACTGTGTTAAACTTTATCAAAGGCGTCTCAAAGAATGTGTTTTTTTTTATTTTGAACGTTAAAATTGTTTTTCAGATGAGTCCTACGAGTTACTTAATAAATTTTAAGAGTTTCGGGACTGTGAAAAATTGAAGGTAGATTACGATATATGTTTTTTTACAGTGTTATTATTATGGATATATATAAGTTGAAAAAAGTAATAGTGACCGTGTTAAAGTGAATCGATATAATGGACGATTGTTATCGTAAATCAATAGTTAGGTTTAGGTGTTCATCGGGTGTCAAGCTTATTGAATGTAAAATGCTTATGATATATACATATTTCAGGAAATATAAAGTAACCTTGTTATGTACTCTATTCCAACGTAGCCGTAGGTTTAACTTGCGCTAACATTTTTGTATGATATGAAATTCATTTCCTAACGATACTCTTTCTTAGAACTAAAATATCCTATAATAATCATGAACCATAGATATCAGTGAGATTGATATCAGTGTTCGCAGTTTTTTTTCTCTAGCCTTTATGTTCGTCAACTTGAGTACACATATTGTTCAAAGCGATCGACACATTAACCTGGGTCATTGTTTCACGTGTCAATCTGTAGGGGCTAGATACACATTGTACAGTTCATTTTCATGCCTGTTTTATACAAAACATATAAGTATAGATACAATAGATAAATAACCAAAAAATTAAAGAACTACATAGATATAATTATGTAAAGGCAGCTCTGGAGCTTAAGGCAACTCTTACTATTATTTTGTTTCAGTACAGACGTGTTTTTGTATTAAAATGTAAATTATTGTACTTTGTATATTATATTTTAGAAATAAATGTTGTTACCGTTTTTGAAAATTGTTAAATTTTATGAAAATTATTTTGTGGAACATTTGACTAGAAGTTTATTTTATTTAAATAGCTAGTGTTAACGCTATAGGTTGATGTTAATTTATAAGTCGTCTAAAATGTGTTATGATTGTTACTGCAAGTCTTTACTTATTGGCCTTCTATAAATGTAAAATATTACGCCTGCGACAGAAATATAAACCAAAGTAAATATTCACACATTATTTTATTCAACAGTCCTTTCCTACAGTGAGACGAAGTAGACTAGATACTCTATCCACATAATAATAAACTGAGTCTTCTCTAGACGTAGAGCTATCAAGTAAGGAAATTAAATTGGCTGTTCAGGTCTTTTCTTCCTCGACGAAAAACTACAAGGAGTAAATCGAAAAGGGAAGTGAGGACGGATGTTTGTACTGCAATTCTTGGAGTCATCCCCGAGGACCGGGGTGATCAAGTGAGGACTTGGCTTTATAACAAAGACTAGGGCAGGTTGAATTAATGCTGGGTTGAAGGTTTGTAGGAAAAGGGACGGCACCGACGGTACCTATTTCAATTTGCACTTTCCATCCTGTGGCAAAATAACAGCATACGTAATGAACAGCGCGTCTTCCTTGAAAATTCATACGCCCAAACTATCCCACGACGATCCTCCCTTAATTTAACACTTAGTCAAAATAGACAATTTCGTGGAGGGTCTGACAATATCACGTGTGCCGACCCTCTTAATAGGCACCTTCGGGCGAAGCTTGTGTAAGTGCGATGTAGATACGGTGTAACCGCTTGCATTAGCGAAATTACCTGAGGCTTTGTTATTTTCATTGCGACAGCCGACAACCCGGCGTATATAGTTCGGGGCGAAAATGGAAGCAGCGGTGGCGGCTTGTGGGCTTCAATACTGATAGAAGTGTAACATATGCCCTGTATGAGTGTTTCTAATAAAGAGAGTGGTAACTTATAGCTTTACACGTAGACTTATAACAGATTCTGATATAAAATTTCACTTAATTATGAGTACAATTTACTAACTTACTTAAAGTAATGATACTTCGTGAGTTTGTTACATTAGAATCGAGTGAATAAACATAGCAGGCATAACTGAATAAGCCCTACGAACGTATTTATTGCAAATTAGACCGAACTGTTGGTAATAACAACGTAACGCGTAGTTTGGGAATTACAGCGCTTATGTTGGTCAGAACGGTGTATGCGAATCCGATTAAAGTGTATTGCATTATGACCGTGGCCGGTCTAGACAAAGGATAATGAATTTATGATAACTCATAGCAAATGTAAAGGACCGTTCTAACGATACGTACTCAATTGAATGACCAATTGCCGAAAATTCACATTATGGTTATAAATAACTAGTTTATGCCCGCGGCTTCGCACGCTTTGTTTCTATAAACGTTTAAAGGTGATTTCTATCCCATGTGAACTGATTTATGGGATAGAAAGTTGCCTATGTTTTATTCCAGGATTAGAATTACCTGTATGCAAAATTTCAGCCCGATCCGGTCAGTAGTTTTGGCGTGAAGAGGTAACAAACATCCATCCATCTATACATCCATCCAAACTTTCGCATTTATAATATTAGTGTGATAGTGTGATGCTTGTACAAAACAGGTACAGGTTTGCATTAGCAAGGGATGTTATAGAAATAGCAAAAATAAATAATCACACTATATTATCAATGCGATAGTAAGAATGAATGAATGGATGAATCGATAGATGGATGGATGGATGTTTGTTAATTCTTCACTCCAAAACTACTGGACGGATCGGGCTGAAATGCTGAATGCTACTTTTGATCCAATTCCTATGGGAAGCAGTTCCTATGGGATAGAAATTACTTTTGAAAGTTTTCATAGAAACAACCAACGCGTTTGAAGCCGCTGTGGGCAGAAACTAGTTTTTTTATATAATGCCCGTTCGATGTAGATTACCACACTTTTCTACTCTTATTGCAATTTTGTATTTATTAAAATGTCTATCTTTATCTATTGTGGGTTGGTTGGAATAAAAAAATGTATGCACTATACTGAGTATCTATACTAATAGAGGAAATATTTGTTTGTTTGTTTGTATTGAATCGGCTCCGAAACTACTGGACCGATTTGAAAAATTCTTTCACCGTTAGGAAGCTTACTTTTCAGGGAGTGACATAGGCTATATTTTATCCCGGAATTCCCACGGGAACTGGAACTACGCGGGTGAAACTTAACGGCGAAAAATAAACACGAGTACATGAAATTACATTTACGTTAATCTATAATCCCTAAATCAGGATATGTCTGTTCTAGGCAGAGGTTTGAGGAGTGACTGGTGGCGATCGGCTTAGCCAGTAAAAATGCCGAATAATCGAAATGCGTACTTCATGTTAAACTGTGTCACTACAGCATCATAGGTATGGTTGAGGTTAAAGAATCTTTATTTCTCATAAAAACTGTAAAAGTTCATTTACAATGAGAATAAGTTATTCATAAATAATGTTTAAATTACATATTACCTCTAGGGCCTAGGTACTTATATGTAGGCATAATCCAATTTCTTATATAATAGTGCTATGCTATCACACTAATATTATAAATGCGAAAGTTTAGATGGATAGATGGATGGATGTTTGTTACCTCTTCACGCCAAAACTACTGAACGGATCGGGCTGTTAAAAAATTTTGCGTTCAGGTAATTTCAATTCTGAAATCAAACATAGGCTACTTTTTACCCCAAAAATCAGTTCTTATGGGATAGAAAGCACCTTTAAAAGTTTCCATAGAAACAACGCGTGCGAAGCCGCGGGCATAAACTAGTTTAACATAATTTAGAATAGATAGGTACAAACAAATGAAATAACAAACCAACAAATAACTAAAATAAATAGGGTAGTTTGCAAAACTAAAGGTTTAACCTCTATTCTTGAATGTTGTTCGTATAAGAACGCACGGTTATGGCGTTCACTTCATTAAGACATGAATTATGAATGGATAGGGCATTAGCATCTCGAGAGCGACTGGAGGGCGGCATTGTTATGCAGATTGTGCCGGACGTCCCGCCTGGCTATTCCCTTGATCATGAACAAATACATAGATACATACGTATTACTTGCTTGTAAGATTGACCAATGAATTGCAAAACAACAAACAATTTTTGAATGATCTTACAAAGGACAATCGGTCTCCGATAGAACGTAGATAATACAGTGGGTGGCTGTACCTACATAATCATAACTTTGTATTTAAAAATTATAAAACAATGGCAGTAGCGTATTCACAAAGAAAAAGAAAATGACACTAGTATTTACAGTTGAAACCACTGAGCTTAGTGCAGGCAGTTTCAAACAATCTACAGGTAGCTCAAATGATTCATATCAATACCAGTCGGAAGCGTCCCCAAGACGCTGGCTGCATTGCCATAAATCACGTGTCACGTTGTTTGTCCGCGATGGGCTCCTTAACTAATAAACCGATTTTAAATTAAATTTGCACACCATATGCAGTTTTATCCAACTTGAAAGATAGGATAGCTTATTCAGGGATGGTTTAAAAGGTGAGACCGGTACGAAGTTCGCCGAGTCAGCTAGTAATATTATAAAGATGAAAGATTTGATTGTTTGTTTGTTTGTATTGAATAGGCTACGAAACTACTCGACCGATTTGAAAAATTCTTTCACCGTTAGGAAGCTGACTTTTCAGGGAGTGACATAGGCTTATTTTATCCCGGAATGTCCACGGAAACGGGAACTACGCGGATGAAACCGCGAGCCGATCGTCTAGTTATAAATATTCTGGTCTAGCATACATTATGTGTATTTTAAAACAATATTGCGCAAAACTGAGTTGTTTATAGCAATCACATGAGTGTTGTGTTGATCAGTTAAGATGCAAACAGTGTCATTCGAACGCATACCCTAGGGAGTTCGATACAGGCACATGAATTGAGTTAGTGTATGAAGGCTACTACAAATTTGATAATGACGCACGTGGCATTATCATTATTAAACTTATAGTAGCCTGTAGTATATTAATGATAATGCCACGTGCATTATCATTATTAAACTTATAGTAGCCTGTAGTATATTAATGATAATGCCACGTGCATTATCACTATTTAACTTATAGTAGCCTGTAGTATATTAATGATAATGCCACGTGCATTATCATTATTAAACTTATAGTAGCCTGTAGTATATTATGATAATGCCACGTGCGTTCTGGATGTTTTCTATGTATAATAAAAAATATCTATCTATTTAGTGTATTGTATTAAGTATATCAGATATCTAGTACCCATAACTCAAGCTCTGCTTACCTTGGGGCTAGATGATGCTGTGTGAATTGTCCAGCATTATTTATTTATTTATTATTTATTTATTATCATTATCAAACTTGTAGTAACCTATACAACGTGAATAATTTGATTGCTACTTATGGGTACCTAACAAAGAAAATGATGCATTCTGGATTTAAGGATATAGCCTATAAGTACCTATATGTATACAATAATAATAAGTATACACCTATATAATGATAATCTTATATATAAAAATGAAACCCGTTTTCCGTTGTCATCGCATCACGCGTGAACGGCTGGACCGATTTCGCTAATTCTTTCTTTGTTGTGTTTGTTATTGTCAGGAGAAGGTTCTTATGAAAGAAAAAATTAAGAAAGTGGGAAACATAAATTTCCACGGGGGCGAAACCGCGGGGCGCAGCTAGTACCTAATAAAAATGCTTGACAATTCACACAGCATTATCTAGCCCCAAGCTAAGCAGAGCTTGTGTTATGGGTACTAGATAACTGATATACTTAATACAATACACTACATAGATATTTTTTATTATACATAGAAAACATCCAGAACGCCCTGGACAAAGATTGTACAAACATTTGTCCCGAGGCGGAAATTTAACCCGCAACCTCCTGCGTCGCAGGCAGACCTTCGCCCGCTGCGCCACGGAGTCGTCATATAATACCTACCTGTACGAAATTTGGGTAAATTGGGGTTTGATGCTACTGAACGAATCCTTCTGTTGTTGGGACACCTAACACCACGAGAGAAACATATGCCTAAGTAGGTAGGTCTAGAACTCTAGCCACTTACGATTTTATGTGACACGACAAAAATCCATTAGAAATAAGAACAAATTCAGGAACCTCATAAGCCAATAAGGAAACCAAGCTTTACCAAATAACATAACTTACGTATCGATGAGCTCGAACGCTTTTCACTAAAAAGGCGATTTACAAAAAAAAGAAATCGGGTATTTTCCTCCACCTATCCGACCCAAGGTATACAATTCAGGACCTCTCCGGTAAAAAGTGGTTTATTGTGTTCTTAAATAAAGTTATTCAGTTTCCTTCGGCGTATTGTGTGGGTCCATTGTCGGAGCCCAGGTGCGCCCAACCTATACATTCACCTACAATAACGTTATGAATGTCAAAAACACGCTATTTTTATTTACCTTTAAATGTATTGGCTTGATACGTGATCAAATGTAGCGGAAACAATATTTTTCGATTGTGTTTTGCGGGTCTGTTTTTCCATAACGTGAAAGAAAATAATATACGTATGGTTTAGTACCTTGCAACTTCCTATTCTTATAGAGGCAAAACGAAGATATGACTGTAACAAAAACGTTAGTAGCTAAAAATATTTCAAAAAATTTAAAGCGATATAAAAATGTTTTTTTACCAAAATGTCATCGTATAATTTTGATAAAGGTATTCCGAAAATTTTGCAATTGAAATTCAGCGGATACTCTCTTTGTCAGGGTAGAGAGTGCGTAATTACCAGACAAACCGCGAATATTAAAAGCATGCACTTTGTTGAATATCTCACTAGGTAATAATTGGTTTATTGGTATTAATCATGTTTACCTGGGGCACTTTGCCAAAATTGATCATTTATTGTTAGTAAAATATCTACACAGCTCTATAATAATTTTAAGGGGTTCTTCCATAACATCACTTCACAGTATCAGCTCATAGGTTTGCGGTTGGTACTAGTTCAAAAGAAATACAGTTTGATAGATGTATCAGACTTATGCGTTTATGATAACAAACACACGAAACCGATTCTAAAACAGCGACAAGTTTGACGCTTTGTCTACGCTACGAATACCACAGTATGCTCTCATAGCATCACTCGAAAAAATCCATGCACTTAGCGTTGAAAATAAGCGTGGCTTTCGACCGCATTCACTTTTAGCGATGTAGTTTTTCTCCTTTTTCACCCTCCACACCCATTCTCCCAGCATCCCCATCTCACTCCAACATCGCATCTCTTCAACTACACTCTGTTCGCTTTAGCGTTCGTGACACAAAGCAATATGTGAGTTAACTTCAGTGTAACGGTTCTTGTTTGAGTTGCGATTTAATGCCTCCTTAAACTGAGATGGTTTACGGGTTAACCCGGTTGAAAAGTATCCTCAGTTCTTTTCTTTTTGGATTTGCCTGGTTTCAATAAAAACTTTCAATCCTTTAAAGTCAATTGCGCAATTCTGACATAGGTACTTTATTATATCGCGATCCGGAGGAACTTTTAACTCGACGGAAATTGAGTTTGATCCCTTCAGTAGACTTTTGTCATCGATTTAAAACGTTTGATAAAGTATTCTGCGACTTCCTCATTAAAAGTTTTTTAGTTTAATTTTCGAATAGGACTGATCACGTAAACATTTCATAACACAAACCAATAGTTACATTAGTTAACCAATAATAACTAGTAGCCCTAACAATATCGTCGTGAGGTCTGTCTAGTTAATCCTAAAGGTTTAAACTTCTTCAGAAAGTAGATGAATAAATACTGTTTTGGTGCAAGAAGATAGAATTTTTTTAAACGTAATCACGCAAAAATATCAAAAAAAATCAGTAGTTACTTTAAAAACGGAATTTAATACGCAGGTACGTACATAAACGATTTTGTATTCAGATAAAAACAAATAAGAGCAGGAACCTACCTACTTATTCATGTTAAACACCAAAAAAAAACAGGAGCCATTGAAAAATTAACTGCGAAGTCGTAGAATCTCTGCCAAATGTGAGCTTCTGTGAGATGATCATTCTTTAAAAAACTATACACGCTAGAAAAAAAACCATCTTGAAATGTACTGAAGTATACCACCTTACTTAATTCCCCCACTTCATTTAATTAATGGACTTTAACCCTCTTTGGGGTCCTAAAACGCGATCAACGGTTGGACAGTAATGCTTGAAGTATTTGTTTAAACATACAGCCAAATAACCTAAGCTGCCACTGAGATCATAGGCGGCGTCCTAATTGGGAGCGATCGTACGATGGCGCGATGCGTTTTTCATCGCACGATCAAAGTTTCATAATACATTTCATGTGCTCGCACGATTACTTGCGAGGTTCAAATAGGACACTCTGATGAAATCTGTATGTTTGAACTCATCGCACGACGAGAACGCATCGTGTCATCGTGCGATCTTCGCCAATTAGGACAACGCCTTAGTTCACTTCCGCTCACTCCGATCACTTGTTGGCTTGTGTCATGTCATCTTATTACCATTATTGTACAAGAAAACCAAATCAAAATGCTTCTCTGAACTGAGCGTAACAATATTACAACTACTTGAAGAACCCAATACAATATAACAGTCCAAGAACTCGTTCCCAAACCAGAAGGAAATTTTAGAGATTATGTGCTAATCTATATTGACCAATGAAACAAGCATCATCGTCAACCGCAACTTGTCCAATTTACATGACGGAGGTGGCGATATCGCAAAAGAAAGTTCTCGACAACTTTTATCTGATCCCAGCCGACTGCGGCTGATGAGTTGGCACAGAACTTTATTCACTGATACCACGATGTAATTCAATGGAGACGGATCTTTTATAAGCAGTAGAACTAGTGGATCTTTTAGTGACGAATTTGAGTAAATAATAAGGTATCCTTGTTCGGTTTAGGTCAGATTCGGGACTTATCTATGTAATCTGTCTTAGATTAGTTTTATGAGAAATTCGGTAATAGACAGTAGGTATTTATACAGTCGAGTAGATAAAAATATATTAATTACGAATATTGAGAAAGTGATGTATTTCTTGAACACAACTAAACTGAAATAGTATAAAATTGAGGATATATTCCAAATACTCGGTATAGAAAAATAGAAATAGAGAGTCCAACATGGCTGATATACGGCTAGGAGAACATCATCATAGGGACTGCATTCGTTTGCTTTTTTTTTTTTTCATCAAACTAAAATTTTAAAGCAATTTAAATTCCATCTCCATAGTTAGCGTACTCGGAGACTGGCTCCGAGGGACTAGGATTAGGCACTGTCTACAGCTGAGCAAGTACGTATTACACGAAGAGATTTAAACTGAATTAACCGTTCGATCGTAAAATTGGAATGCCGCACAGATAATTACCTGACACTCACAGAAAAGGAAGTCTCCCAGAAAAGAGATTCAAATAGGAGGAAGGACCGAGTGCGGCGGGCGGCCCGACCGTCCCGCGATACTTCGATCACGAGAAAAATAACTGATAGCACGCTATCCGACCGCGATCGAGCGAGTCAGGTATCGCCCAATTGAATTTGGGTCTCGCCATGAAGTGTTTGTGATTGCGTTCGAATGTTGCGGTTTTACTGCCGTGCACTCTTTCTTTTTATTTTTCTTTCGTCCGGTAAATTGAAAATCTCGTTTCATTTAGTCCCACGTCAGTCGTTCGTTAACAATAATTCAATTTTATCGGCACTTGCATCGCAGTTATTCCGATTCTTATTATTTCTGTCGTAAAATTGAATAAGTAATATTTTTCCAGTGTAATTTAATACGAAAGAACAGCATCAGTGATGTTTTTGTTCCTCGCAATAATAATTCAGTTATGGGCGGTAAACGTAAAAGGTATAAAATATAAGGCAAATGAGGGTTTTATTCACAAAAGGTTTTGCGTATCGTTGAATTGTTTGTTTGTTGTCAGCGCAGAATTTCCGGATGGATTACATGTGGGCTCTCGCGTTCAAGACTTTCTACCGGCTCCATGACTTGGAGACGAACTGGGGGCAAGCTCGGCAGATCTGCGAGGCCGAGGGGACGGCTCTTCTAGTCCCTGACAGTCTTAACGAACTGGAGAATCTGAAAATTCTGATGTCCAACATGAAGGCTTACTCCGCTGCCGTCTTTGTAGGATTGCATGACAGATACTCTACAGGGGAATTTGTGGATCTCATAGGTAAATTATTAAACATTTTCTTTATTTATTTTGGCTATCAGAATACTTCACTACTACTAAGGACGGCAGTATCACTAAAACTGTACCTCCATAATGATCTATTCTTGTGCCACACCTTAATAATACACATAATTAGTATTAAGTTCATGTTTAATCGTTTTGTGTTTAGATTGTGGAAGTTAACTCGTAATCTATCTATCTATCTAAAAACAGAATAACTTTTGAAATCATTTGAGCTATCTTTGTGCAAGAACAGGGACTAGCACGAACGAGAAAAAACGGAGGAGGTTCTCAAGACGACGCGTATATTTTTAAAACTACGAATCGGTTTTCAGGTCAGTCTACGAAGGACACAGTTCTAGATCTCCTCTGGGCTCCAGGTACACCCGATAACAAAGATGGCAAAGAGCACTGCGTAGTTATGACTAGAGAAGGTCTATTCGACGACCGCCCTTGCGATTCCTTATACCCTTTTATTTGCAAAATATATGGAAACGAAACCGTATTCAATACGCAATGTAATAACTTTAATTTGGGTACGTGTAAAACATCTAACCTGTGATACTTTTTGAGCTGGGGCAGACACGGCGGAATCTGACGCGATAAACTTCGTGGATCTTATTATGAGGATACAGGCGACTGGGCCCATACATAACTAGGACCGCGGTCCCAGTTACCTGATTACAATTTAGGTACATTGTGATCGTACTAGACGTTCACTCTAGGCCAAGCGGGTCGAGCAAGTCGAGCATGATGATTTCGTCGTGTTTGAACTAGCCCTTAGAAATTGTTATTTACTTTTGGGGGAATCTATTCAACTATATTATGTCTATTTGTTTCATTGTACAATACAATACAAAAATACTTTATTGTACACCAACAAAAATACCAATACACAAGACATTACATAAAACACAAGTACAATGGGCGCCTTATCGCTTAGAAGCGATCTCTTCCAGGCAACCTTTGGATGGAAAGAATTATGTGAATTTAAGAACTAGTCATAAAATTAAGAACTAGTAAATAATTGTAAGTACTAGTTCCAATTTTATTCTATTATTTGATTGTATTTTCTTTCCACTATCAAATACTAGAAAATATCAACGATAAATGTGCTTTCTAGGCTACGCTCCACCACCGAAACACAACGGAAAATGTTACAAGTTTCACGCTGAGCCGCTGTCCTGGCACGATGCGTACCTAATCTGCAACGAAGAAGAAGGTCACTTAGCTATCGCCACTTCGGATGAAGAAGCTTCGTTGATTACCAGCTACCTAGCTAACGAGCTAGAAAGTAAAGCACCTGACCCTAATATCTTGCTCATAGGGTTCAGTGACATTTTGTACCCCTATGAATACAGGACTATCAAAGGTAAATCGCCATTCAAAGCTTCTTTACTTTAATTCTTATATAAAACATTAATTCAACTTCTGCATTTATGGGCATCAGACCAATTTCGCAAAATAAGCTCGAAATCCAGATTAATCCAGATATTGTATTTAAAAATAGATTTAGTAAAAGACCACAAGAAAAAATCACTTTTATTTTAAAGAAAACTCTACATCTCAAAATTGCAGAAATGTTAAGAACTAGACGATCGCCTCGCGGTTTCACCCGCGTAGTTCCCGTTCCCGTGGGAATTCCGGGATAAAATATAGCCTCTCTGAAAAGTATATGACACTCCCTGAAAAGTAAGCTTGGTGAAATAATTTTTCAAATCGGTCCAGTAGTTTTGGAGCCTATTCAGTACAAACAAACAATCAAATCTTTCCTCTCTATAATATTATAGTACAGATTAAATTTTTTGTTTGGAGCAAATTGCGTTGAGCTTTTTTTCTTGATACACAGGTCCAGCGTAGCGTAAGTTCTACAACAAAATACATATAAGGTGTAACTAAAAGTAAGACACAACCCTCAACCTTGCTTTCAGGGGTGGTTAAAATTCGTTCACTGTCTACTAGCTCTCAAACATCGAAGAGGGACATATGTCCCTCTTCAAAATATTTTGGTTTTGAGCTTTATAAAAGAAATCGCGTTGATGAAATAAATACCATTTGTACCTACCTAGTTTTATAGCTTGTTTCAATAGCTTTCAGAAAAAGTAACCAGAATCAACCTAATCAAAAGCATTCTATCACTTGACGTAAAACGACGTTTTTAGCGGTTTTCGAAAACAGGGGGGTCGAGTTTAAAAAGCTAGGCAATTTACTAACTAGATCTAAAACACTGTAATGTTAGTGTTAAGACTTTTTGAAATAAACGTTTATTATTATTATTATTTATTATTATAATAAGCAGTAGCAGCCCAAAGTCGGGAAGTGGTCGGTGTTAAAACCAAGAGATTTTAGATTCGGACGAGATGTACCCCTACTCAAAAGTGAAGTGGATATCTCGTCCGCGGATCAGTCTGAGATTCGGACAGATGTACCCTAACCCGTTACACCCCCGTGCCCAAAATAGATCCTGCGCACATGTCTAGTCTCCCTTAAAACTGGCCCTTAAAACCCGAAATTCGGCAACGACAACATCAGCACCAGACAATGGACTGTTGTATGTGCCTATTTGTCATTACATCCACAGATAATGTAATGTCATTAATGATTTTATCGGGTATTTATCGCGTACCTTTTGTTTTTATTTCTCCTACGTTTCTACGTGTTTCTACGTTACCCTTTTAGATAATAACTCATTTCGGGTGGCCACCTCTTTGCGCTTAGGTTCTCCTTGCCTAGTTGCACACCGTTGTCAGTGTGGTGAAACCGTCGATAAGTTTAGTCACCATGCACTGGCATGTGTCTCTAGTGCAGGACGTGTGTCCCGTTATGGTTCAATTAATGACTTTATCCGTCGGGCTTTTACCAGCGTCATTGTGGCAGCTACCCTCGAACCAGGTGGCCTTATGCGAGATGATGGTAAAAGACCTGACGGTATGACTCTGTTTCCCTGGAAGATGGGTCGGCCTTTAGTTTGGGATGCCACGTGTGTAGATACCCTAGCGCCTTCACATCTTACAGGGACATCGGTAAGGGCCGGTTCTGCAGCAACATCAGCGGAGTCCCATAAACGGCGAAAATACGCTAACCTTGACCGAGGTTACCTATTTAAGCCGTTTGGGGTTGAAACCCTTGGTCCTTGGAGTCCTGGGGCACACGCAATTTATAAAGATCTTACCTTTTTATAGAGTCCACAGGTGATCGGAATGCTGGCTTCTATTTCGGTCAACGAATAGCATTGCCATTCAACTTGGCAATGCTGCTTGCTAGCATTCTGGGCACTCTGCCTTCTGGTGACGGCTTTGATTTTTAAGAAATAGATATATAAGTGTATGTATATACTAGTTGTTATTGTGCTATTCTGTTAATAAAAGGTATGCGATAAATACCCGATAAAATCATTATGTTAACAAATCGTGAAAGCTTAAAAAGTAACTTTTTTTCAGGTTATATTTCTTTCCATAACACTGAGGTCCCATAACATTAGAAAATTTTCAGGTGATTCCTTAGAAGAAGCTGGATACGCTCACTGGGGCCCCACGACTGATAATGTCGTGGAAATGTCGAAAAAGCGATGCGGAGCTATGTCCAGAACAGGCCAGCTGATCATGGTGAACTGTGAATTACCAGCTATGTTTCTGTGCGAAAGCGACGTGAATAGTCGGTATGCTGAACTGAATAACACTTCCTCTGAAAAGCCGGTCGCAAAGGAAGTGAAAGAAGAAGTAGAATATTATACTGATGAGGACCAATGAGTCCATTTTCCATCTTTGTCGCATTGACACTTTTTTCTTGTTTTTGATGTTTGATTTCTATATGGAACCAAACATCATATAACAATGAAAAAAGTCAGCGTGCTCAAAAGGTGAATGATAAATATGAATCACCGTCATAACAAAACATACAATATCAAATTACTTGCGCGTTGTTTTTTCCTTTTATTGAAAAATACAAGTTGAAAAATCAAAAGGAAAATCGTTTATTACTACTCATTTTTATGCGACTAAACAGTACGAGAGAGATTATCAGTGTAACAACATATTTGACAACAATAATTATGAGAGGATGGTCGTAAAAATGTTCAAAGAATTAGAAAATGTCTGGAAAAGTGAAAAACAAACCTACTGTGTTGCGCATAAATAAACAGAACAATAAATGGGTACCACCTACACGTAAGCATTTCCGTCCGGTCATAACACCTACCTGAAACTACACGATCAAATCACTAGTCTAATTACACCACTTCACCTGACCCCGCAATTACCTACCAGTTAATGTCAGTCAGCAGAGTCATCGAATGGCATCATTGGAGTCGGAGCACTCATCTCGCGTGCTTCGGACAGACTGACATGACGATAATGCCAATACATTTATAACCAGCGGAGCGGGACTTGCGACTTTGTCGATTACAGTGCTGAACAGATGCTAATAGGCGTGAAATAACCCCATTGTTTCGGTTTAAAGATAGTTTATTTTGAAACTTGGTCGAAAAATCATGTGATACTAGAAATTTACTTGAAAACAAGACTAACTTTAATAGCTTGTTATACTAAGCCGTCTAAAGGAAATCTTCAAAGTAACATGGTACAGTGAAATAGGAGAATCGGAAAGTATTTTTTTTTTGTTAAATATAAGAAAAAAATTAAAATATATTTTGTTTACATCATTTCCACCAACTGTTACAGATTCAGATTTACTTATTGCATACATTATAACATCGTTTTAGCTCAGGTTTAGTGATAAGTACATGTACCATGTAAGGGCGCAGCAATTTATTTTCCAATTATTATAATAGGTAAGTACATAATCTATTTATAGTTAGAAACATAGTAATCAGAAAATATAGGCCATGTCAGGCACAGGAATCAAAACAATTGTAATAATAACTTGGTAAGTATGTCAAGTCTCTTTACTCAGGCAGCTAAATAGTTATAGATCAGCTATAGTTTCAGCTGTAAAACAAAATAAGTCGCTGTAAATGTACAATACAATATACACAGATATTTATGTTATAGTTAAAATTTTGGTCCCCTTCTGAACCCTGAAACCATAAACTAAAATGTATCGAGCCTAACAGTATAGAGGTAGAAGATGTTTTTGTCCGACCTCACCTGCGGCTACTTTACAGCATATTGTTTCAAACAAATCAGTTTAAACATGCTCGACCTCAATAAAATAGCTATAGCCTTTATTCACAAAGAAAATTATACTAGTATTTTGACGACCTCTGTGGCGCGGTGGGCGAAGGTCCGCCTGCGACGCAGGAGGTTGCGGGTTCGATTCCCGCCTCGGGACAAATATTTTTACGATCTGCAGATATTTGTTCAGGGTGTTCTGGTCGTTTTCTATGTATAATAAAAAATATATATCTATGTACTCGTATATTATTATGTATATCAGTTATCTAGTACCCATAACACAAGCTCTGCTTACCATGGGGCTAGATAATGCTGTGTGAATTGTCCAGCATTATTATTATTATTATTATTATTATTTACAATTGAAACAATTGAGCTAACTGCAGATTGTTGCAAACGGTCTACAGGTAGCTCAACTGATCCATATCAATACTAGTCGGAAGCGTCCCCAAGACGCTGGCTGCATTGCCACGCTGTATGGCAATGCTGATGCGCTGTGCCAGATACCATGCAGATACCCACCAGCTCTCGGGTCACGCGTTTGGTCTTTTAAAGACTACTGAAATATGGATGAATACTATCAATACTAAATTCTATTTATTTATCACAATCATTTTATGGTCTGCTTTCTAACTAAACTTTAGTACAAGCAGAAAAAATACTAGATTCGTTACTTTGCGAAAATCCACTGCAAAATATTAGGATATTGTTTTTATAACAATTCCGCGCCAAACCTGAAGAAGAAGAAACCAGACCTATCATACCAGAGAGGCCAATCAGCGAAAGTTTTGCACGGAATTTTACAAAAAAATATGAAATTGGTAAGGAGAAAGTTTTAAATCATTTGTCACGTTAGAAAGTATGTATAATATAATTAATTACCAATAGATTTTGAAAGATAAGCAGAACATAAAGGTTTACAAGGTGCGCAAGTTCAAAACAACAACTACCAGAAATTCAAACAGTTATTTGTATTGAAGCAAAATTGGCCTTCAGCAGCTAAATAAATCAACAACTGAGCAAACTCGATGAGCAACGAATACAATAAACATACGGCGTGTGAAAGCTGAACGCTTTTGTGTTAAATTTTATTTGATTGCGAGGCGTCAGACTCGGCTGATTGATGTATGGCCTCGCCGCTTCGACGGTCAAAGATTACGTAATTGATGCATGCCCGTGGGGTATTCATATTCTCTATGATCCTAGGTTTGTGCTCGTGACTTTTTTCGGTAAATTCGGTTTTCGGTTATTAGTGTTCATAATTATGATGGTTTCAGAAGTATTTCGGTAATGGTGCTAATAGTGACTACAAATCAATTACAAATACATTTATATAAATTTTATCGACAAGTTTTTGTTTGTTGCCCTTTGACTGAACCTTAATTCACATTGTTCCAATTTTGTAGTAGTTTTTTTTATGCTACAGCCAAATAAGAGCTAATATTACAGGGGATATGTCTTAGAGTATGTTCTGGAAGGACTTTTTACGTCCACCTACTTTTCAGAGTTTAAATGTTTAATCGTTGGGGCTATTAATAGCAAACTGCCATTTATTGTAGGTAATAAGTCTATTCTTATCTATTTCCAGGCTTAATCAAATCACATTTATCTAAACATTCACATTCCATCCTTCGCACAAACCACAAATCATTTAAGCCAGTGACACACCAGTCGTGATAAAGCAATAGGGCCCCTTTCATACGACATTAGCTACATTAGTGACGGCACATTTCGTTACAATCTGCACGCGGGGCTATTCGCGTGTGAATCCTAAGATACAGCCTCTCATTTCCTTTCGAGGGTTAAGACGAAACATTATTGAGAATAATTCACTGTTTGGTGACATGAATTCCCAATACGAAACTTATGTTCATGGATATCAAAATACTAGCTGCTTCTTACGGCTTCACACGCGATTTTTGACGTGACAACGTCTTATAATTCGATAGAGCCGCTGCACGCACGAAAAAACATGACGTCATGCGGTGTTACCTCGCTCTGAGGCGTTCCATGTAAGGCTTGAAGTGCAAGTGAGAGCGCTCGACATCCGTCTCTCTCCTACTTGAGTGAGCGATGCGTCTGCGTGGACAGCTGCTTTACTATAATACATTTACATGTTTTGATCGAGTATCAAATGCTACCATTCCATCAGTATTTTCTTAAGACGTTGTCACGTTCAGCTATCGTCAGTAAACCGACTTTACAGACAACCAATTTTTTTTTTAATTTAAAGTAGCCTATCTGTTATTCTAGAGCACAATGTGTGAAATTTTAGCTTGATCCATTCAGACGTTTTGTCGTTGTCTTCGACCAAACATCTTCACAACGCAAACTTTCGCCCTTAAAATATTAATAGAATAGGATTTTATTAGTAGAAAACACTTCTGATTTATATCCGAACATCTTCGATATCTTGAAACTTTTCAAACATTTTGCAAAAGAAATCGTCGGTATGCGACATTACAAGGAACACGGTGTAACGTGTGGAATATTCTAGAAATTTTTAGAGCAGTAAAAATTCATTGCTTCACTCCGGGGTGGAGTGACAATAAAACTGCATCTCGATTCTGATCACAACCATATTCAGGAGGTAGCATCTGCTAGCCTGGAAACACTTATTATGTAGTTATTTATGCGCCCAATAAAATATGAGACATTATTTAAGTACACTTTTGAGGGTTAGAAGTAAGACTTTCGCTATTTAATTCACATTGTGATATTACAGCTACACCTAACCATAGCTTTCAATAATAGTTATTAATTTGATTTGAATATTTTTTTGTGTATATTTATGTGTCAGGCCTCTTGGTAGAGTCATAACTGCTTATTAGCCTAACCTTTGAAATTTGAATTTAAAAAAAAAATTGAATTTGCTCCTATGAAATGTTATTTGTGTGTTAGCGAATTTAGCGGTTTTCTGCAAATTTAGCGGTTTTCAGAATCAACATTTGAATTTATGCTTCAAACTACTATAAATTCAAGGACAGAAGGTTGTTCCTCGAAACATGCACTTACGATAATGGCATTTTCCTAAACCGGAATTCTTTTTCCAGTTTCCTATTTTTCGGCGAATGCATCAAAAATTCATGCGATCAGAATATCTAAGGCTGTGTCCAACACTAAACTTAATTTGGTACCGTACGCCCGAAGTTTATCTCAGTTTTCCTCAAAAGTGGCCTGAGTTAGTTTTTATTGACAAATTGTTTTCTGTTTTCCAAGCAACCGAGGTTGAGATAAGGCACGGAAAATACTTTCAAGGCGTAAATACGACCGTTTGCTGAGGGTTTTTTGATTTCACTTTTGAACATCCTTTGTTGAATCTTTAACCGAAAATAAACATCATAAAATGGGGAAAAACATTTTTTTTTCATAATGCCCAAAATTACCGATCATTATTGTCTCATATTGGAGAGTTTCATATGCAATTTGGACATACTTTGCTACTCAATACTAAAAAGAATGAGAGGATAAGAGGTATAAGCGAGTACATACCAGTCATGGAGTTCAATAAAAGGTTAGGTTAGGTAGGGTAACTTAAAAATAGCCAATATATGGCATAGTGCAAAAGAATATGGAAATCTGTCAAATTTGCGATAGGTAGGGGCTGCTATTGACATGGTTTTGTAGTTTTTAATCATCTGCTTTATTATGCATTCCACACACGCCCATTCCTTGTAGGGCGCAGGCTGGGTGCGTTCAACGCTCGCCGAAAGCCAACCAGAGGGACACAGAAACCCGGCTACAACTGGAATTGACTCAACGACTGAAAAGGAACTGACTATCGCAGCCCGGTACCGGTAAACGTGTACAAATAAAAAACCAGGGCTTACAGCTTTCGGTGGAAATGTAGTTAAAACAACGCAAAACTTTTAGCGGAAAACTAAAGTTTTTGGATTTTTATTGCTTTTAAACAACGTGAGATGCAATAATATTAAAATTTTAGTCGAACCCGGTAGTATTTACAGCTGCTTTACGTACACAAACTTTTCACGCTACTTGCACTTCTTGGACTTTACAGCGGATTTACTGTTTGATATTACTTTCAAGTGAATTTATTAGTAAAGTTTTAAGTAAGTAGGTACTTAAAACTTTATACTTAGAAGCAAAATAGTTTTAAAAAATGAAATCTACCTTATTGGACCACGCTTAAGCAAATAACGAAATGAAAGTTGTCCGTGGCCAATTTTATAACGAAACCAATTTTTCGTAAATCAATAAGCCAGAGCTATGAAAAAAGTTCCCTCTGGCGGTGTCGATCCACGTCGGGTGATCATCCGTCTCGCGAATCCGTCTGTTCAGGACGTGCGTTCGTACTTTCGCTAAAAATGCAAATTCCTCTTCGCAGTGCCACCACGCCCCCGGTCGACGCTGACTTAGGGACCTACAAGAGCGGGGGGCACAATTTTTCACGAAACCAAAATGAGCAAGACACACCCCTAGGAGTCGTCGAGGAGTCAAGTGCGTTGCGGCTGCGGCCCTTTGTCAGTATTTCATTACACGCTGTGATTTTCGGCATGAGCTCGTTTCATGTTGATAATGTGGGACTCGTATGACATGCTAGCAAGAAATATACCGTTACTGAATCAGACACCAGCGCAGATACCGAATACCCCTGACGTTATACGCCTACGCGACATACGCCTCGAACACACAGATCGAGCGCTTCATATTTATCTTCGCTCGTCATTACACACCATTATTGACTAACGCACAAAATAATTTGATCTTTGTATTCACTACGCTAACTTTACCCTTCCGCTGAGCTCAACATTTTAATTAGTTTGACTTCATTTAGAAAACCAACAGAATTTATGTTACAACTAAAATAGGAACAGTAAAATATTATGCTAAATACAAATCATTTTCTACGAATACGATTCGCGACCTAAGTACCAACACGAAAACACAATGCCAGCAATGCTCTTCAACAGTAAAAGCAATAAGTTATGAGTCGAAGTATCGGACGCTTAAAAAGGTAATTGCCCTTTAATAATTTCGTATGATCCTTATCTTTGGTGGTAATTTTCCGAACTATTAACACATTAGTACAGCAGCGGACGGTACCGTAAATCAGAAGTGTAAACAGTGTATTAATTACAAATGCAAACAGCGAGTGTGGTCGGCCGCAGCCGTCTCTATCCTGCTAATGATTTGCAGTGTAGCCGTGGCTTTGCTAAGCTCGCTCAGATTAATATGTCGAATGTTAGAATACAGTCTTGGATTATTCGATAAAAGCCTTAGAATTGGCGGGTTGAATAAAACATACGAATTAAAAAAAGAACAAATACTGATAAAAAATATTTTCTTAGCAAAGTTCAACTTACGACTTCATTAACACTTTCATTGCTCATGAGTCTTGAGCAATGAAAGTGATATTCAACGCACGTGGCGTTGACTCATGAGTCATGGTACACATACAGCAGTGAACAGGATATATAAATGGTATCATAAAGCCATAAAGTCCCGGAAATAATATCATAAAAATGCTCAAAACCCTCAACGTAATACTCCTCCACTTACATTAATATCAACAAATTGAACAGTTTTTATTCAAGCGCGATCTCGAAACATTTATCTTTCAAGCACAAAATTACTCCATCCATTCTCAAGATGAAAAGGATCATAAAAATAATAATCTCCAAAGTACGGATGTAGTACTATCTGGAGCGATGGAAACAGAACGTTCGACTAAAAGCCTCGGTTTTAATTTCATCACCATAACTCAACCGTGTAAAGATACGGTTTCATGGAAACTCGAATAAAAAGAAGGCAGGTTCGCAGTCGAAACAATAATGTAGCTAGGTACGATTGTAGTTGCTTCACAATAGCCGAGACATGCGGGCGGGGGCCGCACAGACGCAAAGTGAAATCGGTCCTTTCAAAACATTTTACCGCGCTAGCTTGAAAAATAAAACTGTAGAGCACTATTCAACTACCCGCGGTCGTGAAAAGTGTCTACGATAAAGGGCCTTACAAAAACCAGTGAAACTAGAGCAGTGAGGAGAGCGTATAGTCATACCATGCGGTTTATGAAATGAAAATTCACACTATTCACATTAGAGTGCTACTGAGTAAACTGACGCTAGGGTACATTAAACATAGTTAAGGAAATTCTGTTCAATGCTTGCATCCTAAAATTTAATTAAATAGAACTAGGTATTATACATCTCTTCATGCAGGCGGAGAGATATAATTTTCAATGGATTTCACATTCAGCACACAGTCAACGGGCTTCAGTTTATTCGATATCGTAAATCGAGTAAAAGTCGAAAAGCTTTAGCAAAGAGTCGGATCACATTTCCGCAAGTTCCAAATATTCTATTCGATCTCGCCCGAAGCCTAAGTGTGAGAACTATTTCCGGAATAGCGACACACGTGCCGGAAACACTTTGGTTTATTAATGAAGCTATCAAGTTTTTAGCGACTCCATTATTAGAACGATGTCTCAAGATAAGAGTGTATTTTCGCTGTAGGTGAGCACATACGGGGAGTTTAGTATCTTAGACTTCGACGAAAGTTTAGATCTTGAATTAATTCATTTGCAAGAATGTATTTTTTTAAATGTTGCCGTAGCCATTTCTCAGATTACTAGTATCTGTAGGTATGCATCAGGCATTTACTTGGCATCTGAAAGGCAGCAAGTATTTATCTCACTGGAAGTTTATCATCTCTTTTATCAAGTCACTGCTCTGCTTGCAACTTTATTTATCTTTTCAATCGAAAATGTGGAGGCGGAAAATTGCAGTTGAATATCTCTTTAATTTTGACTTGGTACTGAGTGACCAGATCTAAATCTAGAAAAATATTTGTCCCACACGTGTATTAATTGTAATAAATAAAATTACTACACGTACCAGTAGTCATTTTTGGTGCTTAGCAAACATTAGTATAGAGGTTAATTAATTTCAGGGCCAGGCAATTAATTTAATATTTTAAGTGCGACAATTTGGATTTTTGTTACTTTGTCAAACTAAAACTACTGAACGCATCGAGCTGAAATTTTGGAGTCGGAATAAAAAATAGGCTTCTTTTTAACCCTATAAAAGCATGCGAAGCCACGGCCAGAAGCTAGTTACAATATCACAATTATATTATAAATGCGAAAGTTTGGATGGATGGATGGATGTTTGTTACCTCTTCACGCCAAAACTACTGAACGGATCGGGCTGAAATTTTGTATACAGATAATTATAATCCTGGAATCAAACCTAGGCTACTTAGGGATATAAATCACATTTTAACGTTTCCATAGAAACAACGCGTGCGAAGCCGCGGGCGGCAGCTAGTTAAGGAATAAAGGAATATTTTATTTATGTAAAGGAATTCCAGCTCGCTTCACCCGCCAAGTAGGCACTAAACAAACAGCCACTGCCTAGCCCAACGCTTACGCAAACGCGTGCCGAAAACTAGCGATGAAATTGCATTTAGCCAATAGCAAGTATTCATCGTCCGTCATATTATTTGTCAAACCCGTCATCGGCACGCTGCCGTCGCGTGCGGGCGACGTATCGCACTCGAATATCCAATTACACATTCGCAATATTTTCTATGCGATGACGCCTGAAATGCAATCAATCTACTCGATGTGCCCCAGTGATGGGTGAGGATTTTGACGGCATTTTGATCCGTGTATTACGGAATTGACGACTAACTTTTGCCAATAGGGTTGTATTCCTATTCATTACATTAATTTTATTTTCTTTCACTTTTAGCTTTAGATACTCATTAATAGGTATACGTTTTGTTTCCAAATACATAGGAGAGGAGATCAAACTAGTCTATAGAATCTCGAATACTTACGTTTCATGTGGCTATTTCAACGATATTGTCACTATGGTTTTTTTCCGTTGATCTTGAGTAAGACAGAGATTATATCATAATACTAACCTAAGACTAACCCCCTTATTTATAATGGTCTGCCAAGTTAAAACAGTTGCGAAGCAATCAATAGAAGAAGACAGAGTGAGAAATAGTAACAAGTTGAGTTAGCTGACCATCATGAATAGGGGTAAGACTTTACGAACTATGGTATAAGTACATTTTTAACAACTGGAACTTTTTTTTTTCATACAATTATCCTCGCTGACGTCGCAAATCCGGGCCTCCAGTATACGAAAAACAAAAGGGGATCGCGTCAGCTTTTAAAAATGTATCCAGAGTAACAGCAAAAAAAATTAGATGATTATGATCCTAGGAAATCTAAACGAAAACACAAAACTTAAAACTTTGCTATTTTCGACTTCAGATGTGAGTAACGCAGTATTATTTACCTAACTGTAATAACGAAACACTTTTTGTTGCCAACCCAAGTGCAAAACGTATTACGTCTTTGGAGTCTATCCAAAATTTGTAAAGCGAGCTCTTTTAAATCTTGCAATTATTAAAAACAATGTTAGACGGCATAAACAAAAGATGACATTGTTATATTTACTGACCAAAATGACGAATTTCTTATTAACCAATCAGTGTGTTCATGAATTATTCTATTTTATGGACTTTACTAATAAAGCATGTTTTTATGCAATCACCAGATTCAGTTGACGTATATTGTTTCTGTCTGTCGGTCTGTGCAACTAATGAAATCGTAAATCAACGATGTTGAGCGTACAATCGACAGATTTCCGGCGTGCAAATATTTTGCATTTCAACATTACTCTCGAGCCGAGTAGCGCCTTGTTAATTAATAAAATTAAAACCAGACTTGATGAGCAGTTCAGTGTTCCAATTATCTGAGGGATTTTTATGTCTATTTCTCCTTTTGTGGTGTAAAGTGGTGTTGTACAATTACACTGTGAAAATACTTTTTGTGGGTGTTTCCAAATGGGACGAAATGTATGAAGAATACAAATTTTCTTCAATTGTTTTAAAATATTTACGTGTGGGAAGGTTACGAGATGGGAAGGAGCCGAATTTTGTTGTGCACAGGTTTTAATATTTTAATTCACCAATTTATTTTAATAGAAAAATTTACCTTTATGCATAACTGATAGATTTTTGTTATGAAATCTCTTAACCCATTCAGCTCCAGCAACGCACCCCTCGCGTTTTACTCGTTTTTTGGCCAGTGCCAGCAACGCGCCATATGCGTTGTGGCTATCTGTACTTAGATTTTTGTTTTCTGTGGCTGCGTTCAGAAATAATCGAATACATCTTTCGAAAAACCATAGAGAAATGTCACTGTCATTTGTCAATTTAGATGGTTTGTCAGTATCAAAACAAAAAATGCCATTTTTCGATAGTTTTTGTTGGAACGAAAAACGTGCTCCGGATTTCTTTCGAAAATATTTGAATATTCGAGATAAATACTCATTCAATACATTGAATAAAAAGGTGAGTGTATATTACTACCAATTATTGCTGTGGATTAGATATTTTTAATTAGATTCCGGTAAAAACCATAGTATTTAAATTTCAACGCAAATGGTGCGTTCAGTGGCAGACACGAATCAAAATCGTTGGGACGGTTTTATGCAAGCACCAACATGCTAATAATTGGAAATAAGTGAGAGTTGTTTAAAACAAATGAATATGAATTTAATTTTGTACTTATGTGTTAATTCATAGGTGTAATGCATGTCTGCCATATCAATAATTAAATTTTATTGTTGATTATTTCAATAAGAGATTACATACTTTAAGCCACGCTATTTATACTATGTAGACTATACTATGTAGTTATGACATTGTGCCTTTTTATGAATGTTTTAGTGCATTATAATTATATACCTATTAATTTATTTATTATTTATATTTTTGGATATTGAGATGGTGGATTCCACAAAACGAAAGGATACTCCTTATTATTGTCCCGACTGCGATGAACATCCTGGTCTGCGTATTGTAAATTGTTTTAAGGTGTACCATAATTATTAATAAATAAAACCATCTTTTCAAATAATAGAACTTATTATTTCCTTTCTTTTTCACAAAATCATATTGCATAATACCAACCATTATACGCACGCAAACCTTGCGTTGCCGGATCTGCCTAAAATTTTTTTTTTCTGTGTGCCACCAACGCAACTTATGAGTTTTCGCTTTTTCTCTAATTTGAGTACTTTTTTTAATTATTTGAGTAATTATCTAGTCAATAACATTTATTTAAAACCCAAAAAAACAAAAAAATGTAGTGGGCCATAATGAAAACAAAAAAAAATCTAGTGGCATTGAATGGGTTAAGAAAAGGCTTTTTTTTAAAACATTGTGGTCGGTATGAACTGTCAAAGCATCTCAAAAAACGTGTCCCTCAACTTGCTTTACCCATCACCACCCATGTATATCCGACGATCTTATCCATACCAGTTTGTCTGGCACACACATCGCTCTTGAACGATAAGACCGCAAATTTTATGGTTATAATTATTTTATTTGTAAAAAAATTCTTAGTTTTAAGTGTACAATGAAAGTATTTTCTATCTATCTTATATCGGCCTCGGAAAGCACGTTAAGCCGTTGGTCCTGCGTTGGTCTGCATCCCATCGGATTATGAGAGTGAGGGAATAGAGAGTGCACCTGTGTTTGCGCCGACACTTGTACACTATAATATGTCCTGCGCATCTGGCTAGTCTCCGATGAGACTGGCCGCCGTGGTAAAAATTCGGCTAGGAGGATATTATCTTAAATCGGCAGGTAGGTTATCTGATCCAACTATATTGAAATCACCAACATAATCTCGATTCAACGCAATCATTTTACATGCACTGAAATCAACTAGCTCTGTACCCGATTACGTAGGTACTACCTGTATAGGATTTATTTATACAGAGCCTCTCAACACAGATCGCGGCAATCCGGTACTACATCAAAAACGATGCACTCAAACTAATTGCATCTGCTATTGATACGGGTCTATGGCAGGCTCAGTACTTACGCCGCAGAGAACGAATAGTATGAACGAGTGAAATCTCACTCTAAAACACAAAAATCAAAGAATATTTTGATAGTACCCCCCCAAAATTTAGATAGTACTTAATCATTATTATTTAGCTCCTATTGTTAACCTTATTTAAGTATAAAGAAAATGTGCAATTCTCATAATTTTAAGTTAATTAACTAATGTTAATAATAATTATATTATTGTATGTCCGAAAGGACAAACTGTTGGACAATTACTAGTTCTTAAGACCAACTATGTACACAGTTTATACAATAAATGTTTCTTATTCTTATTCAAAGAGCAAATGAAAATATTTCTATGCAAGTGAGTGTGCTTGTACACACTCTTTTTTCTAGTGGTAGGTAAATACACAATACACTCTCAATTATTTTTTAAACAAAACCAGCAGCGGCCCAAAAATTATAAAGATTCTAAGCTCGTTATATCTCGATTGATAAACCATAATTTGAGAAAAACACTTTATCCTGAAAGACTGTTTCCTTGAATTTAATAATTATTATCTTATTATTTCCAATGCAACTTGTAGCAAAACTTTGAGTTTAATAAATAATTCGAGGCTTACTAACTCAGTGTTAATGTTGCAACAATAGAAATTAATCCAGAGTCAACTAACCCGAGTTAAATGTTAAGTTCATTCATTATTTTAAATCCGGCCAAGTATAGTAGGACCAATGCTGAATGATTTAAGTGCACCACTCTCTTGCTCCACAGTACTTTAAATCAGTCTATTCCTTTATGTCAGGAAATACATCTTTTACTTTAAAAGACGCGAAGAAAAACAAAGTGATGTAGTTTTCATTTAATTTTTTTTAATCGCCTTTGTTTTTGAGATAGCTAACATATAACTTTTTTCAGTTTTTTTTAGATAAATATGTGTCACGTATCCGCACATCTCGTTTGATCAAGGTTCGGAGCAACACATTGTATAAATATAATAATATCCCATCTTTGATATTTTTACATTACTAGCCCAGAGTTAGTTGACATAACCCTCAACATCGCCGGTAGGTTAAAACTTTCAAAATTTTACTTAATAATTAACCTCTAACTTTTCGAAAGTACAATACATACATAATTAGAATTTAATTCCGCAGTTGTATATGACTGTGTTCTAGCTGTGTGGTGACGGCTTAGAATTTGCACCACCCCAACTCTTCCCGCGGGTGTCGTAAAAAGCGACTAAGGGATATCCACCGGGGACGGGCAGCAGCGCCCCCTGCCGAACAATTTTACCACCGAACTGCGATCCCCAACCCGCATGCCCAGCGTGGGGATTATGGGCATGACCCCCTTAAGATAAAAGCCAATAAGGCGCCTATCAGGGGGAGGCCTGCGTCCAGCAGTGGACCAATACAGGCTGTTGAGGTTGAGGGTTGAGGTTGAGGTAGTATCTACCGCTGAGTTAACCGTGTTAACCTAACCTGGTGCAAGATGGCCTTAGTAAAGTATTTTTATATTATAGAGATTCCTTGCGTTCAGGTATGTACAGTCGGCTGCAAAAATATGTATACACTCTTAAGTTTTCAATTTGACTAAATAGTAAGTGTATAGTAATTGTGATAATTTATGTACCGCATTCTGACGAAGTACGATGACTACTTTGTACGAAAAACGTGTGCATGTCCTTTTATTTAAAAAGTTCCGAGTAAAATAAAAGTTAAACCTTGGAAGTGTATACATGTCTGTGCAGCTGACTGTACATCATAAGTCTAGAGCTTCCTGAAAGCGAGTGAAACTAAGACTGGTTAACTAAGTCTAAGAGACTGTATCAGTAAATATTTCATGATCTTCAGAAATAAACGTATTTTACTATTTATATTTTAGTATTGGATTAATTTGTTTAAGTGCCAACGATACTGACATACAATCTTTAAATCAATTTAGGGTGAAATTAATGCCAGTTAATTTGACTTTTAATAAGCGTTCAAGGTTCATTTTACAATACAAAGTAGTAGCAGGCGCCTGTTTACTCTGCATACTTATTACCCAAACAACCAGAGCTTTGAAAGTGAACCTTATAGAGGTAGGAGCGATACGCGAGTCAGCTGTGTGATTTTAGAGATATGTACTTTGCAGTATCACATCAGTCAGATGCAGGGTAACTATTGACTGTTGTTAATGGTTGTGGTATCTATCAATATGCCTAGCAATAGCTGTTTAACTGCCACCTTCCAAAAAAAAGTATTGCATAGATAAAAACATATTATTGCTAGAATAGGCAGGTACGAGTATATGATGCACAAATAAAAATATTTGCTTACCGACCATAAATCTTGGACCCAAACTGTTCCAAAGTGTTTTTAGTGTCTACAGCGTTCTTGACTAAAGTTTCAGCTTAAGTAGATCGTTATAAAATATACAGTTTTCCAGGTAGTTAGGTTCAACAGCTTACAGTTTTTCATTCCTTAACACTAAAGTTTTATGTGATTTTATTATTTAAAACTACCTTTGGTTCTAGTGTTTCATGCTTTTCATTTATTGCCCTCTAGTTACTTTGTGGCAATGAGATTATTAAAAGTAGAATAAGAGTACAAAAGTATTTGACTATTTAGTTGAGCTCCTGTGAACTTAATTGCAAAAAAAATTGTATGTCGCCGAGGCGTAGGGATACCTACGCACTATGCGGTGAGCCGGATCGCGGTCAGCCGTCCGGCTGTCAGTATCATGCGGTTGCAATTACGTTTAACGCTTATTAAGGCGAATAGTAGGGTGAATAGTGGCGCCACTACATATTTAATTTTATAATTACGTTCTACAAAGGAATTATCAAAAAATCGGATTAAAGATACATTTAAAAAAAGCTTACGATAGATATCGTCTACGCGCGGTCCGATTTTTTGATAATTCCTTAGTATAACGTAATTATAAAATTAAATATGTAGTGGCGCCACTATCCACCCTACTATTCGCCTTAAGCTGCAGCCGGGCCGCAACGTTCCAAGCAACCGGAGCGGTTGGTCGGCAGCCGCACCGCAGTGCATATTAAAACTATTTTCTTGTAAATATTTTCGATTGCGACCAACCATACTGACTGCGTTCCGGTTAACCGCAAGACCAACCAAGACGACCTCAGTGGCGCGGCGGGTGAAGGTCCGCCTGCGGCGCATGAGGTTGCGGGTTCGATTCCCGCCTTGGGACTAATGTTTGTACGATTTACAAATATTTGTTCCGGGTGTTCTGGTCGTTTCTATGTATAATAAAAAATATCTATCTATGTAATGTATTATTTTATGTATATCAGTCATCTAGTACCCATAACACAAGCTCTGCTTAGCTTGGGGCTAGATGATGTAGTGTGGATTGTCTAGCAATATTTATTTATTTATTAGATGCGTAAAGTGCGTATTCCTAATTCAGTGACACCAAAACAAAACAATGCTCAGAGAGTGTTCCCACATAATCAACCACAGATGTGTCGTTTCCAGACCTGTAGAAACATAAATGGTCTGCTAAACGCACCTCAACGCGTACCTGCTCCCGAAATTACTCAGTTAATGCTTATTCAACAACCTATAAAAACAAAGAGACACAAGAAGGGTCAAACGCTATTGTATATTAATGTAAGCGACGCCATTCTCTCGCTAGTTTTGGCAAAGATGCAATCCCATTTGAATACTGTGCAAGGAGATGGTTATTGCCGCGGTGCTTCGCTGTTTTTAATAGTTTTAAATTCTATTGAGTGTTGGGGTTGAGAATGGTGCTCGAATATTAATTTGAATTAAGAAACAAATGCAAAGTTGTTGTTTTTTAGGGTTCCGTAGCTCAAAAGGAAAAAAGGAACCCTTGTAGGATAACTTTGTTGTCCGTCTTTCTGTCTGTCTGTCTGTCTGTTCGTCTGTCAACACTCTTTTCTTAGGAACGCGTGTACGAGTTGAAATTAACGTCAAGTACTCAAATGCGCAACTTCTTGAAGCCGCGATATAAATAAAACTTCCAAGTCAACGCACTCAAAAGTTACAGCCGTTTAACTCCAAATATTTTGAAATTTCCAAGGGAATCACAAGCACACAAAACCTATAGGGTACTTACCGTTGACGTAGAATCATAAAATTTGGCAAGAAACAAGGTTTTATAGCACAAGTAAAGTAAAAATTCTAAAAATTTGTAGTTTATTCACCAAAAAAAAACACTTTTATTTCTTGCTATAAACCAAAACTTATAGGGTACTTCCCGTTTACCTAGAATCATAAAATTTGGTAAGAAGCAAGGTCATATAGCACAAATTTTTATAAAAATCTGAAAACCCTAAATTTGTACTCTAATATCAAAACAATAATAAGTTTTGATTCTCTCCCTCGACCAAAATATACAGGGTACCTACTTCATGTTGACCTAGAATCATAATAATTTGCAAGAAACAAGGTTTTACAACTAATCGGAACCCTTAATGCGTGATTCGCACTTGTCGTTTTATTTATTTTATCATTTGTTTCTTATAATAGCTGAGCTGGGTACGTCTTGTTATTAGTCGATCTGCAATAAAAGAGTTTTTCACATCTATCTATCTATCTATACTTATAATAAAACTGTAACAGGTCCAATTCTGTACATTGAAGATATTTTAATTTTTTTTTTTTGGAGGGCACTCTATTATCGATACTGAAGCCAAAACTGTAATTTTTTTCATTCATGTCTGTCTGTCTGTCTGTCTGTTTCTTAAACGCGCATCACACCGAAACTACTGAAGGTATTGACATGAAACTCGGCATGATTTTAGGTCATACTACGAGGAAGGACATAGGATACTTTTTATCACGGAATTCAGTCAGGTTCCCCTGGGAGAGAGGATGAAAGTAAAATTCTTTAACCGCTCATCACGACGGAACTGCTGAATGAGTTGGACTGAAACTTGGTATGATTTGAGTTCATACTACAAGGAAGACATGGAATACATTTTATCCCGGAATTCGGTAAGGTTCCCCTGGGAGAGAGGATGAAAGTAAAATTATTTAACCGCTCATCACGACGGAACTACTGAATGAATTCGAATGGAAGTCGGCACGATAGAAGTTCATACTACGAGGAGAGATATATTTTATCCTGGAATTCAGTAAGGTTCCCCTGGGAGAAGGGATTAAAGTCAAACTCCTTCACCTCGCATCACGCCGAAACTGCTGAATGAGTTGGACTGAAATGGTACGATTTGAGTTCATTCATACTACAAGGAAGGACATGGGATACATTTTATCCTGGAATTGAGTGAGGTACCCCCGGGAGGGAGGATGAAAGTAAAATCCTTTAATCGCGCATCACGACGGAACTACTGAATAAATTCGAATGGAACTCGGCATAATTTGAGTTCCTACTCCGGGGAAAGATAGGTACTTACATTTTATCCCGGAATTTAGTAAGGTTCCCCGTGGAGAGAAGATAAAAGTCATATTCCTGGGCCGCGCATCACGCCAAAAGTGCAGTATGAATTCAAATGAACAATATTTTTTATCCCGGAATCAGTACGGTTCCTTTAGGTTTGGAGAGTGGATGAAAGTACAAATATGCTACTAAATGAATTCAAATGAAACTATGCATGATTTGATCTCATACTACGAGGAAAAACATAGGATACATTTTATCTGGGAGGTACGGTTCTCTCGGGAGAGGGGATAAAAGTCAAAATGTGTAAGTACTTAGTTGTACTTCATTAACGCGTCGTCCGATTTCATGCATTCTTTTTTGTTAGAAACAGTGTTGCAATATCGAATTTGACTAAATCAGTAGAAAATCGAGTAGAAAATAGGTAGATTGATGAAATAATCTGTAGATTGAAGAAAAAATCAGTAGAAGGGTAGGTAAGTTCCTATCTATTTATTTTTTGAAGACGCCACCCATTACTTAGGTAGAACCTAACTAATGGGTGCGTCAATGCCTATTTCAGGCAAAGTAAAATGTACAAATGGTCCATGCAATCTTCATGAACATGATATTTGGTGGTTTAGCTGGTCCAGTTAACTGTACCACCGAAGTTTGGTTGGAGTAAGTGCTCTAATTGAACGAACTGGACCACAGAACATTTTTTTTTACTTTGATACTCAATCAACTG
Source organism: Eupithecia subfuscata (assembly GCA_963564075.1). Lineage (NCBI taxonomy): Eukaryota > Metazoa > Arthropoda > Insecta > Lepidoptera > Geometridae > Eupithecia > Eupithecia subfuscata. Next base: position 8,038,181 of record OY751098.1, read on the forward strand.
TACCTACCTACTATCGAAAAAAAATAAAGTCAAATGGATCAAGAGCCCAATTCTACAATACAATTGCTTCACTATGACAATGGAATCGTCTCAGAATTATGACGTAGAATTTCTAGATTAATAAAACTCCAGATAGTACGTGCGAGATAAATTAATGGTTTTAAACCTGTCGCGCGTCTCTCCATCTGCATTCATCATAATTTCTTTCATCTAAGGTAGAATACCAAAACGTGTCATTCTGTGACGATACCCCCCCCCCCCCCCCCTATCATAGTTAAGCGATTAGTTTAGCAGAACAGGGCTGAACGGAACCATGAGTCAGAAGTGAAACGAATATGACACTTCTTAACACGTGCGATTGAAGATGACAACATGCTATCCCCCGTAGACCCTACCCGATTTATACACAATTTAACAAGGATCCAAATATAGATGCTTTTATTAAAAGTGTAATAGGTCCAATTCTGCGCATCGAAGTTTTTTTGCACGGCGGCGTTTCATATTTTGAGAGAAACTGTGGTTAAATGTGAACTTAATTAGTCGGCAGGTATGGCAATCGCGAACGAAGTCGCGGGTACAGCTAGTACATAATAAAAGAGTAACAGAGAACACTTCTCTGGCTCTCAAACATTTATAAACATGCATATTCATTGCACATGACAGTAAAAGCGAGAAAATTTATGGCGACCAAAGAGAGTTGTCTTTGGTCGTGAATATAGTATACCCTAGTTTCAATAAAATTCTATTCGACTTCAGAAATTCAAACAGAAGTTATTAAATGTAATAAGGCAGTCGTACGACGGAGCGACAATTAAAAGGAAATTTTAGGGTATTCTAGCGAAGATCGTACATGTCTCTCATTCCGGTGTGAGACGCTCGTCACTGTGCCTTCACGATTTATGCCCTCCGTATTACACGCCATTCGACACGTTGCTACCTTCCACGTAGATGTCAGAAGAAATAAAAAAAGCGAAATTAATTATATCCATGATCTGCCACGTGAAATGCTACGCATCGTAGAGCCCTCTACGGTTCGTAGCGCTTCTACGAAATCGATGAGATTTTTACCAATGATGGATTTTGTTCATGTGAATAGCAAATTAATAATGGTGTCTCCTATAAAAGTGATATCTTCAACCATTTATTAATGAATGGATAGATCTGATAGATATTTGTTTAAAACTTCACGCAAAACTACTGCATTAATCCGATTGAAACGCGTAGATGTAGAAAAAGATCTGGAATAACATAACAAAGGCTACTTTTGATCTTGTATAACGCCACTTTCATAAAACTTGTTCATTGTATAAAGCAAAATAATATTTAAACAACTTACAGTTTTCACAAACGTTTATTTAATTTTACGTTTTAAACGTTTATTTACCTGTTCGGTGTCTCTATTTCAAGTTATATTCATCGAAGTTTTTGATTTTCTATTTAGCTGAAATTAAGCATATGTAAATCAGATGACAATGCAATATTATGACGACATGGAGCTGAACTGATAATGGACCTGGAAGGTGGCTATAAAAACCTTTTATATTGACGTAACCCCTTCGAGTTTGAAGTCGTTTGAATCCTCTTGATAAGTAAAATGGCCTTGAAGAAACATAAAAGCTTGAATTAAAAAAAAATTAAACATATTATGTTCGAATGTCATGTCCACATTCCGATTCCCACATCCGCGAGCTCCTGTAGGATGATTGTGCTGCCTGTCTAATTGTTTCTTGCAACGCGGCTATATTAAGCAGTGAGACACCGCCAACTTTATGGCGTACAGAGCCATTAACTTGTCGAATCAATTCCAGTTCACCTCTAAAATTATCTCGATCGTAACCAGGTTCAGAGTATAAGCGCTGTGAGTGTCTTTTGTGTTAATAGTTGGAGAGGATTTATAGACAAGCTTTTAGAAGAGGGTATTAAAGGAGGAAACAAAGAGGTTCATACTAATATTACAAATTCGAAGGTAACTCTATCTGTTCGTCTGTTTGTCTATCTGTCTGTTACCTTTTCATGCCTAAATGGCTGAACGGATCTTGATGAAATTTGGCAATGAGGTAAATGTTATCCCGAGGACGGAAATGTGCATGCGAAGCTACGGGTAGTTGCTATTACAAATATCTTAACTGGGTTTGCATGTGACTAAAAATTTTTGCTAGTCTGCTGATGTCCTCCTAGCTGAATTTCGGCCACTACGGCGGCCAGTCTTAACGGAGACTTGACATGTGCGCAGGACATATTACAGTGCACAATTGTGTGTGCAAACACTGGTGCACTCTCTATTAATCACTCTCCTAATCCGGTGGAACGGCGGACCGACACGACCGGGGAGAGGTCTGGCGCAGATCTCACGGCATAAAGTGCTTTCCTGCTTCTATGATTTTTTCTTGCCAGGAAAATTACAATTACAATTTCTAGCCCGATCCGGGATTTCAAAACGAAACTTCATCATCAGCGGTTGAACACGCAGCCAACGAGGCAGTCAGTTTTTTTGCAAGTCTGATATTATTTTGTACTAGCTGCATTCTTACTACCCGTAGTCCTATTACCCGTTTTCTCGTATGAATGAAGCATTTTCCCGCGGTAAAAAGTAGCCTATGTTCATCAGGAATAATGTGGGCTTCTAATGGTAAAATAATTTTTCAAATCGGTCCAGTAGTTTTGGAGCTTATTCAATGCAAACAAACAATCAAATCTTTCCTTTTTATAATTTTAGTATACATGGATGTGTCGTTGACGTCTTTAGTTTTACGGTCACGACTAAAACATTCAAATTGTTATTTTTTTTGTTACTCGTTAAAAAATATTTTTTCTAAGATTTGTGCAAACAAATGAGATTATCGAGGATCAAAGATATAGTGAGGGAATACAAAAAGTCCAACACGGATACTCCTTATTATTTCTTAGTAAACAGAAACTTTCTGCAAACTACCATTCCCGTACAACGAAGCTTTTAGCACCCAAACGCTCATAAGCAAGTAATTTCAATTTTTAAACAAAAGTTTTAAATAGCTATTTATATTCAGCGATAAGCACAGAATTTTTTAATTAAATAGAACAACTCATAAAAAGCGGTAAGTTACAGTTCTCCGCAGCCTCGGACGCTCTTGAGAAACTAATATTACGCCAGCAATTATTCCAATTAAATATATTGCTTGCATCGTACTAATACTTCACTGCACAACGCTACAAAGGTAATGGCAAGTAAATAGCGTATGAGCAGGCGATTCTAGCTCTAATGGCTGTGCCGTTAACATGCTTGCTAAAACGAGTTTCCCATTTAAATTTTTTGCTGCATCTTTAGGTTTAACTGCTTATTCTACAGTTATATTATCAGAAATTGTTGACTTTTAAATAAAAGCTTTCCTAAATAATGTTCCCTTATTCAAAGCTACTTAAGAAACCTTTGCCTAGTCGTCCATTCGATAGTCTAAAGACTGACTCCATACTACTGTCACATTATTCAAGCCGAAAGTTTGTGAAATCTGAATTTTTGTTATCTAGGATCTCCAAAACTTCTGAACAGATCAAGATGAAATTTGGCGTAAGTTTAGAGCAAAGCCTTAACTTAGATAATAGGCTACTTATTATGCCAAAAATACGGGCATAAGCTAGTCTTAACTATACTATAGTGCATTCCCTTAAAAAAAATATTTTTCTTGCAATATTTTAGTAGAGATATATCACAGAATCTTAATAATCAGATATCGCGTCACCCTAACTGAGCTTATACTAGCGCCAGAGATCTCTTTGAGTGCCAAATTCCAAGTATGAAAACATTTCCTTTTTAGCTTTTATTTGGGGTCATGAGGGAGTACGAATTAATGAAAACAGGATGGGGGAGTTCATAAAGAAAAATGTCACTGCAGTGTGAAGTTATGCTTTCGTTTCAACGTAAAGGCGTTTATAAAATCGTTTGGCTATGTACACATTAGGTATTTGAAAAAGCGCTTTGGTAACGCTCGTTTTATTAATCATCTGGTTCCTTTTATACTATACAATCTATCGTAGTTTGACGAATTCATTACGGATGTAAGCGGGTTAACTACGAACTATATTTGTGTTGGAAGAACGCGGGCTCAGCGCGCGCTCGTGCGTAGTGCTCGGAGAGATACGGAACGCGCGCGTTTAGAACCGCACTCACCCTGAAGATGTCCCTCGTTAAGGTATGAAACGTTGGTGTTCTTCCAACATAAATAAGGTTCGTAGTTAACCCGCTTACATCCATCTGGTTCCTTATAATCGTACAGAACCAAACGCACGCTTCGATTCGATAGGTTAATGGTTTGGTTGAGAACAATCAATATCCAGAATCATCCCCTTTCGGCTTAGTACACCTTTCCGTGGCAACCTGTAAATGTTCATCTGCCTTTTATAAACAGGTTTTATCAACGAGTCTATATCTTTTTTTTACTATAAAAACTTTCGTAGTTTGACGAATTCATTATGAATGTAAGCGGGTTAACTACGAACCTATTTTGTGTTGGAAGAACACCAACGTTTCATCCCTTAACGAGGGACTGCGAGAAGCTGGCTCTCATAATCAACAGTATCGACAAGCAGCGTGCCCCCCACCACCCCCGGCGCCTACGACCCGTGCTCTGCGTGCTTTAGCCCGCAGTGCGCGGGACGACGTGGTACACACTCACCCTGATGAAGTCCCTCGTTAAGGGATGAAACGTTGGTGTTCTTCCAACACAAAATAGGTTCGTAGTTAACCCGCTTACATTCATAATGAAAGAGTCTATATCTATAGATAGACTATCTGATTGTTATGCATACTAAAGTGAGTCGTCCATTATCTTGCATCCTTTGCATATTCACGGAATAAATAAATAATAAACTATTGCCGCGTATTTCACGAAGTTAAAAAAGCTTTTCAAAAAGTGGTAATGCTGTTGTCTATGAGTCTATACCAAACTGTTTGTAAGTAAGTATTATCACATCACACTAATATTATAAATGCGAAAGTTTGGACGGATGGAGGTTTGTTAACTCTTCACGCCAAAACTACCGAACGGAATTTTGTCACACAGGTGATTTCTAATCCTGGAATGCTACTTTCTATCCAATAAATCAGTTCTCATGGGATATAAATCACCTTTAAACGTTTCCATAGAAACAACGCGTACGAAGCCGCGGGCATAAACTACTGAGTAAATAAATAATGAAATATTCCCCAGTCCTTCAAAAATTATCTTCGACGAAGAAAATTCCTGTCACATTAATAATATTAGGTAATATACTAGACGATTGCCTCGCGGATTCACCCGCGAAGTTCCCGTTCCCGTGGGAATTCCGGGATAAAATATAGACTATGTCACTCCCTAAAAAGTAAGTTTCCTAACGGTGAAAGAATTTTTCAAATCGATCCAGTAGTTTCGCAGCCCATTCAATACAAACAAACAAAAAAACAATCAAATCTTCCCTTTTTATAATATTAGTACAGATGTGAATAATGGAAACTGCCATCCATCACATTCTATAAAGACAAAGGATCGAGCTCCACGCGCTTTATATAAACACGTGAAATATTGTGAAAATTTTCGTTCACTAGTGCTAGCACGCTAGTTTATAAGAACGGTGGGAGCGTCGTGCCGTATCTGTCATCTCGGTCCCGTCGGTGCAAACAGCGCGTTACTGCCGCTCATTTTATTAGGGACTATGCCCCAGGCAAGTGAGTTTGCAGGCTATGGACACTACGTTCTATGGGGACGACGATAATACGCAACCTCTCCCATCTGAGTCATCATCATCATCATCATCAGCCTATGTTACTCCACTGCTGGATACAGGCCACCCCTAATGAGCGCCATAGGGCCCTGTCTTCAGCTTGCCGCATCCAGCATCTGCCTGCAGTCTTTCGCAGATCGTCATCCCACCTGGTCGGAGGGCGTCCTACACTTTGCCGAGTCGTGGTCTTCAATCAAAAACACGTTTACCCCAGCGGTTGTCTGTTCTTCGCGAGATATAGCCGGCCCAATGCCACTTCAGCTTGCTAATTCTTTGAGCTATGTCGATAACTTTGGCTCTCTGTCGGATGTATTCGTTACGAATCCTATCCTTCAGAGAGACTCCGAGCATAGCTCTTTCCATAGCTCGCTGAGCGACTTTGAACTGGTGGAGTGTCAGTCCTACTGTGAGTGTCCACGTCTCAGCTACGTAGGTCATGCCTACCGTGAGTGCCCATCTGAGTAGTTGAGCAGATTGGTCGGCTGTAATCCAATTTAGAAGGAATAGGTTTATACCTTGACTTAAACCTAATTTTAACTGAGCGCTGGTGAGTATCTGGCACAGCGCATCAGCATTGCCATACAGCGTGGCAATGCAGCCAGCGTCTTGGGGACGCTTCCGACTGGTGTTGATATGGATCAGTTGAGCTACCTGTAGACAGTTTGCAACAGTCAGCAGTTAGCTCAATTGTTTCAATTGTAAATACTAGTATAATTTTTTTTGTGAATAAAAATCTAATTATTCTTAACCCCCGACGCAAAAAGAGAGGGGTATTATAAGTTTAACATGTCTGTCTGTGTATCTGTGTGGTATCGTAGCTCCCAAACGGGTGAACCGATTTTCATTTAGTTTTTTTGTGTCATAGATAATTTTATCCCGAGTGTTTTTAGCCATGTTTCATGAAAATCTGTCGGGGGGTTTGTAAAATTTTAATTTTGTTCATGTATTCAATTCTATTTACTATACCATAGATATAAAGTCAGTTAAACTGTCCATACTTTATGTAGTTATCATCAGCACACAACGTCCACAGCTGAACATGCTTCACCTAACTGCCACGCTAGGTGTTTTTCCAGAAGCACTACTCTTGGCACACAGATTGGTGATCGCAATGAAGATGTTCAGATGATGATACACGAAAGCTAAGTTGGAGTGGTCCATTCTTACACCGTGACCACCACGCAATTATCATGTAGTGCCTGTTTAGAAAGGATACTGACTTGCCTCAGCCAACCCAAAACATCTCAAATTAAAATTACCGTTACATGGAAAAAAATCAACTCGGGGTGTTTTAGTAGCCATACGCACTCTCATCCAGAATCGATCACATCGAACACAAAATACAGAATTATTAACGTATTCCGAAACCCACAAACAGATATTAATATTATACGTGTTGAATTGGGTTGACTGTAATCTGTATCCGAAAATCCGTGACCGAATTTTTTTGCTGTAATTCGTATCTGCATTCCAAACCTATGTAAATGATGACAGAAAATGGCTACCTTTTATCACTATTTAAGTGATGTACACAGTCAGGCAAATAAACGACAATTGCAACAATTTTGTCCAATATTATAAACTTTTGCAGCAGTGGACCAATATAGGCTGTTGAGGTGAGGTTGAGGATACGATATAATGTGTCAGAACAACGAGAACATCCAGTTGATTCATGGTCCATCCATGCCCCCGTGCCCCCCTTGGTTGTGGACGAACGAATCAGATCTTTGCACACCTAATGGTAGTGAGTAATGATACAAACAGTAATATCGCAAGCTTTTGTATTTTCACTGCAATAGTCATTATTACTACGGCAAGTCCAATGGGCCATTATAAAACCTTGTCTTTAACAATATGTGTGAATAATACTTCTTAAAAAACTATTACTATCTTGAGGTTTTTCTTATTATAGTGCGTATGCCTCGCACTCTGGCTAATTTCTAATTTCTAAGAAATCAAATAACATCGCAATAATTATCGACTTCGACGGGACTTGGCCGGACTTGACCCGCATCCTTACCTCAGTACGGGAATGTGCTAACCAACTACATCACGAGGTCAAGTGACGTAGGAGTTGAAAATCTTTGCGACTTTCTACGGTAGAGTCCGTAGAAAGTCGCAAAGATTTTCAACGCCGTTAGCACCTACAGAGGAAACAATGAAGTTTATCCAATCCTGTTCAAAGACTAAAGTCAAAATCGAAGCTTTAGCAAATTCCCGTACTGAGGGAAGGATGCGGGTTCAAGTCCCGTCGAAGTCGAAAATATTTACGATATTATTTGATTTATTATTAACTTCTTCAAAAACCTTATCAAAAACCCGTTCAACGGGTAACCAAAACAGTCCTTGAGTATAATATTATAACAATGCCAGGTATAGCATTGTTGGAAGTAAGAGCCCACACGACTAAGTCATGCTTAATAACTAAGCACCAATCATAATCACTGGACATTTAGACGTTGAGCGAGATAAAATATTATCGAGACATGCAAGGATAACTGACCATTAATTATTTATTTATTGGATTGTGGCGTACGCAGACGCGAGAGCACTAAACCTTTTCTTATTTGACCATTGTAAGTTCCAAAATTCAGGTTATCACACTAATATTATAAATGCGAAAGTTTGGATGGATCGATGGATGGATGTTTGTTACCTCTTCACGCCAAAACTACTGAACGGATCGGGCTGAAATTTTGAATACAGATAATTATAATCCTGGAATCAAACATAGGCTACTTTTTATCCCTTAAATCAGTTTCCATGGGATAGAAATCACCTTTTAACGTTTCCATAGAAACAACGCGTGCGAAGCCGTGGGCGGCAGCTAGTATGCAAATAAAAGCGACACCATGGATCTTACGTAAGTACATCATCAAAAAAGGTAGATGTTTTTGTATATTTCATAGAATTTCGTAAAATATTCAAAGCGAAGTTTCACTCCATTTCAAAACTCTATTGATTGAACAAAACAAACATATCATATGACTTTCGCTTCAACGCTATTTTATTTAACTTTATTACCCACTGTATTTATTTTCGTAGGGATGTTCTCACACGTTGTAGCTTGAACGAAACTATTATTTTCTATTTTTACCAAGGAATTACACTAATAAGTTAACATCACGCTTCGCCCAACACTTTTTTATGAATGGAAATATTTGGATGGATGGATGGTAGATAGATGGATAGATGGATGTCTTGAAAACTACTGAAGGAATCGGGTTGAAGTTTTGGATGAGTACATTCAGTTCTAGGCATGAAATAACGTATGAAGACTACTTTTTATTTCGTGAAAAAACGCGAGCAGTCGTTGGATTAGTAATAAACTATCATGACAAACTTTTAATCTATTTTTTCCATCGAGAATAGACTTTCCTTTTACCTCAATTTCACCTTATGCTATTGTTAAATGAATAATGCTGGAGATCTTACAGCATATGTGGCCCTAAGGTAAGGCCAATAATTCAAATTCAAAATACAAATTCAAATTCTTTATTATTAGGAACAAATCAAATAGTATAGAGTACAATTGTGGGTACACTACCACAAAAGCTTAAAACTGTGTAGCAGAGTCAGCGCCCTCCTCCGCTATCAAAATAATGTATAATACAACTATGGTTACAAGATAGTGTAGGTACATTATATTTTTGATAATTAGGTGATAATAAAGATTTTTATTTATCTATCAACGACGGCACAGCCCTGAGATTGTGATCAAGAGCGGCAGAAACTGGTGGAAATGAGAACGCGCGGTCGGGGAGCACAGATAAAAACTTTCACTTTTTCCGACAATCCTCCCCGGTAACATTCGCCGACAGTAAACCCGCCTGCGGTCGCCCTTATTATGTTATTGTTTGCGTAATTGTGATAAACAAGTTTTGTTGTAAGTTAATCTTTGCAAGCAATAAAAAAGATTCGATTCGTATCAAGTTTTTACATAAGATAACTGGCGTTTTCATATGATAAGGTGTAGATGTCTGTTGTGCTTGTTTTTAATTTAAAAAAATTAAACATTACCATTACACTCTTCTAAACTCTTCTTAGCTGAATTTGAGACCATGGTGGCAAATCTCAAACTGTAATCTAGCAAGCAGCACAAGAAGCTGCAGTCCAACCGCTTTTCCAAATAACTTAAACTGAAGCAGTTATACACTTTCAGCTTCAAGTGATTTGATGTGTGAAATGGTATGTATCCTGAAAACATAAAACAAGTTATTTGAACGTGTCCGAGTATCAGTCTTTATTTTACCGTGCAAAATGTACACAGATCTTTTGTATGTTAGTCTATATTGTCTTTAACTTTAACTATGTGGGTTGGTTGGAATAAAAGATGTTGTAAACTTCACTGAGTCTATTCAATACCAGTAAACACGAGTACATACATTTACATTAACTTTAGTCTATAATCCTTAAATAAGGATATGTATGTTCTAGGCGAGGGCTTGAGGAGTGACTAACGGCGATCGGCTTAGACTGTAAAAACGTCGAATAAACGAAACGCGTTTGCGCCGCGTACTTTATGTTAATCTGTGTCACTACATCAATCCCCCCCTTTTTCAAAATTTTTGACAATAAAAAATTTTATCCTTAGAGGTAATATTCAAGTTAAAACTCTACATTTAAAAATCGCTTAAAAGTTGCACCAGTTCGTGCCTACATACAGAAATTTGCTGACATCAACTATGCGCTCATGTTACGAAGTCGCATTCCTAAGTACAATACAATCAAAGTTGAATGAAAACGAAAAGTACAGTCAGCCTACAAAATGACATACATTGTTTTTTGGAAAAAATTTAGAATACATTTAAAAATTTATCTTTATATAAAGTTGTATAGAGTAAACAATGAAAAATAAACTGTAAACAATAAAAAAAATATAAACAATACATTTTTAACATTATATAAACTTAAAAGTCTGGATTCCCTAACAAAATTTTTTTAGCATACATCAAACCTTTTCTTTCAGCTTTAATAAATTTACTTGCACAAAAAAATTTCAAAAAATACAATTACTTAAATTTTCAACAACATTACCTGAAAAGAAAATCAAAATAATCATCAAGGAAATTTTATCAAATAAAATATTCAAGCTGCCCTGGTAGAGTACATAATCTCAAACCACACAATTGCAAATCCGCTAACGCTGCAAATAGCTCGCTACATTACAATATGTGAGTGAGGCTCAAGTTACCGTATCCTGTTATGGTCTAGGTACTCTACTTATCCGATAAATTCTCAGAACTAACACTGACTCTAAATAAAATTTTCACTGAATTTAAATTTTTTGAAAAAAAAAGAACTTTACACACGCACACTATACGCCTCATCCAGTCCTACACATCAGCACCTTCTCAAAATCGCCGTCATATTCCATATTGGTCTCCATGTAGCGCAGGAACATCTTATGCCAGTCACTCGTAGCAGTGGGAATGAGCCATATCTCCAATTCCAACACTGATCCTCCGGTGAGCGTACCTACTCCAACCGGGCAATAAGTTGAGTGAATCTGCAGGTCTAAACACCATTTTCTATAGGATTGAGTACACCTCAGATATCGCTGGCTTCCAAAATCTATACATCTGCCGCTAGACCATAAATGCGTAAATTACTTGGCTGGACCGCGGGTGAACCACTCCCCGGCCATGCGCTGCCAATATTTCTTTCTTCATACGCTGATGACCGTCTCCTTCTAAAGGGCTTCTGTAGATGGCAGGAAAGGGATCTGCTGGCGTCACCTGCTGCGCATTCCATACCGCGTGGCGTCGCTGCACCGATATTGCGTCATCATGTTAGTTGGCTGCTTGGCTATTTTCTTTAACCTCCCGAGGCGTGGACTTCATCGGGAGGGAGTCACTCCGTTTTGGTTCTTACTTTAAACACAACCCACAATTATATTAAATCACGTCGGGGTCACCACTTTTGTATGTTAGTCTATATTGTCTTTAACTTTAACTATGTGGGTTGGTTGGAATAAAAGATGTTGTAAACTTCACTGAGTCTATTCAATACCAGTAAACACGAGTACATACATTTACATTAACTTTAGTCTATAATCCTTAAATAAGGATATGTATGTTCTAGGCGAGGGCTTGAGGAGTGACTAACGGCGATCGGCTTAGACTGTAAAAACGTCGAATAAACGAAACGCGTTTGCGCCGCGTACTTTATGTTAATCTGTGTCACTACAGATCCTTACCCGAAACATCCTCAACGATAAGTACAGCTTACCGCGGCAGCAATTTTATTTACGACTTGGAGCAATATCTGTAGAGGGCAGAGCTACTAATATCGCGCGTGTGGACCACCGATAGCTCGATAGAATAATATGACAGTACCGGCCGGCACGTAGGCAATAAGCCACAGGCAGGACGCCAGACTCGGGAAAAATAAGATTGCACTTGGACGGCCGTGCGTGCCTACAGATGCTCGCCTGCACAGATGTGAGGCTTGGAGGGCTTCAAACTGGAAATAGCTGTTAGATACTTGCCAGCTTTTGAATATATTTGAATAATTTACGTCGTAAAAGTAACGTTTGTGCAGGGAACTGTGGTTATTGTTTTTAGATAAGTATGGGAGTTCGTTTCCTACGTTAACTCTTAGTTATACTTTGATTTTATTTTATACTGTTCAAATCACAAATTCATTTGAATGTCACAGATTTTTGTTTTGATTTTATTTTAATCTTAGGCATATAATTTATTTTATTAACTTATATCTGTGCGGCATTAGTTGTACTAAACCAGAATTAAAAGAAAATTTGGTTTAATGAATGTAGCGTTCTTCATTATTATTAATTACGTTCATGAAAATATCCTTTGTTAACACTAAAATAAACACTGTAACTGTTTCTGGAGAGCCGTAGCATTATTTGCAGATTTCGTAATCGTAGCATATCAGTTAAGGACAGGGGGAAATTCAAACCTATGTATTTCTAATCCCACGATTTGCTATCCATAACTAATAACATCTCCTACTCATAGCAAATAATGTATTAGTTCAAACTTCGACGGCAAAAGGAAATGAACAAAGTCAAACTTTCACATTTTACATTCGCACGTGGGCAATGTGCCGGCGTCTAACATATTCAAAAAGAAAACGTCCCGTCGAGGCGCGCCTTGTTTCATTTTACGATCTTATCGAAATAATCCGATCTCGCTTGTTATTTACTACCGTCTTCCCTCGGCCTCAGGACTCGCGGTAAACGACCATCCTCGAGCACGTAATTACAGACCTTACCTCGTCGACTTTCGCTATACATTTCTTTGGCACTGCCTGCTGGCATAACTCCTTACATTCTGGATTTCTGCCTTACAGCGGCATCCCAAGAGCGATTTGGAAAAATTCCACAGTGGAACCTACCTCCCGGATATATAATTCGTTTTGGCTGAGTGTTTCCGACCGCTTAGGATGTTGTGAATTGGGGGAATTCGGCAGACGTACCTCAGATTGAGAGGAAAAATCTAGGTGTTTTATTTCACATGAGCTTGCGGTTGTGAAGTCAGACGCGCTATCACAATAAACACTTTGCGGCCGCGGCGGGAATGTAAATTATTCATAGACCAAGGGTTTGTGACATGTCTTGAAATAGATACCCGGATAACAGGCATAGGCGCTTCCGTTTTGACTGAAGTTGATTTTGTATGTTGATATGTTTGAGTGTAGGTAAACAAAGGTGTTTATACAAATTGTATTGTTATATTATTGTTTTAGGTATCCCTACGTCCTGTCTGGATGTAGTGAAATGAACAATGTGCTAGTAGCACATTGTTCATTTCACTATGAGCACAGATATTATAATACTATACTAGCTATGAGGTTAAAGAACCTTTTCAACACACTTGCTCACAAAGTGTCTCTATGGTCACCGCAATTAAGCACAGAATGACACCCATAATCAAACTGTGACTTTTTCATTGCTATAACTCAATAGTGATTTATAGATTTTTTTTTTAATTTTATTGCTTTGTTCTTAAAAAAGTTTGTATTCAAAAAAAAGATCGTGTTCAATAGAACAAAATAAATAATCTATCTGATGAGACCGCTATGCCATCAAAAACAGTTAATTAAAATTTTACTAACTGCACATTTACTAATTGTTTATCTAAATAAACTTTTTATCTACTAAATAAAATGAGTTTTTATTGTTATTTTATTCACAAGTGTGTTGAAAAACGTCGTATGATACACGTGTGTATTGATGATTACCGTCCTCGGCTCTCTTAAGACCCTCGCCTACGGCTCGTGTCTCAATAGCGCCTCGGCGGTAATCACCAATGTTACACACTAGTACTATAATGTACTATCATTTTCTCATAAAAACTATAAAAGTCAATTTATAAGAATAAGTAATTCGTAAATAATGTTTAAATTACATATTACCTTTAGTACCTAGGTACTTATACTACCTATCATAATTTGAACCTGTGCCCGTACCCTAACTAAATCAATTTATAAATTTCCAGATATTATTTTAATCAAATTGTTTTTTTCAGGGCTACCAATTTATGCTTACCACAGTCAAATTTATTCAGCTGCTACAAGTTACCACAGCTTTCGCGCTGCATTTTAAATTGAAACAAAGAAATAGAATTAATGTGAAAAATTCAATATGGCCGCGGGAGTCTCCGCTCGTCTTTCCACTACACGTCTGCCACCTAATAAGCGTAGGACGGAGAGAAGAGCTTAACGACCTGCCTAGAGATGGTTTGGATATACTAAAAATTTCTTTTAATTTGAGAATAATCCTTAAACAATTTACTTGGTTGAATAAAAACCCGCGGGAAGAGTTGGGGTGGTGCAAATTCTAAGCAGGCACCACACAGCGAAGAGTAAGAAACGACAAAGGCAGCAGTGCCCCTGCAGAACAATTATACCACCGAACTGGGATCCCCAACCCGCATGCCCAGCGTGGGGATTATGGGCATTATCCCCCATGTGATAAAAGCCAATAAGGCGCTTATCAGGGTGAGGCCTGCGTCCAGTAGTGGACCAATACAGGCTGTTGAGGTGAGGTGAGGAATAAAAACACACACTTTGAGGCTTACGAGGTCATGATGATGTACACACGACAAGTGGTTTGACAATGTTAGCTAGCTAATAGTTTAGCGTGTGCCCTTTTCGGTCGCATTGCTGAGATTGGGCAGTGAATATGCTAAGGCTGATAATGTGTTAAACAGATGACTAGGGTTGGTAAAATAATAATTATTTTGAGAAACATAACCTACGGAAAACAATTAAGGAAAAATCACTTTTACGCCGACTCCGTCGATTGGCCAGGAATTTGTCCACTCAGAGTGGACAAATTCCTGGCCAATCGACGGAGTTGGCTCAGAATCGTGATGCCTGGAGAGAATCGGTAGGTCTTTGTGTTGGACAAATGGGATAACCAGGGCCAAAAAAAATGAATTAAATAGTACCCATCGAGTGTTACATAGACTGGTGTTCTGCCTCTATCGAACGAACACCATTCCTAGCTCCACGTAGTTCAAAGAATAAAGTAAAAATTCCCGACATTGTCATTCCGTGGGCGTTACATTGGTAATGAGCTAAGTTCGCGGTAACGCCTCGTTGCTTACATACCAATCGGAGGTCCGGCTATTCATTGGTAATCGTACCACAAGAAACAAACTCACGAGTTGTGATCATGTTCAAAGACTTTGAAGGCTGGATAAAAATAGAAAACTGCTCATTCGCGCGGTGAGCCGCGCGGCTGCCGCTTTTTAGGGGCGCTGTGCGTCAAAGGCGGTCCCTCACCGGGAGCAGAGTGTGTGTAGTTTATCATTAGGTACTACTTACAATACTACACCACCGACTTATAAGCAAATAGGCACTTTGTTCTCCTCACTCACTAAATGCTCGAATGTGGCCTGAGACGCACAGGACACATTCGAGCACAACAAAATCGGTGCTCATCCATCTATACCTATCGGGATTCATGCTCGCGATCCTGTTACGTTACATTAATTTAGTGATTTTTAAAACTAGTTCTAGAGAAACGTTTTGGCTTAGCTTGTGGGAAGCCTTTTTGTTACTGTAAAATGTGTCATCTAAAGGTAACGAGTTTTAGCTCTTATTTCAATGATCTCTGTAGTGGTATTAGATAAATGAGCGCAGGGATATAGTGCTGGGACCATTAGACGAAAGGGAATGTTTCTCTTGATACGTCAGAAAGAAATGCTCTGTGATATTCCGAGGTCTCGTCCGAAAATCGAATCCAATAGAAATTTAAACATAAAACAAGCGATTATTACCTATATCAGCGATATTTTTATAAGACAGACATTTCCACAAAAATTCCTTTCTAGTTTTATTTACATAGCTGCGGCTATAAGAGATTCATTCTAGCTATTAAATCCAGTCGCATTGCATACAACCAGTTTTTTTCCAACATTTGCACAACTTTGAATCCAGTTAAATGTTTCTCTGTCTGGCAAGTCAGTCTCACCTCCGACTTCCAAATTGTTAGACCACAATCTAGGTAACAAGCTACAGACGTCGGTTTCTTCTGACGCCTCGGAGTTAGTAAATGGAATTTGCAAGTAATTTCACCCCTCCCTACCCCCTTGCTCTCTTGTCTCCGCGTGTCGCTTCCATTACAAATTGTGTTGGAATAAAAATATGGACGAAATAGTATAGAGATGATACTACATCTCCATGGATTTGTATATGAATTGAGGTAGCTCACGACCGCTATTCCTGGCGTCGTTTGGGGGAGGCTTATGTTTAGCTGGACCTATACGGCTGATGATGAGGGATTTGAAACCCAGCAAAACCAATGTATAAAATCAGTCACTACTGTACCTTATAACGGAAACCAATTTAATTAAGGAATTAGGCAAGCTAGAGTGCGTTTATACTAACTTTTCTGTTGATTCACGATAGCGTTATTTACTCATATTTTATGGCTCATAATATTTTCTATTATCAGTATCTATCTGCCAGCATAATAATGAAAACCCACGAAGGTCCCAAATAATTTAATCTTATGAAGTAATCTTATAATTTTACTTTATCTTTGTTACCAAACTAGTTACGTAAGAGTTCTCAAGCCTCCGTGTACACAGACACGGAAATAAAGTGATATTTTTGATTTCTGTGGCTTCGATACCTATAGACTAAAGTAAAGAAGCGACGAAGAAACCTTTAGCCTGTTATTTGTTACTTTTCGAGTTGAAGCAAAACCCGTCACAAGCTTTTTCATCCTCTAGGTAATCTGATATTTTAGTAAGCCTTTTTGCATGGCAAAGTTTTGACAATTTGTTTGAATTTATTTACTGATTATTTTTGCAATTCACTAGGAGTTTTGTTGTAGAACCGTATACATTGCCCTTTAAGAGATACATTATTTTTTTGTAGCTGCAGTTGTGGGCACAGCAATTTTATGTTTATTTCTGGTATTAATATAATATGGTTTGCCTATATTCAGTTTCCACCTATGTCAAAATGTTATCCTATCCTATCCTACTCATATTATAAAACCGAAAGTTTGTGAAATTTGAATTTTTGTAATCTAAGATCTTCAAAACTACTTGTTCAGGTCATGATGAAATTTGGTGTACATTTACAAAGAAAGAAAGAAAGAAAGAAGAAAGAAAATATTTTTATTTACCTTAAAAACTACTATACACAATTAACATTAAGACTACCAAATAGTTACAAAAAGAAAAAGATTTGTTTTGTGCGTAGCAGCGTTAAAGGCAAATATGGCCCTTCACTCAGCGTAGTGCTGGATGCACACTGATGTGTCCACCCAGCGCTGATTTTCAGTGAAGGCCAGAGGGATTGTGTCACGTCACGATCGTCAGGTGAGTGTAGATATCATCAATTAAAAAATTTCATTTAATTGTTATGAGTATACATGTATACTTGTGTAAATATATATTATGTATGCAAACTTATTTATTATACCTAAATATAAGAGTAAACAACTATTTATTTTTTTATAATATTGCAATACCAACATAGCCTATCTTAGATAATAGGCTACTTATTACACCGAAAATATGCGTGCTAGCTCCTAAACGCGGCTCCGTTTAGAAGCTAGTTCAATATACAGAAGACCCAAATTCAAGCGTCACAACATTCTTACTCACCCACTCCCTATCCGGGTGTACTGAGAACTCCGAAGTGATCAAAACCACAGCTTCATATAATTCCCGAAGGCAACGGAAAGAAGTGGGCGTGTAATAGGAAATGTTCCGCATATTGACTCCGGCGACGCTGCGAGATCTCTAAACAATGACGCATGGCAGTGAGTTACAGGACGGGCAATTTTAATCCGATGCAATTCTGTTTTATTGCGGTTGCACCTTTTTTGCTGGAGCCCG
This sequence comes from Eupithecia subfuscata, assembly GCA_963564075.1. Lineage (NCBI taxonomy): Eukaryota > Metazoa > Arthropoda > Insecta > Lepidoptera > Geometridae > Eupithecia > Eupithecia subfuscata. The sequence continues at coordinate 8,056,243 of OY751098.1, forward strand.
GGGGAAATTGTTATTTCTTGTGAAATGTTCGTGAAATATAGATGACGATAAGTCTTTTGTGGCTTTGCAAAAAGAAGAAGAATAAAGAATTTGTTCATAGCTCACACATGTTATACAGAAATAAGGGAAATAGAAAAATATGCGTAATAAAGAAAAACATAAGCCTTTTCATTAACATTTTAAACAAATTGTAAGCAGCGTGTAGTCCAAAGGGCCCTAAGGGTAAAAAAAAAAGGTCTTTTCCTGTCTATGTGCGCGGCTACTCAAGTCCAGCCAAAGCTTGTTGTCGCTGCTGAAAACTGCTTTATAGAGGTATATTTTAAGTTTGTCACAAAGATTGTTTAAGCGATCCCGACCCCAAAGCTGGGCAAAGCCACTCTTCCCTTCTTGTTCAAAACGTTTACCTTAAAATCCACTTGGTCAATATCAGAACATTAAACGTGCAAAAATAATCTTAGATTTTTATTTGTAGGTATAATTAACAGAAATGGGTAATAATACACACTCGCTTGACTGAAATTATATATTAGCACGCCAACCCCCTGTAAAAACATGTGTTTTTGGTTGGCAGGTAGAAAATGCCTCGGCATTAAGCCCACCCTTTGTACCTCAGTGCAATAAAGGTTTAAATAAATAAATAAAATAAATCTCACCATTTAAAAAACAGAAGCAGCCAATAACTGCATACGCAGCATCAGACACTTCCGAAAATCAATACGCCCAATAAACAGGTGTGCATCTGAATAATGAAACAGCGTGGTAAACCTACAGGGTAACTAATAGGACAGACAGACACGACCAAACTGCATTCACTGTATTTGCGTGAGAGATTTATACGTTTTTCAGCAAAACAACGGTCGACCGTGTTTTACACACCTAGTATTATTGCCTTGTTCTGAGGACCTTCGAACGCTGCGCCACAGAGGTTGTTTCTTGTTGTACGGTAGACTTTTTCGAGGCAAGATGAATATCCACACTTTTTTCTTATTTAAAAATTAATTAATGCACTCCGGGTTTCTAAAAATTATCTGAGCGTCTGGTCGAAACGACGCGTGACCCCGAGAGCTGGTGATTATCTGGCGCAGCGCATCAGCATTGCCATACAGCAGAGCAGCCAGCGTCTTGGGGACGCTTCCGACTGGTATTGATATGGATCAATTGAGTTACCTGTAGATGTTTGCAACAGTCTGCAGTTAGCATAATCGTTTCAATTCGTTTCTATTATTTGATTGTAACTTTCTTTGTTAATAAAGATCTTATTTTATTTATTTGTTTTTGCTCACATGTACACGTATACAGCTTAGGTCTTAATGTTAGCGTAAGTCAATTACACTCACATGCACTCTGTAGAGCACTGCAAAATAGTTTATACAAAATGACAAAATTTAGTTAAAATTAATAAAGATAGGTATTAAACAGTTATTTCAAGATCAGGTTAATCATGCATGTCAATCTTAATAAAAATTATATTATCCTAGATATCATTTAGAACAGAATGTCAACAGCGAAGATGAAATTTCTTGTGCGTGTGGAGTTCGCAAAATCGCATTGGTAAGGTATCGATGTCATTGCTCTAAGTTTATTTGACTTTAACATTTAAGTACTTAACTATTATGATATAGAACAGCTACCTACAATCTAAAAACTAATTTTAGTTTTACTGTCGCTCTGTAGTTTCACAGTCGCAGTTTTAGAGAACTTGACTCTCACTGTCGCAGCTCATCAGCCCAGATCTTAGTTCGTGAACCATTCGCAACACTTTTGCAGTCTTCTCAAATGCCATTAGCCCGAAGTCGAGAAGTAGAAAGTGTGGGCAGTTATCCAACTTTCAAAGTTTAGGTCTAGAGTTTAGGTCGAACTTTTATTTCTTTGTTTTACTATCGGTTGTTCGTACGCTAATTAACTAATAAATGATGAAATCTCTTGTCGAATCGTTTTTATCTTGCCAAATTGACGTTGACAAAAGATTTAAGCACTGATTAGCTAACCGGACAGTTAGCTGAGATGGGCTGTGGAAGGATAATCGGACAAGTAGCAGATTCCATAGTTAAATTTCAGGTGTTTATGAACTTTTGTCAAAACGTTAAATAATCGTAAATGTAATCGTCCGGTTATCTTTTCAAAGACTGCTTTAGTGTATCCGTTCAGACGCATCTATCTGAAATTACATTACTTTACGTAGGTACTTGTATCTGAGATTACACAACTGCCTAATAAGAAACTCCCTAAAACATCAAGAATTTGTATCTAAATTTCTACGCCTACGTAGTTACGTAACTTTTCCCTCAGAAAGCTTCTCTGTCTATTTTTCCATCAAATCTTTGATAGACCTTCTTTCAGCAAATTCACTCACAACTAATTAACATTATTGACAAGGGTATTAGGTACTTACTAAAGTATCTTACTAAACATAAACACTTTCCAATAACGTCTATCGAATAGATCGGCTCAAAGGGTTCTAAAGTTTGCCTCGAGGTATTCTGGGATCGTCACGGTTTTCCTAATTTCAACTTTAGATGGAACGGCAGCAATTTTCAAATTAGCTTTTTTGGTATGCCTGCCAGATTTGTTGATTTAAAGCTTAACCTTGTCGATAACTGAGATATTCTAAATTGGAGAAGCCGTTAAAATGTTATTAATATTTTTATTGTAAAGTTGAATACCTACTAGGTACTCACTATTTCAGAAAGTGATTAAACTATTTTCATCAGAAAACGATGGAAAACCAGTTATAGAAAATCATGAAAATCATTGATGATTTTCAGCAGAAATCAATGATGATGATGAGTCAGCATCCTCATCTCGGCCGATGACCGTCTACAGCTGGGCATAGGCTTCCCCTACAGATCGCCTTAAGGTCGAGGTAAGTAAAGGTACAGGTAGGTAAACCTCACCTTATATTTTATTCTTGTCAAAATGTAGGTATAGTACCCACCTAGCTCAAAACTTTGTTCATAAGCACAATTCACAGAGCTTACCGACCGTTTTGTTTACCTGCCGAGCCGATTCCCAATAACCTCTCCCTATACTCTAATACATATTCAATTCCGCATTTAAACTGCTTGCGAAAAGGATTTTCTAGGGTAAAAGTTTAAATAAGTTTAGGGAAGTTTCTCAGATCCCTTTTACGAGTGCAAAAGGGCAAAGAAGGCAAATGTTTATTCAAAGATTTTATAGATTGCGTTGAGTGAATGTGGAAGAGTCGGAAGTTTCTCCTACCTATTTATGGGTCACCGTATAGGGTTGGGAGTAAACTAGGATAAGACAATTTACCGTGTAGTTAGGCAAATATGTAGTAGGTTCAATGTTCACCTATTTAAGGATATTCTCCCACGTGCCCACCGTACCTACTCAATAAAAAGTTACCGACTTAAAAAGCTTAAATGCATAGTCGGACTTGCTTATGCATTTAGTGCTCCGTCATGATTTATGTTTATAGCTCGTAATCTAGTAAAAGTCCTACAGCCTGTCGCAATCCGACGCTGTGACCTAACGAACTTCCTCAACACAAATTACTGCGAGTATAATTTAATCTTCACCAACTTCGTTAATTTTATTTTTCGTTTGAATTAATTTAAAAATTCTCGCAGAGATCCGGGCAGTTATCGAACTCGGGACGTCTGGAACTTTCAACACTAGTTATATTAGCGAAGTCATTTCAAAGAAATTCTGACATCGGAATGCAGGGCTGCAGATGTAAGGTGGAATATTACCAGCGAATCAAATAACTAACTTCTGAAACAATTTAAAAGTTTCCGTAAAGTTGTTGAAGAAAATGCAGTCTTACAATCGGAATATCGCAAAACATTGAAATTGTTTTGTCACAAGTAAAATCCATAAGTCGATATTCGATTCCAAGAAAAGGGGTTATGAATCCTCCTGAAATGGCTGATCTCATCCGGCCGGGCCATTTCCAATGAGGGTCCGTCAGCGTTTTACACTCACTTTACGCAGCAGTAATGCGAAACAATATCGTAAACGTATCGTTGAGAATCAAAGCCATAAACTGTACGTCGGTATCAAATCGACGAACGTGTCGTAGAGACCGTAAGAAGGCTTTAGGACATGCGACGTGTAGCAAAGTTTTTATTTCCCAAGGGACACACCGATCGCAAGCCGCCCAGGTGCTCCTCGCATGGAAACCTATATTATTTGTTTGAGCGAAACTTTCTGGTCTCGTGTGAGATAACTAAATTATGTTTGCGTCCCGAACGCCACCTTGTATTCAATGTGTCGCGCGTCTCCGCTCGATATGCTCAAATAAACATTTCTTATTACACATTTGCAGAAATATTCAAGGGTTTTTCATTTCGCATACGTACAACTGTTTTTTATCTTGCGGCTGCATGATTAAAATGCGGATATTCTTAATTATGATTTTCAAGCAAAGCAATAAAATTATTCACGCGCATAGACGAATAAGTATAACACATAAAACTTCAATAGAAGGATATCTTTCCACACGTATTAAATCCACTGAGAAAATCGTAAAAGGGTTTGCCTACCTATGGTTTATTTCAGGTATTCGTGGTAGCTTCATACAGTTCTAACTTTTTGATTATATCAGTAACTTTATCCTTTCCTTTATCTTTGTAGATGAGGATTACAAATCAGAATTCAAAGTGACAAAAGTTCCGTTTCACACACTCGTTACAAAGTCGAGTCGAATCAAGAGAGTACGAATTCCTGGGTCTGATGAATCTAATTTTTGCGTTGGGCACAACGGGCGCGTTCCTTATGAAAATTATGCTCCATTCGAACGCTCCAAGGAGTTGAGAAGTTGAAATAAACTGTCCCGCCGTGACTCGCACACTGATATGGGGTGCTATGCTGAAAGAATCCCGAGATATCAGAGCTTTTTACAGAGAATCCGATTGCTTTGATTGCCTTGCTAAGGTACGAGTATTTCAGTGAGCAGGTAAAAAGCTGGTAAATTTATAAAATCTCTCTGATACTAAAGCAGTAGTCAAGTAGTAAGGTGTAAGTACCTACTTAGTGAACGTTTTTATTTTTGTATGAAATATCAAGGTCTGTCTCTGATATATCCTGGTTGTATACTGTTGTGTGAAAATGTACAAATAAATTGATGAAATCAAATCCTTACCGTGCTAATGGTACGATTGGTTTATTTTGTATGTTCCTAAATAAACAATCTCTACTGATTTTCTTAAAGGTTGCTAATAAAATAAAATCAATTTAGGGTAATGTGTTGCTGAGTTTCAAAGTAGCTCCCTTCAAATCGGCACAGGCGGGCCGCCGCGGTTCTGACGGTTACTTACAAATGTGAACACGTGTAATAGTTTTATATAACTTAGTTTATGGCTTTTATTATGGTTCACGTTGTATAAGATAGAGGATGCGGTCTATTCTGCAGTAAGTACTTTTATGGGTAGTAATAATATAGAGTCGCAACATATCACATGGTTTTAAAGCAAACAAGCAAAAATGTTGTGGGGCTAAATACGATTAACCGATTTGTACGATCAGATCTACTATTTATTTATTGATATTTTCCTTCTAGTCCAGTTAAAACCAATTATGAATGCATTTTTAGGGTTCCTTTTGAGGTCAAAAGGAAAAAAGGAACCCTTATAGGATCACTTTGTTGTCCGTCCGTCTGTCTGTCTGTCCGTCTGTCAACCCTCTTTTCTCAGAAACGCGTGGACGTATCGAGTTGAAATTAACGTCAAATACAGAAGTCCGTAACTTCTTGAAGCCGCGATATAAATAAAACTTCTAAGTCGACGAACTCCAAAGTTACAGCCGTTTGAGTCCGAATATTTTGAAATTTCCAAGGGAATCACATGTACACAAAACCTATAGGGTACTTCCCGTTTACCTAAAATCATAAAATTTGGTAAGAAGCAAGGTCATGTAGCACAAATAACGATAAAAATTTTAAAACCGTAAATTCGTAGCTTATTAACTATTCATGTTGACCTAGAATCGTTATATTTGGCAAGAAACAAGGTCTTACAATTAAACGGAACCCTTAGTAAGCGAGTCCGACTCGCACTTGACGTTTTATTTATAGAGCTTCTTGCTCGTTTAATTCTTTAGTACATGGGAACAGTGAGGTAGACATATTCAACACCAGTACAAGTAAGCTTAGACGCTTAGTAATCAAGTGTAAACTAACTATACATATAATTATGTTACCTAATTAACTTAGTTCTTGTTTTTTCAGTTTTTTTTAATCATTATGTTTTTGTTATTCCTAATAAGTCATCAACTTAGTGTGTATCATGCTATTCTTAAGTATATCTACGGAAACTTGTAATTAGCTGTCAACAAACATGCACTGCGTCAACAAAATCAACATCATCATCATGCACTGCGTCAACATCCAGGCATGTTCTATAATGTTTATCTGAAATTTGTTAACCTAGCTGTAAGTTTTTAAACATAGTAAAATAAATAATAATAAAATATATAAAATTTCCTGACGGATGTGCCACGGATGGAAGAAACATACCATGCCTCAGTATTTTAAAACCAGTACCACAACCTCTCTGCGGAGTAACTAACCCATTGCAAACAAAAGTAAAACCGCGGGCGCGGTACGCGAGTTAAGTTAAAAAAAAAGATTATTTGAATTTTAACTTCAAATTCCTTAGTGTTTACACTGTTTTTAAAGTTATGTGTGCCAAATCCATTGCGGGCTTTTTTTTAGTTTGGTGAGGAAATTCGTTAACGAATGAACTGGTCTGCGGGGACCAGAATTACGTGGGACTCGACGCCCTGACAAGGACGTAATACCCACTAAAATCTCTCCGGTGTCCCTCTCTCGCCATTTTCGCCGAACCACGGGAGCATTTAACTACATACCCTCGGGAATAAAATAAATAATGCTGAATAATCCACACCACACAGCATCATCTAGCCCCAAGCTAAGCAGAGCTTGTGTTATGGGTATAAGATGACTGATATACTTAAAACAATAATTACATAGATAAATATTTTTTACTATACATAGAAAATACGCAGAACACCCGCACTGAAAATAATACAATAGCGAAATAGTTTTCTAAATAAATTGATGGAGAAATAAAACATAACCTACATACAACCTCCCCCTTCTTTTGAAGTCGGTTTAAAAGGGTCTTGCTATATTTCAGTTCACACACAAACTTCTACTAGAGGTCTAGATATAGGCTATAGGTAAGTTCTAGAAAAAACTACACCACAGGCATTCCTTAAAGTTCTGCATCTACGCAAGCAAACGTGGTTAGAGAACATTTATAACGTCGAGTCACGGCACTCATTCGGGTATTAGAGATAAAATTAAAATTTACGCTTTGCCCAAAGCAATTTGTAACAGGCCGGTATGCGGAAAATAGGCTTTAGTTTATCCGCGTATCACATTCATTTTCATGAGTGGCGTACGGTGAATGTTTTTGCAATTCGACTTGGTATCTACATCGTGTCAAAAGATGCAAGTTGCTTAGAAGAAAATATTTTTCTTACATAAAACTGGCTAGAGGAATAAAAATTATTTCATTAGACTTCGCCGGTACAATTAAGTGCAAACCAATCGAGTACAAAGGTACATTTGAACAGAGTCAAAAAACATGAATATCTGAAAGTCGGTGGCCTGGTCACAGCTTCCGATATCCAATCGAAGCTTTTTACGAAGAAAAACGTTTCCGATATCGAATCCGACGGTGTTTCTGGCGAATCAAAATACCCCTGCCTAAGTCTCAAAGGACCACAATATTGAAACTTTAAAAAAAACTTACAACACTGAAGAAATTTATATTTACACAACAAGCAGCTAATGCCAAAAGAGATTAGTCAAAAGACTTAACACCAACGAATACCAAGATAATTTGTCAATGGGAATTCATTGTTGTTTGCTTTAGAGTAACCCGAGTAGTGAGACTGATAAATGTCCTTTCAGAGAGCGGCGTCAGTCAAATCGCGGTTGCCTGCCCACAAGATATATTGTGGACCCAAGGATCGCCCTAGTGAAACGCCCGACGGTTACTTTAAAATTAACCATTTTGGTAATTATTCGCGTTACCTAGATCATGTAACCGCAACGTTCTCGGGTAAATGTGTACCTAACCTAAATATCGATGGAAGTTTCCAGGAAACACGAACGTTTTTGGCATAGAGGATTTAGTATTAATTGAGTTTTCCTGGCTGTTCAAAAAGAATGTGCATGGCACTTTGTATTGCAATGTGTACTGCAATTTGTTGAAAGAGAAGGTACACCGAATAACTGATCAGGCCGTATCTTAGACCAACCACAAAGTAGAATTAGAGAGCCCTATGCATTTTTTGGCAGGCCAACTCTAATATTTTTAAAATTAATGTTTATATTTACTTATTTATATTTTATTATGGTAAACCACAGGGTTACAATTTCCATATAAATACTTAAAATATATTTATCACTAAGGCCAAAAAGGATTACCTACACCGATATTAAATAAACAAATGGAACAGCAACGTAAATTGAGCAATGTAAATTATCTTAAAAGTAGGTACAAAGTATTAACTATAACTATTATATAAATATGTGTTAGAAATGTTATGTGTACCTAAGTATGGAGGCATAGCTAGATTTAACTTAACCAACACCATTTACATGTTACTGTTCTTTGTTTTCTATTTTTATACATTATGTTAATTAACTTGTGTCGAAATAAATCTTGTGTCCAAATATTTTTTTTCTTTTATTCCTATGGTTCTACACACACAACTATTGGAAATCAATTAGTAATTGACACCCAACCGGCTTCGTATTTTAATTATTCTGTAGCGTGTTTATAAAACTATTCGGCCGTTTGACGTGGGTAACAACGGAAGATAATGGTACCCTACGGTACCTAATACATTTATGTAAGTAGGTACAAGTTGAAATGTTTTACACGTTCAGAGGGGATGCTTATACATTTTATACTAACACACAAAAACAAAATGTGCAAAAAATAATAAATCGAACGAAAATACGAAAATACCAGTGTTTCCAACACGTTATCTTGTAGTATCACAGAAGGGGTAAAATATAAATTAAAATCTTCACATGTGATAGGAACTTTATCAATCAATTAATTTATCTTAAGTAGAAAAAACGATGTAGGTATTAAGCCGGAAAGAATACCGGAACGTTTGCTAAACCTTTTTAATATTCCAAGCAAATAAATGATTTGATTTGATTTGATTTGGTTTTTTATATTTATAGATTCTACTTATTCTTCTTTTAATGATTTCATGCATAAAGTACCTAGTAATTTATTAACTATTTTAAAAATCTATTTATCACTTTTCGGTTTTCGATTTGGATAAGGTTTTTGTTAGTAAATCACAGTAGCATAGCACGCCAGCTTTCAAACGTCTAATCCGGAAATCCTAACAGTTTTGGAAGTGCTTGAGTTGCGGCCGCTCGCATCAAGCATCGCCAACAACAAACAAAGTAATTAAACACATCAAACGAGCACTGAGCCAGTCAAAGCGTCGTCGATTCGAGCTAAGGCTCTGCTCTGCAAATGGATGCATGCGGTCTCTATGATTAAAATAATATGAATAAGCCGGGAATTCAGAACTCGGTAAGGGATAACGAGAAAATCCTATATGAAAGTAACAGGGTATTTCTTGGGTATTGGAAAATCTGGTGATGTTTTTGCCAATCTGAAAACCTAGTCTTCATCGAAGGCAGTTGTTATTATAATTTTCATCACAAAAATAAAAATCGCGTGGTGAGATTTTGTAGTATGTCCATAGGGTAAGAAATTAGACGTTTTAAAATGATAAAATAAGGAGGTACGCTACCACTACTGGCTGGAAAATAATAGATAAATAAATTTTTTTTTCGAATAATAATACTCCGTAAATCGAGATCGAAGTTCAAATTAAAGCACGGGTGGTCATTGTCCAAATATAGTTCCAAAGTCGTAAACCTTTTTGGTCAATATAATTTAAGTGCCTTTTTCAAATTATGATAAAACTGTTTAGTAGAAAAACTAAAAATGAGACTGTGTTGAGTGTTTCGTTAAGAACTTTTTTGATATTCTCAATTAAAATATCCTGGGTAGGTAGGTACCCAAAGTCCTAAGCCCCAAGAAAAGATTCTACACATACTAAGAGGTAATGTTAGCTTGTACCCTTTGCCCTTGATATGAATGTTTTAGCCCTGGTTTTTGCTATAATCTGCGATATTGCAAAGGACTCTATCAATATTATCCACGGCTATAGAAAAATACTCCATAACTTTTTACAACGCTCGACCGACGAGAGAAAGTGCACGTACCACGAACGTTAGAGATGTAATTACAAATAACGAGCGGGGCCGCCGGCAATCGGTATATTTTATCGGATTACATGTACAGTCAGTGTTGCAAGTCATAATACTTTATGAAATTTTTTCAACCGGGCGAAAGGAACACTGTCTTTGATAGGTAATAAGTAGGTATGACTTTCACACTCTCTACCGAAAAAAAGAAACGTAAAAAACGATGAAACAAAATATTTTTATTGCAATAAAAATAGGCAAACTCTCTAATAGTTTATAGGTTATATAGGTTCATATACCTATTTAAGCATAAATCTCCGTCTTAAAATGTGTAACAAATAAATAATGCTGGACATGTGGACATTTTACACAGCACAGAGGTAGAATGAGGATAAGTAACGTTTTTAGCTGAGAATGCAGATTTATAGAGCGAAGAAATCCATAACACACAGTGCAAAAATGATTGTTCTATGACAAAAATTGACGAAGTTATGACCAAATTACTAGCGAAGTTCACCGAGTGACCGCCGCGGGTGCGTGTGACGTCACTGGGTCGGTCGCGGCCCTTTAACCGTAGGCAGATATCAGTTTATAGTGATTTACTCCGAAACTATAAGTTTGCGAAAAAAAATTACAAAACCAAATAAACTTAGTTTTGAGAGACCCATCGAATGGATTTTTTTTCTTTTTTATATTTTTTTTTATTATTTGATACTAGTTCTATTGAAATTGCTATAACGTTACGGGTCCTTATTGCCAAACTCAAGTGGTAGTGGTAAGGGCACATAGCTCGTAGAACAGACGGCTGTTGGGGTCGTAAGCAACTGAGTAGGCGTAGGATGTATTCCGTTTTTCCAGCCAATCTGGCTTTTAGACAATCTGGGTCTCTGCAAGATAAGAGTGAGGAAGTGTCATATAGACGTTTGTGATACTTACATCGTCAGCGACATCGTCACTTACCATAATCCGAGATTTTTTTAACCCTAAATCTTTATTGACAAAAAATTACAATCAAATAATAGAAATAAATTAGACCTAGTATTTACAAATGAAACATTTGAGCTAACTGCAGATTTTCCACACAATCTATAGGTAGCTCAAGTGATCCATATCAACACCAGTCGGAAGTATCCCAAGACGCTGGCTACATTGCCCCGCTGTATGGCAATGATGATGCGCTGCGCTAGATACTCACCAGGTCTAGGGTCAACGCGTCGCTTGGATTTTGATCAAACGAAGGTCTATTAACGATACATTTTATAGGCTCTCTAATGGCGACCACATACTGAAAAGCGCTGTGTGGGAAAAACCCCACAAAGTGGACCGACAATCTGGTAAAGGTCGCGGAAAACCGCTGGATCCGAGCAGTTAGAAAATACTACGTTTTCAATCAATTCTCAGTGTACTTATTATACAGCTTAGGTCTTCATTACAGATGTAAGCGGGTTAACAACGAACCTTATTTATGTTGGAAGATCACCAACGTTTAACCCGCTTAGATCCGCAATGAACTCATCAAACTTCGATAGTTTTTATAGCTTAGGTCTCGTACTCTTAAGTCGATAGTACATGCACCGCACCCTGTAGGGTACGTAGGTACTTCGAAAGAATTTATACATATAAAATGACAAAATTTAAATGGATAGGTAGGTAGAGATAAACCATTCTAAAAATGCACGCCGAGTGTAAAAGGAAGGTACCTATGACGTTTTGTGGAGGGGGCGTGCATTAATTACGGATGTAAGCGGGTTAACTACGAACCTTATTTGTGTTGGAAGAACACCAACGTTTCATCCCTTACATTCGTAATGAATTCGTCAAACTACGATAGTTTTTACAGTAAAAGGGGCGTGCATTTTAAGAATGGTTTATCTCTATCAATAGTTATTTCAGGGTCGGGTTATTTAGAGCAGAATGCCAAAACGAAGATTCAAGTTCTTGACTCCACGTAATGAAGTTCGCAATGGTAAGGTATTTTATTATTATTCCGATAGTTTTATTTTTAGCTGTGTGCTACCGGCTTAGAATTAAAATTTTGCACCACCCCAATTCTTCCCGCGGGTGTCGTAAGAGGCGACTAAGGGATATCCACCGGGAGCGGGCAGTAGCGCCCCCTGCAGAACAATTCTACCACCGCACTCGCATGCCCAGCGTAAGGATTATGGGCATTACCCCCATGAGATAAATGTCAATAAGGCGCTTATCAGAGGAAGGCCTGCGTTCAGCAGTGGACCAATATCGGTGAGGTCGAGGTTGAGGAGGTATATTCAGTGGCGGATTTGCCGTAAGGCCCAGTAGGCCCGGGCCTAGGGCGGCCAGATATTAAGGGCGGCAAATCGTGCCAAAAAGAAGGAAGATTTATAACAAAATATTTTTTACCACAATGGTACCGGGCAACCTTATAACTTTATTACCAACCTGACGAATCTAAGCATCTCAGAAGTCGAAGAGAATGCCAAGGCATTGCAAATGATTTATTCTACTGACTTAGAAGACAATTCTAAAGAAGAATGTCTTCATTTTCGTTCTCACTGCAGCATAAAAAATGAGGACCGAATGAGTGCAGTCAGTTTGTTGAAATGGTTACGCACTGAAGGTCTTCAAACCATTTACCCAAACGTGGATATTGCTCTTCGTATGTGTGTGTGTACACCCGCCAGTAACTGTACAGGAGAAAGATCGTTTTCTTGTTTGCGCAGAGTTAAAAACTATTTACGCACAACAATGACGGAGCAGAGGTTAAACGATCTTGCTTTGCTTAACATAGAAGCTGATTTTTTAAGCAAATTGGATTGCGAAGATATAACAAATGATTTTGCTGCGCTTAAGTGCAGACGAGTTTTGTAACACATTGTAAAACATTTATTTATTAAAATGTAAAATTGGGGTCGGTGTGGTAGGTTTCAAAACATTCAATGCACAGTGGCACCTTGCAGTTCGAACATTGGAATTTGATTTGTCGGCTTTTGCGATGTAGGCGGTAGCATACTACGCATCGCAGACGGTTCGGGATTGCTTGTGGCCAATGTCCATTAGGAATGGCAGGTTGAAGACTGGTAGTACGGCTTACACTTGCGTGTGTGTTCTGGTGGGAGCGCTGACGTGGGATCTTTTGAAGGTGTCTTGCCATGATTTCACGGACAAGTTGTTTTCGGAAGGGCAGGTGGGGTTGTGGTTTGTTGTTGGAAGAAGAGTAGATGATGCGTGAATTTAGAATTGAACAATTGACGAGCCGTTTGAACAATTTCACGTACCATTTTTTTCCCTTTTTCCGCGCTATCAGGTACGGCTCAAGCATTTGGTCTTTCATATCGACCCCTCCCATACACCTATTGTAGTCAAGAACTACTTGCGGCTTGTGTGGTAGTGGCCGGCTGGGTTTTTTTGAATGTACACGCGCTAGCGCAGTATGGTTCTTATGGTAGGTGGAGAGGGTGGTGATACGTTTTTTATCGTGCCAAGATAACAGGCACACGTCGCCAGAATGCCGTGCAATGAACTGGCCCTGATGGAGCGGAACACGGGAGAAAATGGAGGGGACATCCGCGCGATTCAAACGGAATGTACCGACACAGTCGGTGCCATTGCGTTTCAACCAGCGGGCTAGACCTGGAGAATTGTACCAATTGTCCATGTATAGTTGGTATCCTTTGTGAAGCAAAGGTGTCATAAGCTCCATGACTATACCTGTGCTCTTATTTACACCAATCGGAAGAACGTCCAGCGTTGAAAGATTTCCGGTGTAGTATCTGAAAGCCCACAAATAGCCCGTTGAACTTTCGCAGAGTTCGAAGCTCTTGATGCCAAACTTTGCCGCTTTACTCCGTATGTATTGCTTGATATTCAGTTTTCCCTTCCAGAGAGTGAGGCTCTCATCGATACTAATGTTTTTTGACAGAATATAATTGCTCTGAAACGTGGAGTTCAAGAATGTAATTATTGGTCGCAGGCGATGCATACGGTCTGCTGCGACATCGCCGTCAGGGTTTGATGGGGGATTCGCGCTGTACTCAGAGGGATCGGACTCCACGAAATGCAAAGCTCTGGACAATCTCTTATACCTATCCTTGGTGAAAAGCTTACGGAAAACTTCCGTTTGCATAAGAGGATCAGTAGAAAAACAGTCATCAATGGTTGGCATTCGGATGATGCCCAACATCATCCAAAATGCGAATAGGCACAAGATTTCGTCAGCATTCGTGTCGTACCATGTCTGAGCAAAATGGGCATAAATCCTACCAAGTTTGGCTGCATACAGATTCGTCTGTAAGACAATATGCTCCAACAATTCATCCGACCACAGACTGCGGAACGCTGAATAAGGACAGTCATGTACATTCACAGAACCTGTACGTTGAACCCTAAAAACCTCTTCTTCGCCTCGAAACGCTTCTGAAAAAGAAAACCACTCAAAACTTTGCCCGGTTTCTCCGCCTTCCATGCTATCGTCGTCCTCTCTATCGCTATCATTCTCATCAATTGCTCTAACCCTACGCGCTTCGCTTACCATCCTTCCCCTTGAAACATTTGCCCTCTGTCTTTCCTTACGTTTTCTCTCATCTTCTGCAGCAATCCTCAACACACTAGGGTCTATGTCGTCATCGGTCTTAAAAACTTCTTCAATGGGATCACCAACCTGCCACTGCTGAGCACGACGACTGACAACCCTGCGCTCCGACCTTGCCCTCCCAGCCCGTGAAACCCGACGCGCACCACGTACACCTCTAAGTCCACTACGTCCTCTACGCGCACGAGCTCCCATACGTTGACGCGAACGTCCACGTTCACTCATCATCTCTGGGTACAGGGCTTGGGAATTCGAGGCCGAAGACACATCCTCACATACTAACCCCGTTGCGGCATCCCCCCGTCCGTTCCCAGTCCCTTCGTCCAATCGTTCACCAGCTTCATTATAAAAAATGATGGCACCAGTGGGCAACTCACACGTCGAGCGACTGAAATGAAAAATGAGCAATTGTTAGTATGAAATATCGTTCCCGACAGTAGGTATATATGACAGAATGATTGATATATTACTTACGGAGACAAATGGCGCGCCAGATGTGGTGACCTGGACCTGGACCCAGGTGAAACGGGGGTAGAATAGCGGCGCGAACGTACAGCCCGACGAGTATTTTGGGTCAGAGAGGCGAGGGAACGATTATCCTCCTATAAAAGACATAACGTTAGCATGACTAATTTACAACGCAGTTGCCATTTGTACTTTCCAGAAATATATAAGACAACTAGACGATCGCCTCGCGGTTTCACCCGCGTAGTTCCCGTTCCCGTGGGAATTCCGGGATAAAATATAGCCTATGTCACTCCCTGAAAAGTAAGCTTCCTAACGGTGAAAGAATTTTTCAAATCGGTCCAGTAGTTTCGGAGCCTATTCAATTCATACAAACAAACAAACAAACAAAAAATCAAACCTTTCCTCTTTATAATATTAGTATAGATTACCTCTTCATCCTCTGGCACCTGCATCTCTTCATATTCGGGTAACCCAGGAGGGTAGTTGAGGGCAGAAGTAGATGGGTTAGGCTGATCCTCAGCCATCGGCCAACTAACCACTAAAGGTGTTTCTTCCTGAAAATTTAATAATATTGGATAATCCACACAGCAGCCCCAAGCTAAGCAGAGCTTGTGTTATGGGTACTAGATGACTGATATACATAATAGATTTTTTTTACAATACATAGAAAATACCCAGAACACCCAAGACAAATATTTGCAGATTGTACAAACATTTGTCCCAAGGCGGGAATCGAACCCGTAACTTTCTGCGAAGCAGGCGGACCTTCGCCCATCTCGCCACACCGGTCGTCAAATAAAAAATACCTACCCCTTGGTTATCCTCTAGCCACTCTTCATGCTCCCTTTGCTCATCCTCGTCGGCACCGAAAAGGTCGACATCGTCGTCCAGATCCTCCCCATCAAGAATATCGAGGATCATTTGTGGAGCCTCGTCATTAGGATTCCAGGCCATCTAAAAGAATATAGGTACCTATTTTATATAAACATCTAAATAAAAAAGCTAAAATTATTATGTACTTATGTTATATTACTATATATATTTTGTATAAAACCACAAACTCGTATGAAATGTGTGTCGATAACAAAAAACACGCGTCACAACACTATCAATCCTATAAACTCAAACACGAGTCTAACAAAAAGCGCTCTAAATGCTATGAAGGCAAGGTACAAAATGGCGGCGTGATCTCCGACTGATTTCGTGAACTCACAGCCTGAAAAATTCCCTTACAATTTCGTAGGATTTTATGACTTTATTTTGTAGTTATTATCGTGATTACCGATGCAATATGTAATTATGACCTATTTCTATTGATTTCAAGCCCATTGATACAGAAATTACACCATAAACTATGAAATCAGATGCGCGCATTTCAGTTTGAAATAATCTATTATTATGACTGAATTCGGGATATCTAACATCTTAGCAGCTTTATTATTAGCATAGAACAAGAAATAATAGCATTTTACATAATAATATTCAGCACTTACCTCTTGAAAATCCAAATAATCACACAAATCAGAACAACACAAAACTTTGAACCGCGCGCGTGGAGGTCAACTTCACAACTGTTTTTGTCACAACTAAATAGCAATTGACTAATGAATGGCGGGCTTATTTTACAGTTCATTCTCTAAACAACAGATGGATATAAAATTCCCATGCTATAATCGACTCTATACCCTTGTGAAAAGGTTTTAAATGACCTGTAGTACGATGGTTCAAATCCGCACCATTAGCCGTAGACGGATGCAAACTTTCAGGTTTTTTGTTGGTTCGTATTGGAATCATTAGTCGTCAAGGGGTTAAAAACAAAACTGAAACCTCGGAAAATATTATAAACTAGCTTTATAAACTAGATTTTAGTTGAACAATTTTCTGAATCAATTAAAATTGGGAATAACGTTAATACATGAATTATGTATTCTAGTCTATAATGATGGGTGCTGAAAAAGGGGCGGCACATGGCCTGGGGCCTAGAGCGGCTAGGACTGCAAATCCGCCACTGGGTATATTTTTAAAAGGCTGTTACCAGGCACTCCGTTGCTGCCTGTACACTATCAACTTCGGTCCAAGCTCAAGAATGTTGATGATTAATTAACAGTGTGTGGGCAAATATGTAATGATTAGATACTTTGGTTTTGATAGGACCACAGTATACAGAACTTGAGCATTAGCCAACTAGGGGCGAATTTCAGTTATACTATGGAGTTTTATTTATGACTAGCTTCTGCCCGCGGCTTCGCAAACTATTTATCGGGATTGAAAGTAGCTTTTATGTCATCCCAGTTTTAGAATTACAAACTAGTTTATGCCCGCGGTTTTACACGCGTTGTTTCTATGTTTAACGTTTAAAGGTGATTTCTATCCCATGGGAACTGATTTATAGGATAAAACGTAGCCTATGTTTGATTCCAGGATTAGAATTATCTGAATGCTACATTTCAGCCCGATCCGTTCAGTAGTTTTGGCGTGAAAAGGTAACAAACATCCATCCATCCATCCATACATTCATCCAAACTTTCGCATATATAATACTAGCTGCGCCCCGCGGCTTCGCCCCCGTGGAAATTTATGTTTCCAACTTTCTTAATTTTTTCTTTCATAAGAACCTTCTCCTGACAATAACAAACACAACAAAGAAAGAATTAGCGAAATCGGTCCAGGCGTTGTTGAGTTATGCGCTTACCAACACATTTTGCGATTCATTTTTATATTATAGATTAGTGTGATGTGATGTGATAGATAGATAGATGGATAGATAATACTTTATTGTACCACACAAAGACAGATAACAATACAGAAATAAATGCTAAGAGTAGACGAATGTGATGTGTAGTGATGTCATGTGATAGTTACAGTGTGATGTTTAGAGTGATTACTACGTGCATGCGTTATTTCAGCCCGTAGTTTTGGCGTGAAAAAAATTCACCATTCGCATTTATATTACTGGTGTGATACTTTTCTTGGATCGTACGTAATATAAATAAATAAATATAAAGCAGCTAAGTTATCTGAGCGTCTGGTCGAAGCGACGCGCGACCCGAGAGCTGGTGAGTATCTGGCGCAGCGCATCAGCATTGCCATACAGCGTGGCAATGCAGCCAGCGTCTTGGGGACGCTTCCGACTGCTATTGATATGGATCAGTTGAGCTACCTGTAGATTATTTGCAACAGTCTGCAGTTCGCTCAGTTGTTTCAATTGCTGGGCAATAATAATGCTGGACGATTCACACAGCATTATCTAGCCCCTAGCTAAGCAGACTAATTGTAAATATCTAGTATATTGTAATTTATTTATATTAGTTGATTGTATTTTTCTTTGTAAATAAGCAGCTTAAAGAAATAGGATAAGTGTTTTTTTGAGTATACTAAAGCGGTACCTAATTCTTTAAAGGCGCGCCGTGCAAGGGTGCGCAATATGATACCGTGCAAAAAATTGCAAAATTACATAGGTACCTACAAAAGCGGAGAGGATTTTTCAGTTGCTAGAATGGTTAGGTTAATAACCAATTGAAATTGTATATAGGTCTAACAATGTCACATACTTCTGTTGTGAGCCCACACAATAGACCCGCAGGAATTGGTTTAAAAATAAACGGTTTATCGTTTCTCTTTCTACGCTCGCGGATTAAAGAAATACAGGGTTGCCAATGATTTGCTTTTCAGTAATACCAACTTTCAGTAATAGAACCAATATTTTGGTTTGTAATAGCTTTATGGTAGTATCAGTAAAATAAAGATATTTAAAAAAGATATCATAATAATGGCGTCGTCGGCATGAAAATGGCTGTTTAAAAATTACTAAATAGCAAATCTGATGGGAAATGGGAACCCAATGATTTGATTTTAGTAATACCAACTTTCAGGAATAGAACCAATATTTTGTTATATGCTTTATGGTAGTTACAGTAATACGAAGATATTTTTTGTAAAATGATCGTAACAATGGCATCGTTATGATTTTTTTTTAATTAGTTTTATTTATTTAAAAAAGATCTCAATTATATTATTATCGTATCTGTTATTATTTATCATTATCAAAACAAAAATACCATATTAATGGATTAGCCAAGTGGATGGGAGTGGAATGGAGCTAATTGGGAACGAAATACTGAAATCATTATTCACATTTTTCCAATTTCATTGACAATTGATGATGAAATTTTTTTTTCGGTCTCCACATTAGGCAAAGCCTGTATCGTGGAGACCAACACTACATTTTTAACAACAATATTTTTCAATAAATTTAAATTTAAATTAAATTGGGTTTAAATTTGGTCGAATAATGGAACTTAAGAAAACATCTTTGAGAGGATTTTTCAAATGAAAAGGGCTTTGTACCTCTTTAATATAAGTCGATACAGTTCTCATACTCATTACACAGCCATAGCTCATCCGGGGCCTGGAGCGATCGCTTTGAAGACCGTTTTGTGCGATCCTTGATTGGCAGACGACAATACAAAAGTTGTTACAGACAGCGATTAAATTCACGTCAAACGAAGTTTTTTTTTTCGAATCTAATTTTATATTTTATTATCCGCCGTAAATATACCGAAACTCAAAAGTGTCGGAAAATGTAGCGCTATATAGAACTTTTGTAATAACCAGGTGTGTAAAGGCAAAAAGTCTTCTTAACTGACGTAAAGATACACAAACTTTGTTTTCATTATTTAAAATACCCTGAGTTAGCTACCTGTTGTTTGCTGGGTTGGGCGAAATGAGAGGTTTTATTCACGTCTATTGCTGATGTTTTGCCGCAAAATTACTGATAAAAAGTTTGTTACATTTAAGTACGTCTGTAGAAGGAATAATGATTTGTTTTGAGGGCCAGAATACCCTCGTACAGATTTCAGGTTTGCAGAATTGTATGAGTAGATAGTATTTCAGTATTTTATTTATTTCGGTAGTTTATAGGTATTACATAAATACTATACTACAAATACAAGGTATATGTATGTTATTTTCTAAATTTAAATAGGACTTTTACATTTAATACACGAGTTATTATTACAAAAGGAAAAAGTAAGCACCATAAGGGTTTGTACGCAGAAAGAAAACAGACACAGACCGTGATTTCTTTAAGTACAAAAAAATTATATAGAAAAACAAGTTGTGTAAAATCGTCATAGTATAAACATGTTTTATTTATCTAACTTCTACTTTACACAATGGCTTAGTTACCTTAATTTTCCTTTCGATTTTCAGATAATATTTTATTCAAGTCTTTTTACCAACATTTTGTAAAGTAGGTAAACTTAATTTGTCTGCAAAAAGAAATGTAGTGCACGCCCCAGTAAAGCAATATTAAAGACAATATAAGTATGCTACAGGATGAGGCTGCGGCTAGGACCACGAGTCCAAGCCGACACGCTGAATAATGCCCGGCATTTATAACCCTTGTAATTAATTGTTTGCATGTCCGAAGACGTCCCATCTTGAACACCCTGTATTATTTAAAATTAACGAACACTCATTTGCACCTTTTTCTAACGCTTGGGTAGCAAAACAGAGCCTCTGTTTGGCCTGTCTCAACAGAAGAGATTATTTTATTGCTTTTTTGCATATTTTTATGAAACTATGAAGGAAGAGGTTTCCTTGTATTTTTTAAAATTATCGAACACTAACATAAAAATGCCACTTATGCATTGACTAAAATGCAAGAAAAGCAATAAAATAATCTCTTCCGTTAAGACAGGCCAAACAAAGGCTCTGTTTTGCTACCCAAGCGTTAGAAAAAGGTTTTTAAACAAAAAGAAAAAGTTTTTAAACCTTTGGGTAGCAATACAGAGCCTTTGTTTGGCCTGTCTCAACAGAAGAGATTATTTTATTGCTTTTCTTGAATATTAGTCAATGCATAAGTTGCATTTTTATAAAACTCCTAGCTTCTGCCCGCGGTTTTGCACGCGTATTTTCGGTATAATAAGTAACATATAATCTAAGTTAGGCTTTGCTCTAAACGTACGCCAAATTTCATCCTGATCTGTTAAGTAGTTTTGGAGATCCTAGGTAACAAAAATTCAGATTTCACAAACTTTCGGCTTCATAATATTAAGTAGGATAAAGAAAGAGGTTTTTTTCTAATTCTGAGAAATGTAGCTAAGCCATTTTCCAGCGGTAGTAGGTAAGATATGAAATTTTGATTTCCTAGGAAACCCAGGTCAAAAATTACCTACACTCTAACTAGTCCTTTTTTAAAACAAAGTCTGCCGTTAGTGGTGTCAGATACTTTTTCTGTGTCATTGTGATTTCGAAAACACCAATAAAATATACCTAAGGACTCATTTTGATTCCTCTATTAACCTAAGAGAACCCTTTAGCGAGATGGATCGTAAAATATAGGAAACTTCAATGTATGGGCCTTTTCTGCCCACTTAGAAAAAATGTTGCCTTAATTCCGCACGTCATTTTACCCTCATCTCTTGATAAGGTCGTTTCTACATGTGTGGTGGTTTAATCGTTGTACTGCTGCTCTACCTATAAAAATTAGATTGTCAATTGGGACTTAACAAGTGCTACGCTGACAGTAGTTTCAAGTCAGATGTCACCAAAACTAACTAAATTTGACTGCACTAAAAATGATACCATCTTTTTTACCTCGATCGTTATGAAAGGGCCAAAAAGGCCTAAACTAAACTCACATGACAGCACTAAAAATGACGGCATCATTTGTCAAATTCATCAGCTGTCAAAAAAAAAAATTCGTTTTGTTCTGAAATTAGTTTAGCTTAGTTTGGAATCAATACCATCTGAATTAATACCAGTGTCTTACAAAGGATGTTTTTTAAGTTATGGTATTACATTTCAATGTGGCCTCGCTGTATGCGTTGGAGGCGTTTTAACTTATTATGTTCTAATGAAAAAGAAAGAATCTACTTAGTTGTAATAGTAGGTAGAGAAAGTGCTACGGAGTGTCAGTGCTACGCTAGACTGCTATGAAAGTAGTGATACGCCGATCCTTGCACCGCATGAGGCAATTTCTTTTTGTACTTGCTCTTTTTTATACGAATCATAACCCCACATCATCATTATACAAGCCTGGTATTACCCTCTATTAGGTATAGGCCTCCTTTCGGTTTTGCCTGCCTCTCCTATCCTGTGCTTCCCGCATCCAGGAATAAAACAAAAAAAAACAAAAGCGGTATAAACTTTTCCACGTCCTTTCAGAATTGCTAGCGTTTTCACTGCCTTGTGTAAATAAGGCCTAATAAGCAAACGATTCATGCGATTTGATGGCGGTAGGAAGGTACTTGAACGAAGACTGCGGGATAATTAGCTTTTAGCTCGACCTCTTGCATGAGCCTTTTATAAATATTAAATGTTGAGACTCTTTTACATTTAGATATTAAAAACATTGTGGTAAATAAAATTGAAGGAACATGCAACTTCTTAATACAATTTGTAAGTACCTGGAATATACTGTATTAGGTCATCTACTTCTACCTAGGAAAAACGGGTGTGAAACCGTGGGCAGAAGCTATTCACAATCGAGGAAAAATGTGTCTGGAAAATAATAATAATATAATAATAATAATGCTGGACAATTCACACAGCATTATCTAGCCCCAAGGTAAGCAAATATAAACAAAATAACACAGATGATGAAAAAATGCGTTTGAGGTACCCTTTACAAACCATTAAAAATATCAAAAACTGCTTGAGAGGGAGGTAAATTTGTGTAGCAGATTTCTAAATCGTTTTCAACGTCGAATTATATACAAGGTGACACGAAACAAGTGTATTAAGCCGAAAGGGGGTGATTCTGGACCCCAAGGAGATCAGTTTTTGTTCTACGATTTTTGGAATTTCGAACATATTTTCATTTTTGAAAAAAAACTTTAAATTCGTGTCTTTTTCGATGATTCTTATTTATTTTATTTTTCCTTATTATTATTTGCTATCTGTAGACTGTTTGCAACAGTCAGCAGTTAGCTCAATTGTTTCAATTGTAAATACTAGTATAATTTTCTTTGTGAATAAAGTCTTTATATGTTATTCTTATATTATTAATATTGTTTCGAAATTACAAAAAGATTCAAAAAATCGTAAAAGAAAATTTGATCCCCTCGAGATTCAATATCAGCTTAGTACACATGTGGTGTGGCACCTTGTATAGTTAGAGGTCAAAAAAGAGGACCTTAAAAAGAAGAAACTGAGAGAACGTATTCCTAGTAAAACATTACATATACGTATTTTTTCAAGGTAAGTAATGTAAGGTAATAAGGTAAGTAGGTAAATAAGAACGTTTTCGTGCGAGTTTATGGCACTGCTTGTGCAGCTGTGATTTAATAAACAACAAAGTTTCTGAAACGCGTAGGTTTCACCTACCTGACGTTTTTATATTCACAAGTTAAACATAGATTTGCATTTAGTTAAAGCCATTGTGCTCTGAAACAACAACACAAAAGCTTTATGATTTTATCAACACAAATGCCAACACAGCAACATTGTGCAAAAAAGAAAAACAAAATTAAATATCCATTAGAAATACTTACACGGTGCGCCCATTGAACCTGAATGGTCCTCGTATTCACAAAACTCGACCTCATATAAGTAGAAATTCATTTGAAAGGAATTTCTAAACAACTGGATCCCGAGTTCCCAATGGTATTTCAACAAAGCCTGGAAGTTGTAGAGGTATTCGAAATTGTTTACAAAATTCAATCCTAAAGCTTCGAGCCAGATTAAATCTAATTTCAACTTGAAGGTAAGTCTAAAATAAGTCTTCATAAAACCGGAACCCTTTGATTTAACCCTTCCTGGAGTTGGTCCGCTGATTGCCCGAAAGTTTGTCCCCGGTTGTATTTCGCGCTGTCTTTTTTCGTTCCAAAAAAAAAGAAATCGAAAACAAGCGGGTAAGTAATGGCTTAAAAGTGACTTCTGGGATCTACGCAACCCCTGTTTGTCGCCGAGAGGGGGTTTATCGGGGTCGTGTTCGACTCGAGTCGTCTTAGCGTAGTGATTACTAAAACGTTCCACTTGTAATCACTTTTCAGATTTTCCGTGTGTAACTCTCATTTTATTAGTACCATGTTCAATAAAGCCCTCAATGCTCGCACGAATTGATTTCAAAGTTAATCTCTATAAGCTGATTGTTATTAAAGTTTTCCTACCAGGAAGGAACTTGCTATTGCTACTTAAAATACTCCCTAATTGCTCTCTTAACCGCTACATGGCTATGACAAAGCTCCCAACATTTTCCCAAGCGGCGTTCATTTATGTAACGCTTCATTTGCAACAGAACTTTTAAGTAGTTGAAGCAACGTTGGAACGTATTTCTTCAAACAAATACTTGAAAGCGGCCGTCCTTTATAAATTTATCCGGAAAACTACAAAGTATAAAGTCAAAGTTGTATCGCAAATAAGGTGAAATCAAAATTGAAGCGAGTGCTAATAATTCGAGGGGTGCTTAACGGGAATTTATTGCAGCGTCATAAATACTTGGCGAAAGAGATCGTATTTTTCAGTTGGACGCCGACAATGTTCTAAGCATCGGAGTTATGAATCTAAACCGGCAGCTGAGTGGAGCCGGAACCGGAAGGGATCCGGCAATTGACGCCGGCGTCCCGCAGAGTGGCTGCATTTCTAGACTCTGATCGTGCCGTATTTTTAAAGGAGAAATTGACGCGGTGTTTATAAGACATACTTTCGGATAGCTTTTGCAATTTGAGAAAAATCGGCAGCGATTGCAATTTAGATGACGGCAGGATATTAATTTTGCAGTTAGAGGACCTGTGTATCTTCATCACACAAATAGATACCTTAACCGTAAACTGAAATAAAAGTCAATAATCAACTTAACGGCGCGGGGCACACATGGATGATATTGGCGCAGGACAGTGTGGAGTGGCACGAGAGTTTGAAGGCACCAACAAAATCAAAATCCAAGTCCATAAATACAATGAATGTGCACTTAGATAAGGTCAGAGCTGTGTGGTGCCGGCTTAGAATTTACACCACCCCAACTCTTCCCGAGGGTGTCGTAAGAGGCGACTAAAGGATATCCACCGGGAGCGGGCAGCAGCGCCCCCTGCAGAAGAAATCTACCACTGAACTGCGATCCCCAACCCGCATGCCTAGCGTGGGGATTGTGGGCATTACCCCCCATGTGATAAAATCCAATAAGGCGCTTATCAGGGGGCGGCCTATACAGGCTGTTGAGGTTACCTCAACCTGAGGTAGAAAAAGTCAAATTATAAAACTAAACACTGACACGGTATAAAGCGATATTTTTGATTTCCGTCGCTTCGGTATGAAGACTAAAGTGAAGAAGCAACGAATAAACCTTTAGCCTGTTAGTTATGGTAGTGAACGGATTGCGGATGATGATGATTAATCAACTTAAATGACCGAACCGTCAGTATAGAAAACCTGAGTCACGACAGCCAAATTAACAAAACGTTGTGCTAACTTGACATGATCAGAAAAAGCGTAACACACAACTTTCTTTTTTTTCGGATTGAAACAGCAAAGGCATACTCACGTACAGTCGTAAAGTAAAACGTAGTGGCGGAACAAAACAAGGCGAGTCGGCTGGTTTCCTGTACTCAGTCAGACCACAGGGTAGAGTATTTGGGCGCTTTTCGGAAGAAGATCAAGTTCTAGATTTTCTGGTAACGCCAAAATCTGTAATGTTATGTGTCTGTGAGTGTTCCTTGACTTTGACGAGTTTATGGAAAAACTGGCTTCTGTCCGCGACTTTGCACGCATTTTCACGGATAAGAAGTAGCCTATGTTCTTTCATGGGATACCATCTATATCCCTGCTTTTTATAACGAAGCCGTTTTGGCTTGAAAATGTTACAGACAGATTTTATAATAATAGCATGTATGTGGTTTAAAACCTTAGTCAAGTAATTTTTTTTTCTGCATATGCTCTGTATAGAATAGCGTATACCGTATTTGATTTTCGGTAACAAGCAAAACATCTACTGTCTATTAGGTACAGCATAAGAGCCTTCGATAAGCTCTGCACACCATTACGCAGTTTTTTAGAACATTCGTACAGTTACAGGGTAGGCCGGCCCACCAGAAACTCAGTTATAAACTCAATTATTTACCTAGACTCTAGGTAAATAATTGAGTTTCAGTAAACTTAGTCTAGGTCCTAGACTAAATTTAACTATAGCGAGATCAAAGGTCAACAGTACGAAAATTTCAGATTGCTGCGATTTATTAAACGCCGGTATAAACGTACTCAAAATGTATATGCAAGTATAATACGGTGTTAATTCCTACTCTACCATTAAAGTACTTGTAGATTTTTTTTTTGCAAAAAAGCCCTCACATGCTCGGTGTTGCCTCGGCCAGACGGTTGCTAACCGGTTTTACGATAACATAGTGTCACATTGGTTTGAACAACTTTTAACCATAGGTAAGTATAATAAGTGCCGCGCGCGGCGATAGAGAGGTGCCCCAGGGCGGATATACCCATCCGGGAGTTTTCGTTTTTATTACTCTAAACCTTAGTGTATGAACGTTAGTCCTAGGTGCCTATTTGGGCGACGAGTCCTACTGCTTCATCTATTCTGTGACAAAGGTGCTTTACGTCGCGACGCATTCGAGAATCGCTTTCAGTTTAATGCTGGCTTTACGTGCATCGACAATAGGCAATTTTATGGCTGCTCTTGCGGTGAACGCTTGCGCGAATAAAATATGCATAATAATACGGGTGGAATAACTGAACTATTCCAAAGGTTTCTGAGCTCAGCTATTAGATTACTCGGCTATAGTCTGGTGAATACGTAAATGATTTTATCTTAGAAATGAATAGGTAGTACGAGTGAGTATTATAATAATATGTGTGTCAACAAATTGATGACTGACTATAACCTTAAGAATCCAAAAAAATCCTCTACGTGTATAATAATGCCTGGAAGAGATCGCTTCTAAGCGATAAGGCCGCCCATTGTACTTGTGTCTTATGTGATTTCTCTTGTATTGTATTTTTGTTGGTGTACAATAAAGTATTTTTTTTTATAATACTGTCAAGGTCAGTATGTATTTACCCCTAATCTTAAGGGGGATTTGTCAAGGGGGAAAACTGGAATAACCCTCTCTCAGGTAACTCTTTCAACTGACGACCTCTGTGGTGGAGTGAACGAAGGTCTACCTGCGATGCCAAAGGTTACGGGTTCGATTACCGATGCGGGAGAAAATATTTGTATGATCTGCTGATATTTTTTTCGGGGTTCATGAGTCATCCGGTACCCATTTTACAAGGGCTAGTAGCTAGGGCTACAAGATGTTTTTTGCGAATCCAATAATTAAAATTCAATAGCTAATAACATTAAAAGTTACCCTATGTCCATGTCTTAGGTACTATTGTGTTTCATCGTTTCATTAAGGTCACCTTCTCTCTCAATCATAAGACCAGATCGATGGTACTCAACATAGCATTGCCACCGCACTTACATACATATCTATGCTTAATTTCAGCTCAATCGGTTGAGGATAACTGGTCTAAAATTCAGTAGCAAGATTTATCCCACACATAATAATACATACGTACTAACAGGGCAAGTTAAATAAAAACTTGTAAAATGGCATCCGACCACAGCAATAAAAAGCATTGTCTGCAAAGTAAAATTTACAACGCATGATAAATAAATTCCCGCGTCAAGGGACCTTGGGCGTCAGCAGATCCCGGGGCTGATTGCTCCATCCATCAGCAAAGCAGTTTACGAAGCAAATAAAATGAAAATGCAAATTATCGACCCTTTATGTAGTGAAAACTGCCGGCGCTCAAAGAGATAAACTACTTACACATTAGGACAAAAAAATTGGTTGTCTGTAAAGTCGGTTTACTGACGATAGTTGAACGTGACAACGTCTTAAGAAAATACTGATGGAATGGTAGCATTTGATACTCGATAAAAACATGTAAATGTACTATAGTATAGCAGCTGTCCACGCAGACGCATCGCTCACTCAAGTAGGAGAGAGACGGATGGCGAGCGCTCTCGCTTGCACTTCAAGCCTTACATGGAACGCCTCAGAGCGAGGTAACGCCGCATGACGTCAGAGCGAGGTAACGCCGCATGACGTCATGTTTTTTCGTGCGTGCAGCCGGCTCTATCGAATTATAAGACGTTGTCACGTCAAAAATACACCTACGAATATGTACTTATATCCAGAAAACGTTAGTGAACTTTTTGTATTCGCAATTTCGCCTGAATTTGGCCGACGGCGACCAGTCTCAATGGTGAGTGTGTGCGCAAACACAGTGCACTCTCAGGTGACCTTCAGGCATGTGGCGTCTACGGAAGATATCTATATTTTTCTATATCTTCTTCTTCTATATTAATAATTTCGGACCGGTCTACGGTAGACTCGAACGAAATGCACATCAAATTGAAGAGCGTAAAAAATTAGTCGATCCGAGTCGACAACTTATAGGCGGAAAATTCGGATTATCGAGTAGTTTCAATATGAAAATGAATAAATTGCTAAAAAAATTGTAACGGCGTTGCAAAGTAAACATGTCAATTAAGTATAGACATGTGGTTCGGTCTTGGTACCGTGGACGGAAGAAATCGCTCCCCAGGGTATATAAATACTCCTTGATCGTGCTTGCTACATATATTATAGTGATCTGTGGTTCGGTCTAATTTCTTTGAATGAAAACTCTCTTTGATTGAGAAATAATAATATGTATAATAATAGTAATAGTATTATTTTATTGCACCCGTGCGGAGCCGGGGCGGGTCGCTAGTAAACAAATAATGCTGGACAATCCACACAGGTTCTTGGTACAACAATGGTTCGTGATCGGCTACGTAGTAGGTGGAACTTTTTTCTGGTAATACATGCGAGTTATCCTTTCTTTACCCGCTGTATCCTTTAACAATCCCACAGCTGGGCAAAGGCTAACCAGTTTCAATTTTTTTTTGTTTCATTCTACTAGAACATAAATATAGAAACTACACCCACTAAGCAGACAATATTTTTATGCGCTCGGACATGACAACGGTTATGATTAAACTTCTCGATAACTTGGGATACCTGTATACACACAATTTTATAATTACCTGCACTAAAGAAAAACAACAACACAGCACTTAACTTAAATTATTATTTTTATTATTTATTATTATTCTCGAACCGAATGGTCTGTTGCGTGACGATGGTAAGAGGCCCGACGGTATGACACTAGTTCCATGGGAGTTGGGGAGGCCCATTGTGTGGGACGCTACATGCGTCGACACACTTGCGCCTTCCCATCTTCCGAGGACATCCGTGAGGGCGGGTGCGGCGGCAGATTTGGCCGAAGATCTCAAGAGGCGCAAATATGCAGGTCTCGACAGAGCCTATACATTTGCTCCCCTTGGAGTCGAGACCCTAGGTCCGTGGGGTACCGAGGCTCTTCGGGTTTTCAAAAAACTATCTGAGCGTCTGGTCGAAGCGACGCGTGACCCGAGAGCTGGTGAATATCTGGCACAGCGTATCAGCATTGCCATACAGCGTGGCAATGCAGCCAGCGTCTTGGGGACGCTTCCGACTGGTGTTGATATGGATCAGTTGAGCTACCTGTAGACTGTTTGCAACAGTCAGCAGTTAGCTCAATTGTTTCAATTGTAAATACTAGTATAATTTTCTTTGTGAATAAAGATTATTTTTATTGCTTCATTTAAATTAACTTTCTTGTAGTTGATTTTTAAACACAATTGTCGATTTGTGATTCTGTCTTCAAAAAATAGTTAGTAATATTATGGGTATCTTTATCTCATCTCGATTTAAAGCATGTGAATTTTAGTACTTAATCTTTTTTGCTTGTGTTTGTTGACAAAATTTGCAGCTCGACCATAATTAACTATTAACTTATACATAATTAATTCCTATCTATTCTATCAGCTCCTTTTTGAGCTCTACATCTCGACATGAAGTTAATTAAAATGCTCTTTTCTTATTTATATGGCTTCAAGATAAATAAATAACTTTCCTAAAGGCCGCGTTATTAAAAAGAGTTCTTTCATGTTTGCTATATTTGTTCAGCAAAGCCAGGGAACTTGTAGAAACTTTTATATTACATGCGCTGTTTAAAAATAATGTGATGTGTTGATATACGTATTAGAATACAAATTTTAGTAAAGATAGGATGGTTTAATTTTGCTAAAATTCACAGCTGATATATATCATATATCAGCTGTTTTCTAAATCCTGTTATACTCACTAAAATCGTTATTTTATGGTTATAAGGCATCTTATAATTTTTGCGTTAGTTTTTCTACATTCCACAAGAGCGTAACTACTAGAAAGCAAAAGCAAAAATTTAAGATAATACGATTATCATCATTATTAATTATTGATCCATATCAACACCAGTCGGAAGCGTCCCCAAGACGCTGGCTGCATTGCCACGCTGTATGGCAATGCTGATGCGCTGTGCCAGATATTCACCAGCTCTCGGGTCACGCGTCGCTTCGACCAGACGCTTCCGACTGGTGTTGATATGGATCAGTTGAGCTACCTGTAGACTGTTTGCAACAGTCAGCAGTTAGCTCAATGGTTTCAATTGTAAATACTAGTATAATTTTCTTTGTGAATAAAGAATCACATTTTTAATATTATTCATAGGTAAGTTTATGTTTCTCATTTCCATGATCTTAGGAGATATAGTAACCGGTCTTTTAGAAGGCACAACTGGGACCGAAGTCATCCCACGGCTGGGGAAAAGCCTCCCACATCCCCTGAAGACAACACAATCCAGAGCTACTTCCGACCAATCTATCGGGATTTGCCAAATTGGTCCCGCCATCTCCGTCTAGATCTATCGCGTTGCATTCTCGACGTCATCATTTTATACGCGGCATATGACAATGCATCGGCATCTTACCTCTTTGATATTATGTTCTTTAAGCCTTTTTTTTTCGGGTTAAACAAACACGCTCTAGTCTACCACTAAACTTCCATCCGTTAGGAAACTCTATACGCTCCACCCAATTTTGAGACTCCATAAATCCCTAACTTACAACCCCCCCATACATAATTCAAACAGAAGAAGAAATTATAAGGTAGAGTCTCAATCTTGTAAGACCCGCTTTGCTCAAAGACAGTATAGAACCCAATCAGCATATTTTTATAATTCTATTATACATAAATATAAATATAAAATTATAAATATGCAAAAAAAAAAAATTATGCTTAGAAACAATAAGTTATGAAGAGACAGAAGCGCTGATGAGATTCATACCATAATTAGTCTGGGACCCCCGTTGCCCAGACTCATATGATACTGGTGTCCGTAATACCACCCAAAATATTAGTCACCCTAAAATATTAGCCACCCTAATCCTATGCCTAACTTATGGTAGATACATCTTAATATAAAATTTAGTTTATGTTTAAACACACTTATTTTCACATTGTATTAATTGACACATACACTACTTATAAATGCACATACTTACAATAGTTATACTACATTATAATTATATGATATGTTTCATATTAATAAGTCTAGGTCCCATATTGCACAGACTCATATGAGACTGGTGTCCTCTGGGGAACCCAAGACATCATATTACACAAATCGCACATTTTACCTTCTTGTTATTACATAAACTAGACATCTTACCTAGAATAGATGTTAGATTTTAATACTTAAAATAAACTATGTAGATTCAAAATTAGCCTTTTCTTTATGTTATAGTTTTTTGGTTACATTAATTTTTTCATCAGTAAGTTTTGTATACTTACTTAAATGAGGGTCTTAACTATCGAATAACATATTGTTAACTTGTTACAGAAATAAATATTATTTTATTTTTTATTTACAAGCAATCCACTGTGAAAAAATGCAATCATTAATCCTGAAACAAATATCCCAGGCTGCTTACCTGTAAGTTACTGAATAAACTTCCTAAGCACGTATTTGAGGTGCTAATCTTCTGGAACAAATCAAACGGGAGTTATTGGCGGACGTGAAGGGGCTGTGAGGGGTGATTTACCCCAAAATAAGCGGCATATTAGGGTAAATGAATTTACAGTCTTGAAAATATTTTATTACGATTTTAGAAAGAGCTTTTTTTAGCTATGATCTCATAGAATGCTTCGACTTTGATAATAGCAGCAGGATGCAGTTGGATAGAAATTTTTTTTATGAAGAAATTACATCAAAGTCGATTGATTATATGAATACATTGTAGAAGCTATTAAATGGAAGTACATTAATCATTATACCTTTTGCAAATAGGGCAGAATAAAATCAAATATGCCTTACGAAAAGTCGCGTTACAAATTCTTTACTTAAGCATGCTATTCAGTTTAGTGAAAGGGGGCTAGACGGAAAAAATTCATACGAAAAGTTGTAACGACACTTTTTGCTATAGTAAGCTATTGTAAGCCGTGCGGCGTGCGCATGTTTCTATGTCTGTCTCTCTCTCTCTTATGAACTTCGTTCCATCCGGGTGTCCCTTGACACCTCAGAAGTGTTTTTTCTCTTAAATTTGCAACAACTACGTTTTTACATAATTTACTGCTGGTACATACATCACATATTTTTACACAAATTTTTCTTTGTATTTATAATGGTACCTACCTAAACTCCCGTTTGTTAAACTTTGTTGCTCATTGATTTTTGTAAACTATAGACTCATAATGTGACGTCACCCAGAGGTTCAGACTTAAAACCAGCGTTGTTTCCATCCCCGGGCGGTAACGGCATTAAGCTGCGGCTAGACCTGTTTAGATACGCACTAGGGAAAGACCAATTTCTTTCATCAGACTCTAGACGTAGAGATCGTGATTTGTTTTATGCAGTCTCTAATTGTTGTGTTTAGTGTTACTTTTTTTCTTTCCCTCAGTGTTTAGTGTGCTAAATAAATCTCTATTCTATCCTAAATTTCAAG
The DNA here is from genome assembly GCA_963564075.1 of Eupithecia subfuscata. NCBI lineage: Eukaryota > Metazoa > Arthropoda > Insecta > Lepidoptera > Geometridae > Eupithecia > Eupithecia subfuscata. The sequence continues at coordinate 8,089,366 of OY751098.1, forward strand.
TTGACCAAATTATCAAATTATATCAGTCGCAGAAGGCATTTTGTGAAAACAAACTTTCCGGTTAGTTCTTTTTACGGTTTCGTGCCTAAAAAGGAAAAAAGTAACCCTTAAAGGATAAATAAATAAATAAATAATGCTGGACAACTCACACAGCATTATCTAGCCCCAAGCTAAGCAGAGCTTGTGTTATGGGTACTAGATAACTGATATACTTAATACAATACACTACATAGATAGATATTTTTTATTATACACTAGCTGCGCCCCGCGGCTTCGCCCCCGTGGAAATTTATGTTTCCAACTTTCTTAATTTTTTCTTTCATAAGAACCTTCTCCTGACAATAACAAACACAACAAAGAAAGAATTAGCGAAATCGGTCCAGCCGTTCACGCGTGATGCCGTGACAACGCGAAACGGGTTTCATTTTTATATATAAGATATAAAACATCCAGAACGCCCTGGACAAATGTCTGCAGATCGTACAAACATTTGTCCCGAGGCGGGAATCGAACCCGCAACCTCCTGCGTCGCAGGCAGACCTTCGCCCGCTGCGCCACAGAGGTCGTCAAGTTGGGATCACTTTGTTGTCCGTCTGTCTGTCTGTCTGTCTGTCCGTCTGTCAATCCTCTTTTCTCAGGAACGCGTGGACGTATCGCGTTGAAATTAACGTCAAATACTCAAGTCCGTAACCTCTTGAAGCCGCGATAAATAAAACTTCTAAGTCAACGCACTCAAAAGTTACAGCCGTTTATGTCCGAATATTTTGAAATTTCCAAGGGAATCACATGCACACAAAACCTATAGGGTACTTCCCGTAGACCTAGAATCATGAAACTCGGTGAGCAGTGAGATCTTATAGCACAAGTAAAGGGAAAAATTCGAAAAGCATAAATTTGTACTTTATTCACAAAAAATTACTTTTAATGCTCGCCATGAACCAAAACCTATAGGGTACTTCCTGTAGACCTAGAATTATGAAATTTGGCAAGTACCAAGGTCATACATTTGTAGTTTATTAACAAGAAAAAAATTTATACCGACTTCATGTTGACCTAGAATCATGATATTTGGCAAGAAACAAGGTCTTAGAATTAAACGGAAACCTTAGTGCGCTAGTCCAACTCCCACTTGACGTTTTATTTTTCTTCAATTAGGTTTTTGTAAAACTCAGTCGTTGCCGATAAAATAAATCAAAGTCAACTACTGTAGACACAAAACAGGAACCAACAAACCAACTCAAAAACTATTTACAAACGGACCATTCAGATCGAACGTAAATGGAAATGAAAGAATACCGTGAAATATCGTCAGCAACGTAAATGCTTGGTTATTTATACGTAGCTTTGAACGGTGCCCCTTTTAACGGCAGTTTTAAGTGCTCCATCCTATGGACGGTCGAGAGCGATCGGTGTACAACCGCAAGTGATCGGCGACAAGCGAAATGTTGCAAATTATTTTGTAACGTTTCCTATTAGGACGACGATAGACGACCGATGTGGCGCGGCGGGCGAAGGTCCGCCTGCGACGCAGGAGGTTGCGGGTTCGATTCCCGCCTTGGGACAAATGTTTGTACGATCTACACATATTTGTTCCGGGTGTTCTGGTCGTTTCTATGTATTATAAAAAATATCTATCTATGTACGTAATGTATTATATTATGTATATCAGTCATCTAGTACCCATAACACAAGCTCTGCTTAGCTTGGGGCTAGATGGTGCTGTGTGGATGGTCCAGCATTATTTATTATTTATTTATTGCGGTATCTACGGCGGAAAAAAATAAAATAAATGATTTAAGTATATGGTATTTATCGCGTACTTTTTGAAAAATATACTCATCCTTTTGGAACTTAAGACTTAAAAAAATATACTTATCTGTTTAAGTATAAGTACCAACCTATTTACTTAAGTACTTACCTTAAACTTTTGCCGAAATCTGCTGGGAGCAGCAGTGTGATGTTGGGAAAGTGGATCTTCTTCTTACACAGATCTACAAACTTCACACTAATATTAAAAATGCGAAAGGTTGAATGGATGGATGGATGGATAGAAGGACGGATGGATGTTTGTTATCTCTTCACGCCAAAACTACTGAACAGATCAGGCTGAAATTTTACTTACAGGTAAGTCTAACCCTGGAATTAAACATAGACTTTTTATCCCATAAATCAGTTCCCATGCGATAGAAATAACCTCAAAACGATTCCATAGAAACAACGCGAAGCCGCGGGCAGAAGCTAGTTATAAATAAATAAATTTGTAAGAACATCGTTACTACTGTTAGCTATTTAGTAAACTTAAAGCGTATCGTGGTTTGATGATACTTATTTTAAAGATTTTACTCAGAGGTAATTTGTAAAAAAAGGCCAACCTATGTGGTTTCATTTTCCTAATAAAATACCAATGTCATGAACTCTATTAACCGAGAGTAGGTACCTAAGTTTTACTATACACCTATACTTTAAACTCAGTTAAAACTAATCCGGCCGATTGGTACTATATAACCCGGCATTCATACATGCACTACCGACCAATCATTGGTAAATTAATGTGATTGCTGGTTTCAAAGCCAAAACTCTCACGGGTCGCGAGTTGATGAGTTTGGAAATCAGTGCAAACATTTTGTAGTTAGATATACATTTGTATGACGACGTGAATAAATTCATTGATTTTTATTGATCGTTAATAGGCAATGTAGTACTTCACAGGAACGCTACTTTTAACTTGCCACAGTAACTTATCTACTAGAATCCTATTTCTACGTACAAAAACTGACACAGAGACGCTCTTATAATATAGTTCATCATCATCATCAGCCTATATTAGTCCACTGCTGGGCATAGGCCTCCCCTAATGAGTGCCATAGCGCCTTGTCTTCAGCTTGCCGCATCCAGCATCTGCCTGCAGTCTTTCGCAGATCGTCATCCCACCTACACCACGTATGCCGAGTCGTGGTCTCCATTCAAAAACACCCCAGCGGTTGTCGGTTCTTCGCGAGATATAGCCGGCCCACTGCCACTTCAGCTTGCTAATTCTTTGAGCTACCTATGTCGATAACTTTGGTTCTCTGTCGCATGTATTTGGGCTTATACGAGTATATAGTTGTTAGGTATGATTTCGAGCTTCTGCCCGCGTCTTCGCACGCACTTTTCCGGGAACAAAAGTAGCATATGTCCTTCTCAGGGATATTTTCTATCTCCCTGCCAAATTTTAATGAGATCCGCTAAGTTGTTTCGTCGTGAAAACGTGACGAAGCTTGGATTCAGCTGGCTCAGGAGCGAGTGTGGAGGGACTAGGGGCACGCCTTTGCCCAGCAGTGGGACATACCGGGCTAGTTGTAATTGTATGGATGAATGTGGTACGAAGTTCCTAAGAGAGAAAATATTGTCAAAAAGAAAACTCACCCAGACCGCGCCAGCGTGAAAACTGTAAAGTTTACCAATTCCGAAGTTGAAACATAAAAACGTTCGGGATCCATCGCGATTGTTGACGCGGATAGTTGCGGGTCAGGTTACAGCGTAACATATGTGCAAGCAAGTCTCGCCATGTCCAACAAACTCGTTAAAAGTTGGCGAAACAACCGAAGCCCCGACTTCTGAGACACTTCCCACTAGCGACGCTAAGTAGAAAAGTATAACACGACAATAATATTATGAAACATTTTGTTGGCGGGTGCGGCAAACTTCTTGATATTTAAGCTGATAGTAAGTCTGCAGTTTTAAATTTTTCGCTGTCAGTATAAGTTGCAGTGTTTTTGTTTTTGGCAACGATGCATTTTGATATGATTCAGTACATCTTCGGTGGCACCCTAGCTGGTAAATTCAGATGTGTTTGTTACCATAATCACTCATATTATTTTTTCCGCTCATTGACTGCTTATTGAGTAGGTACCTAAGTTCGAATAAAAACAAAAGAAGTATGAATCACTCACAAATACATCTGAATTGACCAGCTGGGTCCGAGAATCCATCAAAGTTGCAAGAACTGTTGAGTGGTACTGTGATGCTAGACAGTATCATCCATTTTGCTACAGCATACCTAATACCACATACTCGTATAATACCATAGTATTCATTTTCTCAAGGCTGCACTAGGTAGATTTAGATTGAACCATCGGAACATTACCCAAACCACAGATTAGATAACGTAACAGATACATCACTTACTCGATTTAACCAATCTACTTTGAGTCTTAAGGGAGAGGAAATAAAGTTCGTAACGCTCTACTCGCTGTTAGCGAGGCGGCTCGATCAAAGCCACCCGCGCCCCCCTACCTCTACAGTTCCCTCGCCGGCCCTTGGCTTGACGGTAGGGTTGACCATCGATAGTTTTTGTCCAAGTGCGGATATTATACTTTAAGTGCCTTAACTCTCTCATGCAATATAACTAGGTAGGTAGGTACCTTGGTACATACATTTTGGGAAGTGCAACTGTATTTAAAAAAAATCTAAGTGAATGTTTAGATGGATAACGCGTTTTTTTCTTCAAATTTCTCTACAAGGCCTACCTACGTATACCTATCTCAAGAAATACTTACCTAGGTACCTATGTAGAACCCAATTATAGGTAATATCATTGGTACCTAGAACCTAACTAAACTGATCAGGAAATACGTACCTATGTAGTATGTAAGCACCTACGTATACTCCAGCCAAATTCGGTGTGACATTTTTGTAAACTAACCGAATTTGGATGGAGTGTAGGTAGGTTCGTGATACGGTTCTGCTCTGCAATACCTAGGATAAGTATACCTAAATTTAGGATTAAATACACGAGTAGGTACCTATCCCACCTACTTAATAAATAAGTCCGTGAACAAAAACAATAGTAGAATAAAAAAATACATTTTAATTATTAGAGAACATTGTAAGCTAGGTAAAAGGTATTATTATTGCTAGGTAGGTAGCTGCTTATATCCTAGGATATAATTTAAATATTTTTGTGTCAACTTGTCAAGACATTATTTTCTGTATACGTAGGTAGTAGGTATGTACAGATGTGTCATACGTATGTACGGAAAAAATTGTACACTCAAATCACAAATGATAGGTAGATGTAGCTGACATATCTAAAGTCCTTTCAGTCATTTTCGTAGTCTACAAAAAACAAACCTACGCATAGTATTATATTATCTGTGCCTGCGCGGAGATAATCTCAGCTATGTCCGAGCGAGACAAAACTTATCGTTCGGCTCGCGCGTGCGGCTCGCGCGAGCCGCACGCTCGCGCGCGGCGGCGGTAACCTTTGACAGTGTCCCCTCGAGGGGACAGAAAAACTGTAGGTAAATAACTCAAAACTGAGCGCGAGTGACGGAGCACTGCCCAAACCACCAAAGCTGATTTTAAACGTTAACGTGATAACAATCCGTAGTTAATTAGGTTTACCCAGTTAACATTACCAATATTAACGTTGTTTGCTAACTAGCCAACTTGTATTACACACGGTTGTTTATGAGTCTGGTTTTGTAACGATGAAACCGACCAGATTTGGATTAGCTATTACCTACTAATGCAGGTACTTATGGGTAATCTGTGGCAATGCAAAATGTGTTTCATAAATTTTGCAGAAACAGAGGTTAAAATGGTTAAATGTATGGTTGAAATAATAGAGTATCTAGTTCAAATCTATAATCTAAAATTTCATTTAAATCCATCCACTTACGGAAAAGCTAAGCTATAGTATTTATCCTTAATAGCGCTACAAACAGCGAAGGGAAGTCGTAGAAATGAAGAATCCATGTAGATCTTTGACTTTTGCATTTGACGAACCTAGATCAATTAACCCTTAATCAAATGGAATACTTTTTGTGAGATAAATAAAAACTGAGATCGGTTCTTAGGTGAATTTTGCGAGTAGATTTCAAATCTTATGATAAAAACTTGGAAAAGTGGGGGGAAAGGGGGGTTTTGCGGTGGGAAATAGTTTCCCCTTGTTCATAACGGCATTGCAAAATATCACCAAGTGGGAAATTATTTCCCATTATCCGGCATAGGTTACGAGTTTTTCAAGAATTTTAGTACTGTTTTTATACTAGCTCCTCACCCTGCTTTATTTTATATTTTATGAATACTAAATATAAAATTAAAAATTCCGATCGACGATCTCTATGACATAGCGAGTGAAGGTACCTATTTCAATTATTGAGATGAACTCGTGTGAAATTCTTTGAAACAATTTTTAGCACACAGAGGTACTTTACACGTAGTGCATTCTATTTTGGTCTTTTGTTCTCTCTTCTTTGTACTGCAGAATCTACACCTTTTGTAAGTGCTGATTTCATCTGGCAAGTGTATGCCCACATTCAATGAACTGACGCACATTTTTTATATAGTTAAAGTTTTTTTGAAGACAGGGACAGACAAAGGGAAATTATTTCCCACTAATTCAAGATGAAAATTCTCCAAGAAATCTAATTGTTTTCACGGTTCTGAAAATAAGTCTAGTTTAGTTTATTATAACGTGTACTCACTTACCAGATTTTTTTTCAAAAAACTTTCTAAAATTCGTAACACAGCAAGTATTTTCGCGGAAAAATCACAAATTGTGAGTTCGGCTTTGACATACGATGTCAGATTATCAACTTCTTGACAAATGTTGCCATTAATCAGTAAAAAATATATCCAAGATTATTTTTCTCTATGGTTGGCACGGCTAAGTCTAGTCATTTAAAAAAAAAACGAATTTGCTAAGCCGGACGAAGTGGGAAATAGTTTCCCCTCATTTTATTAAGGGTTAAATACTTGCTACGCCGATTCGTAGCAAGTTTAAAGATTGATCGCTAGGATAATGCTACGGCGTAGCCTTGCTACGACTGGCTACGCAGAGTTGTAGCAATGTTTACGACACAGACCGCAAGGACAAAGCTACGGCGTAGCCTTGCTACGACTGGCTACGCAGAGTTGTAGCGATGTCTACGACACAGATCAGTAGCAAAACGCTACGGCGTAGCTATGCTACAAACGGCTAGACAGTGATGTAGGAATGTCGACACAATCGTCGACATTCCTACATCACGTACGCTTGTCCCTTTGTTTTTTTCTAGTGTAAGAAAATGAATCAGAATACAGTTTCCATTCGATTTGGATCAACTCATTCGGTGTAAGTTATCTATTTTGGGTTTGGGCTTAACTACCTTATAGTCTATTTACTGTACGTACTGTTCACGGCGGCGTTAGCATAAACAATTGCAGCTTTAATGGCAGCTTGCTAAATCTTTAGGAAACAACGAATTATTCTCTCTAAATAACTTTAGCCGAGTTAATGCATAAGCTGGCACTCACTAACTGCCCTATTCCGTAAGAGGATACCAAAAGCTGTAAATTGTGTGCAGGAAATATTTACGAGACAGGCTTTCGCGGCATTACACATAGTTGTATGCATACGTTGCTGGGCGCTTGTTGCAAAAATTCAACATGCACTAGGGTGCAACATTAACTGTGCTAGGGGTGTCGACGACAACGTGGCGTAAGATCTAAATACATGGCTCCAAAGTTCAAACACCTACTTTTGAACTCCTAAATTCTCTAGCTAGACCCCGGTTTGCAAACTAATAAGGTGTATCTTTTTAATTAAAGAGTAAGGTAAACAGGATCTCAGGACTCTGCGACCTCATCAGTGCATCATGACCGAGACAAAATTAGATCTTATAAGTAGATATTTACGTACCTACCTACGCAAGCATGAAACACTTCAGATAGTTGTGAGGAAAACTTTACAGACTAGTAGGTACCTACAGAAAGTCACGCCGTCAAAATTTCGAAAGATAGAATTATATACCTACTTAGGTACACATGAAAAACAACATCATTACATTATGGTTAGAAGTGCCTTAAACCCGTTGTTAGGTTTAACTAGACACAGAGTTCTCACCTGGTTCAGGTAGGTAATAACAGGTAGATAGGCTACTAGATAGGAAATTAATAGAAATAATATTTGAAGCTATAGGTACCTACCTATCTACCTACACTGTTAACTATGACAACAATAATGGCTATTATCGAAGTTTTAATACCTACTTATACGCTTTCGAAGGTCAAATCTAGAAAAACATTGGTCCAACCCTGAAGCCTGCACCGCTTTGCCGCGGACAGATAACTGCACTGTTTATTGGACATGACACGGTTCTCATAATTTCTTTGATAGTGAACCTAACAAAAGAACTTCGTAGTCTTTTCTGAATAGCTAGTGAGAAATAAAGTCTTTCATCGTTGTATGGGTCGCCTGAAAGTGCCTAGCAGATACCTACTAAAAATTCTTTAGGTCGGTCCGTATTGCTTAGATAGGTAGGTAATAGGTAAGAATATTTATTATGAAAGTAATAAAGTTATCTACATCATTAAATTTATTTCTCGAGTAAATTGATAAAATTCCTGGGAACGAAGTAAATAGCAATGCTGCACACAGGGAAAACCTAAATTACCTACTTGCGTCTTGTCGGCAATATTATGGTCTGGCAAAAACAGCCAAACCGAAACAAACTTAAAGCCAGCAAAAAAACAAACTACTGCAAAAAGAACAGATTTCTTTGTACATTGGTTTCACTGCAGGAGTCCGGTCAGTGAAAAAAGGATGAACAAAAACGCTTCGGCTAACCGCCAAGCGTTAATAAATTCTTCGAATTTGCGGAGGGAAAAAGTGGAAAACGCAACGCGCAACGGCTGGCTTTGTCGACAGACTTTGCAAGGCAACGCAATGTGCTCTGACATTATGTCGCTGTGCCAAAAAGGAACCCAATAATTCCGATACTGATGCGTGGTTGTGTACCTACCTACCAACGGAGGTGTTGAAATTTTCATCTCAGTAATTACGTTACAAAATAATCCTCAAAAAATAAAAACTTCAAACTTACAGACTAAGGACTACTTTCGGAGCACTAGCTATGTAAAAAACTAAAACAAAATCATTAACTTCCTGCCTTAAGTGAGCTTCCTACACAATTCCAACATCAAAGAATAACCATATTATGAAAAGTATGTGAATGACTATGATATAATAACATCAGGTAGGTATTTAGGTATCTCATTATAAAAATACAATCATATTGTAAAGTAGATTTATTTTAACAAATTACATGTATTATCCTACTTCGATGACAATATGACCTAAAATATCCTAAATCACATTAAAATGTAGATTACATAAAAAACACTAATACAATCTAGTTCAAATAAATTTTTGGCTATCAAAACTGATTAACAATAACGAGGATGACAAGACATTGTTATTGTTGAAAAGTTTACTTGTACGGTATCTTAAAATAATTAATTAAATCTAAAAAAAATTAGAATTCAGGTTTAGACACGCTAAAATAAAGAATTGATGCTAATTCTAGTCAATGAGCTTTTTAACGGAAAAAATGTTGTTACTGAGACTGTCAGACAAGTAGATGAAGCATGGGAAAACATTAACAACATAATAAATAGTCACGAGGAAATTTACATGGGACCAGGATGGGTACTGCCTCCCAATTTTGCCAATAAATCAAGAAATCAGATGAGGTTTCAAGAACCTGAAGTGGCAGTCAATTAAAAATCAAAAGATACTTAACTGATAATAATTGGTACATAAATTAGCATCATTACATAAATACGAAGTCATAATAACAAATGAAAATAATTCTCACAGTCATACAAAATTACATCTAAAAATCTAAACTATCTCTAAATTAAAACTTAGCAAGCAGACAGGTACAAACCTTATAAAACTTCAGTCAATGATAACTCGTACACAATACTATAAATAATTTCAAGGGCTCGCAAGTTCTTTGATAGCATCGGATTTCAGCTGTGGAAGTGTGGCGACTTTGGCTAAGCTAACGTCAGAGTATTTGTTGTAAACTGCTTTGTACTTCGAATTGCTGACATTGATAACTATTTTTGCAAGTTTTTTCATAATGGGTATGAGGTGTTCCAAAGAGTATCCTGAATAGTAGGTCATAGTGGGTGTCCAGACTTCTTCAACCTCTTTGTTGGAAAGGAGGAAGAGCGAGAGACAAATCGCCGCCGCTGCTAGTTCAGAGGGCCTGTAGTGCGCCATTGAGTACTCAACGAGAGATAGGTCTACCAAATATTTAGCTAAGTGGTGATTCTTCGTGTTTCCATGCGCAGCTTTTACGAACCTGCAAAAACAACATACATTACATTTTACTGGTAAAAATGTCTATGATAATCATACGATAAAATCGATAATAGCCAATGGCTAAGTAAGGAGTTAGTACAGAGATGACGGCTGATAGAGGAAAGTGGAAGAAAAATACATGTTTTGCCGATCCCAACTAGTGTGGGATAAGGAGCGGAAGATGATGATGAATCGATAATAGGCAATCATGTAGAAATGTAAACTATCACATGGAGTAGGCTACCCGTTATTCGGGTAAATCGTGCGAGTAGTTGCAGGCAGAATTTTAAATATTACCTCCGCAAAAAGCTGAGTGGTATTGGTCTAGCGAGACAAAAGCCTAGCTTGAACATGATCTCACGCTCGCATCGGAAGATATCAGCCTTGCTGTACGCTTTATCTGTCACGTAAACAAAATCACTGACGTCTGGCGCGTAGATCTCTTCGTATTTAGACGCAATAAACATAGCTGTTACGCCGACTAGTTGAAGCTGGTTTCGTTTTAGATTTGGGACCGCCTGAGAACAAAAAACTACTTTAGCAAGATGGAAAATAGATAGTAGGCTGCCCCCACCTCTATCAATGCATAGACCTATGCAGAGGCACATGTATTGAAAAACTATAACTATGGTGTCTGCCATCATTCAGAGACTTACTTAACTGGCAAAACTTGGTGACACGCCAAGGCGGCAATGTTTTATCCTGATATAGGTCATATTTGAATTAATTAAAGTAAATAAACCAGAACGATTATTATTGTTATTATTAAATAACAAATAATTATTATAATTATTATTAAAGGGTCAGTTTTTAATAAGTTTGACTAGATGTTATTTAATTTATTTTTTGCCTAGCATAACATGTATGAAATGAATACACTAGAGCGAGCAGTACATACACTTGCGAGCTTTAAACTGGAATCGCTTCAAGGGTTGTTCAAGACTAATTTTTACAATTTCTTTGCAGTGAACTATGAGTTAAGTTATGTTTTCCCTTACGCAGGATTAATTGGCGACGATAAATTTTGATTTAATGCACGATAATGTCCGCTGCCACACCGCAGCAGTGACTAGACAGTACCGACAGACGTCTTACATGTCGGCATTCCCACACTAGACTGGCCAGCCCTTATTCCTGACTTGAACCCTTGAATCTGGCATATGTGGGACGAGCTAAAACAGCGGATACGAGGGAGAAATCCAGCTCATCCAGCTCCGGCGCCGATAGATGCAACTTCGACCAATTGCAATAATTCCCAAAATTTAGGCAGCCAATTTAATTAATTTTAAATCTTCTTGATATCACTTGAAAGGTAACAAAATTACCTTTCAAATGATATACCACAATCTATAGTTCATTGTATATAAATTGTAAAAAAATTGTTTTGATCAACTCGCGATGAAAGCGATTCCATTTTAAAGCTCGCAAGTGTATTACAATCGAGCCATAGAAGTGGCTTACAAGTAATTTTGTGTAAAACTAAGCCGTTTTATAAAATGGTCTGATTAAAAAATTCTTGAACTACAACATACATTGACTTGTTTTATCCAGGACCATCTGAGCATAACCATGAGCACCAGCTAGTTATATTTTACAACCAGCTGCTCATCGTCAACATCATCTATACTAATATTATAAAGAGGAAAGATTTGATAGTTTGTTTGTTTGTATTGAATAGGCTCCGAAACTATTGGACCGATTTGAAAAATTCTTTCACCGTTAGGAAGCTTACTTTTCAGGGAGTAACAAAGGCTATATTTTATGCCGGAATTCCTACGGGAACGGGAACTACGCGGTTAAAACCGCGAGGCGATCGTCTAATAACTTATAAATGATGTTGGTGGAAAGAATTATGTTACCTGCAGATATCTGTCAATTATTCCTACAGTCAAGTGGAATGTTTCCAAGACAAGGGAAAACTGTCTTTGCACTTCTACTAGCCAATCAATCAACGTAGCTCGCATCCTTCCGGTGATTTCAACCTTGAAAAAGAAAAGTTAATTATGATTAATAATAATGGCAAAACCCCCTTTGTTTGGGGAGGGCACATTCAACAGTGGATTTATGTGTGCTGAGAACAAAATGGAATCTAGATCTGTTGTTGGTGCAGGGTCTTAAAAATATTGCTATTGAAATAATTGTCCATTTATAATTATGGAGTAGGTAAGGTTTTTTCGTGGTTTTTTCCCAGCAGTGAGACCAAACACATACCGAAAAAACCTTAATAAACCTTAATATAAGCAAAACCAACCTGTTTTCCCAAATGATCAGTTTCAATGGGATATTTCCCTTCCAGTTCAGTCAAGTATCTGTAAATATCCTTGATATAAACGGACATAAGCAGTGGACTCTTATTGTCTCCCGCATCAATATCCTCAATGTCATCAGGAAGCTCTGGTGTAGTGTCAAGAGCCTCATGCAGTTGTTTTGCATGTTTCTGCAACTTCAGATGATCTATAATTGATGTCTGTTCTTCAGCCAGCTTCAACTTGCCGAGAGATTCAATAGGCTCTTTTAGGATTGGCTTGGCTGCTCGAGATTCCTTATTTTCCTTGATACCGGGTAGTTTGGTCACTTTCTTTGATTCCGTCTTCTTTGTTTGCATGTAAATGTTGACGGACTGTTTGTTCTCAACCACCTTTTCTTTTTGAGTCTGAAACAAGTTTATTGAATTTTAACTTTACAGAACAGTTTATTTGATCAGTTGAGCTACTTTAACCCACTTGTTACTACTGTCGGATTAATCAGACACAACAAAAAAAACTGTGGCCAAAATGCAGGTAGAATTAAATTTCTTTCAATGTATGTAATTAGTATTCGTCAGTGTTGAATCTATCCACATGAAAATTGTTTTGTGAGCTTGTTGTGAGCTGGATAAACAGTGTTGAGAGTTATGGATATTTATCATTTGTTTTGTGAGGTAGGTAGGTACTGATTTGATTTTCAAAGAGGTGGACTATTTTTTAGTTAAGGATCGAAAATTACACATGTTGCTTTGATCTAGGTAGGATAAACATAGTGTTTTGCAACCATTTTGGTCAGATAAAATTAATTACAATTTGATGTCAGTATTATAGTAATGGACAGTAGACTACAGACAGACCAAATTTGAACAACCTCTCTTTGAACAAGATTTATGGTGAATTGGAAAATGCCCATGATGAATTTGATATAGGCACAGATATTATAATACTATACTAGATATAGGTATCAGATCAGATTCACATTTTACTACTGAAAAATCGCAATGCATTGAACAAGATTTATGGTGAATTGGAAAATGCCCATGATGAATTTGATCAGATCAGGTCCACATTTTACTACTGGAAAATTGCAATGCACCAATCATAGATGAAGATTCAGGAGATGAAAATGATGTGACATTGAGCAATGTTCCTGGCTGGCTGCTAAGAACTGAAGCTGAAGTGCATTACAATTATTGTGCTGTTACATTGTCTTCTGAAGATAATAAATAAATAATAAATAAATAATGCGGGACAATTCACACAGCATTATCTAGCCCCAAGCTAAGCAGAGCTTGTGTTATGGGTACTAGATAACTGATAGACATAATACAATACACTACATAGATAGATATTTTTTATTATACATAGAAAACATCCAGAACACCCTGAACAAATATATGCAGATCGTACAAACATTTGTCCCAAGACGGGAATCGAACCCGCAACCTCCTGCATCGCATATGATCGTCGAAGATGATAGTAAAGATGTGAGTATACCTTTATCCCATGTCCAAGTTAAACAACAACATTATCAATAACCTACATCCTAAAATAACATCAGATCAACAGCCACCATCAACTTCAATGTCTTCAACAACAACCCCACTGGAGGTGGTATCTAAACTACTTGTTGCAAAAAATAAGGTATTCAACTGGATTCAATGAGATATGTGAAACAGACGTCACAGAAAGAAAGGCCTTGTCAAGAGGTACAACACCAGGAAAGTCCAACATATTTCTTAGATTTAATAGACTGATGTCAGGAGCCCTGGCCGCATTTCTATGAGCTTTTAGGAAAGTTCTCAGTATGAACATGGGCTCATTGCCATAAGACTGCAAACTTCACCTATGTCAAATGTAATGTGGCCTTGCATCCTAAACAGTGTTTTCAGTTATATCATACACTTGAGTAGGTAAATATGTTAAATTTAAATAAATAAACATTCAAAGGCATATTTTCATTTCATTTTTTATTTTCAATGCAATAATAAATAATGCATTGAAAAATATGATATACCTAACCTTTACATTTTTATTTCCTAGTAGTGTAAATTACTACTGTCAGTTGTTATAATATATCCGACACAATTTTCCAGCTTTTCCATTAGAGGCGGATTTTTTTCACATGTATTTATTTTATTTTTAGGTCCAAAACTAAATCATTTTATGAATGTCATAAATATATGTTGAAATTAAGCTTTTCAGTAACAAGTGGCTTGAGATTCTTAGCACCAGTCTGTAGGTAGATAGATCAACTGTGTATTTCGTATTGTACTATTTGAACTTATTATTATTAGTTGTATTTTTACTTTTCAGGAAACTACATCAATCATCATACTTATTATTGGTAGCTAAAAATCATACCCTAGTGCGCGTAATGGCCCTGTTTGCAAGTCCAGCAGTACTCTCTTCACGGCGCAGCAATGGCCGTGGCGCTGGCTGGACATCAGTCTTGGGAGCAGCCAAACCCGTGTCGATCTTTGATTGTACATGACTGTAGTTGCTAAAAAAATAATTGTTATTAATAATTACTTACTGTGAAAGCACGAAAATGTTTTAAATTAAGTAAGTACCTATTGTTTTATTTTTTGATAATTAGTATTAAGAGCATTAAAGATCATGATATTTTTTTTCCAAAATCCAAGAATATGAATTGAAATGAAGTATCAACCGCAGAGATGAGAAATCCGCAAACAATGAGCATGACGTGTCCTACATTTTTTCTAAAGTTTATGGGGGTACACACACATCAAAAGACCGCGGCAAAATGCTAAATTCTCACCATTTTACAGGTTTACGGTTGAGTGTGGCCTTTTTCTCGAATTCGGCGGTTGCACACGCAACTTTTCCTACATTCACATCGAGTTGGTGTTGGACATTGGTGTTGATATCACCAAGTGCGCCGCGCACGCTCAACCCTTGTGTCTTCATGGGCTGACCGAGATTTCCTTTCCCTTTGACAGCATACACATTTTCTTGGTCTTGAATCTGGGCCTGTTTCAATAAAATAAGCAGATGTAAAACAGAAAGAACACACAATAGGCTTAAGATGATTGCGACACCGTGGACAGTCTACAATAATAAGAAACTCACCACCCTGTGTCTCCTGGTTATGGCTTCCATTTCTGTCAATTCGTTCTGTTGCGAATAGTGAGCGGCGCAACTGCTAAACCAAATAACAAATTACAATAAATAATATGTACTGCTACTTTATACACTTTTTTCTTGGTCCTATTTTTCCGTGATGCAACGTGTACTTTGTGGTCCAATTTGAACGCAGGATGAAGACAGTTTCGCTATTCGATGCGTTCAACTCAAAATAACGGCCAAAAATGTCAATCAAAACATTGTCATTTTTTAAAATAGCCTATTGTCATTGGTCACAGCTGGTCATTATGTGATTGGACGATGGTCGATTTTGTTTTTGTTCTTGCTTTCCTCCATAGAGCAAGCTAGAAACAGGAAATCAGCATCCTCGACTTTATTTAAACTTATTTTAAACAATGCGGCGTTGCATACTTCCAAGGTTGTAACTATTTCATAAAACATAATGAAATATTTTTTATTACTTTTTACCTGTATCTTTACGAATGTTTATGTTTTTTCCTTCGCCATATACGTTTACATATACGTCTTTGCCCAAAATAAACATGAACAAAAATAAAGAGTAGTAAAATGACTTGATTAAGCGGACGATGATTTCGTTCGTCCTAAACTACTAAACTAACCATAGATATGTAAAATTCAGTCGATATCGTAGTGGTACCAGCGTTGCCATTTGGCAACTTTGGTTGCCATTTTGGCAACATTTGACCCTTCGTGGCAACCAAATGGCAACCAAGCTCAAATGGCAACTTTTTGGCAACTTTTCGACTTGTCGCGCGATCATCAGTAAGAAAATATCGAATATCTTTCGCAGATAAACTGAACGCATCGAATTGAACTAAATCAAAATCTTGAACGCATTTTTATTCCCAAAAATGGAAACAATACATAATTAGTAGACAAACAAATTGTACCCGTATTTCTACAACCAAAAGGTCTATTTTGGTGAAGCTAGAAATAACAGTAATTTTATGTAAACTCTAAAATAAAAATGGATGTGTGTGTCTTCTGTGTGCAGCATATACGTATGTATCTCTATTGGTCTGTGGTGTGCAGTGCAGTATGCACTGTGTGCAGTGCAGTGCAAAGGAAAGGAAGTTTTTTCGTGAGTTTTAATGTTACGGCCACACTATCGCGATAACGCGAAGTTTTGCGCTGTCGCGACCAGTCTGGCCAAGAAGTTCGTCCTGTCGCGAAGCATCATCGCGATAACAAATGCCCTTCGCGACGCTGTCGGTAAACTGCCGGACATCAAAGGGTTTTGTCGCGACAAAAGTTCGTGCGGTTGGCTACACTTCGCGCGCGCTTTGTTGACAGCGAGACGCCGCCGAGCGGTGTGCACGTAGGTATTGTTGCTGATTTGTGTTATTATTAGTATTAACCTATGGAGTGGACAAATGATCGAATTTTGTAATTTATCAAAAATTACGAAGCTGACCCTGTTTTGTGGAATCCTGAAGAACCTAATCACAAAAAACATGAATTATGACGCCATGAGCGCAAACGCCGCATCCATTTTTTCCGTAAAATGAATTATCGTGACATTTTAGATTATCGCGACGTTGCGAAGTTTTTTTCCAATGTGGCCGAACACTTCGTCGTAGAACGAACACGAAGTTTTGTCGCGACAACGCGAAGACGAATCTTCGCCTTGTAATGTGGCCATAGTATATACTACTTTTGTTTTTAAATCTACTGGAAAGTTCTCTTTTTATTGTTTTAATCGAAGAAACTACATAAAGATCTATTTGATAAATCAATTTTACTGATTGAATCATCATTCATTCATTATACCTTATCAGCCCTTCCCAGCCTTTTGGGTAGGAATAAGACGTTGCTCATAATTACATAATGCATGCATGAAATCGACGAAAGGTACCTACCTAAGTAGGTACCTAATTTTGGCTGCTTAGAGTGTTTTTGTTTTGTCTTCGAGTTTCAGATTTTGTCTAAAACAATGTAAATTTCAGCCTATATTCTTTGTAATACAACTAGGTACTTACTAAATTAATATTAATGAAATTCAGTATCATTACTTTGTATTCAGAATTTATTCGTCTAGGTACACTAAAACTCCTGTCAGTTTTGTCGCGCATTTCGCGCGCGGCGCGAGTGTCAAGCAAGACTCAACAAGCGCGATCTGTGTTCGGTGTACACGTCTACACTACAGTAGGTTCGAGAACAGCTCCATTTCAGTTTTACTCTTTATATATTTCGAAAAACAAAAAATGCTCTAATAAAACATAAAACTAGGCAAATGGTAGGTACTTCAATAATTGCATTCAGTTGCATCAAACAAATTGGTTGGTCTGTCCATCCTTTGTCAATGTCAAACAAATTAAAGAAGGAAAGTGCTGCCATCTTATTATTTTTTAGATAGATGTTCTATAACATCCAATTCAGGATAGGCAAAAGTTTTATTGCTGCTTATTTTTCAGATTATATTTTTTAGATTATATTTTTCATTGAGTTGGAATTCACCAATCCAATGTGTGTGGGAGTGACTCGAAAAACTTCGAAAAACTTAGGTTTGTTATTTTTCAGTTTTTTAACGCAGTTTTTTTCACTGATTTTTTCTAATGGCAACTTTTGGTTTCAAATGGCAACATTTTAGCCTACAAATGGCAACCTGGGCTGAGTAGGCTCTGGCAACACTGAGTGGTACGTTCACCCAGCGCAAACCTAGGAGTAGTATTATTCTATGGCGCAAACTCACTCAACAAATGGCCTGTGTTGTGTTACAACTAAACGCAAAGACACTTCCTACTTCCAATCTTTTGCAATATACCTACCTAATGACGACAAAGATGAAAAGACGTACCTAGGCTGAAGTGCGATCGAGACAACAATACACGCGAAACATTTACGCCGGCCGCGCTGCGCTGGTCCGACTGTGACTGAGGTGGGTGGACACAATTGGACTTAATTTGAGCGTTCCACTTTCCACTTTCGAGAAGCTAGTGCCCAATCTTCCGAATTCTACTTACATCGATGCTAGAGTGTGGAACCGATTCACATAGGTATTCTTCGCGGGTTCTCGCCTAGTTCTCCGCTTTTTGTCGGTTTTTTAGCGCGCTCCACATTCTCGACGAGATTCTCGGCAAGAACTTCTTTGGATACACACTCACAGGTTCTAAATACTGTTCTCGCGCTCGATGACGATGGACGCGGAAGTAACTGCTGCGACAAGCTTATTGCTTTGTGCATTTGCATAATAATTTAGGTACGCTTATATTACTAAAGATAAAAATATATATTTCTACATTATTACTTAGCTTGCTAATGACGAATTTTCTTTTTTTTTAGTTCCTCGGTGGGTATTTCCATTAACGAACTAATGCATTTCCACGCACGTTTTTTAATTTATTTTATAGTCTTCTAGATTTACACTCCACAAACATTGTTCCAATTGAGAATATTCAATGAAAGTAATTTCCAGTTCATTCGACCAATTAATTCGGCTCATGATGCACAAACTCAATCCAATCACACCTACCTAAACCCCACTCACGCAACGCACAACTGTTTCGATCGGCGTGTCGATCGCTACTGAGATACATGCGAGTCAGGCGCGGTCCCAGGGGGGGGTCACGGGGGTCGTAACCCCCCCCCCCCCCACAATCTTAGTTTAGGTACTTAAAAATTGCAACCCACAGCTTGATGATTATTTTTTTCCTATTTACTTCCGTTACATTGATTATGGTTACCAACTGCGGCAAAAAAAATCGCGGCTCGATCCGCTCGCCGATATTACTGTTGTTTTTAGCCCTGTGTTTTGATCAGCGCAGAGGTAACGTTACCTATTTTTAGTGGTCTGGCTGGTTCGTTAATGTCAGTTTGTATCAATCACTACAATAAAAAGCATAAAAAAGTAACAAATTATCTGTGACTAGCGCAAAAAATTAGTAGGCATCAAAATTTTCGCGTTTTGATCCGGTCGCTGATAACATTTGTTCCTTCTCACTTTGTTTCAAAGCTCGGCTCCCGCCCGCAATAGGTCACTTTGCCAAATTTTGAAAAAAATTGCGCAAAATCTAACAAAAACCATTAAAAATTGCGCAAAATCTAACAAAATTCTCGCAGCACGCTCTGCTTGCCTCTGATAACATTCTGCTGTTTCGATAAGCTTCTGGCTTGCTCTAGTGCGAGACTCCACCTCCGTTTTAGGTGCAACTGCAAAATATCTAATACCAAACAACTCACATGCACAGCCAGATCATAAAAACTTTCGCGGCTCGCTTCGCTCGCCGTTTATTCCGTTTTTAGTCTGCTCTGTTGTCCGCATATTTAGTTGTTATTCGACAAACTTAAAAACTCTTTATAGCTCATTAGTTAGCTTCCTTGTCTTGCATGGAAGCATGCCTCACCAATTTTAAAAAGGCTGCGGCTCATTCCACTCGCTGATTTTTTTTTTTAGGTTTTCCACATATTTCTTAGTCGTCGCAAACTTCCAAAATTTTCAAAGCTCGCTCCACTCGCTGTTATTTATTTTCCGGACCAGTTTGTAAGCACCGGAAAAAGTAATAAAAATTTCGGTTACCTGTTTTTCGGTCTCTATTTCGGATTCCTAATTTTTGTTTATTTCCCATGCTCCACTCGCCCTTATTTATATCCACCACCGCAAAGTTTTTAAAATTTTTGGGGTTTTGCTTCGCTCACTACCTATCGTTTATATTGTCAACAAACATCAGAAAAAACCTCAAAACATTTTAAGGCTTGCTTCGCTCGCCATTACTTAAACTTGTTGGGAGTTGGGGGAAGGGATGTCATGTTTGCGGTCAATATGCAAATCACTGCAAAAACTATAACGGAACTATTATATTTTTGCGGCTCGCTCCGCTCGCCGATAGTATTTTCTGCTCTGTATTCGGTCCAGTGCTTGACACTCGTTAAACATCATTTTGCACGGCTGGTTACCCGAAAAAGTAACCAAAATTTCGGCTTACATCCTTTTCGGTTACATCCTTTTCGGTGTCTTTTTTGTAATCCAATTTTTTTCTTGATGTTCCTTGCCCCGTTCGCCCTTATTTATATTCATAGCTTTATATTTACCACCGTCAAAGTCTCTAAGATTTTCGGGGCTTGCTTCCTATAACAAAATAAATGATAGCGAGCGAGAGTAGTTGCAAGTACTCTTGCTTACTTATCTTCAAACATCAGAAAAAATCGTCGTTTCGCTCGCTGTAACTTAAACTTACTATTGTTGGGAGTTGAGGGAATGTCATGTTTTCGGTCAATACTCAAAACACTGCAAAAAATATTAAATAAGATTTTCACGGCTCGCTCCGCTCCGCTGAAAAAGTTTCGCCGTTTTGAGTGGGGCCTGCAACTGTCTACAAGTGAATTCCTGGCTACGGCCTGCACCAAGCGTGACCCCCCCCCCCCCCCCCCCCAAAGTCTTGGACTGCGACCGCGCCTAATGCGAGTGTGGAGTTGTCTCGCGTCAAAAAACCGACAAAAAGCGGAGAACCAGGCGAGAACCTGCGCTGCGAAGAATATGCGAATCGGTTCCACATAGGGGTTGCATTATCCGTTAAATTTTCGTATCCGGATAATTCGGATAGTAGTGAGCCTTACTATTCGGATATTCGGATATTTCGGATAATTCGGATAATTTAAAAATATACATTAAAATTAAACTAAAACAAGGAAAATGGGTTTTTAAGGTATAAGTATTTATTAATTTATACTCAAAAAACGTTACATTAAAGTTCTAATAAAATAACAATAGAATTCGCATAGAAACTGAACAACATAGAGATTAAAAATAAGAGTATCGATCAAATGAGTTGAAAAACTAAAATATCTATGAAATAAAAACGGTTTACTTCTTTCCATCGAACTTATTTTTCAACATAAATACGAATCCTTCCTCCGTAACGTAACGTAAATCAACTTCCTGTTTTATTAGGTACTCGTACTCTAAAATGATTTTAACAAAGAAACAACACAGTCATGAGATCAAACTTACAAGTGTACACACACAGTTATGTTATTATATCAATTAAATTAAATAAACATTTCAAAACAATTAACATAATAAAATAACAATAAAAAACAGTTAGCACACTTAATAATTTCTAAATAATAATCAACGTTTTTGAGCAGCTCTTTCAAATTGTAGAGGTATATTTTACATTTGATGAAGACCTCAAGAAACTTAGTGCATCTAGGGAGTCCGGTTTCATTTTCGTCCTCGAGTGATTGCAGAGGTAGCCTGAGGCAGAAAATACTCGCTCTGCCTCCACGCTTGTGGGTGGTATTCCCAGCAAAGCGTTATAGGCCCTCTGCAAGCTCTTACTTCTTTGGCCTCCCTCATCGTACAGCGAGCGCCATTTCAATTTGTATTGTTGTATAATGTCGGGTCGGGATGATGATGACGCCGCTCGCGAAGATGATGGTTTGCACAATTTGTTGATTTCGTTTTGTAGTTGGTCTTTTATTGATTTTATTACAATACTATCAGAGACAGTGTCAGTTTCTTGAGGCTTGTCTTGCATGGATGGATGTCTAGTATGCATTGTTCAAAATAGACAGAGTTTTATGGGCGACTTTACGTTGGATTGCGGCGTTCGAAGGGTTTTCGAAAGGGTAGCTATCTGTGCCGTCTTCGGCTTCTTCATAGAACCTTTTTGGGTCATGCAGGTATTTTATTGTACCAATTAATTCTGGAACTCGGCGGGGCGTTGTGTAATTCTAAATTTTAGTGTCAGTAAAGTGGGAGGTGCGGTGTGCGGGCGGGGTACATTTATAGTAGTGTGTGTGGGGTAGCTGCGCTGCGTGCGCGGAGATCGGTCTGTGTCGGTCGGCGTCGTCGAATCACTGACCGATTAGTGTCAACGCTAGTGATGCGATTGCGCACTACCGCTAGTGTAGGTCTTGCTTGTTTATAGCTTCAGATTCAGAAACACGCACGAATTAATACATGTATATTTTTAACAACACAAAGTATTGTATGCATTAAATATAACATTTCTAAAATGCTGGAATTAGAAAAATAACTGACCTATCCGTATTATTCGTATTATCCGGATAAAGGAGCTCCCATTATCCGGATATGAAAATTAGCGGATATTCGGATAATTCGGATATCCGGATATCCGGATTGCAATCCCTAGTTCCACACTCACGTTTCTCGTCTTGTTCCTGCGTTCTCGCAAGAATGTGGAGCCCGCTTTTGACGCAAGACAAAGAGCGCGAGAACGCGAGAACAGGCGAGAACTTGTATTGACTCCACACTCGCATGGTTCTCAGTGGCGAGCGATCGACTCGCCGATCGAAACAGTTGTGCGTTGCGTGAGTGGTGTTTAGGTATATATTGAGCTTGTGCATTATGAGCCGAATTAATGGGTCGAATGAACTGGAAATGACTTTCATTGAATATTTTCAATCGGAACCATGTTTGTGGAATGTAAATTTTTAAGATTATAAAACTAAATTATCTAACCACGATGCGTGGAAACGCATTAGTTCGTTAATGGAAATACCATCCGAAAAACCAATAAAATTCGTCATGAGCAAGATATGTAATACTTATGTTTAATACATTATAGTAATGTATAATTTTGTGTATAATAATTATAAGCGTACCTAATTATCAGTGATCGGAATTAGGCGGGCTAAAATACCTAAAGTTCGAAAAATAACAGAGACCAAATGGAGACGCCTTAGGACTAAATATTTTTTCGTCCCAGAAGTAACAAACATCCATTCAAACTTGTTTATTGAATAGGTACTTACACTACAAACCAGTGACAAACAAAAGATAGCAAAATCTAGAAATAGACAACAAGCTTCTGCTGTTCTGGGAAAAGAAAACAATGAGGTGAATCAGTTTTTTACCTGAGCTAATAACAATTAGAAATGGAAGTTATAAAATAATGGGTTGGATGGTTAAAAATGATTTGAATTAGTTCGTTATATTATTAAAACATAAATCTATACTCTATACTAATATACTAATACTAATATACTAATAAAGAGGAAAGATTTATATTTTTGTATTTTTGAATGTTTGTTACGAATAAACTCAAAAACTACTAGACCGATTTCAAAAATTCTATCACCATTAGAATGCTACATTATTCTTGAGTAACATAGGCTATATTTTATTTCTTGAAAAAAATAGGGATCACTACTTAAACTTCAATAATGTAACCCAAGGTGTAAAAAAATTAGCCATAAATTGTCTATCATCGCATGCGCTGCGGAAACTATTGATGATAGAACAAAAAAATGTTTTACAATATTAAAGACTATATAAATATCTACAAAAAACTCAGCTATACCATATGTCCAACTATTGTAGTTATGTCAGTATAACTATATTTTTACTTTTTAAAAGTTGATAGAAATACCGACCAACGTCTGACCATGTTATCCATACCTCTGTATTAATCCTTATCCAAATAAATCATTTCATAATTAAGACTGTTTCATTACCTGTAGATTACTTTTTGAATTATTCAAATCGGACATTCCATTCAAAAGATATTACGAATTTAAAACTGTCAATCTAAACAAAATAATACTATTAGAAAAATAAATGACGCCACACCCGGGCAACGCAGCGAGGGAGGCAGGTAAAAAAAATATTAATAATTAATGTCCTCCTAGCCGACTTTCAACCCCGGCAGCCAATCTCATCGGAGACTATCCAGATGCGCAGGACATATTATAGTGCACAAGTGTGTGTGCTGGTGTGTGGTGCCGGTTTAGAATTTCCACAACCCCAAATCTTCCCGCGGGTGTCGTAAGAGGCGACTAAGGGATATCCACCGGGGGCGGGCACGACCGGGGAGAGGTCAAACGCAGGACCAACGACTTTTTTTTTTTTTTTTATTATTTTTTTTATTTTTTTTTTTTATTTTTTTTTATTGTTTACACAAAATCCACAGCTCTCCTAAATAAAAGTAACTTAACTTAAGAATATCACTTACAGCCAATAGCAGGATTTAAATTTTATAAAATTTTTAAAAACTTAAGACGACAGTCACCAAAACTTTCGATATGACATTAACTAAAAACAAAGATTACACAAAACAAACTACTAACTATTAAACTAAGTCCATAATAAGTAAGTAGGTGTCTACTAAAAAATATCATTACAGTACCTTCACATATATGGAATGGTAATCAATTATATTAACTTATAAAACATATATACTACAAAATTAGAACAAAATATAAACCACCTATAAAACGCTACTCTTATCCGAGAGTATTTGCAAAAGATCACGCTTAAATGATACTTTACAATTAAAGAAAATATCCAATGAATTAAATATATTATTAAAATTTCTATGAAGCCGGGTGACCGGTGAATAAAATGCATAATTCGTTTTAGTTGATATAACGGCGAAAAATTTTGAACCTGTATGTCTAGTCCTAGTTCGCGGTGTATTCAGGCGTAATAATTTGGAACACAACTCTTGAGAGTCGATATACCCATTGCATATCCCGTGCAGGAAGGACATATCCGCGATAACTCTTCTGTCTTCGAGAGTCGTCAAACGATGGTGAGCACATGCTGCTTGGTAGTTATCAAAGCTCGTATAGCATCTATAGTTAAGGTTTCTTATAAACTTGCTTTGAATACTTTCCAGGCTCTGTACATAGGTTGTATAATGTGGGCTCCATACAACTGAACAATATTCTAAAACACTCCTTACGTAGGAGTAATATAACGTTTTGACACATCCTACGTCGGAGAACGGTCGGCTTACCCGTAAAATAAACCCTAGATTTTTGTAGGCTTTATTGACTATAGCCTCAATATGTTCAGAAAACATCAATTTTGAGTCCATAATGACGCCAAGGTCCCTTACTGAGTTGACTTTACTTAAAATACAGTTATTTATTCGGTAGCTAAATTCAATAGGGCATACTTTTCTGGTAAAAGATATAGTTGAACACTTGTTAATATTAACGTCAATACGGTTTTCCGCGTAATATTGGCCTAATCTATCAATGTCCTTCTGAAGGTTTTCACAATCTAAATTATTAGTTATCTTCATATATATCTTTGTATCGTCCGCAAACATTAGGTAATTAGCAGATTCGAAACATTTACCCACGTCATAAAGGTACGCTGAATACAGAAGCGGACCCAGAATGGAGCCTTGAGGCACCCCTGATGGAATTTCCATAAAATCTGAACAGTATCCTCCTACAACAACCGCCTGAGACCGGTTGCGCAGATAAGATTCCATCCATCTTAATAGGTTACCTCGAATACCGAGTTGACAGAGTTTGTGTAAAAGTATGATGTGATCTACGCGATCAAACGCCTTCTCAAAGTCCGTGTAGATCACATCAACCTGAGAGCCACCGTCCATACCGTTAGCTACATAGTCGAGAAATGTTGTTAAGTTAGTTGCAGTTGATCTGCCTTTCAAGAAGCCATGCTGCTCAGCTGGGATACACATAGATATAGCAGGGTATATGTGGGCATGGACTACTTTTTCAAATAATTTGCTTAAGACGTTGAGTATTGATATAGGGCGGTAGTTTTCAATAGATGTCTTGAGACTTAATGTGCTTTTTCACGTTAAGCCATCTAACACCGCCAATTTCCTTACTCCGGGCTGCAGTGAATATTTCTTGCTAGAAAATACCCAATAACACAAATCTTGGGCCGACCCGGGATTTGAACCCGGGACCACATTATCAGCGGTTGAACACGCGACCGCTATACCAACGGGGCAGTCGGATAAAAGTATAAAATATCCTGCCACAGAAATATTAGAAACCTACGTTTATCCCAATTTTTTTTAAAATTAATGTCCGCCCGTGCGAAGCCGGGTCGGGCCGCTAGTATTAAATATACATGCTAACTGCGACAATTGTTCCATTTTCGTCCCAATTGGGTCCAATAAAATTATTGTAGTAAGGAAGTCTCCATTATTTTTGCCTCTGTTCTTTGGACTTTAGGTATTTTAGCCCACCTAATTCCGATCACTGCTAATTATAATACGCAAATCTACAAAGCAATAAGCTTGTCGCAGCAGTTACTTCCGCGTCCATCGTCATCGAGCGCGAGAACAGTATTGAGATTGAGAACCTGAGAGTATGTACCCAAAGAAGTTCTTGCCGAGATTCTCGCCGAAAATCTCGGCGAAAATGTGGAGCGCGTCCCTTTAGAAAGAGATGAACTACTACTTTGGGGCCTCACGCTCGGCTCGTTTATATGAAACACTGCACAGTCCAGATTAGATATAGGTTCATGGTCAACGGCTACCGCCCCGCCCGCCCGGGGCGGCGCGGCGGCGGCCCCCGCAAAACGCAAGACGCAGCAAAATCGCGCGCGGCAGTGTGGTGGAGGCTTGCTATAAAATAACACCCCAAAGCCACGATTTTGAAGCGCGTCTTGTGTCACGCGATTTCTGGCGATTTTGTAGCGCGATTCCGTTGCGTTTTTGTAAGCACGACTCCTAGACGCCGCTCGCCGCCGCCGCCGCCGCCTCTCATAAAACGCAAGACGCAGCTGTGTGTAAGATGGCATGCGTCTTTATATAAAATGTGAAACAATTATCGCAAAATCGCAGGACGCGGAAATGCCTCGGACAACTATCTCGTCAATAAAATCGCAGCACTGTGTAAGATCGTATGCCATACAAAATGTTTTGAAAACCAATATCGCAATAAATCGCGCGACACAAGACGCCGCCGATGCAAGACGCGCTTCAAAATCGCGGCTGTGGGGTGGAGGGTGTAGAGGGTGATTTTGTTCGTCCGTGGTGGTGTGTTACTGACGTGATGCTTGATGTGAAGTCTGACTAACTGAATGATGGCTTGGCTGACTTGGGCTGGGCTTGGTTGGGCTGACTGACTGAACACGCACGGACTGAAACTAAACTATCTGAAAATCTCTCGCTCGCTTGCTCTCGGGCGCGCACGGTCGGCTGTGTTTTTCTCCGTTCGTTGATAATTTATATTATAACCATTTTCGGTAATTGGCTGCGAAAGAAATACCTTCACGTTGCAAAAATTAATTGAAAAAAAAAACCGGTTTCTCTTAAGACCAGTGTTGTACTTTAGCAAGATTTTGTCCAAATGTAAGGGCTTAGAAATATTTTCCTTTATAATACATTTGCGGTTTTATTATTGAATTACTGTCTACAGTTCTAGCAAAAATGGTACAAAAAGGGCCTCGTCCTTTGGTGCTGTGCGGGCCGTCGGGTTCTGGAAAGAGTACATTGCTGAAACGCCTGCTGAAAGAGTTTCCCGATAAGTTCGGGTTCAGCGTGTCGCATACAACGAGAGGACCACGTCCGGGTGAAACTAACGGTGTTCACTACCACTTCACTAATAAAGATGACATGATTGCATGTGTAGAAAAAGGAGAGTTCATTGAGACAGCCAATTTCAGTGGGAATATGTATGGAACAAGGTAAATAATTGTGTTTTCTCTTTTAAACAAAATCATATTTTTGTCTTAGCTTGGCCATGTGCTCGTTGTTTTGAGAACATTGGCAGGGTGCCAATTGGATGTACTTGCATTTGTCGTCATTGTTTACTTTCAGTATTATTTTGGTAGAAATTGGTTGGGAGTATGAAGGTGCTAAAGTATGCAAACTGATGGCAAAGATCACTAGACAGGATAAACCTTCCAAATCCATTGAACAAGGTTGTATACATTGTATAATAGTTCAATATTTTCATAGTTTATTATACATAAAATTTACATTTAAAACCAAAAAAATTCAATAACATCAACAATATAATGTGAAACACAATTCAATTTATCTATATTCCATGCTATGGTGATCCCATTCATACAAATGCTGTGGTGCGGAAGGCGAAGGTCCGCCCGCGACTTAGGAGGGTTCAATTCCTACCTTAAGACAAATGTTTGTACTATCTGCAAATATTTGTTCCAGGTGTTCTGGGTATTTTCTATGAAAAATAAAAAATATCTATCTATTAACAGTCATCTACCTATAACACAAGCTCTGCTTAGCTTGGGGCAAGATGATGCTGTGTGGATTGTCTAGCATTATTTATTTATGAGTAGGTACTCACCTTAAATCAAACTAGGTATAATTTTTAATCATCAATTTTCAGCAAGAGAGCTGTGTACGATGTTCGTTCTACTGGCAAGATTTGTGTCCTGGACATAGAGATTGAAGGTGTAAAACAAGTGAAGAAGACAGATCTGGATCCTCTTCTCGTGTTTGTGATGCCGCCTTCCATCCAAGAGCTAGAGAGACGCTTACGTGCTCGCAATACTGAAGAAGAAGATGCATTGAAGAAGAGATTGGAAACTGCCCGAAAAGAAATTGAATTTGGTTGGTATGATTTATTGCAACTTTGTGAGACAGATTATTACTATACCTGCGGATTTGCACATGTTATTTCCGGGATAAAAGTAGTTTGGAGATATTATGTTATTCCAAGTCAACAAAGATCTATAGAAACATTTTGAGGTAATTTTTATCCCATAGGAACTGATGAGATAAAAAGTACCTACCTGTAATTTAGTTGTGAAGATGTAAAAAAATCCATCCAAATATCACTACTTTCGCATTATATAATCTTTACTACTTGTTGTCTGCAGCTTCGCATGCATTGTTTCTATGAAAACTTAAATTCTATTTCTATCCCATGGAAACTGATTTTTGGTATAAAAAGTTGCGTCAGTGTTATTCCAGGTTTATACCTACATTTAGGCAAATTTTCAGTGTGATCTGATTAGTAGTTTTGTCATCCATTGAAGCATTCGCATTTTTAATATAATTTTATTAAAATTATTAGATTTTAGAGTTAACATTATAAATGTTTGTAACAAATTAACATACTAGCATCTGCCCGCGTTTTCGCACGCGCTTTTCCGGAATAAAAAGTCGCATAAGTCTTCAGATTACCGACTACCACCCTGCCAAATTTCATGAAGATCCGTTCAGCTGCTAAGGTGTGAAGAGGTAACATACAGAGTTAGAGAGAGTTACTTTCGAATGTTATAATATTAGTATGGTCACAGATATTATAATACTATGTATACATATGGTTTTGTAACAAACAAAACATACCAGTAAAATTGATTGAAAGTATTAGATTTTAAACAAGTTCTAAGTAAATCATGATGATTGATTACAATGTAAAGAAAAACAGTAGTATTATGTTATGATGCAAAAATATTGATAATCTTGTGATCTTGACCTGCCGGGCGTGATGAACGACGCAAGACAGAATTTTTAAATAATATTTTGTTTGTACATTCTAATAATAGATAAGGAGGTGTAGGTCTTCCTTCATCTTCACACTAGAGACACTTTAGATTTTTTTAGGGGCAATAATTATTGTTTATGCATCTATTATGGAAAAAAAGTTGCCTCTGTGTTATTCCAGGTGTTATATTATACCTACATCTATGCAAAATTTTTGACCGATCTGTTCAGTAGTTTTGGCATAAAGAAGTAACAAGCATCCATCCATCCAAACTTTCGCATTTATAATATTAGTGTGAAGAGTGTGATATAAATTTTATTACTTACACTAATATTTTATTATAGACTAGCTGCGCCACGCGGCTTCGCCCCCGTGGAAATTTATGTTTCCAACTTTCTTAATTTTTTCTTTCATAAGAACCTTCTCCTGACAATAACACAACAACGAAAGAATTAGCGAAATCGGTCCAATCGTTCACGCGTGATGCCGTGACCAAGGAAAACGGGTTTCATTTTTATATATACTAGATTCTGCCCGCGGCTTCGCACGCGTTAATTAAACAAAATTGTGAATCTAAACCATTCCCAGATCCCCTTGAACACACACAAAAAATTTCATCAAAATCGGTCCAGTCGTTAAAATTGTGAATCTAAACCATTCCCAGATCCCCTTGAACACACACAAAAAATTTCATCAAAATCGGTCCAGTCGTTTGAGAGAAGTTCAGTGACATACACACTCACAGAAGAATTATATATAGTAAGATAGATGTGAAAGTTCATCATAATATGATGAACTTTCACATCTATTATATTATCATCTATTAATATTATCAATATTCTATCATAGATGATGCTGGCATACCAGATTGATAAAGCAAAGAAGCTGATAAAAGAAAAAATATTGAATTATCTAATAATTATTTGTTATATTTTCCAGGCCAAATACCCGGCAACTTTCACATCATTATCATGAATGACAACTTAAATAAGGCATACTCTGACCTACGCGACTTCATTTACCAGAACCTAGAGGAAAAAGAACAAGGTAATAATAATAAATATTATGCTTTGGTTCACATTTAGACGAACATCCACTGTGGTCCCACAAACAAGAAGAGTTTTTCCATAACAACCACGCTTGGCAGGCAAATTGGTGATTGCAGTGGTGTTCAAAATATACAGACAGCAGACAGGCAGCTGCTGCCGTTACGCTGGTAGGTTCTCTGAGTCGACTCGTATGACATCTACAGGCTGGGTTTGAGGAGTTGATTCTTAAACCACGGCCCCCATAAGTCTGGTCCGCTCCGCATTGATACTCCTTAAATCGTCCAACATTATAGGTAATATTGAAATTGGATTGAGTGAGTGTGGAGTGAATACTTTATATAACTCAAAATTATCAATCCCTGGGTAGAGTATGTGCAAATCTTTATGAGCTCTTTGAAGTTGGCTTCAACGGCTGCGCACTGAACCGTAAATAAGGCGTTGAGGGGAAAAGAATGGGGTGGATCTGTCAAAACAGGGTTGCCAGCAAGAATTTTGGCGTATTTTTATTTTGTCTAGCTCATTTTGGTCTGCATTAATTCATTTTTTAATTTAGGATTTATAGTATAAATAAAAACATCTTATACTTAATGACGGATTATTTCAAATCAAAATGTTAGAATAAATTAAACATTTTATTTAACGCAATTACCCAAGTTTGAAAATAAAATGAATACAATGTAGCAAATTCATTTATAATCTAGTTGGCAATACTGTCGAATGAACGCTTTTGAGTACAAGCAAGTCTTTGACGGTTGATTTGATAGTTTATTCTTGCGATTTTGTGGAGTATTCCCTGGTATTAGCTGTTTCTCAGGCGAATAGTATAGGGGTGATAGTGGCGCCACTACATATTTAATTTAATCATTAAGTTATACAAAGGAATTACCAAAAAATCGGACCTTTGGTAGACGATACCTATCACAAGCTTTTATTTAATGTATCTGTAATAGTTTTGTTTTGTGTTATTCAATCAAAAACCTTGTTTGGAGAGCTTGGTGGCCACCAATAGGAACTAAACTCTTAAAACAAATATCTGCCTAAATAATACAGTAATACAGTCTAAATAATAATACAGTACAAAACTATTAAAGATACATTTAAAAAAAGCTTATGATAGATATCGTCTACGCGCGATCCGATTTTTTGATAATTCCTTTGTATAACGTAATTATAAAATTAAATATGTAGTGGTGCCACTATCACCCCTACTATTCGCCTCAACCTATCAGGGATTTTTACTTATATTTACGTTACTTACTAAATAACGTTACTAAATAAACTACTTTGAAACTTTGATTAGATTACATAGTGTTTCTCTTAAACGTTGAATATGCCACAAAAATGTTTGGTATTCAGTTTGTACTCGTATCTGGGTGAAAACAAAGCATAGCAAAACTACATTATTTTTAAATTAATTTAGTATTTCTCATAGTAACTATGCATTCCTCAAAACTACAAGACCACAGATTTAACGCTGTGTGACATCACCACTATCAATGTCTATCTTTCGCACGGGGCGCCCTGTCGCCGCCGCCGGGCGCGAAGCCGGGGTGGGTCGCTAGTTGGTAAATATCACTTTTCTATTTGATTGTACTTGCGTACTTTTGCTTCCGTGCCTAAGTTCACAGAGCTCATTAAGTTTGCGACCACTCTCGCATACCTATATCATGATTTGTGTGTGCATAGTTTTCGTGTTATTCATTTTAATGTGTGTAACAGTATTCTGTTTGTTTTTGTATGACTAACACCCACTAACATTGTTTGACAGATGCTGTACCACAAGGCGCTAAGGAAAATTGAAACCTGTGCATGGCAGAATGTTTAAATTGGGAAAAATTAGATTTTTCTCATTCACTTGTTGTCAGTGTTAGATTTACTATTATTTGGCCCCAATGATCTTAAGATATAATAGCCTTATACCTTTCGTGAAAAAATACTACCTCTATAAAACTAACGCTTAGGCTGTATTGTAAAACAATGCATTGGATTTGTCTGCTACAGCATTTAAACATGTGTGATGAAGTCAGAGCTATTTTGTACCTAAAACATGCCAGATTGAACTAACATAATTCCAATTCCAATCTTTTGAATTCAGTCCGTTTACTTTACTTTTGACAGCTCAAGTGGCAATCAATTATTCATAATCTGATGCATTACCGATTCGATTTTTTATGACAATAATTTTGTATTATGATGAATCGATTTTGTTACCTTTTTACGGAAAAATCAGGTTGGAATAATCTTTTTTATATAATCTGTCGGCTCTTTATATATTATAATAGAAGCTGTAAATAATCCCGATATTCTTAGAGTCTGCAGATTCGCATGTTTAAAAAAAGCAGAGTCCATGGAATATTGCACTCTTTTCATTCACTTACATGTCAACAATAAAGTAACTTCTTAGGCGTGCATGTATCATAAAGTAACTTCTTAGGCGTGCATGTATCAAAAGTAAAATAAACCAATGGAGTATTGTCAGTTACTTTTTGATAACTGATGTTACTAATGGACGGAATTTCTAGAATAATTCATAATTTCACTTGTATCACAAAACACATTAGAGTAGTTGTGGAATCTCTGCTTTGATCAAAAATCTAAGGTACTTACAGTACAACCTATACTAATAATAATTTTACAGTAATTCTATAACTATTTTATTTTATCTCTAAGTTAAGTTTAACAAAACATTCCTCTTATCAATTTGATAAGCCCCAAATAAGTGCCAAATTAGTGTTTGATAAACAATGGCTCTGCTTATTAATTAGCTTCTTTGAGTATAACTTTATTTTTGTTGTAAAAACGTTTGAGGGTCATTGCATCCAACCAATTTTTCGGCCAAAAGCTAGTTTGAGTGTTTTTATATTTATAATTTTCCTACAGATATAAAAATTGGTTGTCTGTAAAGTCGGTTTACTGACGATAGTTGAACGTGACAACGTCTTAAGAAAAGAGCGAGGTAACGCCGCATGACGTCATGTTTTTTCGTGCGTGCAGCCGGCTCTATCGAATTATAAGACGTTGTCACGTCAAAACTTATGTGCAATATCAAATTTATTATAGTACTTATGTATGTACAGTCGGCGAACCAAAATGGTCAGATCATAGAATATAGAGCGCTTTTTGGTCAACTAAACGCGGTAGGTTTAGTATTATCATCTCATCCGTAGAAGAAGACTTAGAATAACGACATGTCTCGTTTTCCTATTCGTATACGTGGGCTTTATTATTATGTTTGCGCACAAGTTTCTATGTTTGTCAACTCGCGCATGGATTCGTTTTTGTCTTCAAAATCAAAAAAGATATTTAATTTCACTATCCCGTTGCTGTGATGACAGCGTCATTTACTCTATACTTACCTATAAAATAAAAATCTGATTTTCTAATTAAATAAAAAAATCCAATTAATTGGATTTAAATCAGTTTTTATTTCTATGATAATCGCTTTGGTTTTCTATAGATAGGTCCGAAGGGTAGTTTTAAAAGTTTAATCACAGGAAGTACTAGCAGAAAAAAAAGACACCAAGATTAGCAGGTATAGGT
Source organism: Eupithecia subfuscata (assembly GCA_963564075.1). NCBI lineage: Eukaryota > Metazoa > Arthropoda > Insecta > Lepidoptera > Geometridae > Eupithecia > Eupithecia subfuscata. The sequence goes on from OY751098.1 coordinate 8,123,592, forward strand.
GTGTACATTGCGCGTTTGTGCAACGAAGTTTAATTTGGGCACCCGCTATACATTTTTGACTGTGTTCTATTTTCATTACAGTTAAAAAAACAATTTATTTTACTAGGCATCTAGGGAAAACCGTTCATGCACTAATGTAGAGTAATAAAAACAAAATAGGTACCCGGATAGGTACGTCTCCACGACCGCCGCGACGTCCATTCTTCAAAGTCACATGGTTTTTAAAAATCATTTGATTTATATCGTTATATAATCAATACAACCCTGAATCTCATCTTTATAGAAATGGTACGAAAGTATTCATCTTAGTGCCGCCGACTGGACATATATCGATAGTTTATGTAGTTAAATCATTATATTTAAGTAAAAAAGGGGTAAAATGCAATGTTTTAGTCATAATAAATCCTTACTTACAGTTGATGTCATCGTGCAAGCTGCCCTGAATGGTACAGATATAGACAGGACTACAGAATATTAAAATAAGTTGGTTATTAATGAAAGAGGAGAAAAGTAATGAATTAAGCTTATATTTTATAAATAAATCTAGCCCTTGGCCTATTAAGCAATTATGTAATTTATCATAATAATATACCGTTTAATACCGACATTTTATTCATAGAGTTATGGTACTTAAGAGCTACATACATTATAACCCTATCCGGAAGTCCTATGTTGTAAAATATATTGTGGTAAAAATAGGCAAAGTGGTAATAGATGCATTTGTCACCAAAATTATACCAGTTGTAATTACGCCCTGTTAATATCAGAATAAATATTTATACAAGTATAAGTATAAATAATAAATATTTATATAAGTATATATTCATACAAGTATAAGTACCTACACACAAACCTACCTACCTACACAAATGCCATGTCTTTAGCATGTTTATGAAATCTATGTGTGTAGTTGGTCTTGTCTTCTAGAGTAGAAAAGAAAACGTTTGTAAACCTAGTGTGCTATTTAAAAGCCCCTATGTATTTTGTCTGTATTTACTGTGCTAATTCAAAATATCATAATATTTTTTTACTTTTTGGCTAATGTTTAGAATTTCCAAAAGGGCTGCGAAGGAAATATCTACCTAAATGGAAACAGAACCTAAAGGAAGCCTTAAACCATAATAGTGTCTTCTTATTTTTTTGTTTTTAGATATTCTCTTGGTACTTACACCATTCCAAAAGCGATATTATTGCCTATGTTCTTTTAATGTCTTATTAATATTTTTCGCGATTGTACCTATGCTATGGTGTAATATGTAGGTGTGTCGCTGATAGGTATTTATTACCTATAATAAATGTGCGTGCATACAAACGTTTCTGTTTATTTTATTTATTTTTAACTAGCGACCCGCCCCGGCTTCGCACGGGTGTAATGCCGATTCTGTAGTATATTTAGTATAATATACTAAATATACTACAGAATCGGCCCCCCGGCCGGTACCGCCGCCGCAAGCGCTATGTCCCTGCATTTTAAATCTGTAACTTCGAAAATATTCATTCAAATTACATGCTGTTAATGGCAATATTGATCTATATTAAATGTATAGTGCATTTAAGGTACTTAATTTGATAAGGATTAATGCTGTATTGCTTAAAATCGCCTCGTAAATAAGCCGTTATTTCTCGTAAAAAGTAAAGGATAAAAATGGTTATTGTGGGTTATCCCTAAGAGATAGACATTACCATCGCGAACTTTTTTGTAGACCTTTTTATGTTGTATAATACTGTAGCACATTATTCTGATCTATCTCGTAGGGTTCAGCCAGCGTTAGCAACGTAAGCGCAAAAAAAAGTGTTTATTTACGACATCACATTACAAACCTCAAACTATCAGTGTTTCTCTATAATATTATGCATAGGTATACCTATTACTAAACATAAACATATAAACCTTCCTCTAGAATCACATCTAAGTATAACATCCGCATCAAAATTCGTTGCGTAGTTTTAAAGATCTTACATAGGGACAGACAGACAGCGGGAGCGACTTTGTTTTATACGATGTAAACATTAAATTGTCCTGGTTTACTTATTAGGGTATAGGTCCTTCGGACAAGTCTCGCGGCGGGATGGGACGGTGACTCTAGAATAGATAGAATAAAGATAAAGAGCGTCTTGTCGTGCCGGGGAGAGAAGAGGGTACGAGACCGCGCAGAAGATCGCCCATGACCATGACGACTTTCATGTTAACGTAAACTCATCTGGCGAGAGGACCCTTCGGAAATTTTTGGCCACCAATGTTTATAATCCAGCGGCCATCCCCTCGCCTGACCAAGGTCCTTGCCCAACAGGTAACCTTTTGAATGTCTCGTCACCATGATAGTTGGTTGGTAAAATAACTCTCCTTGTTGATTTTTTATAAGAATTTGCACAATGTATGTACCTATCTACTTGTTGATTATAGCTCTTTCTTTCCTACTTTAATTTGTGCTGACAATTACCTGTGAAATCTCGAAGCTTGTCTAGGGTATTTTATTTTTGAATCTTGATTTACTTTACCTAACACCATATTATTTATTAATTAATATTGAGTTAAACTATACTTCGCTATTAAATGAAACTATTGATTTTTGAAACAGGTTTCTTTATTTCGGTCTAAATACCTACTTAATTATAATGTCAAACATAAGATCATGATATTGTCAGGAAAATAAGTAAGTGATGTCAACTATAATGAAAATTTATATCAAAGGTTTATCTAGCAAAAACATAAACCAAACGTTTAGTACAACTACATACATACTACAATTACAATTATTACTAAAGACACTAGAGCACAATACTGCAATCTTTGTCCCATCTGTCACGATGAGAATGAGGAGGGGTGTTTTCACAGTCACCACCAACAGATGATGGCTTAGACATATTCTTCAAAGAGACACTACTACCATTAGTTAACATATTAGAATGCTTGGAAAGTGACTTCAACCGTGGAATATGAGAAACCCTCTTAGGTATTTTGGAACCTTTTGTGGGATCATACAATGTGTTTGCTGATTTAGATCGAATGTGACCTGCATCCTTGTTTTTCATACAGGATAAGGGAGTCCTAGATCCACCAATGCAAGTTGATTTGGAGTTCTTTGGGGTATCATTTATGTTTGTTGTTTCATCTTCATAAATCAGAAGTTCTTTTTTTGTTTCTTGTGGCATTGACTGGCGGAACTCAGCATTGCTGTTCTGTAGCACTTTAATAAGAGAGTCATCTGACATTTCTTCCACAATGTCTACAGATTTAGCTAGGACAATGGGAGTTCGTTCAATACCAATGGATGGTGAGCGAGGATCCAAACTAGATATTTTTTCTAATTTTAGGTGTGGTTTTTCACCACTTTCATCAAACTGATCAGTTTCTACATATTCAAAGTTTGTTTCAAGTAAGATTGTAGGTTTGGCTTCTATGAATCCATTTGGTGATATATTATCTTCTATAGCTTCATTTGAAGCTGTGGATGACCCTAGCGGTCCAGAAGTTTCTTTCATGGATTCACTGAGTGATATGTCATCAAAGCCTTCACATAGATTTTTGGGAATGATCAGTTCTGGGCTTTCATTAGCTTCAGTGCAGCTATCACAGTTTTCTTCAATGTCATTTAGCAGGTTTGGGCTAGCACAATTTTCATTTTGTTGACGCAAAAGTTTCTTCTCTTGTTTATTAGATGATATGACAATGGGAGTGCGCTCAAAGTCTTGTGATGGTGAGCGAGGATCATAAGACTGCAAGTGACTTTTGATGACAGCTGAGAGGATGGGATTGTTGTGCACAAGTTTTTCTTCATTAGTACCTTCAAATGTTTTTCTCAGGTCCACATTTTTAGTGATGTTGCGCTTCGATCCTGACTTACTCTGTAAATTAAGAAATACGATAAATCAAGCTTTTTGGCGGCAAAACAAGACCTATTTATAAGATAGTACGTCATTAAGTATCAATAAACCTAGACTTCCCATTGATTGAATAATTAGCCATTGTTGAGATGGGGTTGGACCTATAACTATCTTGAAAATTTATATAACTTACATAGTAAGAGTAATTTGGTGAACCAGCTGTTCAGTAGCCCTTTATGGCATGGTACTTTCTACCTATGATGATAATGGAACTTACCTGTAAGGGAGTCCGTGAGACTTCCGGAGTCGGAGATCTAGGATCTGGATTATCACAAACATCTGCATCAGTCTTCTGCATTACAATAGATGACGACGTCTCATTATTGGGCTTACTGCCGTTGCTACCCATTTTTTTAAAGCGGACCTAAGTTTACTTTATATTTACTGTAATTAATAATACATTTTTCACTAGAAATCACTTTTTTTCCAATTTATTTCAATAAAATCAATAGCAAAATACGAAAACAGTAACGTAACGGCTGCAAACGTCAAATCGTAATCCATTCGATTTTCAAATGTCTGTCAAAAAATACCAACCAATCCGAAAGGAGTTGAAACTCTGTGGAACCAATGGTGGCTTTATAACTTTTTAAGCTCCAAAGTGCACCATCATTGGTTTAATTTTGACAGATATTTGTCTGTTCAGAAACGACACCGGGCTGTTCGCCCCGCGCTGCTTTTTGCCGCGACGTCGTCGTCGCGATAATTCACTTTACGGACAAAATGGCGGCGGTTGCGCTCATGGCGTAATAATTCAATTTAACCGTTAACCGCGTTAACCGCGTCTATAAAACGGTTTCGTTTCGTTAACGCAAAAACAGTCAACGACCCACAACTAGAGCGCGCGCGAAATGTAGCCAACCGCACAAACTTTTGTCGCGATAAAACCCTTTGATGTCCGGCAGTTTACCGACAGCGTCGCGAAGGGCATTTATTGTCGCGATGATGCTTCGCGACAGGACGAACTATTTGGCCAGACTTGTCGCGACAGCGCAAATCTTCGCGTTATCGCGATAGTGTGGCCGTAACATAACAGAAGTCAAATTTTGAACGAAATGCTTCAAGGAGCGGGCCAATGATTGAGCCAATGTCCGGTTTCGTATGTGTGAGCGACAAAGAACAATTTATTATTGGTAGGTATCTATTGAAACCGGAACGTAGTCATTACTTGATCTTTGATTGAAACGAAGGGGGTTCCGGGGGGGCACGCGGGGGTCACGCTCACGCAATCCGACACACGCCTGCCGTCATCAAATCCGTAATCCTTACCCCCATGTTAGTCGAAAACGTTCGAATCGAAGCGCACCTCGGCTCAACTCGGCTGCGGTTATCGCTTCGGGTCGCTTCGGTTCTCTTCATCAAAATGTGTCGTTACAACTTTTCGTGACAATTTTTTCCGTCTAGCCCCCTTTCACAACGCGCGATAAGGAAGTTGGTTCCAATAAAATAACCGTAAGTAACCTATGTCGTTTTACGTCTACCGGCTGCATTGCCTCGCTTAAGGGGAGAAGGAGGCAGCTTTGAACAGGGGCACCCTAGAACAAATGAGTTTACGAGGTTGGTAAAGTTGTATTTATAACACGGCAACACCGACACCCATGTCGAATGAGAGGATGTCTGTTTTCGGCAGCTTGAACAGCGGCACACTGAACAGAATTTATGATAAAAATGTTTCATGTCAACAACATTTTTAATAAATAAAAATAAACACATTTTATCTTTTATTTAAAGCTACAAAGCAAGGCAGAGAGATTAGATAAAAAATAAAACAAGTTGAATTCCGCTTAATCGTTCATCTATTGGTCCAACCAGTGGCGGATTTGCAGTCTTGGCGGCCCTAGGCCTCTATGTTTTGCCACCCCATAAATTAACGGAAAAAACCGGCAAAGTGCGAGTTGGGCCACGCACGGTGTAAACTTTCTGGGTTCACTAAGTTTTTTTTATTTAATCCAAAGTTGAACTCTCTGTTTTAAATTTTTACTTTTCAACACTTTGCATTCGCATAGCTGCTATATTTACCTAGATCTCATGTAAATATTTTTATTTGTAAGGGCTAACATGCCAGATGTAGGTAATAAAAAAAAATTGTAGGTAAGTAATGTTATTTCGTACAAATAAAGTTACAGCACTTATTAGTTCAAATTTCCTAATAGGTAGTATATTTTTTCGTAAGACAAAAAGGCAAAATTTGGCCGCCGCTTTTTCCATTTTAGGCAAAATTTGCCGCCCCCGAAAATCTGCCGCCCTAGGCTCCAGCCTACTCAGCCTGCTGGTAAATCCACCACTACTGGGTCCAACTACCCTATTCTCCGCTCGTCTCGTCTCTGCTTTGGTGAAGTCCGGCCCTTAACAAACATCTACCTACGCCTAAATAAAGTACGGTAAGTACAAAAATCGTATTTCCTTTTGCTCTTACGTTTACTGCAGTCTACTGTGCTACAAGTCGAAAGAGCATAGGTACTCATGTACTTTATCTAAGCAAAACTGTATATATGCCTACTCTGTTCCAATAAGAATTCCAGATATTTTTGTAAAAAAAGGGATTAGGTACAAAATCAAAGAAATATTGTTGGAAAATATTTTATGACATTCATCGGTAAAAATCGCAAAGGTTCGTAAAAATATTTGATTTTGAAAGCTTTCATACATAATTTCATTCGTCTACCGTCCGTTTTTGAACTAATATCTTAATCTGTAATACCTATATTCTCTGCGCAACTATGTGTAGTTGAAGTTTGTTTTTTTGTGAATATGCTGTGCTGCTACCTACGTTTTGTTTAAGTATCTGTTTATCAGTCTCAAGTGAATTGTGAAGTCTTCATTCATGTACCTATGCCTTTCTATACTATAATGTTATAAATATTTGATTGTTTGTTTGTTTGTATTGAATAGGCTCCGAAACTACTGTACCGATTTATAAAATTCTTTCACTGTTAGGAAGTTTACTTTTCAGGGAGTGACATAGGCTAAGTATATTTTATCCCGGAATTCCCACGGGAACGGGAACTACGCGGGTACAACCGCGAGGCGATCGTCTAGTGTTGGCATAAAATATCTTCGATTCTTAAACCGAGTATACACTTTGTATAATGCACTATAACTTGTTATTATAAAACAACATCAACACCGTAATATCTGGCGCGCCTGTGAGCAATCCTCCCACGCACTAACAAGAGATTCCGGCTTCAGTGTTTTTCCTGCATTTTTCGTGAACAGTTGCGCTTGTGAAAGTGTTCGGGAGAGTGCGCGAAATTTTTTTAAAAACGATTTCTGGGGAAGTTCGAATGTTTTTCTCAACATGTCCATTGTGTTTACAATTTTAATTTTTAACGTTGTTGGTAAGCTTTTACTATTGTAAATACTAGTTCTAATTTATTTCTGTTATTTTACTCTAATTACTTGATTTCATTGTACACTGTACATGTTATTCGATATTGATTAATTAAAATGTATGCTGTAGGTAGGTACCTAAACTGTATAGGCTGAGTTTGATTAAGGGCCACACTTAACACAACTTCATATAATACATAGATACAACTTAATATTAGATAATATTAAGTTGTATCTAGTAGTATCTAGTACGAAAATTTAAGTAGGTACTTAGCACGTAGTAGTAATTTGCTGTTTTTGTATTTAGATCCTTAATAGCTTTTTGAAGAGTTTTAAAACCGTAGGCGTCAGGAAAAGTGGTGCTGAAACAACGGGACAAGACTAGAAAAAAACATGATCCGTCAAATGCGAATGAAACTCGCGCGCCGAGGGTTTCGAACATTTGTCAATTATACAAAACTATACTAAAGGTACCAGTTAAAGACATCGATATTTGATGAATACCTAAACCTAGTAGGTACCTACCAAACTACACTTTAAAAGGATTGCTCTGCATAGGTACCTACTACGGAGATTAGGTAAATTTTTTGACTTTTTTTTCAACATTATTTCAAGAAGTATAAAACCTAAAGAAATTTCAAACTGTTTTGAAATGTACAAATTGATAAGTACCTTTCATTTGATACCCCACTCGGTGAGGTAGCCCCCCTTTTAGAAAATAATTCCCCCCTTTTTGACCATTTTTTAAAAACTGTTCGTTTCACAAACTTCTCCATATTTTTCTCGAAATTTCAAAAACTATTTTGAAATGTATACATACTGACACCTTTCATTTGATACCGCACATGACCCTGTGGATATCATTTAAAATTTCGACATCACAATTTGTATGCAAAATGTTCATTTAAATTTAAAAAAAAGTGTTTTCTTTAAATCTGTACAGGCGCAAGAAATGTATTACCGTTTTAAATTGAAAGTCGATAGCTGCGGTAGTTGCTGAGTTAGGAGGGAAAAAAGGACAGACAATGTTATCCATTTCATGTAAAAATATTATATTACTTCTATGATTTGAAATGCTTCGTTCCATAGGATTTTTTAAATAGATCGCATACCTAAGATAATAAATGCGCATTTTCAGATAGCCCTCTTCATGACAAAACAACTAAACAAATTAGGCTGAAGTTTTACATAGATGTAATTCTAGGCCTGGAATAACACATAGGCTAGACTTTTTGTCGTGTGCAAAGCCGTGGACAGAAGCCAGTAAAGTATAAAGCATGGGATACACTATTATTATAAGATTAAACCCATTGCCATGCCAGGGGCTCCAGGAACCTATCTATGTAGTACATATAATGATCATTAACGCCCGTAGCACACCTCCGCTGCGGAATACGAGTAGCGGAACCGCTGCATGAATTCCACTGCGATCAAGTGTAGTTTGAGTTGCGGAGCGGGGCGTCGGATCGTCACGCGAGTCAGTTGAGTCCTGTCAGAGGAAGCAATAGTATTGTGGACTTTAACTTTGAAAAGGATAAATAAAAAATTGTTTTTTTTTTTATGGCAGAAGCCTTTATTCACAAAGAAAATTACACTAGTATTTACAATTGAAACAAATGAGCTAACTGCAGACTGATGCAAACAATCTACAGGTAGCTCAACTGATCCATATCAATACCAGTCGGAAGCGTCCCCAAGACGCTGGCTGCATTGCCACGCTGTATGGCAATGCTGATGCATTGTGCCAGATACTCACCAGAAAATAGGTATATTTCTGACCTCTTGAATTAATTACACAATGTGTAAAATCGACGTCCATTTCATGAAAAAATGTAATGCCGCTTTTTACATTTGTCGACTTCCACAAACACATGCGGCAGGCACCACAACAAAATGTGGCTGGCGTCGGAGCAGATCGACGAAACCACGCGGGGAAAGAGAGAGAATTATAGTCGAATTTATATTTAGAACAGGCAGTTTCGCTGTGTTCCGCTTCTCCTACATACGGACAAGACATGGCAAAATTACTGCGGTTCCGCTGTTATGATTTCGCAGCGGAGGTGTGCTACAGGCGTTATAAGTTGAAATTGTTCCTAGAATAAGTATTTTGTAAACGTGCTCCTACACTATTGTATGTTCTGAATGAAAGAATTGTAAAACCGGTACTATTTCAAACGTTCACCACCTTAAAATAATTCAATTAGATGACAATAAATATTTTTGTATTTCTAGGGCATACTTGGGATGCATTTTTTGAGCCCTTAAGGGGGTACCATACCTCGTTATTGTGTGAAGAGGATAGGCATAGGATTTCGCGTTCACAGGAGCGGGACAGAGCAAAGCGGCGTAAGCCCAAAAATCAAGTTTTTAGTAGTTATTTGCTCCCCACAAACATTAGAATAGTTAATTGAAAAAAAGGCAACATATAAAATGTTCTTTATACTTAGTTCAATTACTATGCTTAATCTCAAGATCGTATCATCTGTATTTATTGAGAAATTAGGGTTTTAGTAAAAAATTAGAGGTAACTTTGCGATTTTTATCTATCGAGAAAATTTTATGGCATCGTGTTTTCGAAACATATGATCGATAGAATAAGTCCTGAACTTTACCATATATAAACTTCAAAGTTAAATATTCAGTAGTTTGGAAGATATGGAGGTCCGACGGAGTTGAAAATAAGCAATTTGAGGTACTATACCCCCTCAGCGCCACCGCCTATTTTATCTTGTTATTATGTGTAATGCGAAGTTGCTCTGTTTGTTCACCATCGTGGCCAAAATGAGCAACTTCGCATCTCTGCCTACGCTTTACAAAATAAAAATTTCCTTTTTTGAAAATTCCTTCGTATAACATAAAAATAAGATAAAATAGGGGTGGCGCGATTTAGGTCGGGTTAGCGCCTTAAACAGCACCTGCATCAGAGCGTCATAAATAATGTTAAATTGTTATTCAGCACTTATCATTGGCAAAGCAGGAAAGGTAGGTAAGGTCACCCGGGGTGAAGTCGTCTACGGGGCTAAGGCGTCTATTTCAATTATCATAGAAAAGGCGTATTTTAGAACTACTCACGCCGTCTAGTTCAAGTCTTTGGCACTTAAACTACCAATAGTCATCAGTAGATTTCACGACAGAGCCTTATTTCTTAAATAATCCGCCATCTTAAAATTCTCATTCGTTTGGATTCTTTTGGTGTGACACCACGTGGTTTTGCATCCAGCGAAATCTCGGTGTATTCATGAATATCGATGTTTTTTAACCGTAAGTACTTTTATTGTTGTATTGCTTTACGTGTTGCTTTAGTTATTTGGGTCATTCTTCGGAAACTCATTTTTTGGTTGACTTTCGTGTCAAAATTTTTTTTGTTGAAATGACACATAATGATGAAATATTCTGATTATAGATTTAATTTAAAATTTATTGGTAGCAGAGGGCACTTAATTGGCTCAATGGTTACGGAGTTATTCAATTTTAAAAATATGGTGTCCACGGAAATCAGCATTCATATCACCGAAATCAAATATAATAAAAATATTCAACATTTATATATTGAAACATACATTTTGTGTGAATTAACATATCCTAATCATTGTAAGAAGGAATTTTGGGATGGTTTATAAATAAAATAATGTGTTTTCGGTAAAAAGTAGATAGAAAGTTTCTTAAAATTAAGGAACAATTATTTTATAACTGTATTTTTCTTCTGAGAAAGCATAACAAACAAAATTGAACATAAAAAAAACACTCTTAAATCACTACTATATTTTTCTTCTTAATCAGTTTTTGAGTTAAATTTTGTTTATTAGAGGAGAATCTGCTTTTCTCTCTAGCAATTCATTGCTGACGAGGATCTAATTCACTAACTGATTTCATCTTCCCTTCTTTCTTCTTTCGAAAATACCGTTGCCTATCTTTTTATTTCTGAACGGAGTATTTCTCTGTATTATGCTTGAGTCGGGCGGAAGTGAGCAGTGTCCCCCAGAGAACATGGATAGCTACAGGCCAGTATTGATCATACCAGCTATTGCGAAGGTTCTCGAGAACGGGCTGAGCAGTCGGCTGGTGGAGTACTTGCTGGCGACGGACGCCCTTACGCTTCGGCAGTACGCGTACCGCGCCGGCTACTCCATGACGTCACTGACGCGCGAGGTGGTGCGGCGTGTGCTAGCAGCGTGCGTGCAAAAGTTGCAGGTGGCCGTGTTGTGCTGCGACCTATCTAAAGCCTTCGACGTAGCCAGCCACGCCGTACTTGCTGCCAAAATGAGTCATTATGGGATCAAGGGAGCATCGTTCGCCGTACTTACGGAGATGCTGCGTGAGCGATCACAAATTGTTGCCGGTGGTACTGAGCGATCAGAGCACCTCTTCCCCACCATGGGGATAGCGCAGGGGATAGCGTCATCTGTCTCCAACATAATGTTCTCGTTCCTCTTGAACGATCTGCCCGGAAACCCTCATGAACGCAGATGATGTGGCCGCGATCGTCACCGCAAAGTCCGTAGACGCTCTGGAGGAGAAGCTGAACGAGACGGCCGGCCTACTGTCTGGATGGTTCAGGATGAACGGGTTGGCTCTGAATCTAAGTAAGACCCACTACCTTCGTTTCTGCCTATCTGGCAGTGACGAAACGGCTTGTAGTCTATGTGAACGGAACGGCCATTAGCCAATCCGAAGCCACGATGTTTCTTGGTTTTGAAATGAACAGAGCCCTTAGGAGCCCTGGGAGAGCCACAAAGACAAAATATGCGAAAAGATACGTAGCGCATGTTTTGCGCTCCGACGACGGGTGGCTCGTGTAGTTCCGGCGGAGGTGGCACGAAGCTGTTACTTATCAACTGTTCACTCGGTGCTACAGTATGGTGCTGAGCTATGGGGGTGCGCTGCTGACTGGGAGCATGCTTTCCGGATGCAAAACAAGACATACGCACCCTTGTTAACATACGTCGTGACGTCTCCACCAGACCACATTCAAAGAACTAGGCATACTTACACTGCCCAGCATTATGATAATGCAAGTGGCGGTGGTATGTTCGTCAGAACCTCGATAAATACATGAAAAACGGCGACAAAGTTGCCTCACGTTATGGGTCCGGCAGTCAGTATACAACAAACTGCCAGAAGCTGTCACAGCTGCTAGCAGTCTAACTAGCTTCAAGTTCCGTCTGAAACGTTGGCTTGTCGAGCAGAATTTTTATTCTGTGGCAGAATTACTCGAGAAAACGGAGACTAATGTTGATTAATTCTAATATTTTTATGTGGCTTTTGACTTTTTAATAACTTAGTCTTGATTATTTAATTACAAATGTTTTGTATTGTATTTATGTGTAATTTGAATTACTATTCAAAAACTGATATGTAAATTTTTACTGATATGTAAATTTTTGGTTTATGAATCAATTGCATTTTTTTCTGAATTTGTATTTCTATTTTGGGCTCTCCTCCGTCTTTCAGCCAATCAGCCAATCTTTTTGCAACTAAGCGATCTTCTCGTGAACCATATTCCCAGTGAGTAGTACTGAAAAAACATCATGAAAATTAACCGTATAAAAATGTTAACCAACATACAAATTTAATTTTCATAGTTTAAATTGACATTGTGTACTTTTTGCCCACGGAAAACACGAAAATCAATACCACGATAATCAAAAAAGTGTACAAAATCCTAAATAATTTCCTTAATTGCTGGTATATATTACTTTGGCGTCTGCAGTCGAAATTAGGAACCCAAAAGGCATCTATTATTACAATCATTAAAACAATAGGATTAGTTTAAACGAATTTATAGTCTACATGGTAATCAACGTTTGCGGTATACCAAGCCACGGAAAGTGATTAATTACCTTAATAACAGAGCGACGCGGAGAGATAGACAAGTGTTGTCCACACCACTGATGGAGCGCAACTGATAGTTTGTCTCGGTCTAACAACTATTCACGTAGTTACTAAAGTGCAGTCTAAACGAATGAATTAGTGCGCGCCAGGGGTATCAACGTCAAACGTCGGACGCGAAGTTATCTAGTTTTAACTTTTCAACTAAAGCTTCTTTTTGTGTAGTAGTAGTGTCAGTTAAGCTAGTAACTATCTGGTTATTGGTGAACCTGTGTGAAATAGTGCTATTATTCATAGAAAATATTATAAAAATGTTTTAACAGTGGAACATGAGGTCCGGACGCACCACGAATGTCAAAATTTCCAAGGTTTTTATTTATTTTTACATATTAAGAATAAGAAAATTAAAAAACAAAAATAGGCCTCCCCTGCTATTTTCGTCTAATCTACTATACAAAAAAAAATCAAAGGGCTAGGGATACTTTTTGTATGTTTTTTCGACCCGGACACGTATTTTTGAGCCCTGTGAGAATTACCCATTTTATGTACTGAGCTTAAAAATTGCAGTCAATATGCCATTTAAAATTTGCCGGTTACGTATTTGTTTTGGGGCTATTGCGTGCATCCTGTTGGGGTGATACCGTCTATTGTAACGCATTAGCCCCATTTTCAGGGGTCCTAAGCCTTTTAATTTTAATAGTGGTAAAAACATACTCGTATAATATGTATAGTTGACGACCAATGTGGCGCTGCAAGCGAAGGTCCTACGCAGTAAGAAGCGACTCCAATTCTCGCCTGGGACAAATGTTTGCAAGGAATGGATGAATTTAATAAGCTTGGTTTTTATATGACAGTATTTTGCGTTAATTCTGAGTTTTTATTTTAGGATATCCAATATGGTGCGACACTACAAAAGAAAACTTACGATCTTGAATTTTTGTACTGATTTTAAGACTTTTTTATTCGTAATATAAATTATACGTCATTTCTAAGTTGTTGTTTTGATTCCAATCTTAATTAATATCTACCCGAACCTACGCGAAAAAAAATGTTAGGTACCCCTGAAATCTAGGATGGGGCGAATGCGTCTACAAGAAATAAGTAACATTAGACGCTATAGCCCCGAATATTTTTGTTCAACTCATTACCCTAAACTAAGCACAGAATTTGGCGTACGAGATAATAGTAAACTTTATCACTAGTATTTTTATAAATTATTTTGATCTAAATTGTTATAAGCTCTTCCTATTACATAATACTAGCGAAAGACGCTTTCGCCCCATCTGGGGTTAAAGCGTCTAAAAATCCCAGATTTTATAGAAACGTCATTTACACATAGAAGATATTCAAAATTCCATTATATGGTGTTGAAATATGAAAATAGATAAAATTTCCTAACTTGCATCGTAGTTACAGCTCTTATGGACACATAATATGTTTGTTATAGTCAGATGAATATGCCGTTCAAAGTATTGTGACGCCTTAACCCCGGTTGACCTTATCTGTTTATTGCTCATTTGCCTTGCCAATATATAGTGCTAAATTACAGTTTAACATTACCTATTTACATATTACCTAGTAAGAAAGGAATGCGGCAAGCCCCGGTCGAGTCCTTCTTCGATCGTATTTCTTTCAAAAAGTGGAAGCTATGTTAAAACAAACGTTGTTTTACAAATAGATAAGTACTAGGTACTTACGTAGAATTAAAAAAATAATAATACCTACTGGACAATGAACACAGCATTATCTAGCCCCAAGGTAAGCAGAGCTTCTGTTATGGGTACTAGATAACTTATATACATAATACAATACACTACATAGATTTTCTATTATCCATAGAAAACACCCGGAACAAATATCTGCAGATCGTACAAATATTTTTCCCGAGGCGGGAATCGCAACCCGCAACCTGCGTCGTAATTGGAAAAATAAAACGGACCTTCACCCGCTGCGCTACAGAGGTCGTGCAAATTATTATTTATTTATTTATTATAGTATTCTTATATTTGTTGTATTAAGAATGTGTTATTTTATTATAGCGTTTTATAAAACTTTTATAGGTTCACTTGGCGCCTGGCAGCCGGACATAGATATCAACAGGTCAGTTTTTTAGTACCCTATTCTAGACTACTAAAAATGTCGTGCACGATATGTGACTAGTTTCGGTGGTCCAGTCAACGGGAACGCGGGCACAACGCGGGCAAGAAGCGGCTGTGTCGGACAAAATTATTTTAATTAGTAATTTCAATTAGTAAAACATTACATACAAGTTTCAAGTTTCTTTATTGCGACCATATTGTAGATGAGTTAAAGTTAATCAGATTTAAATATGGACCCGGCTAGGGCACAGAAACTAGTAGTAATGCTAGTAAAATAATATGGTTTTATTTCGCTTTGTAAGCTAACTACAAAATCTTATAGATTTCAGATCACTGAATTAAAATGAAACTCTGGGGTCTGACCTGACCCTCAAGGTCATTTCAATAATCTTCGGTAAAACAGTTTTTTTTTATATCGCAGATCGGTCCACCCGAAATCACTTTTGTCGCATTGTTAAAATTTTCAAAAATCATTAATTCTGATTCTAAACAAATTGAAATCAAAATTCTTTTGATAAAGCATTTAAAAAAAACATTTATAAAACTTAAGGAATTCAAGAAAAGTCCCAGACGTTTCCTACGCAATAGTGTCTACTCGACAAAGATGTCATGTCGTACGTACACGATATTTTCCTAGAATAAGTACTCATATCCACTGCGTTGACGCACTGTTGGTTTGGCACGACATTACAACACCGTAACCGCACTCATCATTTCTCTAAATAACTTTACTTTTTGTACGTTGTAAGTCGAGGATGACAGTAAAATGCGCATTGGATTGTTTCCTACAGCTGATATAATATTCTAAATATATCTCCAGCTTCAGACTTACAGACTTTATTAACAAAGAAAATTACAATCAAAGAATATAAACAAACTAGAACTGGTATTTACAGTTGAAACAATTGAGCTAACTGAAGACTGTTGCAAATCTACAGGTAGCTCAACTGATCCATATCAATACCAGTCGGAAGAGTCTCCAAGACGCTGGCTGTATTGCCCCGCTGTATGGCAATGCTCATGCGCTGCGCCTGATATTCACTAGCTCTCGGGTTACTTATTAACAGTACTTAGATATGCGGGAATATGCACAAATAGAGGCCCATTGTGTGGGACGTTACATGCGTCGACACACTTGCGCCCGTAGAAAGAGAAACCTATAGAACTCGCGCAATTGCTATCGCATTCACACTAAAGAGAGAACGACTTATGCCTAAAGCCTAAGAAGAAATGAAATAGGACGATTAGCTCTCTATCTCATCCAGCGTGCCGGTTTTTGCATTGTTTAGCACCTCCATGTGCTAAACAAACCTTTGTCATCGACGGAGCTCGACACGAGACTGGTGAAAAAAGTTTTAAAAGTTCTAAACTTTTGTTTTGTATGTTTGAATGTGATCAATGTGTTTATGTGGACATTCCCGCAGCTAAAAACAATAAAAAAGAGAGACAAATATGGTGCGGTGCAGCGTTTTTGCATGTAGAAGTGATAGTGAAGTAAAAGTGCCGAATATATCATTCCACTCGTAAGTACAAGTTCTTTTGACTACAAAAAGGTTCAAAATTTACAGTTTCATAGATTTACATACACACAAGGCTCAAACATTATGATTTATGCTATTTTTAGTTCATCTAACTTGTAATTGTGAAAATTTAGGGTTGCCTGCACCCGATGATAAAATTCCCCGAATGGCGCATTGAAATATTTTTTAATAGGTACCTACATAGCTAGTTTATAGATAATGTAGCTCGCTATGCATAGCAAAATAGTTTATGCCCGCGGCTTCGCACGCGTTGTTTCTATGGAAACGTTTAAAGGCCATTTCTATCCCATAGCAACTGATTTGTGGGATAAAAAGCCTATAGGCTTTTTATATAAATCCTGGAATCTAACATAGATGTTGTATTCCAGGATTAGAATTACTTACCTGTATATAAAATTTCATCCCGATCCGTTCAGTAGTTTTGGCGTGAAGAGGTAATATGTAAGTTGTTGCTATGACACATAGCCCATCGGACTTCGTGAGATAGAACAACTATAACAAACATCCATCCATTCATCCACACTTTCGCATTTATAATATTAGTGTTTTTATTTGTTACAGATATCCCGAAGATAAAGAATTACGTTTGCATTGGATCAAAGCAACGGGTCGCAAAGATTGGGAACCTAAAAAATCTTCGTAATAAAAATGTTAGTAATGATTCTGTGATAATTTAAATGATTCTGTGATATTTTAAATGATTCTGTGATTTTTGTACTTAATCTAATTCAACTGTCCAAATCTAATCTAACTGCCCCATATAAATAAGAAAAAAAATATCTTAAGTAGGTTCTTGTAGAAATTGGTATGCTAATTTTAAAATGATTCTGTGATTTTTATAATGATTCTGCGATATTTTAAATGCTTCTGTGTAAATGCGTGTGTATTTTTTAATAAAAAAAAAATGCTGTGACTAACTAGGTATAAGTACCTATACGCAAGTACAATGAAACTGTAGGCATGGAAGATGTCACGCATCACTGGTTATATCACTAGTGACAACATAAATCACGTGCCACACCAGTTACATGCATCGAAACCGTGAGTTACTTATAACGCGAGCGTGATTTTTCACGCGGGCTAAGCTACATTACAATTCGCAGAATTCTATCGTGCGAGAGAGACAAAGCTACAGCATGCGACTGTAGCGACACCGTGCCACTAGCGAGAAGAGAGAATTCGTTTAACTGAAATTGCATCTTATTCTCAACAACATTAGGCTTTAATTTATCTGGAGTATTTTTATAACTTGCTTACTGCTTCGATAAATAACGCTCCGTTACAAAAACTTCATATGAAAATGAGTCTTATTTTAAAGACGTTAAGGTGCTCATTTAATGTAGGTACATGTAGGTACTTGAAATTTATAATACCAGTGATATCACGTTGTGAGAGTTTCACTTCATTTCACTCACTTGTAATCTTTACTTGTTGCTGCTGCACGTGCATGCCGCGTTTTGAGTCGCGTGTTATTTTAAACTAAGCTCACCTGAGATTATCTGTTAATATAGAAATAAAGTTGTCGTCCTAGTGTTTTGTAATTAAGTACTTAAACATTGACAGTCCCAAGCCTGTCGAAGTATGAGGGAAAGTTCATTGAAGAAAACACGTTTTATTGTCAAAAAAAACATCGCCGATTAGCTAAGCGATAAGTTCTGAATCATATCACTATCACTGCAACATGTAACAGGCGGAAAAATGCACCCACTGTGATAATAATCATCACTAATGAAATATAACGACCGTGATTTATCACCCGTGATATAACCGTGACAGAAAAAAATAACTTCGCGACGTGATAGTGAAATAAAAGTAGCTATAACTTCCATGCCTAAATGAAAGTTAAGTACTTTTTAGATAGCAACATTACTATTTTTTAGCAAATATACGATGTTACGTTCGTAAGTAACCATTTTTTTATAAAGTGTTATTAATTTATGTAAATGTTATTGTATAGGTAATCAAAGACATTTATAATGAAACTGTGATTTTATGATTAAGTAGTAATGAAACGAAATGTTGAAGACTGATTTAAACTGTAAAATTTATAAACGTTAATTATTGTAATAAATATTGATTATTTTAAAACAAAAACACTTGTTTCTCTATCTGTACTACTCACATTAATACCTTCATAATTATATTTACCTACCAAAAACAACCTCGGTCTGCCTTCCACATGTAACGCCAAACAGGGTTCACATTGTGATACTTACTTGTATAATTATAATGACCTAGCAATAGCCTTTATTCACAAAATAGAAAATTATACTAGTATTTACAATTGAAACAATTGAGCTATCTTCAGACTATTGCAGGTAGCTCAACTGATCAATATCAATACCAGTCGGAAGCGTCCCCAAGACGCTGGCTGCATTACCACGCTGTATGGCAATGCTGATGCGCTGTGCCTGATACTCACCAGCTCTCGGGTCACGCTTCGCTTCGACCAGACGCTCAGATAATTTAATTTTTTAAATTTATTAACTGGAAAATCGCAAATCCGATCTACCAACTAAGACATGAAATAAGGAACCTAAAATCGGGGTAAGAAAATTGCATGGCAACACTTTCCCCCCACCACCTCGTATACTTTGTCTTGCTCTGGGGCATGCTCGCTGAAGATCTACCTATATTTAATCTGAGCTTGCGCCTCTCGGAAGATGGGAATCTTCCGAGGACATCCGTGAGGGCGGGTGCGGCGGCGGCAGATTTGGCCGAAGATCTTAAGAGGCGCAAATATGCAGGTCTCGACAGAGCCTACACATTTGCTCCCCTTGGAGTCGAGACACTAGGTCCGTGGGGTACCGAGGCTATTCGGGTTTTTAAAAAATTATCTGAGCGTTTGATCGAAGCGACGCGTGACCCGAGGGCTGGTGAGTACTTATCTGGCACAGCGCATCAGCATTGCCATACAGCGTGGCAATGCAGCCAGCGTCTTGGGGACGCTTCCGACTGGTATTGATAAGGTTCAGTTGAGTTACCTCTAGACGTTTGCAACAGTCTGCAGTTAGCTCAATTATTTCAATTGTAAATACCTACTAGTAGGTAAGTATAATTTTCTTTGTCAATAAATACTGTAAAACCTAGTTTAAAAACATTGTATCTATCTTGAGCTTAGCCGGAGTATTAGGTAATGCATGGATTAACATAACGAATAGGTAAAGAATGAACTAATCTTGTAGTAAAAAATCCTGATAGTTTAACCTGCTCTACATTCTACATAGGTTTTTGTGCCAAACTTTTTATCGGGTCAGACTAACACAACACACCTTTACCAATATCTCTTATCTTAGCTCTAACTAGTCTGGCAGAATATTAATATAAGTAGGTAGCTTAATAATATTAATATAAGTAAGTATAATAAGCGGCACGAGTCGTGAGCACAGATGACGTAAGCTCGCGCATGTACACTTTTGGCCAAATTTATTCAGCACCGTTTTTTACCAAAATGATTGATATGTACCTATACAAACTAATTAAAATATTAGTGGTACTTGAAATTTTACTTTAATAGATGTTGTAGGCCTTCGTGAATAAAATATAATAATCTCAATAAAACAATATAATCTGAGTACATATAACTGTTTTTCTTTATTTTTAAAATTATATAAATTCGCCTCAATCTGGAGGAATAGGTAATATGCCTTCCAGAAAACTAGACGCTGAGTTGGTGCTGGTAGAGGCCACTGGCTCATTAAACTCCTCAACATCGTCACTGTCCTCATCCTCCGAATTGGTCTCGGAGTCATCGTCACCAACGTGAATTATAAATTCTTCTGTCATTGCATCCACTATATACAGGGTGGAATTTTGTAATGCCACCTGGAGGGAAAGTACTCGTAATACTGTAGATAGAAAATTTTACTCAAAGAAAACATTCCTTTAATTTTGAAAAGAAAGAAAACTGCATTCAAAGATTTTCGAAAATTCGCTTGCCACACCCGGGAATCGAACCGACTAAAATCTGTAAAAATTACACCCTGTATTTTTATTGCATAGATCGGTCGGGTCAATTATAAGGATGAAATCTCTCTAACAAACTTAATAAATTAAATGAAAGGAAAACCATGAAATCTTAAATTATTTTAATTATTTACAATAAAAGTCAACTAACTACTAATTAGTTGCTCAAAATGGGCTCCATTTTCTTGGATACACAAATTTATTCTTCTTATGTATTCATTTCTAGTAACTTTTAATAACGTGTTGTGGTGAATATTATAAATCGTATTATGAACTTCAACTCTCAACTCGTGAAATCTTATGCGAATGCATAAGATTTCATGTAAATTCGATTTTTACATATCCCCACAAAAAAAAAATCTAAAGGGGTGAGATCTGGTGATCTCGCAGGCCATCTGATTGTGCCGTTGGTACCAATCCAGGTCTTAAAATGGTTATTAATGTAGGCAGTAGTGATTCTGCTGTTATGGGCTGGAGCACCATCTTGCTGTAGAATTATTTGGTTTCGCTCCGCCTCGGGGAAACCATTTAACTAATTTCTTAAGAGATCCAGTATTTGAAGATAGAAGAGTCTGCATTAAGTACAAACACGTGCAAATTTCAATAGTCTTATTCGTAATTTTAATGGATAAATGACGTCAATGATAATTATTAATTACTGACACAAGTAAACAGATGGATCTTTAATTTAAAGTTCTTAACTAAATTGAATGGGTCAACCATTCAATTTATAATTTAAGATTTCATGGTTTTCCTTTCATTTAATTTATTGAGGTTAAAGAATCTTTATTTCTCATAAAAACTATTAAGTTTGTTAGAGAGATTTCATCCTTATTATTGACCCTAACGATCTATGCAATAAAAGTACAGGGTGTAATTTTTACAGATTTCAGTCGGTTCGATTCCCGGGTGTGGCAAGCGAATTTTCGAAAATCTTTGAATGCAGTTTTCTTTCTTTTCAAAAATAAAGGAATGTTTTCTTTTAGTATAATTTTCTATCTACAGTATTAAGAGTACTTTCCCTCCAGGTAGCATTACAAAATTCCACCCTGTATATATAGTACCTAGTAATTTATCAAGGTATTTCTCGCTGACCTAACCATAACTCGTGTTACATCAATCGAATGAAATATTGATAAACGCCATCAAAACATAGTGCTTCTATTTCAAAACAAAAGCTCTGACAGCCTAAAATAGCAGATTTACCTACGTCAATCATTCTCAAAGCCATTCCTTTGGCAGATTTATGGGTAGAATTTGTTTAGAAATTGGCACACTCAGGTAAATATTTAGAATAACGATTGAATACTTATGTGCTGAAAGGTTATTGATTGGTGCAGACTGAAGGAAATAATTCGTAAAGATTTTCATGACAAAATGGGAAACGTCTTCCCTTGAATATAATTATTCTGAACTAACCTATAACCACGGCTTCGCTCACACTGTGTCAACCTGGAAAAAAACTTAGCCAACTAGCACGCAGGATTAGTGATACTATTCAAATCAAAACTATTGATCTGCTTTTGAATCAAAAGCAGATCAATAGTTTCGAACGTAGAACTTATGTCTACACACCAAAGTCGGCGAAAAAACCCGGTGGATTGGTGACATTTCAGCACAGAAATATATGTAGATCTACGAATAAAATAATAAGTAGATATATTTCTGCCTATGAATGTTGTGGACCTACGCAGCCGATAGTGTTTTGTCAATTTGCCGGTGACCCGCC
The DNA here is from genome assembly GCA_963564075.1 of Eupithecia subfuscata. Lineage (NCBI taxonomy): Eukaryota > Metazoa > Arthropoda > Insecta > Lepidoptera > Geometridae > Eupithecia > Eupithecia subfuscata. The sequence continues at coordinate 8,145,971 of OY751098.1, forward strand.
GACTTTCGTGTGTAGAATTTTAAAACTTAGGTACAACAAGCTTCAGATCTACCTTCGTACAATATTGGTATAGTACGTACCTAATGGTAATTAATACGTGTATCTGACTACCTCTCGATTGGTCTAGGCATAAAGTTAATTAATCAGACTAAGTTCTAAGCACATCCAGAAGGATCTATACGTAGATATATTTTTTCAGGGTAAGGCTTATAACAAACAAAGAACCGCATCAAAAGCACTCGCACAGAAATCCTCACAGTCGTCGCTCCATATTCCATAATAGGAATGATTATGACCATCGTAGCAGCAGGTTCAGCCAACTACGGTCATCGAAACCTGTACCAGATCCACAGTCTGCCAGTCAGGCGACGAAGATCCAGCCTAGACAAGACCCTCGATACTTCTACCTGTCTGATACGTATGCTAAAGAAGTTCTTGAGAATAGATTGAGCAATGAAGTAACCGCTATCTATCCTGGGAGGGATGTTGTCAGAGCTACAGATTTTAACTATCGGAGGCCGTTTGCAAGGTTGATGGAACGGGAAACCAATGATGTTTTTTACGGTAAGTTAGTAAACACACTTCAGGAACTTTTGCGAAGAATTTATATTTATTACATTAATCTTTAAATAGTCGCCACAGCTTTAAATAGTCGCCACAGCTGAGAGTGACCCGATAGACCTGATTATGTTTTTGATTTAGATAGGTAGGTTGGTACTTACTTTGATTTTTTGAAATGGGCAGAATTATTGTAGCAACTTGATAGAGAATTCATAATTTTTCGAAATATTATTTCCTAAATAAACTAGTAATTCGTCTAGTTTATCGTAAATATTTAAGAAAATCAGTAAAAAGTTCAAGTTAAGATAAAATAAACGAAAATCTATTTGAAAAAAAAAGCGAAAATATATATTTTATAAGATCTTCCTCAAGGGTAGCTAGATAAAAACTTTTTTGGTACAAGGGGAACTTTTAGAATTTTATGGTGTGTAACGAAAAAAATCAAAGAATTATCTTCTTGATTTGAGAGGGTATTATTACTTTCTAGAGAAAGTAATACTACCCTCTCAAATCAAGAAGATTATTCTTAAATCAAGAAGACCCAGTGTATACCCTCTACTATACTATACCCTCTAGGGTATAGTTTTTTACAGAATATTTTATTATTTATAAGCCATCTTACAAAAACTTTTATTTGGCAGAGCTTTTATGACATCTTTGTTTATTTTCCAATGGCTCCTGTTTTTAGGGGTACGGAAGTACCTACCTCAAAAGGAAAAAGAGAACCCTTATAGGATCACTTTGTTTTGTCCGTCCGTCTGTCTGTCGGTTTGTCCTCTTTTCTCAAGAACGCGTGGACGTATCGAGTTGAAATTAACGTCAAATACTCAGTACTCCGTAACCTTTTGAAGCCGTGATATAAATAAAACTTCTAAGTCAACGCACTCAAAAGTTACAGCCGTTTATGTCCAAATATTTTGAAATTTCCAAGGGATACAGGCACACAAAACCTATAAGCAAGGTCTTATAGCACAAGTAAAGGGAAAAATCCGAAAACCATAAATTTTTAGGTTATTCACCAAAAACACACTATTTTGTATGATTATTTTATACTTACCTATTTCATGTTGACCTAGAATCATGATATTTGGCAATAAAAAAGGTCAAAAGGTCTTACAATTAAACGGAACCCTTAGTGCCCGAGTCCAACTCGCACTTGACGTTTTATTTTTTAAAGGGAAGGAAGTTAGAAAAATTTGAAATCTATTTTTCAGATGACATCTGCGTAACATGCCCTCGTGATAGAACCATCGTCGCAAAACCAGGATCCGATAGAGTATTGCTGCAGCATCCTCGAATCGCATCCTGCTACGGACGACTGGTGCCGAATGACGTCAAGTTTATCCCGAAATACGGACCGAAATTTGGGTCTTTACTCAAAAAAGGATCCTATAAAATTCTGGGCGAAATCAAGCAGAAAAATAAAGTGAGTTTCTTGTATATCACACGAACTTAAATCGAGAGATAACTTTGGTACGGTTATATTCGACTGTGTTAAATTAGAAATAGCGTAAGAGTATATATAATATCCTCGGGTTAAATCCGGCTAGATAATTTATATCCATATTTAACCTACGAATAAATAATATTTAACCCAAAGATCCTTCAATTGGTTCAAGACATTTGCGCTAGAGGGCATAGACTTCAAAACGGTGTTTTTAATTTATTTATACCTTTTAAAAAACAGTTTTTACTATTGAATTTTAAAATCACTTTTAAAATACCTTAAAAAACCGACAAAACCTTAAAATGGGTGGGACACTGATACTCTCCTACTCTACCATCATCTTTTCAGTGTTATTGTTGATCTGGTTCTGCACCCAAAAGGTACTTATAGGCACCTATACAGGTTGCCACGGAAATATCCGAAATTATAAAAATCCTCGAACAAACGTTGACCCCCTCGATGTCCAGAATCACCCCTTTTCGGCTTAAGCACACCCTTTTCATGGCACCCTGTATATGGAGCTGAGTAGGTGGTCATCTCATCCACGCAAACTCATCCACTTTGTTTAGAGGTCAACTCATCCAAAACTTTTTCATACCAGTTTTGTACCTAGAGTCCGTAGAAAGTCGCAAAGATTTTCGACTCATAACGTCACTTGACCTCGTTGTGTAGTTGGTTAGTTAGTGTCGCAACACTATTTGTTGGGGGTATCGTTTGATTTTAAAAGACCCACGATACCACCAGGGGTATCGCCAGGGGTATCGTGGTTCCGCAGTGAGCACATTCCCGTACTGAGGGAAGGATGCGGGTGCAAGTCCCGTCAAAGTCGAAATTTTTTGCAATAGTATTTGATTTCTTAGAAATTATCCAGAGTGTTAGAGGCTTACGCACTATAATGACAAAAACCCTGTATTTGTACAAGTACTAAATACCTATTTTAAAAGAGTCGTAAGGAAGTTGTAATTTTTCCAGATTCTGAGGCATTGCTACATGAACGTGGATGTGCTGATTCAGACGTGCGCAGTGCCAACATATTTGATTGCTGATTGTAGAGACGAAAATAAAACATGCAACTTTACATGTCGTGATCCAAAGGACGAATTGCATGGCGCGTCGACGCTTAGCTGTCGGGACGATTTGAAGTGGTCGGGGTACCTACCTGCGTGTTCAGGTGAGAAGAACATAGCCCTAAGATAAAGAAGTGAATACGTAAGGCTCACTTATCTATCCAAAAATGATGATGATAATGTCCTCCTAGCCGAATTCCGGCCACGGTGGCCAGTTTTAACGAGGACTAGCCATGTGGGGAAGGACAATTAAGTGCATAAGTGCACAAGTGTGTGCGCAAACACAGTGGCACTGTCTATTCCATCACTATCATAACCCAAAAATACCAATATAGAGTGTTAGTGTACATTGTTTGAAGCCGAACTGAAGATTATGACAATGCATTTGCAGCAACATTTGTTAAGTGTCGGCGGTGACAACTTCTGGTTTAAATGCAATAAATTAATATAAGCCCTTATTATTAATCGTGAAACTCGGCGATATGCCAAGAGATTATGCTATCATTATAAAATGTGAAACACTAACGCGATGTGCGTATTAGGTACCTACTGAAAAGAGTAAAATATTCATCCCATAGAACAGAATAGAAGATCTTTATTTGTAACATTATGAAATTACTTAGAACTAATAAAATTAAACTTATTTAAACACAAAAAGGTCACCAGCTCAGCTTAGTGCTGCTAAATTCGTGCTTCGGCCAATAAACGCCACTTTTCCTACTTACTAAGTTCTTGCGTATTTACCTATAATAGGTAAATACCAATACAATACAATATTTACCAGGTTACGCTACCTACCTACTCACTTAACAAACTTCCCCATACCTACAAATGATTGTGTTGTTAATACATAATTACCTAATCTGTGCCCATAGGTATCAAATAAAACTATACATTAAAAATTTATAAGATACTAGTTTATGTTATGCTCGCAGCTTTGCACACGTTGTTTCTATAAACGTTTAAAGGTGATTTCTATCCCATGGGAACTGATTTATCGGATAAAAAGTAGCCTATGTTTGATTCCAGGATTAGACTTACCAGGGGGCTTAATACAAACTTTTTATTAACCATCCAAATTCCAGGCAGTTCAGTTTACGGCCTAATACTGCCTTGTTCTTTTTCGTAATATAAGGTATGCATATATCGGGAAATTATGCTGTATGCATAATTTCCCGATCCGTTCAGTAGTTTTGGCATGACGAGGTAACAAACATCCATCCATCCAAACTTTCGTATTTATAATATTAGTGTGATTTCCAGGTAGAAATTGGTGTGAGCCACAGCCACCACCTCCTCACGGACGCGTCAGCTGCAAAGGAAACACAGTGAAAGGCTGGGGTCTGGCAGAGGGCAGCACATGTCGCATCAAGTGTGCTCGGGGTTGGAGATCGAACTCACGACCAGTGGCTATGTGCCGAAGGGGCGCTTGGACGAACGCGTTTTCTTGTGTGCGTTTTTAAAATGTGTATCAAAGCTAGGTCTCTGCAATAAAATGTTTAACAGTCCAGTACTTAAAGTACTTTTGATTAGGTACCTTTTTATGACTTCTTTAATTTTGGTATATATGTATTTTAGTTTTATTGTTATGAGAAATACACACTCAGGGAAAATTTCAACTGCCGAGTTCTGAGCTCGCTGATGATGAGAAGGTTAGACGGATGGACAAAGAGATAGCGGAGGCTTAGCAATGGGATACCCGTTGGCACCCTTTGGGTAGGTATGGAACCCAAAAAACGACAACGTTCTAGTGTTTTCAGAATTTAGTATGTCAGAATACACATGTCATCTTAGAGCAGCCAACAGAACTTTATAATAATATAATATATATTTACCAATATTATTTTATAATATTATGTACCTACCATGTATCCATAGGTACATGTCTCAATAAAATTTTTGTTGTAGAACCTATACATGGTCGAAGCCCTAGTAGCCAAATATACTTGGTGAAATTATTTTATAAATATGAAATTACATTTTTCTAATTATAAGCTTTTTATTTCAGACTCTTGTGTAGACAAAAACAATTATCATTGGAAAATTCAATAGTTTGGCCCCAACATTACAGTTGTAGATAAATGCTCACTTCGACGCCTTGGTTCACCAATTCTTCATAAATGTTTTCATCATTTGTAGATGAGAAAAGTCACTTTTGTCCCAACATCAATGGGACGGGCTTTGTGAGCTGTGAGTTGTCACGGAATTGTTTGTTACAAACGTGCTCCAGCTCTGCGGATCGCGCCCGCCTCCTGGCCGTTTCTAAATGGGAGTCAGGACATTGGCTGCAAGAATTTCCTTCATATAACACTGGCACTTTATTGGATCCCGTAACTTTCCGGATCGCAACATGTCTTCGGTTGGGTACGAGTTGTTGCGCGCCGCATTAATGCCAGTGCGGCACTGCTGTCGAACAGCTTGGTCATCACGGATTATCGTGTACTAGGGCCGCCGGTCGGATATCTTGCCATGCCAGCCTTAACGACATCATCCGACGGACCTTCGTCACCGCTAACATACCAACTATTCTCGAACCGAATGGTCTGTTGCATGACGATGGTAAGAGGCCTGACGGTATGACACTAGTCCCATGGAAGTTGGGGAGGCCCATTGTGTGGGACGCTACATGCAACTATTTATTTATTTGAACCACCTACAGTACACTACAATACACATAAAAGTAACATAAACACTTATTTAATGATTTACCTAAGTCAAGATCACTTTTTGGATATTGCGTTATAAATAGGATTTTACAGAGTCTTGCGTCTTCCTATCTTCCGAGGATATCCGTGAGGGCTGTGGCGGCGGCAGATTTGGCCGAGGATCTCAAGAGGCGCAAATATGCAGGTCTCGACAGAGCCTACACATTTGCTCCCCGTGGTGTCGAGACCTTAGGTCCGTGGGGTACCGAGGCTCTTCCGGTTTTACAAAAATTATCTGAGCGTCTGGTCGAAGCGACGCGTGCCCGAAAGCTGGTTAGCAGACATTGCCATAGGTAGGGGAGAAGGAGGCACCTTTGGACTTTTTTTACATTAGTAAAGAACATTTGTTTTGGACATTTTGTACATTAGTAGGTACTCTATAAAATCTAAAATAGTTTTTTTATTTTTCTTATTTAGCCTATTCCGTCCCACTGCTGGACAAAGGCCTCCCCCGCACCCTTCCAAACTTCTCGGTCTAAAATAGTTATTGTTATTTAATTATTTTTGCTATTAAAGACATACATATGCTCTAACTACATAAATACATTAAAACTATAATATTTTTTGTATGATTTAGTGAGAATTGACCTTTAAGTCAAGTAACTCAAATGCTTAAAGCTGCCCCGGGTCCATTTTAATAACTAGTTATGAAACAGTGAAGGAAATTGCCTTCTTCGTAGCTAGTTATGAAAAACAGGTACGTAAATGGACCAAAGGGTCGTACCACTGAGCCACAGGAGGATATCTGCGTCTTGGGCCATGAAAGTGTTGGTAGGTATATCGCATTCACTGCCCAGCCCCGGCGGTGCTTCAGCAGAAGGCACAGTTTGCTGAAATCACACCGTATGTGTTTTTTTCGGAACACCCGATCTGAAACGCAACAGATGTAAATCCGCACTTGCGCAGCGGCTAAGAAAACACACATCTGTGTGAATCAGCGCATCCGTAACATGTTTTTTCGAATTAAACTGTGTGGAGCAGTTGTAGTTGTCGCAGTGTAGTATGAATGGCTTTTTTTTTCAGAAAAACGTTCGCAGGCGACGTCTTAAGATCTTACCCAGATACGTGCTCGTACTGCTCATATCATTATGAGCTGACCTCCCCAAACTTCGGTTTCGCTACGACCATACCACGACCTTGCTCTTGTTCAAAAAGAGCAAATTAAACTTTTTGAAACAAGTATAACCTTTAAGAAACCGAAAAAAGAATAATCTTGCACAACATGCACGTCAAAAACTAAATGTCATTTTACAGAAAAATCTTAAATTACTAAAAAGCAAAAAAAATAATAAATTTCCAAAAAATCTGCTGTAAATCATAAAAATCCCCAAAAAGGTAAGTGAGTAACATGTACAATAAGAATTGAACGAAATAGGATGGAGGCAAGATAATAGGACATGTGAGACATCATCTTCATCACCCACTCGAAGTGTGTTTTCACTGTGTCCAATTCGTATCGGTCAAACTCGTCAATTCTCATTTCAGCATGTGACCGAACCTCAAACTAATAATTTCCATGTTTATTTTAGCTCAGATAACATAGCATGTCAGTTATTCCACGAGGGTATGAGTGCTGCCGAGCTCCGCCTAGATATGGCTGTGTGAAGGGAGAATACAGCGTCTTCTACAAGCGACCTAGGTGCGGCCAGCCTAGGCCACAGCCCTTCCAGAGAGAATGCGCCTGCTATTGTTCAGATCCTTCTAACGTGCCTGTTCCCAGGTATTAACTCAAACTTAACCATTTGTATGTACGTACCTAGGTACTACCGGCTCACATAAAATGAGACGTATGTATATAAGCGCCAGCCAGATCAGCAGCCTTATTGTCTAACTTGAAACCGATTACCGTGAACTTCAAGTCGATTACCAGGGCTCAATACAATACGAAAGTGACAATGGCTAGGTTTCAATGTCAAAAATAGGCTGCATGCAGGGATCCTGTACCTAGTACCTAAATTAGATCCACCTTACTTAAATAAAGCTCAATAGGTTTTGGCCTTTTTCTAGCCATTATTACTGTCCCAAATTGTGATGACACATTACTCTAAATGGACTTAAAAGCGTGCGAGATATTTACGAAAGTTTCCATGTTAGATGTTTATGAAATAACCAACTGAAGTTATTATTAAAATGAACTTTATTTACAGGCCTTGTTGCTACGACTTTCCTTGCAAAGCTCATTGCTTCAACCACGGCGCGTGCACTCGCCCCTCGGGCCGCTATGCGCGCACAGTTTGGTACCCTGGCGAGTGCTGCCCAAGTGTACCTGGCTGCGCTAGCACCATCTGCCCCAATCCACCTTTCCATCCATGCTGTTACCACACGTGCAACAAAATCGTATAGAGCACTTGTTAAATTTCTTGAAACACCACTGTAGTTTAGATGTCCCAATGTTCGGTTATCTGTTGTCCAATAAAAATAAAGAAAATAGTAAAAATATTTATTATTTCTTTCGGGAAGGGTAATTTATCTGGATTAGTTGGGATCAAGCTAGTTTTGTTAACTGTTGTTGATTCCGTACAGCTACATGAAGGTTTACCCCGCCGAGCGGAATCTCGCCGCGTGATTTTTTTGTTGCAGATTATAATGTCCGTGCTGGTAATCTTAATTTACACCACGGGGAATAAAATTCCTTGCGATTTTTGTCAGTTTCGAACAAATTCTTAGCTCAGGCGTAGGTACGTCAAATCAATCGGCAACAGAACAAAACCACGGAAATATTATCCTATAGGATAATATTACCGTGACAAAACTGTTGCATCCTAATAATATTATAAAGCCGAAAGTTTGTGAAATCTGAATTTTTGTTACCTAGCATCTCCAAAACTACTGAACAGATCAAGATGAAATATGGCGTACGTTTAGAGCAAAGCCTAGCTTAGATAATAGGCTACTTATTATATCGAAAATACGCGAGCGAAGCCGGGGGCCGAAGCTAGTATTAAAATAAATAAAAGACGAGATTTATTATTTCTAATTCGGGGAGAATGATATGCTAGACAATTAACATCGATATGCACTAGTTGTACAAATAATACACCACTGTATCATTAGTTGGACTAATGATACAGTGGTGTATTATTTGTACAGTCAGGCAAAATGTGGCTGTGGTAAGTCCGTTGAAATTTTCGGTTGGTTCGTAAAAGAAAAATTTAATTAAAAATAACTGGGAATAGACGGGAGGCTATTCCCATTGGCCACCACCATCTCGCCATTACTGTTGGCCAATGGGAAAAAATTCCAATGACCATTGGTGCCATTGGGATTTTTTCCCATTTCCCATGGTGAGATTCCACAGTGCGGAGAAAGCCGAGTTGAAAGTATGTGTCGTTCAATGATGAATTGGAATTAAGATAACCTATGGCCAGGCCTAAACAAAACTTTATAGCGTAAACAAAAAAAAATTACAGAAATCTTAATTTAACTTGTATAATTTGCTCCACATCACGTTTCAATGCACATAACTAACACAATCGAAAACAATTTTTTCATTATATCTTATAATTTCCGTTCAAAAATTGACAGTGGTACATCAGTGGTTTGATTTTTTTTTCCATGAATTCTGCTCTACAACCCGCATTACCACACAGGCATGCAGGGCCCACAGCGGCTACACACGGGCACTCCAGGGAAGCTGCAGCGTTTCGGAGAGCACACTGCGGGTTCTGTGCAGCAGTAGCATGGGCACGGCTTGCATCTATTCGGCCTGCAGACTGGAATGGCCACCGTATCGCAGATGCAGCGTGGTGGCGGGATGGGGGGCGGGCACTGGAACGAAGATATTTCCAATAAATAAGTAAATAATGCTGGACAAATTCACACAGCGTCTAGCCCCAAGCTAAGCAGAGCTTGTGTTACGGGTACTAGATAACTGATATACTTAATAACATATTAACTACGTGGATAAATATTTTTAATTATAAATAGAAAACATCCAGAACGCCCTGGACAAATGTCTGCAGATCGTACAAACACTTGTCCCGAGGCGGGAATCGAACCCGCAACCTCCTGTGTCGCAGGCAGACCTTCGCCCGCTGCGCCACAGAGGTCGTCAATAGTTACTAGGCTTTTGCTTGTGGTTTCGCACACGTAATTCCGGGATAAAAAGTAGCCTTTATGTTATTGATTGGAGTGATCGAAGCAAGCAAAGATCTCAGTGGCAGCTTAGATGATTTGGCTGTGTGGTCTAAAAGTGACTTCCACACTTCAGTCTACTTTCGAGCATAGTTGTCCAACTGTGGAATGAATTGTGGAATGTGCTGGTAACTTAGAGGTTAAATCCATCGAGGGGTTTTTGAGATAAGGGGGTCCAAAGGAGGTTAAAATCAATTAATTAAATCAAGCGGAGTCTCCTATGAAAGGTACTTGAGTAGTACATTTAAAAATGGTTTATTTTCTATCATGTATAGTTTTTTAAATAATTACGATCCATCTCACAAGAGCTCTCATTTGGCAGAGGGTCTATGATTTCGTGTATTTTTCATTGGCTGTTGTTTTCAGGGTTCCGTACCTCAAAAGGAAAAAAGGAATCCTTATAGGATCACTTTGTAGTCCGTCTGTCTGTCCGTCCGTCGGTCAATCCTTCTCTCAGAAACGCGTGGACGTATCGAGTTGAAATTACCGTCACATACTCAAGTCCCTAACCCTTTTGAAGCCGCGATATAAATAAAACTTCTAAGTCAATGCACTCAAAAGTTACAGCCGTTTATGTCCGAATATTTTGAAATTTCCAAAGGAATCACATGCACACAAAACCTATAGGGTACTTCCCGTAGACCTAGAATCATGAAATTTGGTAAGTAGGTAGCAAGGTCTTATATCACAAGTAAAGGGAAAAATCCGAAAAACATAAATTTGTAATTTATTCACAAAAAAAGCTTTTGATTGTCGCCATGGACCAAAACCTATAGGGTACTTCCCGTCTTATAGCATAAGTAAAGGAAAAAATCCTAAAACCGTAAATTTGTAGTATATTCACCAAAAAAAATATTTTTAATTCTTGCTATAGACTTCCCGTTTACCTAGAATCATAAAATTTGGTAAGAAGCAAGGCCATATAGCACAAATAACGATAAAAATCTGAAAACCGTAATTTGTAAAAAATAATAAGTTTTGATTCTCTCCCTTGACCAAAATATACAGGGTAGCTTGCATTTGACGTTTTTTTTTCATATTTGCAATATCTCAGAAACTTGACGCTTTAGGACACTATGCTAAGGGACATTTTTGATTTGTATAAGTGTCCTCTATCTAAATCTCTATCATCACATATCGGACACAAACGAACAAAAAATAAATAAACAGTTTAATCCAATTCATTACAAATCGAAAAATATATAAGCGGGAGCCGACGTTACGGGCACTCTCCATACTAAAATCTTCAAAACCAAAATGCAAAAGTTTCAGTCAGTTATTCAGCTCTTTTGGCTTGAAGAAATAGGTAACAAGCATCTATCCAAACTTTCCCATTCGTAATATTAGTAGAAATGATTAGTGTGATGTTGGGTCAGTGCCAACATCAACAATGTCTTTGTACACACAACCATTAGTAAACCATGACCATGACAAACATTGTTCTTGACCAATCATGAGTACACGCTGAATTTATTCTTAAGAGGGCATTGCGTGCCCTTTTGTGAAAAGGATAAGCGTAGTATTTTGCTTTCATAGGAGCGGGACAGAACATACGTTTTCGGAACAACGGCGTAAGCGCAAAAATGATGTTGGTTTATGATTGCATAGTTACAAGAAAACTACACAACTATGAAGAAACTGTATTAAGGCACCAAAGAATTAGTATAATAACCATCGAATCAAAACAAAAATCTTTTCTATAGACCGCAGGGTTCTTGAGATCTCGACCAAATTCAGCAAAACAGTGCTCTTTCATGATTTTTTTTATCGTAATTTTTTTGGCAATCGTTTTTTCATAACGATTAAGAACGAACGGTAAGGAACTGAAGTAAAAATGTTGAATTTTGTATAATTCTAGTTTTTTACCACGGGGATCCTGTGAGTACTGAGATCTAGGCTCAGTTTGACAAGCAAACCCGCTAGGTTCACCCCTTAAGTTTTAATTCAAAAATTAAGGGGCGAACCGAACCTAGCTTGTAGGGTTTGCTCCTACTCAGGTAGGGAACTCCAATCTGTACTAATAATAGTCGTTGGGACTTGGCACTTATCGCATACTACTGCACATTTTTTTTGCTAGAAAATAATAATGTCCTGCGCACACAGCTAGTCTCCCTTGAAAGCGGCCACTTTAGCTGAAATTCGACCAGCTAGATGGTCATTGTGCATTATGCCCCAGCCAAATCAAGTGATAATTTGGACTGTGCGACTACGCGTTGTTGCTAGCGCACTTTGGGATGTGAAATGCCACTTTATGGTCGCTATTCTAAGCAGCTAATCTCACCTTGTCACAAGGAGGGCATGGAGGCAGACAGGGCAGAATTGGCGGTAAAGGGCATGGACACGGGCAGGGTCTGACAGGTGCCGGGCAAGCGGAGCATCCACCTCCGGGACACACGGAGCAGATGCCAAGATTATTGGTGGACCCAACGCAGGGCTTCGTGGTATAAGGGTAGCAAGCACCACAGGGAGCCCCTGAACAAACGCACGGGTCGAAACTGTAGAACGGAGCACTCATTTTTCGGTTTTTAGTTTTATTTTTAGTAGAAAAATAAAATAGATACGTGCTATTACATTGAATTTTGACAATTGGCAAGAAAATTAAGCAAACCGGATGCAGAAAGGAAATTAAATTTTTCTTTATGTCTCTCTTTAAAAAGTTTAAAATTAATTCAAAGAAGATTAAATATATTTATCGATTTATCAATCTTTGATGCCGGCAGTACGTAAAGGCCCCAGTACACAATGGCCTATGATGGGCCATGCTTTGCAATACATAACTGTAGGCCACGATCACTTGGTGTTCACTCAATGGCGCATGGCTCAGTGCTGCCCAGCGAAACACATCATCACACATCGCAAGATGGACGTGGAATTAAATACGGCCGTGGCTATTTATTTATATACTGCTTACCAGTATTACAGAAGTGTGTACCACCACAAAGATATCAAAAAGAAGTGCACTATCCCGGTCAGCGATCGGTGACGAACAAAACAATGGGCGATTGTGTGGCTTTTAAAGATTGTTGTGTTTGGCTCATATCTATGGTTTTGCTACTGGACACAAATAAAAATCTTCTGCATCAAGAAGTTAATCGGCAAGAACGTGTTGACCACGCATAGTAAAGGGTTCCGTAGCAATTGATTTATACCGATTTAAAATATCATCTGCCCCTTATCTTCTTCCAGTATTTATTAAATTTTATCTATAATAATTTTCTGTTTGTTCTTAAACGTTTGGTCTGCTTATGCATATTCGAGCGCAAAAGATGGTTGTGATAGATGAACAAAGAGAACGAAACCAGGTACGGTATGAGGGTTCCATTTTTCCGGTGCCTCTAATGTCTGACATAAAACTCCAAAATAATCTCTGTCATATTTGTCAAAAATCCTAAAAACCATGAAAATTATAAAATTATTACCAAGATAAAATCCAAATAAACAAAAATCTAAAAAAATCTAGTAGTGAAAATGTCGTGTAATTGCTGTTGTCCTTTTGCGCCAACATGCCCTGCAACAGTGCCTTGTGGCAATCGCGCGTGCCAGTTCTCGTGCCCGCCACCGCCACCTTGCTGCACGCCGTGCTGCCCTCCGTGCCCGTGCACGCCATGTCCGCCTTGCAGATGCTGCGCTATGTACAGACAATGCCCAGCACCGAACATACCAGACCTTGTGCCTCCGATCGTGCCGATGCTGCCGGCTTGCAGACCGCGTCGTTGTCCAACCAATGAGCCACCGCCGCCACCGCCACCTTGCCCCGTCTGCTGCCCTCCTGTGCTGCCTTGCTGCCCACCACCAGAGCCTTGTGATCCTCCACCTGTAAGAGACTTGTACTGCTATTGCTGGTTACAGTTACTTCAAAACTTACTCCTGATCTAAAATATCTCTTGCCAGCTAGCCCAGTAGCGTCGAGGTCGTGGAGAAAGGCTTCCACTTCGTCAAACCAGTGATACCTGGAATGGCCGATTGATCTACCCTCCTCCGGGTGGTTTATCCATAAACGATCAATTTTTCTTTCTTCAGTGCCGAAGATGCCCGGAACCGACGCCGTGCTACCAACCTGTGCTTCCATGCTACAACCCCCAGTGTCCACCTCCGATAATTCCAAAACAACGCCCTATCTGCCCACGAGCGCCGCCCTGTCCTTACCCTTGTTTGCCGCTCCGTAGAAGCTGCTGTTGTGATTGCGTAGGACAACCGTTGTGCTGTGGAATGGACCCTGTTACAAGAAGAAGACCGTTGATCGTTCATGATAGTATCCACCATAATAGGCCACGAGGTCTTCCTGGTGAAACTTTCAATTTGACTAATCCTGGTGTTCGGTACCCTGTGAATGACTACGTGAGACCGGTAATCATCGATTTTCCTTACGTTATTTTGTTGCGTTATTCGATTTGGCTTTGTAAGCTCTTGTGAGCACCCATTGCTGGTAAAAGACCTCATTGTGTTCTGTATATGCTTTAAGTGCTCATAGGCACCCAGTAGGTAATAAATAAATAAATAATAATAATAAATAATGCTGGACAATCCACACAGCATCATCTAGCCCCAAGTTAAGCAGAGCTTGTGTTATGGGTACTAGATGACTGATATACATAATATAATACATTACATAGATAGATATTTTTTATTATACATAGAAACGACCAGAACACCCGGAAAAAATATTTGTAGGTCATAATAAACATTTGTCCCAAGGCGGGAATCGAACCCGCGACCCGCGCCGCAGTTGTTGTCAACATCAACAGGGCTACAAGATTATTGCTATGCTAAGCATTGTGTTTGGATAGAGACAGAGAGTCCCAAAAACTCTATTTGCATAGATAACTAAACAAAGAAAAAACAATCGGTAAATTATAATATTCTGTTTCAGGGTCCTAACTACGTCTGTGCAGTGAACGTCCCGTTGATATAACGAACTTCGAAATATGATCATTGTGGTGTTGGTGGCGTACTATTAATTTGGTGACGAGTTGAAATGTTTTGTCTATCTTTGATTTTGTTGGAATAAACACAACCTTTTAAATTACCTTATGTTACAGTTAATTGAATTTAAATTTTATCTCTTCTCTCGTTGTAGGGCTGACTCTATACTACCTAGTGTTGTTTAAACAGACCCATGGCCAATTGGTCATCTAAACTATGCTACCCACTCAGTTACGAAAAAGTCAATTATACATACACTTTAGAATTACGTTTATTGGGCAACAGTTAATTCAGGACAATTCTTCACTTTTTCAGTATTGTTACGTTTATTATACTACTTCACATTATCTGCGTGTTGCAACTGTAGATATTGATGCAGGGGTTCACTGGGTAGCACCTCATTTGTGGGGGTTGGCTGTTGTTGCACTCCAAAGGCTTCGAAGGTCCACAGCACATAGGACTAGGCGGGTAGCATGGCGGTGGGCAGGGGTAACATTGAGGCATGCACGGCGGAGGCGCGCAAGGATTAGGTGGACAAGGCATCGGGCAGCAAGTCATCTTGAAAAATCACTTGAAAATTTTAAAGGTCTTATAGACATCGAGACAGTTTGTGCTTGGTGAAATGAGCGTAGAACAAAACGGCTGGTCTATATATAACAGCGACAAAACCAACACGATTTAGCTCAGAAATCGAGTTGGTATCTAAAGTTTAAATTGGGGTCATTGCCAATTATCCAAAAAGGGGTTTATGGTGTATTTGAGTACAAAATGACGTCATGACCAGCTGTTTATCTGTTCCGAGTTTTATCAGTAATCAAAGGCTCCATGGTCGCGAGAGGTCGTTAGAGGAGCTAAACCATGGCTAAACCAGACGCTGGACAGCCTCAGCCTCGCGTTGCATCGATCGTGGCATGAATTTGGATAAAACCAAAGTCATGATCAATGACCACATTAATCCAAGACCGGTCGTCGTACATGGCCACCTTCTAGAAATCGTTTTGAATCGTTTTCGCGAATACTTGGGCAGATTCTGCACTTAGTAAAAACGATTTTGAAGGCCAAGAGGAAGATCCAGCGAGGCTGGGCAGCGTTTGGGAAACTGCGAACTCTTCTCGTCATCCATACCGCAATACTTGAAAACAAAAGTTTTCAATCAGTGCATCCTAACCGTCATGACCTACGGAGCTGAGACATGGACACTCACGGTGGGGCTGGTCCACCAGTTTAATGTCGCTCAGCGAGCTATGGAAAGAGTTTAAAAGATTGTTGTGTGATGCTTGGATTTTCTCTAACTAAAGGAATCTCTACCGGATGTAATTCGTTATGAATCATGATTCTTGACGACCTCGGTGGCGCGGCGGGCGAAGGTCCGCCTGCGGCGCAGCAGGTTGCGGGTTCGATTCCCGCCTTGGGACAAATATTTGTACGATCTACAAATATTTGTTCCGGGTGTTCTGGTCGTTTCTATATAATAATAAAAAAATATCTATTTGTGTGATGTATTATAATGTATATCAGTCATCTAGTACCCATAACACAAGCTCTGCTTAGCTTGGGGCTAGATGATGCTGTGTGGATTGTCCAGCATTATTTATTTATTTATAATCCTATCATAACGAATTATATCCGACAGAGAACCAAAGTTATCGACATAGCTCAAAAATTAGTAAGCTGAAGATTTATTTTCTTTGGTTATATCTTAGTTCACTACGAGAGTGAACTAAGAGTTACCCCAGCTGTATAGCTGGGGTGTTTCGTGGAAGATCCTGGTGTTCGTGTTGTGTGAAGGCCCGATCATGAAAATCTCAAAATATACTAAACAGTTAGGCCGTTTGTCCACCGCCGCCGTCACCGGACCGTCAACGAGAACAAAATTATTTCCTTTATTCCATCCAGTCCTACCAGTAGTTCGATAGTCGAACTGTTTGGATGTTTTTTTTCCAAATTGTTATACTGACGGATCGAACTATTTGGAAACATTCTACATTGCTGGCTTATTGTAATTAGCTAAATATTTGCTTCTGATCAAGTGACGGCAGATGCTTATCTATCTCGGACTAAGGGAGACACCAGGACTGAAAATTCCTGATGTCTCCCCGAGGGGGACAATCACCCCGGAGACACGAGTCTGTCACAGTTAGGCCGTTTGTCCACCGCCGCCGTTACCGGACCGTCAACGAGAACGAGATTATTTCGGGCCGAGTTTAAGATGACGTGACGGACTTGCGGTGGACGCGGCTATAGTAGTCTATGTATCAGTACTTCGGCGCCGTCATCTCGTTCTCGTTGACGTCCCGGTGACGGCTGCGGTGGACAAACGGCCTTAGTTGGCGGTCTCACACTTTCTGAGAAGATTTATTTTCTATTTTTAACTCGTAAGTTCCTCGTTCATCACCAGAATCCCTCGTGTGTTTCGGGAACCTGGTGCTCTCTCTTTCTGTCAAAATCAGCGATGTGTATGTGCATGTTCTCTTTTTCTTTCTACTGCAACACGCCTATTAATTTTCTTTTTGTTATAACGGACAGCGGACAAAGTCGACTCATTATCCTCACTGTGGACCCATCATACCCCTGGCCATACCCTTGGGGGTATGGTGGGACGAAGGCATACCACTATAGTAGAGTTGGGAATTGAAAATTTTTAAATTTATATGTTCCTGACGGCAACCACCATTAGCTCCAAGCTAAGCAGAGCTTGGGACTAGATGACAAGTTTCCGAATCTAACGTAGTAGCTACTTTATGGTTATTCTGTGACCTAATTACCATATAATGTACATATAATATTTTATTCTCTTGTATGTAAATAATAACACCGCATCCAATTAAGCTTATCTTTATTACAATTTTACATTACAGTACAAGTCGATCACTAAACGTCACCAATTTAAACAAAAGTACATATGTGTAGCATCCTTTAACAACAGCCGCGGTTGGAAATAGCTATAGTAGCTTTGTCGAATGCACATACGGGCCGTGGAGGCTGTCCTATTGCAAGGATCGCATCTGTTGGAAAAGGGTTTACAATTAGTATCACCATTATTTGTTGTTACCAAGTGAATCCAACAACAGTCACGTATTACATACAAATATATTTATTGTAAGCTGTTGTACAAGAGATCTTCGAAGTCTAGGTACACCACCACCTCGGTTCTATACAGGAATGCCGAATCTAACTCTAAATTTAAAAACAGATCCCTACAGAGGTTCATTGTTGCTCAAGCTGTGGCTACGAAAATGATTGCAAAATCGCCTACGCCGTAGCAGTCGTAGCAGAAAGTGTAGCACTTGTAGCAGGCGTAGCACTTGTAGCAAGCGTAGCACCTATAGCAGGTGTTGTACTTGTAGGCCATTGTTTCGACTGCTGCAGGTACTCGACTGGCGTAGCAGTTAAGTTATCCACGATGCATTATATGAATCTCGTTAGGAATGCTAACGCTACATCTCTACATCATCTACAGCTTATACTGGACGCAGGCCTCCCCTGATAAGCGCGTTATTGGCCTTTATCTTAGGTGGGGTAATGCCTATAATCCCTATGCTGGGCATGCGGGTTGGGGATCCTTTCAGCGGTAAAATTTGTTCTGCAGGTGCGCTGCTGCCCAACCTCTGGTGGATATTCCTTAGTTGTCTCTAACGACACCCGCGGGAAGAGTTGGGGTGGTGCAAATTCTAAGCCAGCACTACATGGCTTAGGCACCCTAAACTGTAGGTTATCAAATCGTTCATCTGTAATGGCTTGCGCACAGGCCTATTGTCACTGGATATTTGCTACTTGACTGTAAACTGTGACGACTGAGCCACCGCCACCACAGCACGGCGAGCAACCATGAGGTTTGTGGCCGCAGCAACTAGGTTGGGGGCCAGGGCAGCCACCGCAGCCGCCGCCTCTGAAAAAAAAACACTGGTATATACTCAAGATCTCCAAATTAACACTAAAAACCTCTTTTTTCAAAGGTCATAAGAATATACAATTAGTAACGACGTTGTAGTGGTGGCATGAAGTCGATGCTGAGTCCCGCTATTTGTGGCGTCGCATGGGGGAGGCCTATGTCCAGCAGAATACGTTTGAGGACTGATAAGACGATGATTAATGTGATAATAAATAGATAATGCTGGACCATTCAAACAACTTTATCTAGCCACGTTATAAAGTTAGCTCTCCAGCCAGGTTAGATGAAGATCTACGAAAAACTGCCAGTAGGTGTTGGATGCGGTAAGCAGAAGTCGCGTTACGGTGTCTATGTCCAGCAGTGGACTGGCCAATCAAACAATGATACAGTGGGTAAGAATGTTGTACTCGTAAAGTTGGAATACAGAGTATCTACGGCCGAACCCCGAACGAGTGTGAAACCTCATATCACACTAATATTATAAATGCGAAAGTTTGGATGGATGGATGGATAGATGTTTGTTATATACCTCTTCACGCCAAAACTACTGAACGGATCGGGCTGAAATTTCGCACACAGGTTATTCTAATCCTAGAATCAAACATAGGCGCTTTTTATCCCATAAATCAGTTCCCGTGGGATAGAAATCACCTTTATACGTTTAATATAGAAAGAACGCGTGCGAAGCCGCGGGCATAAACTAGTTCCTAATAAAAAAAAAACCTGACTTCAGTTTCCTGGATAAATATTATGGAAGTAGTACCGTAAAGCACACATGACGCCTTGTAGTTGGCTCATTACACCCATTTTGTCGCACATTTTTGATGAATTCGTTTAGATAGTTCGGAAGGTAAATATTCCGACTACCGTTACTTGATATTTATTATTTTCGTAAATTTAGTTTTGTTTCAAAAGAAAAATAATTTTGCAAAAAAATTCTGAGGTAAAATTTTGAAGCCAACTTATCGACTGAATGAATTTTGTGAAAGATGTCATTATGACACTATCAGTTTGGAAATTAAAAATGAATTTTTGAAATTTTTGGAACGTGTAGTAATTGTAACAAAGAGATTTTAATAGCTTCGCTTTTGGTTCAGGTATAGACAAAACAAAACAAAATTAAAAGTTTTAAAAACCCACTGAAGTTTATTGGCTGAACAGATTTTCATGAAACATGGCTAGGAACACTCGGGATAAAATTATTTATGACACAAACAAAGCCAAACGAAAATCAGTTCATCCGTTTGGGACCTACGATACCTCAGACAGACACGTTAAACTTATAACACCCCTTTCTTTTTGCGCCGGGGGTTAAAAAAAGATTTCGTTTTGACCTTCGTGGCGCATATTATTCTTTGGCTCAGTTGTGGGTTTGTTTGACGGTGCGAGATTTTTTACACCCCAACTCCAGCCGTTGTCGAGGCGACTAAAGCTATGTGTTCACCTGAATCGAATTGTCCGCAGCGTAACTACGCGGCAGCGTCAGTATTTCCAACATGCTGCGATAGGGCGCGTCCACTGCTTTTGGATTTTGCATCGGCAATATTGGTTTTTTTCAAAGCGCGCGAGTTTGCCGATGACGTCATCTGCAACAATATCCTCGTCACTACGAGAGGATATTGTTGCCATCGCGCATCGGCGCCATCGGCATAAATACAGGTGTCTGGCACCGGTATCGGCAGATATGTCCAGTGGACGCACAACTTGAACGGTTAAGCATCGGTGGGCGCGCAGACATACCACCGAAATGCGACCCCCGCAGACCTACCACAGAAATACGATCCCCGCAAACCTAACACCGAAATGCGGTCCCCACAGACCTATCACCAAAATGCGATTCCCGCAGACCTACCACCGAAATGCGGTCCCCGCATGCACAGCAGCGTCGGGAATATGGCATTACTACCTAATGATAAGAGCTAATAGGGTATGGGACCTATGTATAGTAGATGCAGTGGACCTATGTATAGTAGATGCAGTGGACCTACATATGTATAGTAGATGCAGTGGACCTATGTATAGTATATGCAGTGGACCTAGGGAATGCAATCTCGTCTCGCCGAGATCCCGATCTCGCGAGATACCGGCCATATTTTACGAGATTGTATCTCGTCAAATTTCGTACGAGATCTCGCGAGATAACGAGACGTGTATTTCATAGCGCGAAACATTATTGAACATTGTCAGACAAACTAACTTGCCTTTCCGTACCTTGATAACTTCATCTGACTTCTACTTTAAACTTCTTTTATTTGATTAATACGATCTCACAACATTTATTTAAGAACTTGTGAAGTTAAGTTTTTGTTTTGTTGTTTTTATTTACCATAAGTAATGTTCCTAATTACTCTTAATTATTGAAACAAAAGTAATAATTTACAAAAGACTATATATAGATAATTATTGTTTTGTTACCAATATTGTAAGAATTTGAACTGATTAGCTACAGTAGGTATAATAATTATAGATATAAACAAATGTTATTAGAGTTAGAGACAAAATAATAAGTACTCTGGTGATTTTTAAAATAAAACTTACATTATTTTTATAACTATACAACGCAATTTCTATTTAATTACATATCATGTCAATTACTAGTTCTTAAAACAAGCATTTGCATATGTTTTAAATGCGATTCTCCCAATCTCGCGAGATCCCGTAATTTGCGAGATCTCGCGAGACTGGGTTTTGAGTCTCGCGAGATCTCGCTAGCCGGAAATCTCGTACGAGATTGCATTCCCTAAGTGGACCTATGTATAGTAGTTGCAATGGACCTATGTATAGTAGATGCAGTGGACCTATGTATAGTAGATGCAGTGGGTATATGTATAGTGGATGCAGTGGACCGATGTATAGGCGGTTGATGTGATGCTGTGTGACAAATGCCAACATTATAATCCTTAATCCATTATAATTCTCGAGCCCTAATTACTTGTTGTTTATGCAATTCAGTATTTACCAAACTAATTAATGTCAGAACAACCGAAATTTAGTAGAGTATCTAGAAAGGGTGTTGCCGTTTGGTTTGGCTGTAAAAACACGTCGTTTACATAGAATAATCACATTTACATACCTTGTCAGTAATTATATGAATGGGCACAGGTTGGATAGTGGGCCGCTGTCTGAAAAGAAAAACATTAATCCTTTAGTTTTATGCGTTTTTATAAGGCTTACCTCGCACGTCGACTTGGCACGCCACGGTGCTGTTTTAATAATAAGGAAAAGCATAATGCATGGAATTGTATGCAGATGCTTTGATATACCGTCAACGGTAATAATAAGCCGTGAACGTTTTCAAGTAATGTGAGTATTTGGAGGAATTTAGAAGTTTTTGTTCGGGATCTTTTGCCTGCAGCTGAGGCAGGCCGAAGAAAGGACTGTGTCGAAGCAATTCGTCAGCCTCCATGTCTTAAACTTTCCAGGACGGGCACGACCAGCAATGAAGAATACGACCAAGAAGACGAAACGTTTTTGTACTTGTTTGATACTTACAGGACGTTCGTAGTTGATCAGCATATATCTGACTTTTTTGTCCTGGCTGTTAAGAAGCATGCCTGGCCAGCTGGTGGGGCGGTAGTCGAAGGTGCTGTCGCCTACGATCAGGGGCCGGCGAAGAGTCACCGGGTCCATCCCGCATGGCAGACATCTTGGGCCCTGTCAATCACACTCTTTTTCAGGACAAACAGTAGCCTTTGTTCGTCCTTGGGATACCATTAACCTCTCTGCCAAAATTTCATGAAGATCCGTTTAGACGTTTAGGCACGAAAGGGTAACAGACAGACAGAATTACCTACGCTTTTATAAAATTAGTAGGATGCGAAAGTTTGGATGGATGTTCGGATGTTTGTTACCTCTTCACGCCAAAGCTAATGAACGGTTCGGGTAAACATTTGAAAACAGGTATACCTACTTACATCAGCGAAATAACAAGCCCATTACAAATCAATAAAATACTGTGTCGCAGATCGCAACGCCCACGCCACCTATATAGGTAGGTATTTATACTCTACCTAACAAGAAGCTATGAAGGTATCAACTTAAACTCAAGAGAAAAGCAAAGACGTAGGAAAGAAGTTCCATTGGCTCCATTGCTGAGTAGCAAAGCAACCAATCTAAAATAGCAACCACAATAACTAAACTTACTCTAACAGGGCAACATGGATAGCAGGTTCGTGGTTCCTTGTAATCAGGCAATCTTGTTAGAGGATAGCACATGGTTATGGTTTTGGTTTTATCAAATTACCTAGATCGGATAGGACAGATAGGATATAATAGGATTTTTTACTTAAAATTTTGTAATTTTTTAGTTTTTGGTAATTTTCACAGGAAATTATTTAAAAATGGTGATTTTGACACGTGACTTAATTTTGGGTTTTTGACTTTTTGGGGTTCCGCCCGATGCCAACGGGACCCTGTTACTCAAAATCAAAAAATCAAAATCAAAAACTCTTTATTTCCATAAATACAATAAATGTACTAGAAAAGGTCAAATTATAAAACTAAACACTGACACGGAAATAAAGTGATATTTTTTGATTTCTGTCGCTTCGGTATGTAGACTAAAGTAAAGAAGCGACGAAGAAACCTTTAGCCTGTTAGTTGTTATTTTTCGAGTTGGAGCAAAGCACTAAGCCTCAGCAGTCTGTCTGTCTGTCTTTCTCTCAACGGTCTGTATATTAAAAACCATACAGGAGTGTGTATTTTTGCCGCTATAACAGCAAATAATAAACATAAGGAGACCGACGTCCATACCCCGTTGAATACCGATCACCGAAGTTAAGCAACACTGGGCGCGGTCAGTAATTCAGTGGGTGACCACGTTATGTTGGCTTTTTGCTATTTTATTGATCAATCAAAAAAATCTGTTTCCTAGGGTATCTCGTTTCTTTTATTAAAAAAAAAAGATTGATATTATTATAACATTAAGTATTGATATTAAGTATTGAACGAGGTATGGAACCCTTCGTGTGCTAGTCGACCCGCACTTCGCCGGTTTTTTTTTCTAAACCAAAACCTGCTTGATGATTCAATGTCATCAGGGATTCCCAAACTTTAATTTAGGCTTTTTTTGATTTTAGAATCAGGCCTTTACGATTCTTCTAGAAAAGATTATACCTTATTAAAGAATAGAAATGTGTTTCCGAAAAAGTTTGTACTTGATCATTTTTTACGAATCTGTGTTATGCCGGTTACACACTGCCGGCAAACCTGGCTAATCTAATCAAAATCAGGCTAGGCGTACTCTCCGCTTGTGTCAAATTCGACAAGTACCTACCTACATGACCTGCCCGCCGTACGCTATTAAAATGATTTGTATTATCAAATTTACGATAATTGAAAAAAAAATTACATTGTTCAATACAAATTTAAACATCGGAAATAAATAAGAATGTTGTATGGAATGTATTTATCTGTCACAATGACAAACCCAGATTTTTTTATTTTAGCCCCAAGAATGAATAAAAGCTATGTGTTAGAGAGGGATACCAAATTTGTGGGTGGATTGACAGTGCAGTACGAGCTGAACTGCACTGCATTGTTAGGTGGCAGAGTAGGTTTTCCATTGAAGGAATTCGCGGAGTCGGCGTTCTGTACGTAGTACTAATTAATTATTCTGTGTCAAAGTACAATTTCTATAAAAATGTCTCCTCAATTCATCACAAAGACAGCGATCATTAAAATATTCATCTATAAAATAATAAAAACGGATTGAATCAGCTAAGTCTTTTACTGTTTTAGCTTTATTTGTTCTAGTTTTATGTATTGATATACAAGTAGTTTCTATAAGCTTTTTGTTTTCGAATAAATAAAATTATATAAGTCAGGTAGGTACCTAATTTGGTATCTACAGCACAGGTATCTCTCTGACTTATGTAGTCTAAATACTGCAGAATAGAATCTGAGCACCATGCTAGTTTCTCTTCAACGTATGAATATTCATTGTGATTATGCTTATTTCTGTGTAAATGAGCTTTGCTTGCGTTACGGAGTATAAGGAAAATAATGGCCTTGTACGATGACTACGTAACTGATTTGCATCCACCAAGCCCTAGTTTTCAGTATGAAACCGAAAGACGTCATGTTTACCGTCATAACGGTCTTTTAGGACATTTTCCTATTCTGTCCTTTATGGAGATGGAGAATGGGTAAAATTTCGACTTTTTTCAAAATATTTCGAAAAGTATGAAACCTACAGAAATTTCATAAATTATTTTGAAATGTAGAAACTGATACCTATCATTAAATTTCCCACGTGACCCTGCATCTTTTAAAATTTCAACATTTCAATTTGTATGGAAAATTTTCATGTCCATTTTTCTTTTTCTTTTTTCTTAAAATCTTTACAGGCGCACAAAATGTATTATTATATGTATTAAATTTAAAGTTGATAGCTGCTGTAGTTGCTGAGTTATTAAGGAGGGAAAAAAGGGTTTCGTAACCGATCTTCGATCTCGAAACCCTAAAAATAGAGGTAGACCTATACTTCGAATAACATAAAGGCTACTTTTTACTAAATTACTCGACTTCCTCTACTAAATACCAATCGCAGTGAGATTGAGGCTTTAGAATTTAAAATAACAAAATTTGTTTGGTGGTCGTTTGAGGTTTCCTGAAAAAATGTGTAATGGGTTTTATTTTTCTAACTGGCATGCAAAGAACTTTTAAAAAGTAAATTTAGTTGTCACTTAATTTTGAAATCGGGTTATTCCTCCTCCAAGAATCATATAAAAGGGCAATCACTTGCCCATACCGTCAGTGTTCAGTAATCTTTCGTCATATAAAATTTAAAAACTTATAAAAATTTAAAAATTTATAATTAAAAATTATTTAAAAAAATATTTTAACACTTCTATCTATAGTATATCATATCTATTTTAACCAACGTTTATTTATTAAGTTCAACTATTCACCGTATTTGGTGCAGTTTTCCTTTACCAGTCAAAATATAACACTGTAAAAATGTATGTGGAAATTTGCCTCATTTGCCTACAAAAGGCCTCTGCCACCCCCAACGATTATCATATTTCTGTTGTTTCAGGTGCTGTGGTGGATGCTGTGGCGGATGCTGCGGAGGATGCGGCTGCGGCGGCTGCTGCTGCCCGTGCATCACAATCCATACATGCTGTACAAAGATTTGCTGAATTCTGGAAACATCTGGGCCCACCACACAATGCGACGTCTTCAAGAGCTGTTCGCCGTTTTTGTTACAGTGTTGTCTTAGTCCTGTTAAAATCATGAAATTCTACTTTTTCTGTTTAATTTTGTCTGGGGAGTCAAGGTGATGCAGCAGGTAGGCATAGGCTCTAGGAGTTGGGGTGGTGCGCCAGCAGGCAGGCGTAGGCTCTGGGAGTTGGCGTGATGCCCCAGCAGGCAGGCGTAGGCTATGGGAGTTGGCGTGATGCGCCAGCAGGCAGGCGTAGGCTATGGGAGTTGGCGTGATGCGCCAGCACGCAGGCGTAGGCTCTGGGAGTTGACGTGACGCGCCAGCAGGCAGGCGTAGGCTCTGGGAGTTGGCGTGACGCGCCAGCAGGCAGGCGTAGGCTCTGGGAGTTGGCGTGACGCGCCAGCAGGCAGGCGTAGGCTCTGGGAGTTGGCGTGACGCGCCAGCAGGCAGGCGTAGGCTCTGGGAGTTGGCGTGACGCGCCAGCAGGCAGGCGTAGGCTCTGGGAGTTGGCGTGACGCGCCAGCAGGCAGGCGTAGGCTCTGGGAGTTGGCGTGACGCGCCAGCAGGCAGGCGTAGGCTCTGGGAGTTGGGGTTAGGTTCGTAAGGACTAGATTGCATAACGACTATGTAAACAAAACGTAATTCCCATAGTGCCTTAGTAAGCACAATGCCTTTTTTGCAGAATACCCTAGTGAGTAGAATGTCTTAGTTGTACGATCGACAACTTAGGGTCAGTTCACACCGAGACGCGACGCGGCGCGACGCTGCGCGCACATTTTTCATAGAGCGACTCAGAATATACTTTATTCACTACACGAAAAGATACACATTGCATTGTGAGAATTCAGATTACGTTGCACCACGCAGCACTGCGCCTCGAGGTGCCTCGCGGCGTAGCGCGACGTATCGTGACGCAGCGGTGCATCGCCGGTACGCGCGGCGTGCAAGAGCGGTGCTGCGT
Organism: Eupithecia subfuscata; assembly: GCA_963564075.1. Lineage (NCBI taxonomy): Eukaryota > Metazoa > Arthropoda > Insecta > Lepidoptera > Geometridae > Eupithecia > Eupithecia subfuscata. The sequence continues at coordinate 8,172,826 of OY751098.1, forward strand.
CTCACGGTGCCGCGCGACGCCGCGAGGCGCAGCCAGAGGCCGCTGTGCGCTTCTTCCTCGTGCTCCTACTAAATTCTCCTACTGGTAGGAGCACCGGGACACCCATGTCCTGATGCTCCTACTGCAAAAGGAAATTGTAAAACGCTAAGTAGGAGCATCGAGACATAACTAAAATAGATTTCCTTATAGGCATACTCTGATTCAAGTACAGGTCACTGAAGAGTCATTTGTGTCATCATATTATGGCTATGGGTGCAATTATACATACACACACCCTTTCAGTCACAGAGTCGCCACGAACCCGCTCCCCCCCCGCTTCGCGGGGGTTGGACGGGCTTCGTTAGGAGTAAGTTAATGTTGACCCCCCCCCGCTTCGCGGGGGTGGGAGGCCTACAAGGGAAAACATTAGTGTTTAGGTATAAGTAGTTATTATTTGTTTATTAGTTGCTTAAAGTAGTTGACTGTTCAATATGTTATGTGATAGGAGCAGGAGGAATTAAATTTAGAATATTACATTATTCCCCGTGGTTTTTATGTTCAGTAGGAGCATCAGGACATGGGTGTCCCGGTGCTCCTACCAGTAGGAGAATTTAGTAGGAGCACGAGGAAGAAGCTCGCTGTGGCGACTTCTCTACTATTTCCGTTCAGACTTCGTTTAGAATTGATGCAGTTCGGTCGAGTGCTCGATTGAAAATTAACTTCTCCTCGATCTCCATAATGCACGCACCCGCCAAATATACGTCGTTCTCGTGCGCTTGCCAGTGGTAGACTGCGGGAGGGCGCGGGCGGGGCCGCGCGGCGCCCGCGGCTAGTAGATACGTTCCGCTGCGCCTCGCGGCATCTCGCTGCGCAGCGAGGCGTCGTCCTGCTACGATTTTAAGATGCGCCTCGCGACGTTGCGATGCGTCTCGCGACGACGCGCGGCGTAGCGCGAAATCATTGGCCTCTTTGAGTATCGTCGCGTCGCGTCGCGTCTCGGTGTGAATTGACCCTTAGGCATAACGACGAAGTTGTAAAATGACTTAAGCGCTTCACACACAGCAGCTATAATGTATATTAATGTACATTACATGCCGGGATGTATAGCTTTAAATTATCTTAATGTATCACACACACAACAGGTAATGTAATGTATCTTTCCCTTCATTTCATTGGCATACGTCCCGATTGACACACTCTCCAGCTGCTAAAGTGTTATAAAGGGTGTTCTTATTTTTAATGTTATAATACTATGGACCCGTCGAGTTACTTACTATTAGATGTACTAGATAGTTCATCAGAAGATGATTCAGATTGTGATTTTGACGCGCGTATTGCCACATGTGCCAAAAACAGAACGAGTCTTTGTAATCACGTGAATCCACTTTCCATAAGCATGCATACTTACGCACGCTTTCTATTAAATGTTCCATGATTTTACGACACGTCCGCTCTTCGAAGGCTCTGGATGGGAACAGGCAACTGTCAACAGACTGATTGACTGAGTGACTGAAACAGACTGTACTGTGTGTGTCTCTGTCTATCACAGAAACTTTTTGAACATCCTTTTCGAAGAGAGATATACGGAAATGTATTGAGATGTATTGAGATGTATCGAAATATAAATGTATATTTTCGTATCGCTCTGTATTTTAAGATTCGAAGATGTAAAAATATACATTATAGCTGTCGTGTGTGGTCTCCTGACGATTTCTATGGAAAGATGTAATGGGATGTATCGTGCTATAATGTACATCTTTACATTATAGCTGCTGTGTGTGAAGCCCTTTAGAGTTTAGGACCAAATTATAGAAAGTCTTGGTTGTAAAATGACGCATAAGGGTCAGTTCACACCGAGACGCGACGCGGCGCGACGCTGCGCGCACATTTTTCATAGAGCGACTCAGAATATACTTTATTCACTACACGAAAAGATACACATTACATTGTGAGAATTCAGATTACGTTGCACCACGCAGCACTGCGCCTCGAGGTGCCTCGCGGCGTAGCGCGACGTATCGTGACGCAGCGGTGCATCGCCGGTACGCGCGGCGTGCAAGAGCGGTGCTGCGTCTCACGGTGCCGCGCGACGCCGCGAGGCGCAGCCTGAGGCCGCTGTGGCGACTTCTCTACTATTTCCGTTCAGACTTCGTTTAGAATTGATGCAGTTCGGTCGAGTGCTCGATTGAAAATATAATGATAGACTGGGATCTTGTTATAATCGGACTTCTTGCAGAAGATGAAGAGGAAGAAGTTTACAAAAATAAAATTAAAAAGAAGACATCACACCGCCGCGCGGCGCCCGCGGCTAGTAGATACGTTCCGCTGCGCCTCGCGGCATCTCGCTGCGCAGCGAGGCGTCGTCCTGCTACGATTTTAAGATGCGCCTCGCGACGTCGCGATGCGTCTCGCGACGACGCGCGGCGTAGCGCGAAATCATTGGCCTCTTTGAGTATCGTCGCGTCGCGTCGCGTCTCGGTGTGAATTGACCCTTAGGCACTTCCTCTTTCTCAAAGTGTCTGGATAGCTTATCGTCTTGATAGCAAAACGTTATGATTGCGTAACGACTAGGTAATATGTAGGAATCAGCAGTTAGGGTCAATTCACACCGAGGCGCGACGGCGACGCGACGATACTCAAAGAGGCCAATGATTTCGCGCTACGCCGCGCGTCGTCGCGAGACGCATCGCAACGTCGCGAGGCGCATCTTAAAATCGTAGCAGGACGACGCCTCGCTGCGCAGCGAGATGCCGTGAGAGCGTTTTCACATTATCCGATCCGATATCGGTAACGGACGCCGATACGATATCGGGGTAAGTAAAATGTATGAAATATGTACCTGTCTTTCATATTGTCCGGCCCGAAATCGGATATCGGAGCCGACACCGATATGCTGGCGGCACCATCGGACGCCCGTGAGCCGTCGGGCGATAATGTTTGTATGTGTGCTATACGTGTATCTAAATTGTCTCTGTGTGCGTAGAGCCCGATGCGCGGCGGCCATTTTGAGCTTGTTTATTAGTTTGGTTGTCATCATGGCGTCGTCATCATTTAAATACGATATACTTACCTAATTACATTAATTGAACTGGTAGAATCTAAACCATGCATGTGGGATTTTTGAGATGAATTAGCAAATAATTGAATGTGGATTCACTCAAACGAAAGTAATTAAAAAACTTTCTAGGTGCGTTTTGTAGCTTGCTAAAAACAGTATAAAATGCTCCCTCTGAATATCTAGCTTCCACAATGGGATGTATCCAATATGTACTGTCTGTGGACAGATCTTTTTTTTGCATCTCAAATATAATAGATACAGCAAATAAAGTTTTCTATTATAGTCTGCCACGATGACCTGCCCGCACTAAGCTATCGAGCAAATGGCCGCATCGGAACGATTTTGTCGGATATTATGTGAAAATAGCACATGGTGTCGGCTATCGGATGTCGGCTATCGTCGTCCGACACCGATATCGGATCGGATAATGTGAAAACGCTCTGAGGCGCAGCGGAACGTATCTACTAGCCGCGGGCGCCGCGCGGCCCCGCCCGCGCCCTCCCGCAGTCTACCACTGGCAAGCGCACGAGAACGACGTATATTTGGCGGGTGCCTGCATTATGGAGATCGAGGAGAAGTTAATTTGCATCAATTCTAAACAAAGTGCATCAATTGAACTGCATCAATTCCAAACGAAGTCTAAACGGAAATAGTAGAGAAGTCGCCACAGCGGCCTCAGGCTGCGCCTCGCGGCGTCGCGCGGCACCGTGAGACGCAGCACCGCTCTTGCACGCCGCGCGTACCGGCGATGCACCGCTGCGTCACGATACGTCGCGCTACGCCGCGAGGCACCTCGAGGCGCAGTGCTGCGTGGTGCAACGTAATCTGAATTCTCACAATGTAATGTGTATCTTTTCGTGTAGTGAATAAAGTATATTCTGAGTCGCTCTATGAAAAATGTGCGCGCAGCGTCGCGCCGCGTCGCGTCTCGGTGTGAACTGACCCTTATTGTCTAGGTCTCGGATAGAGTCGCGGGCAGAAACTAGTGTTTAAATAAAACAAGGTTATGTAAAAATAACATCTAATACACAAATATAACCTTAACATCTTTTCTTAAACTCGAATTTCTTCAAATTCTAAATGTCAGATGGCATGTTTTACGAACAAGTGATCGCAATATAAAAAAACATGCAGGCCAGTTTAATCCCTTAATGATTTTAAATTATCAATCTTATGCAAGTACTCAATTATTGTAGTCTCCCTCTCGACAAATTACCGATTATTAATTAGGAAAATACCCTATAGAATTTTCTTTATTGACACCTCTATGCGACCAATACCACTCTATTGACTAGCTTTGCGAAAAAGTCAAAATTGATACAAAAACTAGGTAGGTATCTGACAAGCTGTTGATGTGAATGATGTGACAAGAATTTAGCAAGTCGTTGAATTACTTTGAAAACCCGGCTCTCGTCAACAATTTGTTAACAAAAGTTTAAACTATTGTCAAAAATCCGGCTGTTACGACGTTATTAATTTTTGACGATATGCCTACCTAGTCGTTATACTATCAGTACATTCTGAATATGTTGCCGTTTTGCTACTAAGACATTTTGATATTTGGGCGTTATACAAACAAAACGTTATAAAATTAAGTCCAAACTTAAACCCAGGCGTTTTACTATTGAGACGTTTGCACATTTAGACATTTAGCCACCAAGAACTTATGAAACTAAGGTGTTTTGCTTTTATAGTCGTTATGCAATCTTGTCCTTACGAACCTAACCCCACCTGACATTTAGAATAGAAGAAATTTGAGTTTAAGAAGAGATGTTTAGGTTATATTTGTGTATTAGATGTTGTTTCTACATAACCTTGTTTTATTTAAACACTAATTTCTGCCCGCGACTCTATCCGAGACCTAGACAATAATTGCAACATTCCGGGCCTGAAGGAACTGCTCGTTCCTACATATTACCAAGTCGTTACGCAATCATAACGTTTTGCTATCAAGACGATAAGCTATCCAGACACTTTGCCTTATGCTCCATTTTACAACCAAGACTTTCTATAATTTGGTCCTCTATTAGTCATTTTATAACTTCGTCGTTATGCCTTAGTTGTCGATCGTACAACTAAGACATTCTACTCACTAGGGCATTCTGCAAAAAAGGCATTGTGCTTACTAAGACACTATGGAATTACGACGTTTCGTTTACATTTTCGTTATGCAATCTAGTCCTTACGAACCTAACCCAAATCGACAATGTTGCAGCACTAACCAAGACGTCGCTGACATAAAGGGACAAAGTGAAGTCCCAGTAGTTCCTTCAAAATTATTAAAGGAACAAATGGGAATAAACGGGCGCATCACGCCAACTCCCAGAGCCTACGTGTGCGGCCACACTGAATGAGCGGTGGCTGGGGCCTAGGCGGGCGCGACAAGCGGGCGCGCGCGGTGGTCACAGTGACGCGCGAGCTCTTGTAGCGTTTCGACGTATATCAGGTGTCGCAAACTATGGATCAAGATTTGCTATTTTTGCTGGATAGCGGTTCGGGGACATAGGTCTTTATGTCAAATTACCGACCTGCACTTACGACTTTATGTTAAAATAGCAACATACCATATCATCTGAAAGTCAAAATGCCTTAAGCCCCAAAATGCCTGAAATTTATTATGCCTGAATGTTTATAAGACTGATTAATAAAATGAACATCAATGTACAGTCGTGCACAGAAAAAAATACTTTATTTTCTTATACATAAATTATTTATCTGTATCGTTTTCTTAATGATATAACATTTTCCAAAAACGAAATTGGTGTAATATTTCCTCTCTTAGCTCCCTCAATTGTTTTTTATAATTGTAGTTAAAGCTTATTTCATTTCGCTTACGACGGGCACCTGAAAATAACGCATTTCTTATACGGGTGTCTTTGTGTTAGAGTGTAGGCTTGTGTGGCATTCTAACATTCAGCCGCCTGATCCATCCTTCCAAAGCATTATTGCAGCGGCGAAGCTTATCGTTTCCGCAGCTGATGATTGCGGAGTCCATATTCATCCATTGTCTTTTAAAGTATTTTTTAAATTTATTCATTTCCGTGTTATTCTCCATTTTTTCAAATATCTTCAACCAACTGGTATGTATATGCTGTTCAGGCAACAACGCAAGACTTGCACATAAACGAGTAATATGGCGTCCAGCTTTGTTTTCGCATATTCCTAAACTTTTAGCCTTTTTCCATACTGCCTGGTTATAATGAAAATAACAGCCATTTAGATTTACGTCAGGGAAAGTTGTCTTTACAGCGTTAATCTGTGCTTTTTCAAAATCACATTTAAAAATATTAATATTAATACCGAGTTGGTCACGTATTATAGTAAATAGTCTCAAATAAGTGCTTTCGGTCTTGTCCGGAAGTAATGCGTACAGTACGGGTACTATATTAGTGACATCGCTGTTCATGCTCAAATCTAGATGTATAGTGTATATTTGGCGGAACGGTTTCGGGACTCTCTTGAATGTCCCATCTCCCGAAAACTGCTTTAATTTGCCTATTTTAGCAGCTTCGAGGCCGCATTTTGTCGAAAATATTAAAATGTTATCTGTATCACCATCTTCGGCCACGAGAAAACTTTCACTCAATATCTTTGGTATTTTTACGTCTTTAAGGTAGGAAAATTCGGTATTTTTCTGCTCTAAAAACTGGTGTCTAGCTTTATACAATGTTTTTTTCTGCTCTTCATACGAAGGCATTTGCACAAGTTCATTATCGGCAAAATATTTAGCAATGTGTTTCTCAAAAATCTTTTTCACTGGCGTCATTTTGGTACATATCTCTTCCTTGCAAGCATCAATAACGATGTCTCTTTCATTTTGTGAATGATTGCTTCGACACACATGCTTGCTACTAGGTCTTATAATTTCGTTCATTTCTGCATTGAGAGTTAAAGAAGCGTTGCACTCATTGCGATTTACGCACCTCCACATAGAGCTCCCACTTTTGTTGTTGTTTCCGAAATTATATTTATAACCGTCGTATAACAAGCAAGGCTTCCGTTTTTGGTTTTTAATAAAAATAAGTTCTTTTTTCCTTTCCATTGTGTAAATATTTAATTTTACTTATTGCAAAATGCAAACAATAAAACAATATATTGACAACTGTTTTGAAGTATTATCGAATCATTCATAGTAATGTAAGAAATTTTAAGTGGCCAGTTTGCAAAGATAATAACCAAGAAGTATCTTACCTAATAGGCAAGACCAAGAAATATCTATTATGAAATCTATTTTTAACGTACGTCACATCAATCGTCGATATATCTAACGGCTATTGTCAAGACATCGACATCTACCACTCAATAAAATATTTTTTTCTTGTCGATTGTACGAAACACCACAGGTATATAGTAATTCAGTCATTCAATAAAAGAGCCGATATGAATTTCAGGCGTTTTGGGGCCTAAGGCATTTTGACTTTCAGATGATATGGTATGTTGCTATTTTAACATAAAGTCGTAAGTGCAGGTCGGTAACTTGACATAAAGACCTATGTCCCCGGACCGAGTCAGTATTTATAGCCATTTCATGAGAAAACGCGCATATGCCGAGCGACAAGACCGAACTGGTTTGATACCCCCGCCAACCGCGCATTGGGTCGCTTGCTCGCTAGGCCCGTAGTGTGGCCAGAACGCGCGGATAGGAACGTTTGTGTGCGGCCACACTGCGAGCCTAGCGCGGTTGCGACGACGGGCGCGAAATATCAAACATATGAAACGCGCCTTTGTGGCCACAGTGAAGTGACTTAGGCGGAAGCCTAGTGCGACGGGCTTGAGCGAGACAGCGCGCGTAATTATCAAACGTTCCTATCCGCGCGTTCTGGCCACACTACGGGCCTAGCGCGCGAACGACCCAATGCGCGGTTGGCGGGGATATCAAATAGGCATGCGCTAAACGTGTCCACGACTGGAGCGGATCTGGTCCGACTCCAGTTGGGTCCGGACACGTGTCCAGGAGTCGTGTCCGTGGATCTGTTTGGATCCGCGTGCAGTTTCGCTTCCTACATGTCCATTAGATCAGTGGATCTAGCGGATCGGGTAGGATCCGCTTTTATTAACAGTTCCGACATGTCCATTGGATCTGTCTATTTGTAGGACACGTTTGTTTCGGTGGATCTAATGAATCAATGACTAATAACAACATAGCACTGCTTTTCCTTAGGGGATGACATGTTCGTCAGTGGGATCTAATCTGTGACAAATACTAGCCTAAGTTTTTTAAGGTAGGTAGGTATAAGTATAATAATAATAATAATAAGTACCTATACCTAATTACTTATTTTTTTGTACAAAAGTACAAATAAGTGGGTTTATTTCGATATGTTTAGCAAATTATAATATAGTAGGTATAATTTGACTGTAGTAGTTAAGTACTCGTAAATGGACCCGGATCCGTCGATCGAACACGTCCGAACCCGAATCGAAGCCCAGATCCACACAGTTCCAATCGCTCGCTGTTACATTCATTCGACTTGATGGATCGAGACCGACGAGTCCAACGTGTCCGCGGACACGCCACGAACGCTAATCCGGAGCGGAACCATACGGCTCCAGGAGCGGACACGACTCCAGGAGCCGTTTGACTCCGGATCTACACACCTCTAATATCAAACCAGTTCGGTCTTGTCGCTCGGCGTTTGCGCGTTTTTTCATGAAATGGCTGTAAATACTGACAACTACTAGCTGATATCTTACTTAGTATGTAGTCAAATGTTGACACGGGCATTCGAGTGTACTCAAAAAATGTTGTAGGGTAGAATCTCAACTCTTCGTATAAGCTACAAAATTCACCAGTTACTCCTCTGTTTTTATTTATTTCATGCACACCATCTCTAGTGTTCAACACCTCCCATCTCAGGATAGGACTATCCAGCAAAAATAGCAAATCTTGTTTGCGACACCTGATATACGTCGAAACGCTACAAGAGCTCGCGCGTCACTGTGGCCACCGCGCGCGCCCGCGTGTCGCGCCCGCCTAGGCCCCCGCCACCGCTCATCCAGTGTGGCCGCACACTTTGATAATTACGCGCGCTGTCTCGCTCAGGCCCGTCGCACTAGGCTTCCGCCTAAGTCACTTCACTGTGGCCACAAAGGCGCGTTTCATATGTTTGATATTTCGCGCCCGTCGTCGCAACCGCGCTAGGCTCGCAGTGTGGCCGCACACTACGCGGGTTAGGTTCGTAAGGACTAGATTGCATAACGACTTTGTAAACAAAACGTCGTAATTCCATAGTGCCTTAGTAATCACAATGCCTTTTTTGCAGAATACCCTAGTGAGTAGAATGTTTTAGTTGTACGATCGACAACTAAGGCATAACGACGAAGTTGTAAAATGACTAATAGAGTTTAGGACCAAATTATAGAAAGTCTTGGTTGTAAAATGACGCATAAGGCAAAGTGTCTGGATAGCTTATCGTCTTGATAGCAAAACGTTATGATTGCGTAACGACTAGGTAATATGTAGGAACGAGCAGTTATTGTCTAGGTCTCGGATAGAGTCGCGGGCAGAAACTAGTGTTTAAATAAAACAAGGTTATGTAAAAATAACATCTAATACTCAAATATAACCTAAAATGATGATGTGACAAGAATTTAGCAAGTCGTTGAATTACTTTGAAAACCCGGTTCTCATCAACAATTTGTTAACAAAAATTTAAACTATTGTCAAAAATCCGGCTGTTACGACGTTATTAATTTTTGACGATATGCCTACCTAGTCGTTATACTATCAGTACATTCTGAATATGTTGCCGTTTCGTAAGGTTAATTCTTAGTAGCAAAACGGCAACATATTCAGAATGTACTGATAGTATAACGACTAGGTAGGCATATCGTCAAAAATTAATAACGTCGTAACAGCCGGATTTTTGACAATAGTTTAAACTTTTGTTAACAATTGAATTTTACCTTCACTAGTACTAAATATGTGTTTATCGAATAATTAATATGGGGGACTTTATGTTTGTTAAAAGTCACAAAGGCAACCAGGCTTTGATTGTAAATGGCCACCGGTATAACAAGTGCAACAACAACGTCGGCGGAACTTCTTTATGGCGATGCTGTAAGCGTAAGGAGTGCAGTGCCTCGCTCACCTTAAATAGGGAAAATACTGCAATTGTCCGGCACTCTTTACACTCGTGTAGAACAAATAGGGATAATTATACAAGCGAGTTTGTATTGCAGTGTGCGAAAAACAAAGTATGCGGAAATATGAAATCCATAAAAAAAAAACTAGAAGATAGCATTATCGAATGCCAGGCACAATTGCCTGATGTAACGATACACGCACGACCATATGAGTCGATTAAATTCACTTTATTTAGGGTGAGGCGAGCTTATTTAAAGTCAGAAAAGTTGCAGTTCTTGCATGCAAAAGATGTGAAAATACCATCAATTATATCAGATAACTTTTTAGTTGCTGAATATGGTGAAAACGATAAAATATTCGTATTTAGTAGCAAATGTTGCCGTATAAAAATGAAAAACTGTGCTCGTGACGGTCATCTGTTTTTCGGAGATGGCACGTTTAAACGTGTCCCAAAGCCGTTCAGTCAACTATTTACAGTTCATCTGGATTTAAACAGCAACAATGAAAGCACAAGCGTAGTGCCAGTTTTATATTGCTTACTTCCCAACTAACGCGAAGAAACTTACTGTGCACTTTTCACAATAATACGTGACGTCATCGGTATGAATTGGGCGTAATAAACGCATTTAAAAAAGTTTTTCCTACTGCGTCATTGTCCGGTTGCTATTATCACTACAATCGGGCTATTTGGAAGCACGCAAAACAGCTTCAACTTACTAGCACACGTGACGGAGTTAAGATTGCGAAGTTGACATCAAATTTACCGTACATACCTGCGGATCAAATAGAAGAAGCATGGCTAACTGTGAAGGGTGTTGCACCCATTTGTCCTGAAATGGATAGTTTCATAAGTTATTTTGAGAGACAATGGATGAGATTGCCGCCTTCCGCAATATCCTGTGCAGGCCAGCGACACCGAACTAATAACGCAGTGGAAGCTTGGCACAGGCGTTTAAATGCACGCATGCCACATAAACCCTCATTTATGAGGTTCCTGTTTAAAATTAAGAAGGAAAATAAGTTTCAGGAAATAAAAATAAATTCATTTATTTAGATATGGTCACAGAAATAGAAGTGATGCTACATTTGACAAAAAATGTACAGCAGAATAACAAAAATTTGTCGAGATTATTGTAGTCTCCCTACAATAATTGAGTACTTGCATAAGATTGATAATTTAAAATCATTAAGGGATTAAACTGGCCTGCATGTTTTTTATATTGCGATCACTTGTTCGTAAAACATGCCATCTGACATTTAGAATTTGAAGAAATTCGAGTTTAAGAAAAGATGTTTAGGTTATATTTGTGTATTAGATGTTATTTTTACATAACCTTGTTTTATTTAAACACTAGTTTCTGCCCGCGACTCTATCCGAGACCTAGACAATAACTGCTCATTCCTACATATTACCTAGTCGTTACGCAATCATAACGTTTTGCTATCAAGACGATAAGCTATCCAGACACTTTGCCTTATGCGTCATTTTACAACCAAGACTTTCTATAATTTGGTCCTAAACTCTATTAGTCATTTTACAACTTCGTCCTTCGTTATGCCTTAGTTGTCGATCGTACAACTAAGACATTCTACTCACTAGGGCATTCTGCAAAAGAGGCATTGTGCTTACTAAGGCACTATGGAATTACGACGTTTTGTTTACATAGTCGTTATGCAATCTAGTCCTTACGAACCTAACCCGTCAGGTGGCATGTTTTACGATCAAGTGATCGCAATATAAAAAACATGCAGGCCAGTTTAATCCCTTAATGACTTTAAATTATCAATCTTATGCAAGTACTCAATTATTGTAGTCTCCCTCTCGACAAATTTTTGCTGCTGTGCATTTTTTGTCAAATTCACTTCTATTTCTGTGACCATATCTAAATAAATGATTATTTATTTTTATTTCCTATTTTTTTACTACTCTGACTAGCATAGAGATATTATAGTGCTATGCTGACTAGTTTATAGTGATCTGTGAACTTGCGATTTCCTTGTCATTCAACCATCTAGTCATAATAGAGGTCAGTGATCTAGTCGTTATGCGTGAACGGAAGAAATCACCCCCTCTGGGTACCTATCAGAACCCCTAAGTAGGAAAACGACCGTTCAGTACAATTGACTAACCTGCGGAAATGACCTTGTAGCAAAACGTCTGGAAATGAAAATAGTATGCGTGTCTCAAACGACACGTACAGTCAGTCTAGAATTACAAAAAATTTTGTTTTTCAGACTTTCCTATAAAATTAAAATTAAATCAACTTAAAACAATCTCCACAGAAATAAAAAAAATCGTGACTTTACCAAAAATGTTTAACTAAAACCTGTCTCCGAAAATAATATCTACGCTTTAAATGTGATAAGGTTTTAAAAATTGGTACGGTGCGCGGTGTAATCTCTTGCCGGTTCAATTTCTTAACTTCGCGCCTGTATTTTCTATCGAAGATCACATCATTTATTTTCGTTTTTGCCCCTCGAATATTCCCTCAAGCAAGACCTAAGTCTGTCCCTCGTTTAGTGTAACAGATGCACTGCATTCTTCGCGCTTAGCGCATCTCCCAAGGGAGGTACCATTTTTATTTTCCAAACTGCAGTTATACCTAGCCATATCCATCTCTAAGCAGAACAGACTTTCCCTTTTGACCTTCTATAAATATCAATGAATAATCTTCATCCATATCTTGTTCCACTGCGTTCATAATAATATGAGGTTTGAGTAGGTAGAAAGGTTTTCGTACAGGATATAATTTAATTTTTTTTTTTTAAAGACAGGACTTGGACTCAAGACACAAGAAAATTGACAGACATTAAATAATCGTAACAATATTTTTCAAGTAGCCAGTAAGCAAAAGAAAGCTTCATTATGTCTAGGCATGTCAAGATTCTAGTTTCCAATCGGAAGTTAAAGTAAAGAGGTTATTCACTTCAACTCTAGGAGCAAGTATCGTACGGAACATAGGCTACTTATTTTTGCTTCAACTGTACTGACAAAAAGGAATCCCGTCGTTTTGCTACCAGGGCATTTTACTTTAACGACGACTTGAATACTAGGGTACCTATTTCACGTTCTTGGCGTTTCGTCGATATCGTCTTTTTGCTACATGGGTATTCTGATAGGTACCCCCCCCTCTTGGGGGGGACAGGAAAACCTTCAGGCCCGGAATGTTGAATTTGCCAAAATGTAAGAATGTTGAATACCCTATAGAATTTTCTTTATTGACACCTCTATGCGACCAATACCACTCTATTGACTAGCTTTACGAAAAAGTCAAAATTGATACAAAAACTAGGTATTTGACAAGCTGTTGATGTGACTGTTTGTGTTCTTTATTTTAAGTCGATAATGATTTCCCGTCTTAATAAAATAAATGAGACTTTCTTCCCATTAATTTTGAAAGAACAAAGGGAATAAACGCCCCAACCCCCGTCTGCCAGACGCCAGACCCCCAACCCCCGTCTGCCAGACGCCAGACCCCCAACCCCCGTCTGCCAGACGCCAGACCCCCAACCCCCGTCTGCCAGACGCCAGACCCCCAACCCCCGTCTGCCAGACGCCAGACCCCCAACCCCCGTCTGCCAGACGCCAGACCCCCAACCCCCGTCTGCCAGACGCCAGACCCCCAACCCCCGTCTGCCAGACGCCAGACCCCCAACCCCCGTCTGCCAGACGCCAGACCCCCAACCCCCGTCTGCCAGACGCCAGACCCCCAACCCCCGTCTGCCAGACGCCAGACCCCCAACCCCCGTCTGCCAGACGCCAGACCCCCAACCCCCGTCTGCCAGACGCCAGACCCCCAACCCCCGTCTGCCAGACGCCAGACCCCCAACCCCCGTCTGCCAGACGCCAGACCCCCCAACCCCCGTCTGCCAGACGCCAGACCCCCCAACCCCCGTCTGCCAGACGCCAGACCCCCAACCCCCGTCTGCCAGACGCCAGACCCCCAACCCCCGTCTGCCAGACGCCAGACCCCCAACCCCCGTCTGCCAGACGCCAGACCCCCAACCCCCGTCTGCCAGACGCCAGACCCCCAACCCCCGTCTGCCAGACGCCAGACCCCCAACCCCCGTCTGCCAGACGCCAGACCCCCAACCCCCGTCTGCCAGACGCCAGACCCCCAACCCCCGTCTGCCAGACGCCAGACCCCCAACCCCCGTCTGCCAGACGCCAGACCCCCAACCCCCGTCTGCCAGACGCCAGACCCCCAACCCCCGTCTGCCAGACGCCAGACCCCCAACCCCCGTCTACCAAACACCAGACCCTCAACCCCCGTCTACCAAACACCAGACCCTCAACCCCCGTCTACCAAACACCAGACCCTCAACCCCCGTCTACCAAACACCAGACCCTCAACCCCCGTCTACCAAACACCAGACCCTCAACCCCCGTCTACCAAACACCAGACCCTCAACCCCCGTCTACCAAACACCAGACACTCAACCCCCGTCTACCAAACAGCAGACACTCCGCGACCCTCAATCCTTGGACCCGGACAATGAAACAACTCTTTACACTTAATTCTTATATTTTCACATTACAGCACAAGACTTGACGAAGATGCGGCCACAGACGTCGCAACATCATCTTGTTGGGCGGGTCCGGGTACACACCCCTAGCCGTTAACAAATCTTGGTGCAGCAAGTGTAGATAGTTATGCACGGGCAACCGCAGCCGCAGCCTCCGCAGCAACCTCCGCAGCAGCCTCCTCCGCAACACCTGAGAAGGAAAAAGCACGTTAGACTTTTCATTTCAGTCCCATCCTAGTCTTCAAGAATGATATTACTTACATCCTGGTTTGTTTGGAAGTTACTAGTACTCTTTAACTAGAAAAAGATTCGTTGAACGAAAACAGAAGTTGCAAAAGTCAATGAAATAAGGTAAAAAGTTTTTTCGAAATATTTTCAAAAGATTTTGGACTTTTTTTTGTCGTTTTAGCGTGTATTCTACGGAAGATTTAAATGTACTAATTCTGTTGTTTCCGCTATCCTTTTATATACCTCGGATACAGTTTGAAAATATGTAGAAATGTATTCGAAAAAGTTATTTAATTTTAATTTTAAAATAGGTCTTATTCAATAACTTAGGGTGGCTATACACAGGCGGAAAGTCGATACATAAAAATCGGACGCAGCTTCAGTGGAGTACGTGAAACGTTTTGAGAAAAGCCTAGCACGCACTGCGATTTAAACATGGCAAAAAAATTCACATAGCTTTCTATACAAGCGCACGCCTCGTCGCCCCCTTTTTCAGTGACTGATTTTAAAATCGTAACTTGATACATTTCGTTCGCAGTTTGTAAACGCGCGATTATTTTGTGCAATAGTATGGTGGTGCGCGCAGAGCGGTTATCCGCATCCGGTTTTTTATTACGACTGGGTGAGCGCAGAGGACAACATAGGAGACACACGCTGTTCACCAGAAATCCATGGTGGTACTGAAATAAAATAGAGCAAAACGCCAGCCGCAGTGCGTTTGTACTTGGTTTGGCGTTTTTAGCTTTTCATAAACCGCTCGCGTTTAATCCCAGTGCTAGGCCAAAGCAGCACACGCCGCAAGGGTGAAAACCTGGACGCTTATTTTGAGTGTGCAAAATACGAAAAAACCTTCGTGAGATATCTCATAACTTTTATCTCGCCTACTCATGCAAACAATATCGTCAAGTGCCGGTATAACTCGCGCGCCGAGGGTCAATTATATGTACCTACTGAAGGTACCGGCTATAGACTTCACTATTATTGAATACCTAAAAATAGTAGGAAGGTACCAAACTACATTTGAGATGGATCTCTCCGCATACTTCGGTGATAGGGGGGGCGTATGGTATTTATTTTAATGGTAAATTTTTCGACTTTTTTCAAGATACTAAAATTTATGAACCTTACATGATGTATGAAACTTACAGAAATTTCAAAAACTGTTTTGAAATGTACACAAAACAAACTATAACCTTTCACATGGATCGCTCTGCAATCTTCGGAGAATCCTGTCTCCGAAGAATAGGAATAGATATTTTTTCGACGTTTGTCGAAATAATTTGAAAAGTATTAATAAAATTAAACATATAGAAATTTCAAAAACTGTTCTGAAACTTATAAACCGATACCCCACATGCCATCACAATTTGTATGGAAAATGTTTATTTTCTATTTAAATTTTTTTTTTCTTAAAATCTGTATAGGCGCACCAAACGTATTATTATATTAAATTTCAAGTTGATAGCTGCGGTAGTTGGTGAGTTATTAAGGAGGCAAAAAAAGACAGACAAAGCGAGACCATAAGGGTTTCCAAACCGATCTTCGATCTCGAAACCCTAAAAATACAGACCGGAACTGAGCTTAATTAAATTATGATATTCAAACTCCTCCCCAATTGCCCTATTTTAAGAAACATTTTGTATCCTGAAAAACCTATTTCATTACATATTTTGTACTAGTTTATGCCCGCGGCTTCGCACGCGGAACTATGGAAACGTATGAAGGTTATTTCTATCCCATGGGAATCTATTTATGGGAAAAAAACCGTGTTACTTAAGGGGGTACCTACCCTCAAATTGCTTATTTTCAACTCCGTCGGACCTCCATATCTTCCAAACTACTGAATATTTAACTTTGAAATTTATATATGGTAAAGTTCAGGACTTATTCTATCGGTCATATGTTTCGAAAACACGATTCCATAAAATTTTCTCGATAGAAAAAAATCGCAAAGTTACCTCTAATTTTTTACTAAAACCCAAATTTCTCAATAAATACAGATGATACGATCTTGAGATTAAGCATAGTAATTGAGCTAAGTATAAAGAACATTTTATTTGTTGCCTTTTTTTCAATTAACTATTCTAATGTTTGTGGGGAGCAAATAACTACTAAAAACTTGATTTTTGGGCTTACACCGCTTTGCTCTGTCCCGCTCCTGTGAACGCGAAATCCTATGCCTATCCTCTTCACACAATAACGAGGTAGGGTACCGCCTTAAGTGTTATACGAGGCCTAGAACTACATATCTGTAAAAATTTTGCCCAATCCGTTCAGTAATTTTGTCGAGAAAAGGTTACAAACATCCATCCATTCATACTTACATCCATACAATCTAAATATCCAAACTTTCGCTTTTATATTATTATTATTATTTAATAATACCTTTAAAATAAAATAATTGCACACTTAGAAAAGGTCAAATTTAAAAATTAAACACTGATACGGAAGTAAAGTGATATTTTAGATTTACGACGACCGGTCTCGGATCAATGAGGCCATTGATCATGACTTTGGTTTAATCCAAATTCATGCCAACCAACACTGATGCGTCGCGAGGCTGAGGCTAGGCCGTCCAGTTCCAGTCCCGTTTATGTTAATGCCCTTACCTTTCCAGTCCAGCGTCTTAAACATATCTTCCAACGCGCTCGTAAAAAGTTTCGGGGGTTTAACATCCCCGGGGGTCTCACTCCTCTGCGCAGTTGGATGGGTTTAGACTGCTGGCCCAGTACTTCGACACTCATAGTGGCGGCCTCGTAGAGACATCTCAGCACCTCGATATAACGATAGTCTACTTGGCATCGCTGTAAGGATTCCAGAACAGCCCAGGTTTCGACAGAGTCAAAGGCCTTTTCATAGTCCACAAAGGCCAGATACAGAGGCTGACTCTTCGGACTTCTTTATAATCTGCCTCACTGTGTGAATGTGGTCTATGGTGCCAGATCCTCCGCGGAACCCGGCCTGTTCCGGTGGTTGGAACTCTTCGAGTCTCCTGGCGAGACGATTCGTGACCACTCGTGAGAACAGCTTATAGACGTGGCTCAGGAGTGTGATGGGTTTGTAGTTTTTAAGGAAGGGTTTAGCTCCCTTCTTAAAAATGAGCACCACCAAACTCCCGCTCCACGCCGTTGGAGTTCTCCTACTGGAAGACGGTATTGATGAGGTTCTGTAGCTCCTGTATAACAGGGGTACCTCCGGCTTTCAAAAAGCTCTGAGGTTATTCCGTCCTCACCGGGGGCTTTTCCATTTTTTAGCTGCCTCGGAGCTAACTCGATCTCGTCTTGACTTATGTCTGGCAGTTCGTCAGTATAGTGGCGTGTTAGGATGGCTCTACAATCATGGACGTCTCGTCGGGAATGGGGGGCATGTGCAGCGTATAAACGGCCATAGAAATCCTCTACCTCGGCAGAGATCTCTGGCTTCAACAATACGGTGCTCCCGTCGTGCGTTTTGAGCTTCGTCAGGTGGCTCCTGCCAAGCTGCTGAGTGAATACTTTGGACCCTCGGTTTCGCTCTATCGCCTCTTCGATGAGGCGTGTGTTGGACCTCCGAAGGTCGCGTCGTACCATCATCGCAATTCGCTTGTTAAGGTCTGACCTTTCCGACGAAGTCGCTTGGGTGGTTTCCCGTCTTTTTGTCAGGTACTTTTAGTACCTACATATTTGTATAACGTTCGAAACCCTCGGCGCTCGAGTTACACTCGCACTTGACGGATCTTTTTATAATGTAATGTTAAAAATCCTGAAACACAACATGTTTTATATACCTACGATAGACAAACTTGTACTATAAGTATTCTCAATCTATGGATATTTAGCAATTTAGGCAACTTCGGCAAACATTCAACCCCATTTTATAAATTTAAAGGTTCTTAGAATTTTCTTGAAATATATATTGACGTGACAACGTCTTATAAATTGGTTTGCCGGGTGACACTTCAAGAAACTGCGTTACGCTCCGCTCACTTCAAGAAACTGCGTTACGGTCGTTGTCACGTAAAACTTTCGCCCGTATACCGACTTTACAGGCAACCAATTTTTTTTTTTATTTGTTTTAGTTACAGTGCAAACTGAAAATATCAGGTCAATAGCATCTTACATCAAAAAGTTACAGACATTTCAGTGCGGATCTTAAACTTTAACAACCCGTTTGTCCCCATTTACTGAAACATATTGAAATATCCTGAAACACGTGTTTAATAGTTTTATATTTTTGGTATTCTCTGTAAGTTTTATGCAAATCGGGCTCCTGGTTAAAGTGTTACGAAAACACTAAAAAAACTTTAACCCCCTTTTCACCCCTTTAGGGGTAGAATTTCCGAAAATCCCTTATTAACGGAAAAATGTTTAGTAAAAGGTACCGACCCTCCAAATTTCAACTTTCTAGCTTCAGCGCTGCAGCGGTTTGGGCTGGGCGTTATTACCAGAAAATCACTTGTTCTTTTATATATTTCTAGCTGTACCCGCGACTTCGTTTGCAATTGCCATATCTGTCGACTAATTAAGTTCGCATTTAACCACAGTTTCTCTCATAGAAAGAAAGAAACGCCGTGCAAAAATAATCTTAAATGCGCAGAATTGGACTTGCAACACTTTTAAGACAAGTATCTACAGCCATAATGGATGCATTATGGCACGACAGAATGATCGAAGAAAACATAGTGAATGGTCTGATAGTTTCTGTATGGAGGTTTCTATGTTGTCTGTTCATTTAGGTATAATAGGTATAATAGGTATAATACCATATAATACCATTTAAATTGTGTATAAATCGTGTAGGGTCTACGGAGGATGCTGTTATCTTCATTCCCATTCTTTATCTTCTCAACTTTTAGCTACGACTCGGCCAGAATCATGTCGTGTCAAGAAATGTCATACTCGTTTCACTTCTTACATCATGGTTGCGTTCAGCTGGGGCCCTATTCTCCTTAACTAATTGCTATACTATGTCAGTGGTATCGTCACAGAATGACACGTTTTGGTATTCTACCTAAAGCTTTGGTCTGGTGATCATGACGCACAACGCTGCGGTATGCGCCCCAACGCAGCGTCACGACGCAGCATTTACCGTCCCTGCGGAGAGGTGGTCTGTTGATTTTGCCGCAGCTACCAAGGTATATTGTCAACCCGTGACGCACACCCGCACACCGCAGCGTTGAAACGAGAATGACGCCGCGCTGTGTGGGAGTACGTCTCCCCACTTCACCGCGTTTGCCCCTCGCCGCTGACGCGTACTGCGACGGAACAAGAGAACATTCTCGACGTTTTTCATATGATTGAGTGTCCGGCATCGCATACCGCATAACGCAGCGTTGTGCGTCATGATCACCAGACCAAAGCTTGAGATGAAAGAAATTATGATGAATGCGGATTGAGAGACGAGTTTGAAACTATTAATTTATCTCGCACTATCTGGAGTTTCATAAATCTAAGGATTCTACTTGATGATTCTGCGACGATTCCACAGATTTGGGTCCCTGATCCATTAAATGGATCAGGGACCCAAATCTGTGGAATCGTCATCCAGTCAAATTTTGACTGGACCACCGCAACTTTTTTTTCGTAAAGGGTAGATAGTGGGTACAGTTGATTGTATACCACAGTAAAAAAATCTGTGGTCCGTACGTTAACCGTACTGAATTACGGGATAAAAAGTTTACTATGTCTTCCTTCCTCGTAGCATGAACTCAAATCATGCTTAGTTTCATTTGAATTCAGTCTGTAATTTCGGCGTGATGCGCTGCTAAGGAATTTGACTTTCATCCCCTCTCCCAAGGTAACCTTACTTAATTCCGACATGAAAAGTATTCCATGTAGGTACTTTTTCGTAGTATAAACTCAAATCGTGCCAAGTTTCATTCAAATTCATTCAGTAGTTTTGGCGTGATGCGCGGCTATGAAACAGACAGACAGACAAAAATGAAAAAAGTTACAGTTTTGGCTTCAGTACCGATAATAGAGTGCCCTCCAAAAAAAAAATTCTGAATATTTTCAATGTACCTACATAATTGGACCTGTTACATTTTATTATAAGTACCTATACAAGAAAGATTTGGTATTCGGCCGAATAGTTGGTAGTATTCGGCCGAATACCGAATACTGAAAAATATAACCGAGCAGTTGCCGAATATTCCTTGCATCTTTAATAAAATATGCACTACCTACCATCTGAATAGTGTCGCAGCAGCTTTTTGCAGTTGCACTGTGGCAGTTGTGTAGTTCGTAGTTAGTATAGTTGTAGTTCGTTCGTAGTTCTCGGTGCCGCTGGTGGTTGCGTTGTGGTTGCGTTGTGGTTGCGATGTCGTTGCGTTATCGTCGGTATCACACAAGCGGTCGATAACGACTGCAAAATGTGTTACGTGTGAATAGTTCCATTCATTTTCAATACAAAATATACGCCCGACCACGTGGTGTGGTTGTGGTCCTGGTGTGGTTGTGGTACGTGTGGGTGGGCCCCAATAGTTTCAATCCTTGTTCTTCACATTTTTACACATCTTGATAGAGAGTGAATAGATTTGAAAATTATGTTATTTGTATTCATTGAAAATATTTATACGAGGATAACATTACCTGACTACATAATTACTGCATAATGTTTGGTTTATGACTTGGCATTTTACCCCATTAAGGTACCTACCTAGGAGAGCTTAGCTAGCTATAGGGTTTTGTTGCGACTGCAAAAATCAAATCAAGTGCGAAAGTTTACCTAATCCATCCCTAACTTAGGGACACAGGTACCTACATCATAAGAATACGATTCTTTTTTTAATTAAAATTTCCAAAAGCAAAAAGGGTCTTGTTACCATTGATTGTACAGGACAGGACTAAGACAACACTACAACAAAAATGGCGAATAGCACTTGAAGACGCATTGTGTGGTGGGCCCAGATGTTTCCAGAATTTAGCAAATAGCTATAGCCAAGCACTTCATAGCCAAATAGATTGCTTTCAAATGTTTTATGTTACATAAGTACCTACCTCACTTTTGAATTTTGTACGCCATAACCAGCTAGTTTCAACAAAAACAATGCCATCACAACGATCAGTCTTGATTTAACTCAATAAATTATTCAAAATTTCCAAGTTGTTCTCCAAATTTTTGTGTAATTCAAAATAATTTAATTTTAAAATTGTTTAAAGTAAGTATTTTTGCTCAAGTATTTGTAGTTAGATAAATTGGTTAGAGTGTGGTATGCTTAAGAGGACCATTGAAAAGGCTTTAATATGGAAGTACCTAAGTATGTCATCATTTTGCCTTATAGAATCAGCAAAATGGGTTGTCCACAAAATACACCACTCCATAGCACCAAGAGTCGGGAGCTGAGAGGAGGTGTCCTGTATACTGACTGCTTCTGCCTGCGCCGAAATGGATTGCAATATGACTGCAGAAGAAGCGGCTGTCAGGGGGCAACGAAACTTTGCGAAGCTATCCCAGCCCCCCTTTGTGAGCCGGCGTGTACTGCATGCATTAGCCATGCATTAAATCCACATGCTCAGGCTTTGACTTCAATTTGCAATATGCGAAAAAAAAAGTGACATTGACAGATCGTTACAACAACCTAAAAAAAATTGGGAGCGCTGAAAAAATACAAACTGCAGTATGCTCGCTATTCCAGAGTTTGGTAATTAAGTGCGTGTATAGCACGTTTTATTTTTGACAGATACACACGTATTACTGGCCGTTGAAAGACTTTTTGAATACAGAAAAAGAGAAAAATGAATTCTGCAAATTTAGAAAATATTTGACAGAAGACTCTGAAACACTCATCCGTTCAGATGATTTTGATATAAATTTTAAAGTGTTATTTTATAAATGAAAATTACAAAAAACTAAATTTCTAGTGTTATGCTACTATAAAATTTTACAAAATTAATAAAAAACAAAGCAAAACCGCTCTTTCCTGCTCTGTAGGTGAAATTTACATCCAAAATGTGAGTATGTCGATTAAATATTGGTTTTGCCTGTAGATGTAAAAAGCCCATGTAACGATTTTAATATTTCATTTCAGGTGTAGTCCGTGTGGTCCCATGGTTTGCTACAAATATGAAGATTGTGGCCCAGCGGTAAGAACGATTCTCTAGCTAGACCAACCAACAATACCTACTTGCCAACCTATTTTTATGTAATGTAAAAATGTAATGTGTACTCTATGTAATATGTAATGAAACTAGGACAAGTCCATTCAGAGGGGGAACCATCCTTAGAAGACGCTTTAACTGTAAATTAATGTTAGCAACCTCATGTTGCAGCTTCAGTGCCTTCCGCGGTCAGCGTTTAAACGAAACGGACTTCAAGATTGCCAGTTTTTCCAGCAGGGCTCGATTCGGTATTTATGCCGGTCCGGGCCCTGTTCCAAGCCGTGTCCCGCCCCTTGTCCGCCGTGCTGTCGCCGCCCTCCTCCCGGCAAGACCTACGTCACACGCTTCAGTGACTTCGACCTTATATCCCAGTGGTAGTGCGCTTGACGTCGCTCTCCTGAGCTCCGGGTAATTTCTGTTCATACTTTTCCACGGCGGACGGGCGCATTTTTACACAAAATAACATTTGCTCACGTTTCAGAAAGGAAAGCATTCGGACTCTTCCAGAGCAATGGAGCACAGCGAAGAAAAAAAGGATCAAAAGGAAAACCAACTGAAGCGGACGAAGAGTCGCGAACTCCGCGGAGGGATCATGTACTATAGCTGCCACTGCATCAAACGCAACGGACTCCAGCATGACTGCCGCCGCACGGGCTGCGGCGGCGAGCCGGGCTGCCTCGTGCTACCGGACCCGGTGTGCGCGCCAAGCCAGCTGGCGCGGGCCCGCGGCCTGGCTGATTCCGCGCCCTTCATCGCTCACATGGCCGAGGCCCACGGTGGCGGCAAGGGCTCCGGTGGCGCAGGTGGATCGGCCTCTGGTTCCGGCAGAGGCAAGAAGTTTATTGTCTGTGAACTTAAAGGAATAATGCCGGATTCATCTGCTCACAAAGGAGAAAAATGTTGTAGTAAGTGCAGTTTGTAGTCTATTCCTTGGCCTGTTCCTTTATCCCAGGTGGAGCTTGCCTAAGTGAATCAAAACTGGCAGTGGCACCTTCTGTGATCTTCTATAATTCGTAAATGTTCCACCCGGTGGTGGGTCCATCGGATGGGCACAGGCACGTGGAAGTCGCGCTTAGTTCTAAAGTCTCTAAATAAGATAAAATGATTAACTGCAGATTGTTCACAGGATGTTCTGAGGGCGGACGCAGTGGTGCGCCGGGTGGCGGCGGTGGCCCGGCATCGGGGATGCCGGTGATGGTCATGAAGCTTTGCTGACGTACTCGACGTCTCTTCTGAATCTAAGAAAAAGTGTTAAACCACCTAAAATAATAAATACACATTATTTTTTATATGTACCGTCGTTTTCTTAAAAATTAGGCTAAGCTTATAACAGGCAATCACTAGGGATTCCAATAGTTCACCGAATTTGTAGACTTTTTGTAGGTTTCGGTTACGCCAAATTCGCCGTTTTCTCGTGGTCCTATTTTGTTCTACTAGTAGGACCACGAGGAAGACGTTTCTGTTCGTCCAACTACCACCTGTAGATAGATAGAAAACACTATTCACTCCGGAACCGTGGTCCCACTGCGATGTCTCACTGGTGGGACAAAACTTTTTCGTGGTCTCACCAAACAATGCTAGGTAGGTAGGTACTATCATTAAAAATGTATGGGAAATTCTGCTATATATTTAATGTAATATGTATGTAGGTATATATTCGCTTTCAGGGCGCTTTTCCTGTCATGCGTTTTTGCGCCCGCGTGCGGTTCTCGACCGCGAGCATGTCAAAACACGCTCCGGGCCACACGCATCACAGATTTCGTTTGCCGCTGCTAGCACAATACATAAATATAGTAATCCGACTCCATACTAGACCGCCCGAATCGACGCACGCACATATAGGCGTCATTTACACGGCCGCTAAGGTAGTCTCGGCATGCACATCTATCCAGTGTCACGCCGCGCGCCGCGCGCCGCCGAGACTGGTCGCTGCGCTGAACGAGTTTGTTGTGCCGCGACCCCCGCGCTGTCCGCTCCCGTTTCGGTACCTCAACGTTGCAAGTGCGCGAAATAATAAATTAAATAATGGCGGCATCACGACCACGAGTATACTGCAGTGTTTACGGGTGCTTAAACTCAACGTTCGTTAAACCAACACCAACACCAAAGTTCAAAGAGACGGCTGAATCATTGTACTGTATACATTTATCTACTGTGCTGCTAGCAAATGATATGGGATGAATTTGAATAACGAAATGAATGAGATGGGAGTTATTCTTATTATACATATAAATACCATAAATTTTATGGAATCGTGTTTTCGAAACATATGATCCATAGAATAAGTCCTGAACTTTACCATATATAAATTTCAAAGTTAAATATTCAGTAGTTTGGAAGATATGGAGGTCCGACGGAGTTGAAAATAAGCAATTTGAGGGTAGGTACCCCCTTAAGCAGAGTTTATACGAAGCCAGTCATGCTGGCGCCAGTCCTGCGACAAGCCAGTGTTGGCCTGGCCCCTGTTGTTTAGACGAGGCCATTTCATTCGCGGATTTTTCTTCGGGTGTGCACACGTTTGAAGTAAAAAACGTTCGCCAGTGACTGCGAGAAGCGTCTACACGTGTCCGCAACGCTGGCGCGGGGGTCGAGGGGTATGCGGGCGGAGGGCACTGGCTAGAAAAATAGGCCGGCGCTCTATTCACGCCAGCGTTGGCTGCCAGCGCTGGCTTGGCTTGAAAAACTGTTTACACAAGGCAAATGCCACGCCAGCGCTGACTGCCAGTCTTATTGGCAGCCAGCGTTGGCTTCGTATAAACTATACTTTAATGACAATGACTTGCATTGGAATCCGAACATTCTGTGCGTTACTATTCTGTGCGTTATTAATCTGTGCCTGTAGCTTGACTATAGCTAAAATCAACCAAAATGTAAAGAAAGATGTCACTCTATTTATTACTAAAATAAAAATGTAAAAACATATAAAATTTTCAGTTACAAAACATGAAAACCTTTAGCAAAAAAACACAACCTTTTCTTACCGTAGCATAACAAATCATAAGCGCATTGTGTTCTATAAAAACCGCATAATTTCCTCTTGTGTTTCGACAACTGGTGCTGATTCATAGCGACAACATGGTGGACCTCAGGCATAAATGGGAACCAGGATGCCCCGCCTGCAAATGTACCGCACCATCCCATTCAACTCAGAACGGCATGTTTGTATTCGACCCGGAAAGCCTGAAAAAGATCTTCTCGAGTTTCGATAGTATAGAGCTGGAGCGGGCGTCGAAGCAGGCGCAGTCATCTACAGACGACAAATATGTGGTAGGACCTGGAGGTCGAAAGCGTAAAGTTGTAAAAAGCGTAGCCAAAGAAGAGGTATGTACTAGACCTGGCTGTGTACATTGGCAGCCGCCCCCGCCCTGCGTTTGGGATCTTCCCTGCAAAGCAGATTGCTTTGAGGCTCACCCAGGGATCCAACCGGGTCGTAACCCACTCGGTAGAACTGGCGGGGGAGTACAAGTGGACTCGGGTGGGTCTAAGCCAGCAGCAGCGGGAAAATCGCGCTCGAAAAAGCCTCATGATTTGATAAAAGTGTTAACAGCAGAATGTTGCACAGGCTGTGCAGAGGGCGGCAGCGGCGGCCCGGTGGCGGGGATGCCGGTACTGATCATGAAGTATTGATGATGTGCTTGCCATCTTCTTCTCAATCTAAGAAAAAGTGTTGAACCACCTAAAGATCATAATAAATACCTACCGACTATACGACCTACACTTGTCATACAGTAATATAATTGTGTTTAAAGTCTTTTATAAAAATCTAAGCTAAGGTGAACAGTTATAAGTAATTTAGGGATAGCCCTTAGTTGTATCTATCTAGAACTGGGTACAGAAGCGTTGGACGTCCAGTGGCAAGATGGGCAGATGATATCTCTAACACCACAGGGCGAACCTGGACGAGGTTGGCGCAGGACCGTGTGGAGTGGCACAAAAGTTTGGAGGCCTATTACCCCGCAGTGGGTGATGTCGGATTGCGGATGATGATGATGATGATGATGATGAGATCAGTGGTTCCCAACCGAACTGGGTGGGAACCACTGATGGTGAGGGTGAACTGGGTGGTGGTGTGTTGGGTTTTCCCCCGCACCTCAAACAAATTCTAAAACATATTGTTATATCTTAGAATTTGTTTGCGGTGGTGTGTTAGGTGAATGAACGAAAAATGAGCAATGTGAACACAGAGTGAATGTTCACTCGCATTCGGCCATTTTGTCTTGAGTCCTGTAGCAGACGAACGACTGATCGCCACGACTTCATTTGACGAAATCTTGAATGAAAAGAGGAGGTGAATGTTCTATTCTAAGTCATTCCAGCTAAGCAGTGTGAACATGGAATGAAAGAAAAATGAAGCATTCACTCGAGTGAACATTCATTCGAGTGACACGTCTGATATCACCTTTACACATTGTCAATTTAGTACATTTTGTATTGCATCACGTCTCCATAGAGTAGATTTTTTCTCTATGGATTTTTAAAAATAAACTATGTCTATGAAAATGGGGTTTTTAATACAAGTAGCATTGGGAGTTCTATAGCGGTTGACTGGTGCACATTTACTCATTAAGCTGTCTATGGAAGCTGTTTAAACAAAATGGTGGTATTTTGTCTCCGTCTGCAGTGAACCATTGTAGCTCCAAATTAATGTTGTGACCTCTTTAAAGTTTCACAAGTGTAGGTACTATTATAATGTCATAAGCTATAGAAAGGTTCACATGTGTACCATTATAATGTCAATGTCTTTACAATATATCTTAGCTATGCTAGGTTCACATTGCTGTGTCGGGGTGTGCCGTGGCGCGCCAGAGCGCAATCGGTTACGTTTATTACCTATGCCCCCGTTCACATTAGTAGGTTGTGTTGGGGCACTCCAACACAAACTACTAATGTGAATCTAGTCATAGGTAATGAACGTAACCGATTGCGCTCTGGCGCGCCACGAGCTAGGTTCACATTGTGTTCGCAATGTGAACCTAGCTTTAGGCTCATATTCAGCCCTGGGCTGGTATGCAGTTCTTCAATAGTTCACGTGAATGTTCTTCTAGATTTTATAAGCAAACTAAATTCGGAATTATGCTAAGCTTACTCCGATTGCCTAAAAATGTTCTTAGTCATTGGTTAATATATATTTTATAATATCTAATTAGTATGTACCTACTTATTAATTAGTAAGTTCAAGTTGTTTTGGTTTAATCATGTAATCTACAGATATAAGATTTTTTCTTTCTTTCTTTCTTTCAAATTAGAGATTAGAGATCCGCGTTGAAAACTACCAAACAGAAAATAATTTATGTACTGGAATAACTGTAGCTGAGCTTACAACAACAAGCCGAGTAACGCTCCAAAATAGGTTCCATATAACAGCTTTTAGCTGCATTAATATTCACATGTGTTGTATTAAAATGCCAGCAATCTAACACCGTACACGTGGACCTTTAAATAACTAAATATGCCGTATTTTTCCTTTTTTAAAATGCTCTTGTTCAGCTTTTTAATGAAAGCTGACTAGAAGAGTAATTTTATCCTATCATAACACCAATAGTTACTTAATAGGCCAATTTTACAAACCTATAGCCTTAAACAGGTATTAGTGGATGTGTTCTCTTTAATACCGCTAATGAACCAGGTGTGGCCAATGGTAAAGCTTAGATATCACCAGTGAACCAAATGTGAACTATTAAAGAGAGCAAAATGCTACTCGGGCTATGGAAATATCTTTGATTTGATATAAAGCCTCATTCACAGAGGGGGTGATTTCGTTCGTCACATAATATACAAGACAAAATTAAAATTTTAAAAAACCCGCCGAAGTTTATTGGCTGAACAGATTTTGATGAAACATGGCTAAGAACACTCGGGTTAAATTATCTATGACACAAAAAAACTAAACGAAAATCGGTTCATTCGTTTGGGAGCTACGATACCACAGACAGATACACATATACACAGATCGACAGATACACAGACAGACACGTCAAATACACCCCTCTTTTTGCGTCGGGGCTTAAAAATACAGTTTACCCATAGAGCTACGAGAGTGTAGGTAGAACAACATATTGTACCTATTCTCTTTGGTACACAAGTAATATGAAGATAAGTTTCAACCCGTTTCAAAAAGAAATTTTTGGTTTCCGATAATGTGGGCCGACGTGATTTTACAATGTTTACAAATTTCTAATTAGCTTCCTAGTTAAAATGTAAAAAGTCAATAGATCATTCAACAAACATGTAAAAACAAAATTTTCAGTAATTATTATGAAAATCTAAAGATATCACAATCTCTGATCACCGTAACAAATCATAAAAGCTGATTGTTTTCTACCTCTAAAAAACCCCAAGTCACTTTCGAGACGAGGTGCTGAGTCCGCTTAGACAACATGGCGCAAAGGTCAGGATGCAATGGATCGAAGAGAATTGATAAACTCAAAGAGCCTTGCACCAGACCGGGATGTCTTCACTGGCAGCCACCACGCCCATGCATTTGGGATCTTCCCTGCAAAGCAGACTGCTTCGTAACCCCCCCTGGGCTCCAACCAGGTCGCAATCCTCTCAATCGGAGAGGCGGTGTCCTTACGCACATCTGTGGGTCTAAGCCAGTGATAGCGAAGAGTGCGTATGACCCGAACGTGCATCGATATTCGAAGAAACCATCGGCTGCGGAATGTTTGTCGGGCAACCAATGCTGCCAATGCCGGTGCTTACGATGAAGTTGCTGACGTACTCGACATACCTAATAATTCCTTCAGATGCTAAGAAAAAATGCAAAAACCACCATAAAATTCATAAATATAAACATTTTCCTACACAATGGAACAACAATAAAGATATGTACTCACCTACTTCGTTACACCTAATTACATCTTTTTGTGATTTTTCGTCGGTTCGAGTCCCGGCAGAGGCATAAGTAGGTACTAAAAAAAAATCTAGTTTCCGTAGGCATTATGCTTCGTTTGGTTTTCTAAAATAGAATACTCTGTTTAGGTGCCCATATTGAAACGCGTTCTAGGGGTAAAATAGGGGTTTATTATCCCCTATCAATCTATAATGCGTTTTGCAATGCGGATTTGCTTATGTGTAATGAAAGCAGCATTTGAAAATGACCCTCCGGTCAACGTTTTCGCAAATGTACATACCTATCTAAGGCCTCGATAGGAAGGTAAAGGTATGCGTAATATCTTCAAATATTCCATAAGTAAAACATAATTACTAGACAGTCCCTTATAACACCCAGCAGTAATTGACCGAGCACGCAGATCGAGCGAAACGTCTTTACTTTGCTTCAAGTCTGGAAAAATTTGCTTTATTGCCAGTTTGTACGTACTCCTCCACAGGTCAAAAATAACCGATCTGGATGAAACTTGGTATACAGATTTAACGACTTTTTTGTTGTTAAGGATTTTGATTACATAAAGGGCTTGGTCTAAAAAACTTTCGGATTTATAATATTAGTAGGAATGGATAGGATTAGTAGGAAGTTGGATTATATTGTTGGCGTAGTTGTGGGCTTGAAAACTTTGTGAAAGAGAATACATTACTAAACTTTGTAACACTGGTGGATTATTGCAAATTCAATGCCCGTAATACAACAAAAGAGTTTAAAACGACCATAAATATTAACAAAAATCCATGACAAAAGTAATCTTTGGCTGCGTTCCGTTCGCTCAGGCGCGTATGAAGTCGTTCTTTTTCTACTTTCAGCGCGCTGCGAGACCGCACGGGAACGCCCATTTCGGCACCCCACACGCGCACGGAGCGCACGAACTGCCTCACCTTTCGAGACAAGGCAGTTCTATGAGTAACGTCATTTGGGTGCGAAATTTCAAAGGTGGACGTGTTGTTTATTTGAATGTTTCTTAACTGGGACGCCATTTCAAGATCGAATTTTTGGGATTTAAATTTGTATGAAATACCCCAAACAAGTGCGAGGGTTTACGCACTATAATAATAAAATCATGGATGTCCCGTCTCTTCTTCGTTGTATTGTATTCTCGTTGATCATAAATTACAATGATAGTTGGGCAATAATGATTGCCATCAAAGAGAATGTAACGCTACGTTAATCAGTGATTTTATTCTCTTTGGTTTCCATTAAAAACAGTCAACAAAAATTAAAATTTTCAGCGAAAAAAACATAAGGGCTAAAAAATGTATGTAATGTAAATCAAACCATCAAAATTACCAGTAATACCTGCCTAAATAAATAGCCTAGTGCTTTGCAATGAATTTCATGACAAAATTCGCCGGTGCCGTAGCCGCCGCTGGTCGTTTGCAATATGGTTCAAGCCTTCGTAACTTCAGAGTTTCGGCATCTTCAAATAATGATAGACCACATGACAGTGATGATGAAGACGTTAGTGATCCATTCAGCAGTCTTATGACGGCATACGCCACGATCCCTGGATACGGTTACGGTGCTGGCTCTACCGTATATGATGTAAGTAGCTACTGGTTCCTCTGCACCATGCCTATTTTTTTTATTTTTTGGTCTGACGACGTAATATTTACCTGCACCCTGAGACACTATAACATCAAATAATTGCCCATGTTTAGTTCACTATCTACCTACTATAATTTTTGTTTCAGGCTCGAAAGTTCAGTTTCATTTTACCTGACTGTGACCCATGCCGAGTGTGTTTTGAGGTTCCAAAAATAATGCCTAGCGGTATCTTCAGATTTACTGCTGGAGAGGTAATAAATTTACTTTAGTAAAACTTAACTTTACTTTCGGCGTTGCGCGCCTCATCAATGCCAGTACGGTACTGCTGTCGAACAGCTTCATCACGGATTATCGTGTACTAGGGCCACCGGTCGGATATCTCACCACGCCAGCCTTAACGACATCATCCGGCGGGCCTTTGTCACCGCTAACGTACCAGCTATTCTCAAACCGAATGGTCTGTTGCGTGACGATGGTAAGAGGCCCGACGGTATGACACTAGTCCCATGGGAGTTGGGGAGGCCCATTGTATGCGGCGCATGCGTCGACACACTTGCGCCTTCCCATCTTCCGAGGACATCCGTGAGGGCGGGTGCGGCGGCAGATTTGGCCGAAGATCTCAAGAGGCGCAAATATGCAGGTCTCGACAGAGCCTACACATTTGCTCCCCTTGGAGTCGAGACCCTAGGTCCGCGGGGTACCGATGCTCTTCGGGTTTTCAAAAAACTATCTGAGCGTCTGGTCGAAGCGACGCGTGACCCGAGAGCTGGTGAGTATTTAGCACAGCGCATCAGCATTGCCATACAGCGGGGCAATGCAGCCAGCGTCTTGGGGACGCTTCCGGCTGGTATTGATGGATCCGTTGAGCTACCTGTAGATTGTTTGCAAAAGTCTGCGGTTACCTCAATAGTTTAAATTGTAAATACTACACTTGCGAGCTTTAAAATGGAATCGCTTCATCGCGCGAGTTGATCAAAACAATTTTTTTACAATTTATGTACAATGAACTATAGATTGTGGTATATCATTTGAAAGGTAATTTTGTTACCTTTCAACTTGAAAGGTAACAAATTTACCTTTTTAAATCTTCTTGATATCACTTGAAAGTTTCAAGTGATATCAAGAAGATTTAAAATTAATTAAATTGGCTACCTAAATTTTGGGAATTATTGCAATAGGTCGAAGTTGCATCTATCGGCTTCTATCGGCGCCGGAGCTGGATTAGCTGGATTTCTCCCTCGTATCCGCTGTTTTAGCTCGTCCCACATATGCAAGATTGGGTTCAAGTCAGGAATAAGGGCTGGCCAGTCTAGTGTGGGAATGCCGACATGGAAGACGTCTGTAGGTACTGTCTAGTCACTGCTGCGGTGTGGCAGCGGGCATTATCGTGCATTAAATCAAAATTTATCGTCGCCAATAAATCCTGCATAAGAGGAAACATAACTTAACTCATAGTTCACTGAAAAGAAATTGAAAAAATTAGTCTTGAACAACCCTTGAAGCGATTCCAGTTTAAAGCTCGCAAGTGTAGTTGTAATTTGTTTCTATTAGTTGATTGTAATTTTCTTTGTGAATAAAGTAGGTATTAGCATTCTTTAGTATAAATGTTTTTAGTAGCGTACTTATTTTTTTTACGTTCTCTAGCTAGTGCTTCACGCAGTGCCTGGATAAAATATAGCATAAGCCACTCAGGGATAATTTAGCTTTCTATTAGGCGCGTCACTGATGCGAGCAACAGTCGAGGCGGCGGCAGCGGCGGCGCGCCTCAACCTTGCTATGATTGTACCAGTGTGAAACGCGCGTTAAAAATTGGAATTGGACCTAGATCCAGAGATTACAAAGGTTGTGAGTAGGGCACTGGAACTTTACCTCAGATAAAACTTTACCTTTGACGACCTCAGTGGAGCAGCGCACCAAGGTAGTCAAGATGGTATTCATGAGGATCCATCCATAAGAAAATATTGAAGTTTGTTTTTAAAAAAATATTGTTTCAGACCCTTGGTCCCGGGGCTGGAAAGAACTGCAACTATAAGAATCCGGAGTATTATGCGTACCACAACATGTCCTTCTTCGACATCCATCTTTACTTGAGTGGCGCCAGGAATGCTGTCCCAGACTGTAAAAGAAAACCTTGAATACCTACTGCCTGAATGGCCTACTAGAGCTTTTTTCAAACACAAAAAATCATTCCGAATTTAATTCGTAAGTTCTTACCTAAGAATGGCTAGTTCAGTTATTTGGTAGGTTTACCTGGAAAGATGTTTAGGAGAGTTGAAACAAGGTCTGGTGATACTAAGAGATTTGGAAGTGCTCCTTTAAAAATTTTACTTGCTTTCTCAGAAAGCCTAGCGTTGCCATAAAAAAAGGGCGACTCAAAACAGTTTTTTGATAGTATTTCCATTTTGACTCATTGTACCTACGAACTATGGTCTGTAATTTTCTACACTTCTTTAAAAATGGAATTTCATTTTGTTCCTTTTAATACTAAGTTACTGCTAAGTTAGAGCATCTTAGTGTAAAAAAAAATCGGTGGCCATGTAATTTAGAGGCCGTTGGTTGCACGTTTCGTGTTGGCGCGAGTTTAAATTTATTTTGTTTAAACTTTCAACTCGTTTTTTGTAACTCTTAGA
Source organism: Eupithecia subfuscata (assembly GCA_963564075.1). Taxonomy (NCBI): domain Eukaryota; kingdom Metazoa; phylum Arthropoda; class Insecta; order Lepidoptera; family Geometridae; genus Eupithecia; species Eupithecia subfuscata. The sequence goes on from OY751098.1 coordinate 8,206,850, forward strand.
GTGCGAATTTTCAAAATTCCTTTCTTAGTACACCCCAACACCCTAAAAGAAACAAACACTCCATATTTCAAGCCTCTAGAACCAGTGGTTCGGGCTGTGCGTTGTCAGTCAAACTCAGGAAGGTACTCCTTTATCCTATCCTACTATACTATTCCTACTAATATTATAAAGCCGAAAGTTTGTGAAATATGAATTTTTGTTACCTAGGATCTCCAAAACTACTGAGCAGATCAAAATGATTTGTCGTACGCTTAGAGCTAAGCCTAACTTAGATAATAGGCTACTTATTATACCAAAATTACGTGCGAAGCCGTGGAGTGAAGCTAGTAATATTTAGATTGATTTTGGGCTAAAAATCAGCAATTTCCCAAATACAATTGAATCGAAGTTAGCTTTCTCACGGGTTCATAATTTCATAGAGAACGGTTTACGATTTGCGGCAAATTACTTACTTTTCCGATAGTTTTATTCCTTCCAGATCAAAAAAAATCTTGCACCAACGTGAAACGAACAACCTTAAACATATCTGATCAGAGGGTTCTACAATTGTATTACACTATGATCTTGCTCTCACAAATTACTGAGGAATGGCTTTTAGTACAAGGAATGTGCTGTGTGTTAAATAGTGAAATACAATTTTTTAGCACATTATTCTAGCTAAAAATTAAAATTTCGCAAACACATAAAACACAACCTTTCACCACTCTTGATCGAAAATACAATGTAATGGCTAAGTCATTACAAAAATGCTTAAAATAAAAGAGCAAAATCTTTTTTGGTAACATGCGCGGCAAAATCTTGGTGGTGTTGTAATGAGTGGTTTTGCCAAAACGCGTGACTTATCGGCGCTCATAAGCTAAATAATTTAAAAGTATTTTTTGCACTATTTGCAATTTAAAATAAAAATACATTTCATGCGCCTAAAATAAAAAAAAATAGAGAAGTTTGTAAGACGAGCACTTTTTGAAAAATGGTCAAATAGGCGGGGAATAATTTATTGGGCTACCTAAATGAAAGGTTTGTACGTTTCAAAACAGTTTTCGAAATTTCTGTAGGTTTCATACTTATTGAAATATTTCGACAAAAGTTGAAAAAAATACCCCCCCCCCCCCCCCCCCCATCTCCGAAGATTGCAGAGCGATCCATTTGAAATGTTAGCGTTTGTAAATATGAATCTATATTTCACAAGAAAAATATAGAGAAGTCTGTAAAACGAACACTTTTTGAAAAATGGTCAAAAAGGGGGATTATTTTCTAAAGGGGGGCTACCTCACCAAGTGGGGTATCAATTAAAAGGTATTGGTTTGTACATTTCAAAACAGTTTTTGAAATTTTTGTAGAGTACACACTTTTTGAAATATTTCGAAAAAATCTCCGAAGTACCTATGCAGAGCGATCCATCTAAAATGTAGTTTGGCACTACTCTTTTTAGGTAAGTATTCATCAGATAGCGATGTCTCTAATCGGTCCCAAATATGTAACTAAAGTACATATATTTGTATAGGTAATTGACAAGCGTTCGACACCCTCGGCGCGCGAGTTACACTCGCACTTGGCGGATCTTGTGTCTAAACTAATTTAATTTAACTATTTTCATCGTAAAATGAGTCGACAGAGGTAGGTAGCTACCCATCAATAATCTGGTATACGACGTCATTTTTCGACCAATAAGTATGATACGAGGTGGCAAAGTAAACAATCGAAAGAGCACTTCAAAAACTATAATATCACCAAATTTTTATGACTCTCAGAAAACTTTTCATGTAAGCTCCGTTTTGAGCATCAAAATGACTAGTAACAAAACCAGAATCTGATTCATAAGTAGTTAGTACAGTTCTATAATTTGACGGCACCTCCACATGTTTCATACAAATAAAACTTTTAAAAAGGTGTTTTTTCTTTCATATTTCTATAATGCGGACGTATAAAAAAGTGGTCAAATCCAGAAATGGTCTCCATTAAAACTGGTGCGTATAAAATGTGGTCGAATCCAGAATAGGTCATATCTAGATGAAGTCACATTAAGAAATAGTCACTGACCGCCTGAAGGTGCGTAAGGTCGAGGCGTCGCGTCGTCGAGAGCCTCGTCCAATTCAATGCACAATAATAAAGGGTAGTATTTAGCGCCCCCTGCAGAACATTCTACCACCGACCTGCGATCCCCAACCCGCATGCCCAGCGTGGGGATTATGGGCATTACCCCCCATGAGATAAAAGCCAATAAGGCGCTTATCAGGGGGAGGCCTGCGTCCAGCAGTGGACCAACACAGGCTGTTGAGGTTGAGGTCACAGTTTTTGGTGTCAGGGCGTATTAACTACTTAATTCTTTGTTATAAACGTACAAATTGGTATGACTTATATTATAAGTTATAATTATTTTGAGTAGATTGGTGCGCGTCTTCTTTCTACGTTGTTTTCTTAAAGATATATGCATACCTAAGCAGCAGTAAGCAAATCGTTTGTCACGCTGGCTTGGTAAACGAATTGACAGCGAAATCATTCTGTGATAATGATTCATGGTAGTTTCGTGTTGATTAATCGATTATTTAAGTGGTTCTATAATTTGTGTCGGCGCTCCAGTCCCTCAACCGTGGCAGCTTTTAATCCTGCGAAACCGTCGGGACATTTTCTATCTGCTCCAATTAGAAAAATAACAAATAACAGGCTAAAGGTTTCTTCGTCGCTTTTTTACTTTAGTTTACATATCGAAGCGACAGAAATCAAAAATATCACTTTATTTCCGTGTCAGTGTTTAGTTTTAAATTTTGACCTTTTTTAAGTGTACATTTTATTGTATGTATGGAAATAAAGAGTTTTTATTTTGAATCCCTTTATCTTACATGAGTACCTATGTAAATAAAGATTGGGATTCGAAATGTCATGGTGTCCTTAGATCACATTTGTCAAATACGTCTTAACGTCGTCATCTTTAAGTCGAATGTCGTACGACTTATATCTAGGTATATCAAAGATAAATAAATAAGCGAGAAATACTACCCATTATTCGTAAGATTACAGATATTCATTCGTTAGGCCTCATTGGTTCATGTGAAACACGAATCTCGAGAATATGTAGGCATAGACAAATACGCCTGTCTCAAATCACATTGTTTATTGAACAGTGGCATGAAATTACCTACCTCATAAGCAATATGATCATACATTTCATGAGTGTCAAGCTAAGCTCGCTCATGCAATTTAATCACAGAACCGCATCAACATGATGAATAAATTATTGATTAATCAATAAAATCGTTTAAAGCTTTCTTAACTGTTTAAAAAATAACAATAATGAATGCGTTTGAAGGATTGTTTACAGTGTACCTAGGTAGGTAAATTGCACACCAAGTAACAAAAGAAAAACAGTAAAATATGTTCCAGAAAAAGAAAATACACCAATCCCGACCCGACCCAACCCAAACTCGACGGGGTGACATCGTTTTGTTTAGAGAGTTCCTATGGCCACCTTCTGTTTCCATCATCAGACCAGCTAGTGGTACCATAACAATGCATTGCTGAACTTACATTACCTACATACATAAGTTTGCAAAATTTCAGCTCAATCGGTTAAGGTAGATCGTTCCCATACAATATTGGTAGATCGTTCCCATACAATATTCTGTGTCAACTTATGTACTAAATAACTTAGCTTGGAGATGATGCTGTGTGTTGTCCAGCATTATTTATTTATTATTACCTAACTAAACACTAATGTATACAATGTGTCCGGTCACCGGTGTCGGAGACTTTGGGGGGGGGGGGGGGGGGGGGGGGGGTGAAATACAGTAAATTTTATCGACAAATCACTATCCCTATTTTTTTCTCTCTCCATAATAAAATGGCAGCCATTTTGTTTTCTGTTGCCTCGAAGCACGGGCACGGGTGCTTGTACTGATTAAGGTATAGCTACCCATGTAGAGGTCTTAGGAAAACGATAGAGGACTCATTTGATAGCCAATAATGTAGACAATAAAGCAATGTTAACATTGTTGCAATTTCTATTTTATAATAAAAGAAAAGAGAATTTATAAAACAAAAAAACGTTTTTACATATTAACATTTTTTTTTTAAATTATTAGCTTTTTCATAAAATCGAAACTGTCGAGCTACATGTTTTTTGTTACTGTACGATAGTACAAAATGTGTGCTTCAAAATAAGTCGTGCATCTTAGCCCTAAGTAAGATAGTTTCAAGCAAGCACATAATCTCTAAAAACAGTAACCGGACATAATTATGATAATTAGAAGGAAGTTCAGGAAATGTTCAGCATCGTCAGGAAGTTCGTCTCTATGCAGCTCTAATCAACGGCCGCGCCTAGCTTCGCGACCGGTGATTCACCGATTTGATATATTTTGAACTGTAGAATAGTTTTCTAATATTTTATTTTCTATTGTATTTTTTAACGACATTTAAGAATAATTGAGTGTATAATAATAATTGGCCTTAGAAAAAAGCAAAATGAAAAAAAAGTAAGTCGGACAGTAGGTCGGACATGGATTCTAACGTTAGTTACACACTTTATTGTGAGTTACACACTTTACTGTTACACACATCGTAAATTCACCATGATACCATGGTATAATAAATTTGATTCTAGCCATGAAACACGGCATGCGAGTTATACAGGGTGTTAGGATGAACAGTCTTATCTTATCCTTGAAACCAGTGTGGGTGGGTGGTGACCATGAAATCACATACCTACGGTAGCGAAGAATTGAATTATGATAATCCATCGAAACTAATTGACTATTGTCTATACTAATATTAGAAAGAGGAAAGATTTGTATTTTCGATTTTGACTTTCCACGTTAAAATATTCGCGATTTTTGTTGAAAAAGCTATAAAATTTGTAATAATTCTAATAAAAAGTAGTATCCGATAGCGCAAAACCAACTTTTATGCCTTTTATGCCTTTTATGCAAGAAGTAATTTATATACTAAGTAAAACGTTAGTTTTGCATAAGTTGCGCCATCAGCCGTATTTTTGTGAAATTCGGAGCAAAAGGGCTGGGGCCAAAAAATTCAGTTGCAAGATTTTGTACAAGTACATAACAACGTTAGTTATAACAGGACAAGTTAAATCTTGTATAAAAAGCAGAGTAATCGTTATTACTAATTATGTAATGCATGAATAGGTTTTCTGCCTAGGTGCTACCTAGTAGCTTATTAAAAACCAGTACCTACCTTAGTATGTACAATGTATAATAGAAAGGCAATTACAGGGCAATCATATTGCACTAGTTATTGGCTATGGAAAAACACGCAATATTAAAGTGTAGTGTAGAGTACGATTCGACTCTATCATCATTATATCAGAAGTTACACTCCAATAGTTATAATCTAATTATGCGCATGCATTTTATTGTACAACGTTTTTTTTATCATTTGAATGCATTGGTCTTGTCTAATATTCTAATAAACTTTACATGAACTTTAGCTAAGTTAGAGCCTTACCTATTATTTTAGATCACACTGGCGATTTGCAAGCGATTTTAAAGTAAGGCGAGTGCGCAGCGAGCGTACTCACTGTGCACTAAAATAATAGATAAGACCCTTTGCATTCAATTGCTAACAAACGTTGTTCAATAAAATGCATCGAACTAATTTTATTACCCGCGAGTGTTATGTTTTTCTAGTGTTTCTATGTGGTTATATAATAGACTTTATAACGAAGAAGTAATAAGTATAGTCAAAGCTATAATACCTCAAAGCATCTGCAGCGAACGGCTGCAGAGATCGGCTGCAGCGATTTTGATGTGATGACTGTGATGAAGCATAAAAATTTACTCGACATTGTTCTAAAACATACAAATAATAGAAGTGAAGATAAAACCAATACCTAACCTTAATTTTCTTATTTGATAATATTTCATAGTATTTTGACATGTGCTTATTTTGTAAGCCCAAAGAAATAAAGTTATTGAAATCTGAAATCTTAGCTACATTTATAGGCCTTGGCCCCCATTTTGCAAAAAAGTGAAAAAGCTGGGACCGCTCATAGATTTAAGTAAAATTCGCAATTTCTAAGTAAGATTCGAAATTTTACTTAGATCTATGGAACCGGTTCGGGTTTTTTATAGTTGTTAATTTATAATTTGTTTTATTAAGAGAATGTTATTGGTGAATACGATGCGTAGGTATCTAAGTACCTAACAGTCAACCACGGAATAATTATATAGTAATTAAAATAAAATAAATAAAATTAGCCATTATTTCCTATTCTTTTGTAACTACTTATATAACTATCTATTTACAAACTTTGATTAAGTTAGTAGTCGCCTTTTTTAGCGTAGGCCTCCCCCAGCACCTTCCAAACTTTTCTATTTCTGGCCTTTGTCATCCAGTATGGGCCAGCTATCTTCACAAAGATGTCTTGCTATCTCTTCTCCGGTCGACCTCTTGATCTCTTCTTATTCCTTGGGATCCACTCTGTAATTTACTCTGTAATTTTGGCCCAACATCAAATGTGTCATAGAGGTCATAAGATCCTTAAAATGGAATTGGGCTGGGCACATGTGCAGGATGGAAAATTATAAAGTAATGATTTACAAACTAGAATTAACCTACCGATACATCTCGTAATAAAAAAATACAATATCTATTCCTAATATAAGGTGAACTCAAAGTTCGATGGAAGTACAGAGTTCTATTGTATTGCAATCGAAAGTATGAAGGTTTGCAGCTTCAGTAAAGATCAAGGCGAATGGTCAGATTCTGACCTCGACCAGGCAGAACAGTAGGTAGGTACTCAACTTAAAATCATTTTACTTAACCATCTACTTACAAAAATTATGTAACTTACTACCTTCTGCCTGCGGCTTCGCACGCGTTGTTTCTATGGAAACGTTTTGAGATTATTTCTATCCCATGGGAAATGATTTATGGGATAAAAAGTCGCCTATGTTTGATTCCAGGGTTAGACTTACCTGTATGCAAAATTTTAGCCTGATCCGTTCAGTAGTTTTGGCGTGAAGAGGTAACAAACATCCATCCATCCATCTATCCATCCAAACTTACGCATTTATAATATTAGTGTGATAGTGTGATGTGATGTGATTTATAAAAAAATGCTATCATTCCTTAATATGCAACAGTATAAACTCTTTAGTTTTAGCCAATAAAATTTTATAACGCATGACTTACCCATTAAATGCTACATAATTTAATTTAAAAAAATGTCTGTGTTGCCTTTTCACGTTTAAAAAACGGATGAACGGTTCTTAGTGAAATTTGGCCGGGAGATAAACGGTATCTCGCAGACCGACATAGTTCACTTGAAAAGTACGTGCGAAGCCGTGATCATAAATCAAATGTTAATCTAACATCAATTTTTTATTCGTTTTGGCTCTGGTCGTCAAACACATCAGAGAAGGTCTTTTTTTTTTAAACCAACTTCAAACATGGAGGAGGTTCTATGTTCGGTTGTATGTTTTTTTATATGTTCGTCGATTTCTCCGTCAATTATGGACCAATTATGATTTATTTTCGCTTTTATTGTACAGAGAATGATCCCAAATTGGTCCCATAAAAATGTTATTCCAGGGTGTAGTGTATGTTCAGGTAATATAATATATACATAAGCTAAGCTAGTATCATAATAATATGATTTTAAAACTAAATGTAGGTAATCTTATTAACTTATTTTTTTATTTTAGTTTCGTTATTTCGTGTGCCTGAATGTTGTGCCAAAAGGCTCTTCAATGTCTTAAATGGCTTGTCAGGCAAATGTCTTTTTCAATGGCTCTTCAATTGTCTTTAAAGTCGATAAGAAATTGAATAATTCTAACATCAATATACGCTATAAGATTTTGCATAATTCTGTATAAATCGGTTCACTGACCCGCATTCATTAGTTATGTAACACCAGAGGCGTGAGTCTGCAAAGCGAGACGTCGACGACGCTTCGATCACGTCTCGACTGTTGGTTGTCCGGCAGCTACTCGTATCGTGGACGTGTCGAGTAGCTGTCGAGCAGGGATATAAAAATGGTTGTTATCTAGAGCATTTACTTTACTAGGCATTTACCTACGAACCATTGATATTCTACACACCTGACAACTCAAGGACTAGGTTATGTTATGATATTTATTGTGAAACAAAATAAGTTGCCCGTAAATTCTTCGTTATTTTATTGTATTATTATTCCTACATGTAAAATATAACAAAAAAATATAGCCATGTTTTAGCAAAATTAAGAACTTCAAGGTCTATGAACCTAGGGGGTAGTTGTAGTTGCATTACCCACTAAGATGGCGCTAAGGTCGAGATTATGCAAAAATAATATAAACGCCTTATTTAACTGCCTACGGTAGGCACGGATCATTTGTGTGGTGGATAGCTATATACACCATGGGTGATGTGATGTACCATCTACGAATTATTTCATTTCTTATCAACAAACTCCAAAAATAAGGTGCTTAATTCTTAAAAAACTTATTAGCGTCAAAATATTGCAAAAATAATAAAGATAAAAGATTATTTCAAATCTTCATTTGAAATCAAACATTACAATTTATTTTATTGTAATTTATTCACTTATTTAATTTATTTAACATGAAAAATACAAATATTATTTTGTGATTTACCATTTACTACACACATCACCATACCAAAAATATTTTTACCTCATTTCTTGCTACTAAAAACGTGCCAAACACTTTCAGACATTGTTTGTACCTTTAAGCAGTTTTATACTACCTATTTTTATTATAAACTAGCTGACCTGGCGAACTTCGTACCGCTCTCACCTTTTAAACCTTTCCTCTAAAATGATCCGCCATTTATTGAATTAATTTGTTACAAAAAATGTGATAAGAAGAACCGCTCGACCGATTTTATGCATACTTCACCTAAAACCATCTATTAGATAGTCCGAACAAAGCCTAAACATATGTCTCGTTACTAACGTCAAATGGACTCGGGGCTCAGATACCAATAAACAGAGACCCCAGACCCAACAACGATTACGTGCAGATTCGAAGGTAATTTGTTTTAATAATAGCATTAGTTAAATTTTTCATTAAATTCGGTAGGTGGTTGTTAAATTGATTATCTTTTAACTCTCACTATCTGATAATTCATGTTAATTGGTACGTAACTAAATCGTTGCCTTTTGACAACACAAATGATGCTAGACGTAGGTTTGACTAAACGAGCCAAGCAGTTGACTCTGCAGTCAAACCCCAAATAGGAATCACCTAACTTTAGATAGGTAGGTATGTATTGTCTCAATCAAGCTACCCTTAGGTAACATATCCAAAGAATAGGTCAACACAGCTCAAAGAATTTGGAAGCCGAAGTGGCCGTGAGACCATATCTCGCAATAAACCGATAACCGCTGGGATAAACGTGTTCTTGTTTGACATGGGGAGCGCGACTCGTGTAGGAAGCCTTACGGCCAGGCGGAATGACGACCTGTGAAAGACAGCAGGCGACGCTCATTAGATGAAGCCTATGACTAGTATGGTGAGGTATGATTGATGATGATAATTGGTCGACCTGGTGGTCGAATAACCAAATAGTAATAACCTAAAACAACCAATACTAAAAGGTAGATTTATGTGGCAGTGTTCCTTTGTCCGCATTTGGATTAGAATTGGCAGGGAATCGGTCCATTATGCGTTGATTTTTGCTAGCATAGCCAGCCTAACTCCCTCCAGACACAATAGATAAATTTATCTACTGTGCTCCAGAAGTGCAGAATCTTCTTAGAGTCTAAGGCTTCGCGGAGTGACCTCGGCAATTAGGTATTTCCGTTCGTAATATAATATTAGGTAATTCGAATCAAAGATGATAAAACCATCACCAAGTTACCCGAATGCCGAGGAGGTCGAAGTCGTTATTAGAGCATGCTAAGCGTGCCTGTCTCATGGTTTTGACTGTCATTCTCATCAGGATCGCGATATAACCTCGATTTCACTTAACTTCAGAACCGGTAAAGTAAAGACCTAATTACGCATGATGATGTCCTCCTAGCCGAATTTCGGCCGCGGCGGCGGCCAGTCTCAACGGTGACTAACCATGTGCGCAGGACATATTATACTTAGTGCTCAAGTGTGTGCGCAAACACACAATTAAATATACCAGTTATCTAAGTTCTATTCTGCTTACTTCGGGGCTAGATGTTGCTATGTGGATTGACCAGCATGTTCTAATATTGCGTGAACTCATCGGTAGTTTGAATAAATATCAAACTTTACCGGTTCTGGTGAAAATATATTGACATAACTTGATTATGGAATTGATTATGATCGATATATTTGGATCTGCCCTAGTCTCCATCAGAAGTGAGTGAATTATCAATCGCACATTTTGCTTGGAAATCGATTTAAATTGTAACGTGGAAGGTTATTATTTCTTCATTTCATTATGTAATTTATTTCCTTAGCCATTAAACTATTCTAACTTTCCGCAGTGAACCAAATAAACGTTAGGAAATATTCAAATTACTGGCAAATAGACCTTTGCATAACTTTAATTATTTGCATTTTGCTTATTTTTATGATTAATTATAGTCATCATTAGAAACCTTGGTTGGTAATTTAGTTAAAAATAAACTATCGCTCACCTAATGACTGTGATAAAACTAAATTAGGTGGGACTACGCCACAAATATCCAGTCAACCATAAGCGTTTGAATTACGTTATTCTTGTGCGTTATATACATGACTGAAATAAAAACAGCCAGTTTTTTGTTTTATAATCGTTCTTCCTTTGACCACATCAGGTACCTATCACTTGATGGAAATTGACGATGTGCCCGGCGATGTACTATCACGAATATCTAGAAGACTATTCACTCTTGATTTGAAGAGGTTGTAAATGTAGGTAAACCTACCAATATCAAAGTACCCATTAGTACCAAAGTAACTTACCAATACAAAGTTATTTTGTATGAACAATTAATTAGCTTTGTTCTCTTAAAACCATAGATAAATGATACTACCAATTTATAGCTGCATAACATTTCATACATCTACAATGATCGTATAAGACTAAGTAGTAACTAACAAATAACATAACTTATAAAGAACGTACCTTTATAAGTTATGTTATTTGTTAGTTACATACTCTTACTTCTTTCTTCTTAGTTACTCCTTACTTCGTTGTACCTAGTTGTTAACAGGACAGAACTGTTATTCCATTCCTCCTCCGTAAGCAGTCTTTTAGCTTGTATAAGTGAGGACACATAAATGGCTATGAGTTATTATTATTAAGTAAGTTTATTTATAAAGTGTGTAAAACTGTTTTTTCTTCGAACATAACAAAATAAGTATTTGATAACTGAACAATTATTATCACTACGAATGTAAGCGGGTTAACTACGAACCTAGTTTGTGCTCGAAGAACACTAACGTTTCATCCCTTAACGAGGGACTTCATCAGGGTGAGTGTGGTTCGCTGTACTGCGTCCTTGATCGCACTGTCAGTGCGCGCAAGGACGTGAAACGTTGGTTTTCTTCCAACACAAACTAGGTTCGTAGTTAACCCGCTTACTATCATAATGAATTCTTCAACCTTCGAAAGTTTTTAAAGTAAAATTATTATCACATTTTAAGGGAGTTCCTACTTCAATAGATGTATCACCAACCATTCGTGAGTCATCTTGAGGTTTGATCAATTCAATAAATTTTGGTGAGTAGGTCAGAAAGTTGGTTTCGTCTTATGGAAAGTTTATTTAAATGCATATAGCAAATTTCTAACTGAGCTTATTTGGGAGAATTTACTGCTTTTTTATTCAATTTGCACTCTGATGCATTAGAGATTGGGATCTACGCACGAACTTTACTAAAATCAGTATTATACTTAGTATAGATTGCCTTTCCAGAAGATATTTTAAACCATATTTAGGTTAGTTTTCGTTTATAAACAAAGTGCACGATAATCTTATCTGGTTTCTTATCAGCTAAATCCAGCTATGGAATGGTCACGTCATTGTTGCCAACTCGCTAATATTTGCCGAGATTTAGCCACCTTACTTCGTGTTTCAACATTTTAAGTATCACTTCGTTTGAACAATAGGTAAGTTAAGTTTATTTTTATTTTATTTATTTTGAAACTTTTAAGTTTATTTTACGTTTGAACACTATTAAGTTACCGTTATCTTATCAGTTAGTATTAGTACCTACTGCCTACCCACAACAACAGCTCTACCATAAATATATAACTATGTATGTACGAAGTTGATTGTAATTTTGTAGGTTATCTGTTTACTTTGCTTGTTCACACTTTTTATGTACCTATCTACTATTCTTTTTAGTCGTGTAAACCTTTTAATAGCCTTCTGTTTCTATTTTCCAAAGTTTTTATTTCTTGTATTGCTGCTGGTTTTCCTTTGTTATATAATTAATAAAAAACGAACCCCCGAAAACTCAAACGCAACTCAGATTTAAGGTGGTTGGCGAGGCTCGAAAAAAAAATCGTTTGTTTTTTCGAACGTCACTAGTTGAGTTGCTTAAATTTTGCGCACGTGGTAAGCCATTTCTATTCGAAACCCACGCTAAAACAATCTACGAATCAAGTGTCGTTTTGGAGTATTCACAATAAAGAGATTTTTTGCTAAAATCTACATTATGACGATAGACAAAACTACATTCGATTCAAAGTTTTATTTAGCAAAGATCGAGGGAGCGTCACTAACAGTAACCACCTCATATCGCGTTTCCCTTCCATTTTACGTCGTGGTGAGGCGTGCTTTAAAATTTGCGTCAGGTTTGATACGGGGGGGTCTGTAACTCAATTTTTTGTCAGTTATTTCATATATTTTCTTTGGGGCCGATTTTGTGTCCAATTTCGCCTCATCTGTCCGGATACACCCAACCCAACAGAAATGTTTCCATCGAAACCTCGCTGCCTCGAGTATTGCGCCGCGGCACCACAGCTGATTTCACATGTGGCCGGATCGTCCGCCGCGCGGTCGTGTACGCGAGATGCCGATACTGCATGCCGGTTTGTGATTAATACGGTAGTTTCGTTTGTGACTGTGCTTGTTTACTGGAAGGCATTTGCGGACGGATATTCCATTTTGTGTTTGGCTGTATTGGTGAGTTAGTTAACATTTTGTTATTGAGTGTAGGTACCGATTTAAGTTATGCTTTACAGTTTTTTGGTGTGGGTACGAGTATGACGGTGTTTTGTATGATGCACTGGTGCAACGAAATGAACAACAGTTGTTTGGATAGAATTTCTTCGGTAGGTATACCTACCGTGTGCTATGGATTATGGATTAATTTTCTGTATGAATTTTTGAGCTAGTAAGGTAACTTTAAGACAAATACCTTGGTGCATGATTCATTGATGACTGTGATACCTACAATGCCAATTGATAACAATGCAGCAAAATCAATTCATGCTTGTTTTCAATGTAGGTAGGTAGCCTACCTACCTAGGTAAGTATCTGTTAATGATGAAGAACCTATATTGCTTTTTAACCCCCGACGCAAAAAGAGAGGGGTGTTATAAGTTTAACATGTCTGTCTGTGTATCTTTCTGTGGTATCATAGCTCCCAAACGGATGAACCGATTTTCCTTTAGTTTTTTTGGTGCCATAGATAATTTTATCCCGAGTGTTCTTAGCTTAGAGCATTCAGAACTAAATGCTCTAAGGTTCTTAGCCATGTTTCAAGAAAATCTGTTCACCCACTAAACGTCGGCGGGTATTTAAATTTTTTAATTTTGTCTTTTAATATACAACAAAACTGTGTTAACAAATCTTATTTTCATCATCAATGTATAATTTTTATTAAATACTAGCTTCTGTCCGCGGTTTCGGGCGTGATTTAACATAATCAAAAGTCGACTATTTCCTTCCCGAGACTAACATCAATCTCCTACCAAAATTAAAAAAAATACGTTAAAGCGTTTGGTCGTGAAAAGTAACAATAAAATAAATTACATCTAAATATATTACGCTGGACAATTCACACAGCATCATCTATCCCCAAGCTAAGCAGAGCTTGTGTTATGGGTACCTACCTAGTAGGTACCTACTAGGTACTTATTATACTTAATACATTAAATCCAGTTGACACTCAATCAATGATCAATTGACGATCTCTGCGGCGCAGCGGGCGAAGGTCTGCCTACGACGCAAGAGGTTGCGGGTTCGATTCCCGCCTCGTACAAATGTTTGTACGATCTGCAGACATTTGTCCAGGGCGTTCTGGATGTTTTCTATGTTTAGTAAAAAATATCTATCTATGTAGTGTATTGTATTAAGTATTATATCAGTTCTCTAGTACCCCTAACACAAGCTCTGCTTAACTTGGGGCTAGATAATGTTGTGTGAATTGTCCAGCATTATTTATTTAATATCAGGTAAAAATCACTTATTTACAACAGTAGCTATACTGTTAAAAAAAACTCTATAATAATTTAGTACATTTGCTTTAAAATAATAATTTTAAAAACACTGTATAATTAATCAACTATTTTCGTCTTTCACTGTACCTACATGTAAGATAGTTTGGCTAAACAAGTCATCAAGAATCTAGTAATAAAATGACAAGAGAATTGCGGAGTCATTAAATATTGTGTTTGTGGTTGAAACAGAGATGTTATGCGGTTTAACTTATTAGACTGTGAGTCAGAAGTAGATAAAGGTAGCACCTAGGATAAATCGTAGGCTACCTTCAACACTAGTAAAGGTAGTAAGTATAAGTTTAATTTGGTGGTTCAACATTTATAATAGGCTAGTCCTAAAAAATTATAATTAGTCCATCAGTTAGATTATCAGAAGATATTGGAATCATATTTTCGCCACACAGTACTTTTAATTTCATTAATAGTATTGTATTTTTAATTTTTTTCTATAAACTGTTGTAAAATTGAAATTAGTTCAGCACACAGTACTTATAATTTCATTAATATATATTGTCATCTTTTTACAATAAATTGTTGTAAAATTGAAATTAGTTCAGGTTATTTTTACAGACTACGAATGGAATGAAAACTGTCTTTAGCTTAATTTGTTCTAGTTTAAGAATTTAATTGTCACCTAAACATAAGCTTTTTGTTTCCCAAATAAATAAAAAGAAATAAATATTTATTCTTTTGTCGAATACACAAAAAATGATGAAGATATAGCCAGTTAATTTGTTTTTTGTAGTTAAAGTTCCGCGTGACGTGACACCTTGCGACACTTTTTAGCAAGGTGTGACGTCACTAGCCCCCACTCGCAAACTTTGACTCGAAATTTTTTGTTTGATTGACAAAAGAAAAAATATGTGTCCAATATCTTCTGATAATATAACTGACGGACTAAATAATATAATACTTTTTTACTCAGGACACTGCCCTATTATGAGATTTACGAGTTACATAGTGGCATCAAGCATGAATCCTCATAGGACACTACAATATTTTGCTTATATCTAAACTACCTATTTGACAAAAAATAAAACCTCTTTTGATCTAATTATAAGCATTATCCTATTATCATGAGTTTTTAACAAATATTAAAAAGGTTGACAAAACTTTTAAAGATGCCCATTTTGACATATCATTAATATGGGCAGCCCTGCTTTTCTTAAAGGTTCTCGGAGCTCAATAGCATCACTGCATAAGATCACTTTACTGCGCTCATTTTTTTTTTTAAATAATACTAGTTGCCATATTCAGAACGGTATACGGGGTGTCCCAGAAAGTATTGTTGTCATTTCACAAGATTTCCACACACACGGTTTTGTTCAACCGACTGATGCAATTATACCGGAAAAGTGCAATGAGAACGTTTCATTTTATTGGTTATTGTACTTACATAGTTATTTTTTGTTCTATTTATTCTCTATCTATAATATTATGCGCATTTATGCATGCGGTTTCCTTAGGCTGAAAGATCGGTTTGATAATAACCGTAGTAGGTTAATGCCTTCATTTTCAAATTTATAAAAACCCTCTTAAAATCTCTTCAATATATTTGGATTTTCCATAATTATTCCCACACTGCATTATATTATAACAGAAGTACCTAAACTATTCCATAGTATGTCATCTTTAATCATCTTTATAACGTTTGCGTGTTAATTATCTTGCCCTGAAACGGCTCCAGCATGTGACATTTCAAAGGTAAACTATGTGACATCCGGCATTTAGGTAACTTTCTTTGCATTTCTCTCCAAAATAAAGCAAGAGGCACGCAATTACCGCGCCACTAAAATAAAGGCAACTGTTACGTGTACCGCTTTTATTTACATAAAATTTTGACAATTTCCTCGACACAATCGTTTTGAGCATTAGAAATGGTTCGCGGATCTCGGGTGAGACTCTTCCGGATCTAATTGTGAAGTGGCGACATCGTTTGGAGAGTTTAAAGCGTTCAATGGGAAATTAACATCGGTTTCTGTTTTTTCTGCTCGGGTCAATGAACTTTTGAACGAAAGTTCGCAATGAATAAAATAAGTGGAGATTTTTTATATTCTATCTGTTCAGTCTGTACTCCGCCAAAACTCAAGATAGGTGGTACCTACAATGTTTGTAAACATGACCCCATTCTTAATTTTCATACTCGACGCCAAAAAGAGAATTTAGGTTTTTTGCGTTGTTAATTAATAAATATAAATAAATAATAAATAATGCTGGACAATCCACACAGCATCATCTAGCCCCAAGCTAAGCAGAGCTTGTGTTATGGGTACTAGATGACTGATATACATAATATGTATAATACATTACATAGATAGATATTTTTATTATACATAGAAACGACCAGAACACCCGGAACAAATATTTGTAGATCGTACAAACATTTGTCCCAAGGCGGGAATCGAACCCGCAACCTCCCGCGCCGCAGGCGGACCTTCGCCCGCCGCGCCACAGAGGTCGAATTGTAGGTATCTTGAAAATGGCTTGAGTATAGCTTGTGCCGATGCGATAATAGTTCGTGGGAAGGTATAGATTACTGACATAACGTCAAGGGAGTACCCAAGAGGATAAGCAAAAGGCATTAAGGATAAACCTTGACTAATATTTACCAACGTCTTCATACATCATGATGACAGAATTCTGACATCTGTGTAATACATTTGATACCCAACATGCGTGGCCTATATTACCTACACAAAGGCACACACAAAAGGTTATCCTTCCATTGCACTATCCGTGCAAAGTATGAATGTGCTATTGTTCGTGTAACTCGTTTGGCCGCGGTCAGGTCAAACAGTATTCCGATGCGTAGGTAGGTACTATATTCATAGGTACTTCATTCGAAGTGTTATCATCTCGTCACCCGCCTTTCCACTTTAGAAACATTTTCGCTTGCAAGCAATTTGCTTGGTAGGACGTCCAGCATCTGGTTCATCTCCTCTTGCGACTCCGCTATTAAAACTATGTCATCAGCGAATCGCAGGTGTGACTAATAATCGCCGTTTATGTTAATGCCCTTACCTTTCCAGTCCAGCGTCTTAAACATATCTTCCGACGCGCTCGTGAACAGTTTCGGTGATGTAACATCCCCCTGTCTCACTCCTCTGCGCAGTTGGATGGGTTTAGACTGCTGGCCCTGTACTTGGACCCCCATGAATAGTTTACTTGGCACCGCTGTAAGCTTACACGCATACTTAAACTTAACATTGAAGATTTAAGTTTTCTTCGATACCTTAGAAATTAGTCAATCTTCTGACTATCGTGTGCCCACGCACGACACGAACCATGAGCATACTGTGGGGCCGTAGCGAAGACATACCCTTAAGGCATCCCCTGCCCATATATTAAAATTAGCTCCTAAGTACTTTCTTTTTCCAAAGTATGCCTAAATGTTAATAAATAATTTTGTTTCTGTTTAAGTATGAATATGCTATTGTTCGTGTAGGTAACCCCGTTTGGCCGCGGTCAGAAAGTATTCCGATAGGTAGGTACATCAGCGTCACGCCGGTTGTCAATCGGAGCGGATGGATGCGCACGCGTTTACACGATATCGATTATTGACCTCGATATTAGATTTCACTGACGGCTTAAGATTGTGGGCTGCTAAAATGTCCCACTTTTCCGACTTTAGGTTCAGATGACTAGACGGGTAGAGGGTCTAAATGAGGTAGGTACCCATGTAACTGTGTGTATAGCAGATGTTTCAAAAATGACACAAAACCTTTTTTGTATCGGACAAGTAGGTGCTTAGATTTATTTTGATGAGCTTAGCCTAGATTTTATATTGCTTCAACTTCACTTTTTTTCAGTAAACAAGACACTCCATAATCATTGGCGCAAATTACTAAGCTGCGCTGCCAATCACCTAGTTATACATCAATTGAAAGCAATCAATTCTCAATTTGCGCTCGGGCACAGACATAAGCGAACAGCTAAGTGATGATGGAGGCAGGAACAAACGCAAAAAGAGTAGGTTTAATGATACACCGGATAAAAAAGGTAACAAAACGTTTTATAAAGTACCTACCAAATTAAATGATACACACAGGCTGAAGAATTTGATATGATAAGCCAAAAACAAGTATTGAAACATTGTTATAGAAATATAACAAAGCCAGACCAATTCCTTGTAAAGTAACTGTCCTTCATGAGCTATGACCAGACC
Organism: Eupithecia subfuscata; assembly: GCA_963564075.1. NCBI lineage: Eukaryota > Metazoa > Arthropoda > Insecta > Lepidoptera > Geometridae > Eupithecia > Eupithecia subfuscata. Next base: position 8,225,376 of record OY751098.1, read on the forward strand.
AGTTACTGCGTAAAACGAGAAATTTCTATTCATGGAAATGACCCAGAGGCCTTTGTCATGAAAATGGATCGAGGTAATTCACACATTGATGCTGTTCACAAAACATGGGTGATTATCTGATGTTATGAAATGTTGCGTGCCTTGTTTGCTTTCCTATAACTGTTGTAATATGGGTATCCACCTAATTGTTGTTTTGGATTCATTCCAGCTGATTACATTGATAGTCATTAGTGCCATGGAGTCACTTACGTATCATTCACAGTGTATAGCGCCTTAGTCGTCGTCGTAAGAACTACCTATTAACTATCTAGATATATATTTAACTTTTTCCATCAGAGCGCGGGTCTACATTAGGTAGATAAATTAACCTGCTACCGTTCTGAGACCCCGATATATCATTATGAGGTGTGTATGATATGAGGTTTCTAGGCAAATGATGTAAAAAGTGTTTCTTAATGGCAAGCTTCCCTAGATTATAATTTTCGATTGCATCCACCTGATACAAGATACCCACAAGCAATCATCAAGTTGCATTATGAGGAAATGGTCTGTTTTGGATTTTGATGAAGCCTTTCTAAAGTTATTATGTCATATGGTTTGTTTCTATCAGGTCATAATAATCCATTATTGTGTTGAATGGCATCAATGACATCAGTGCTTTTAATCAATTCTAGAAGTGCTTTTTCAAACTGAATTTCCTTGTTTCGAAATTGGTTTCTCACAATATACATGCATCTAACACGATTATGTGGCTTAAGTCTGTGTTATCAACGAATAACATCTTTCTAATATTTAGGTTTATGCTTGGTGTCGATTGAGCAATTTGGTTTCGGACGACAATCTACCAATTGATGAAAATTATACTTAACATCTGATTATCCTCATTGCGTCATCTATAATCTAAGTTAAGTCTTCTGGACAAGATTTAATTATGTCAGTATGTAGCCGTAAGAAGAGTGTGGTTAAATTGTATTAATTATTGTCTTAGGCCACACTATCAGTAGAGTTCAAAAATGCAAAATACCAAACCTGTCTTCTATCAGTTGACAACAATAACGTCCAAGGAGACTGTTGCGTCGCAGGTCGTTCTCCCTAGTACACTCTAACTAAGTCGAAGAAGAGTTGGTTAAATTGTATTACCGTCATAGACCACACTATCAATAAAGCCCATAAAGCAAAATACCAAACCTGTATTGTGTCCACATGATCAGTAATTTTACGTTGGTTAATTTTATTTTGGTGTTACATACATCTTTATTCATCTTAATGCATCGGGTTGTATAGGTACAAAACATTACAATTCCTTCAACAAACATTGGCAAACCTGGCCTTGGAAATGTTTCTAAACATAAGGTAGGTCATAGAAGATTACCCTTGTACATGACATTGCCGATCCGGCCTTTGGAGAAACCCTATTTTTTGTAAAAAAATATAAGTAAAAGGTTCAAACCCCGTTTCGATATCATTTTAACAACAATAACAGCTAGGATACTGTTGCGTCGCAGGTCGTTCCCTAGTGCACTCTAACTAAGTCGATCACACAAAACTTACCCGCGTTTTTACAATTCCAACAATAATCATTAGCAAACGTGCCCTATAACGTGTTCCTCCTATACTTAAAGGTACGGATTAACCTTGTACATGACATTGCTGATCTGACCTTTAGTGAAAGCCAATTTGATTGAACTCCATTGGCTTCGGTATGATGTCGAACACATCATTTTAATCGACATTAAAATACAAAAAATCGTTCAATGCAGTAAGGTGGTCGATCACTGAATTCAAACTTTTGATTTTTGAAAAATGTGAATTCCCTGGAACGTGATGGTTAAAGACTGTCGGTTCGGCCGCTTCTTTTGACTAGAATTTGCTTATTTTCAACTCCGTCGGACCTCCATATCTTCCAAACTACTGAATATTTAACTTTGAAATTTATATAATATGGTAAAGTTCAGGAATTATTCTATCGATCATATGTTTCGAAAACACGATTCGATAAAATTTTCTCGATAGAAAAAAAATCGCAAAGTTACCTCTAATTTTTTACTAAAACCCTAATTTCTCAATAAATACAGATGATACGATCTTGAGATTAAGCATAGTATAAAGCTAAGTATAAAGAACATTTTATATGTTGCCTTTTTTTCAATTAACTATTCTAATGTTTGTGGGGAGCAAATAACTACTAAAAACTTGATTTTTGGGCTTACGCCGCTTTGCTCTGTCCCGCTCCTGTGAACGCGAAATCCTATGCCTATCCTCTTCACACAATAACGAGGTAGGGTACCCCCTTAAGATATGAAAGGTCTCGTGGTTCCAATCATGTTTCCAGTTAGAAAATTTCATTGTTTCTTTGATTCAGGTATAAATGAATGGGTATTTGGGCATACCTACAATTTATAGATAGAATTTTAGACTGTGTATAAAATAGTGACCTCTATATCTTTCCGTTCTCAAAATGTTATGTAAAAGAATTTCTACACGACGAACAAGATCAGCCTTGTCCTTGCACATGCCTCTGACGAGGCCATCACGTGAGGGTGGCAAAATACCCTCAAGCTTACCTTGCAGTGGGTGAAAACACTTTTGCTTCGCTGCCTGTACTTTTCGCCTAAAAATAGTAATAAACGTGTAGTCTAAAGAGCAAATAGAAAACGTTGTTTAATTTTGAATCCACACTTCGGCCCGTGCGATCCAAAATCATTTGATCCGAAATGGAGCTAACTCGAAGTTTCATTCCTATCAGAATTTCCACATGTGTCACAAGATTAGCCTTGTACTTGCACATGACACTGGCGAGGCCATCACGTGAAGGTGGGCGGTAGATATTAGGGAAGCCGCTCCAATGCACACGCGATCGAGTTCGAAGAACTTTGCGGACTTTAATTGCATTTAGACGAATGAGTTTTAGTTGGATGAGCGGGTTTGCTGTAAACCTGCTCTGAATTTGACGTGCGAGTTTTGTTCCACCATCTATTTTCTCTTATATTATGATAAGCGAAGGAATTTTTTAAATCAAAGAAATAAACATAATGACAGTACCATGTCAATATATTTATGAAAACTTATTGTACACTCATAAAAATATAAATCGGTTCCCTAAAAATAGCGATAAACATAATTTGAATACCAGAAACAAACATAAGATCGCTGTGGCCACAACTAGGCTACACAAAATTAATGTATCTTTTAAAGGGCAATGTATACGCTTCTACAACAAAACTCCTAGTGAGTTGCAAAAATTATCAGTAAATAAATTCAAACAAATTGTCAAAACCTTGCTGTGCAAAAAGGCTTACTATAAAATATCAGATTATCTAGAGGATAAAAAAGCTTGGGACGGGTTTTGCTCCAACTCGAAAAATAACAACTAACAGGCTAAAGGTTTCTTCGTCGCTTCTTTACTTTAGTCTACATACCGAAGCGTCAGAAATCAAAAAATATCACTTTATTTCCGTGTCAGTGCTTAGTTTTATGATTTGACCTTTTCTAAGTGTACATTTATTGTATTTATGGAAATAAAGAGTTTTTGATTTTGATTTTGAAATCGGTTTTGCAGTTTGTGAAACCTATCATAAGCTTATTTTTAATAAAATAATTTATAATCTGTAAAAGTTTTATTTGTTATAGTGTAGGTAGAGATGCGAAGTAGCTCTTTTTGCTCACAACTTGGTAGCGGAGAGTCTATCGAATAGCCTTGCAGGAATAACATTTTTATGGGGCCATTTCGGGATCATTTTCTGCAAAAGAATCATCCACATTGGTCCATAAATGACGGAGAAATCGACAAATATACATACAGCCGAACATAGAACATCCCCCTATTATTGGAGGCTGTTAAAAATTTAAAAATCCTTATAATTTTGAATAATTCCATGTAGCTAGTTAGGTAGGAAGAAACGTTTTGGAATATGTAGAGCATCGCGCTTACATACTAAGTAAGTAACAAAAAATATTAGCATGATGAGTAACATAGACAGCCTACGAAAAACCGCGCAAAACTTTATCCTACGAATTTTCCATATCTTCGAGACCTGTGCCCTGACAGAAATTACAGCAGATCGAAAGGTTGAGTCTCCAAGCTGGGCCAGACCTTATTAATTGTTCACGAAGCTGTTGATTTCGCACATTTTGATGTTATTCATCATGCTAATATTTTTTGTTCAAATTCAATCACACCTTCATACTAAACAGTAAAATGATTATTTATTACATTTAATAATATTACCATTTAGTAAGTAGGTATGATTGAATTTTAATCCGAATTTTAATAAGATTTATTCGTGATTTATACGGAGAGAGTATTAACCTCCTCTTCAAGATGCCTTTGGAAAGCGAGAAACAAAATGCATTGACCGGTTTCCATCTACTCAATACGATTCTCCTTATCGATTTCTTATGTATAATTAAATATTTAGTTGCGTGTTAACTCTTGTATTTATAGCTTTGTTTGGTGTTACGAGAAAAAACCAGAAAATAGAAATCTGAACTGAGTAGGTAAGTTAAGTACCTACTAAAATCAGTAGGCGTAAAGGTGGTCGCAGGTCTGTACAGCACCACTGCCGCACAGCAGGCTTAGAATTTGCACCACCCCAACTCTTCCCACGGGTGTCGTAAGAGGCGACTAAGGGATATCCACCGCGGACGGGCAGCAGCGCCCCCTGCAAAACAATTCTACCACCGAACTGCGATCCCCAACCCGCATGTCTAGCGTGGGGATTATGGGGATTACCCCCATGAGATAAAAGCCAACAAGGCGCTTATCAGGGGGAAGCCTGCGTCCAGCAGTGGACCAATTCAGGCTGTTAAGGTATAACTAAATAAATAGGGGCATTTTATATTGACGGTATTAGATAACAGACAGCTTGCAGGCCAATCGCTTGAAGCTTGCGGTAAGCCATTTTGGCACTGTAAAATATATATATTAAGATTACGAGTTTAAGCACATATTTAAAAGCTTATTTTTGTGTTATTTATTATTATTTTCTGTGCGGTAGCGGTGGTGAATCTATGTGCTATGTCCTTTAGGCTGCTGACATTTGATCCTGAACTATGTATAAAAGGTAGTTGCCCAAGAAGAAATCGGTGATGAAGCGGTTCTTGCTTGATCGATTAGAAGTGATGCAACTCGATGTAAAGCTGACTAAAATTAGCAAACAATGGATTTCGCCAATACCTGCTGACCGATATTTAAACCTCCTTGAAGACAAGTCAGAGGTAGACAATATTAAACTGTATGATTACATTAAGAGTGTTATCAACCAATTATTTAATCGAGGCCGAGAATGGCAAGAGGAGCAAATATGCAGGTTTCAACAGAGCCTACACATTTGCTCCCCTTGGAGTCGAGACCCTAGGCCGTGGGGTACCGAGGCTCTTCGGGTTTTTAAAAAATTATCTGAGCTTCTGGTCGAAGCGACGCGTGACCCGACAGCTGGTGAGTATCTGATTCTGGCACAGCGCATCAGCATTGCAAACAGCGGGGCTGGCTGCATTATATAATAAAGGTTTATTATTTAATTAACCAAATAAAACAATCTATGTCCAGTCACGGAAATCATTTTTATCTGAATTTATTCAAAATATTACAGCGATTCTTATAGGTATGACCTAACACAAAATAATAGATCACAAGCAAAATAATTCAAAAAAAATTAGCAAAATAATTCAATATAAATGTCAATGAAGGATAATAAAATAATTCAATCCAATTTGTCAAAAAGCATAATAAAATACTAGTTCGATACCATTACGATGATGGTGACGAATTTTATGAATCAAGCCGCACATTGAGCTCAAATTTCTTCAACCTTACCTTATCAATAAAATGATTGTAACTACACACAGATACCTAATGAAAGTAGCGCGTTGAGATCTTCTGTATGAAAAAAATTGTGTGAGTGCATTTTTGAACCAAACAGTTTAATAAATAAAAATAATAAATATAAATAATGCTGGACAATTCACACAGCATTATCTAGCCCCAAGCTAAGTTGGCTGATAATTTCAAGGTATGCAACTATACTGAAGCTATATTCTCAAGACGACCTCAGTGGTGCAGCGAGTGAAGGTCCGCCTGCGAAGCAGGAGTTTGCGGGTTCAATTCCCGCCTCGGGACAATTAATGTTTGCACGATCTGCAGATATGTTCAGGGTGTTTTAGATGTTTTTCTATGTATAATAAAAATATCTATCTATGTAGTGTATTGTATTATATATATCAGTTAACTAGTACCTACCCATAACACAAGCACTGCTTAGCTTGGGGCTAGATAATGCTATGTGAATAACTGTCCAGCATTATTTATTTATTATTATATTATTATAATAATGTTTACTGAGTATAACCGGCATATAGATGCAAGAATCAAATCCACGACCTTGCAGTTGCCGCACTCGGTACAGATTCCAACTTTTTTCTGCGTTTCCCGTTATTTGGACTCACTCATGCTCCATTGGATATACAATTATACGTGGAAGTACGCTCACTGGCACGGTATTGTTATACGAATGCTCTTCTAAATGCCAGATCGAATGGGATATCGCTCGTTTTCATGCAATATAACTGACAAGGTGCGGTTGGGTTTTGAACCGTGAAACGCTTCCCATCGCATCGGTAAAGTTTATAGAAGTAGAAACAACAGATTATCATATTTTGTTTCCTTAAAATCGTGCTATGATTTCAAAGGCCCAATTCTGCTTACAAATCGCTTCACTATGACAATGGTATCGTCACAAAATCTTCACGTATAATCCTTAAGTTGTGCGTTCACTGCATAGAAATCGGAGCGAACGCTGCGTCGGTATTTACAATATGCCGATAGAGTGCGTCCACGTCCACTGTTTTCGGACTTCGTATAGGCAAATATAGGTATTTTCAAAGCGCTCGAGTTTGCCGATGACGTCCTCCATACCAATGTCCTCGTCACTACGAGGCCATTGTTTCGGATGGCGACATCGGCAAAAATACTGGTTTCTGGCGTCGCTATTGGCAGACATGCCGATCCAGTAGACGCTGTTCCATTGAAATCAAACAAAGCAACAAATCCTTAAGCTGCGTACGCTCAGATTACGGTGAACGCACAGCTTTAGATCAAAGAAACTCCAGATAATGCTATTTGCAAGGAGAGATCGAATGAATATTACAAACTTGACACTTTTGACGAGCATCCCTATAGTTTCTTTCATCTCAGGTAGAATACCAAAACGTGTCATTCTGCTATGATACCATTGTCATAGTATCGCGATTTGTTTATCCGAATAGGGCTCGTAACGCCTTACACAATATTTTCTACGGAAGCTATCGTCTAACTTTTACCACAAATTACCTATGACGGCTAACGTGGTGATGTATGTCTTTACCGTCTGATTATGTGCACGTATATTGAACACAAAGCAAAGCAACATATGAAAATGCGATCCGCATGGCTTGCACCGATAACATGTGATGCGATTTAGAACCGTGACACTGCGCAGTCCGCACCGTTACTAAAGATCGATTGAACGAGCCGTTTCAGTATAAATATGCATAAATTAGATTTAATCTCAATGGACGACAAGCATTAACACTATATCAATAATCTTGCCAGTTGTAATGAGGTTTTCTGATGGAATAATATTAAGTTTCCTACAGTATTATTAACAGGCAGCGAAATTTTGATTTTAATTCACAAATTTATTGATTTATTTATGTGCTCTGTAATAGAATCAAATTACAACAAGTATTTACAATTGAAACAGTTGAGATAACTGTAGACTGTTGCAAACAATCTACAGGTAGAGTAGGGAAATAGTAATTTTACTGAAACAAATCAATACCAAGGGTCTCCACAACGCTGTCTGCATTGCCCCGAAATCAGGACTTCGACCAGCCGCTCGGTTCTCACTACCATACTTACCTTTTTATCTATCTAGGTACATTATCTACTTCGAAAATTTCATAACTCCGATATAATTGAATAATCAAATTCATTTGTAACAGTAAAATGGACGCGGCGTCAAAGCATCCATTGGATTCCCTCGATCACAAAAGAAAGTTGCTTTCTCACCGTGGCGGCGGCAATCATTTCGCCTTAGCGATAATTCGAAGATTCACGGTCGCCCTAGGTCTATGGACTTTATTTGCCACACCGTAGTTGGTATACCAGTTATGTACGGGATGGGTAGATAGATCAATTCATACAGATGAAAAGATGGTAAAGAATTAAGGGACGAACCTATCAGGTTTGGTTGTCAAATTATGCCGATCACGGCATCCCCGAGGTAAACAAGACAAAATTAAATTTTTTAAAAACTCGCGCGTTTATTGGCTGAACAGATTTTCATGAAACATGGCTAAGTACACTCGGAATAAAATTATCTAGGTATGACACAAAAAAAAACTAAACGAAAATCGGTTCATCCGTTTGGGAGCTACGAGTACGATACCACAGACAGATACACAGATACACAGACAGACGTTAAAATTTTAACACCCCTCTCTTTTTGCGTCGGGGGTTAAAAACAAGTATTACATATAATTTAATATTTTATCTTCGGTCCCTTCATAGAGAATACACGATTGTGTGAAAAAATAACGATAAAAAATCATGAAAGTGCACTGGTTTGCACATAATTTGGTCAAGATCTCAGGAACCCTGCGGTCTATTGAAAAGATTTTTATTTTGGTTAGTAGGTTTTGTTATTGTTAATTCTTGGTAGGTAGGTCTCATTCGATCCTACCTAAGGATCACATAGCATCCATTTTCATCAGTTGTCAGTCGTTGAGTAGGTATACCGATATCCGCTATTTGATACCCTGAAGTACGTTTCATATAACTGTCAGAATGAAGGAAGTATTGTCTCAATGTGTTCACAAACCGCTTCTTAGTCTACCGATTGTATCTTAATATTATGATATCAAAGCTTGTCTCACATAGTTTAAATCTATATATATAAAAATGAAACCCGTTTTCCTTGGTCACGGCATCACGCCTGAACGGCTGGACCGATTTCGGTAATTCTTTTTTTGTTGTGTTTGTAATGGTCAGGAGAAGGTTCTCACGGAAGAAAAAATTAAGAAAGTTGGAAACATAAATTTCCACGCGGGTGAAGCCGCGGGGCGCAGCTAGTTCTTAATATTTCTTTTTAACCGACGAAAAACAGTGAAGGTTCTCATGTCGACGCGTATTTTTTTTTTATGTATGACGTCGCATAACTTTTTACAGAGTTGTCCGATTTTGATAATTATTTTTTATAATTATGCAACCTGTTAATTGTTGCTACCTTTTGTAGGTATGCTCCCTCCATAACAGCCTTTACAAAATACACCTTCACGTTGTCATGCCATATTTCACACTTTTGTAGTCAGCACTTTACGGGCTTGAATGCTCATAGGTGTGTCAGTACAGTACCATCTGTAGGTACAATCAGCGTCATTTATGACTTGCTCCTCCTCATGAAAACACATACCACTGCTGAACGTGTCTTCCCCAAACGAGATATGTCATACTCACATCGCTTGTTTTGTTTTGTTTCATTTGGGAAATAAACAGTACACGATACATAAAAATACAGAACTTAAATAAACATAAACCAAAATAATCAGAGCAATTTAAAAAAAATAAGGTTAAAATACCTACAAAACATACATAATTAATTATATAATCTGAATAGAAAGAAAAAGATAGGGCTATTATTACTACTTAATAATTATTATAATGAGTCCTTGGCGACGTTTAATTTAACTTCTTTACGAAACTTCGGCAACGACAAGTTAAATATCAATATAATTCACAAACTCGACTTAGAAACATAATGATTCCTGTAGTTCGTGTTTACATTAGGTAAGCAAAAGGTCTTTTTATTACGAGCAGATAGTCGGGGACGGTGAAAATAAAAGTTCTCAAGCAAAAATGGTGAGTCAATTTCTCCAGTTAAAATCTTATGTAGAATACCTTGGTGTCTAAAAATTCTGCGGGTTTGCAGACTGGTCATGCTATCAGTTTAATAAAAGGGAAACCGATACTTACAATGTCTTAGTAATTTGTTTTGAATCCTCTCAATTTCATACATATGAATGTTATATTGCGGGTTTCAGACCGTCGTCGATGCGTCGATGCTTGGTAGGCAAATTGGTGATCGCAGACTTACTAGCTACCCGTGAATTCGCATATATTTCGCAAATATTATGTGCTTAGAAATAATAACGTGTCTTTAAAATGCAGACACGAGACGGGTGACTGTACGTTAGCTGTCCGTGATCATGCATTACGGTTCAGCCGACAACGCCGTGAAAGGATTGCCTTGTGGGGCTTCGTGTAGTACAATATTGAATCAACAAAGCCTGTAATACAATGATTTCCAAACAAGATCTTTGTACATAATCCTTTTAGCTCCGAATATTATAGAGATTCTACTTAAATTTTACGCGGCTTCAGGTTTGCGCAATGAAATCACATCTAGACGAAACTGGAATAAGAGTGGAATGAGAATTGAATACTATAGATAGGTACCTACTCGGTTCTAGAATTCTAGATGTTTTTTGTAAACAAATGATTACAAAACCATAAAAATATAAGTGGAACATATTTTACGACACTGGTATCATCGGAACAAATTGCAGAAGCAGGAACCTATTTCGCTGCTCTTGAGCAATTATGCGTTGTTGAACTTGGTGTTTTTGTTTTAATAATAGAATAATAAATAATGCTGGACAATTGACACAGCATAATCTAGTCCCAAGCTAAGCAGAGCTTGTGTTATGTTATGATGGGTACTAGATAACTGATATACTTAGTACACTAAATAGATAGATATTTTTTTATTAAACATAGTAAACATCCAGAACACCCTGAACAAATATCTGCAGATCGTACAAACATTTGTCCCGAGGCGGGAATCGAACCCGCAACCTCCTGCAGTGCAGGCGGACCTTCGCCCGCTGCGCCACAGAGGTCGTCGCCGTCGTCGGTCGTGTTTTAGTTGTTTCCTTGTTGTTTTCTGGTATTGTTATCAATGATTGTTATGTTTTTGTTTATAAATGCATTTTCTAAGTCAATACTTAGAAAATGAGTAAGTATGAGTATGAGTATTGGCTTTCGTAAATCTGTCACAATCGCAGTAAAGCCACTTGCAAATAGCGCAATAGTTAAAACCACTCTACTCTATAGTCAAAATATCTATTCTTTCAATGACAATAATGTGCCATTCACAAAACATAAGTAAAAACTTTACGCTTTCGCCACAATTACGGCAGTTAAATTGATTGCCAACACTATAAAGAGAGTCTGTCTACAGAAATGGGGGTCTCTGTCTCTTTTATTGATAGCAATATATCAAATTGCCTATTAGTGGCTAACATGGTCGAGCTCGGACAAAAGTAATGCTCTGTTCCTCGAGATATTGTGCCACCACACATCATTCTTAGGCATAATAACCTCTTTAATAACCATATATCTCATGATAAAAATTGCATTCGTAGATTGTTCACATTTCATCATTTTAATCAATAAAAAATCCAGTGCGTCAAGTTATATGACATACCTACCTTGTAGTAAACACGGTAATATTATCCAACAGTATTTGGACTCGGCCGTATCTTTGAAATAAATGCCTACAGCCGCGCGGTAGGTAAACATGCGATAGGGCTGCCCGCCTCCACCATTTTAATTACATTTGCCTACTTTGTGTTTCCATTTAGTTTTGTGATTGTAAATATAGCAAGGTACTTTTTTTATATAAACAAATGAAATACTTTGTGAATTGAATGGGAAGTGTTCAATAAAAATGCGTGTTGTTTTTTGATTGGTAGATTTAATTAAAAAACCTGTTTATGTTTGAATAACAAATCGGTCTTATAAATTTGCGACCGAAAAATTTTTGCGCCTCGACTGAGACGTACCTACCTACAAAATGCTTTATTATTAAATTTTAGGAGTTTTTTTTTGAGAAAAAGGAATATCTTTTACTTGGTTATAGATACCTGCAGCTGCTTTATTAAATATGTACCTGAACTTATTTTTAGAGAAAAAATCGCGCGGTTATTGTTAAAATAACATCACACCATCCGTTCGTCACTGCGGCACAGCCGCGACTGTCTGCATGCTGAGCGCATGCCGAGATCGAGGCGCGTAGGTATAGCTCGCGTTTCGCCCGTTTGTATGAAGTCGGATTACTTATAGGATAATATTACCTTGTAGTAATGATAAGTCACTCACACCTTTTTATATGCTCACGCTCAGTGTATCATTGAAATACCTGACTTACAATTTATCTAAATACCTAACATACAATTTATCTAAATACCTAACATACAATTTATCTAACTGTACCTAGTAATTCCAAGCCATCGATCTCATAAAACTACTTAGTCTCATTCATAGTTCTCATAATAAGCCTACGAAACCTAAGTACTAGGTAGTATCCTAAACAATAGTGCGAGCGTGATTAGGTACTTTATGTGAAAGAACAGCTCTCTCATAGTTTGAGACCGTTCAACGACATAGAATCTTGTAATAAAGTATATCTAACAATTATGGAATGTTTCACATGATCCAGATCAAGAGGAGTTTGTAGTTATTTTTATTTATTTACCAACTTATGATATGAATAGAAAACTTATATTAATAACACTCAGTAAACCACAGAGGTTTGTCATTAGCGAGTCAGCCAAGTTACTATCAGATAGGTTTGACAAAAATAATAGCCTAATTTCTAAGTGTTAGTGTGATTAGGTACTAAAAGCGTTATAAAAGCAGGCAGAAGTACATTGTGAGAATATTCTAATGAGGGAGGAATGTAAATGAGGAATTCACTCGGCACTCGACCACTCGATGGACCGACGACATTGTAGCGGTGGCTGGGAGTTGGAGAGTCGATGGAGGCGGCTCAGGACTATTGTCGTTTCCATCAGTGGGCGCTTTTTGGGTAATATGACGATGATCTGACAGTTCACAGACACAAAACATAATAAGGCGTTAAAACAACAAAGATAAAAATACAGACTACACTGCTCAGAATAATTTTGTCACAACTCTTTCGCCGCGCCAACGTACCTATGTGGTATTGGATGAAATCCTTTTATTTTAAATATTCCTACGTAAATGGTAATAGGTGCTGGTGATTAAAAATTCACACGCAGAATCGTATAAAGTAAACAAAGCCAGTAGGTGCATTCGTGACACTTTTTAACACACTAGCAGTGAAAGTCACTAGTCCCGTCCAATCTATCACTCAAAACACTCAAGGCCTTTTTGTATGTTAACTACAAGTTAAAAACATGTAGGTAAAGCTGTTGTGATTATTGCTACTTTTATTTAAAAAATACGGAACGGTCGGTAGAAATTGTGTAGAAAATTCCTGTACCTATTGGCTTATACATATGTTAAACAGTGTTGCATTACAATAACCTTTGATTTGCGTTAAATTTGATACACAACAAAAATGCGAAACAACAGAAAGCAATTGCTTACTCATTCGATTGTAAATTAGCCCCATCACTCTTCGTCGGAAACGGTAACGCTGATCAAATACATATTAATCGTAATAAACTGACTGATGATGTTACGAAACAGTAGTCAAGCAAACATAAGGTTGACACCAATTTGACACCGGTCTAAAACCATAAAATCATGTCACGAGCACACACGTAAGCAAAGGTCGAAAGCTTCAGCATAGATTACTTAACGTTATGGCTTCGGCCCGTAGCTAGTACGTGAGTATAGTTAGGTGCATATTATGTGACATAAATGGCAGGCTGTTAGATCTGATTTTGAAATCTCGGTCATTAGTGTTATGTGCTCGCGTTTGGATTTGCACTGAACTTTGTACCACAGTACTGACAGTGTTATTTACCTACACAGGGTTATTATATTATGATGCGATAGGTAAATTTGCACTGAACTTTGTACCACAGTACTGACAGTGTTAATTACCTACACAGGGTTATTATATTATGATGCGATAGGTAAATTTGCACTGAACCTTGTACTACAGTACTGACAGTGTTATTTACCTACACAGGGTTATTATTTATGATGCGATAGGTAATATTTAAGTAGATAAATAAATTACGACACGCATAAAATCGAAAACGTTGTTAAGATCTATGTATGTCAACCCAGTTGTATAGTCATTTTTGCATTAGCTCAGTGTGTCAGATAATATACAATTTCTAAACATCCTCCAAGTCTGCGCATGCAATGCACTAAATGCAACTCTTAATTTGCATATTGTTATTGATTCCATACCTCTCCTTTTATGCCTTACACCATATTTAGTAACGCACCTAAAAAATAGAACGATAAAGGTAGAGTCACAATAACGTTTATTTTTATTAGTTAATTTTTTAACAACTTTCATTTAAATTTAACTCTTCGTCTGGCTGCTCTATAATCATTTGAATATTTAATCTTTATTTTGATAGAAATAATTTAATACGCGACTGTTTAATTCAATAATTGTGTGCATAATGAGGATAAATATTCTCTGTGAGGTAAATAATGCAAAGATGGTGAGATAGAGAGTGGCAGTTAACACCTTAGATGTTATCATCATTTATATACACTTACGAAATCCGACTTTGTATCATCACATAAGAGATTTTGGGACAAATGGTTTTAAAGGTAATCAAATTACAGTAAAAAAACGGTTTTGTCTTATAGTACAATGTTTATAGAATTTGTTGTATGGAGATTGCATTAGTTCCGATTTCGGGGATTCCGGTGAAATAATGATACATAAATATATCCGTACCAAGGATCATTAAGAATTCCGCCATTAAAATTTTCAAAACGTTATTAAACTCATGATCAGAACCGAAGGTGCAGAACTGGTGATTTTGGAATTTGGGCGTAATATTTTAATCGTTCTATCGATAATCATAATAAAACCTGTCTCAAATCTAAAAATTGAGCAGATATTTATGAATTTGTACAAAAAAGAAAACGAATAACTTCTTTACTACACAAGCTAGAATACATTCCGAATTATCACAACTGTAGCTATAATATTCCGTCCTCACGTGTACACTCATAGAAATATAAGTCAGTTCCCTAAAAATAGCGATTAACATAATTTGAATACCAGAAACAAACATAAGCTCGCTGTGCCCACAACTAGGCTACACAAAATTAAAATATCTTTTAAAGGGCAATGTATACGCTTCTACAACAAAACTCCTAGTGAGTTGCAAAAATTATCAGTAAATAAATTCAAACAAATTGTTGCACAGCAAGGTGCTGTGCAAAAAGGCTATAAAATATCAGATTATCTAGAGGATAAAAAAGCTTGGGGCGGGTTTGCTCCAACTCGAAAAATAACAACTAACAGGCTAAAGGTTTCTTCGTCGCTTCTTTACTTTAGTCTACATACCGAAGCGACAGAAATCAAAAAATATCACTTTATTTCCGTGTCAGTGTTTAGTTTTATATTTTGACCTTTTCTAAGTGTACATTTATTGTATTTATGGTAATAAAGAGTTTTTGATTTTGATTTTTGATTTTGAATACTTCTTTATTATTAAAAAAAAAACGGAATCAACCTTAAACTTTGGTTTGTAAAATCTTCTCGCCAATTTTAATCATCAGCAGTCGTCACAATACGGATTTTTCTATCAATCAGGTTGAAAAATAAAAATTTATGTAGAAAATGTTGACTCATTAAACCATCCTGAGAATTTTAATAGCCAGTATTCACAATGGTAGTTTTCTGTCAAACGCTGACAAGATCCAACTTAAGATCATTCGCATTGTTGGTGTTTTCTTTCTTTGAAATCCTCAAAGTTTCTGTGTTCTTTAAACTTATAACATAAGTTTAACGATCACTTTGATGCTGTGACGCATAGGGTTTGCAAGTATTTGTTTCGGTTCCGTGTCTTTTTATCCTCCCTTAAAGAGCCCCCTGTATAGATGACTCTCTCTCTCTCATCTCCCGTCTAAATGACTTAATTCCGTTCAACCTACGTGAAGTACATAGACTGAAATAAAATAATTAATATATTAAATAAACTTATATGACGCTGTGTGAAATGTATATTAATCTTTTCAGATGAGGTCGCCTCCAATCTGAGCCATGCGCAGCGACATGGCGTACCGCGGCCTGTCCCAGCATGTAGAACTGGACCGGGCAGCCGACCCGCGGGACCGCGTCTCGCTGCAAGAACTCATCGGCGAAGGCACCTA
Organism: Eupithecia subfuscata; assembly: GCA_963564075.1. Classification (NCBI taxonomy): domain Eukaryota; kingdom Metazoa; phylum Arthropoda; class Insecta; order Lepidoptera; family Geometridae; genus Eupithecia; species Eupithecia subfuscata. Next base: position 8,241,535 of record OY751098.1, read on the forward strand.
CGGCGAGGTCTATTGCGCTCGGGACAAGAAGACTGGCAGACGAGTTGCTGTCAAAGTAAGGACCTATATAGAGCCGTGGAGCAGAGTGCACTTACTCGATAGTATCGAGCAACTCAAAGTTATTCCTTGGATCGCCCGAATGGGGAATTATGTTCTACAGGGTATATATACTACCTGGTAAAGTTCCTTGAACTTTTCTTTGGCACTTCTCGCAAAGCAGTTTAACATAACTTGCTTAAATCACCTCTAAGTTCTCTTTGTGAAACAAATGTCTGTAAATTGATATACTACTTACTTAACGGTACTTAAGGTACTTATTTAACTAGGCCTCCTAGCGATAGGACCAATAAACGTTTATAACAAAATAAAAACTTCGTTAGTGATTTTAGTTGAAGTATCTTCTTCTTAAAATAAGTGAACTGCGAGACTTAAACGAATTTCATATCCTAAAAAAAAGTCAAGAAGAGAATGAAGAAGTTAACGGTACTGTTTTTGTAAGTTACAATATCCTCAGGAATTTCTAGGCTACGGTCATCAAGCCTATTGGCAGAAGATTGGTGCTCTTACTGGTTCCTGAGTGAGAATACTCTCTGCTCCGCTCATAATTATGGTCATGGAATGTATTATTATGTATTAGGAACTTCATTACGTATAAATTCTTTAAACATACTCTCTCAAGCGCTCAAAACAATTAGCCTCATTTTCGTGCGTAGATGGGATTGTGAAAAATAAAACAATGCCGCTTTGCGTGCTTGCGGAAATAGTATTAAAAAATGTAAACACGCAATACATTTTTTTATTGTTTATATTAGTCGCGTGTTATCAATTGAAGTCTGTCTACCTAACGTATATAAATAACAAGAATGACTCCTGTACACATCCGTATAACAGACACAACATATTGTGATTGTTATGAAGTTGGCCTTAGCAGTCTTCATAAGCCGACAAACTTATGACCAATGCCCCAATGCCTACCTTCTCTTTATGTGCCAACCATTGTCCGGATATTCAATCAGGTACTATAAATTATTGAATCGAGCACTTCAACACGCACGAAGTGGGTTCTTGACTACTATGTTCTGATTATAAATGTGAATGGGTTAACTTCGAACCTTGTTAGTGTTGGAAGAACGCCTATGTACGTTACATCCCTACGAGGGACATCATGTGGTTCGATCGCGTGCTATATTTTGGTTTTTCTAGTACCCGCCTACTTATAAATGAGCCTGCATAAGACAGATCTTTTCTCCGCAGAGCAACTTTCCATATTTTAGTTATTCAAGCCGCGCGACGCTACAATATTTGCATCTGAATAGAAATTGAACGATAAAATTGTAAATAAACCTGTTGTTTCTCGCCAAGGTTCAGTAACTAGGGCCGCTGGAATTTTAAAATGCCGGAGAAAACGCGAGAGAAACTGCCCAGATTACCGTCCTACGGCCCTACTGGCTATTGCTTATTGCAATGTGAAATCACCATGGAAAGATTTTGTGTATCGAGTAGGAAATGATTTAGTTTGATTTATCACGGGTATTTCTCGCTTTTCTCGCAGACTAAGTAGTCCGATCGATTTACGAATTGAAAGATTCATTATTTTCATAGAGCTACTGTCACATATGGACTGTTTTTGTGAGTTCTGTTGTGGTTGAGGTATCTCGTCTTCAATGCGTATAGAGACAAAAGAATGGTCAGGAGGTGCATTTTATGGCGGTATTGTTAGTATACGGATTTTAATTGATCGCTTAGATGTTATCTCTCGGCATTGATGTCAAGGCCGTGAAACAATCGTGGGTACAGAGGCTCCCTCTCATTTTACGTTTGGAGTCAATGGTTATATCCATTTAGCATCTAAATAACATACTATTTGATGTAACCTTCAATTAGCACGTTTTATATAACCACCTGTTTCTCCCACAGATATTAGAAAACATAGCAGAGAATATAGAAGAAATTGAAGAGGAATTTCTCGTGTTCCGTGATCTCTCCAGCCATCCTAACATTCCTGAATTCTTTGGTCTGTTTCTGAAGCGCGGCGTAAGTTCAGAAGACGATCAAATATGGTTCGTTATGGAGGTATGTTGGATATACATGTACTAAGTACTTAGTACGTATTACATTGTTCCTATGCTCGTGTGTTCAGTCCTTGAAATGTATTTACGACCTCGTTTTACAGCTTTGTACCGGGGGTTCGGTGACTGATTTATGTGCGGGAATGCGGGCCCGGGGCAGCAGTCTCACCGAGCCGCAACTGGCTTACGTGCTACGAGGCACAGTGCGGGCCTTGACACATCTCCATGCCCATCGATGCATGCACCGTGACGTCAAGGGGCACAACATACTTTTGACTGAGGATGCAGAAGTGAAACTTGTGGATTTTGGCGTATCTTCACATTTGGCAGCAACAGCCGCTCGGAGGAACACATCTGTTGGCACGCCATACTGGATGGCACCGGAGGTAAACATGCGAACAATAATTATGCTGTCTGTTTAAACTGCAATCTCTCACATCATTTTATCTCATGATCTACGTCTAAAAGTTAATGCGCTTGTAATTTTAGGTAATAGCGTGTGAACAACAGTTAGATGAGTCTTACGACTGTAGGTGCGATGTATGGTCGGTGGGCATCACCGCTATTGAGTTGGCTGAAGGTGAACCGCCTCTGTCTGGGCTGCATCCGATGAGAGCGTTATTTCAAATCCCACGAAACCCACCTCCAATGTTAGCACACCCGGAATCATTCTCACACCAACTCTCAGACTTCATTGCCGATTGTTTGATAAAGGATATGAACCAAAGACCATTCGCCAGGGAGCTTTTGGAGCATCCTCTGCTACTCGCCGTTAGTAGCTTCGAGGATAAGGTCAGTAGGTAATTTCGAATAAATATATCCATAATATTCTTCGAATGTAGGCTAATTAACTCAACCCCTTCGGCAGATCCGTAAAGAGCTTCAAGCTGAGATAAAACGGCAGCGAGCCGAAGGTCGAAGCTGTCGAGCCGCCGAAGCGACCACGAAACGAGGCAAATTAAAGTCCCATCGAAAAGCACGACCTGAAAAAATGTACACCGACGATCTAGCCACTTTAGAAGTGCTCACGGAAGAGGCCATTGTCGATCAATTACAGAAAAGATACACCCAGAATCAGATTTACACGTACATAGGAGACATCTTAGTCGCGGTCAATCCCTTCACTGATGTGGGAATTTATACAACAAAGGTGAGAAGATCGGCGCTTTCTTTCCCCATCTTTTAATTGCAGGTTATTAAACCTTACTTTGTTTTAGAGCCAGCAGATCTACCAAGGTCGGTGTCGCTCAGATAATCCGCCTCATATCTTCGCTGTTGCCGACGCAGCACATCAGGCATTGATGCATCAGAAACTTCACCAGGCCATAGTCATTTCTGGGGAGAGTGGTGCAGGGAAAACTGAGTCGGCTAATCTACTGCTCAAACAGCTGGTATTTTTATCAAAAGTGCGTAATTAGGACACTCCATTTAACAGTCGTAACTACTGAGCAATATTCGCAATCAATGTGATCTAATATGGTAAAACTACATAACATGTTTTCTCGACAGACCCAAAACAGAAACCTGGAAGAAAAAATCTTGCAAGTGAACCCAATTATGGAATCGTTTGGCAACGCCCGCACGGGGATAAACGCAAACAGTTCACGTTTCGGCAAATATTTGGATCTATCTCTGATGAGAGTAGGCCGGATCTCGGGGGCTCGCATATCCGTTTACCTCCTTGAGCAGTCAAGAGTCGTTCATCAAGCTTTGTAAGTGCCAAGTGTCTTGTTCAATTACTTATATCCACCTCGTATATTCGACTTAATGTTGAGATTGATTGGTTAATTTGATGTTTCAGAGGTGAAAGTAATTTCCATGTATTTTACTACCTCTACGATGGCTTGGAAAGCGAGGGCCGTTGGCGGAAGTTCTATCTCGATGAACAGCTGAAGTCTAGACATCGGTACCTGCAGCCGTTGTCCAGCGCACATCGGGAACATAATGTCCATAGGTGGCGGCAGCTAAATCAAGCTTTCAAAGTGAGTGGTAACTAGTAATTACTATGATAAGGACAACCTCTGTGGCGCGGCGGGCGAAGGTCCGCCTGCGACGCAGGGGGTTGAGAGTTCGATTCCCGCCTGAGGACATATCTTTGTACGATCTGCAGATTTGTTTCGGGTGTTCTGGATTTTTTCTATTTATAACTAAAAATATCAATCTATGTAGTGTATTGTACTATTTAGCTCAGTTATCTAGTACCCATCATAACACAAGCGCTGCTTAGCTTGGGGCTAGATAACGCTGTATGAATTGTCCAGCTTTATTTATGATTATTTATTTACATTAACAAAAAAATGTTTGCCTGGTCAACTATTGACATGTTTTGGGCGAGATATAAACGCATGTAGAAAATGCAAGAGACTTACAAGCCTACTCCACATTTATACTTATTTTCTTTCAATCGTTAAGACTGTACCAGAATACAACTTCAATTTCAGAAATACATTGTTTAATCAAGTGGCCCAACACAATAAAAACGAAAGTGTATTTTCTAGAGCAATTTGTTTAAGCAATACTTTCTTTTTAGGTCGTGGGATTTCAAGACGATGAGGTTCAAATAATTTACAAAATGCTAGCAGCCATACTCCATCTAGGTGACATAGAGTTTGGAGAAGCTGACGATCACAATGCGGACAACCGAGCGACAATTATCGACACAGCACCGTTACATCGAGGTGAGCTAAGGCTTGGTAATAAGCAACCTATTTGCAATTAGTGTCTAATTTGCAATGATGTAAGCGTAGGTGGTCATTAAATAGTGATCATACCCTATCTAAGCGACTAAATCAGAAATAGCCACTGCCACGATTATTGTACAATTTTTTGGTCATAATTTTTGTCTGACCTCGCGTGTTTAAGTTTTATATTACAGCTGGTCACAGTGCGTATTTATATTTCATCTTGTCAGTTTTTCATTCAGAATAGTAAGTATACGATATTTTTGCTCTCGTTAAGGGAACTCGCAAGTCTCACGATATCAAATCTAAGCAATGTTTTCAACTTTTTTTTGTTTATTTTTTTCCCAGCGTCTTGCCTTTTAGGCGTAGAAACCAGTGATCTACGAGAATGCTTAACAAGCAGTAGTGTGGTGGCTCGAGGAGAAACGATAGCTCGTCATAGTTCACCGACTGAAGCGGCCGTGGCAAGAGACGCGACTGCGAGAGGCCTCTACGCAAGAGCATTTGATAGAATCGTCGAGAGGATCAATGCTTTGCTTTGCCAAAATAGACCTAACAAGTAAGCATATTTTTCCGTCTGCTATTTCTGATCAAAGGAAAAATTACCAATTCATAATAAGATACTTAACCAATTTTGTTTCTAGTAATGACCAGCAATCGATTGGAATACTGGATATCTTTGGTTTCGAGAACTTTTCCAAAAACTCCTTCGAACAGCTCTGCATCAACATTGCAAATGAGCAAATTCAGTATTACTTCAACCAACATATTTTCACATGGGAACAGCAAGAGTACATGGCTGAGGGTGTTCCCGTGGATTTAGTTGAATTCTCAGACAATAGACCTGTTCTAGACATGCTATTATCTAGGCCTATAGGATTGTTAGCACTGCTCGATGAAGAAAGCCGGTTCCCGCGAGCCACGGACCGAAGCCTAATTGGTAAGTTACATTGTACTTACACAATGATATTTGCATCGAAATATGCAATTCTGCGATTAGAATGAATATGAACATGCAATTTACCTTGCAGAGAAATTTCATAACAACGTAAAGAGCAAATATTACGTTCGGCCGAAATCTGACGCAATATGCTTCGCTGTACATCACTTCGCCGGACGGGTGGTCTACCAGGCCGACGGTTTCTTAGAGAAGAATAGGAACTTCCTTCCGCCGGAAGTGGTCCAATTAATGAGACAGAGCCAGTATGATATAATAAGGTTTCTGTTTCAATGCCCGATAACTAAGACCGGCAATTTGTATTCACCACTGCACGGTGACGTGGATTCGAGGAGCTTAGAGAGCCCGCCCGCAGGGGATTCTAGGGTAACGGCCGCAATTAAATACGCTTTTGTAAAAGCTTTTAGTTGATTTGCTAAATGTCTTAATTTGTACCCTTTGTTGTTGTGAATATTCTCGTTCGTGTTGTGTTTTAGGATCGATATAACAGCAGAGGTCTCGCATCGCAGTCAAGAGCTCAGCAAACAGTATCCACGTACTTCCGCTTCTCACTGATGGAATTGCTGCAAAAAATGGTCAGCGGGACACCTCAGTTTGTGAGATGTTTGAAACCAAACGAGTCGCGGTCCCCAAAGCATTTTGATTCAACGAAGATTTTGAAGCAATTGCGGTATACAGGGGTTTTGGAGACTATAAGGATAAGACAGAACGGGTTCTCTCATAGGCTTACTTACGAAGAATTTTTGAAAAGGTAACTAACAAGAAATTTCTTTTAAGTTCCAATGATTTTTCTTCTATTTCTTATGTCTTACGCGTACCTTTTGGCCTTTTCCAGGTATGGGTTCTTGGCGTTCAGCTACGAAGAGGAAGTAAAACCTAGTCGAGATACTTGCCGGATGCTGCTGTTGCGACTGAAAATGGATGGATGGGCACTCGGGAAGTCAAAAGTGTTTCTGAAGTATTATCACGTTGAGCTACTAGCTAGAATCTATGAGGAACAGGTACGCGACAATGCATGTGAAAATAATATCTAGTTATTAAACCATGCTTCCGTCTTGACGTGCTGTGTGGTGCCGGTTTAGAATTTTTCCCACCCTATCTCTTCCCGCGGGTATCTTAAGAGCCGACTAAGGGATATTAACCGGGGCTGGGCAGCAGCGCCCCCTACAAAAGAATTCTACCACCAAACTGCGATCCCAACCCGCATGCCCAGCGTGGGGATTATGGGCATTATTCCCATGAGATAAAAGCTAATAAGGCGCTTATCAGGGGTAGGCCTGCGTCCGGCAATGGACCTATATAGGCTGTTGAGGTGAGGTGAGGTGTGTCTTTACTAATTAAGGGTATACCTAAAAAACATTTTTTTACAAATCCTTCGAAAAAAAATGCATGAGAGTCCACCACTTGATACCGAATAAAAATCTACGTTGATAGGCTACAGTAAGAACTCGGAAACTCACACGTCGTCACTTTGAGAGATGTCTCTCAAAACACTCTTTAACATTTTCAGATCCGAAAAGTAGTGTTAGTGCAAGCGTGCGCCCGGGCTTGGCTCGCGCGCCTCTACGTCCGAAGACTCAGAGCTCAGATGGCGATCTCCGTGCTGACCCTGCAAAGGCACGTGCGCGGCTGGCTCACCAGGAAACGGCTCCAAGAACGACAGAAGCAGCTAGCAAGGGAGTTCCAGAGGAAACAGGACAGTCAGAGGAAACATCACAAGCAAGGTAATGGTCTTTCTTAAGAAATGCAGACTCCGTACGGTTTTTTGTAGTATCAACTCTATCAGACTCCTGTGTAGATTGCACCTTCATCAGTCATACCGTAGGGTTTTCAAGATGCACTACGAGCTAGGGATGCCAACATTTAAGTCTTGAGCCACATAGCAAGTTTTATTAAATTCGAAGTCACTATAAATATCAACTTATCAACATTCATCAATCTCATAGTAGGTATAAATCACGCGTCACCCATTTCGACTGGACTTACAAAATTCATAGAGATTTTAGTAACTGCCTCATCCACGCTAGTCTCATGTCATGGCTCTTTATGCAAATTCCAGGTATTCCATACAAGAACAAAGCAATGATGAAGGCTAAGGTTCTGAGACGGATGACGTCAGACGACAGTGACTCCAACGAAAGACATTCCGGCAACAAAGAGAACATTGACACCAATAAAGCAGCCGTTGTTATACAGAGCCGTATGTATCTTTCAATATCACAAAAATACAAAATCTTAATGTTTGAAGTTTGATATTTTTTGACGGATTGATATGCCTTTTCTACATCATTCAATGCGTCATCTTCATACAACCTATTCAATACATATCAAGACAATTTTATGGTTACACGTAACTGAATGATCTCATTTCATTAGCCTAGCCCTCGACACTAAATACAACCCGAGTCTCTTCAAGATAAGATTAAGTGTCTTCAAAACTTTTGTAATACATCATCAGCCAAATTCTTAATTAATTTGAGGTGAGATTGTAGTCATATGAAATTCAAATCATGCTAAAAAGAAGTAGATACCTAAGTAAGTTGTCGATAAACCTTAAAGAATTAGCAAGCTGAAGTGGCAGGGGGCCGGCCATATCTCGCGAAAAACCTACAACCGCTGGGGTAAACGTGTTCTTGAGTGGAGACCACGACTCGGCAAACGTAGTGTAGGACGCCCTCCGGCCAGGTGGGATGACGATCTGTGAAAGACTGCAGGCAGATGCTGGATGCGGCAGGCTGAAGACAGGGCGCTATGGCGCTCATTAGGGGAGGCCTATGTCCAGCTGTGGACTAATATAGGCTGATGATGATGATAATCATGATACTTAAGTAGGTATACCTACTTCTTTTTAGCATGATTCGGGAAAAACTGACGATTGTAAGCATTGCCCCCATCCTTAACTTAAAAAACACTTGTTGATTTTTTTACAATATTCGCACACTAAATAAGCATTTAGTGCACTAAGCAGTGCTATCAACTATATTTCTAATACAACGTCAAAATAAGAATATCGGATTTTTGCTTTCCGAGTAGTTTACTAACATTATTTCTTGAGAATGGCTTGTGTATACGAGACCACGAGTCACTCGTGGAGTAATTACCTACCGATATTCTTATAAACATTTATGGACGTCTACCCGTTCACCTGTGTCCCTTAGTCCACCATGGTGTACGTCACAGATAGACCACAGTCTACTTATAGACGATCGTCTCTAATTTTTCCAGATTTCCGCGGCTACACAGCCCGACGCAAGTGGGCGAAGGGTCGCGCGCCACCGCCACCGACCCACCAGGCACCGACCCCCCAGCTCATGCAGCACTACTCCGTGCAAGAACGAGCTGCCCAGCTCCAGACCTTCGCTGAGCAGGTCCGTAGACTAACAAAGATATAAGTCTCCAACACATTACCGTAAATTATCAACAGTATCAACTTTATTTATTGACTGATTGACGGAATACGGATATGATCTTCCTGAATGTTTAGTGGCTTCGACTCAGAACAGAGCAATACCTCGCAAGGCTTACTAAGTTTTGACTATAACATTACACTAGTGGTGCGCTCTGCGATGTGGAAGCTACTCGCGTCCGTCAATCTGAGGTATAGTTTTTGTGCTTGATATTTCACCGGCATCCACACCTCTTTAACAGGAACACAAGCAATACAGGTAGCATACATATTCAACTTTTTATTATTTTACGAATTCCAGGTGCACAACAAAAACCAAGAACTTCACAAGAACCTCCGTCGCAACAAGCCCGGCATTAGACTGAAGGAAGTAATGCAACCTCCCGCCGAATACCGCCCGCCGCCGGGCTTCACGCTGGTGCCGGCCATCGTGAGGGGGCAGCCTTCGCAGCTGGAGAGGGATGCTAGTCGACTGTCGAGGTAAACCAATTCCATAGAGTTTTCCCTCTCGCATTTCAGTGCGCCGCAATGACGTACTTTATACCGTATGTTTAGAAAAGGAATAAGCAATTTTCTGAGCAGGTGTAGTATAAAGCATTGTATCGCTCGGGAGAAAGTGCGATTCCTACCTCGTGTGTTTTGAGGCCCTCGGCTGCACCTCGGACCTCAAATGACACACTCGATAGGAATTGGGCACTTTCTCGCCTAGGTGTATAATGTACTATTATTTGTCACGCCTCCTGTCCACCTTACTAGTAACAACAGAAGAAACAATTTTATTGATCAGTTTAAATGTTAGGTCCGGAAGTTTTAGTAAAAGTTTTTAAACTGCTATGCTTTATGGCAGAAGTAAAGGCCTTAAAATTAGTAACTATAATACTTCATTGTCTGAAATCCCTGTATTTACCATGACGTCACGAAATTAGGCGTGCAAGATGACCCTGCAATCATAAATTACATGAAGTTGTTACCTACAAGAATATCCGAAAATCATTCAATAAGCGAATGGAATAGGAGTTAAAAAATTACATGAGAATCGCAGCTGAACAAAAACTCGTTACGAACGTTACAGCAACTTCCAAAATAAGTAACAGAACCATAAACACATTTCACTTGTTTACAATACGAGGCGTAAACTACTTGGCATATCGTCATCAGCTAAGCGGATTGTAATGGCGCTATTATAATATAAACGGTCACGATTGTGCGCTCTACCGGCCCGGAACGTCCATCGGCAGAGTTTCTAGAAAACTTAGTTCTGTGGAGGAATCGATTGGATCCATCTAGCTTTTTGGTTTTTTCCCAATGAACTGAATAAACTAGAACGAATATTTAAAGGCCGGATAGGACAAGGGGACCAAAGCATGTGATGGTTTCTTCCATCTTTTTTTATTTTATCTTGTAATATAAAAAGAGGTGGAAGAAACCATCACTCAATATCGAGTGATTACGGGTTTAAATAGCGTAAAAAATATTAATATATAAGGAGCTTCTGCCCAAGGCTTCGCACGCGTTTTTTCGAAATAAAAAGTAGCCTTTATGTGACTTAAGACTTTATTCACAAAGAAAATCATACTAGTATTTACAATTGAAACAATTGAGCTAACTGCAGACTGTTCAATACCAATCGGAAGCGTCTCCAAGACGCTGGCTGCATTGCCACGCTGTATGGCAATGCTGATGCGCTGTGCCAGATCACCAACTCTCGGGTCACGCGTCGCTTCGACCAGACGCCTTTATGTTAATTTAGGTCCAAACTATATGTGTGCAAATTTCAGCTTCATCCATTCATTAGTTTTGACGTTGTCTTCGCACAAACATCTTCACAACTTCAAACTATCGCCTTGACAATATTTGTAAGATAAGGGTGTTATTACTACACTGCATAAAATATAAAATGGTATACTGCAATAAATATGGTTGATTTAAATTGTTTGTTTAGCTTGTTTGCACAAGATTTACCTATTCTTATAGATTCATGATCTTCTTCTCTCTTCGGTAGTTGGTAGAGTCTTAACTAGTTTATAGTTTAGTTTATAACACGTTGCTTACACGCTTTCCGGACACAGCCCCTCGCCAGAGTTCTTAGAGAACCCCGCGCGGCCCTGGGACGATCCGCTGACACATATGAAGGACTATGAGATAAAATCTAAGAGGTGGGTTTGATGTTCAAAAAACTGGTGTATTGTTGTAGTTGCGAGTATGAAATAAAATGATCCAGGTGTAGTTGCTTTTAGCCAAAGTAAGACAAATAGAGTTTTTCGGGTGCATTCGATGCCAACTTGTAAATATCCCAGTATTTACAAGTTGGCATCGAATGCACCCGTTGTTTGCCAGTGATGCTTGTAAAGATTAAAGTGAATAGAATCAAAAATGTAGCACTTTATTTGCTAGTATAATTTAGTTTTCAAATACCTAAATGTCCTGAACCGCCTTTAAGGTAAGACTATTTATTGATTCTGATTCTTATGATGTACCTATTAAAAATGATTGGGTGTATTGATGCTAATGTTCATAAATAACTCATTAGCAATCAGAAGTTGTCTTTAGGATGATAAGTTGTCGAACTTCCTAGCATTCAAATATCCAAGAAAAACATCACATTCGTGTCCAAACGTGTCAGATAACATGTCAAAGTAAATTATCTATTCATTATCTACCATTTCGAATTTTCAGATATGTACCAAGCCCGCACTACGAAGAAGACCGGCACCTCGTTAACAACCAGAACTGGCAGAATCTTCCCTGCAGCCGACAGTGCGGTGGTCTTGTCAGGTAAACATAACATTCTTACTATACTTTCTGATATCCTAACCATACACAGGTAATAAAAATAAATTGAGGAGTTTGAACTGAAAATATTGGAAGCAACTTCACCTTGCCTTACTTGCTTTGCATGCTTACCCCACGGACCTTAGCGGTAACATTCCTAGACCCCCACCACTCCCGTATTGCGAAGCAGATCAGCCCTGGGAGACTCCTTGCAGCCGGCAGTGTGGTGGCATCGTCAGGTACGGTCAGCACATCAACATGTGGAGTCACTGGCCTTAACTAACTCAACTTTAATTTCACGCTTATCCTCCGGGCTTTAGGGATTTTGGGTATTGTCTTTTGACTTGTCCATGGATGTAGTTTGATTTCCGAATGTGGGCCGATGTGAAGTCAGCTGCAGAAACAATTCGTCCCTTGCAAATAGACTGACTCTAGTCAGTAATTCAGTTTCTCTAAAACGTAATTCAGTTTCTCTGTTTTTAGCTAACTTCACACCAGTTTTAGTATTTTCAGGACGGTGCGTTCCTACTCGTAGATCATCGCTATTTGATAATGCTAAGCTCGTAAATGATAATAGTCGTAAATCGATGGGTTTCTTGGCGCAGACACTAATTTTCACGTTTACGCGCCCGCTATGAACAGATTTATGTCAATTTTATGGGAATCCAGTCATATTTCTGATTATTTATCCTCGTCATAACCTCAGCTGACGCAACGCTTACAAAATTAGAGAGTCTTCACGTTGGATTTCTGTATTTTCAGTCGTAAAGTTTATGTAAAACGTCGACCTTGCTGCATTATGTGTAATAAAAACAATTTTTACGACACAAGAGTTAATGACCTAGACATCTACATTTGCGTTGCTAATTATTGTGAAATTTCTGATAGGTACCGTATTTTAGAAATCAAGTCTGCTAGGTCACCTTGTTTACTTTCATTCATTACTTTTGCTAAAGGCATAAATAAAATATAGGTAAGATGTAGATGATACATGAGTTTAATTCATTAAACAAATAGCCATTGATCAACATGTCATGGCAAAACTCTGTGCTGAAAAAGTAAAATGTGATTTTTGTGTCCGCAGTAATAAAATCAACGAACTGGTCCGGAATTCCCAACGGGACAACCCGCCGAGACCTGTCTACAACCCAGCGCCGGACCCTGAAAGCGACCTACGGAAAATACTCCGAAACTCCCCAGAAATACTGGCAACACCCATCTTTAGCTCCGATGACGATTATACTGAAGGCCCGTTCCGATTCAAGCAGCTACTAAGACCCACCATGGGACCTACTGAGAGCTTGAGGAAGAGAAAGGTTAAGAACTCGTCAGGCCAAAGCCCGTGGATGTCTGACAGTTCACAGGACAGCACGAGTGGTTCGAAACAAGCCTTCGGTAAGCGACGACCGCAAATCAGTATGGGAGTTTTCTATAATTAGAGATTTAGAGTGTCTTTAAACGTGTTTTAACGCTTTCACTGCCTTCCTAGCACTGCCTGTAGGCGCGCCGCGGCTATAAGCATTGCTAGAACACGTGTTCGTCGTGAGCAATGAAAGTGTTAATCAAAATGGTCATACATTTATTTTGATTTAATATAAAAGCCAAGAATTATTGCTTATGTTGGCAAGTGTGAAAATGATCTGATGATAATTATCTACATAATACAGCGTGTTCTTTTTATAGAATAAGTAACTAATACAAATTGCAATATATAGTCTTTTTTCTTCCGCTTGCTTTAGTAAGTTTCGAACAACATAAATGCACGCCAATTTGAAAAATGAATCTATCCTATGTCATCTTAGACAGCAAATTTAAGTTTCCTTAAGTTATAATATAACATTACCAAAGTTTGATGATTAAATCATTAGTATAAATATAAGATTTATTGTTATATCTTACCTAAGTTATTAATAAATAAAAACTGTAAATTTATAATAATTATTAAAAATTTACAGTTTTTCTTAAATAGTTTGTCCTTTTCATCGCTTAGCTACGATTAATTTATTAACTTTACATAATTACATAATTATGAAAAAAAATTAAACTATAACTGGTGTTTTTGAAATCATAAAATCATTGACAAGTTTGTGATTATGTGCCAATGATTTTTTAATAATTAATAAGTCATCATAGAAATAATGTTTTGTTATCATAAAAAAATAAACACACATTGTGAAGTGACTAAGTAGTTTTTGTTAAAATCCAACCCTTTTTGACTCAATAAGAGATCTATTGCAGTACTTTGATGTAAGTGTTTTGCACGTACATGAACATGGGAATTGAGGAAAAACAAGCACGAAATACTAATCAAAGAAAGCAAAGTAAACATCGAGCGATTACTTTAAAAGCACGATATGAACCTGTTCTATCTTATCACGCAATGTCGTGTTTACGGCGGCGGCAGGCGGGAAGTTAGTGCGGTGCAGGGCGGGCGGGAGCTCGTGACGTGACAGCTCCTCAGCCAATGGCAGCAACGTCGGCGGCGTGTGCGCGCACACGCGCAGTCGCCTCCGCGCCAGCCATGGCGGCCGCCGGCCTGCCCGATCTAATAGACTTATCGCAAATAAAAACGCGTTCCATCGAGAGGACTCTACTCCCCCTCATCAAGCAGGTACGCTCTGGTGCATGCCTCTCCTTGCCGCAGCTTGCGCCGGTCGTGAGCGCCGGCCGTCACCACGCGCCCGTGACGTGTCGCCACCGGTGTCGAGTGCGCGAATGGTTGCGTCGACGGCCTTCTGACGTCGCAGGAAACTTCAACAATATCCACGGGTTTACGCAAGCGATCTAAAAACGTACTTCTATTTCGGCCCAAGTAATTACAGCGACCGGCAATTTTGACGTGTATCGTTAAATTTCCCGCCAGCTACAACAATCTGTTGCGCTTCGTCGCGCAATCGCAGTGATGACATCGAGTGGCGCTCGTTTTGAATGAAAACAAGCCCCAATAAAAGTCATCTGAAAGTTTTCAGGAGGTACATTTTGATTGGACTTAACGTTTCCAAGAGGTTTTAAGAAGATAAAAAAGTAAAAGCCAACGTTGCACGGCTAAAAAGTTGCAGAAAAGTTGAATGAAAATGTATCGGAGTGAGGGCGGGCGGGCCACGTGTGCGAGGGAGTAGAGGGGTTGTTGAGTGTGGGGCGCGGGCGGCGATCGATGGTGCGCTCGGTGTGGCTGGGGCTGGCGCGTGGCGGCGGCAGTGCCGCGGCGAACGCGGGCGGAGCGGCGCGGTGCCGCAGCGACTCGCACACGGCACGGGCACGGGGCACGTGCGCGCGTCACCGGACAGCGCGCCGCCGCCGCCGCCGCCACACTCCCGACATGGACGTGCTCTCCGATGACGACGAATACGCGCGCCGCGACGCCCAGGTAACCGCTGCGAGCGCGTCCCACAACCAAAACAAAACAACTGTCAGTGAAAATGGTCAGCACGACCAGCCCTGTGCCTTCGAGCTCGACTCCTGGACGCAACAAGTAGTCTGGGCTCGCGAAGACGTTTGCGTGCAAGAGTGACCTTGGTCGGAGCGAGCGCCGCGCGGTCTCGCCCGCGCCCGGCCGCCACCGACGTCGTCGAGGTGGCAGGCGACGTCTTACGTTCCAATTATTTGATATGTGACAGGAAGCTAATTCGATTTGTTGTAAGGCTTCGTAGCATCCCGCGTTGTACGTGGTTACTTACATAACAAAATACACTTTTGCATTAGGATTGTATTATAATCCCATCCCAAACCATGATAAGAAACTTAACTTTTAAAATAAAAGCTAATTGTAACGTCTAGTCACCAGTTCCTAAGAATTATTTAGCCAAACATCAAAATCTTCAGCTTATAACCACAGCTCCACAATTCTTTGAAAACAAAGAAACCGAAAACAAAGAGAAAATACCTCGTTGCTGCCGAAATCTAACTTTGTATGATACAAAGTTCTCAAAAAGATTCTCAGAAAGACTTGACAAGATCGTTTTTATTTTGAAATTTAATTTGCTTTTGAATCTATTCAAAGCGAGGCCCGAGGGCCTGTCGAAAGCGATTGGAGAACCTCTTTGTTACAGTTCGAGACGGCAAAAGTAATTTCAAATACGTAACTGATATAAACCAACCAACGCGACGACTTATTTATTTTTATAATTTTGGAGCTGTTTCGCATTATGTCAAGGCCAGTGCAGAACAATGACGCGATTGTGAAAATGAAAAGCAGATCAATCAAAAAAGCAATTTCGCTTTTAAACTCTACTCCGACTGACTGGACACATTTCACTTTGCCTTTCGCAGTAATAATATTGGCTTCGTAGATCTGGTAGGTACTGTGGAAATGTACCTTTAGGTGTACCTATAGGTACACCTAAAGGTACATTTCCACAGTTCGGTTATTATTTAGAATTATTGTCAACTAGCTTCTACCTTTGCACGCGTTTCTCAAGTAGATACTATATGCCTATATGTTAATCCAGGTCTAGACAATATCTATATGCCAAATTTCTATATAATCTAGGTAAAATAAAACGTCAAGTGTTTACTTGTGCTATAAGAACTTACTTCTTGCCCTATAGGTTTTGTGTGCATGTGAGTCCCATATATTCGGACTTAAACGACTGTAACTTTTGATTGCATTGACCTATAAATTTTATTTCTATTGAGGCTCCAATAAGTGACGGAGTTGAACATTTGATGTTAACTCGATACCTCCACGCGTTCTTGAGGGGTTGGCAGACGGACGGACAGACAGACAGACGGATGAGACCCTATAAGGGTTCCTTTTTCTTTTTGAGGTATGGAACCCTAAAAACATTTGAACATCCAATCTTTAACGGGATTCTCGTCGATAATCTAAGATCCGTCACAGTCATGTTGGCCGAGTTATGGCGAGCTGTCAAATCAGTATTGACAAAGGGCGTTCTTTTGCGCTGACCCAGCCAATATGTGGACTGAGCTTATGGTCGGGCATAAGCTACGGCATAAGGCTATCTACTTACTTTCGCATCAAGATAAGTGCATTTACCGTTAGATAAATGTTAGGTTGGCTGTATTGCCATGCTGCATATTATTGCAGCACGGCAATACAACCAGCGTCTTGAAGACGCTTCAGATTTGTATTGATTTGTATCAGTAGAGCTACCTCTAGATAGTTTGCAACAGTCTACATTTGGTCTGTTTCCATTGTGAATACTAGTGGTTTCTTTCGGTGTTATTTTCTTTTTTAATAAATAAAGATGAAGTACATTGCTATTTCGTAGTCGACGACCTCTGTGGCGCAGCGGGCGAAGGTCTGCCTGCAACGCAGGAGGTTGCGGGTTCGAGTCCCTCCTCGGGTCAAATGCGTGTACGATCTGCAAATATTTGTTCAGGGTGTTCTGAATGTTTTCTATGTATAATAAAATAGTATCTATATATGTACTCGTAGTGTTTCTATTGTATTAAGCATATCAGTTATCTAGTACCCATAACACAAGCTCTGTTTAGCTCGGGGCTAGATAATGCTATGTGAATTGTCCAGCATTATTTATTTATTTAGTTGAGTTTGGGTTTGCAGAGCGAGCTCATCAACTTGAACTAGAACTTGGCACTTCATGTGATCTGATAGCTTTATAACAGTGAAAGCGCTTTTTCAGACTTGGCACCAAATGAACTGTATTCGTGGTCTAGTTTGCTTTGTACCTACAGCCCACATACGTCCAGGGCTGCGACCAGGGTTGAAACGTTAGGGTGCGCGTACACGGGTCGGCATCGGAAAATCCACTGACAAACTGAGCGTCCACTGATCGGCAATCCAAATTACGTCATCGCACTAAACGGAAAAAATCCTTCAATAATTTTCGCCGGCATTGCCGACTGTCCAGACAGACCTTGTATGGCAAACCTATATGGGGCAAGTGCGGATTGTCCGATGCCGGCCTGTGATCGCGGCCCTGGTCTTCCATTGCTATACGCGCCTCCCGAAACAAGGAGGGTATTGGCATTATCACCACGTTTGGCAGACGGATTAGTGTTATATTATAATACACAGAAGCTGCTGCCCTTCTTCTGGTAGGCTCCCATACTCGACTCTTACGACATTCACGGGTTGATTTGAAGTTAGTTGATTCTTACGTCACGATCGCCACTACCTAAATCTGTAAAAAGCAGCAATTGCACCGCGCAAGTGTAAACTAGAAGAACTTTCCCAACCATTTTAGTATTTCTGAGTATAATCAGACTTATTTCTTGTTAAGAAAGACATTATAAGTTATCTTCAATGATTTTTTTACTTTAGAGTACGACGTGTGTTGAGTTTCTTTCTTCCTCATCGCAGTTGATTTCAGAGAAAGTATTCTAGAAAACATGAACAATGAAAGTCCCTCCTCTTGATCATAACTTTTGGAAGGGAACCGGGAAGAGACGCATTTAAGACATAACCCGTCATTGTGTTGACATTTCTATCTAGTTTTATAATAGGGGATTTTAATAGAACAGACATTTATTGATTTAGTGAAATTATGATAAAAGAACTTTTTATAATGTTGATGAAATTATGATGTTGTAAGACTTCGTAACAGTCCGAGCCTCAGCCGTTTGCAAATATGAAATTTTAGTTGGTAGAACGTGAGCCTCTATGTAGGCTCATAAAAATAATCTTTGGTAGAATGTTAAATTCATGTCGCTCCAAAAATATTGATAGTTGGTGGACGGTCGTCGAAAAAGTAAGATCTTAATGTAAATAAGGCAACACAGGGTCGAAGAAGTAATTTATGTAATACTTGAATTATGGTCTAAATAATGAAATTGGAAATCGTCCTGGTTTACCAGCCCAACACTTGAGTTCCAATAGGCTAAAATTTCAAGATAAAAGATGGATTAATTGTAACTTGCGGTTAAAAATCGCATCAGCATTGCCATACAGCGGGGCAATGCAGCCAGCGTCTTGGAGACGCTTCCAACAGGTATTGATATTTATCAGTTCAGCTGCAGTATGCAACAGTCTGCAGTTAGCTCAACTGTTTCAATTGTAACCTCAACCTCAACAGCCTGTATTGGTCCGCTGCTGGACGCAGGTCTCCCCCTGATAAGCTCCTTGTTGGATTTTATCTCATGGTGGTAATGCAAATAATCCCCACGCTGGGCATGCGGGATGGGGATCGCAGGTCGGTGGTTAAATTGTTCTGCAGGGGGCGCTGCTGCCCGCCCCCAGTCAATATCCCTTAGTCCCCGTACACCCGCGGGAAGAGTTGGGGTTGTGCAAAATCTAAGCCGGCACCACACAGCTAACACAACTAGTATATGTTTATTTTCTTTATAGGTGAATGAATTTGAACCCTCGTATTCTTACAGATCAGTACGCTGGTGTCAACGCGGGGCGATGCGGCGGCGAGCGGCGCGGCAGTGCAAAGAGTAGGCGCTGCCGTGTGCTGCGCGGTCGAGCGATTCGTGGCCGTCGGGGAAACTATCGCCGACGACAACCCAGACGTGCGGCACAGCATGGTGCTGGCCTGCAAAGACGCTAGAGCTGCTGGTAAGTCAAGCAATTAGACCTATGTTTCTCCCTCTAGAAAGACTGCTCAATAGCCGCCTTAGAAAGAATCTATTTAAGTCCTACAAGGTTTCGTCTTCGACGAGTGGTGGAATTGTCTTTGAGTTTCGTGAACGTAGTCATAGGACCTTTGCGTGAACTAAGTCGTCACCGTCTTTTGTTTACGGACCGTCTTTTGTTATTGAATATAGTAAACCGAATTTTCGATATTTTGTAACTTGCTTCCTGCTTGTGCCTTTGGAGAATGAGTATTTATATGGTTTACGTAGGGGTAAGATCGTTTGTTGTGCTTATAAAATTTCTACAAGTCGCACCAAGGGCAGTATTTTGTCTATAATCCGTTCTACAAATTGACCAAGAGAGATGTCTAATAGAGGGTGACAAATCAATCCGAGGCCTTATTTAAAAGTACCTAGTCTCTAAGACAAAGCGCACACCCCATTGAGTTTTAAAAGCTCTCAACAGCATTTCTTTCTACTGTTTTATTTCAAGGTTCTTATGAGGATGTCTGTTGGTTTTGACTTGCAAATTATTTGAAAAACTCCCAGATTTTCGTGGAAAAGAAAGTGATCTGTATGTTAAGCAGTCCAACTGTGGTAAACCTGTTTTAATCAATTTCATTAAAATTCAACAAGACCTCGTCCATTGCGAACTTCCTCAAAATTTCAAATGCGTTCATATTTCACATCGAAAATGAACAACTTTAGCATTATCAATCCTTGCAAAGTTAGACAACTTTATTTTTATGTTTATGTAAGTGTATTATATCGTTTGTAGGTTATATGTAGGTATTATAGTATGTAGTGTAGGTATTCTTTTCTTTTCGCGTGCCGCCGTCTATAAGCAGCACATACAAGAAGCATACAAATTTTCTTCAATTGTTTTAAAATGTTTACGAGATGGGAAGGTTACGAGATGGGAAAGAGCCTTTTGTTCTTACATGTCCACTCCATCCCAAGGTTGCCTGGAAGAGATCACACAGCGATAAGGACGCCTTTGTACTTCGTCTACTCTTAGCATTTATTTCTGTATTGTTATCTGTCTTTGTGTGGTACAATAAAGTATTATCTATCTATCTATCTACTTACGCCATTTCGTTCAGAGGGGTGACTCTATTTCACTCTTAGTCACCTGATGTGATCGTGACGTCTCATTTTTACATAATATTTGGTACAGGTGCAGCGCCTCTACCGTGCGGACGTGGAACTACGCAAATCACATAAAAAAATTGGTTGTCTGTAAAGTCGGTTTACTGACGATAGTTGAACGTGACAACGTCTTAAGAAAATACTGATGGAATGGTAGCATTTGATACTCGATCAAAACAAGTAAATGTACTATAGTATAGCAGCTACACGCAGACGCATCGCTCACTCAAGTAGGAGAGAGACGGATGTCGAGCGCTCTCGCTTGCACTTCAAGCCTTACATGGAACACCTCAGAATGGAACGCCTCAGAGCGAGGTAACGCCGCATGACGTCATGTTTTTTCGTGCGTGCAGCCGGCTCTATCGAATTATAAGACGTTGTCACGTCAAAAGGAGACGTCACTATCACGTCAAACGAGACATGCGTCAAACTAACGTCAAATAACGTGTAATAGATAAAATTACGTCTAACGTCAAAAGACTCGCTCCTGAGATTGTTTTATTATACAAATTTTTAAATATTTTCCTCCATTTCTCAAGAAATTTTATTTTAAATCACCTTCTACCAAATAAAATTGAACCCAGATTAGATTCACACTCAAATTGAAGCGAGGGATTAAGTTCGCTCCCGTTGAGTAATTCCCGGGGTTCTAATCAAGGCTTGCGTGACCTATAAATCTTTCGACATCTTCATTGTGTGCTTAAGGGGAAGAAGCATTCAATGTATTGGCATTGTTTGCCCTCTCACGGCAGCGTTTCAAATTAGGGAGCAAACGTATGCACGCTAACATTGGTGTATGTTAGGAAACGTTATCTATCGGTACATACCTACCTAATGACATCTTATTTAGGTAAGATTAATTATGTTATTCAAGTGAGAATTTGTGGTACTTTAATTTTGTTTATTTGGTCTACCAGTGGATGTTATAGTAATTCATCTTAAGAAAACACTAAGTTTATGATATCTACATTTACAAAGAAAATTATAATCACTTATTAGAAATAAATAAGAACTAGTATTAACAATTGAAACAATTGAGCTAACTGCAGACTGTAGCAAACAATCTACTGGTAGCTCAACTGATCCATATCAATACCAGTCGGAAGCGTGCCCAAGACGCTGGCTGCATTGCCCCGCTGTATGGCAATACTGATGCGCTGTGCCAGATACTCACCAGCTCTCGGGTCGCTTCAAAGGTTTATTAGAGTAGCTTATTACCAATTATAGGTTAAATGTAAATAAACGAAGCAGCAATGCCACCATCCTTAAGCACGTTACATAATAATAATCCATTCAGCTTCAACTTAAATCTAAAATTAAAAGCATTAATTATTAAATCGAGCGCGCGAGGAATCAAATTTACCCTTTTATTAGGGTCCTCATAAATTTGTGTCAACAACCTGACCCGAATTTTAATGCTTCAGCGTTGTACAACGGGCCCAAAGCATTCAACAAACAATAGATCTACACAATAGCTGTCCGCCCAGTGCCCAGTGCCCAGTGGCCTATAGGGGAACAATCGATAATTATTCAGTGCCTACCTATCTTATTGCCTATAGGTGTGCCGAAGGTAATAGAAAAATTCTATAAGCCAACCTATTTTGCGCCCAAGGCGTGAAATGTCTGACAGTATAAATTATTACTAGCCAGCACGTAAATTATACCTACCACTTTCAATGATATTCTGTAGGTCACCCTAAAAACTCGATAACATCTCAAAGATATAAATCACTTTACTTTTTATTCCACTTTTTATGCGGTCACTTTTACGATTAATAAAATTAGTAATATAGCTCCGAGAGCCCTAAACTGGGTATAATTCGTCTAAAACACAAAGTTTTAGATTCGAAAAGCGTGTTACAGTTTCTAAGCAAAGCACCTACTTACCTATTTCTTTTGTTCTCTCCATTATGAGCAAGACAAAAGGAAAATAACTAGGGGAATGGTGGTGGGGGATTATTTTTACTGAGCCTGAAGTTTTGGATTAAAATTTAAAAAATAATGTTGCTCAAACAAAGCCAGAACGGTTTGATCATTAAAACTCATAGGTTTGATAATGGAATAATGCTTTAGAGCCGATATATCATCGTGGACACGTATTCGGTTTTATGGAGGGATTCCAATGTGTTGAAAGCGAAACACAGTATTGTGTGTGATTGCATTTGCATCGCAAAGTCATCAATCAAAACGACAAGCTTTCATACACATTGGATCCACATCGTTTTCGGGTCAAATGAATGAAATCATTGCAGGAAAAACAATGTCAGTGATGGCGAATTAGTAATAAAACCTTTATTCACAAAGAAAATTACAATCAACTAATAGAAATAAATTACAACCAGTATTCAAAATTGAAATAATTGAGCTAACTGCAGACTGTTGCCAGTCGAATTAATTAATATTTCCCGTGACTTGAAAACAAAGAGAGATACTGAGAAGACTGCAACAACTCCAAGCTTTTCATCACAGAAAGAAGATAACCTTTTTGTTCTGGTGCCTCATTTCAAAGTTCATGAATTGTATCTCATTTTGTTAGGTATAAACTTTACCGAAATTAAATTTCTTGAAAACAGGGCGTAGCATCGGGTCAGTCGTAACAAGATTATCCGGAATCGAAACAAATCTAATAAATAACAGTTGCCAGTGGTGACCTTCCCCACCCTCTTGCAAATAGAACTAACCATTTCATTTTACACTAATGCTAATTGGATTGAAAAACTCAGGCCAAAATAGATACTGGAGTGAGTGATCGATAAACTGCGACGGATGATCAATTTTGCCGGAAAAAAAAAACAAAAAGGTAAATAATAGATTCAGGCGTTACTTTGCGGAAATCCATTGTATAATATAAGGATAAATAATAATCATCATCATCACCCGCAACCCGACTTCACCCACTGCTGGGTATAGGTCTCCAAACTTTTGTGCCACTCCACACGGTTCTACGCAAACCTCATCCAGGTTCGCCCTGCGGTGTTAGAGATATCATCTGCCCATCTTGCCACTGGACGTCCATAGCTTCTTCTCCCTGTATGTAGGATAAATAATATTTAGTAACAATTTCACGCTAAACCTTCTCTGATAAGACTCAAAAAATGCGATTCGCGTGCACCGCCCGCCCTCCCACAAATGGGCATGCCATGCAATCAGAGAAGGTAAAAAATACTACCTACTTACACATTATGAAATTGCCAAGTAAATTACACTCCAACTTCCTAACTGAATTTTTATTCCAACTTTTTTTAGGTTTTGCGTGGAATTATTACTAAATATTATTTACTTATCCTAATATTAACCATAAATGTGATGTTCTTCTAGCCGAGTTTTGGCCACGGTGGCAACCAATCTCAACAGAGACTAGCCCCATGTGTGCAGGACATATCAAAAAGACAACCAACCTCTAACTTATAGGCACGTTTGGTTCTGTTTGTTCAAACTTGTAACTCAAAAATGTACTCTGTAATGGTTCAGTTAGGTACTGGCCAAATCATGGCAACGCAATACGCGAGTCAATGCTGCGACTACATTTTACGGCTTTACAAGTCAGCTACGTAAGTGCCGCCAAACGAGCACTACATAATTATGCTCCTTAGAGCATAATTATGTAGTCTTTATTTATATTATGTAGTATTATGTAGTCCCTCCTCTACATGCAGTAGAGAAAATTCATACAAAGAAGAGCAACAACCCAAATATTTTGTTTTATGCCAAAATATTTGGATTGGTGCAGTAGGTGCAAAAATAGGCAGGCAAAATTTTGGTTCATAGAGTGGAATTCATCTTTACGAATACTTCAATCAACGACGTATTGGAACCTATCGAATTTCTTTTTCGAAGTCTTTTTGGTATCCAATTCACCTGCGAGTACCTTGAAAACCGTGCCTTGCGTAAGAAAACATAGTACCTAATATGATTTCAGGGGATTTTATTTTGGATTTGCGAGCTCCTTCCCTTGAACTTTCATTTACCCTTGTCAAATAGTCTTACGTGACGCAGCAGGGAACATGTAATACACAGATTTCGATACCTACTTGGATATTTTCCGATGTGAGAACGGCATGGGTGCGGAAAAACCTTATTCCACATACCTTATTCATTCAATAGCTGTTCCTAGAACGGTACGTTACCTTTACGTTGACCTTGAAGCTTAGGTACTGATTCTGTATATTTTGAAAAGCTCCTATAGATATTTCTTTGCTCTCGATCTAGAAAGAAGATAGGACTTGTTCCCTGGTAGAGATTTAAGATAGAGCAGCACGGTTAGTAGGCACAGCGACCATGTCGATCGTAAACCTTATGAAATCAACGTTTACGAGACTTGTTATCGTTAAATTTTGTATATTTTACAAAGATAAATAGAGTTGTTACCTTCTAGGTTTAAGGTATCTAGGTACTAAACTGGTAACATAATAAAGCAGGAGAAACTCTCCCCAGTAAACAGTTATAAAACCTCTTAATACCCTTCACAAGTAGGAGTATCACTCTCCCCTTACTAAATTACCACTTAGAAAGTAAGTATCCGATCCTTAATTAAAGATAAATAAACCTGATATTACGTTAAGGGTGCAGAACAAATATGAGTGTTGACGTTGTTTCATATTTAGTTACACACTTTCTCTGAGTAAGCATTGTTACCGCGTTTATTAGCTTGACCTATGTCAACCCATTTTGCTCATATATTGTGGTACAAAGCAATAGATCTTGGGTACCCTGTTAAAAGGCTAAACCGCTCTGTTACTGCCGTTGCTAACTGCTATGTACATATAATGCCTAGGCGACTGTGCAAGCTAACGATCAATTAGTAGGTATTACTACTAATAACTTTATTCACAAAGAAAATTACAGTCAAATAATAGAAATAAATTGGAACTAGTATTTACAATTGAAACAATTGAGCTAACTGCAGACTGTTGCAAACTACATCTGATCTACAGGTAGCTCAACTGATCCATATGAATACCAATCGGAAGCGTCCCCAAGACGCTGGCTGCATTGCCCCGCTGTATGACAACGATGATGCGCTGCGCCAGATACTCACGAGCTCTCGGGTCATGCGTCGCTTCGACCCAGATAATTGTTATAAAACCCGAAGAGCCTCGGTACCCCACGGACCTAGGGTCTCGACTCCACGCGACTGTGTAGGCTCTGCCGAGACCTGCATATTAGCGCCTCTTGAGATCCTCGGCCAAATCTGCCGCCGCAGCCGCCCTCACGGATGTCCTCGGTATTACTTGTTTACGTATAAGCTCTTACTGAACCTACACGTTTATTGACTTTAGAGTACCGTGACTAGAGATCTATAGAGTAGTGTTGGGAAAGGAGTTATTAGGCTAACAACTACAAGATAATATTTAAAATATCAAAGAGCTTTTTTTTCTTTAGATCTTACAGGACTCTTGGACATATGAATCAGAAAACTTTAATTCATAATATGAATTAAGCTGTGCCAGATACATATTATGTAAAGTAAAAAAGTTAAGTCTCTACATCTTCTTATATATAAAAATCAATTGCTGTTCGTTTGTCTCGTTTTTTTTTTTTTTTTAGATTATGTCCATCGGTTCTTATTTGTATTATTTGCTGC
This sequence comes from Eupithecia subfuscata, assembly GCA_963564075.1. NCBI lineage: Eukaryota > Metazoa > Arthropoda > Insecta > Lepidoptera > Geometridae > Eupithecia > Eupithecia subfuscata. The sequence continues at coordinate 8,267,654 of OY751098.1, forward strand.
AATAAATATTTATTATTTGTTTACTTTTTACATCTATCTACTCTTGATTTGGGAACGTTTTTACGGATATCATTTTGATGAAAACTTAAGGAAATTGAATAAAATACCAAAAATAGGTCTTGCCGATTCGGAGGCAAACTCTTTATTGTTTCACACAGGTGCATGCAGATGCATCGACCACCAGAGTCGCGCCGAGTAAGCACTTACATTCTAAGAACACCATGTGCTGTCTAATCAGCACATTTCTAGAGTCTAGACTTAATCTAAAACAGAGGGGTGAGGGGTTTCCGTAACTCCTCCCTCCCTAAGAGGAAAATTATCGGTTGGATCGATTTGAGATTTGTGCCGATAATTTTTCTTACACATAAAACGCAGCAATTTTTGCCGAAGGACATAAAATACAAATAAAAGAAAACTAAAAGTTACTAAACCTAGAGTCGAGAATCCTAAATTTTCACTGAAGTTATAGCCTTTGTTATTACCTAAAACACTTTCGATCACTTCACTATGCCTTAGAGAATACGCCATGTATTTCACTTCGTCTAAGTTAACTCCGTTCATATTAAGCACACGTTTACTGGATATCGTTGCTTTAATGCGTAGCTGCGGTAAGGCGATTAGCGGAATTGGCTCAACAGCATCCGATTCCTTAAGGATCCGGTGAAGTATACGAATTCCATTGATCTCCAAATCACAGGGTTCGTCGATGGTTGCCAAGTAAGTCCCCAATATTGGCTGCTTAGTGATCTCGCCGTCGCAATGCTTTGATAACATCATATGAACTCTGCTGAATATTATCCAACTGTTTTCACTGATTCGTTGGATCTTGACTCTTTCAATCTCTACCTGATGTTGCGTGCAGTGATCAGGGTCATCTTGGAACTTCATGAGCTGCTCTACACAGGTAAGCTCATGGTAGAATGCTCGATTATCCTCGGCACACAGGAAATGTTCGCCAGCAGATAACGGGCGGCACGGTTTGACAATTGGTATGTATTGAGTACGCTTCGCCAAAAGGTAGTAGGGATACTTAGGGAAAATGGAGATAGTTTGTTATCAGGCTGGTGGAAAATTGGTAAGGAATGTACTTTATAGTAATTATAAGTACAATTATCAGTTATCGGAATTTCCAAAATAAACGTTATCAGATTATTTTTAGTAAAGGATTTTACAACAATAGTTTCCTCTAATTTTAACAAGTTATTTTCATTAGGAAAATATACTAAACTTACGGATTCCGAAATTAATTTCAAATGATACAATAATTCGGTGGAGTTCACAATAGACTGGTGCAATATAGAGACTCTATTTAATTCTAGAGCTGTTTCAATTTCACTTAACCGGATAAAGATGGTTTGAAAATTACTTCAGTCAACATTAAATAATGCGAACACATATGATTAAAATAACCATCTCTTTTCTTTATTAGATAAATAGCTAATCATTTCTTCTACCTTCTTAATGCGGTTAGCTGAATTGATAGTGTTTCGATTAATCAACTCTGTTACATTTATGAAACTTTCAAACATTTTAGAGACCAAGGTATTTTTTTTTTAAATAATCATTTGATCATGCTGTAATTCCGACGTCACTCTATCAAATTTAATCGCGTCATCATGATCAAGATTTCCTGTAACAACTTTTATTAGTGAACCTAATGGATTTATAAGCCCTCTTCTAAATCGTTGTTATGGAACAAGTTGTTTAAACTTGTCTTTAGTTAAATCGCGTACAATCTCTGTATGTATTTTAACACTTATAAATTCCTGAGAGTATGACGAATTCCAGTCGATTAATCTACACAAATGCTCAAAGTTGGTCGTTACGTAATTTAAATCATGTTTAATCTTGTCCAAGTTTATAACCTATAGTCTATAGTCCAATAATCAGTTTGAAAGAAATCTTTGCCTTCCTTGACCGGAAGTATTCCCGGATTTCTTTCCAGTAAAATAGCTCATCAATGCTCTTACTACTTCAGGAGTTGATTTACCTTGAATTTTTATAGCCTGTCATAATTTGCTGAAGGCATCAATAGGGTCAAATAAGTTTTCCCTTCAATACTAAAAAGATCTATGAAAATTTCTTGAAATGGGGCGTCGTGTGTTTGCGTCAACTGTAAAACTGGTTTTATTGGTTTCCTATCATATTTCATTTTCTGGCATGCTTCACAAGCATTTATAACCGCTGCAACTGTTTCTTGCATTCTCTCCCAATAGTAATTTCTACGAATCCTGACTAACGTTTCCTTGATACCACGTTGGCATGTCTTTCCTTAATGATGTTTAACAGTTACTACTCTTTGCTCTCTCTCGTCTTCAATTTAAGGGACTCTTTCCGTGCATTCGTAAAAATGTACCATTCCTTTCTTAAAAAGTTCTATTATTAAGTTTCCAAATAGTCTACGATGTTCAGATTCCTCAAAATAGATGAAATATTTTCTCTTTGATGTAGCGTTTTAAAAATTCTTTAACAATTTCCGACTTCAAAGGTAAGAAAATTTCCAATACCTTTTGATTGTTTCTAGATAAGTCTTTTACATGTAATTCGTTCTTAGACCAAGAATATCCTAAGATCTGATTGGGTTTAGTGTCAACTGCTTCATGTATAATTGGAATTCCTACAGACTCTAACTCTACGTGAGAATGAATGGTTTCAGATTTATTCGATTCCGATCGCACAGGCACTTGTTCGTGATCCGAACAAGTTGATAATTTATCAGAGAAAGGGCTCGCTGATAATGTCCTACTATTGTCTGATAAAGAAACTTTTCGCTCTCTATTATTTTCAGCCGTTAACTTGCTTCTATCTTTGTGCTCCTTTTCATCGATATTAACCTCCATTGATTTTTTTATCATCATTTGAGCCTAAAGCGTTTATTTTTATCCTAGATAACGCATCAACGTTAGTTCTCTTGGATGACATTGTCTTTCAGCAATTTGTCTACCTGCCTATTAATTTCTTCTTGCACAAAAGGGGCCTGTCTATATGGTTTTACATATTATATAGGGTCTTCGTTCTTTTTCCTAATTTTGTGTTTAATTTGGTTTGTAAAACTCAAAGGAATTTGGTCACAGTAGAAAATATCTTTATAGTCCAAGCAAAGCTTGTAGATTTTTTCACGTTCTTCGTTGGTATGGTCAAGTCTGAGTTTACACAAGTTTTCTTCTAATAAATTATCTGTCTCTACATCCATTGTATCTTTTGTACGGTTTAATTTGCTTTCCGACTGATTAAATGATGTTACTTATAGACGTGCCTTAAATGTGATGCATTTCGCTTTATCTGAGGTGTTTTTATAGTTTCGCCTGAATGTTGATTTACAGGCAGCTTAACTCTTTTTTCTGACCACGGGGGAATATCGATCATATAATTTAAACTATTATTGATTATTGGAGTACAAGTTGTTGGTACTTGTCTTCAAGAGCTGTTCTTTTAAAACAATAATCGCGCCTAATTGTTGCAGAAGATCATTTCCAATCAGTCCATCATAACGCGTATCAACGTCATAAAGGTAAAATTTATGGCAATCGTTGCTTACAAAGGATGGGAATAGAGGGATCTCTACTTCTTCATTGTGAATACTAGATGCGTGGGTGCTAACAACTTGAAACCGTTCCTTCTGAATAAATTGGGGAAAATATTCATAAGCTTTTCGCGGACTTAAGAACGATCTCATACTTCCGGTATCAATCATTATTTTTGCGTCTATCTCTTCCAAATAAACATACGGAAGTTTTAATTTTGGGTCTCAATTTTATTTCTAAGACTACTTGGCATCCGAGGCTGTTATGCAAAAATCCGAAGGATTTTTAGCATTACTCTCAGTTTTTACGTTTTTGTTATTTTTTGTAACATTATTTTCAATTGATGGTAGAGGCAATAATGATGAAGAGTCGTCATAACCATAGTACCTACATTTCATTTGCATAACCATAGCCATAGCCATCACAACTATCGTAATATGCGTCGTTATTATAAAATGCCGTCGTAGGCATAACGGTGTCGCTGTATTCATGGTCATTCGTGGTTATTTCGTTTAACCTAAACCCATTTTGTAGGGGTCTATGAGGCGCTGTCCTCATAGATACGTCGGCATTTTGCAACTGTGGTATTTGTCCTTGAGGAGGAATATTTGGTGGTCCTACTGCCGGTAAATTTGGTTTGAGACCAAATGGTTGTGGGGGCCTATAGCCAAAAGGCTGTGGGACTCTATCCCAAACTGTTGCGGAGGTCTATACCCGAATGCTTGTTGAGAAATCTCGGAAGGCCGAAATGTTGTGACTGAAAACCATACTGTGGCCGATATCCAAAACTCTGTGGGCGTGTTCCGAAATTCCCTTGACCTTGGCCTTGAAATTGAGGCATCCTAATCTGCGCAGTTTGGGGAATCCCAAAATTAAATTTCGGAGTCACATTATTACTGTTACCACCTAACATAGGCTTATAATCCATCGGTTGACCTTGATTTACGAAAGGCCTTGACCCTGAGGTAGAGTTTTGATTATTACCGTGAATACGATTTCTCATGTTATATTGCTCTATAAAATTCACTTCTTCAAGCACAACACTCAATGCCGCTTCTAGAGTACTGGGTGCTTTTAACCTCACTATTCTAACCAAATTTTCAGGAAGATTGTACAAAAACACATTCAGAGCCGTATTATCATAAATAATCAATTTAGCCTTTTTTAAATCACTTTCCGCATTGGTGTTCACTTTTAAAATTAATAATGATCGTACGCTTTGAATTCGATTGCAAAAATCCAAATAATTCTCACCCGATTTTATCTTTAATGATTCTAGCTCGATGTTAATACACGCTTCACTACGGGGGTCTCCAAAATGTTGGATAAGCAAGGCTTTAAGGGCGGACCACGTCACAATCTCATCCCTTTCTGATAAAAGGGCAGCTGCATTCTCTGTAAGCCTGCTCGTGATAATATTGAACACGTATAAATTTTGTTCTTTTTTTGAACTACCTTAGTCAGTTATGTACTGACATTTTCGCAAGAAAAAATTTAATTGTCTTTTATCACCGGTAAAATTTGGAATAATTTGCACTATTTCTCTTGGAATCGGTTTAATCACTGTTTCACTCGTCATCTCTACCGCGTAACTTAATGCGAAAACACAGAGCTATAACTTGGCAGAGAATACACTTGCTTAATTCACAATCTTATAAGAAAAATACACGACACAACAATTAAATGGGACACGACACAAAAACACAGTGAAAATTACACTTATAAAACAAGCATAAAATTTTAGAACAGGGAAAATGTAAAATTCTTGTAAAAATAAATTGTAAAATTAAAATATAAAATCAAAAAATAAAAATATTTTTCAACGAATATAATTAAGACTAATTTTTGATCAATGCTAAGATCCACAATTCCCTAATTTAATTCTTACAGTACTTACATTTGATTTTGAAAATGTGCACTTTCTATCTGTTCCTAACTCTATGTAAAATCTCATAATTTTTATTCCAGCGTTATAAAGAGCAAGGTTTGATCTCAATAATAACAAATTAATTAGTTTTTAAACAAAAAGAAACCATTTAAAATACAGGAGAGGACTAAGGAAGGATTTGGCGAAAATTTTGACTCACCAACCAACTGCAACTCCCGCACTCACTTTTCGATACCCGTTTAGAGACATTTTTTTGGTTCACACAGAAGACCGTAATTTCTACAATTTTTATGGCGAATTTTCTGACTGATTTTTAAGTTGGAAAATCGCGGAAAACTCGAGAAAATGAGGGAAATCTGTATCGGCTGCGCCACTCTTGATTTGGGAACGTTTTTACGGATATCATTTTGATGAAAACTTAAGGAAATTGAATAAAATACCAAAAATAGGTCTTGCCGATTCGGAGGCAAACTCTTTATTGTTTCACACAGGTGCATGCAGATGCATCGACCACCAGAGTCGCGCCGAGTAAGCACTTACATTCTAAGAACACCATGTGCTGTCTAATCAGCACATTTCTAGAGTCTAGACTTAATCTAAAACAGAGGGGTGAGGGGTTTCCGTAACTATCTACTCTCGGGCATAAGCCAACTCTACTTCATAACATTTATCAATTTGATACTGGTGACGACCTCTGTGGCGCAGCGGGCGAAGGTCCGCCTGCGACGGTTAGATACAGGAGGTTGCGGGTTCGATTCCCGCCTCAGGACAAATGTTTGTACGATCTTCAGATATTTGTTCAGGGTGTTCTGGATGTTTTTCGATGTATAATAAAAAATATTAATCTATGCAGTGTTTTGTATTATGTATATCAGTTATCTAGTACCCATAATACAAGCTCTGCTAAGCTTGGGGCTAGATAATGCTGTGTGAATTGTCCAGCATTATTTATTTATTATCACTGTAGTAGAATAAATAAATGCTACGTGCCGTTTGTGCCTTATCGCCCTCTTCTAAACGAGCACTATGAGCTTACTCGCACCCATCAAAAGCGATGACTGTGTCCCACATTCAACAGTATTTTTGTGGCCCACCCTTACCTGCGGTAAAGATCGGAAGCACTAACGTAAGTGCCTCTACCGTAATTTCAGGGAATTTATGTGTCGACCGCGTTCGCTCAAAGTTACTCCACCGTGAGGTATCTACTATGAATATTGCATCGTGTACACGGTTCGATTTAGTGGCTACATATTGGATTTATAGTGTGACGTGGATGGGTAAATTGTGATATGGATTAGTCGGGAGTTTACCCTACCAGATAACAGTGATAAGTGATAATACATCTACAAAATGGACTAGCTAGAGTGGTGAAGATTATAACGATTTTTTTGTTAGCTTATATCAATATTTTGTCTAAGCTTAGTAGGATAAATTTTGCTTAACAACCTACACGTACACAATGTAGAGTTTTTGCACTATAGTCTTCAGATTTCATTATTATTCATCACGCAAAGAACTCGCACAATGTAAATCAGACTATACCAATCGTAACTACGCAAATTATGTTTGTAATATCTAGCCGGCATGTACCCGCAAATCCGAAAGTATACGCAACGCGTACCATAATTCCCTCCATATCCGGCCAAAAAGGGAAACACTTTTTTTACAGATGACACAATAATATTACGTGAGTCCATTACAAAGATGGTTTAGAAGCAGGATGAAATAGTACCAACGACTGCTATGATATCAAATAAGTCAAACTTACCTAGAGGCGTGTATTACCACTTTATTGTATGCCGCTCTCGCTATTACGGCGAACAACCGTGCGAGCTCCCCGATGAGCAGTAAAAACTTGTGAAAGCTTTATTGGATAAGGATTCCCAAATTTTTTGACGACTTCTGTAGACGAGACAACGCATTTCTGGCTGAAATACAGGCTGTAGTTCGATTTCTTTGAATTTGAAAAGTGTGCATGATCTACAGATATTTGTTTGTGTACTTGTTTTTTAAATACCTACTATAAGTTTTAAATACCTTTCTGAAGTGTCTGCTGCCCACAGTGCGATATTTTCTTAGTTTGAGGCTACAGCCATACTGTAGCCTCAAACCTGTTCTAAATTGAATTTATCATGCCCAGCCAAGTCCGTAAAGCTTTATGCCATGTTAAAGATCTCTACATTCTACTTTTTTCCTCACTCCAAGACTTCTTTCTAACTCGGGCGCCACTCTCGGTGTTTTAAAACTTTTTAATGCTGTTGTCAGATAAAGAAAACGGATAAAGTGTCTAAAGTGATAAAACGATGTGAGCATGACGTCCAGTGTAAAAAAAGGAGAAAGGAACTTGCTATGTGACAATACCGTTCATGAAACCTCATAGGAGTAGTGTAGTTTTCAAAAGGGGCAGATTTTTGTGGGTACTTGTTCTTTGTACCTATTTTTTGAGCCATCCGTTTTCAATCGGGACGGCAGCATTTGAAGACCTGTTAAATTAGTTTGGTTTAGTTTTGGCAACAACTGAATGGACACCAATATCACATAACGCACATTGTTGTATGAAAGTCAGAAAAGTACTTGCCAACATTACTGACCACTTAATCACAGAAAAACGTACAAAATTCGTTAATCTAACTTCACTTTATTTCTCAGTAGTAAAAAGTCCGAGTAAAAAGTTATATCGCTATGAACTTAATTCTATTTTTAGATCGGCTTGAGTTAGGTAGAGGAGAGAGGCAACGGTGCGTAAGACCTGATAGACGCAGGAAATTACTTGAAACTCTTTAAAACGTTTTAAGCACGTATAAAACAAGAATCTGCTTTGTTTGCAAACCATATAAACAGTTACGGAACTGTTGTAAATTGCGTAGTCCTTCTGGATTGTCTCCGAGAAAAAATGTTCATGTTTTTGTGTACTTTTAGAACATTATAATAAATATATAATAAATAATGCTGGACAATACACACAGCATCATCTAGCTCCAAGCTAAGCAGAGCTTGTGTTATCGGTAATACTAGATAACTGATAGACATAAAACAATACTACATAGATATATATTTTTTTTTATAGAAAACATCCAGAACACCCTGAACAAATATCTGTAGATCGTACAAACATTTGTCCCGAGGCGGGAATCGAACCCGCAACCACAGAGCTTGTCATTATTATTGTTTCCAATAATGTACATAAACAGGATGCCATATGTGTAATAACTTAAGCCGAAAGGGGTTATTCTGGACCCCGAAAGGATCAACTTATTACGTGGCACCCTGTATATTTTAGTTTTAACTTTATTTGGCATGCGTACTATAGCAACATGCGCGTACGGCCCGCGCGGGGTCGTAATTTTATGCAACTGATGCTTCATCCTGGCCGATAGGTAAACCGCTTTTAACAGTTCACGTCCGTAAATTCTAATGTTTACCAAGTTTTTACATACAGGCATGTATTGAAAAAGCAAAAAGCCAGCTAAATAAAGTCGTTACCGCACGTTTACCTCCGAAAATAGGACAAAGCAGCCGAAATCTTTGAGCAACTTGACATTTTCTTATCAAGCAAAAGTTTGCAAAGAGCATCTCCTTGACCTTTCCCGGGCTTGTATTCGATCACTAAAGCCGCTCAAGGGAGAGTCCGGTGTTTATTGGCATAAATGTGACGTCACGATTCGTCGAGGGCCCAGACACGCATCAGCATAATACTCTGATAATGCGCTCCTCGAGTGCGACCTAGTTCCTCGCCCTGAGGATTATAGCCGCCGGTTCCAAACCCGAATTACCTTTTATCCTTGCCTGACCTTTTCTGTAACATTCTGTAATTTTCTGAGAAAAAATGTCTGAACAATTAGAAAATAAAAATTTAATAATTAAAACTTTGATTGAGGTAAAGTTCTTGCCTGTAACAGATGTTACCAACAGAACAAGCTTGCAAAATAAAAGCTGAAATCTAAAAATCTTCGGTGAATCAAGCCAAAACATCACTGCGGCACGCAATTCGATGTTTTGTCATTTGAAACGCAGTCTAATAATACTTATCAGGGCTGACATTAATTTCATAAAGTGTCTATTAGCAGCAGACTTCGTGACTTGTGTTGGAAACATATTTTATTTACTTTATTACTTACAAAAGCTCCTTCGCAACTTTCTGGGTTGCGGGCTTTTTGCTTGAGACATAATTCTTACACAAGTCTAGTCTTTTTTGCATTTGGTATTCTTAGATATTTACCTGCTTTTGTTTTGGCTATACCGAAGGGAGGAAAATAAATATTTATGACGGTAGGAACCATTATGGTAACAGGTTTATTCATATCGCGGAGCTATCAACAACTCTATTTATTATCTAGAATAGTTCGCTTTTATTTTTCCAGCCCTATCGTTCTGAAAACAATGTTACTTACGAGCCTTTTTATCTTATTAAAGTAGGTAAGTGAATGGTACGCAGTTAGTTAGAAATAACCTTCCGCTAAGTTAGTTAGAAATAATCCGCGACCTAAAACTAGTACATTATAAATGCGCAAGTTTTGATCGCATGTTTGCTACCTCTTCACGACAAAACTCCTGAACGGATCGGGTCAAAATTGTATAGAGGTAGTTTTAGGCCTGGATTACCTAAATGTTACGTTTTATCCCGGACACAACGAGTGGGAATCCACGGACGGACGAACTAGCCTTGCATAAGATATTTCCATAAAACTGAGATTTTTTTTTATATTCTTTACCTACCTTTTTTGTACGTGCTTTTTAAAGAAAATTTCCAAAGCATTTCAGCCTCAGGTACTAAAACGCGGGAGCAAACAGCTTAGGGAATTGCCTGTGTTATATTATACTAAGCTTCTCTCGAAGTAATTTGCCTTTGCTACGAAACTAATTTATACGTTTAAGGCACCTAGCTTTAGCAGATGAAATTTATAGCTGAATTTTGTATCGTAGAGATTGCGGTTTAGTGTAATATGGATCCATTAATTTTTAATGCACAGAGCCCAGAGTTTGGTTCTCTCGATAAATAAATAAAATAAATAAATAATGCTGGACAATTCACACAGCATTATCTAGCCCCAAGCTAAGCAGAGCTTGTGTTATGGGTACTAGATAACTGATATACTTAATACAATACACTACGTAGATAGATATTTTTTATTATTCATAGAAAACATCCAGAACGCGTTGGAAAAATGTCTGCAGATCGTACAAATATTTATCCCTAGGCGGGAATCGAACCCGCTACCTCCTGCGTCGCAGGCGGACCTTCGCCCGCTGCGCCACAGAGGTCGTCAAATACGACATGCCACGGAGTCGTCGATAAGTTCTATATTCTACGGGATTCAGTACAGCACCTCTACCATGCGAATGTGGAGCTACGCAAATCCCATACAGAATGGAACGTCTAGATGACGACTCGATGGTAACGAGAAACCAAACCCAGGGTTCGGTGCTTAGCTGTTTTGAATAAAACGTTGCCTATGTCCTTTCTCGGGTAACCGTCATTTATTCAACCTGAGTAGCAAAGGTAACTGACAATCATAGAGACATAATTAGATAGATAGATACATAGATAATACTTTATTGTACCACACAAAGACAGATAACAATACAGAAATAAATGCTAAGAGTAGACGAAGTACGAGGGCGGCCTTATGCAATCTCTTCCAGGCAACCTTGGGATGGACTGGACATGTAAGAACAAAATAGACGGTGATACTAAAAAAACTACACTAAAAAAAAAACCTTGCACTAAGTATAATACCTACAATAACCTACGTAAAAATAAAGTTTGCAAGGATAGATATTGCTGATAAAGCAGTTTTTTAAAGATAAGGAGTGATTGGCAATACTGGAATTACTCTCAGTTTTATCAAATCAGTACCTATGGATAAGTTCGGTTTAGAAATTCGTGTCAAATATTCGCGTTCTACCGTCTATCAAGTCTAGTCCAACGTTTGCTATTGCTACGTCGAAACAGGAACTTTGCACATTTATTTTCAGAACCGCTAACGATTGCCGGTTTTCTATTTCAGTATCCGGCTTGCCCTATATCCCTACCCAATCGATGTACTTATTAAACCGGTCGGTCTGTGTGGAAGGTCGAAATAAAATAATCTTTAATTCGTCTCATGACTCAGCTATCTGTACAAAAGAAATACTGAGGCAGATCTAATCTTAGACTAATGCTAGAGCGGAAACTATCTGGACTAGAATTCTATAAATCTGATTGTGGTATACTAGCGAATTAATTCTTCGATATATCCTCTCGCTCTGCCGGAATTATCGGTTTTGAAATAACGCAAGAAGACGTTCTGGATCTTTATATCGATGAAAAGAAGGTTTAATTCACTAGTGCTTAACTTACGTATGCCATGTATACTAACTTCCGTCCACGGCTTTGCACGCGTTTTTCCGGGATAAAAAGTATTGTCCTTCCGTGAGAAAGCATCTATCCCCTTGCCAAATTTAATTGAGATCCCTTGTTCTGATTAGATGTGATGTTACCTTCTCACATCTGAGAAAGAGACGGAATTATTTTCGGATTTATATTATAACTATTTTATAAAATTAAGTCAAGCAAAATTACCCATTAGTCAAACCTATGGCTAGATTGTAATGTTATTCTAGTGTATTTAATTATGTATGCTAGATTATAGTAAAAAAAAAAAAAATTACAACTAGCTTCTGCCCGCAGTACGTGTTTTTGAAATGTGCCAATAATTTAATTCAGGTTCAGATCATTCAGCCCGATCCATTCACTAGTTATGGTGTTGTCTTCGGGCAAATATCTTCACAACAGCATAAACTTTCACCTTTATAATATGAGAAGGAAGTATTAGAACGGATTGGTATAGAAGGTAACCAGATACTTAGCTATACACGGCTGATGACGTAGCGGTAGGTACGTCCAGGTACACACAAATCATTCCTGCTCGATGAGTTGGAGTGGTTGGATTTACGCGATTTTACCTACTGATCAAATTAACACACTTCAATGGTAACAAAGGATTACGGCGGAACGAGTAATACCTACTCACAACTTCACAAATCTCAATACATAGGTTTAATCAAAATCCGCGACAATTTAGAAACTAGACAAAATCCTATTAATCAAAATTTAAATCCGTATTCTGTCATTATTAATAAGTATATCTAACAGTCGGTGATTCGCGTCATTTCGGCCAGAGAGAGAAGGAAAAACATTCGATATTTGATTAGTTAATTAACTTACACTGAACAACCGACTGTTCACAGTGTGAACACTTGTAAATTAGGTCTAAAATTATGCTTCAATAAAAATAATCTCATCCCTATAAAGTAGGTATCTACATATTTGTCAAGGCGGCGGCATTTCGTTCGATGGTTATATAAAAAACTACCTGCCACATGTTTCTTATAAAATTAAATACAAACACGTCCCTCCCAGAGCAATTTACACGCAGGCAATACTCAGATCGTTTTGTCGATAAACTCCTTATTTCCTGTTCAGTTTATACGGCGGATGTGACGTGCGTGATCGCGTCATTTCACAACCCTTTCTTTAGGACTTCCGGTAACAAATATCTACGTCACATCGAAAGCTCCAGTATTTTTAACCCCTGGGAAATTGCAGCGAAAGAACGGAACAGACCAAAGCAAGGTTCATTTATTTTTATCTCGTGATAGAAAAGAGATAAATGGAGACAGTATGAACATCTGTTTTATGGTTTGGGCGACAACCAAAATTTTAAAACAGAAATGTTTCTGTGTAGAACGCTACGCAATAGGTGCCTTCACTGTTTTCGTTTATAATTTTAGTCTACATATCGAAGCGACAGAAATCAAAAATATCACTTTATTTCCGTGTCAGTGTTTAGTTTTATAATATGACCATTTCTAAGTGAACATTTATTGTATTTATGGAAATAAAGAGTTGTTGATTTGATTGAGTGAATTGCAAAAGTTCGCAACGTTATTAGGTTAAAAACTGAACATTAGCAAAAAAATTACAATACACACGAAGGGGTATCAAAAGCAGGACGCAACAGGCCTAAGCCAGGGATTACAGCCTTCTGGGGCTTCGCTGCAAATTGAATGAACGCAGACATTTCTCCTTGCCAACTAAACCCACAAAATAAATGCAATTAGGTACTCGAAGACGAAGCTAAACGAAGCCAGCGCAGGCGACAATTCGCAGCTGTTGGAACAATTCGAGCTCACAACTTTACCTTCATCATGATTTCTCAAATAAGATGGCATAGTCTCAGAAAGTACCTACAAATCTTTCTATATTTTCCTTTAAAATAAAGTCATCTTTTTCTTTTTATGTTCCCTAATTTGGCTTTGATTACGAGGCCCTTAACTACAAAACGAGATTACGAAATGTTCCAATTTAAATGGTAATTAGATCTTTCGAGTTTATTTGTGAAAGAAACAAAAATCCTGTAAAAGCGGAAACCGAGAGACTTTTAAATACAGGGAAAGATTTTACCGTAACTAGCGTCGACGAGGGACGGGTACTGTGATCAAAAGAGCCACGTGCTGGCTTTATTTGACCCGAAAATCGAGACGGAGTTTCAGCTTCAAACACAGAACCTATGTACCCCTAGGGTTATATGTAAAAGCCTTTACGTATACACCAATTTTATTGAATCTGCTAGCGTCTGCCCACGGCTACGCAACCGTTTTTCCGACTAAAAAGTAGCCTATAATGTTCAGGCTCTGAATAGAACTGTAAAATTTCAGCTCACCTGTAAAATTTCAGCTCAATTAGTTCAATATTTTTGTCGTGAAGAGGCAACAGACATCCACCCATCAATCCATTCAACCTTTCGCGTTTATAATATTAGTGTGAAACTGTGAAGTGATCGTAGAATAATAACGTGATGATTTGAACCGAAGTGCAAAGTTACTTGGGTGATTAATACAACCAGTTGCTTTTTCAACTTCGAGAAATCACGCTGCATAGATTTTCTTACCAATTCAAAACAAAAATTATTTTCGCCAATATTTTCAGTGCGCCTGTTGAATAAGGTAGACATTATAATAATATATTGGCCACGAAAATGATAGCTCTCGGATTGGCTTGTTTACGCGTATCAAACCTGAGGTTTGACAGGTTTATAGCCTACCTCTCAAGTTTGTTGGGGAAAAGCGTGTATAAGCGCCATAAAATATGATGGCTTAAGGTATTGGCAGTATTTTACTTATTTCTAACTAGGTAACATTAGATATTATCATGAACTTTTTCATAAATTTCCCTTAATTCTGACAGTCCGTTTTTATAACTTTACTATAAAACAGCGGAAAAAACACGTTGATTTTATTTATAGGGATATTTAAATATGAGTAGCGTGCCGTTAAGTGTCGACATATAAAGAACTCGCGTCAAGAAAGTTTGCGAAAGAAAATACCTATGATATAACAAGTTGTCGTAAAATGTTCCGAGCGAGTTCGAAAATATGATAAACTACTGTGTTTTCGTTTTCAAACATTTGTAAATGTCAGCCTATTGAGAATTGGAGCTGATCGTAAATTGAGTGAGGATAAAACTTTCCTATTACTCCGTGCACAGAGATTTAAATCTTTGTTCGTGTAGCTGTCATCATTCTAGATACACGGATCAGTAATATCTGCATCTGGTACCTATGAGTAGACATGTAAGGCACACTGGTGGTATATTCTTTTGTCACCAAAACAAAGAAATAAGCCTCTAAAGTCATTTCCAACGGGATAATATTTACCATTATTTGAGTTTTGAGCATTCCAATATTTCGGCAGAGTTTCAAGCGCCATGATCACAGAATAACTGTTTATTACTATTTACTTTTAAGCGTTGTAAATGACTTTAGTGTTAATGGGGGGGATTTAAAAATTAGCAAGTCCCTGGGGCCCTATTTTGCTAACTAATTGGTTGACAATGGTAATTGTCATGGTAAAGCGGTTTGTGTACTCAAGAATAGAATATTGCACTTCGATAAGATGCTTCTCAATAGAAGCAGAAAATAAAAGGCTGTTTCAGACAAATTTCCTTTATCAGTGCTTTATACTCGTAGGTCGTGTGAGCGCTTCGTCATGTTGCGGAAATGACGTCGCCCAGCGGAAATTCATCGGAAAGTAGCGCAATTTGTTGGTTCGTTCGAAAATGTTCACTACTACGAAGACCTGACCTCGGCCAAATGGCTGGTCATTCATTTTGACGCCTGGGACAATAGCCCGTGAAAATATTAGGGGAAACTAGTGGTTTCAGAACATTAACGTAATAGGGTTATTCCGAGTATTTCGTAGATAAGTTTCTTGGCAGTGGTAGGAACTGCCAACGAGCACCGGAAATATCTAGTTAGGCAGTTGAGAAAGAAGAACACTAATTTACCTATAAAACACGTAGGTAATACGTAAATCTGAAAATAATATGCAACTACCGGAAATTGCCCTAATCGATACTTAACAAATGGAAACTGTGGTTTATTTATTTATTTTATTTATGAGGATAACTACATCCATAACTCTTACATTACTTACAGTAAATTGTTAAGTCGTAATACTTACTCGTATAAAGTACGTTGTAGTAAAAAGGTTTTATAAACTACTAGCTGCGCCCCGCGGCTTCGCCCCCGTGGAAATTTATGTTTCCAACTTTCTTAATTTTTTCTTTCATAAAAACCTTCTCCTGACAATAACAAACACAACAAAGAAAGAATTAGCGAAATCGGTCCAGGCGTTGTTGAGTTATGCGCTTACCAACACATTTTGCGATTCATTTTTATATTATAGATCTAGATATAAAGTCAGATTCATCACTAACAGCGTAAAAGAAACTGACTAAAAGCAATAGTTCTCTCACTTTGCACACATCAATCATTTCTGATAGCCCGAGTCGATTTTTCAATGTCCATTACTTGGCTAATGAATATTCTTCGTAATAAAAATAGTTTGTTTCTTTTGTGCTTGCTTTGTGCGGAAACTCGGCTATTACATTAATCTACTTCTCGGGACAAAAGCTTGCGGTGATAAAGCCACGCTGTCTGTAACAAGCGGAGCTAAACATAAACCGACACCGTTAATTTTCAAAGAAACGCATCAAAATAGTATCCAGCCTGGTTTATTCGGGTTACGGTTTTGTAGGTACCGAAATAACGGTGGTTATCTGGCCAAGGAGCGAGTTAGCTATCCAGTTATTACCTATGTTACTATATCACCTATTCCGTGTGTATTATTATTATAAATAAAAATTGCTGGACAATTCACACAGCATTATCTAGCCCCAAGCTAAGCAGTGCTTGTGTTATGGGTACTATAATAATTATATACATAATACAATACACAACATAGATATATATTTTTTATTATAAATAGAAAAACATCCAGAACACCCTGAACAAATACCTGCAGATCGTACAAACATTTGACGTACAACATCTGGAGGCGGGAATCGATGCCGCAACCTCCTGCGTCGCAGGCGGACCTTCGCCCTTAACTGCGCCACAGAGGTCGTCAACAAATAATATAATTATGTTCTCTGCCTACATAAAAATTCTTAAGATTAACCTCAACTCGATATCATTGGAAAGAGAACTTTGTTTACTAGTAGCGTCATCAATCCGGAACAAATCTTTTGTTCTGTGCAGATTTTGTATTTTTGTGTCTTTGCGTCAGCATTTTACATTGTGCTAGGATAGAAGATGCCTACAAATAAGGATCACCTTGTCTCGATGTTACAATAACGAGAAAGAATATAAATTCATGTCTAGTCTCTGTACCAAATCTCCTTGAAACAGTGTAAACTAAAATTATGCTTGGATTTTGAATTTATTCTGTGAAGTCCTGGAAATATAAAAGGAAATAAAATACCTATAGCATAAAGATTTTACGAAGAAGAGTCTGACATAAAGTAAAAGTTAGGGAATAAAATTATTCTACTTCTTTACAAGGGATATCGCTACAATTTTTAATGCATAAAAATCTGGCTTTAAAACTTCGTATACAATATAGATTCGTTCTAAACAAATAATATATATTTAGAACAAATCGCTTATATAATATACTTACAATTATAGGGAGCGCATTGAAGCAATTTCAATTTATAATACAATAATTGCACCATCACCCGCAAAATCATATTCGATTTCACGTTCATGTAGCAAAGGTATTAGGTAGGTTTTTGAGCGGAAATTAAATATAGCGCAATATTCATACGAGCTATTTCCATAAATACTGCAAAGATCTTTCATCGGAACAAGACTAGAGCTCTTGTAGGGGGTAGGTCACTGGTTCTCCCCAGTTAGCCATATCCCAAATGAGAAGTAAGGGCACCTGATAAAAAATATTATTTTCGGGAGCTACTTTACCCCACTTTTTATTTTGACGAATGCCTATACAGTCAACGGCACAAGATTTAGAGGAAATTTGAATAATAAGGTTGTGATTTTCAGTTAGACTTAATTTAAATTTTTACAAACTAAATAATAATTATTTACTCTATGTATTGAGCTTAGAGGTAAAATTATTTTACCTCTAAGCTCAATAGAGTACTTATCAATAATCTATAATATAAAAATGAATCGCAAAATGTGTTGGTAAACGCATAACTCAACAACGCCTAGACCGATTTCGCTAATTCTTTCTTTGTTGTGTTTGTTATTGTCAGGAGAAGGTTCTTATGAAAGAAAAAATTAAGAAAGTTGGAAACATAAATTTCCACGGGGGCGAAGCCGCGGGGCGCAGCTAGTATACAATATTTTTTCTTGTCAGCTTCTTAGATATATTTTTAGTGCTAAACGTTTGTCGGTACTGTACGTTGCAGAAGCAAATAAATGATTATCTATCTATCTAGAGTTCGACTTCCAGCAATAAGTCACCACTTCTGGGAAAAGAAACGTAACGAAATCGATAGGCCGTCAACCGACCCATTTCAATTAAGTGGAGGATTGTGTCGGCGCAGTGTGGCCGTACCACAAGTCGCGGTCATCACTTAGCTCAGATATCGACTTTTTCATACCAATACCTACACTTGGCACTTTGGTTAGCTTTTTTAAAAATAATATTCTAAGCTTGGTTATTGGCTTGACGTCGGCTTGAATGTGTAATGGCTCCATGGAACGATTGGCTTGGCTTATAGGTTGATCCTTCGTACCCTAATATCACAACTATTTTATCTCTGACACCTGAGAATAAATAGGCATAACTCCTCCCACTCGTGAAAAGGTCGCGGAAAATGGAGACGGCCAATGGGTCTGATCAGGCCTTTCAAGAGCATAAGGGTTAATAAAGGGGTTAGTAAAGTAAAAATCATCCTGCAGACCAATTCTACCACCGAACTGCGATCCCCAACCCGCATGCCCACTCGTGGCGATTATGGGCATTACCCCCCATGAGATAAAAGCCAATAAGGTGCTTATCAGGGGGAGACCTGCGTCCAGCAGTGAACCAATTATGATAAAATAGTTGAGGTGAGGTTATGGAAACTGAAAATGTTATTAATTTACATGATAGCCTGTTTAACAGACAATATGGTAGGCTCCTGACCTAGTAAAAAAAACTTCAGAAACCAGTTTAAAGGTTCTGTATTTATAGTTCTGTATTCATTATAGGGAACGAGACCAGTTATACCCTATATCAACGTAGTTTGAATATAATTTATTGTATTGGGTATTTAGAGGCGAGTTCATTACACTTTCCAATTAATTAAGAAAAATAAAATGTTTGTGTCATTATCGGTTCAGTATCTAGATAATAGCTATAGCATCCTCTATTGGTGTCAAAAGTTTCAGCTGAAACGAACGAGGGAAGGCGAAACGCCAATTTGTTTAACGAATTTTGCTACAACTTTGTTACTTCGCAAGTACCTACTTACCTGTTTCTTCAAAATAGGAGAAACCTACAGATATTTCATGGTTGACGATATTAATACCAACTTCATTGAATTGAATTAGGTAAGTACCTACATTAGGTATCCCTGATTATATAGGAAAACTCAATCAACGACCAATTGACGAGTTGTCTACGTAGAAATGGAAATTGTATTTAATTGATCAATCAACGATCAATTGAAGTGTAATGAAACTCTGTTTGACCTAAAATCGGGTCAAATTGGCAAATCCGTTTATGAATACTAGGAAACTAATTATCGTCAATAAAGTAATTAATCCCAGTCATCTTGGATCGGTGCTCGTGATTATACCCTGATTGCATAAGCCTAGGGCTATTGTTTACCCGCAGTATTGTAGTAATCAATATGTGATACCAGCAAGCCGATGCTCGAGGTACTAAGCCTCCCGAAATAAGAGAGGTATTTCTATACATACCAATGCACATCATCTGCTTTATTTTGTTTTATTGTAACGCTCATGACATTGAATAGGTTTTGATTATGTTATAGCACTTTTATAATAGCCTAGACCACAAATGACAATGCACTCTTAGCAGCTATACTTTACCTAGGTAAAGTAACTGCATACTACACTGTGATACCGATTTAATATTTATTTAGAATTAACTATATCAGACAATGCCATTTTACAGCAGCACCATGAATTTATAATTAAGTATTATTATTTTGTTTAATTTACAGCTGATCCCTTTATCTATTTTTGTATGTACCAATATTCCTAAGTTCCTTGGTTATTTTCTGTCTTGTCTGTTTTATGGCCTTGAATTATAACTTATGCACCACATATTGTAACCCATGTATATTTAAACTGACATTTCCAAGTGTGCCTTGTGCCCTACGGCGAATAAATGAGTATGCGTAGACTAGTCCTACTAAAGTCAGATATTTACCATCATTTGAGTTTTGAGCTTTCCAATATTTCGGCACAGCTTCAAGCGTTCGTTGTTGACTTTAGTGTTAATAACCATGATGGATTTATAAAAGTTTTATAGTCCTACTAATATTATAAAGCCGAAAGTAGTAGTAAGCAATAAAGGCGCAATTTAGTTAGCGTAAAAAACGCCTGTGTCTGGCATTTCCATGATTATTTTTTTAAAACAAACTCTTAGGTTAGCTTTTATGCAAAAAGAAGTGGTGTCACACGACATTATTATACTCAATAGCACTATATTTTATGCTGGCTTATCTCATTCGACCTACAAACAGACACGATACCATGACAATTCAATATACGGAATACCACATTGTATGCTACTAGGCTTTTAGGAAGCAAGAAGTAATATATAGTCAGTATCAAAACGAACAGCACGTCTGGAAGGCAATTCTGGCAGTTTATCTTCGACAAATTTGGTTAATAAATATACCAAAAGGTTGGTATCTATACTATAATATTATAAAGAGGAAAGGTTTGATTTTTTGTTTGTTTGTTTGTTTGTATGAATTGAATAGGCTCCGAAACTACTGGACCGATTTGAAAAATTCTTTCACCGTTAGGAAGCTTACTTTTCAGGGAGTGACATAGGCTATATTTTATCCCGGAATTCCCACGGGAACGGGAACTACGCGGGTGAAACCGCGAGGCGATCGTCTAGTATTAAATATACCAAAAACCTGTGCAAATGTCGAGTGATTACACAACCCTTTTTTTCAAAATATCGGATTCTAGATAAATATATCGAATACTTGTCTTAACCAAATTTGTCTATCAGGTATATTAAATATGCCAAAAACCTGTGCAAATGTCGAGTGATTATACAACCCTTTTTTTCAAAATATCGAATTCTAGATAAGTATATCGAATACTTGTCTTAACCAAATCACTCGTTTCCTAACGAGTGGTCTCGGGTACTTGTTCGTCCGTTTAATAAATGTTGAAGCAATTCCATTTCAGATTTAGAGATATCTCGTAGTTAGTTGATAGTTGACATTAGACATTTGATAGTTAAATAAGGTTTTCGATTTGCAAAAGCTACTTTTTAGTTCCAAATAGCTTGATGGATGGCCATAGCATCGTATTGCCAATGTCAAATTAAAAGCAAACAAAATTGAAATGTTCGCATGGATGACCAAATCACTGCTCCATGAGTTTCAGTATTTAATAAATAAATAATGCTGGACAATTCACACAGCATTATCTAGCCCCAAGCTAAGCAGAGCTTGTGTTGTGTTGTGGGTACTAGATAACTGAGTATTTAGGAACCTAATTTTGTTTAACAAAGCGAACTTCACATTTAAAGTTTGTTTTCACAGAATAACTATCTGTTGATCTGTTTCAAACTGTATTTTTTACCCCGCGGCTTCGCCTGCGTGAATATTCAGATATTTATTGCACACCTAGGGGTAGTTTTGTTAAAGTAAAAAGTACGTGATTCATTTTTTACTTTCTAGTTTATTTAAACCGAGTTTTGAGTGAATCGAACCAAGGAATAATAATTTTCCATAGAAACTTTACCACCCTTTTTAACCAGCTCAGAGGTTATTTTTTCTTAGCTTATGTGTTATTCTAGAATCTAAACTATTTACACACCAAATTTCATCTAAATCGGTTTAGTAGTTACAGAGATACGAGGTAACAAACATTCACACAATCTCGCATTTATAAAGTAGGATTTATAATGCATATCGAAGGCTCCTCATTGAGAATTGGGGCCCGTTGGTGCGCCAACTTGACGGTTCTTACAGGAACTATACACCATAATAATACTTCATCGGAGCACAGATATTATAATACTATACTAGATCGGAGTCATACTGCTAATAGTTCTGCTATCTATCCTACTTATTTTTGTTATTTGTTGGCTTGTTATTACATTTGTTTTACCTATATATCCTAAATTATGTTAAATAGCACTATTATATAAAAACTTAGATTACCTATAACTACGTATAAGTAGGTCCTAGAGGTAATATATATTTAAACATTATTTACGAATTACTTATTCATTACATAATTTGATTATTATTACATAGTAAATTAACTTTTAGAGTCTCTATAAGAAATAAAGATTATTTAACTTCAACTGTACATACCTGCTAAACAATGCATTAGGTATTCAGGCAGAGTGCACATCATTATCCAACACACCATTTTACTGGAACACGCGCGGAACGTCCTCTGCAATTTGGTTTTCTGCGGAAACTGTTCAGCCTAATACAATATTTATCAGAGAAATTCCACTAAAACGTCAGTAGGTTCACACGAAAAAAAATTGAAGTTATAATCAAAATACTTCACCGACACAAGATTTTCCCTGTGTAAGAACATTATGATTTTTTACATGGTTATCTATATTGACTAAGAAAATTACAGTCAAATAATAGAAACAAATTAGAACTATTGTTTTACAATTGAGCTGACTGTTGCAAACAATCTACAGGTAGCTCAACAGATCCATAATATAAAACTGAACATTAACTTAATTTATTTAAAGTTTTATTTTAATCTTGCATTGATATTACTGTAAACAGTCAAATTCGTCTAGTTCAATTAAAGTGGTTCGCTGGATACGATAGATTGTATTTTAGGCGTTATCTTGATGAATATTCATCGAGGAACCTTCGGCTGGCCTATTTTCATAGAATTTAATATGCAAACTCATCAAAATATATTCGTAGAGGTAAATAAAACATCGATGCGGTCGGTTGCATAGTTTCTTCCAGCCGATTTTAGTATTTCTATTAAAATGGTAGTTGGGAAATTTCTGTACCTCGTCTAACACTTATTTTTATTTAAGAAAATTATCTTACCAATGCACAGCAGAAATTATTAACTAATCTGAGAGTTTATTAACTCCTCAGAAACAGTAATTCGGTAAAATAAAGAGAACCATATGAAAAAGGTAATTTCCTTGTTTGGAAATCTAGAAAGTTCCGGTCTTTTGTCGACTAGAATTCGGAACGCTAACGAGAAGTTTTGATAATAGACATTAGCAAACTTTCTTGCTGGGAAAACAAGTTTTTACTTCAGAGAACATTAGGTAAGGAAACTTGGAAGTGGAAGGTTGCGTATGGGTGATTATGGCATCGTGATGTTTACCACAAACTTTGTTATGTAGCGAAAATACGAGCAGCTTTTGTAAGCGAATTTTTGTTTATGCATTGGAATTTAAAGCGAGTGGAGTCGACCGCGTCCAAATGACTCGGAAAGTTAAACTGGATAAGTTTCCTTTACATTACTCCCGAGACAGCGGCCCGTACAGCCATTGTCTATATTTATAGCCATCTCATTCTAACTTCGTGTAAACAGAACAATGTTTTTCGAAGTCAATTTCAAAGCGTCAAGTGAAATTCTCTGGGTAATTGGATGTGTAGGAATTTAACCGAACTCATTAACCAGGGCCCGTTACGTCATTATCGACCCTGCTTATTTATGTTTAGCCAATTATACTTTGTTCCCTTCCATCAGTCACTCAGTTGCTAATGACGTACCATTAGTAGGTAGGTACAATAAAATGGTAATATTCTTGTTTGGTAGAGAGAAATTGTTTATTCAATAGGTTTGTGACCTTTACCATGGAATCCAGACGCCATAAACATATTCGTGTGCCAAAAACTTTCGGAGGAAAACAAATCCCGTAGATAGTATTTGGCATCGAGATCACTATGTCTCGTATTGAGAACAAGAGTGTCCCTGACCGTCACGCTTCAACAAACAAACAAAGGAAGAGCGTTTTTTGCTTCAAACGAAATGTAGGTAAGAGGACTTCTTGGCGGCATGCCACGAGATGGAACCCACGACTATAGATTGGTAACGACTAATACGTTTATGCGATAAAAACAGACATAAAACAGCTCTTAGCCTACTTAGTTCATAGCTTTTATATGGTAGACTAGACTACCTACTAGGAAATGTGCAAAAGTTCCTACAATAAGCAATTGAAAATTAAACTACCTATTTAAAAATTCTTAACATTGATATAAGCATCTGATGTACTTCTTCGCTGAAGGTTTAATTTCCGTTCCGCGATAAAAAAAAATATTCGTCGACATTGTTCTTAGCACTCTCTTTTTTCGTCTCACCAACAAATAATTTAAATAATGCTTTTGAGAGCTACATTTGAACGTTCTTTCGGGAAAAATGCAAAATAAACACAGTAAAGAAAGTCATTTGGTGAGATGGAAGCAGTACGAGGCTAAAAATATTTAAATCCACACTCACCAAGGTTTTGAATTTGCATGAATATTGAGATAAAGGTGTTATCGTTGCAATTTACATTTTGTTCGTAAACGAGTTACTGTGCGTGTTTGAGTGTCCGCAAGAAGTGCTACACAAACAACACAAAGCAAAGATGAAGATAAGCCTAGCATGAAGATAAGCTTAGCTTCAATATATATTTTTTTTATAGTTACTCAGTAGATGAAGGACGGCAACTTGTTTCTGTGTACTTTTAAAGCCTCTAATGCGAACACCGATACACCTGCCAAGCGAGGTGATTATAGTATTAGCCCTCCGTTTCAGGGTGTGTTTTGTTGACATCGCAGAACTACATTTCAAACACCACAGAACGTTAACTACGAACCTTATTTGCCACAAATAAAAATCAAATAAAAATAAACTAACTGTTCAGTTCCAGTCCTCATTAGGCCAGCGTGTGTTGGCTCACTGCAGCCGTCACGACGCAAGAGGCCGCAGGCCTTCCTGCTCTTTCACTCTAAATTTAATTACCGGATAATTAATGAAGAGCTAACGTTGAAACTTCAACAATTGCTATGAGAAATTGAGGGTTCCATTTAATTAGTGCTCGAAGCACTGATTTGTTATTCTATGGTAGGCTTTCCAATTTTCAGTTTTGTTCATCGAATGCGCTTGTTGAAGTTATTTGATAATAATTTACTTATAGATTTAGCTTATAGCTTGTTTTGTAAGCCTATAGAAACCAATTTCTGTAAAATTTTTGATAATGATTTCGATTGGATCAGGTTGGCCTTTGCTATTAATTTGAGGACGTGTGTATAAAGCCTTTTGTCGCATTAAAATTCGGAATGTATCTATCCTATAGATATACGTGAAGGTACGATGACACGAGTACTTTTTGTTGGATAAGGTCTTCCCGGTTTTAGAATATTAAATGTAATTTTGGGTACGGTTGGGATGTAGACTGCGTAGCGTTGACAAATTTTATCGTTCGGAGTGAAAAGGTAACGCCAGAATTCTCATAATTATCTCTCGGGAGGCTTATTTATGGAAGGGTCTTATTTTGCGTCCTTTTTTAATTCAGAGTAATTATGGAAGCAAATCTTTTGCGACGGATTGATTTTTTAAATTCTGGCTTTTACGGAGAACGCAGGTGTTGTTTAATTTATAGGCAAGTACCTACTATGTTAGCACCAGCTGGTTTTAATGTTCTTGCTATACTTTTGTACTTAAGGACTTTGTTTTTATGTCGCTAACGGCAAATACTGCAATAGCTATATTTATTTATTTATTAAGCACTACCAACATAGGATGCACTTTTTTATTAATATTTATTTAAGAGAAAACCAAAGGCTAAAAATTCACAGAATTACAAATTGATTTTTTTAGGTGAAAGCTTATTAAAAGCAACCACTTTAAAACACGACCCAAAAACAAAAGAACACATAAGGCATCCCCTGTTGTTCCCCCCAATTAAAGGTACTTAGTTACAGTATAGTCTATTGCGGGATAAATTGTGTTTAGATTTATAGAATTCGACTTTGTACGACAAACACCTAACATTCTCTCTTTTCTTTAGTAAGGACACTTCCTTTGCGAGAGTAAAACAATTTGTCATGCTCAAAACAACACGAGAAATAACAAACGTCTCACGACGAGAGGAGTCAGTCACGTAATCCTGTACGAGTTTCCTTGAACGTCAACTAGACGAAATGCTTGTTGTATTTGCAAGAAAGTTCCACGTTAAAGTTCCACACACTGTGTAGGTTGTTGTATTTGACGCTGTCTTTGTAGTGAAGTCCACAAGATTGCAATAAAATTGCTATCCGTGTCGAAGGCGTCTTCGCTATCACCCTGCTCTATTTTAACACAAGCATAGGTAATGCTAACTTTCACCCGCAGCTTCGCACGCTTTTTCGGGAATAAAAATTCCCTGCAATATTATCCACAGCTTAAAATCCTCGTTTTAGTGTGAAAAGGTAACAGAAAACAGACATACAATAATATCAATACACTACATTTTATAACATTAATGGATTCCACCGTTATGATTGAATTAATAACATGTGATTTTTTTCCATTTGATCCGAATTATGAAAATCGTAAAGTCGCGTAAAAGATTGCCCTAGTCAACCAACGGATGAGAGTTCATAATAGCTATTCGTAACAGCTAAGGTAAATGCTCGCCCGGCCTCATATTATGCTTTTGAATGTCACCGCTGCTATTTCAGTGACGTTTCAAAAGAGGTACCTATAAGATAATATGTTGTGTGGGATAGGTCTGTGGTGCTTGGCTTAGAATTTACAGCACCCCAATTCTTCCCACGGGTGTCGTAAAAGGCGACTGAGAGATATCAACCGAGAGCGGGCAGCAGCGCCCCCTGCAGCACAATTCTACCACCGAACTGCAATCCCCAACCCGAATGCTCAACATGAAGATTATGGCCATTACCCCCATGAGATAAAAGTCAATAAGGCGCTTATCAGGGGGAGGATCAGGGGGATCAGCTTATCAGGGGGAGTCCAGCAGTGGACCAATATAGGCTGTTAGGGTGAAGTGAGATGAGGTGTGGGATAAGTTGCCTGGGTAGCCCGCTAGTTCTTGCGTTCTTGTCCTGCCTTCAAGGGTTTCTTCAGAGAAAGAACGTTTCTCTTCGACTATTCAATTGTTCACCAATAACGTTACAATTTCCCTTGAATCTAAGCTTACATTTTATCCCTTATCTAGTACGCGTTGTCAACAGGATACATATTTTCCTGCAAAATGTCCCACGTCTGTACTTTACACATTTGCACAATTGTATATTTCTTCTTCGTATAAATCAACAAATACCAGAAAAATACTCGTATGTAGGATATTCAAGACAATACCAAGTGACGATTTGGTTCCCAAGGCGGCTTAAAGCGCCGCCTTGAGGCATTCAGCACAGATTAATCCTGGGCAGGTTCCGGACTTCTTCCCCCACCAAACATTACATCATTCATGAAATGAACAAACGTACGCGTCACATTTAAAAGTAACGTACTAACATAACATTACAAAACTACTACTATAACAACGGGCAAAAGTTCCATCCAAGTAACCGAAAATCCATAAGTGGAGTGACTTTCTCTCGACGCCCTCACCTGAACAATAGCCTGAATACATACCGAGGTTGCAGAGCACTTTTTCCTTTATGCCGCGTCGCCGTCGAAATGGCATTCACAACCCCTCAGATCCATTCGTGAATGCAATTCTTTAAAAGCTTTTAAAAGTATGTCTATTTTCTATCCTTAGACTTAAATTTAACGGCAACAGAGATCATTAAGATTATCGTTTACATTTTATCGCTCTAGATATTAAGTTTTCAAATCTCAGAAACATAAAACGGTTTAATGGCTTTCATACGATAAATTCATGAGTATTTTAAACGGGTACTTACCTGAGTAATAATTCTACTTAAAAGCTATTAAACTTGATAGGATCTCTTCAAAATCCCACTATCAGAATATAGCCGTGGATTCAGTAAAAAGCTGAGTTTTAAAAAGGGGTAGCGCCAGACAGCGCATTAATCTCGAAGCGAGAACAAAATGGAGGTGTCATTAGACCATAGTATCGCGTCGCATCATCCATCATCTATAATGAGGAGACGACAAGTAAAGTTGAAAAAACATACATATAGCTTTTCGTAGAGCTTCAATAGTAGAGCTATCTACTTTTAGATTTTGCGTTAGGTATTTTGTGTTACTAGAGAAAAACTTACTCATACTCATTTATTCGCCGTAGGATGACAATGCACATCCTACGGCAATTGGAAATGTCAGTTTAAATATACATGGGTTACAATATGTAGTGCTTCACTACATAGTATAAAACAAAGTCGCTTTCTCTGTCCCTATATTATATGCTTAAATCTTTAAAACTACGCAACGGATTTTGATGCGGTTTTTTTAATAGATTGAGTGATTGAAGAGGAAGGTTTATATGTATAATAATAGTAATAGTAGTATTTTATTGCACCCGTGCGATGCCGGGGCGGGTCGCTAGTAAGTTATAATTTAGCCATAAAACAGATTTAGCATGGCATTACAACCTTCAATCGTCCAAAGATCGTCCCATCAACGTAAATCTTCGGATCTCAAACAGAAATAGTTAAGATTTCGTGTGAGCACATCTAATCCGTCAATTGAGTAGATTTGCAAATACGGCAAGATTAATGTATACGTCTAACACAAGTTTCTAGCACGATAATCGACTGTATAAACTTTTAAGAATAGAGTTGTAAACCTGTGGGTATGAATTCAATTATTCGATAGAACAATATTTTTTCGAGTACCTAATTCTGCTTTGGATTCACCGGTTCATTCCACTATGTTAATGACTAAAATAATCAGGAGTTCCAGTCGCTTTATTTACACACAATTTTTCGTTGATCTAAAACACGTCCCCTCATAACTGTGTGTAACTAAGAAACAGAATCGATTGTTTCGTTTCGTTTTTATTTTGATTGTGCAAATTGGTACACTCCATAGGTACACCAATTTTGTGTACAGAGTACACCAATTGCCGAAACGAAACACGAAATTTCGTGTTGGAGAATCAAAATAGGCTCACAGATTCGTAAACGCAAGAAACTCAAATCAGGAACTGAAGGATGTTCTGTAATAGTCGGGTGCGAGAGAACGCGGCCTTGCCCCACTGCGAGGGTCGTCTAAATATAGCCGCTCCTGCCACGGTAAATCTATACATCAGTATGTAGTCTTCAATGACCCGTCGATCTGCTTCCGTACACAAGCGTGGGCGACTTTCAAATACTTGTCCAAATTTGAAATTTTTGTATAAAAATACCAACAGTGAATTATGGAGTTACTGTTACCAGCCTTAAAATTAAATTGAGAATCTATTACATTACTGGCTTCTGTCCGAGGCTATAGCACAGAGATAAATAGTAGCAAATCATGTTAATCTAGGACTAGAATAGATGTAGATCATCTGAAATAGATGTAGATCTATCCAAAATGTCAACCCTATCTGTTCAATAGTTTTGTCGTGGAGAGGTTACGAACATTCAAACGTTTGTATCAATTTTATATTAATTAATTAGTGTGATTACACAATACAGCATTTTACCTAGCTAAAAAGTGAACAAAACTGTTCCAGAGATGCGAAGTTGCTCTTTTTGGCCAAGATGATGAGCAAAACAAGCAACTTCGCGTCTCTGCCTACACTATACAAAATAAAGTTTTTACAGAGGCATTAAAAATAAGCTTAAAATGGGTATCACAAACTGCAAGTTCGATTTTTGAAAATTCCTTATTAAAGAGGTGAGATAAAATAGGTGGTGGCACTGATTTGGGTCGGGATAAGGGAAACAAATGACAGATAAAAGAGTATGTAAGTAAATAGATGGTAAATAGTTATTAATACTCTTTGAATTTAGAACAAAGTTTGGGAACGTAGGTACATAGGTGTCTCTCTGGTGACAGAAGCCTCACGCCAAGCGTGAAAAAATCACTGAAAAATATAGAGCATACTGAAATATTCTGTCATTAGGAAGGAATAACAGTGGAAAAAGGTGGAACGGGAAGCGAGAAATGTAATGTCAAAAACGAAGCTTCCCTTCTGTATTATCTAAATGTGGTTAAACACAACTGCATCCCCCTGCCGTCAATGGTAATGCTATTTAGAGCGAAAGTGAACTAGAATTCTAGTAAATGGTGTTAGTTAGTAGTAATTATAACTGTTACAGACTAAATGCATAACTATAGCAAACTAAATGCAAGAAACTACTACAAAATACCGTATCTTAGCTACAAATAAAGATGTTCTTATTCTAAAATAGCAACTCGGGTAGTATCAAGGTATTTATTTTCAATTCAATTCAATTTATTTATTTCGGTTGTTCACCATAAATGTTAGTACAACTACCTACCTTTAAACTATGTTTTTTATTTATTGATTTTAACGTCAAGTAACGGTCAAGGCTCACCTGTGCATTGATTTGTAGTCGTTAATTCTGTTCTATGATAATGTTTTAAGAACATTATTAATGCAAAAAAGTCGGTAATAATGAGTTGTATTGATTTTTTGTAAAAAAAATTACCAACTTAAAAAACGGAGGAGGTTCTCAATTCGCCTATATGGTTTTTCTGTGTGTATGTTTCTTAATATCTCCGCCAATGGTTAACCAATTTTTCTGATTTTTGAAATGATCCCGAGATTGTCACATGAAAATTTGATTCTCGAAAGATTCCTATGTGCGCCGTAAAGCGTATGTAAAACATCATCACATGATAATTCATCTCATTAGTGACTATGTTTTCCATGGCAACAGGCGTAAACAGTGCGCCTGAATTTCATTTACTTCAGAAAATAGAATAGGTACTTAAAGAATATTATTAACCTCAGGAATTTTAAATCGGTTTATAGTATTTTAAAACACGCCAAAATATTTTACTGCAAGAAACAGAAATAGAATTTCATGGTCTAACGATTCCTTCTATCACTTGTCACCATACATAGGAGGAACATTAGTATCTATTTTGTACTCATACTAGGTATCCACCGTACGATGACATAACATTTGACCTAGAAGCAAAATAAAAGCGAACATAAATGAGCCACACTGCAAAAGAAAAGAACAAAGAAAGGTTTTATTATGCTGCTTAAATATGTAATTGAAATAAAAGGTCTTAATGAAAAGGCAAAAGGAATGTTCGTGAAATTATACGTAATTATGCACCTAGAATAAATTCCTGACATAGTTCTCATGTTTAGTAATCGATCGCTTTTCAAGAACTCTTTAGGTCAGTTGAAGAACTGCTTAGGTCAGAGCATGACCAGACCAGAGGATTGAGTCTATTTGACGTTTATAACAAGACGTGATAGTGACGTGACAGTGACGTCTCCTTTTTCCATACAATTTGGTACAGCGCCTCTATCGTGCGGACATGGCATCTACGCAAATCCCATACTAACTTACATCAAATAGACTCACCCTTCAGACCAAGGGCTTCCACAGCTCAAAACTCTAAAAAATTCTTGGGGCCGCTTCCGACTGGTATTGATATGGATCAGTTGAGCTACCTGTAGATTATTTGCAACAGTCAGCAGTTAGCTCAATTGTTCCAATTATGTATTTGATTGTAGTTTTCTTTTTAATAAAGAAATACAATTCCATATAAAGCTTCAAATTGTCTTAAAATTTCTAAAACAATAGCCATAAAATATTAATACCAATTAGCTAGTATAAATGTTACAGTTTAACTGAAAAAGGGTCTTTCTGGACAAAGTCACATGTATATTCCTATTCCGTGGTAAATGACCCAAGCGAGAAGTAAATTATCCCTCCAGAAGCCACCAGCGCGGCACAAATAGGATACCTTCAGAATGCTCAAGTAGTTTTCTTATTCTCCAAAGACCCCAAGAAATATTATACCGCGTTATTTCGCGGCTAACTTACCACCAGATAGCATCGGCATGGAATATATTATTACGGAAGCAGAAAATTGTTATTATCCTGCAAATTTGTTTGATTATGTGTCATAAATTAATAGGTTCCTATTGGGACTTCTGTTTCTCTCAAGCGTTTCACCCTAAAGCAATAGGTAGATGTTCTTTTAATATTGTACCTAACTACTGAACCTCTTCGTTAGTATATTAGATGCGTTATGTACGTACATATCACCATGATGGTTTTTAATTAAATACACAACACAATACAAAGCCTTGCCAATATTTTGCAAATTGGTTATTAATCCCTAGAAAGCTCTTTACATGCCTACCTTATTTTGTCGTTGGTGTAATGATTAATTGTTTGGGGTTGGATAATTAGTTCTTGTGCTGAGTTTCATTAGATGACGAAGCATCTCTGTCTTTAGCAGCACCCTATACATACAGGGTGCAACTGGAAGGGCGGATCATCGGTGGCAGGGCGAGAGGGGATATCGATGGATATAATTTTAACCTCCTGTATGATCAGCGTCAGTTAAAGTTGTTTGCAAGGGGAACTAAAATCAAATGTTTTGGGTCGAACGGAGCAAAATAACTATTGGGTAGAAAAATCTTGGGTCGAACGGGGAAGCACTCATTATATGAACATTGTTTTAAAAAACTTTTGTGGAAAACAAACCTTTGGAACAAATTTTCAATTGAGTTATGTTAGTATATCATAAATATTCGACGTTAAAAATGTGTATTTTGAGAAATCGGTCTTCTTGCCGGCCTTAAGAGGTCTCCATCGCCCTGCCCCTGATGATCCACCCTTCCAGTTACACCCTGTATAACGGTTTCCAGCACATGTTCTACGAAACACTAAGCAGGAACTCTAGAATGTTCCGCCATTATCCATAGAGCTTGAACATCAGCTATAGTTGTGGCTATAGCTGCACTATTAGTGCATTGTGTGATGACAATGCCGTGCAGTTGCTGCGACCTAATACTACCCTATTATTAAACTACATACTTCGTCACTTGTTATCTATGTTCGTTGTGTAAATGTTGGTTTGGTTGTGTCTTAATACTGTACCATAGAGTAAAAACACGCTACTGTCACACTTCAAACGCTGTACTGTAACGTAACACAATATTCTACAATAGCTAGACAGACTGTCTCAGGGAAAGCATGGCACTATTAAAATGGCACCCAGCAATGGTTTGTTTTCTGTTGTTCTTTGTGTTTATCAATATTTTAGATCCTAGACCATATACGTACAAACTTCTTTTTCATTTATAGGGAAATTACGTTAGTAGAACTCATATTCTTTTAAAATCAAACCTATTTCAATAACTTGCAATTCTATTCAAGCCATGCCAAGTTCATACAATTGCACGCCATTCGCAGCGAAATTATTCGTATTGTGTTTTTTGCTTATTTTTAGCCAGCTGGCAATATCACCAAACCGTATACTATCTGATACAGATTCGAGTGCTAAGGTGTCTGTACGTGCTATTCATCTGATTAGAATTTTAAAAAGTCATGGTTTTCAAATTCTAATTCTTATAATAATAAATAATGCTGGACAATCCACACAGTATCATCTAGCCCCAAGCTAAGCTGAGCTAGTGTTATTATTTGGTGCAACGGACACTATGCTAATGCGGAGGCAGGCCTATTTATTAACAGACACAAAGTTTACTATTTAGGTTAGTACTTGAATTATTACTTGTTTCATTTTATCTTTGGTTCAAAAAAACATTTCTCTTTCTTTCACTAGCTTCAACATAAAAGAAAATCTGCAGAAATGTCGTTCTAAATAGCACTATGAGAGCTCCAACTCCATTACGGAGTGACGCCGTCGTAATATGCTGTAATTCTCCCCAGTCATACCTGAGAAGTCTTTCTCAGCGTTCTTTCAGTTTAATTTGTTCACTTTAACTAAATTAAAATGGTATTAAAGGAATAATTATAAAGTCTCGTTGGAAGTAGAACGCTGGATTATTTATTACATTTTCGCTTGGTAAGGCGCCACTCACAAGTGCGATATTTGTATCAATTTCTTCCGGTCTGTAAAGTATTTTTATGTGTACCTAAGTAGGTACGGAATACCCAGAGTTGGGTAACCCAAACCATAGAGTAGAATCCATTGACTTTTCAAAAAAATCATATTGTATGTTCTGAGCCAACAATTCGATTTGTTAACAGTTCGCAAAACGCATTCGTCCAATTACAATTTAATCGCACCGTTTCGTCCAACACGTTTTTAGCGAATCGCGTTTCGGACAAACTGCTATGGACAATCAACAAGACGATCTGCAGACATTTGTTCAGGGCGTTCTGGATGTTTTCTATGTATAATAAAAAATATCTATCTATGTAGTGTATTGTATTAAGTACTAGACGATCGCCTCGCGGTTTCACCCGCGTAGTTCCCGTTCCCGTGGGAATTCCGGAATAAAATATAGCCTATGTCACTCCCTGAAAAGTAAGCTTCCTAACGGTGAAAGAATTTTTCAAATCGGTCCAGTAGTTTCGGAGCCTATTCAATTCATACAAACAAACAAACAAACAAAAAATCAAACCTTTCCTCTTTATAATATTAGTATAGATATCAGTTATCTAGTACCCATAACACAAGCTCTGCTGAGCTTGGGGCTAGATAATGCTGTGTGAATTGTCCAGTATTATTTATTTATTTATTTATTATATTGACATAAACCTCTAATATGACTTTCCTCAAGTTTTAATGGAAGTTGATCCGTTTTCCCATCAATCTCCTAATGCGCCCGAAACGTTGTCAAATCTGTTCGGAAGTTAAGAGCCCTGCGTAAATAACGCATGTCCTACTTTCACGACCCGCATACAAATGATAATAAATCCAGGGAATCGCTTACTTCGGCTTAGAGGAGATAGGGTATTGCGTACTGTTGACGACATAAACTTTCGTGGGAAGATGAGAATTAGTGTTACCTATTGGAAAGTTTATACACATGCCTGGCTGCAAGAATACTTGGAAACTAACTAAAAAAACTAAAGTAAACTAACTGCATTGCTGGAAAGCTTGCTAACCAATAGTTGTGGCAATAATAGTATGCAACAAAGCATGTCACCAAAAATCATTTTTGTATCAGGTTCTATTGATACCTTTCCAATTTGAGACACGCGCCGACTGGTAGTGTAACAGATCAATGAAAAAAGAAAACCCCTTAGCATCTATCACTGTTCACCACGTCACGTATGCCGTATGTTTGTCATTTGGCTTTCCAAATGACATTCATACTATTATATCCTTTGATAGACGGAGAAATAGTATGGATTTTTCTCGTGGTCTCATGATCCCACCTATGTGTTGAAGTAATTTTGATCGCTAACATATCGCTGACTGTATTTCTCTAAACCTTTGTTTTCGGGTGTTTTACAAATAACAAACTGACATTACACACACCTATGCCTTTATACCTAGGTATTAGGTAGATGTCCAAATGGTCTGATTATGTATGATAGCTAATTTGTAAATGTAGAATTATTTTCTTTATGCTGCATTCGTGCGCAGAAAAAAAAACGAAGGCCATCTCTTGCATAAAAAATTAACATACCCTTACTTTAACTGTCTGCTTTCAATTTCGCATTTGTTCAGTCGTAAACAATTTTGTTTGTTCCTTACCCGAAAGGTCATATCGTCGTAAATTCTCTTTTACTTACGGATAACAGCACGTAACGTTTTAATTTATGGACGAGAACGAGGCAAACTCTAAAAACGAAAATTTATTGATTTAATAGAATATTCGGAGGCTGTTATAATTTATAAGGTTTTAGGTGCATATGGTGAGCATAATAATTATATATAATACTAGATTCTGCCCGCGGCTTCGCACGAGTTAATTAAAAAAACATTGTCCAGCGGACAAAATTGTGAATCTAAACCATTCCCAGATCCCCTTGAACACACACAAAAAATTTCATCAAAATCGGTCCAGCCAAAATTGTGAATCTAAACCATTCCCAGATCCCCTTGAACACACACAAAAAAATTCATCAAACTCGGTCCAGTCGTTTGAGAGAAGTTCAGTGACATACACACTCACAGAAGAATTATATATATAAAGATTTAATTAAGCATAATTATATTAATATTTCTAAGTGTTTTTTTACTGATTTAGTTTTATAAAAAACAGGATAAGGTGATTCAAGAGGACCTACGTTCTTAGTGCTTATTCTGAATAAAACCAAAATCAAAGCGATAATTATGTTACAAAAATTTCTGTCAAAACCAGCTTTTTAATAATTTAATTGCTATTCAAAAAGAAACCTCCCTATATTTTTATTCCGTTAACAAACAAAATCTCAACTTTACTTTAAATACATTTCAATTTCAGAAAGCTGTACCCATTAAATTAGCGGCGCATTAATTAATAAGTTGGTGTTTACCGACGCTTCCGGCCGCCTCGCGAGAGGTTCATAAATACATGAATACAATTCACAAAGTAGGTTTTATAAACACCACAATCACCTCGGAATTTTCGCGTATCCCCCATAGGGTTGTGCAAACGAAAATATGATATAAGAAACCCGAACTAAATGTAGAAAAAATATTGCTTACTTACGTTTTCAGCGTACCGACCTGGTTAAAGCCCAGAACTTCCACCGAAAACATTTTGCTTTTGACTGTACCTACAGATTTTTCAGACGCAGAAATCAAGTAGGTACCTACCTCTAAATGAAATAAGGTCAAATTGAAACTATAGCATTGAACATTCACAGACCAGCATTCATTTTTATTGAACCTGAACACAAGAGGATGGAGATATAAGAAGAGACCTTAATAAATTAACAATCTACATATTTTTAGGCATTTTAATTTCTGTGTGTAACTTCCATCTTCTCCTATAGATCTAATCTTATCGTGACGAGAACACGCGCCAGTCGTAACTTGTCCACATTATTTATTAACCATCCAGCGTGACTCTGTGAGAGGGAGGTTTATGACATTATTTGTACAGACTAAGCGGAAGTTGGTGCGGCTGTAAAAACACATTATCTTTGTAGG
Organism: Eupithecia subfuscata; assembly: GCA_963564075.1. Taxonomy (NCBI): domain Eukaryota; kingdom Metazoa; phylum Arthropoda; class Insecta; order Lepidoptera; family Geometridae; genus Eupithecia; species Eupithecia subfuscata. The sequence continues at coordinate 8,304,508 of OY751098.1, forward strand.
ACAGAGATCAAGATTAGGTTGAGTAGGCTTAATGATTAACAGATATTTTCTAGGTTTAACTATTGATAAGGTTCACTATAAATTGATAAAGTAAAATAGGAGCTAAGGCTCGCTAGGGTAAGCTACATTAATCTACAGCTAAGGCTCGCTAGGGTAAGCTACATTAGCTACATTAATCAGACTTCTGTCTGACGTCACAAACAAGTAGCGTAGCGTAAATCCGTAAATCGCTGGGCTAATTCGCAATCGAATGCTACCGAAATTGCCTCGATTGTTGTCGTTTCGTTAAGTTAAATTTAGATTAAAAAACCTATCGCCATCATCATCAGCCTATGAAGGGGACTATGTTAGCTATCATACATAATTTACAAATTAGCTATCATACATAATCATCATCAGCCTATGAAGGGGACTATGTCCACTGCTGGACATAGGCATCCTCTAATGATAGCGCCCTGTCTTCGACGTACAGTAGACGTATAAAGTGACGGCAATTTTAATTAAGGCAGCAGTCGTGAATCAGCCCACGGAACTTTTGAATCGCGTCGCGTACTCACTGAACATGACATAATGAGTTAAAGAAACGCTCTACTTTGAACGATAAACATTTTTCGACTGTTTCCGAACTGTGGACGTAAATATTTAAAGAAACCGAAAATATAATGGAGTCTTCTCTACCTTTGGTTTCTGTAAATGTTTTTGCGTAGGCCGACAGCGAAAGGAAGCAGATAGAGCGCTTACTATCTTTCTATACTTTACAGCCTAGAAGTACCATGGATAACTTGTAGCCAGGTCTTTTCACAGGGAGCTTAGTGGGTCACCTCCATATTTATTGTAAAACGGGGTTACATTCGTATCGTGCGATGTGACGACAATAATTTAACTCCGATACATTGCACACGACACGTAGAATATAGTGCAGCGCGGGTCATGTCATTACTTTGCCGTATCTAGCTATAATCAAAATGATGTGCAGACTGATAGCTAGAAACATGCAACGCTGCGGTAGTAAATTGTATGACCGAGTGATAAGATATTAACGATGCACTATAGTAAAATAAAGTAGGTATCCTTTCAGTAAAATATTTTGTAAATGTGTATAAAAATATCGGTTCGCCGTGCCATCGGATTATGAGAGTGAGGGAATAGAAAGTGCACCTGTATTTTCCCACACACTTGTGCTCTATAACGACGTTTGTCCTGCGCACATGGCTCACCTACTTGTTATGCTACGGCCATACTATCGCGATAACGCGAAGATTTGCGCTGTCGCAACCAGTCTGACCAGTCTGGTCTAAGAAGTTCGTCCTGTCCCGAAGCATCATCGCGACAACAAATGCCTTTCGCGACGCTGTCGGTAAACTACCGGACATTGAAGGGTTTTGTCGCGACAAAAGTTCGTAAGGTTGGCTGGGCTACACTTCGCGCGCACTTTGTTGACGCCGAGCTATGTGCGAGCACGTATTGTGGCTGATTTGTATTATTTTTACTTATCAAAAAATACGAAGTTGAGCCATTTTTGTCGAATCCTAAAGAACCTAATCACAAAAAAACATCTGCCATGAGCGCAACCGCCGCATCCATTTTATCCGTAAAATGAATTATCGCGACGTTCTAGATTATCGCGACGTTGCGAAGTTTTTTTCCAATGCGGCCAAACACTTCGTCGTAGATCGAACCTTGTATGTGGCCGTAGCATTACAAGTAGGTTAGGTTAGTGTGCATATTGTGCATAACTTTTAGAATATAAGCAATGATTTGTAGGTTTTTTCATTCTGCGAGGAAATTCGTTTGTGAAGAAACTGGTCTGGGGGGCAGAATTACGTGGGACTCGACGCCCTGAGAAGGACGTAATGCCCACTAAAACCTCTCCGGTGTCCCTCTCTCACCATTTTCGCCGAACCACGGGAACATTTAAAACCTCCGCGGCCAGACTGGGTGTCCCCTCTTCCTCCTATACATGGCCGGCGAGCCCACCGATCCACACACTCGCCGACCCCATTCTTCAATTATTTGTAACTACTCATAAGTTTTAATTCTAGTTTTTCTTTAAATACTTACCCACTTGTCTATGTTTGATCGTATTTTATGCTGTCCATTTGTGAACCAAATAAACCATCTATCTATCTATGGCTAGTCTATGTTGAGTCTGGCTGCTGTGGCCGAAATTCGGCTAGGAAGACATCATCATAGAAATATAACTTCTCCAGATGAAAAGAGGTATAGAAAGTCCTGGGTTACAGAGTTCGATATAAAGCTTCAATAGATATTTCTATCTAGATCACGTCCAAAGCTTTCTTATTGTGTGGATCTATACGTTTATCCGCATCGGGCACAGGTGCGCTGCACGCATCGAATGCTTATGTAATATTGATGGGATTATTCTGTAGTTTCGTTCCCATTTCAATTCTAAGGTACAAAAGGTTCACAACAAATAAATTTCTCGAAACGTCGTTAAGGCGTATTTTCCCTAAATCATTGGGACGATTTCGGTATAAATAAATCTTTATTTTGTCTTCGCTTCGTTTCTTGAGACTCAGTAACTTGTTAGGTCTTATCTAAGTCAGGTTCAAGGTAATCTATTTAAATCTCGAAATTTTCAACGTAACGCTATTGGGAATATTGTACCTACCTAGTTGCCTTGGAAAAACGTGAAATTTTTATGTAAGTACATATTACTTACATAAAAATTTCATGTATATTTTCAATAATTCTACGAAGATGAAATCAGTCATGCATACATTATTTTCTGTCGTCAGCAAATGATAAAGGACACGTTATAAAATACAACGAGGGAAGATCCATTGTGACTAAAATATAAATTCAGGCACAATGTATCTTCGACACGTTCTAAAAGGGGTTTTCTTTTTATTTTACTACCTACTTGATAACGTCGGTATTCCAGTGAAAAGGGTTACATTTTGTGAACTTAAACTAAAAACAAACGCAATAGGTATAAAATATTAGTCCTACCTATAAAATAAAGGTTCTGCCTGAGTTGTGTAGTAATGTGAAGATAATTGCCTATTTATTGTAAAACCGAGAAGAGATTAACAGTTTACGATCTAATTTATGTTTATAACTGCTTCGGATTGTAAACACACTGCTGCAATAAAATTGTAATTTGCACGGTAGCATATGTAACGTAAAATTTAGCTCAATGCAGCTATTAGAACTTGCAAAATCGATCAGTTGTTCCTACAGTACAGTACAGTAGTTTCTACTTACCTACAGTGAATAATTTTTAATGGAACCCATGTATAAATATTGATGTAAAGCTGTGACATAAAGCGCTAAAGATATAATGAGTTAATTACATTTCCAGTCACGGTCTCGTAATTCGTCAGGGCGGACAAACTTAGGGAGACTGTCGCGCATTCCAAATAACGACTGCTTTTCCCATACTGCTTTTGATTTATCACTGGGGAATCAAAAAAAGGTTTGATTGTAATAAAACGAGAATAAAAACTTTTTAATGTCATGTAACGGCCAGCAATAAAAAGTTATGCATAAACAAAAGACTGTCACGTCACGCCATTTCTTTACATTGCTATGGGCGGGAAAGTACAAATAAAGTAAAATACCAAATGAAAATACTTGCATGGTGTAACTGGGGCTAAATCGTTTTAGATTGTTTTGATGATGATATCGCGTGTGTTCCAAACCAACAATTGGGTACCTACCTACCTCATCGGAAAAACGTTTTTGACTTTTAGCGAGACTAACCAACAACAATTGATTTTCAACCGACGAAAAACGGAGGAGGTTCACAAGTCGACGCGTATATATATATATATATTTTATGTATGACCACGCATAACTTTTTACAGAGTAGTCCGATTTCGATAATTATTTGTTGATTGGAAAGGGTATAACCCCGATGGTGGTCCCAATTAAATTTGAAAAAAAAATCCAACCCTTACGGTAGGAAAACAGGGGATGATTGATTGTTCACTCACTGATAGTAGGTAATGTTTGTCCATGCAACTTTTTACAAAGTACATAGTCCAATTTTGATAATTCTTTTTTTATTGGATAGGTTATACCTTGATGTGTCATTAAATTAAATTACACTCGAATTTTAACTAGATGTCGCCACTAGAAGAATTTGAACTCGGTTTATCGTTTTTTAAAACACGCCAAATTATTTTATATAGGTACCTACAGATATTACAGGTGTCCCTATAATTCCATACCAGAAGGCGCAAGTCAGTTTTCATGTTTGGTAGGTATAAAAAGTCTTGCTTGTTCAATTCATAGGTGTTCGTATCGAATGTGTTCCCTAAAGCCGCATAATTTAGCTGCAAGGCACCTGCCTTATCTGACTCTAAAGGTTTAGTTATTCAAATCTTGGCATCACGCCAGCCAGCACATAACCCTCCTCAATCTGGATAGCTAATCTGACCTTATAAAACATTGGCCAGAATCGCTACACTACAATTAGTCCTAATTTACAGCTAGAGGTGTTTGCCGGGTGGTCTTACAATACTCAGAAGCATAGCATAGATAAAAAGTAAAAAAGTATTTATTACAGCAAAAGACATAGGTAAAATACATGCACATTCTTAACTGTGTATAAAACAAAATAGGTATCCTAGGAGATCACAATAAACACATTAAAAAAAATTGGTTGCCTGTAAAGTCGGTATACGGGCGAAAGTTTTACGTGACAACGACTTTGAGTGGTAACTGAAGAAACTGCGTTACGCTCCGCTCACGCGGAGCGTAACGCAGTTTCTTGAAGTGTCACCCGGCAAACCAACGCGGAGCGTAACGCAGTTTCTTGAAGTGTCACCCGGCAAACCAATTTATAAGACGTTGTCACGTCAAAAATAAAGAGAAGAATTACTATGTCATTTGCAGACAGACAACATTTGCAAATACCTAGTATTGTATTTTTCTGTTGATTTCTTCACTAGGCTAGGCCTGTATCGAAGAAATCTTGAGTACGAAAATTGAGATTCGATTAGTTAGTTACGGAAAATTTACCGAAATAATAAAAATAAACAAATGAGAAAAAAAAATGAGTTGAATAATGTAAAATTAAGATAGAAGTTTAAAAGTAAAGAAAAAGTAAAGAATTTTAGTTGCATTCAAAAATTATCAGAATGCAAATAGGTAGGTAAGTGTCGATCAAGAGCTTTCTCAGATCAGATCTAAAGGTAACAATATACTGCAGTCAGGACAAGCTTACCGTATTTTAGGGTGTGTTTTAGAAGTTACTAGAATTTACACGTAGGTATACCTACCGCGTTAGGTATAGCTATACAGTAGAGAAAATTGCTACATTCGGAGAGAGCTTATTAATCTCATTTAAGCTCGATTGCGGTTCCAATGGTCCGTAAACGATTTGCCTGGATTTACGTATTTAAGTGGAGTGGAAATATATGTACCTATATTTACTTACTTATCCAATTAAAGACTTATCATCTAGCATAGGTACATTGGTAGGGATGGTACTACTTCGTATTTATACAAGCCTTAATCAGTAAAATTCTTAAAACAAACCCCGCGATTTTTTTGTTAGGTCTACCTAGTTACCCTTGCCACCTCCATAAAATAGCATCAGGTTATTAACAGTAGTATTCAATAATTGCTACGGTCGACAATAGAGTTATCAAAGGCAACGACCTAATAGAACACTCAGGAATTTAATATCTTGAAATGAGTGCCGACGGTCGCCTCGCCTTTGTAGCCAGGAAAATTGCAATAAATTATACCTACCTTCCAAGATAATGAATGAATCAAATAAGCGGCTAATTTATGAGCAGGTGGTTTGCCTGGAGGTTTTATTATTAAAAGGTATAGTTAAGGTGTCTGGGAACTAATTAGTAATTAGCGCTTTGTCCTCTTTTTAAAAAACCTGTGTCGGGAATTAAGAACTCCTTTTGCCAGGACGCTTTTTACAAATTTTAAGAAACAAATGATATTAAGTATATCTGTAAATGATATTTTTTATGGATATTACCTATGTGTTTTTTTTTTAATATAGGTAGAGCAATAGAACGCGTGTGCGGCGCGAACGCTGACGGCACAGCCATGGTGGACGCAGCGCGATCCCTCCTCACGGCTGTCACAAGAGTGCTGCTGCTTGCAGACATGGTGGTGGTACGGCAGCTACTCCTGGCTAAAGACAAGGTAGAGATAAATGTAATTTCAAACTTCCCGAAAACAATACCGTCGCCAAAACAATAATCTTATGAACATGTTTCTTGGAGTACCGCTGCAATTTTTACAAGACCATTTCAACCTGTGCCAGTTTCAGATTGCATGTGAAACTTTGTTTTAGTTTCGGTAAACTTGCTCCAGACTTTACATTATGTCTAAATCGTGAATGCGTTTACTTGGCAATGGATACCACAGGTGGCGCGGTCGCTGGATCGGCTGGAGTCGGTGTCGAACTTTGCTGAGTTCGTTCGAGCTTTCACGGAGTTCGGAGGAAGTATGGTGGAGCTGGCCAGACTCACAGCAGAGAGAAGAGCAGACCTCCGCGACGAACGGCGGAGAGCACAAGTCGCCGCAGCAAGAAACGTCCTCGAACGATCCACCCTCATGCTCCTCACCTCATCCAAGGTAAGTATTAAATTACTGCTCAAATGACGGCTTCATTTCGGCAACGATTCTACAACGCTCGTAAAATGCATTCGTTCTAACGAGTGCCAGCCTAATTAGTCGAGTTGTCGGCTTGCGCTCAAAAACTTGATAGCAATGTGAAAATTACAAATCTTGGCAATGAATTCTGCAATACTAAATAGAGTTCTAGGCATTGAGGCAGGTGAGTAAGTGATTTGACCTGCGCGAGGGAAATGTTATTAGAGCCGATGGGACGCAATAAATTTTGAATCTGGGCGTCCGGTCTGTCCCAGGGCTAGTATAAATTAGCGATGTCGGTGGTCACCGCCCGCTGCTCCTATCAATTATGTAGGTATCAAGTCAATTCAGTTGTTTGCGACATCACACTTTATGACCCTAAAGTGGAACGTCATCGCTTTTTATTGGCAATAATGTTTAATATTGAACAGAAAATCACTTTTTGGTATTCAATTAAGTACTGTGGTTATTGACAGGTGCTGATAAAATCCATTTAGCCTTTTGCTTTCAATGATGTCGGGAATCCAGTTTAAATTATGAAACCGATTCAAATTGAAATTTATGTTTCAATATATCCAGCGCAAATTCGCTTTAATTCTAGGGATTTTCATATAAAAAGATTTGAGTGTAGCCGGTGTACATTAGCTTCAGTAAATTACGACAAACAGTGAAACTTAACAAATGAAACCATTAGAGTGCTTATGGCATTAAGTTTGCGAGAGCGATGCCACCATTTCGGTAGCCAAAGTGAACAAAAACTAAGTCCTCATAATGGCATCATTTACTGTGTTTCTACGGCCACATTGCGCTGCATAATTTGAACTCCTCTTCAATGTTTTCATAGGCTGCACACTGTATATTTTTGCTGACTGTGCTCTTTGTATGCAAGTTTCCGAGTGTTTTCAAGGGCCACAAAACTGACGTGTGTGAACAAACAGCCACCCTGGGTGGCGCGGTTGGGCGCCTGCAAACTCAGCTATTTGTCAGCGTTTCCGGGTGCCTTCTGTTCCACATCTTTCGCCTCCACGTGACATTATTTTCCAATATTACGACCTAGGCAATAGTTATACTGCAATATTTGATTCCTGGTAAACGCCGATACTATAAACCTTTAATTTTACGGCTTGTTTATGGGCGTTATACGTTGATAACATCGGACTGTTCATAAACTGGCTGACACGCAAGATCGTGTTAAACTTTACAGGTAAACAAAAATAAACCTGTGATATGACTGGCTCAGCTTTCGACGGGTCTTATAAGCCGCCTATGAAACTTTATTATACCATGTAAACGTGGGATTGTGGCTGACAGCACTGGTAGACCGCGAAAACATGGTAACCACAACATGTTTATTCAGAAACCTTTGTTTAATTAAACGAACCACGACACTCGAGAGGCAGAGTAAGGCTTCCTGGATTATACACAAGCTACATATTTGTTGGTTGGAGGTATTGGAAAATCCGGGTTCAACCTTCAGAAATGGAGAAAGCAGGTCAGGAATGGGTTACGACTGGGGGGCGACTTAGTGACAATTTACTTTGCTCTTACGGCAATAAAATTGAGTTTTAGTTGCACGCCCAGTTATTCAGTGAACAGTTATTGTAAAATGACAATAATACTATAGCAAAATCACTATAGTCTTGAATATTCCACAGACGTGTATGCGGCACCCAGGCAGCGCATCGGCCCGGGAGAACCGCGATACCGTGTTCTGCCAAATGAGACGCGCTATGGACCTCATTCACTACGTGGTTCGGGACGGCCTACCAGGCCACGACGAACCATCACACGAGGTTTGACCACAATACATATAATCCTCTAAACGATAGAGTACAAAATAATGTGAACCGCGACCGTGTTCGCCAGATGCGGCGTGCCTTGGATCGTGTCCCTGCGGATCGAGACGGTCGGCCTGTACGCGACGAAAACACGCACGAGGTTTGGTCTTGCCTGAATATTTTTTCTTCTAGTTTCTTCGACTAAACAAATCTACCTACAAAACTATCTAGCAATCTTAACAATTCTAGATTCAGCCGAATGTCCAATTCTGAGCTTCGCATCGCTTCGTCTCGTCTGTCCCTACCCTAGTTACAAACTCGATTGGGGCTATGGTGATTGGACGTTGTTGATCGGCAATGTTTTGGACCTTATTCACATTTGACTTTTAGAATTTCAGCTTTCACAAAACTTTAATTCTCTCCAAACAAATGTAGGACGTGTGACTTTGATTTTATGCTCTTTTTTTCGCTTCTCGGATATCTGAACTCAGTGATTTCGGTCACTCGGGAATCTCTGAATAGCGCTGTTAACATGAGTAAACACGAGTGCCGGAAGCGTGTATTCAATCCGGAGAAGGGCACTCGGGCGCTCACAGTAGGCCTTCTAAATCAGAATAAAAAACCCTGCTTCGGTAAAGCCCTCGAGCATATACATCATGTAAAAACCTTATTGGAAAATAAGACGATGCTCTCAGACTTTACGTGCAATATTTTAAATAGGATAGATTTACTTATTGTTTGGTGCAAGATATTGCACCAGGAAGTAGATAGAAATCAACATTATAACGGTGCAACTTTAAGGAACAATGATAAAAATAAAATAAAATGTATAGCAGCTTCTCTGGACCGTTGCGACATTCTGTGGCTCCAAACAACGACGGTTTACCACATTGTTCGAGTTAAAACCACACCAGCGCTACACATTTGAACATTGAGGACAATTCAAATGGGCCATATTTGCCCAAGCTACGCGAATTGCGAAGCTCCACAGTGCATATTGCACGACCGTGACTTTCGTGCCTTTAACATAAACTAAGTAACGCTTTAAACGATGACTTTAGGGGCGATGAAACCGTTCATGTAAAAACTTGATTAATGTCCCTAGAGCCAACTAAGCGAGTCCCATAACTAGGCAGCCACTTGTTAAACTTTAACGGCCGGCGAACATTTTCAAAGTGCCTAACTTCGTATCACTAAAGTTACGACGTCATGGCACGTTCCATAGATTTCTTAACATAGGCGTGGAAGCATAAAATAGCATTTACGAAACCTTACATGCTAGAAGAGCACGTGGCTGGAAGTGATCGCTTCTTAGCGATAAGAGTGGCCATTTTGTCTTTTACGTTAGCTTTTTAAATAGTATTCGCTTAGCACTATAAATAATATACCTTGGACATGTTTAATGGAAAATGACAGGAAAACATATCCTTTCAATATTTTAAGAAGATTTTCCCTCTCAAGAACCTTATCTTGAATTGTAAGGTTTACTACAACGCGAAATATTAAACAGACCTAGGGTTGGCACAGTGCCATCAAAGATAGCGATAGGTTGCTGCCCTTCCGCCCTTGATTCAGCTGTCTGCTTTGTCTTTCATATTGTACCTAAGTCAATGTATTTAGACGACAGATCATTATAACAAGGTAGATACATATTAAACGACAATCAATACAATAGCTAACTTGAATACAGCGTAAAAATATTTATTGCCCTTTTTTAAGGATTACAAAAATGCAATTGTTCACACAAAGCGCATGTATACAGAGGTCTCACGGTAGTTTTATATTATTTTCAACGGCTCTAGATAGAGCGTTTACAATCTAACTGGAAGTTCATTGTAAGCGCAACAATATCTAAATTTCCACTTCGTTGTTCCAGAATTCAATTACATCAGACATTCCATATATTTTTATCCGGTAGGTACCTATTATATAAATCAAGGGTTAAAAATAGCAACAGAATTGACTTCGTTGCAAAACTCTCTAGTTGCGGGCGTAGGATACTACATAGATGCTGACATCGAGATGGACTATGCGTCAACTCCAACCAAGCGATCTACTTTAGTGACGTTAGATTGGTAAAAATATCTTGGAAGCCAGCTCGTTTTTTTCTTGTTTTAAATTGGTTATTTGAGATCACAAGGTAAACATTTTACTATTAACACTTTATAATTCTGTCTTCCTTAAAACACTTTACTTCAGTCCGACTTATTTAAAATCCTATGCATAAATCAAGTTTTTCTTTTCTTGTAGTTGAAACCTTTCTCGGATAGTCATGAACAGGTACAGACACGGCAGGTATAGAAGTCCCTTCATTTTATCTACAAACTGTACAAATGCACTATAGAGCTTCGTTTGAAATTTTCTCCCGCATTTGTAGTTTAGGACGCTTCCGTTTTGATCCAATTTCCTTTGAATGTAGGCTAACGAAAGAACAGCAAAGACATCATGATGTTGTTTTGCTTGTCTTCGCTTCAAAGTTTACTGTATTTGTCCTGCATTATTAAGTAAATCTAGTGGTATTGTTTCATTTTAATCATAATTATTATCTTAGGCTGGTTATCGTGGAAGCACTAAAGCAAACACCAGTACGCATTTAGGCAGGTCACACTTGCTACAAACCACGCTCTGAAACGCTAACATAAGCTTATGCCAAGCTTGTAGGCGAGAGCAAAAACAACATGCAGGATTGATGAAGTTTACTTTTCATTTTCATGGTTGATAAAACACTTTTATTATGAGATTAGTATATCCTATTTTTTATACCCAATTCTATCTAGAGATCATTGTTTGGTAAGTACCTACTTTCATCTTGCTACATAGGTAATTTAATTCGGTATATTGAAAAACTTTGTAGGTTAGGTTAGCTGATGTTTCATACAACTTATTAGTAGCCACGCTTTTATATCTCAAGAAGTTAATTACCCAGTTCCTGAAGTTAAAATCAGCCTTTTTATTAAAATCATCAACTCTCCGTAACCATGAGCAAAGGAACCGTTTTGATCCTTGGAAGCGCTTAGTATCAAATACGCCCAAAAATAACATTTATGTTTAAAACAGGCAGCCCAATGGGAAGCTGGCACGGCGTTAGGCGCTCTGCGAGGTCTGACGTCACAGGTCCGAGCAGCCCGAGCGAGGGGCGGCGCAGACCCTGGGAGAAGACGAGCGCTGGCCTCCACACTGCGAGCTTTGGTGGAGAGAACACATGACTTCACAGACTCGGCGTACACGTCGCATGAACATCGGCAGAGGATACTGACGCTAGCGGAGCGGATAGCTTACGAACTCGAGAGGCTAGTGGCTGTTGCTGTTTCCCTTGTGAGTACAGAATTTATCGCATTGTCAAGTACTTTACTACTTTAAAAAGCAAGAGTGAAGATAACTTAGTCTGCCCGGTGGCCCATCCCAGTTACACGGCCAGATAAGATTGGTATAAAATGCTAGACATTTCTCACATCATCGTCTAGCCCCAAAGCGATAACTGCCCCATTCCTCAGCAAAGGTCTTTTTTCGCTGCGTTATTTTTATTATTAGCCGTGTCGTCATGCTTCAAGGCTTCCCTATTCGCCTTTCTCGCGGTCTAGTTTTCCCTAGGGCCTATCTATATCTATCTTTACTGATATAAATAAAGTAAATAATGTGTATTTCAGGAAGAGCAAGGCAGCAGTGGCAGCGGCGCCGCCCTAGAAAGCGCGTGCGCGGGCGCAACCAGCGCAGCGAGCGAGCTCGAGCGCGCGCTGGTCATGGCAGCCCGAGACCAGGCGCGCGACCTGGCACCGCTCGCGGACGAGGCCAAGCGGCTGGCCTCCGACCTCTCGCACATAGGTAACCCACCACGGATATTAGGTACTCGTCCGCTCGGTTGTGGAGCGAGCGTTTTGTGCGGTGGGTGCAACGATATGACTCGCAACGTATTATAATCCGCGTTTGATCAGAATGGGCTGTAATGTAACTATTTCGAACTGATACAAGGGCAGTGGGACATTTAGACTCACAAAATTCCATCAATTTAACAACGCGCGGTTTGCACCAGACATGTGACGTAACTATACTATTTACTTTGACAAGGTTTCGAATAGGAATAGGGAATTTGCATAGAATTGTTTTATTTTTTCAATCAATTAAGTATTTAGGATAATACATTACCGAAAAGTAAAGAAAAATAACACCCACAAAATTTTTAATTACTAAGAAAAAAAACAAAAAGTAAAACTGCGCTCATTGCAGTTTCCGGTGATGAAAACGCTGCCTGGCCCTACTGTGACGCCTCACTAGACATTGTGAACTCAAATTGCCTCTGTTTATTCGTTAATTTTTCAATCCAAATAATATCAATAAAAGATATCCCGCCAAAGCTTCATGACAATGTGAAGTGTGACGTCACGGTTTGCACTTGCCAATAGCGTTGCGTTTAGAAATTTTGCGATTGAGATTTAAAATATCTACTTTTCAATGATTAAATTTCACAATAAAAACGTGAAAAAAAAATTGGTTGCCTGTAAAGTCGATATACGGGCGAAAGTTTTACGTGACAACGAACGTCTCTCTCGCTCTTAGGCGGGCTAACCATGCCCGAGTGGAAGGGACGCGTGCCTCTCACTCGCTCTCATTGTGAGCGCATAACGTGAGCGGAGCGTAACGCGTAACGCAGTTTCTTGAAGTGTCACCCGGCAAACCAATTTATAAGACGTTGTCACGTCAAAAACAAAGAGAATTTAAACAGATACACTTCTATATCAGTAAAGGATACGTTATACCCTACTAGCTGACCCGCCCGCGATTACATTCGCGTGGACTTAGTAATACCCCAAGCACAGATATTATAACACTATACTATCCCAAGTAAGGTTGGTTTCCATGTAAAGTTTCAACGTCAAAGTTTTACAACCAATCCTTTACGATTTTAAAGTTATTATGAGAAAACGTATGAATCCCATTTCGTCCTGCTAAGAATGATTGTTTAATTTTTTTTTTAATCAATTGCGACCTCATTTTAACTACCCTACAGTTCTGAAGTTATTATAAAAATTACCTTTGACCCCATTTTAACCACCTTAGAATACGAATTTCCAAAAATCCGTTCTTAGCGGGTGCCTACGTCCTAAAAGGAATTTCTATGCAAAATTTCAGCTTCGTAGCACTGGTAGTTTCAGAGATCTCTTGATGAGTCACCCAGTTTTTCTCTTTTATAAATATAGATTAGGATTATAATCGCGCTCGAACTAGAACTACGTATATCTACAGTATCACATAGTACAAATCTTTTTTATCTTTCGTGAAAGCGATCAAAATGAAAAGTATGGCATAAATATTAGTGTGTGAATTAGTTTAGTATCAGTGACGTGGTAACTATTTACGGTACGGCCGTAGGCCTTACCTACAAATTCTTTGTCAAGTGTAGTTTTAGCGACATCTGAAACAACACAAATGTATCTGGAAATATTAGGCCTTGCCTACCTTGCATAGTGCAAGGATGAGGTCCTAACGTTAACGTTGAAAATAATCCGTCATTTATCCCAAGCAAATAGGCCAAATTACTTCCAACTCGCGGCAACATCCACCGCACAAAGTGGTCTCTCCCATAATCCTTTCAATAGCCGTCTCTACACGACCAACAATGAACCACCGCCTGATTACAGCTAGCTCCTGCGGTGAGAGAGAATCAGAGAGACTGCACAATATAGCCAGCCGGCTGCACGAACAGTTAGAACACATTATAGAGGTAAGTTTACTCTTTACTAGTTTTTAAACTTGAGTACTTTTTAACACGAGTGTATATTTCAGGTGTGTAAACTACTGAGGCATATTGCTATGTCAGAGACGCTTCAAGTGAGTGCAAAGTTTGCGGAGATCAACTTGAGGATATACGGGCCGCAAGTGGTGACGGCGGCGCGGACGCTGGCGGCGCACCAGGGCAGTGCAGCAGCGAGGGAGAACTTGGACGTGTTTGTTGATATGTGGGCGTGGCTGCTGGCGGACGCTGCAAGGCTGGCTAGGGAACTGCTGGATTTGACAGACGACAGCAGACCGGACAAACAGCAGTATAGCAGTTTGCCCAGGCCGGGGGTGGGTAAAAATTGAAATAATTTGATCAAGAACAGGATTTGTGATGAGCTTGGCCATTAAAACGTAATTTACATGACAATGGCAAAAACATAAGAAAACAACCCAAATAAAATTGAAATTTTCTTAAGTTTATATTGCATCGGTAGGCCTACTACGCTGAAATAGTGTCTACGGCGTAGATCATGCTACATCGGATCTGAGGTCCTGCTACGCTGGGTCTACGACGTAGGCCTTGCTACGCAGGGTCTACGTCGTGGATTATGCTACGCAGGGTCTACGGCGTAGGTCCTGCTACGCAGGGTCTACGTCGTAGGTTATGCTACAAAGGTCTACGGAGTAGGCCATGCTACGCTCTGTTTACGATGTAGATTGTAGGTCCTGCTACCTAGGGTCTACGTCGTTAGTCTTGCTACGCAGGATCTACGCCGTAGGCCGTGCTACAAAGGGCTAAAAGTGTTAAAAGTGTACACCAAACAAAATTCAAAAATTGATTTCTCTTTTGTAATTATTTTTTCATTGCTTTTGTGGCTTAATTATTTCACAGAAACACGGTACAACGAGTAAGCCGCTAAAAGCGGTGCGTCTGGATTCTGATGAGCAAGCGAAGATTGCGAAGTCAGGTCTGGAGATGAAAATGATGTCCTCTGAGATGGACGCTGAGACTGAAAAATGGCAGGGTGCAGCCGCAGACGAAAACAACGATATTGTGAAGAGGTAGATAAAACAAAAACCAAACTTTATATTTTATTGGTCAAAATGGTAGAAACTTAAACCTGTGAGTAATTTTCAGGGCAAAAAATATGTCTTCCATGGCCTTCGCTATGTACCAGTTCACGAAAGGCGAGGGCCGACTAAATACTACGCAAGACCTCTTCACACAAGCAGAATACTTTGCGGAAGAAGCCAATAGACTTTACAAAATAGTACGGCAATTTTCATATCAGGTAAGTCTCAGCTACAATTATTTAGGCAAAGACTAATGGTTATCGTGGCTAATTATTGATGTTCGTTTCGTTACAGGTTCCAGCCGGAACGACGAAAAAAGAACTGTTAGAACATTTAGATAGGGTTCCAACTTACGTGCAACAATTACAATTCACGGTGAAGGAACCGACAGTAGGTCGCGCAGCCACCTTCAGCAAAGTAGATAACGTTATCCAAGAGACGAAACATCTCATGAACGTCATCAGCAAAGTGGTAACGACGTGCTTCGATTGCGCGAACAAGGTGACCACTCTATTCCTACCATACCATAATTTTTTTATTAAGATCTTTTCGAGCAACACATCGCACATTTTTTAATAGTAAAATTATCTAGGACTTTATAAAGATTTTAGTGCATTGGAACGTAATGTTCCTTAGGTACCTTTGCCGTGGGAGGCGAGTGTGGGAGTGGTTAAAAGGCACCAGAATGTTGCACCTGTTAAGTACATTACAGATTATATTTCATTCGTGATTGTTAGACGTTCGGGACAAGGGTGAAACGTGTGATCAGTTTAAGGTTTATTCTTGGTTCTTGAAACCTTATGATATTCTTGAATAGAGCTGTAATAACTAAACCAAGAATAAATCTTTTAGAGTAATTAGAATCTAGTTTGTGATAGAAATAGAAGAAACTGAGCGACTTATGTCCCGTTTTGAGTTTTTATCTATATTTTATTTGTTTCTTTTTCTTTCTTCCGCTACGCATCGGGTGGTTCCATCCACTCCAGGGTCTTATACCACTGGAAAAAGCGATAAACAAATCATCAGTGAATACAAGGGACGACTCGGTCTGTCTCTGTTGCACTATGTGTCCCGTTGTTCATGTTCTGTGTGTACATTCATATGTAGAAAACAGCATGTACTGTGTTTCATGCCCATGATACTTCAAGTGGAGACCCATGTGCCATAAGTCTGATATGAGCTAATGGATGGGAATTTTAAGTTATCTTGCTATTGTGTAGCACAATCGGCTAGTACATTACATATTTACAAGGTCACGAGCTAGCTACAATGTTTGCTGATGTCTTCATAAATGCCTCTACTCAATGTTTTAAATTCCCAGTCCCTGACTTTTTATTATGTTTATTGCTTATCTTTATTTGTGCTTTATGATTTGGTCCCATTTAGTTTATTGGTTTGGTATTTTCAGTATACCCTGTGTATGCCCCAGAGAGTCCCTATGCATTGGAAGCCCAATTTACAAAAAGCATCCACTTACAAAAGTGAAAATAGTGTATTGAATGGTTGAAGTAGGTATTTGATGTGGATTTTGAAATCGTGAATAACTCTTATCGATTGTGTTTTGTTATACGAACTGACAAGTAATAATAACAGCTGTGTTTTAATTTTAGTGTAGAAATGTTTGATGGTGTAACATAGCTAATTTGAATGTTGTTGATGTGTTATTGCAATGATAATTATTGACCTAGATTAGTCTATGTGTGGTATTATAACTGTCATTTGAAAGCTTTGTCTAAAATTGCGGTCTTTTCATAACCCCCTTGAAAATATATCACTCTTACTTTGCCAACAATTAACTTAAACTGAATATCCATTGAAATATGTCACTCACATGCTTCTAACCGTTTGCATGGTGTTGCCAAGATAGTCCCATAGAAAAATGTGACCGCTTTCAAGTCCGATGTTAAAGATTTTGGAATTAGTATCCAGTGTGCGCTGAAGGTTTTCCACTATCAGATATGTGACTTGTGTTTTTCTGATGCAGTACAAATTGGACTTCACTGGTTTGTCTGCGGGGGTCGGCGCGGGCGGCGGGCGGGGCGCGCGGGAGGAGGACGGCGGCGCGGGGGTGGGAGGGGACGCCAAGCCGGGGGGGAGCAGCTCCGACACGGCCATGTGACAGTACGGCATGGGCCGGCGCGGCAAGGGCGACGCGCGCCGGACCAGGGTCAGCTTCCTCTTGTTTTAAAGACTTAAACGTCTTGGAACAAAACGTCGCCTAATGTCGGCAGGGCAGAACTGATTCACGGTTGCATAAAGCTGAGGGAAGTACCTACTTTAAACTGAGATATTATACGCGGATTGCACTTCATTTAAAGGGTTCATAAATAAAAACAGAATTTTTCAATTTTCGAAAGTTATATAATTTAAGCAGAAAATTGTCTTCAGTGGCCAATAAAATAACACATATTTTTGTTTAGATGATTAAGCTATGCAAAGTTACGGTAAATATACTACGGTTTGATAACAAAGAATCCTTCCACCAGTTTTGTGCTTTCGTGGATCGTTGCATGCCCGGGGGACCACATGCATGTTCGACTACTCAGGCCACGAATTACAGGCGGGTAGACGCTCATGCATGCGATACTCAAACACCGACAACAACTGTCAATCTGTTCATCATACGCAACGCATAAATTGCATTTAGCTTTTTGAATGGATTGCAGTGTCAAGTAAATTTTAAGATGGACATTACGATAAAAAAAAGTTTTGAAAGAGCACTTGCGACACACAAAGCGTCTTTAGCTCTCTTACAATATTTAATATTAGGTGGCAACGGCGGAGTTGACGCATTTGGCTGTGGATAGAGAATAATTAATGTGAATTACTTGATAACTATATAAGCTTTACTAAACACCACCAACACATTGAACATAGTGTTCTTTATTTATATTAATGTAGAGTCATTGTTATAACAGTTGTAACAATAAATTGACACGAACATTGCCTCGAATAGTGTGATAAATTATAAAAAAGCGTACAATAATACATTAAAAACATGTTACATTTGAGAATGTTACTAACACATTGTTACTTAATACGTAATCAGAAATACAGAGGAGCCTATTTTTTTAAGTTTCCCCTTCTAAGTCCTAGTATTAAGACCTTT
This sequence comes from Eupithecia subfuscata, assembly GCA_963564075.1. NCBI lineage: Eukaryota > Metazoa > Arthropoda > Insecta > Lepidoptera > Geometridae > Eupithecia > Eupithecia subfuscata. Next base: position 8,322,775 of record OY751098.1, read on the forward strand.
ATTAGAAACCCTATACCTAATTGTAGATAAAATGCCTTTACTATCTTCTTCTTGTCCTATTTCTAGTTTACACCAAGCATTTGTTTACAAAGCACCCTCTGCACTTTCCGTGATCCTGTTGCACTTTATTTATGCACGGCTTTTCACTTTCTTTTGGCATCGAACAAACGTTTGTTACTCTGATTGCTACGTGTACCACACTACTTCAGAACGACACTTTGTTACTCTCGCATTCGATGTTGCCGCATTTCTAAACATACATATTCGTGTTAAAGTTTCCTGTACAAAACATTAGCCTTACTATCATACACTTCAAACTAATTACTTCGAATGCCATGCGGCAAGTGCATTGCATGATTGTGGAAAGGAAAACTTAGATGTGTGTTGCATGTGTGTTAACGTGAAAATCGTAATGGATGTCGTGTGTCATCTTTCGACGGCAGGATGTTTAAGATAAGATGAGGGAAATTGACCTTGGTGGATGCTTCAGCAACTCCCATTCGCCCAACAAGGCAGTGTTATATAGGACCCGTGAGATAACGACTCAGACTGTGGGCAAGCTTTTGTTGTACCAACGCATCATAGGTGTAACCAAGTTTATGTTACTTTTTGGCAAGAAGTATAGTCACAGTTTAATATGGTGCTATAGTATTGCGAGTTCTAGAGCTCGTGTCGTAAAAATATTCTATTGTTTTTCAATTTTACCGAATGAGGAAATCCACAGATTTTGCTATACTATTTGCATAACTGATACCAAAAGAGACAGAACAAGATAACTCCTAGTAATGATACGAATGGTTACACCTATGTCCAACATGCATGATGGATATTATGGCTGCTGGCATTGTATGTGAGCAAATCGGCATGTCTCTGTACTCATATCGCTGGAATTAGATATATCGAACAGGCAATAAGGAACATATCAATTTAGATAGGTTGGTCGCCGCTACTGAGAGACGACTAAGTCGTTTTAGAATTTAAGTAGATACCTAATAAGGTCTAACTTTTTTGTGATGAATGTTTTATCAGAGCTTTGACCTAGAAACTCTTGTAAAAAGTTAAATTTTAACTGGGTGGTTCGATACAAAACCACAATTCAATATAACTTTCATTTATTTTCGGATTAATTAAAAACCGCAAGTCGTAGTTTTTTGTTAAATATGTACGTTTTATTGTAGGCTAAGCACATTCTACCTCTTATGATCATCTCGTGTGTAGGTAATATTTTACTTTCACCCAAGTTTGCGTATGTATTAAGCACCTAGTGAATTACCTAGTGAATCTAAGTTCTATTCAGATGGCTACACCTCTGCTTGCGCCACTGCTATCTCTCGCTCATACGAAGATGCCTATCGTCTGTGCTCGAACTTTCCTCTACCATCGGTCTATATAACACTTCGCTTGTATTAGAGTACCTATACTCTTCATGTCTACCAACATGGCTTTCGTTTATCTATAAAGTAGATAAAAATTGTTATTAAAATCGAACTTTACCTAGTCTTTATCGCCTTTAAGTAATTTAATGTACTTCCTCAATGTAAGTCAGATTCAATTGTAAGGAATAATTAGAATAGTTTTAGTTAATTTTAATTACTATTATGACTAATTTAAAGAGCTTCGTAAAGCTTTATAAAGAAGAGTTGTGAATCGAACTTGTGGCCATGTAGGTAACTTTAGATTCGATGATTAGAATAAAACTGCTTTGACTGTTAATAATAACTTATTTCAATAAGCCGATTCACTTATAGCAATAACTAAAGCTATTAAGACTATAATCAGATAAAATTAAACTAGTTTTCATGGCCTCCTATAATTGCCTCATTATCATTTTCCTGTACAAGAGGGCTCTAATTTAGCCATAATGCAGTAAATTTTGTAAACTTGTTTAACTTTGTAGGACAATTTTTCTATTGTCGTATGTCTGTTTCGTCTTTTTATAATCTTATTAATGTGAATAGAATCTGCAACAAGAGCAAATGATACTAAAGTACAATAAAAAAATCTGCAAAATAGTGCAAGCAAAAAACTTATGATTGTTAATATAATTACCTATATACGAAGTGTTCTAGTAGCAAACTAGATTAAAATTAGAAAAGAATCAAATATTTTTACATAGAGAAGTTAAACTGATGAATTGTACCATTCAATTATTTTCGTGTATCACTTTGCTCTCTATTGGAACAAGCAAACGTTGGGATAAAAAAATTGAATTGTATAATATAAATCCAGTGTGAAAATTATAGCGTAGAAATAGACACAGAAAAAACCCATTGTGCCTGTCACCTAGATATATCAAAGAGAGCCTACATATTTAATCACAATAAATAATTTACATACGTACTATATTTAAGCAAGATTACCGCATTTGGCAAATATAAACTGCATTAAATACAGAAACGATTTTATCGATAAGCATAACGTAGTTCTATCTAGCTATACAGTAATTTGTGATATTACATTGAGAATAGATATGTACAACGTCCTTTGATTTCTGTTATTAGAATAATAATTATAATTAGATTGACACAAAAGAACACCAAGTAATAGTAACATTAATATAATTTAGGTATAGAAGAAAGCATAGTTTGGGAAATGCATGGCAAGAAAGAGAAGTACAAGCATCGTATCGTTAAGAACATAGGGCTGCTTATGTTTCACGCTAAGCATAGTGTACCAACAGACGCAAGATTATAACGGTACATACAGGGTGCCACGGAAAGGGTGTACTTAGCTGAAGGGGGTGATTCTGCACCCCAAAGGGATCACTTGTGAATAACGATTTTAAATTTTGATTTTTTTTTCAATAAATAAAGTTATTTTCTTCAAACCAGTGTTTTGCCATGAAATAATTACAAAAAGACCATATAAATCCTTTCAAATTTCTAAATCAGAATAATGTAAAAGAACACGAATATGAAGTAAAAACGTGGTCGAAACATCAAAAAAAGTAAAAAAATGTGCGTAATTCAGAATATTGTAGAACGTTGACAACGTTAGTTCGATGTCCCCTTTCGGCTTAGTACATACACCCTTACCGTGACACCCTGTATAGTCATAATAGACATAACTTATATAACCTTTCCGGTCTGAAGTGTTTTTGGATGCAAAGTAATTTAACTATGTAGTACAATAATTTACTTACAAAGAAAACAATTGAATTTACAATTGAAACAAGTGACTGCAGATTGTTGTAGAATGTAGACGGAATTTTTAAAATTCATACGCATCCAGAAGACTCACTTCAGGGCAACGGAAAAAAAATTACCATAAAGAATATTAATTCTTCGTGAACTATCATCCTAAAAACACATTTTGTTGTAATTAGGTAGGTATTTCAGTCAAATGTAATCTCGATTTAACCTTTAAACTTTGGATCCCAAATATTCTCTTTCGCTTAGGTACTGCAATTAAGCAGTCATCTATTGCAAATTTCTTGTTTCTTAAAATTAATAGGCTAGTTAAAAGTCCTTATAGATTAATAGAATACATGCCACGAAACTTAGGGTTTTCTGTAAAAGAGTGGAGAGAAACGCTATACCTAACCTGACCTGCACCTGAGTAAGGTACTCGTACACGTAAAGTGTACTTAGGTGCAAATATTAGTGCAGGGTGATATTATATGCGTATTCGGGATACTATGAGTTCCACAGCCTAGCGCTGTTCTAACTCATCTCCCTTTTTTCCAAATTGATTTGTGTTACGGGGTGTGCTGTTAGGAAAAGTAGATGAACGAACCAAGGTAAATCTTATAATAGAATTATGTAGCCTAAATTTCAAATCCTAGTAGTTAGGTGCAAAGTACTATTTACTAAATTTGTTAACGTTCTCATAAATGTAATTTTATAAATCGCAACCCTGGAGGACTAAAACCCCGGTATGAAAGAGATGTGTAAATAATGTAATTCTAATAGAGTTTACGCAAATGTTTTGGTGTAACGTCAAATATTTTAAATCTAATGTTATTTTGTGTAAAGTTTGTATCGTCGAGAAAATGTTGTGATTGTTATCAATATTTAAAGTTGCATTTTCATTATTATAAGTAGAAGTATATTTTCCATAGTGCTGCCAAAGATATTTAAAATGATCTAGATGTAGTCACATTGTTTACATACAGAATATTTTGAGGTTGTTCGTGAATTTATGAATTGTATTTTGATGTGATCGGCGAATGTAACACTGTGTATGTGATTAAATGAATCACCAAATAAAAAAATATATATATAACGAGATTCTTTACATTATTCTATTTTAAAATCATACCGACCTAACCTACCCTATGTTCCCTTAGCAAGCAAATATTATAATAGATCTCGTAGCAGATCCAGCAGGCCAATGAAAAAGTGCAAAGCAAAGGGGATACTGATCTAAAAATGAAACAATTTCGTCCTATATATTACGTATTTATTTATAATCAAAGGTACAATATATTACATCGCCACAACTCGAATTCTCTCCCAACACATCCAATCAATCCACCCCAATCACATGTCCATAGAAATGACTAAGCAAAAGATCAGTATGGTAAACTGGGCCGAAGCCCTACACAAATTACAAAAAATCTAAGCATAATCTTACTTCCTAACTAAATTTAAAATGCGAAAGTCAATACTGTAGAATACAAAACGAGGCGATTTTATAATATGCGGGTATATTGAAGATTATGCAATTCAAAGGGTAATAATACCCTATATACATGATCATTATAATCTATTTAACTTCCAAATAATCAGAAATTGAACAGTGTTATACGATCTTTGAGAGAGACCCAACTACAAGCAGACTAAAAAAGACCGAATATCTCCCGTCGAAATAACCGTAATAAACTTAAAATATTTACATAAACGAATGGATTGTCAAGCAGTACCTAATTATGCTAGGTAAAGATAAATATGAATAAAATGTTTTCATTAAGAGATAAGAAGTTTATAGAACTACAAGTTAATAAATTCACCTCAAACCTGCGTACTTCAAGAATGGGATTGAGAATGACGTCATCTCTCATTATGTCCCGCTCAGTTCTGATTCAAGCTGATCACAGGCCTATTTAAACTCTTCGTTACCGAGTCATACTACGTCATACACGGAGTCTGACAGATTCGCGCAAAATTCACATATTTTAGAGGTTTTTAATATTTTCTGTATTCTACAAGGAATATAAATAACGAAAAAGTAGTATTCCATAAATAGTATAACATTTTCTATGAAGCTATGTTTTAACAAATTTAGATTTAGTGCTACTTTTGGAGCAATTAATATTGTAAGAGATTTATTACTAAGAATCAACATATTACCATCACACTTTATTGTTACATCGGTTCATAGGAAATGGTCTACGATTGTGGAAAACTACTTTTCAGGTAGTTTAATTTCTTGCAGAACGCAGAAAATATTTGAATTTTGGCCGAATCTGTGTCATATTACGTGGCGATGACTCTGTAACGAACATTGTGAATAGCCCTGCAGGAAAGCATGAGAGAATCCCATCCTATAAAGTACGCAGGTTTACAGTTTATACGATGATCTTATTAATTATTTATTATTGTTGCAGTGAATAAAATTATACTGATTTCGAATACATTTCCAACGTGATCTAAAACACTTAGGACCAAAGTGACTTATACATAAACCATGCAAGTTGAGAGAACCCTTAATCGTTCCTTTAGGGTCAGCGCAGATCAAACGCAAAAGTTTGCGCCACAAACAAAATAACTATTACCAAACGGTAAAGTGCAATATAAAATAACCGCGTATCCGTTCCATACTATAGATAGGGTAAAGGGTCGCTTCATTGGTTATATACCCTTCTGCCAAAAAACCTAACTTCCAAAAATCAACTAATTATAGGCTAAATATTTAGCTTAATTTCTAGGCCACATTTTTAGCCTATCATAACTTGTTTGCGATTTATAAAAGTTGGGTTTCTTGGCAGTGGACCCTACTGGGGCGTCAAGCCGGGCTTTACCCATGTCATAATCAATCTTGCACTTTATAAATGGTAATTTTCAATTTATTTTCAAATACGCGAACATTTTCCCGTTTGCTCTACCCTAACCTTAGACACTTCAAATAAGTCTAACAACTAGTTAGAGCTACATTCTATTTCACAACTGAGCTATGAGCATACTTTATTATCACTAAGCAACGTACATACTTATTGCGGATTATTAACGCCGAAATGTTTCGAACATCTTTTATTTATCGGAAGTACCGATCAAGCCAAAGATGCTCGTATTACCAATAGAAGTCAAAAATATATCTTAACTATACCACGTTAAAATTTAGAATCGTGTGTCTCTATGCATTTTACTGAATCACTACAAATCTCTCTTAAACTCTACTTATAAATATAACATATCATATTTATCAGCAGAGATTTCAATAACTATAATACCTAACTCCTTTTGAGCTGAACATTTATTTTGCAGTTTCTAGCTAGCTAGACGTCTATCATAAAATTCAGAATAGAATAAATCTAAAATACAATCGAGCTCAGACAAATCTTCGTTAAAGCAGGTCATTATAAGCTATTTGGCAACATCACGGACGTAAACGTCGAATCATAAGCTGTAGTAAATTTGTGCTGTATCTGTTGAGGCCACAGTTCGTGTCATCAAAACATTGTTTGTTGATGTGATAAGAAAACTAAAACGGTAAAAATTAGGCCTCGCTTATAAATATCTTGTCATGAAAAATCTCATAAATAAATAAATTCATACAAAAGTTCACTTAAACAAATGTGTCTGCATGAACGGTTAAATGTTATCACGTTCCGCAGTCTTAAATTAGTCGTTGTTCCATTACTCTATGTTTTATAATAAGTAATATTAAGTGCGTTGATTCGGACAGTTGCTTAAAGGACTATCCCAGTCGCTACACTCTTAAAAGACCAATCTGGAAATTACATAAAATCATAAAAATAATCTCAATCACAAGTTCATCGAAATGATAAGATAGGAAACTTAAAACTAGGTATAAGTTAAAAACACATTAATATACAATCCCCTGTTTATCTTGATACTGCGTGTCCGTTGCACGTGTGGTGCATTATTTATAAACATCCGGCTCGAATCTGCTTGACGGATATAAACACCGCAGAGAAATTTAACTCTACGGAATGTATGGTTACACCGTTGAATGTAAAAACGTTTGAAAATATCATATTTAAATGAAATATTTGCATTTTTTTCTATCCTGGCATAGAGATCATTTATATCCAAGGTATTCATAGTTATTGTTCATTTATATCACACAATCGCTAATCAAAGATAAACTAAGGGATTCGATTATATTTACAAAAGTTATGATACCTCATCCAGTCATGAAAACCATGAAACATCACAAACAAGAATGGTTATAACGAGACAGTTTTGAAAGGTGAAAACATTCAGTGACACAATAAAGTTATTCGAACATAGAGACTTGCCGTTCAGAAGACATGAAGCATTTTTAAGATTTGTAACAATCGATGACGCGTAGATGTATTTTAAATAGAAAAAAAGCGTTTAGGCTCTATCAAAAATACGACTACGCGTGGGCGATTACACACATTTTACAGACACAGAGTTAATACACAGTCTAATTCTAGAAATGGCACTTTAATCCCAAATACAGACAAAGAAACGGATAGTACAGCCTTCCCAAGAAATGCCATTAGCATATTACCAGTTAAGATTCAATGGAAACCAAAGTTTCTCATTTCAAATACGATATGTACAGACCTAATTGTCCAAGCTATCTTCTAGGTACTTGCAATTATGTATTTGTACGAATAAAAGTGGTTAGCTTTTATCATGAATAAGATACACCAATGTAAGTCCGTAAAGAGTAACTACGATAAAATCAGTTTTAGTTTTGCAAATCATCGATCGAAATTCGTCAACGATCGTAGCTAAGGCCGTACTGACTAAGTGAAACACGCGCAACTACGAAGTGAATGTATCAAACATTATTTTTGTACTCGTTTAGTTATCGACTCGGCTTTTTAGCCGTTCTCGGTTTGTCGATCGATGATCTGTCACGATGACTAAACACAAGTTACACCAATATTCCAAGACGTTGCCTCCAACACTCCTCCACTTGACAAACTTTATTCAAGACTATTTATCGATGATTTCGAGGATAACTTGAGGTGCGCCCGCTTTAGTTGAGCAAGAAATTAAGGTAACGTCTAAGAATGGTGTAGTTAATCACACGTGAACAACGGTGGGTGCGAGGCCGACGATAGTTCAATCATTTAGAACAAACCTTTCTTTTTCTTGTCCTTTTTCTCCTTGCCGTCAACGGTTCTGAAAACGGAAAGAAAATTGTGAATACACCGGCGGTTGACAGGGTTTTATGAGCATTTCTCGATATAGGAGGCCCCTTACTTAGCTGGCAAGCCAGGGCAACCGTTATTTGTTAAATCCTATGAGTAAGTACTATGCTATTAGACTTGAACGAGAAAAGTCATAGACGTGTTGTTTCCCTGAGTTTACTTGCTATTGCGTTCATCATGCAATAGTTTCTTACTACTCGAGGCCAATAGCAAGGAGTTGCTATAGGCCTCGAGCGAGCGATATCGTAGGTTGTCCAATGAGAGGCCAGTATCGCGCTCCCACGCTGCCCTCTTTGCCTGTAAGGCGCGTTATCTCTCCTCATACTTGCTATTGCGTTGATCAAACTATACTAACTTACTCCTTGGTGTTGGCCTCGAGCGAGCGACGTCGTAGGTTGTCCAATAGGAGGCCAGCCTCGCGCTCCCACGCTGCTCTTTCCGCCTGTAAGGCACGTTGCTTCTCCTCGAGCTCATTTGCTATTGCGTTCATCAAGCTAGTTACTTATTCCTTGCTATTGGCCTCGAACAAGCGACGTCGTAGATCGTCCAATGCGAGGCCAGTCTCGCGCTCCCACGCTGCCTTTTCCGCCTGTAAGACACGTTGCCTCTCCTCGAGCTCATTTGCTATTGCGTTCAGCTAGCAAGATATTTACTTACTCCTTGCTATTGCCTCGAGCAAGCGACGTCGTAGATCGTCCAATGCGAGGCCAGTCTCGCGCACCCACGCTGCGCTTTCCTCCTGTAAGGCGCGTTTTCTCTCCTCTTACATGCTATTGCGTTCATCAAGCTATAGTTACTTACTTCTTGCAATGAACCTCGAGCGAGCAATGACGTAGATCGTCCAATGAGAGGCCAGGCTGGCACTCCCACGCTGCCCTCTCCACCTGTAAGGCGCGTTGTCTCTCCTCATATTTGATATTGCGTTCATCAAGCTATTATAACTTACTCCTTGCTATTGGCCTCGAGCGAGCGGCGTCGTAGGTCGTCCAATGAGAGGCCAGTCTCGCGCTCCCACGCTGCCCTCTCTGCCTGTAAGGCGCGTTGTCTGTCCTCGAGCTCGCGCGCTTGCGCCTCGAGCGCGCGCCGCGTGCCCTCATGCCTTCGCGCCAACTCAGCCTCTGATTCCTTGAGTTTTGCGCGTTTTTCGCGGACTTTCATCTCAAACACCTGAAAATTTAGAAAAAATGTTTGTTAGTTAAGACAGTTACGGCAAAATTTGTTGCCAACTGGGCAATAAAGAATAAGGATTGTGTATTTAATTGTAGAGAAGTTTTTATCCTCCATCTTTTGTCTGTTATTTAAGGTAAAGGTGTGTGGATGTCAAAAAATCATGCTCTTGATTGTTTCTTTATGTGACTACTAGTTTCTACCCGCGGCTTCGCACGCGTTATTTCTATGGAACGTTTAGCGGTTATTTCTTTCCCACGGGAGCCGATTTATGGGATAAAAAGTAGGTTTAGAGCTACATCTATGCGAAGTTTCTGCTTAATCTGTTCAGTACTTTCGGCGTGAAGAAGTAACAAACATCCATCTATCCATTCATCCTAAGCATTATTAATATTAGTGTGATTAGGATACGATATTTATTAATTATTACCTGTTCCATCTCGCTTTCCATCTTCTTCATCTTAAGGTCGTGCTCACGTTTCTCTTCCTCCATCTGAGCCAAAGGATTCCTGTGAACAAAGATATGTTGTTTATTTATTGATATTTACTTTCCACTATCAAAATTATATTTGTATTTAACCATTTTGCTTACATAACAAAACAAAAAACACTAGTACGTACCTTCAGATCATAACCCATGATCAGTAAGCATTTTTCACTTTCAAATAAGTGTCATAACATAACAAAAGTCACAAGTTTCTAACTACATTTCATTAAAAGTGGACATTAAATAAAGCCTAAAGCACTAAACAAATACACGGACCTTTTTAATTTATGCGAACATTCAAAAGCTATGTTTCCAAAAAACATAATGCAAGTCTCAATATTAAGTAGTTAATAATAAAACTAAGTTTACGTAAGTTTAAAACAGCCTTGGAAGTATTATTCATAGCACATAAACCTACATAAGTAAGAAACTCTATTAAAGGATGCAATTATTATGTTAAAAGTGCGATGCTACAGAACTCTAGTATAGGTTAGTATAAGACAGAGATATGATATTTGATTCAAAGGGTTGTTCAATGATAAATTAATAATGTTGTTGACTTGAAACAGAGTAGAAGTATCAATGAGCAAAGACAATGGTGGTATGGTATGGTATCTTCAACTAAAAGCGTCTTACTAATTTCAACTCTATCGCAACTATTTTACGGTGTGAATTAGTAAGTCACTTATTGTCGAAGAGTAAGTAGAGTAACGGACTTACCATACGGTCATGAAACTGTTCATCAGTCCTTGCGGGCACAAACTGAACACCAACACAACCATAATGTAGTTAACACGTGGCTGAGCGCGTGAGCACACTACAGCGGCAATAGTAACAGCTAACATCTACACTTCAGCAGAATATGGTTGCAGCAAAAGACAGTTCAACCAAAAGACATTGGGCGGACATAGTAATGTCAGTCTCTTTTATAATATTTGCATCGACGGGTTTTACCAACGATTTACTTAAAATATTACTCAGGAAATACAGTGGTAAAAAATGACCAAGTCAATGATTTGATCAAGATGATGAAATAAACAAAAGAATGCAAACGCGCAGATAAACGGGTGTTTTAAGATATTCTGTCTGCATATTTAACATAATTAACATTTATGGACCTTATGTATGTGACACATAAAGACGACAATATTGTACAGCAGAATATTCATTTAAAATTACTACCAGCTGTCCGATTGCAAGTTTATTAGTATCGGAGACAGAATACCAATTAAAGGCTGCTTGTAAATCAAAACAAACAGCCCAGAGTGTGAACTCAATGTTAATATATCTAATCGTAAAGTAGAATCCTGTCGCCGAGACGATAAGTAATGGAGAATAAACTGTTACTACTGCCGCTGTTAAAGCGCGTGAGCTGCAAGTTATTATGATTTATGGCACACATCGTGGATACTTCAAAAAAACTCTCAAAAAGAAGACTATAAAATGACTATGGAAGACAAAACGCAGTTTCTGACCACTTTTTGCTTCTCAACTATCTAGACTCGAGACCATATAGTATAGAACACAATTATGTTACAGGTTCAAAGTATATTTTTGAAATATCCTACGACAAAATGATAATGTTAACATGATTTCATTTCTGCATGCCCAAGCACAAAACATTCAAAGTAGAAGAATGTAATATGCATTTTACAAGACACACTAACATTCTGTAGCGGCGATGCGACAGTTAGAAAGTACTTGAAGGTGACCAGACATGCAGCAATGAACCAAAAATGGGGAAATCAGTTAGAAGATAAAGGAAACATGTTAATTATTTGAGTGATACACAAATGAGTCTGGTCACCTTTGAAGCGGTGACAACAGTAGTACTTCAAATCTAAAGAAACATTAGTAAAATATTTTAGTACAACCCAGTCTACTTGGGTTGTTGTGTCATGCCTAATCGTTATGAAAATAAAGGTTTTATCCACTTCCACCTAAACAAACTAATAACACTCACGAACTAGACAAATAATTTGTGAACTAGAACGGAAAACCGTGGAGACAAACACAGATAGAAGCGGATAAAAATATTTCCCGTTAGTAAATTTAGTAACAAAACTCAGCACTGTTAGAAAACTGCTTGCTCATTGTAACCAGATTTTTCATCAGTTAAAATGACCAAAAAGTCGTCTCTGTCTCTCCAAAGATTATGATATTGGGGTTGATTCTGTGCTATACTGAATTATCTAATTACAAGCTTTTTATTTTTAAAGTTAAACATAATATTTCGAGTATACTCAAGCCTAAGGTATGATGTTTGTAAATATCTCACTACATAAAAATATAAACTCTCCGTTTGGTGTCAACAGAGAAAAATAATATTCGGCATTATGCATTGTTGTATACTAAAAACATCTATACATGTAGTGTATTGTATTAAGTATATCAGTTATCAAGTACCCATAACACAAGCTCTACAAGCTCAGCTTGTAGCTAGATAATGCTGTGTGAATTGTCCAACATAATTTTTTATAATTATTGTAGAAATGAAAAAAAGGTCAAATCGACGAGTAGGGCAAATTCTGTCTACAAATCAACCACAAGAAAGTGATTTTATGTTTGGGGCCAATGTTTACAAACATTGTACCTTGAGTTTGGCGGAGGTGTAGTTAACAAAATAAACACTAAAAATTCCACAGAACCAACCCAAAATTGTTAGATGAGCGAGTTAACTTCTTAATCTAAAGTCTTACTTGTTCGAATTGATCCTGTGAGGTTTCCCGTCATCGGAAAGGCCAGCAAGTTTGCGGCAGCGATAGTTCTCATAATGTACGGAGCTGGTAACGTCTTTGAGGTCTTGGAGATGGGTCCGGATCACCATGTTGCGGAGCGCTAGGAAATCGCAGTGCTCGAGGTTTTCCACTGAAATGTGCGAATGTGGAGTTAGACAAGGTTATACGGGGTGGACTAGCTGATGCGGCTCCGCGGCTTCGCACGCGCTTTTTAAGTAGCCTATGTCCCCGGGATACTATTTACCTTCCTGCCCAATTCCATTGAGATCCGTTCAGCCGTTTAGACGTGAAATGGTGGGTGACAGACAGACAGAGTTACATTCAAATTTATATATGAATAATTTCAAACTTATCATTATTATTATCCATATGATCGCATTGTAAAACAGTTATATACTTTTGCTGAGACTTTGAATATTCTTAGATTGTTTAATATTTCGTGTATGAGTAAGGACTTTTTCATAAGTATATCTTTTATCCTACATACTAGTATAACAAATTGATTGAACCACGGAAGCAAATCACTTCGGTCCGAAACTTTCAATAGAGGTTTTTAAAGGAAAAGTGGGTTTAGGTTAAGCTCAGCTCAACAGCCTGTATTGGTCCACTGCTGGACGCAGGCCTCTCCCTGACAAGCGCCTTGTTGGCTTTTATCTCATGGGGTAATGCCCATAATCCCCACGCTGGGCTGCCGGGTTTGGATCGCAGTTCGGTGGTAGAATTGTTCTGCAGGGGCCGATGCTGCCCGCCCCCCGGTGGATATCCCTTAGTGGCCTCTTACGACACCCGCGGGAAGAGTTGGGGAGTGCAAATTCTAAGCCGGCACCACACAGCAAACTCACAAAGTGGGTTTAAGTATTCAGTAAATAGACTGCATTTATTGATGTATTCAAATTATGACCGCAATCAACAGCTAAAAGCTGTAGTCTCTTGATCAGTACGCAGTATTCAACGTATTGCGTACAACTGGTTACCGTTGATGCCGACTACGACGGAAAAAAGACCACTCTAGAGGTTTTTCATACGATTATATGTCCGGCAAGGCAACGTATAGCGCATACCGCAGCGTACTGCGTTGTTATCAAGAGACCAAGGCTTAACACCGCAAGGTATTTACAAACCTGTATCTATGTTCGTGTTTGTAAATATCTTTGCTATGTTCGTGTTTGTAAATATCTTTGTGCGTTATAATTGTGTAGGTATCTATAAATATATATACAGCTGTGTGGTGCCGGCTTAGAATTTGCACCTTCCCGCGGATGTCGTAAGAGGCGACTAAGGGATATACACCGGGGGCGGGCAGCAGCGCCCCCTGCAGAACCATTCTACCACCGAACTGCGATCCCCAACCCGCATGCCCAGCGTGGGGATTATGGGCATTACCCCATGAGATAAAAGCCGACAAGGCGCTTAGCTTAGAAGGCCTGCGTCCAGCAGTGGACCAATACAGGCTGTTGTGCGTGAGCTATAAATATCCTTTTCCGTTTTAATGTTATAAGACGACAACGAATACAAGATCCGTTATTCGAACAGTCGCAAAAACTCAACTCTGTAATAAAAACCATCTGCTGCAATCGCCATCTGGAATCGCAATTATCAAACGGTCCGATCAATGCAATCATTGCGGGCCTTTACATTCCAATAAAATGTGTATCAGCAGTACGCACCGGTACATACATACCAACTGTTTACGATTCGATGAGCGTTCGCTTCCTAAATTACAGAATCACTAAGTGAATTCGAATTGAAGTTCAGTCAACTCTGTTTGGTCAGAGAAATCATTATTGAGCTCATTTCGTCCAATAGTTTTCCTCTATTTACTTCTTCCGTATTTCCCTTGGGAATGTACCCCCTGTAGCGTGACGATCTTACTCTATAACAATGTTAGACTCGGTCTCAAGTCCCTGCTGATGGTGCTAATACTTCAGAGTAGATTGAATAACCTACATTGCATAATTGACATCATTTATTCTAAACTAGGGTATACGCTCTAGTTTTTCTAGATCTCAGATTACTCCGCATGGAACGAAAACAAGAAATTTGGTGGTCAGTCAGAAGAATATTATTGGAGTACAACTATAAATATTAGGTCCGTAAACTGATTCACATTGGCCCGCGAACGCATGGTTTCAAGTGGCGCTTGCGCCTCTGTCCTATGATTTTTGATGTAAATGGTAGATATAGGACGCTACTTGCAGCAATTCCCCAAGGCCCAAGGGTATTAGTTAATTCTCAATTACAGCATTAGTGCGAACCACTTCGCTAACCGCGCGGACACGCACTTTCGCCTATGTTATTGATGTCGCCAGTAATTTTAGTTGGTAAATAGTTGTTCCTATGTACCTTCAGCGATTCTCCAAGGGTACTTGCGCCCCCGAACCCGGCGACCGTCCTGCTCTATCACGGCGTTCGCGTCGGCCACAGCGAACGGGACCCGCGAGCGCAGAGCTTTAGTGGCGCATGCGCCTTCGGCATTTTAGTAGGTAAAGAGTTGTCCCTACCTTTAGCGATTCCCCAAGGGTATTTGCGCCCCCGAACCCGGCGACTGTCCTGCTCTATCACGGCGTTGGCGTTGGCTACCGCGAACGGGACCCCCGAGCGCAGAGCGTTAGTGGCACCTGAGCCTTCGACATTTTAGTTGGTAATGAGTTGTCCTTACCTTCAGCGATTCCCCAAGGGTACTTGCGCCCCCGAACCCGGCGACCGTCCTGCTCAATCACGGCGTTCGCACCGACCACAGCGAAAGGGACCCGTGAGCGCAGGGCTTTAGTGGCGTCCGCGCCTTCGCCCTCTTCACCGGTGCTTTCCGGGAAGTCGTAGATCTTTATCTTGTGTTGTGCGATCTCTTTCATTATCTGGAAAAAGATATTGTTTATAGTTTACGCGAACTGGTTAAGATCAAAATATTCCCCCAACACAAAAAAAGGTGTGTTTAATGTACAAATATATCTGAGTGACGGTCTCGTTATACATACATATATTCGTACATAAAACACGCAAACATAAACAACGCTGGACTAGACAGTCTAGCGTCTGTGGTAGCGTAGTTTCGAAACAAAAAGATTTTGTTTTGAAACATACAAGACGTCTTCATCGAGAGGGTCAAAGTCAAATCATCAGGGGATTTGTTTTTATTTTTTAATTTTGAGTTTTGACCGTTTAGTTTACCAATTGTTTACCCATGCGTGATATATGTACACCTTGACACAACAGAGCGGGGACCAGAAGTTTCTGTTAGCTAGCTTCAGTAACAAATTACGAGACTAATCGAGTGCATCAACCCACGCATTGGGGATTGGTTCAATCGGTTCCTCAGGTCCACAGTCCATATTAGTATCGTAGATTACGCACACTGCCATTTAAGGCAAGAAATAAGTCAGCCTTGACCTGACTAATATGCAGACTTATTTATATTCGATAAACCGAAAAACTGTGAGTTTTTACAATACCTGTTCTTTGAATTCACAGCATTCTTCAGGCGTCATGGTATCAGCTTTAGAGATGACGGGTATGATGTTGACTTTATCGCCAAGTCGCTGCATGAACTCCACATCGAGGGGTTTAAGGCCATGTCCACTGGGCGCTATGAAGTAAAGGCAGCAATGGACACGCGTGTCAGACGGCGCAGCCTTGCGTGTCACTCGTGATTCAGCGTTCAAGAACTCTTCGTACTTCGACTCAACGAAGTCGATGATCGGCTGCCAACTGAAATAACCGAAATATAAATTACCTCACATCATCAGCACTCCATACTGAACGTGCCTCATCCAAACAAGAGGGGATATTTACTGATCCCCACATGACAGACGGAATGGTTATCAGAGTAGAGGTGTTAAAAATACACGGAAGGAAACTGCAAGGCCACCCTTCTTCTGGTGGATTCTCTAAGTCGCCTATTACGACATCCACAGGCCGAGTTGGCGCGTCGACATTGATAAAAAATAATAAACAGAAAAACCAGAAAAAAATATACAGCTCTAAAAATACGACTGTGTAAAAACTTGTACCAAAGGAATTGAGTACATCACCGAAGCAACACGCAGCTAAACATAGGTACGACAATGGGTACGACCGAGTCTTGATAGGCTCAATTCTAAGTCACTTACGGGGAGCGCAATCAATTGCAATGAAACCGCAGTCCCCAGTGAACATCGTTTTTATCGACCACTAGGGGCAGGCGAGTTGACATTGTAAGTAAGTACATACTCATTTAGGTAAATTATTGGAATGCCTTTAATGGTGATACGGAATGATGGGGATACTTTCAATTTTAAAAACGTCTTCAAGGGTTATTCGAGAAGATTAAGAGGCCAGAGGATTACTGCAACGCTTAACTGATAAGTCTGATAACTCAACAATACGTCATTATCTAATCACCCAAAGTGTAAGGTGTAGAGCAGTAAGAGTGGGACGGTATGTCCTCACTAAAAGATTAGTCTTAGAGTTCTGTTACGTGATGCACGGCATATCCTCACTAAATAGATAAATTCTGACAAACTGAATTCGTGTCACAACTGCACCAAATAAAGAACCTCGCTAATTTATTAGCAGGGCATGAAAATTAGTATTCCTACTCATCATCATCATCATCAGCCTATATTAGTCCACTGCTGGACATAGGCCTCCCCTAATGAGCGCCATAGCGCCCTGTCTTCAGCTTGCCGCATCCAGCATCTGCCTGCAGTCAGTATTCACAGTCAGTATTTATATTTTTTTTTTTATTATTCAGTCAGTATTCCTACTATCCCACTAATATTATAAATGCGAAAGTTTGTGAAATGTGACATTTTTGTCACCTGTTCTCCAAAACCACTTAGAACGTAGCCTAACTTAAACAATAGGCTACTTATTATACCGAAAATACGCGTGCGAAGCCGCGGTCAGAAGCTAGTTATAAATACATTCACTCGAACAATAGTGTTTACCGTACGGCCTGCACTCACCAATTGCTATTATCGACTGCGTCTCCAAAGCCTGGCGTGTCGACGATCGTCAGCGTGAGATTGACACCATTCTCCTTCAGGATAACAACGCTGGTTTCAACTCCAACAGTCTTCTTCACTCTATGCGATGGCCCAGGGTGTTTGTCCTTATCATACACATCGGTCAGGAACAGCGAGTTTATTAGCGTTGACTTGCCCAATCCAGTCTCGCCTATAAATAGGAATTTATATAAGATCGGTGAAAGGTTATCAGAATTTCCTGTGGCAAAGTCCGTACTGGATTGTGGTTGACAGAGTGGTTTTGAGAAAATAAATAAATGCGTTTGTTCGATTAGAAAGTAGATAAGCGAGTAGATATCTTAATTAGAGTGAGTTTATGTTTTATATTATTAATATTGATCCACTAATTAAATAAAATACTTAGAATATTATTTAATTTAATTAGTATTTAATTAAACAGCGGGCCGATGCAGTCAGCGTCTTGGGGACGCGTATTGATATGGATCAGTTGAGCTACCTGTTTATTGTTTGCAACAGTCTGCATTTAGCTCAATTGTTTCTATTGTAAATACTAATTCTAATTTATTTCTATTATTTGATTGTAATTTTCTTTGTGAATAAAGATACTATTTATTTATTTGAACCAACTAAGTACAGGTGATACACATATAAATTACAATATAGAATGTCATTGGTTTAGAGCGCTTATGTTCAATAAATTACAACTAATTAATTATATGTATATGTTGTGAAGAGAATATAACTCTTCACAACATATAATTCAATATACTTGAAATAAATATATTTATTTCAAGTAAAAGGTTTTGTGATCCTTTCGCTGCGAGTCCTATTAAATAAATAAAGTTGTGACGAGCTTACCTACAACCATAAGCGTGAATTCGAATCCTTTCTTGACTGCCTTCCTGTACACTTGGTTGGGCAGATTTGCGAAACCGACGTATCCATCTAATTCTTTGGTTTTTGTCTTAGGTAGTTCTGGCTTCGGAGCCACTGGTGGGTGGTCGGTCTTCTAGAAAAGTACAATAACAAGCTAATTTATCATTTATCGAGGACAGAGACGTCAAACTATTGAACAGCATTATCTTGCGCTACATGAGCGATCATTGTTTTGATATTTGAACAATGTTTTATTATGAGATAGTATGGTATCATAATAACACATACGCATGAACTTTATATCAATTCGTTGGTTTGTGTGGCAAACGCTGGTTTACCGGAATAAGGATAAATATACATAATTATGCTTGTTCTAGTTGATTCGTTAATTATACCGTCATTTACATAAATAGCGTGAATAAAAATTCATTTTACACGCTCTCCTTTCGTAATTGGTGTGCAATTTTCTGCTGCCTATGCTTATTTCATATTTTATGACAAAATTGTTAGGTGTATCCGAGAATTATTAAGGGTCATAAATATATCAAACTTCAACTTTGCTAGCTGATTAAGTGTTTCAACATAAACTGTTCTCTGGCCTTATTTCACGTATAGATTTGTTTGTGGGGCTCGAGTTGGAACTAGATTTACTTATCAACTTTCAAATTCTAGCAGCGGCTTAGCACCTCTATTCCAGATCTAGAGCTACGTTCATTCCCAAAACGTTTTGTGGTTTTGGCGTGAAGAAGACACGAACCAAAGCATCCATAATTAAGCAGCTTTCTATACTAGTCTAGAAGTAAGTAACCATAATCATGACAATCAAATCTTATTTGCCTATTCTTGTGATTTTCTGTTGGATATCCTATTTTAATAAATAAATGAAAGTTGTTGGATTATTAAATCGATTTGAGGCTAGATGATGCCTTGTAAATTGTCCAGAATTATTATTAAAAAAAATTACAAGTCTGTTTTTGCGGATTATTATTATTATTATAACACAAGCTCTGCTTAGCTTGGGGCTAGATAATGCTGTGTGAATTGTCCAACATTATTTATTTATTTATTATTATTATTAATTTATTATTATTTGTAGGGTATCATCAAGAATTGCCTAGTCTTACCTTTATAATATTCTCTGTACTCCTGAGTACGGAAGCAGGCGGCCCCGTCGTCGGCACAGGCGGCGCCGGGGTTAGCGGCGGTCCCGTAGCCGACTTGGGCGCCGACGCATGGTCCACTGAGGCACTGTTGCTCAGTTTCGCAGTCCCATTGGGCTCGTGGTGGTTGTTCTCGAGTGCGTCTGGCAGCGTGGCGGAACGCTTGGAGAGGGCATCTTTCAGTGCAGACGGCGGAGCGGGCGGCGCCGATATCGGCGGCCCGGTCGTTGTGCTTACACTACTCACTGAGTCCGACTTGAAGAACAGCTCGCGTTTACTTTGTAACTGGAATAGATAATAAAATTTGGTTTAGGAAAAAACTGGCTTAAACATCAAGGGGCTTATACCCAGCAGTGGGTCGACAAGGGCTGATGACGATAATAAGAAAAAGAAGGTAAAAATGCTTAAGTAGAAACTACTTAACTATTTTATATTACTTGAGTCTAGAAAATTACGTAGAAGAATATGAAATGAAGTATTTACATGAATATCAGTAGTATACCTACTCATAAATCTATTGATAGTGGAAACACTTGTAACAAAGCGTGAGTGCCTGTTGTATTGAAATGGTACGTTTTTATGACAAGAATTCGACCATAATAATATTAAAAACAACTATAATATAAACAATATACCCTCATAAACCGCAAATGCGCATATCGCATCAAGACTCAGTACAAGATTTGCCCAAGGCGAATCGTATAAGAAAATCCATACACGTACGATTATATCGCGCTTAGTAATAGGACCCACTAACAAGACTCCCGCTGCGGTAAGACATAAATTCGCTCTCGAATGACGAGAACCTATTCACTGTACGAACATCTACGAATATATGCTTCTAGCTAGGCAGAAAGGCGGTTTTGTACGCTAGAAGCCCTACTTATGATTGTGTATTCGACTCTAGGCTACGGCGTCAGATGACTCACCGATACATCTATGCCGATAATAAGATAAAGTTACCGAGGATAGCAGTATAAATACAATAAATCCAAGGAAATATGTAAATTGCGTTATTATGATCGAATCGACTCTATATTTTACCTTCCTTCTAAACAATGTGATGCAAAGAAACGCAGCATAGTTTCACAGTAAAACGGGCACATGTGATAATCACGCACTTGTTGTCAGAACGCATAAAAGCAAAACGAGTAAACCTGCCAATAACGAGTAATTATAACTACCCATGTGGGTGCGAAGAATGAAAGCGTTGACTCATACGGAACACGGTACGTAAAGTAAACTGATCATTGCACACGTGAATTTGATGCACATACTAGTACAATAACGAGCCCCAATTGTAATGTAGTGTTACACGATAAGGAGTTAAAAGCGTTGTTTGAATACAAAGAATTTATAAGAATGTATAGAGCCGCGGCGAGCTCCAGAAGATCCGGAGAGGATGATTAATAGAGCGCTAGCATTTTACTCTCCTATTCAAAAGTCAACTAGGGCACCATTCAAACAATCTGAAATATAACTACAGTCCCAGATTCCTGTCACAGAGTTCTAAATATAGCCCTGCTACCGAAACCGATTCTAGAATTGGAAAGTGTGGATATAAAATATGTATGAAATATTGCATTTCAAAATGATTCATGTCTAGGTTTACTGAAGTGCGACGACCGTATGAAACAGCGACGTTTGATTCTATTTATATCAACAACGTCGTCCTAAATAATATCGTTGCCTACCCTGGGTTAGTAAGTTGCTCATTATAACAATGCACTTTATGGAATAATATGTGACTTAGGCCGTGTGGTGCCGGCTTAGAATTTCCACCACCCCAACTCTTCCGGCGGGTGTCGTAAGAGGCGACTAAGGGATATCCACCGGGGGGAGGCAGCAGCAGCGCCCCATGCAGAACAATTCTACCACCAAACTGCGATCCCCAACCCGCATGCCCAGCGTGGGGATTATGGGCAACAGCCAATAAGGCGTTTATCAGGGGGAGGCCTGCGTTCAGCAGTGGATCAATATAGGAGGTGAAGAGAGGGAATATGTGACTGCATAAACACTTCTACCATTTCATTTCTGATGCAGCACCAGTCGTTAGACCCCAGGATTATCTTAGCCAGTTTACAACTGACTTGCATGCAAACGTAATATCTTCGACACATGACTGAACCCTTCACAATAACTTATCCATGAGGACACTGTTAACGAAGCACTACACAAAACCAACGTAATTTGTGACCTTATAATTAATTTACTCCAGAGAGTCAATGAGATCACTACTCGAGGTAAATGGGGTCTCGTGACAAGTAGGTCCCAACTACTAAGTGAATGAGTACGACTCAAAGCGTCGTCATCCGGCAAGTGTTTACCAGCACGGAGGCTAATAAACGTAAACAACGTAAATAATCAATGCCGCGAAAAGGAATTTGCTTGTTTGCCATTACTGCCCATAACATTAAACAATTCACATATTAGGTTACACGTACGAAAAATGGGGTTCGTTTTCACCACACGACCAAATCAGCGCAGACGTAGCGTACTTACATAAACATCTGAATTCTGTCGAGCAACCTTCTTACGCTTTTTCAGGCTCATGCGACTCTTTAGAGACTTAAAAACTTGATCACATTGCATGTTTATTTATATTTTTTTACAAGTTAACCTAGACTCACAAATTCACAATGCAATATCATTTTATTAAGAACACCTTGGTTTCCATTCACATAATTAAATTCCTCGCTACAAAGGGAGGGCAACAATCAGTAATCTGTCTACATGTACGGACAGTGTTTAGTCAACTGAAACACCGCACAGCTATATGCAGTAAAAGATGAAATCATTGTGATTCTATTAACACAATGACTAACTACATCTACTTAGGTAATTACTAGGTAAGTAGACGTACATTATTTCAAATCTTTATTCAAAATATTAGAAAAGCTTTTGAGTACCTATCCTCACAAGCACGAATGATAAAATAATGGGAGTGTTTTGATACAATAATGTAGTCACTCCCTGTATAAAATGAGTGCAGCATGAAATACTTAAATAGTGATAGTAATTACACGAATCATTGCATCTCAACAATGGTCTTCCACTCGACAGGCGTCAACGATCAAAGGCTACAAATTCGGGCTTGGCTCATTTCGTCTATTGTGTGTTTATTTTTGAAAAGTTCTGAAATTTGCAACAATAGAATGTGAAGTGAAATGCTCTGAATAGAAAACTAACTCTATTCAAATTCATTCCAAAGGGGATCCAGGTTCAGCAGTAGAATTCAAATAGCTATCTAAGGGTTTAACTTTTTTTTAGGATATAAATTTTACAAGCGTCAAGACTTGGGGTTAACTTGGGTTGGTGAATATCAAAGTGATCACTTTATTTCCAAGTTTTACATAAGTAATTTAAATTTTGTGACTTGTCCAAGAGTCCTTTATGGTCTAAAGGAAATATTTGATATTTACAATTACAATACCTGGGAAACGGCAATAATCCCAATGGCGCAAGGTGTTGAAACATGAACGCGGTAGCTCTTCCAACACTCACCCGTCGCTTTAGGATTTATTATCTGCTTAACGTACTATTAATTCTATCAAGTCACGTCTCAGAAGATGATTCTTATAAGTTTCAGTTGACTCGCAAAATAATGAAACAACTGATTTTACAAAACAACACATCGAATAACGACAATTTAGGTCGCCTGTTATTTACTCAGCTTTGGAAGTACTTTCTCCGAGCGAATGGATGAGAACTGTTCACGATTGGTTACGATACTTGTTTGTTTTAATACAATACTCAGATGCTTTTATATTGCAGCCAAATGGGATGTAGCTGCCCTAGCTCTATAATATTGGAAACTTGTCCATTGAAATCATTACAAATAGGTATGGAACGTCAGTCGTAAACCACCCTTTCCGGTATCATGGTTAGTTTCCGATCACACTGCATTTTGTATTGTTGAAATGGCAATCATTGGTTTTACGTATTTGCAAGTGAAATGAGCAGAATATAAACTTTATACCCTTGAATACTGGCTGGTACGCGCAATAAGTAGTATAAAGATGAGGCAGTTTCCCTCAGGCCAATCATGCAAACAAATTACTTCGCTCCGTAATGAGGAGATAAATTACTTAGAGCCTTCAGTTGCAATCGTATCATTGCTCCGGTGCTTGATATCCTTACACAATGCGTTGTTTTGTTACCAATAGTTATGTAGTTAGATAATCTTCATTATTATACGGCAGACAAGTCGATATAGTTAACAGCCTTTTTTTTTATAAAAGGTATGACTATCCAGGCGGATTTTTTGGACGGGGCAGTAAGAAGAGGTCATCTCTAAAAAATATGAAAGTCTCTTTAGACCATCTTCCTGTAGCTAACCGGTTAAGGTAGCTCCCCTTACTGCCTGTCCAAAAAATCCACCCTGTATGTACCTATATCACAGAAATAAGCCGCAAAAACTGGATTCACACTTCTTCAAGAAAACTTTCGTATCAATACACTATAAAGAGGATGACTGAGAGAAAAACTTCTGACACATCACAAAGGTGTTACAATTTCGTAAGAAATAGATTTTATATGCGCCTACGCTGCGCTTCACGAGAATTAAGGTGTATTAATCTTCAGCTGCAGGAACATCGCAAATGAGGGGG
Organism: Eupithecia subfuscata; assembly: GCA_963564075.1. Classification (NCBI taxonomy): domain Eukaryota; kingdom Metazoa; phylum Arthropoda; class Insecta; order Lepidoptera; family Geometridae; genus Eupithecia; species Eupithecia subfuscata. Next base: position 8,347,091 of record OY751098.1, read on the forward strand.
CGTTAAGTCAGAGCGTAGGCAAACGAGATTTGAGAAGAATAGACGAGTACACGATGAGTGTATGTTGATAATATAAAGCGGAATATCTCCGTAAGAATAACTAGCACAAGTAAGCGATTATTTCTAACGAAAGTAAAATATAAAATATGCGCGTGCCAATATATGTAGAAAGGGAGGCCACTGTAATTAAAGAACTTGCATCAGTAGCTCGTTTCAACAAGGAACTGCCACCACCCTGTGTCTCTGTTGTCTCATTCCCAGATGAGAAATTACTATGCACTAGCACAATGGTAGCGGGTTTTTGTTACCAACTAGGTGCTCCGAAAGCATGCTATTATGCGAGTTGCAATGTCGTCTGCAAATTACAAGTCAGTGAAAAATGGCTTTAGGAGACTGAAATATTAGACGATGGAACAGACTGACTGAATTTAGGTATTTACAAGTACAAGTCCAGTTTCTCCGGAATCAAGCTGCTTAGATTGCTCCTTGTTGTTTTGCTGCATTATTCATACAGTAACGTGATGTGAAGACGAGTCTGGCAAGTTTAGAAGAGACACGCGGCATTACATTAAGCTAAAACAAACAAGGACTGAGGATTATACACGAATCATGTAAGAAATCTATGCTATCTCCGCTTTATCTTCATTTCATTGTTTTAACGAAGCTATAAGGTTGAACGATTTCGGAGCTTGGTTACAGTTTAAAAAAACAACTTTATTAAAAGAGCATTGCAACACGACCTTTGTACGACCATGAACTGTATTAATTGAGGTTAAATTAATGGTCACACAAATTAGCGTTAAAGAGTACCTCTGCTTTGCATAATAAGCCAATTAAACAATCGTCCTAAGGTTTTTGTAATGTGATCTCATTATGTGACAAATAACCATGGAAAGATCTTGGACGGTCTCTTAATTAATACCCACTTCCCAAATCAAAAATAGATATTCCAATATAAATTAAGACATAAATGGCTCTCTTGAAATGGAAACACGGGCAGCGACTACGATGAAATGACAACCATTATTTAAAACTAGCTCTACCCGCGACTTCGTTCGCGATTGCCATACCTGCCGACTAACATTTAACCACAGTTTCTCTCATTTTATGGAACGCCGTGCAAAAAAAACTACACTGCGCAGCAGACACATTTTGACTTGCATCCAAATCGTTCTAAGTTTCATTCGAATCCATTCGAAAGTTTCGGCGTGATGCGCGATCAAGGAAGTTTACTTTCTTCCCCTCTCCCAGAGGAACCTTACTGAATTCCGGGATTAAATGTATTATATGTCCTTCTTATTGATATGAATTCCGGGATAAAATGTATCATATGTCCTTCTTCTTAATATGAACTAAGATCTTGTCGAGTTTCATTCGAATTCATTCAGTAGTTTCGTTCGTCGTGATGCGCGGTTAAGAAACAGACAGACAGACAAAAATGAAAAAGTTACAGTTTTGGCTTCAGTATCGATAATAGAGTGCCCACCAAAAAAACTAATTCAAAATAAATAAATAAATAATGCAGGACAATTCACACAGCCTTATCTAGCCCTACAGCACAAAATATCCTCAATGTACAGAATTGGACCTGTTACAGTTTTTTGTAAGTATAGATACGCTACTGTTATTTTGGGACAGACTATTTAAAACTTTAATCTTATTAGTTTCACACATGCTCTGCAGTTCCGACCACATTTGGAAGAAGACATAAACCAAGTACAGTTTTCTAGGGACAGGGTGAAATTACCTGAAGGAAACGAACTGGGGCGAAGCTAGAGGCCGTTATTGTAAGAACTTGTTAAAACACAATACTTTGTAAAATATGCAAGTATTGTACTGTCGTGAGCGTGCGTAGGGAGGGAGGGACTGGTAAGGAGACACATTTATTTTATAGATAATGCATCAAGCTAAGGCGCCGACTGCGATTGTGTTACTACTATTGAATGAGTCACCGACCCAGCAACGAGGATTAGGAAATTGATACTTTGGTCTTTGATTTGTTCTGCTAATACCTATAAGGAAGTGGTCCGATTGTATGACCGATTCACACGAACCTTCACTATTAAAAATACAAAACATGGATAGTACCTATAAGCCTTGTATCTATGCTTTGTTTCCAGTGAAAGAATCAACAATCGTGTATTATTTTTGATTATTGTCTATCAACCCTCTTATTTTGTTAGTCAAAAGAATATTTAGGTACCTAAGTTTATTGATTATAAAATTACTAGACGATCGCCTCGCGGTTTCACCCGCGTAGTTCCCGTTCCCGTGGGAATTCCGGGATAAAATATAGCCTATGTCACTCCCTGAAAAGTAAGCTTCCTAACGGTGAAAGAATTTTTCAAATCGGTCCAGTAGTTTCGGAGCCTATTCAATTCATACAAACAAACAAACAAACAAAAAATCAAACCTTTCCTCTTTATAATATTAGTATAGACAAACAACCGTTTCGAAAATATCAAAAAGTCTCCTATTTCCAAAGACTGTTGACAATGTGCAATAATTATCTTAGTAATTGCTCGTTATTAAAGTAAACTCAAGAATAGACAAAGAGATGTCGTCGTTTCGATAATAAAAACTGTTGTTTACCTCGGCCTTCCTGCGCAGAGACAAGTTCCTCCAAATATCCCGGGGACTAGTCCATCCAACTTTAGATTTATCTACGCCAATATCGGCTACATTACTGGAGCATCTAGTTAGTTTAGTCTGCTGCCCATTGCCGTTAGATAACGCTCGATTAGCCATTCTGAACGCATTCAACTATACGAAAGACAACTGATTCTATATGTTCACGAACTTCACACAGGGTTTGGTACGGTTCTCACACACATCCAACTTGTTGAACATTTTCAATTTATAAAAAGTACAAAACTCTTGTTCACATGCGCAGCGCACTAAGGTTGTTTTCAATTTAGCTTCCAGTTACATTTGTTATTGCACACACTCGTATGGAATCACTTAGTAGCATATCTTTTCGATTTAACGTAAATAACGATCGTGCTTGTCAGTTGAATCGTTTTACAAGTTTTATTTTGGTTTAAACTAAGTTTACTGTCGCAATATGAGGCACCATTCAAGACTGTTGTCAGTTTGAGGTTAAGTTACAAGCGATACCGGCTAGCGGCTGCCGCCGGTTGGCGGGGAACACAAGCGCAGTTGATCGACCTACACGGGGTGATATTCCAAGGATTCCGTTTTGAAACCAATATTGAAGTGAAGAGAAAATTAATAACACTTTATTTCTTATTCGATAATAATTTATAATTTTAAATTTGACTTGTCAAGTGCTTATTTGGAAGCTTAAATAAAGAAAGTTATTGACTTCTGGATAACAAAAGTTAGACAGGTATTCGGTAATGTGGCAAAAAGGTCGTGTCGTCTTGAAGCGAATACAGACGACACGACGACGCGGCCGGCCCTTTTTTACACATTACCGTCTAGTTGCTAATAAAACAAAAATAGGGTATTTTACTATATACCTATGAGAAAAAATCTAAAAATATATTATTGTGATAGCTTAGGCAAAAAACAGTCGGAAAACGTTTTAGTTCATAAAATAGCAAACTAAATTTTAAAATTCAATTCAAAGGTTTCAGCTTTTTTAATCTGCTTCATGAGACGATTAAATAGCCATGTTATTACGTCATACGGCTATGTAAACTTAGAAGTGTCAACTGTCAACTATCAGCGTACCTTTAATCTATAACACACAAAAAATATCAGTGCATTTGTTTACACAGCCAACTAACGTCATGACCACAGGGCACTATGCGTCCACTGCGTCCAGCGTTTTCGTCAATAACGCGCGAAATTTGAAAATGCATAATTTAAATGCATTTTCATGGCACATAAGGATTGATTTAAAAAATTGAGAATGTTTAGTGGTTCATTAGCACTATAGAATCTAATTAAGTAAGACACTTCGGTGCAATACCCTATTACGATTTACGCAAGATTTTTTTTGGTTTTAAGTTAAAACAATGCCAAGAGATAACGAGTTCATTTGTCTTTGTTACAGTCGAAACCAAGAAACATTTCATCATCACCATAACTACTAACTTGTCAATTTAAGATAGTTATTTTTATTAGAAGTATGGCAATCAAAGAGGACGAAAAGGTAAAGTAATAAAATAAATCACTTTAAAAATCACTACGTGTAAAAAGGGCCGCGTTAACTCAGGTACAACGGAGTTAATTATGGCTATATCTATATAGACGCAAAGGGATCCAGCCCGTCACACTCATGCCCACCAGACACACAAAGGCAAGGGCCAATCGTACCAAAGAAAACCAACTAAACATCCTATAAAGGCAAAATGAATCTTATTACGAGTGTACAAAGACGTTATCGCATTATCCTCAAAAGGGCATTATAACCTTTTATACGATACCAGTAACAATGCAGAAGGAGAACGTGCCCCAACCGCTTTTGCCAGTCGGTGAAAAACTTCAAAACAAAAAAATATTACGGAGAGTAGTCATTTCGTAAAATAAACTTTGAAAGTTATCATGCTTCTGGAATAACTTGCAATAAGAAAGGAAATAACGGTAAAGTATGAATTTCCGACAGTATTTTCTTATCTCTCAACTTTCTCGACACAGCTGGCGATAACGTTCAGTTGATAACAATTCCTAGGAACAGAAGATCTTTAAATAGAATTAAAGGGGCTTTACACATCAAATAATGACACATAAGTATTTGAACGGAGCTTGGAGAATAACATCCATTTAAAGAAAGAAAAGGTTCTGGGTTTTCAAGTGATATTACTCCATGATGGATGAGGGGCGTATAAAACAAGTTCAGGGTTGTCTATGAATGTTTTATGGAGTACTTGAGGATGTTCCGAGAATTTCAGGTCAAAGTGCGACCGTGAAACAGTTAACGTCTGTTTAGTGAATTCGACACATGCGAGCAGAATGGCCGCCACAGCATCATAAGGTTATTTTTAACCCTGTAGGCATGGGGTCAGTCACCCGCACACCCTGCCGCAACTGAACCAGTCCTATCACATGAGGAACTGCGTGGGAATATGGTGGAATGCCATCTCCTTGCTTCTTACACTAGGACAAAAAGTAAAGCGGTAAAAACAAATGAACATGATTCCTGGTCTCGTCTCGAGTCACGACCGACGTATTGGATGCTGATGATTCACGATACCGAGCAGTTTTTATCTACCACATATTTCTCGTAATGCCTCACTGTTCGCATTTTTGCATGCAAAAAACATATCTAGGTGTATATTTACGCAATTGAAGCAGTGAAAGACTTCAAATTAAATGTAGACAAATGATGTCGGACGATTGTCGGCTTTTGGTTTTTTGCAGCAATTTAATGAGTGGAAATAACTTCCGCGAGCCATCATGCTACACATATTTAATAATCTCGTAGAGATGAAGCAGTAAAACGCTTTTGCACCACTTTTTACACACTGTTATGTACAGTACTTGACGGGCTTAGAAAATTAATTGGCAAACCTTCAAACTTATAAATTTCCGTAACATATTTTTCGATTATTTCTGCATCGTTAGAATGTGATTTCTCATGGCGAATCATATACAAGATTTATTGAAGTAACCAGATACGCTTGGTAAGAATAGAATTGTTTTAAGTATGTAAGTAATATAACACCTGATTCATGTGGTTATTGCATCGAACCGGAGTAGCTGTTGAATGTAAACAAACTGTAACCAAGCATAGTTGTATTCATATTACAACCTTAAACGTCATGTAAACATCATGTTCATGGTGATGTAAAGTTGGAATATAATATTGTCGGTAAATTCTTATTCAAGCAATTTAAATCGGAAGTTTCTCTTTAAATATTGCAAAGATCTTTTCAATCTTTTTTCTTATTTGGCATCTGATGAAAACAGGTCCTTAATGTTATTGCGTTCATTACAATATCCTAACAATCATACGAATAAAACACTTCGGTGTGTTAGAGGGTTGCATTCGACGCATTAAAACATCGCCATCCCTTTTCGGGGTGCGTTTACTACGATTAGGGGATTCGAGTGAGGGTGCACAAGATGTATGGCTAGGGGACTCACCGTGGCGGTGTCGGTGAGGGTCACGGTAGCCGAGGTGGGCCCATTGGCAGGCGTATTGATAACTAGCCCGACAGACACCTGATTATTGGCACTTTGCTCTATAATTCGCTGACGAAGTGCTAATCTCTCAAGGCTGGCTAGTCGATGTGATCCACCAGTGCCTTCTCTATCACGTTCCCGAACACCGGTAGTACTGCCGGCACTAAATGATCCACTGTATTTAGGTAAAGTCGGTGGAGGAACTGGTCTGGCAGCTCCTCCCCGGCCGAGCAAGGAGCCGCTGGACGTATACGCGTAACTGCTGGGGGTTCCAAGGGTGGCGGTACGTGGTGCAGATCCAATACCATTTAAGGCACTACTGGTTCCATTGACGGCGGCGCCATTCACCGTCGTAGTGGTTCCGTTCATCTCCCCGAGTGGTTTTCCGTCATACGAATGTTAGAACACGTACACGCACTGAGTCACAGTCTGTGCACTACGATACGATCGCGATTTCGAGCGATTGGAGTAGGAGCGTTCAAGCCGGGTGCCAGTCGGAGGCGGTTTGACAGCTCGCGCGGAGCAGACGGAGGCGCGCGGGCGGAGTCGCCGGCCGCCCCGCACTCGACGCCGCCGTCGTCGTCACCACGCGACCCCTCTACATTCTGGGTGTACAAACATTAGTCTGGAGGGTTGAAAATGCGCTGTTGCATTTTCTGTTCAAGGTCAACACATGAATGTCAAGTAAATTTTCTGTTAGTTAACTCGTAGTAGGTATTGTTGATAACGATAACTGACCCTGATTCAATGCTAAGCATAATGTTGCCCGAGCCCTATTATACCAATTACGCATCTAGCTTTGATTTGACTATAATAGCGAGTACCTTTAAAAAACCTATCTAGATTGTGTCACTTATGAAAACACCTAGGAGTAAGCATAAACAGTCTCATAAAATTTTAGAAAGTTTGTGAATAGAATTAATATTCTATCGTCTAATATCTAATCTCAAGTGGTTTATACAAAAAGTCCTCAGTTCTAAGCTGCTTTGGATAGATAAAGCAACGGAAAATTACGAGTATGTCCCAGTGTATTTGCTAAACTATCAACAAGTAATGCGCAACGAACCGGCCAAAGGAAGTGACAAGATGGCTAGTTCATCGGCCTGGATACACGTACTAGTGCCAAGGCGACAGGATAGCTAAATAGCGGAAGTACTTTTACGGCATCTGTGAGCAGGAACCGTACATGTTACAAGTATAACAATACAAAGTTGTACTTGGCTGTAGAAAATAAATAAATAAGCTAGCCCTATGTGTGTACGTACACTTGTACATGTTCTGGCTCACTGTGCACCAGAGTGGGAACCGTAAATAGATATGTAAATGTAGGTATGTATTTTAATTTTAGTTAACTTATTTATAAATAAAAATAATCTACGAGTTCCTTTTTACGACCAGAAATAAATGCTTTAATTATTATTATTACGGGGTTTCAGATCTTTAGTCTGCTTGGCGTAGACTCGCGAAATAATTAATACACACGGGTCTAAGCCAAGTGCGTATGAGTGTTTTGATTTTGGGCAATAGAGGCTAATTGATTTTCGGTGGTAAAAATCTCTGTTGCATAAACTTTCGGACAATCCGACAAGTGTTCAGAACAGCACCTTTTTGAAGCAACGTTTAAGGCGCTACATGTCGACGATTGCTCGTTTTCAAGTAGAAAAATTAATATTTACTTCGGAACAAGCCACGTCTCCGATTTATATTTTTATATATTATATAGTTTAGGTTCCTGCCTAGATTCTAGCTAAGCTGAAAACATAATAGCAGAGACTTTTCTCGGTAAAGATATTTTTTCAAAATGATACACTTTAGAATTTAAAATCGAACTATTTTGATAACGTATAGGTACTATGAATTTCAACTTGGGATTTATTGTTAAAAATACATAGGTAACATGTTGGTCTAGTTTCTTGCTAAGATAGTTTTTTGGTAAATATTCATAATTTAAATCATTAATTTATTCGAAAATCTATTGGCGCGCCGCGCCGTGCTCACAGCGCCTCAAGTATTTTTGGGTAAATCTTAAAACGCTAGTGGATTCCTAAACAGCTCTTTACATCCAATCCATCCCAATCGTACTTTCATCTACAGGAGTAATCACTCCTGTAGATGAAAGTATGATGGAAACCTTCTCGAGTGTCCACATTTTAGTGATTTCATTTTGTATTATTTTACAATTTACTCTGCATCACTTAGCCTCAAACTAAGCAAAGCTCGTTTTATGGGTACCTATTAGATAACTGATATACTGTTAGCATAGGACTTGAAAGTTAACAACAACAAAATTGGAACAGAGAGCGTTTCTAAGAAATATCGGAGAACTTCGTGGAAAGTTTACGTAGTAAAAAGGTTATTATTTTGAGCACGTGTTAGTCTCATGTGGCAACGATGTCCATCGACCGGGTAGGCATCGCGCAGGCGCGCCGACACCCTTGCTGCTTGTCTGCGACCCCATGGGTGATGTGGAGGTTCGGTCGGTTGCGTGCACCGCACACTCACTGCGCGACCGACTATTGCTTGCTGAATGGAACTTTCTTTTGATGACATTATGCTTGTTATAGGCAGTAACATGCCCGAGCTATTCGATTTTATGTTCAGTTCATTTGTGGTAGTCGACTCACTTACTACCTTATACACTACAGTGCCCTTTTCATTCGTCCATTGCCCTTTTCATTCGATTTCATCACCTTATAAAGATGGTTCATTATTACACGTCATTTTGTACAAAAAAAATATTTTTCCGCGAATTTGCTAACCGGCTCTACACTCAGCATTTATTATCAGGTCATTCGGTCGATTGAATAAAAGAAAGTAAAGTTAAATATCATATTCACTTGCTCGCACCGCAGAATTACATATTATTACGCCGATGGATTTATGTGAGTATGAAAGTTTATGTAAGTAAAAAATATTGATGAACATTTCTTGAACAAAGAAAACTTTCAAGAGCTTATGATTATGAGCCGTCTGCACTGCAGTCTGGTAATGTTAACTTTATTAACCCCCGACGCAAAAAGAGGGGTGTTATTATAAGTTTGACGTGTCTGTCTGTGGTATCGTAGCTCCCAAACGGATGAACCGATTTTTGTTTAGTTTTTTTGTGTCATAGATAATTTTATCCCGAGTATAATAGAAAATATCAGATTATCTAGAGGATAAAAAAGCTTGGGACGGGTTTTGCTCCAACTCGAAAAATAACAACTAACAGGCTAAAGGTTTCTTCGTCGCTTCTTTACGTCGTCTACATACCGAAGCCACTGAAATAAAAAAAAATCACTTTATTTCCGTGTCAGTGTTTAGTTTTATATTTTGACCTTTTCTAAGTATGTATACATTTATTGTATTTATGGAAATAAAGAGTTTTTGATTTTGATTTTGAGTGTTCTTAGCCATTTTCATGAAAATCTGTTAAGCCAATAAACGTCAGCGGGTTTTTAAAATTTTTACTTACGTCGTGATTCTTATTTTTCTTAGAAATATTTCAGTACTTTGGATGTTAATAAATCATGCATGCAAATAGTAGCCGGATAAACGATCTACGAAAAGGATAGTCTAAATACATAATATAGGCACTTTGTATCGGGACATGCAAGCGCCATCTAACGAAGTTGAATATATTTAAAATGTACCCACAGCAAGAGGCATCGTGTGTGAACAGCTACGTTATGCATCGACGATTTACTTTACAGGAACACTAGGTGGCGCGGCATTTAGTGTTATCAACATAAACATAAAAGTAATTGTACAAGATACAGAGACAGGATATTTTTCTTTATGAACATGTCAAGTAAACCATGAGGTAAATTAACACTCATTCAAAAATATTTTGCTAATTTAAATAATTACAAACCCAGAATTTGAAATCTTGAATTAAACTTGCCAAGTTGACGTAGGTTTTCACGAAGTTTTAGAAAGTTAGGAGCCAGAGTTTCCAGGAATCATAAGACAAGCAAGACTATCGTTAGATGGATATAGAAGAATCAGTTTCCTTAATAAGGAGTTCACATAAAACCCAAAAAGGTTTGTTGAACTGTAAACAAATTGAAAGATATTATAAAGATGTGAACCTACGATCTACGCAATAGTAAACATTGCATCTAAGAAACATAAACAAAACTACAGTAAGAAATGTCTGAAGTAATCAGAGCTATGTTTAGAAACATTAAGATATACGCTACAAAGAACAGGGACTGGGTGTGTAAGGTACAAGAACGAATACCAACTTGACGAAGAGCTGGCCATCTTGTTTTGCCTACGATTAGAACTCAACAGGGTAAAAAGACAATTACTTTCGAAGGGGCTCAGTTCTGCAACAGACTACCTGAAGACATTAAAGGTGTTGGAACGTTTGGCGTGTTTAAAACCAAATTGCAAAGTTACATAAGTATATCCGAGGATGTAACACTACTAGAATAAACTTGGAAAGCCGAAAAATAACATAATATTAATACTTACCTTAAGTTTCTCATGCAACTAACATGTTTGTTGTAAATCAGAAATAAAGATCTTTATACTGTTACTTAGGTAGGAGTTATGTCAAGTGCCAGTGCGCCGTCGAACGAATCGTCCGGTGACGAGTGGTTTGACGACGCTCTGGCACTAAGGTGAGAGAGGGAGTATCGATGGGTTTTTAGTTGGTAGCCCAACATACCCTCTAGCCCTCCTCAGGCTAGAGGCAATGCGCAAACAGCATTTTCCTATCGGAAAAAAAAAAAAAAAAAGAGTTAGTCAAAGTCAGACCTAATCATAATTATATTCTACGGATAGATAGGCATGTTGGAATTCCGTGTTAGTAGCAAGCACAGTGCATTCCACTCATTGTACGGCTAAATCGAAACATATGATTATAAATAATGTACTCACTTACTCTACAACGCATTCAATTCGCTGGAATCATAAAGTGGGTACCTACCTACCTTATGTATTTATATTATGCATGCTTCTATTTGTAAGACAAGTGCCACTTTAGTAAACAGCAAATAACTCGTCAATGCCACTCATTGTTGGGATGCTCTAACTTATACAATAATGCAGCAAGTGTTTATCTGTAAGCACGACATACTTTGAAAAGATAACACTTAGTAATAATTCCGTAATATGTGTGGATGTTAGCCGCGATAGTTATTTAGGTTAGTTAACTTTGTAATTAGTTACCAACGACAAAATACCAATCAGCTACAAACAAAGGTTGGTAGAGACGACAAGGAAAATATAGACAATCACTGCCGTCTAGCCGTGACCCTGAGATTGGATGGCATCCAAGCCGGCGCGAGTCTTAGTGCCTTGTTTTGAGTTGAAGCAGTTTTTAGAAGAGGTAAAAGAACAATAAACTAGTGATTTATCACTGTACACAAATATACGATCGGCGAACGTGCCTAAAAGCTAAACAGGCACGTGCGCAGCAAGCAGTGTTTCTAAAACAATCCTCCTTAATGCTAAATATTTGTACCAAACACGGCTCGATAGTACATTTAGGAAATCAACAGTAATTATTCATGTACCAACCGTGTAGGTACTAGTCTATTCGTATTATAAACCCAAGTCTACCTCTACCGAATTATGAACTCCCGAACTCCATCTCATGGGGGTAATCCCCACGTTGGGCATGCGGAACAAGAACAAGAATCTCAGCGTGGTTTTATATAGGGTGTATCTGGTCACCGGTGTCGGAGACATTGAGGGGGGGTGAAATACGGTAAATTTTTATCGACAAATCACAATCCCTGTATTTTTCTCGCTTTATGATAAAATGGCAGCTTTTTTTGCCCTTGCTTGTACTGATTAAGCCATGGCTACCCATGTAAATGTCGATAAAATTAACCTTTTTTAACCTCCTAAAGACTCCGACACCGTTGACCAGACACCTTGTATACAAAATGTGGTAGCTACTCTGCCAGCCAATGAATTCCGTATCGTTAATGAACCTTGTGGTACTTTTAAAAAGTTTGCCACTTGCCTAGAATAAAAAGAGTTTCATTACGAAATAGGTAGGCACAACAAAACATGAATGTGGGTGAATTAGCGGAGGCACAATCAAAACAGTAAATAGTACTGATGCGAAAACATCCTACACAAGCTTAATAAATGATTCAGGGGACCTACTCGGAAAGCCAACATCAAAGTTTCTGTTTCTTTTGCAAGCAAAATCTACTCTTATGTTACCCACAGAAGATAGCGTTTGCGCCAAAACGAATCGGAAACTTCGATTTTCGTTTTTACGAGAAGGCCGGATTAAAACCTCAACCCACGAAATAGTAATCATCTGCTAACATTAAATTATTGTAAAGATACAATCTGCATGCGACTTGTTCTGTTCAGTAGATAAGTTAGGCTCGTTAGTAAATTATATTCCAACTAGTTTTTACCCGCGGCTTCGCTAGCGTTGTTTTTATGGAAACGTTTGAAGTTGATTTCTCTCTCATGGGAACTGATTTAGTATCTGGCGCAGCATTGCCATACAGCGGGGCAATGCTGCCAGCGTCTTGGTCACGCTTCCGACTGGTCAGTTGGATCAGTTGAGCTACCTGTAGATTGTTTGCTACAGTCTGCACTTAGCTCAATTGTTTCAATTGTAAATACTAGTTGTAATTTATTTCTATCAGTTGATTGTACTTTTCTTTGTGAATAAAGTTAGTCAAATAAATAAACAATGTCAAACCAATAACGTATTTAAAATTTCATAATTTGAATTTACATTTTATTTACTTAAATAGAAGAATTAAATAAATTTAGTATGCAGGTAATGATAAACCAAAGGGTTAATATGAAAGAAAATAAATTAAGTTACATAGTCAATTAAATATTAATAATGTCAATCATTGTTTGATGGAGACCTCGAATTTTCACTAGAAATTGTTGATAGTAGAAAGTACTTTGTACGATGACTAACCTTAACCATACAGTGAAGGCTCGGCCAATGTACTACATAAAGGTAAGTCGTAAATTAAAGTAACTATACTATACATGATGTTAGAACAATGATAAAAGCCAGGCGATTAGTCTTTCCATGATATGAATCATACAACAGAAACGATTTACCTGTGTATCATGATTCTTAATTTAGCCACTTTGCGTTCATAGATTTATAAGGCACACCAAAAAGGAAGTACCTAACGTGGTAAAATATACAAAATGATATATTATTTATTGGTATTTAACTTACTTATATGTGTTATTTACTGTTTTGTGTTGGAATACTTATACCTACAGAAATTGCGCGTATGTCTGTTTGCGTGCTAAAGGGAAAACAAGAGCACATAAATCAAGCACTGTGTCATTTTACTGAAATAGAATTTTAAAATATTGTTAACGTTCTGTATTTTTATATAAAAGGCAAAAAATAGTGTGACATGCAATACGATTAACTGTTTTCGATTAAGATTTAATGCCCATTAATAAAATGGGATCGTAGCGAGTATTTAGTCCTAGTAAGCGCAATATCTGTGGTTTACTTTTATTTTACGCAACAAAGAATCGAAGTATATTTCCATACAGCACAGATAAAATCATACTACTAGTATCTATATCTAGCTTTCCTACATCCATAAAGATAAAGTTCAAAGTCTTAAGTGCGACAATGGTGTCAATCCGGAAGGCACAAAAACTAAACTAAACTTTGACAACACTAAAAAATGATGAACAGACACTCAATGCCCTACTATTCATCTCCCGATAAGAAATAGCGAACGAAATGGCGCAGATGCAATGGATTCTTAAAATGTAATTAATTCGTAGTGACCCGAGAGCTGGTGAATATCTGGCACAGCGTATCAGCATTGCCATACAGCGTGGCAATGCAGCCAGCGTCTTGGGGACGCTTCCGACTGGTGTTGATATGGATCAGTTGAGCTATCTGTAGACTGTTTGCAACAGTCGGCAGTTAGCTCAATTGTTTCAATTGTAAATACTAGTATAATTTTCTTTGTGAATAAATGTTTATCCTTCTAAATAGGTATTAATTTCAGAACTATTTCAATACATACCTGTTCTGTCCCGTTATGATTAGGTTTGTATCGAGACAGGACTGGCCTATTCCTCGATCGATTCAGCGGAGAGTCCGATAGGGACGTCATTTTCAATCACTGATAATGATAATGTTGTAGAACACTAACACAAGAGTTCGAGAGAAAAATAATCGCAAGAAACTACACGTACGATGGGTCTGTAAAACGTAAGTCCGTTGAGGGTTCAGGAGGAAAACACACTGTAGCAGTTAATGCAATATGGGGCGAGCACAAACACGATAGTGCCTAGTACATTGTACGTCGACAAATCACATCCGGAGAGTCAAGCGCCCGGGCGGGTGATTCAACAGGATTGCGTACGAAACGAACCACTTTCAGTTTGACCACTGATCATTTCTTTGGTATATTTTTAAGTTTTTATGGTATAGTTGTCTTTGTTATACACTAAACTCATCTAAAGAGGGTCAGTCAATAACTTTCTCGGTGGAAATTGGGCCACTAAGTTTCTAACAGACTAGCCACCAAATAAAGAGTAGCTGAGGATACGAATACAGAACGCACGCACACTTCAGGGAGTTTTTTATTTCATGACACAATTAGCAGTTATTATCTGTTATTTTCGCGAAATAATACAGCAACGACCGCACCACGATTACATGCTCGCTAACTGAAACAATAAAACAATACGCGCGTCGTGGATAGCAAACGCGTTCGTCACTGGGCAGTAGACTCTGGGACGATATGCCAGTGACAACGGTGGCGACCATAGGGAGTTGCTTATCGGTGTCAATGGTGTTCGGTGGTCGACACTACGCCGCCGAGGGCCGAATAGCGGTCGCGAATTCCAACTCGTAATTCAAACGACACGACGCAACATACGTGCCTAGCGGACAAACGGTCCTGGTGACCTAATAACTCCTGGTTGATAGGTATCAATTTATTGCGTGTATGATTCTTAATACCGATATCATTGTGCTGTTTTAAAGTAGGCTACAAAAGAACGAACATTCAAATGTCTTATACCATACTGTACCTTGTGATTAGCTGGTACCTAGTCTTAGTAAACATAATACTATGTTAGAATCAGACACTCACCGCTAAATCCGATGGCGATGATGAAGCAGCACATGAAACAAAATACAATACAATCAATTAAGCTCTAGGCCGGACTAAATACAAAACTGTTTCTTACCGTGAGGTAATCGGCTGGGTTATTATGTGAGGTATTTGGTATCTGATCAAACGTGATCATAGTTTATTCTTAAATCTATAGATACTTACTCTTAAGGCGGAACCCTACCTCGTTATTGTGTGAAGAGGATAGGCATAGGATTTCGCGTTCACAGGAGCGGGACAGAGCAAAGCGGCGTAAGCCCAAAAATCAAGTTTTTAGTAGTTATTTGCTCCCCACAAACATTAGAACTATTCTAATTAAAAAAACTAGTTGAAAATAACCGAGTTGAAAATAAGCAATTTGAGGGTAGGTATCCCCTTAAACCTTAAGCAATTTGAGGGTAGGTATCCCCTTAAACCTTAAGGTTTAAGGATACCTACCCTCAAATTGCTTAAGGTTTAAGGGGATACCTACCCTCAAATTGCTTATTTTCAACTCCGTCGGACCTCCATATCTTCCAAACTACTGAATATTTAACTTTGAAATTTATATATGGTAAAGTTCAGGACTTATTCTATCGATCATATGTTTCGAAAACACGATTACATAAAATTTTCTCGATAGAAAAAAATCTCAAAGTTACCTCTAATTTTTTACTAAAACCCTAATTTCTCAATAAATACAGATGATACGATCTTGAGATTAAGCATAGTAATTGAGCTAAGTATAAAGAACATTTTATATGTTGCCTTTTTTTCAATTAACTATTCTAATGTTTGTGGGGAGCAAATAACTACTAAAAACTTGATTTTTGGGCTTACGCCGCTTTGCTCTGTCCCGGTCCTGTGAACGCGAAATCCTATGCCTATCCTCTTCACACAATAACGAGGTAGGGTACCGCCTTAAGAGTTATAGATTTAAACTTAACAAGACGCGTCAAGTGCGAGTGTAACTCGCTCGCCATGGGTTTCGAACGTTTGTCAATAAGTAGGTACTTATATTACCGGTACCGGTAACATACCTACTACGGTACAAGGTACCGGTTAGAGACTTCGCAATTTAATGAATATCTAAAACTAGTAGGTCAACAAATAAAATTAATAAAATTAATACCTACAACTAATAGGTAACAACCTACATCTCAGATGGATCTCTCTGCATGCTTGGCGGCAGAATTAACTTTATGTAACAGATTGTGTCCAATAATCGATTTGAGTTTGAATAACATAAAGAGCTAAAAAATCTACTACCCGGAACAAGAACCAACTCTAGCAGCCGCTTGTTCATATGCTGATTATCTCTATGTAAAATAGAATTATGTAAGACTAATTCATCAATGATAAATTCCCTTTCAACATCAATGCGACGATATTTCTTTCTATTTGACATGAGATTTGATCAGTTAATCAGCGTACGAACAACCGGCTGCTGTACAAGCCAAATGACTATTCTTGTTAATCTCTTTTATTCGGGGGGGGCTACTTGGAAAAGGAAAATCGAAGTTTCTGATACGTTTTCGTGTAAACGCTAATCTTGCGTTTACACGAAAACGTATCAGAAACTTCGTTTTCGTTTTAACGAGTACGGATGAGCCCAGTAATGCTCTGTGTAAATTCGACATCTTCAAATTTTCCGACTAAAATATTACCGCTTAGTGCATAGAAAAATGGGCGTTTGTTTTAGTTATTTATTATTGTTTAAGAGTTATTCAGGTTAATGATAGTCTAATAGACTTTTTTTGGGTTCTTTAAACAAAAACTAAAAATCGGTCATGTTCGAACTGGGAAGAAGCTATGTTAAGCATATTTTATGTTAGTAAATCGTCGAAATAGGAATCATGAAAAAAAACCACATACCTAGACAAGGCAGACAACATGTACCTACGTCTTGCAGACTTTCTGTGCTATCACAATCTTCTTCTTCCATTAAAAAATTTCACAACGTCTTGTTTCCATTTACCCATTTAATATGATTTATTAATTCTAACACAGAAGCAAGCACCTCTTATTATTGCAAAGTGGTCAATTGATCTTACTGTGCGTTACTTCCGAATCAGTGATTCACTTGTTAGGATTGTTTTTTTTATGACAATTGTTTGCAATCCATCTCTATCAAAGCAACATTGTGATTAAATAATAACAAGATCTGAACAACAATAGTCAGAACGAAGTGGAAGTCTTTCTTTTTTTGTTAGCAAGTGCAGTCTTCATATCATGCTGAAAATGAAATCATTAAATTTTACGGGATAAAACTAACGGCTCTAACTAAGATCGGAACTCAGACTCAGTTTAAAACTTTGAAAACCTAAAACAGTTAAGTAATAATAATCCTCTATTGATAAGTACGGAAAATAATTGAAATTCTTACATGATTGATTCGAGCTCTCCATAGTTTCCATTGTTAGCAGGTAGAGAAAAAAATCTGCACAATTTTGCATTTACAATCAAATAGAAATCAACAATGTCCAGCGTAACAAATATTACACGTTTGAAGACAATGACCGCACTTTCTAAGTTAATCCATTACATTGGACGTGTGACAACAAAGTGTTCGTCAACCCGGTTACAGTAAATATTGATAAGTCACAAAGTTTATTTACAATGAGAGAAAACGACGTAAATGCAGCTCGGTGTTTACGTGTGAGATGTGTCTGCAAGCGGCGTGCGCGGACGTCGAGAACTGAACTGGCATGGCGGAGCTGGCGGAGGCGGTAAAGCGCCTACAATTGCATATAAGCTATTTCAATACATGCAGAGAATTCGCAACTCTGCGGATTCCGCACGGTCTCCGGGTGGCCGGGAGACGGCGACCGTGCAGCGTCGCATGCCCTCTAGGGTCAAACCCTCTGTAGGGAACTGCATTGCATGGAAAACGCTGCCTTATTTAAAGGCGCAATGATATTCTTACTAACAGGTCGGATAAGAGACCGACATATTTATCAACAACTTAGTTTTTTCTTGATTTGTTACAGTATATTACTACATACGATTTGAATTTGCAAATTCGGTTTCAATTCTTACTACTCAATGTAGAGAGAAATACATTGTGCAGAGTTCATTCAGTAAATAGGATATGAGTGGGCCGAAAACAAAACAGCTGTACGTTACGATAAGAGTTGGGCCCATCAGGGATAGGTATCCTATTATAGAAGGTCAAGGAAATATTGCTATCTTTTTAGGCAATAACTGGTTTATAATTCCCAACCAAAAATAATAATATGTTACCTTTTGATCTAACCGAAAAAATTATATCTTCAATAATGATTTGTCGATATCCAACTATTTAGTTAATTAAAACTAAAGCAAGGCGGTTTGCAATGGCTAAGTCGTATCAAACTAGAACATTTTAATAAGAAAATCGTTCAGCACAAAGGTCAGATTAATTAACGATGTCATGGAATATGCGGTTCGTAAACAGCATCAATTGATTTGAGGACTTTGATCTGCACAACTGCAGAATTTTAGTGACATGACGTCATTTAGCTGGCTACCTATAAAATACAGTGCAGCTAGGTGCAGCTCGATTGCAATTCTCAGAAAGACTTGAAGATGAGGCAAATTTGAAATCGTACTAAGCTGAAGGTACAACCTTTATTTATTGCTCGAGACATGATCAACTACAAACGTAGAGTTTTCTAGCCTTTGTTATTGTTCAAGTGTAAAAGGCACTGCAAACGAAAACCACTCAGTAATGACTGATCGATCGAGTTAAAAGGGACGTTAACTATGGATCAATGATAATAAAAGCGTGCATGTAATTTATTTATGTGAGTTCTATTTAAGTGTAGAATTATTTATTTTACGATCCAATTCATTACCGTTCGCTCCTACCTATTACACATTACACGCGTTTAAAACGGAAGAGGATTTTCCATAGGTAGGTACTTACATCAGTCATCATAACTCGAATCATCAGGTCATGATAGTGTAAATTGCGCTACGAGTAATGATCTTTTGAATTGGAGACAAATGCTTTGGAAAAACGACCTTCCAATCGTAGGTACCTCTGATAGAAAATTATCGCCATTCGCCATTGTGACGTGTAAACAGTGACTTCGCTTGCAGGGAATCCGAACAAAAACTTAATGATTCGCCAAATCATTTCTTAGAGCGAGCACCCCTTACCCCTAAAAGAATATAAATAAACTGTGACAAAATTTATTGTTGTTCTGCCTAATCCTGATAACTACTGATAAGCTAGGAAACATGTTTTTGTATCGATTTAAAGGTTACGCAATTACCATAAATCTTAACAGTGTTGAGCACTGTGATATAGCACATAATTCACAGGCTGCTAGTTTATTATCGTTTGAATAAATAATAAATAAATTTAAATTAGACTCTCAGGGCAAATATTTACGACTGACGTAGTAGATAGTTACCGAAGATTCAGATTTAACTACGATTATTAGGGCCTAATTAATATGTAAGTATCTATATGCTTGGACTGAGTTCCGCACTAACGTCTCCATCCTACAAGAACTCGGTGTGAAAGAGCGTCTGTCGACAAACGTACAATCTCGAATTTTGAAGTTTTTCGGGCATGTATCGAGGCGAGACAATGACTCCATTGAAAGGCTAGTCGTGCAGGGAAAGGTGGAGGGTAAAAGACCGAGGGGAAGATCGCCTATGAGATGGACCGATCAGATAAAATCTGCCGTAGGTGTCCCTCTGCATGAATGTTCCAGAATGACCACCAACAGGGAGAGATGGCGATATATCGTGAGGCGAGCAATATCAGCCCATACAACAAAAGACTCGTCATGACGACCACGACCGTTCTGCCAAGAACGCTACGAATGAGAAGAAGAGAAGAAGATCTATATGCAGGTCTCGAGAGAGCCTACACATTTGCTCCCCTTGGAGTCGAGACCCTAGGTCCGTGGGGCCAAGGCTCTTCGGGTTTTTAAAAAATTATCTGAGCGTCTGGTCGAAGCGACGCGTGATCCGAGAGCTGGTGAGTATCTGGCACAGCGCATCAGCATTGCCATACAGCTTGGCAATGCAGCCAGCGTCTTGGGGACGCTTCCGACTGGTTCAATACCAGTTAGAATACCAGTGTATGGATCAGTTGAGCTACCTGTAGACTGTTTGCAACAGTCTGCAGTTAGCTCAATTGTTTCAACGAAGAAAAAAAAAGCATCCATTCAACTATTCTTTACTACAATGGATCCACCACATCCGACGGGCAGGTGACGTCGGGAAAAGTAAGGAACGGTGTCAAGTTACACGCAGCGGTCAGGTTCCGCGCGAGGGCGCAGGAGAAGGGATGAGGTCGCATGCTCGCTGAACAGGACACAATGCCAAGATAATGTATCCGTGAGATTCTGTGAGGATATCATGTCATAGATAAGCATTCATAGTTTCATAACTCACGCAAGCGAATAGATCGCACGTTCTAATAGGCCGCCTATCACGAGAAGTCTGATATCGATGGAAATTTTCATTAGTCTTCAGTGAAAAGAACATTCGGTTTAAAGATGTTTATTTCTCATGAAAAAAGGGCAAGAACGGAAATTTATTAATAGGATTTATTTCAAAATCTATTAGGGGACTATCTAGGTGTAGTAAGCTAAACTAGCGCCACCTCTAATGTATTTTAGATGGGAACACAATACTTAAAAGTGTTTATTCAAAGAAGTAATCAAAACACATGTTTATTTTAGATTATTATTAAAAGTTTTACTATTAAAACTATCATAGTTTGACGAATTCATTACAGATGTAAGCGGGTTAACCACAAACCTTATTTATGTTGGTTTATTAAAGTTATCTAACTAATGCCACTACATAGAAGTGGGTAACCCTGAATTGGTCACATCTAGAAGAAGACATTTTACCAAGTGGTCACAGAATGCCTGAACTGTACCTGTCTAGGTATGAAGTAGGTATGCATCTTGGATAAATTGTCAATAAACATCCATAAGTAGCCATCTTTTTGTATGCAGTCAACACCACAGTGCTTATTTATGATTAACCTATGGAAAATGTTAATTTAAATTTATAAAACCTATAATATCCAAAACTGATTTTAGAAACAAAAATCCAAATCAGAGTACTTAACAACATAATCAAATAATATCCCAGAATAAATTCTACAAAGTCATGTCTAAGTCTTGTTTTAGGGATATTAAGTACCTATTTGATTTCTTACAAATTACCCTGAGTGCGCAGGCTTGTGCACTATAATAATAAAAACCTTGGAAGTTTTATATTAGTTAGGAATTTCTTTTTAGACTATTTTATATACCTACATGGTTATTGGTAATTCACTGACACTGCGTGAACTACGGGTTCTACCCATCATCACAAATGTTCATGACGATGCCAAGTCTTAATAGTCAAATATTAGATAATCTGCAAAGCAAGTAAATCATGTGTTGCTTATATACCAACATATGATTCACTGGCACTGCTTCTACAACAAACAGATTCATTTTGTCAAAAAGTTTATCCAAGGCCAGCAAAAGATCAAGGTTACTTCACAAAAAACCTAACTAAACTGCCTTGATAATTAATGTTTTTTAGGGTTTATTTCTTTATAAGAAACCTCTGGCTCCAGCTTCCCAAATTACAACATACTTATCCTTTTTAGTTCTTTATCAACACTTTTTTAGCTGAAATTGTAAATAAATGATGAAATTAGTAAATATGACGGAAGATTTAAGGTGGTGAGATAAATGAGCATGTAGGTACTGCCAGGAGATTGCCTGTACATGTATCAGTTATTATGTTTATAAGCCTATAGGGTCCCACTGCAGGTTCCGCCTTACACTTTTTTTCTATTAAGGCTTGGTAGGCCAACAGAGGCCGCACTTTTGTGATTTTTAAAATGATCTGAGACTTAGAAAATAGGGTTTAAAATTCTGAAAAAAATTATATATATTACTTAAGGATCTAATCTGGTCAAAGTCGCATTCAGTTACAAGATCTAATGAACTTCACTCGATAGAAAAAAATCCCAAAGTTACCCCTTTTTCTAATGTTTTTTCAATATTATGACTAGCGAACTACAGATATGTTACTTTTTTTTGTACTCCAAAAAAGACACTTTCTACTAAACAAATTCGCAGAGTTTGACTCCATAAAATGATTTTTTTAATCACCATGTTTAAATAACTAGAAAAAACACGAGCGCGGCGGCTGGGCAGGCGCGCGTTTTCCCTTACGCCTTCGTTAGCAGGAATACCTGGCCTTAATAGCTAGATTTGGCCACTCTTTTTGGTATGCATCTAGCTCATCCTTCCATCTACGCTTAGGCCTGCATACATTTCGAGTCCATTCCAGTACTTACTAATAAATTAGAGAAAAGATGGACCATAGCAGAGAATAGAATCTTTAGCTCCAGTTTCCCAATTTAAGTAAATTATTCAAGTAAATTGTTTTTTGTTGTTCCATCCAAAATGAAAAGAAACAGTATTATTACAACAGTAGGTAAATTGAGTGAAAGAAATATTTTTACTTTTAGATATCTATTTTACAAAGCTAATCAAAGCAGATGTATCTGTGGGTATCAGTACCTATTAGCTTCAATGGGATTTGTTGGAGTTATTATTTAGATGCCTATATACATTTTACCTTGTTTGTTGTTATATTGTCCGTAGTACTGAAGGTAACGATTATTTTGAAACCAAAACAGTACAGTATCAAAGTAGGTACACCTTTCCAGTGGCGCGTTTTATCGGTCTGAAATACAAGATTATGTATGGTTGAGGTTTGTGCCCGATTAGGCTAAATTATACCTGATCTCTGCATACTGGAGCTGTAATAAAAACACTGTTTCAAATCTCCAACATAATCTAACGATTTCACACACGAATTTTCTGCACCGGTTACTCTATATCACGATTCTGGATTCATGAATTTCTTTTCTCACTAGCTGACTGACAGCTTTTAGCAGCAGCCACCACCCGCCCGCGCCCGCTTGAAAATTGATTTTATCAAATTATTGCCAGCAAAAATCTGAGATAATAGAGAAGTCCCTATAATATTAATTTATGTTTTTTTGTTTTATATTCCATTTTAATCAATTAAATGTATTTCCTACTTCCATAATATTCCATAAAGTAAAGTTCAGATAAAATTTTTAGCTTACTTGAACAAAGCTTCAAGTCTCAATTTTCACTCTCAATTTTCAATATATCGGTGAGCTGGCAGCCCTTTCCGTAAAACACAAAATTCTCGTTCAGCATTCTGCAAAATTCGTATTCACAACGTTGGCACTACAGCATATCTGTCATTTTTAAGGTGGGTACCATGTCATAGGTTCTTTAATTTGAACAGCGCTGAAATGAGCTCTGCACATTGATACATCAATTTTTCCCTTGAAATGAAATTTATCTAATCGCAGGAACATTTTTCAGCCACAGATTCTCTTTTCGGGAACTTAAAGAACCTTATTTTACCGCCCTTCACACTTACAGTTACGGATAGAGTAACCACCCATTCTATTTAAAAATTTATCTGATCAACAACGCGAGTGATTGCCGCCGCTGAATCACTCGCGTTGTTGATCGGCGTCAATAAAAGTTTGATAGTCACCGGCAGCTGTGTGGTGCCGGCTTAGAATTTGCACCACCCCATCTCTTCCCGCGGGTGTCGAAAGAGGCGACTAGGGGATATCCACCGGGGGCGGGCAGCAGGGCCCCCTGCAGAACATTCTACCACCTAACTGCAATCCCCAACCCGCATGCCCAGCGTGGGAATTATGGGCATTACCCCCCCATGAGATAAAAGCCAATAAGGCGTTCATCAGGCCTGCGTCCAGCAGTGGACCAACAGAGGCTGTTGAGGTTGTTGAGTTGAGGTTGAGCATCGAGCACATACCCAATAGAGAGGAAATGTCATTTATTTTGTTTAAACAACAATTCCGCCAAATCACTGCTGCGACCGCTGCGCTCCGATTGGCCGACTCAAAGTCAAGCATCACACCCCAGTTGGGCAAGCATATATTTGTATCGATATCGATAGTCATGGTTAAACAAAACTATGAGAATTGCGAAAATTATTAACCTCAACTATAGTGAATTTATAATTTTGTTTAAGCAAACAAATCAAATAGTACGGAACTACTAGTGTGGTATTGTTCTATTTAATTACAAATTTCTGTATTGTCTCTATGTGAAAATCTAATTATACACACATACAGTTTACATACAGTAAGTTTTTGCTACGTTAATAATGATACTTGAAATAGAAAAAATACAGATACATTTTTATACCGATTAAATAATAATAAGCCCGGAGTATTTATAAAACTTACGCTGATCAACGACAACTGAATCAAATTGATACATTCTCATGAGGTACCTACTTCTAGTTAGATCGGGAGTATCGATACATAATTTAATTTATTATATCAGCACCACACTAGTATGATAGACATTTGTAAGTGACAAATCACTGATGAGTTTCGAATTTCGAACGACCATATTTCCTCTCTATTGGGTATGTCCTCGATGAGGTTGAGTCACCGGGCGGCTCAGAACGTAATCTCCCATTTTTGTGGCAATTGGACAGTGACGTAGGCTTGGGAAGATCTCGGAGTAGCATACCTTGTTTATTTGTACCATGCTTAGATGTATGTTAGTTTAGTGGTATAACTCAGATTGGTTTATCGTAGAAAGAGAAACCGAGTGGTTTATATAAATTAAAAAAGTACTCTGTCTGTGGGTTGGATGGTACATTTATTGCTCGCATGTTGTTGTTGTGTTCGTTCTGTTCAGATTTCCAAATAAATAAATACAACAAAATAATTGTATGTAGGTATTAATTTCAAGTTGGATTAGAATAAAAACCCGATGTAATTCGAATGTATAAACTTCTGATTCATTCTTTTAGTTTACTATTCAGTGCCTGGTTACCTACACAAAATGAGTATGAAAGCAATACTTCGACCAACTTCGATAAAGACGATACAGCTTCTATCAAGAAATAAAAATAACACTTCAACACTGCCTCAGGTAGAGTAGAGTACCTACGCAAGGAACTGCATGGAACTTACAGTACCTTCCTATCCTACCCTCTGCACCCTGACACGTCATGCATGACTAAAACGTGTTGGGTAGGTCAACTTTATCCACTATGATTGTTCTGTGATCTTATCCAACTCCATGGAGCTTATTACTCTTCACTCAGTTCAACAAAATTCATTGAAAATTGTCTATTCAATAAAACTTGCATCTGCCTATGTTTTGTAAAGGTATCATGTTAGGTTGAGTCTCGTTAAAATTATCATAAAATTGAATACTTAACTACATAAGTAGACTGGTGTACTTAGGTACTTACTTTTTTTATTTTTTCCCCAGGCATCACAGTTTAAAAGTGTGATAACATTGGTTGCCAGTTACGCTTTGGTATGGCCCATATCTAAAATTAGTCAGCTGACTGTTGAAAAACCAAAAGCTGTTGTTGTTGATGAAAAGCAATGTGTTATAGATACTGCGGATGTTTTATTTGAAAATGGGCATTACGATGAATGCTATTTTAAGCTCGATGAATGTAAAGTGAGTATAATTTTACTATAAGTGATGGCTGATTCATTTTATAATATTTTAATAAAATTGTTTTGTTTATAAATAGTTTCTAAACATAAAACACATTTTTTCAGCAAAAAGATGTTGAAGTTCAGTGGCGAATAGTTAGAGCTCTCTACAACATGTCAAAAGACCCTAAATATGACAAGAAAGAGAAACAAAATTATATTTTCCAAGCTTATGATATTATAACGAATTTACTAGCAAATCATCCAGATCATTATGCAGTTCACAAGTGGTATGCCCTTATACTTGACACAAAGAGTTCATACATAGGAATCTCAGAGAGAATTAAACAGCTGGAAAATGTTAAAAAACATATGGATGTGAGTATTTATTATTAAAATATATTTGACAATAGGCTTCACTCAATTTTTCTTCTGAAAAGAAGTGACTTTTGTCCGTTTCGATGAAACCATACAATCAACCTTTCTATGAGTCAAGAGCTGAACAGATGTATTTAGTCTACTAAATCTTTGGATCTCCAACATTGTTGGTAATTGAATATCTTGTCTTTGTATACCTGCATAGTTTTCAAGATCTCCTGAAGTGATGATAAAATACGGACGGATAAAAAGTAAATTCATTACGAATTTAAGCGGGTTAACTACGTACATCCATAATTAATTCATGATACTTAGATAGTTTTTATGGGTAAAAGGCGACTTGACTCAGCAACATTTGAAAACTTTACAGGACAGATTGGAAAAATAAAAGAACGGAATAAAATTGATTGCATGGAAACTATTCATTGAATTAAAACAGATTTGCTGAATATTGAAACTTTAAAAAGGGTTCTATGATTGGGTGATTCTCTGTAAGGATGTCTTAAATCTGTACAAAAATTGTGTGACCAAATTATTTTTGATTTTATTAGAAAAAAAAAACAAAGGCTACAAAACTATCAGCTTAATCATACATAATAAATGAACAGCCGATTTAAATTTTGCTTTTTCGATATTTGTGTATCTTTTGCCATATAACATGACAGGGGACTGTTTTTTTTATCAAATTGAGAAAAATCAAGCAAACTATTTCAATGCATTGAACTTTTTAAATTTTCAATGAATGTTTACATTATCTAGAATAATATTAACTTATAGATCCAATTTTATAAATAAATTATAAATAAAAATAGTTGCCAGGGGACTGAGTTTCTCGTGGCCCAGACACATATTTCCAGCACAAACGGTGCTTTGACACTAAATAAAATGGCGATAAAGCGCTAACAGCCCTATGGTTATTAACTCAAGGCTAGTTAGGTCCTTATAAACCTTACAAAAGGTAAAATAACATGCTGGTTTTTTTTTTGCTTTGACATTCTGGCAGTGGACTGTTCTTAAAATGCCTGGGACAAACTTTGGTTTAATGAATTTAATGAAACAAATTTTCGGTACTTTTTATTGAAGAAGATTGGTAATTAGCTAATTAAGTTTATAAACATTAAGGACCAAATTATATATTATGGACGAATAACTTAAAATTTAATCCCCGTAAGGGTACCTTTTCTTTTGTAGTTAGAAGGTTTTGTTCTTAGGAACTTTATGTTTTATTTTGAAGAAAAAAAATTGCCATTTTTAGATTTTTGAAAAAAGTATGGTTCTAGGTGAACCATACTTTTTTGGAAAAATGACATAAAATATGTCAAAAAAACAAGTTGGTCTTAATCAACTCTATTTCCAACCAGGAACACTTTTCCCAAAGTAACTTACCAAATCAAATCGTAAGTTTTGGCAATAATTAAAAAAAACAATTCCCATACATTTTCTATGAAAAAACGAGTAAGTGAAAACAACAATGTCACTCATTCAATGGTTCTTAACCCATTCAGCTCCAGCAACGCACCCCTCGCGTTTTACTCGTTTTTTGGCCAGTGCCAGCAACGCCCCATATGCATTGTGGCTATCTGTACTTAGATTTTTTTTTCTGTGGCTGCGTTCAGAAATAATCGAATACATCTTTCGAAAAACCATAGAGAAATGTCACTGTCATTTGTCAATTTAGATGGTTTGTCAGTATCAAAACAAAAAATGCCATTTCTCGATAGTTTTTGTTGGAACGAAAAACGTGCTCCGGATTTCTTTCGAAAATAATTGAATATTCGAGATAAATACTCATTCAATACATTGAATAAAAAGGTGAGTGTGTATTACTACCAATTATTGCTGTGGATTAGATATTTTTAATCAGATTCCGGTAAAAACCATAGTATTTAAATTTCAACGCAAATGGCGCGTTCAGTGGCAGACACGAATCAAAATCGTTGGGACGGTTTTATGCAAGCACCAACATGCTAATAATTGGAAATAAGTGAGAGTTGTTCAAAACAAATGAATATGAATTTAATTTTGTACTTATGTGTTAATTCATAGGTGTAATGCATGTCTGCCATATCAATAATTAAATTTTATTGTTGATTATTTCAATAAGAGATTACATACTTTAAGCCACGCTATTTATACTATGTAGACTACAAGTTATGACATTGTGCCTTTTTATGTATGTTTTAGTGCATTATAATTATATATTAATTTATTTATTATTTATATTTTTAGATATTGAGGATTCCACAAAACGAAAGGATACTCCTTCATCCTGGTCTGTGTATTGTAAATTGTTTTAAGGTGTGCCATAATTATTAATAAATAAAACCATCTTTTCAAATAAAAGAACTTATTATTTCCTTTCCTTTTCACAAAATCATATTGCATAATACCAACCATTGTACGCACGCAAACCTTGCGTGGCCGGATCTGCCTAAAATTTTTTTTTTCTGTGTGCCACCAACGCAACTTATGAGTTTTCGCTTTTTCTCTAATTTGAGTACATTTTTTAAGTATTTGAGTAATTATCTAGTCAATAACATTTATTTAAAACCCAAAAAAACAAAAAAATGTAGTGGGCCATAATGAAAACAAAAAAAAATCTAGTGGCATTGAATGGGTTAATTTAAATTCACAATTAATTTTCAGTTGGCTGTTACTTTAAACCCAGAAGATGCAACCTGCTTACACATGCTAGGCGAGTGGTGCTTTCAGATCACAGAGATGCCATGGCATCAGAGAAAATTCGCAGAAGTACTATTCGCCAAACCACCTAACTCAAGCTACGAAGATGCCCTTGAATATTTCCTAAGAGCTGAAGCAGTACACCCAAGGTTTTATAGCATAAATCTCCTCAGAATCGGCAACTGCTATTTAAATATGGGAAAGGAGGATCAAGCTAAATACTATTTGAAGCTAGCGGCGAGTTACCCGGCTAAGTCTAATGATGATCATCATGCAAATAAAGAAGCTGCGGACTTACTAAAGAAACTTTTGAAGAAAAAAAAAGTAGTTAATGAACCTTCTGGTTTTTAATATATTTATATTTTTTTGTAAGTTATCACTTAAGCACATTTTAACAGATCTGACAGGTATTGTATTATTGACCGAGCGAACAAAGTGAGCGAAGAGTCTCTGCATCAAGTCTAGCAAAATTAGCGTTTCTGTCAGTATATCCATACTCCTCTACAGGTCGTATTTTACAACTGATCAGGAGGAAACTTGGTGTACAGATTCAACGATTTAATAAAATTTTTTGCTGTCGGAGTTTTTTGATTAAAGGCGTACATCCCCCAAAAAAGACAAAAATGGGGCTATATCTCTGCTTTAAGGTTGCACAAGCCGACCGGTCCAACTCATCAGTGGGCGTGGCCTAAATGTATGCCATCTCACCTGACTTAGTAGACATCCCGCGCGCTTGAGGAAATGCACATCCATTTATTGGTAAAACGGCCGCCTAAAAAAATGGGAATAGACTTGTAGCACAAGGGTTATTATAGAAAATCTATTGAGAGTATCTTTTCCAAATAAATTTATTTCAGCTTTTGAATAAGTAAACTATGTCGGTACGGGCTTTATTTTAGAGTTTTCTTTCTACGTATGTTATTTATTTTCGCCCAAAGTTGGGCTAAAATCGGTGTTGAAATACGAAAGTTTAGAAGCTTGTACTTTTTTTAGGGTTTTGGGTGTATACTATCCTTAGTTTTGGATGGTCAACATCAAACAGCGTAGTAGTTACCCTTCCACGTTTGTATGGAAAGATGAGCGACTCGTTAGCCATAAGACATCTGATTTCGATGATTATATTTTAATTGAAAGGTTGTTGTTTTTAATTGTTCTCATAAAAGTTTGGTAAAGATCTGATCAGGATTTTTGGCATGACGAGCAGAATAGCTCCCCAAAATGCAGTAATGCAAGAAAGAATATTACAGTACAGCGCCACCTATTAGAACATCTTGTGTTTGTAACACTTTGATTGTACTATGTACCACGGCCACGCATGCCTGCCAGTTTGCGCAATGCTACTAAAGACGTAGCCCGGAGTCAGGAAGTTGGCGATGTTACACCCCCGAGCCTCGGAAAGCACGTTAAACCGTTAGTCCTGCGCCTGACCTCTCCCCAGTCGTGTCGGTCTGTCGTCCCATCGGATTATGATAGTGAGGGAATAGAGAGTGGTCCTGTGTTTGCGCACACACTTGTGCACTATAACATGTCCTGCGCATCTGGCCAGTCTCCGATGAGACTAGCCGCCGTGGTCGAAATTCGGCTAAAAGGACATTACATACTAGCGGACAAATAGGTAAGAAAAGAACTAATTTGTAATACGAGTTTGTCCATGGTATAACTTATACCATCCATAAATTAATTAAGTATGCATTAAAAGCCTGCCCTTACTCAAATTAGACCACACATGCATTATGTATGCATCACCAGAGGAAATAAAAGATAACTTGCATGTGTGTACATGATTTCAAAGCATTTATTTTAGTACTTAGATAAAACACTCCTAAACTTACTCTACTACAGTATATAATATTCGAAAATGTATGAGATACAACCCACTTAAGTAAATAATCTTGTACAGTAGACAGGTAATCCAAATTCTATTAAAAATCTACTTTCTGAATCACAAAGGGTATTTTTGTGCAAGTTTAAAACCAGAACAAAAACAAACACAGACTCAGACAGACAAAATTAGTAGAAATCAAGCACCATGGCTTTTTTACCTTGAAGAAAGCCTTGATTTTTTAAAAGTTTGGCTACTTTAAAAAAAAATCAAGGCTTCACAAGCGGCTGCTCACTTAGAGGCTCAGAGGAAACTGGCTTAAGAAAAAAGTAAATAACTATAATGCTACGGCCACATTACAAGGCGAAGATTCGTCTTCGCGATAAAACTTCGTGTTCGTTCTACGACAAAGTGTTTGGCCATATTGGAAAAAACTTCGCAACGTCGCGTCGCGAAGGGCATTTGTCGCGATGATGATTCGCGATAAGACGAACTTCTTGGCACTCGTCCCGGCATCGCAAATCTTCGCGTTATCGCGATAGTGTGGCCGTA
The DNA here is from genome assembly GCA_963564075.1 of Eupithecia subfuscata. Lineage (NCBI taxonomy): Eukaryota > Metazoa > Arthropoda > Insecta > Lepidoptera > Geometridae > Eupithecia > Eupithecia subfuscata. Next base: position 8,378,181 of record OY751098.1, read on the forward strand.
GCATTTCTGAGTGAAGCTATGTGAACTACAGACTATTCTGATCGCGCGAATTTAAGAGAGCCACACCACACTACAATAATTTCCTACAATATTCATAAGCACCGATGACAGCTGAAAAACATTATAAAATGTCTTTCATCATTTTGGGCCATCAAGTAGCGGTGGACCTTGTGATGTCTAAGGCCCTTTTCACATAAGGTCACGGCACGGTCGCCGCCGTGCCGGGTAAAGTAGAAATGCACGAGCTAACTAGACAGCTTTATGCGGGTTGCACACCGAAAGCTAAGCAACTTAGTTTTGACTTAGCTTGCATAGCTGACGCAGTTTTTCATAGATGTGTGCAGACTGCAAACTAGGCAAACTAAGCTATGTAGTATGAATAACTGGGTTACCTATGCGAGCTAAGCTCAACTAAGTTAGCTGAACTTTCAGTCTGCAACCCGCATTACCTGTGCGAGCTAAGCTAAACTAAGTTCGCTCAGTTTTCGGTCTGCAACCCGCATTACCTGTGCGAACTAAGCTAAACTAAGTTCGCTCAGTTTTCGGTCTGCAACCCGCATTACCTGTGCGAACTAAGCTAAACTAAGTTAGCTCAGCTTTCGGTCTGCAACCCGCATTACCTGTGCGAACTAAGCTAAACTAAGTTCGCGCAGCTTTCGGTCTGCAACCCGCATTACCTGTGCGAACTAAGCTAAACTAAGTTCGCTCAGCTTACGGTATGCTTCCCGCATTACCTGTGCGAACTAAGCTAAACTAAGTTCGCTCAGCTTTCGGTCTGCAAGCCGCATTATACCTGTGCGAACTAAGCTAAACTAAGTTCGCTCAGCTTTCGGTCTGCAAACCGCATTACCTGTGCGAACTAAGCTCGCTCAGCTTTCGGTCTGCAACCCGCATTACCTGTGCGAACTAAGTACGCTCAGCTTTCGATTTACAACCCGCATTACCTGTGCGAACTAAGCTAAACTAAGTTCGCTCAGCTTTCGATCTGCAACCCGCATTACACGGCACGGCGACATTGCCGTGACCGAATGCATGTGAAAAGGGGCTAAGGCAGGTGTTCACCAAAACATAATCGGACAATTCTCAGCTTCGTCGGTTAACTTTGACGTTTAATGTATGATAACTTCGGTCAAAAATGACGGTTAGAACGTATCTGCCCGATTAACTTCTTGAGGAACATATGCCTAAGTAATCAAATTTTAATAGATCGCCTTCGTTACATGTCAGGTATGTTGTAAATCAGCTTTAGGTAAGTACAAAAAAAACATGAAACTTGTAAATCACTTTAGGCAACAAATAACAAAAGGAACATGAGATTTAAATGCATGAGATAACAGCTATTTATGTAACTTAGTTTCATAATCAAAGCAGAACCCTGAATGGTTGACTAGGAACAAATGCTTGCACTGATGTTGGACATTTTACATATTTTTTTACATTGTTATGTACAGTCAGCTGCGAAATTATGTATACACTGCCACTTTTTCTATTTGACTGAATAGTAAGTTTAAAAATTGTGATTATATAGTTACCGCATTCTGACAAGTACGGTGACTACTTTGTGTGTTAATGTGTGCGTGGACTTTTAATTGAAAAGTTCCGAGTAAAATAAATATCAACATTTGGGACTGTATACATATCTGAGCAGCTGGCTGTACGTATGGAAGACATTAAAATGCAATTGACAATCTTTAACATTATTATAATAAGATCGGTTTATGTGTACTTAAATATAAGAAACAATTATTCATACGTTAGAACATGTAAGCGTGTAAGATACCGTTATTAACTTAGATACCTACCTATAGTTATAAGCCTAATTGGTATAACAATCTTGGGATTTTCATCCACGTAAGCAATTTAGATACCGTTATTAACTTAGATACCTACCTATAGTTATAAGCCTAATTGGTATAACAATCTTGGGATTTTCATTTCAAGGCTGAGTATAGTCTTTTCAACAGTGTAATGTAAATGTAAAGTATATCATAGGCTTATATTTCAAGGGCAATATAATACACATTTTGGGAGAAGGTAATATCGAAGAAGCTTGTACCTACAGTATAATAAATTGTTATAAGGTGTATATTATTTATCATTTAATACATCTAAACTTACATTATTGTTAAATATATTTTAGAAAATTAACAAAATATCAAAATAAACTCTTGTGCTTACCTCAGGAAGAATACCTACCATAATTATTGTACCAAATACTTGAAAACACGTACTGGTAATAGAGGTCTTCTTTGTGATCTAGGTACTTACATTATTATACTTCTATATAGTAATAGTCAGTAGATAATATTCATTAATTTCAATACAACTAAGTTGTTCATAAGATCGCTGAGTGAAAGGATCGTAAACATTCTTAAAGATAAAAAAACAAATAAGATAAGTAAGTACAAAAATATGTCAAAGATATAAAATTTCAAGATCAAATATAAAAATAACAATGAGATTAGGAGATTACACAGCTAATACATAATTGTTTCGTCGAAATAACAGTATCTTTGCGGATTATTATTCTTAAAGCTAATATAGTAGATTAACTTGTTATTTAATACTAAAGTGGTTAATATTTTTACATTACCCCCCCCCCCCCCCCCCCCCATGTGATAAAAGCCAATAAGGCGCTTATCAGGGGGAGGCCTGCGTCCAGTAGTGGACTAATACAGGCTGTTGTCGTTGACGTTTTACATATACCAAGGGAAACTACTTTTCACTTAACCTTTTTAGTAAGTGCTTCACGGAATGTGCGTGCAATGTTTTTAATAGCACACCCGATTAAGATGAGCCTGAGAATATGAGAATGATAGTATTTGTTGAATTATCATGATACTTTTACATAGACCAAGGGAAACTACTTTTCACTTAACCTTTTTAGTAAGTGCTTCACGGAATGTGCGTGCAATGTTTTTAATAGCACACCCGATTAAGATGAGCCTCAGAATATGAGAATGATAGTATTTGTTGAATTATCATGATACTTTTACATAAACCAAGGGAAACTACTTTTCACTTAACCTTTTAGTAAGTGCTTCACGGAATGTGCATGCAATGTTTTTAATGGCACACCCGATTAAGATCAGCCTGAAAATATGAGAATGATAGTGTTTGTTGAATTATTATGACACTTTTACAAAGACCAGGGGAAGCTACTTTTTTCACTCAAACTTCTTAGTAAGCACGTATTCAGAACTTGTTTTCCAACTCTTAAACCTCTTAAAGCATACCAGGACGATCGGATTCCTTGTTACCTTGTTTTTCGAAGAACATGAAATCCTGAAACAAAGAATATAACTGAATAACATCAAACAACACACAGGCTCTGCACCTTCTACCACTTTTTACACTTTTCCGATTTCCGATATTAAGGATTACCTATGTGTCAAATAAAGAAACTCATCAGAATAGGTGTCTGTCTACACTCTACCTAAACATTTTAACAAGGGCAAAATTATTTTTGGGCGGCTGACTATAGATTTGTGCTCTGGCTTAAGGCTCTACCTCCCCGAACACTAGCGCCGCCACATATTTTATCTTATTATTACGTCGAAGAAAGGAAATTCCAAAAATTACGTTGGGCAATTTGTGATACCTATCATAAGCATTTTTTTAATGCCTCTATAAATTTTTTAGTTCATATAGTGTATAGGCAGAGATGCGAAGTTGCTCTTTTTTGCCACCATGGTGGCCAAAAACAGCAACTTCGCAACTCTGCTTAAAGTATACAAAATAAAAAAATTACAGATGCATTAAAAAAAAGCTTATGATAGGATTCACAAATTGCCCAACGTAATTTTTGGAATTTCCTTTCTTCGACGTAATAATAAGATAAAATATGTGGAGGCGCTAGTGTTCGGGGAGGAGGAGCCTTAAATAAAACTTGGTTTAAAGTCTATCGCGTGTCTGGATTTATCGGTCAATATGTAGGTAAATAATTTACGCCAGAGGAAAAATGGTAGGTAAGTATATTATGTATTCCTATTTAAAAACAACACAACTTACAAACAATCATTATTCCATTGGACACTTTTAAAACGCTATAAACAAGACAAAAACATGTTGTCGTTGTAAATTCCTAAGTAGAGCTAAGTATAGGGTGCGTGTTGGTTTAAAATGCATAAGATAGAATGTTTATAAATGACTAGCTTCTGCCCGCGGCTTCGCACGCGTATTTTGGGTATAATAAGTAGCCTATTATCTAAGTTAGGCTTTGCTCTAAGCGTACACTAAATTTCATCTTGATCTGTTCAGTAGTTTTTGAGATTCACAATCGTAGTAAAGTAACAAAAATTCAGAATTGACAAACTTTCGGCTTTATAATATTAGTAGGATAAAAAACCTACGCTGTAAAAAGCAACAGCATTATTTACATATTAAAACTAAGATATTTCTCATAATAACTTTATTCGTGAGGTTGAGTAAAAATCTACGCTACTAACTGACACGTCAGTTTTCTGTTTTAAATTCCCATAGAAAAAAAGCACTTTAATTAAATTTCTCCTTTCTTCATTTTTCCAGGCATCGCGTGGAGCAGGGAGCAAGGTAGGTACCTACGTATATTAAAAAATTGCCCCGCGCCGCCGAGCCGTAATTCTCAACTGATGCGCCTACCAACGTGTAAAAACCGTTTTTTTATTCTTTTTATTTTCCTTTGTCGTTTACTTACGATCAAGAAGCATGCTCCTAACAGCACAGCCTTTATCTTAACGTCCAAATCCATGGGGAACGATATCCCGAACATGTCTGCATCTGTGAAGATCTCGCGAGCCAATCCCGACCACTGCTTCCTGATGGCGCCAACTTTTCTTTCGCCATCTGCTGAGAAGACCTGAAACAAATACAAAACATTTTGATTTAATTGAAAATACTTTAATTCACAAAGAAAATTAAATTAAAATAATAGAAACAAATTAGAACTGGTATTTATGATTGAAACATTTGAGCTAACTGCAGACTGTTCGTCAACAATCTATGGATTTGGGTACCGAGGCGCTCCGGGTTTTTAATAAAATATCTGAGCGTCTGGTCGAAGCGATGCGTGAACCGAGAGCTGGTGAGTATCTGGCGCAGCGCATCAAAAATAAAATAAATATTACAAATGAAAGGGGGCTCCCATAACTACAAATAACTAGAATTTTCGGGAAATATTTTTTGCTCTACTTTTGTGAAGGCTGTATCTCTTGAACCGCAATAGGTAGTCAGTTGAAGTTTTGACAGGGTGTGTAATTGTGTATAACTATTGCCACTATAAATAACAGATACTTTATAAAATAATATAAATTAATTAAGGGGTAAAACGTACATAACTAAGTTGAATACTGGGTATTTTTTGATGGGTTTTGAATCCTACTAATATTACAAAGCCGAAAGTTTGTGAAATCTGAATTTTGTTACCTAGGATCTCCAAAAATACTGAACGGATCCGGATGAAATTTGGCGTACGTTTAGAGCAAAGCTTAACTTAGATATTAGGCTACTTATTATAGCGAAAATACGCGTGCGAAGCCGCGGGCAGAAGCTAGTTATAAAATAACTCTTCAAATAGCCTCTGTCCGTCCCCGAGAAACTGTTTACCAACCTCCCAAATATGCTGTATAGGCGTAAAACGATAACAGACAGAAAGAATTACTTTCGCCTTTTTAGTATGCATAATTGCACAGGCGTTTTGTTTTGACAGGACAATCGTGCGGGGGCCAATCGACGGGTAGGGAGGAGGACGCTCCTGAGTTACTAAGGCGTTGATGTATGCAACTCGGGAGCGTCCCTCCCCGTCCCGTCCCTTGCCCCCCGCACGATTGCTCTGTCAAAACCAAGTGAAAATGCCTTCGTCGAACGACTGTATGCTTAAATGTAAGTACATAGGTAGAATAGCTGTAGTGGTATTAGAATGGATTTGAGGTCAGTGAATTTCACTAAGATATGTATACAGGGTTATTCGTAATTCACTGACACTACTTGAAGTGCAGGTTCAGCCCATCTTCACGAATACATTTGTGAAGACGCCAGGTCCGAAATCTTATATTTTTTGTAAGTCACCTCTGCTAAAAAATGGAAAAACACAACACGAACCCAATTAATTACTTACTAAAGACCGATCTCCCACTACCACACCCACTGTTAACTCAGGGCAGAACTGATTTTAAGTTTAGTTTCAAAAAAGCCTGTCTAAAGAACGATTATTGAATGGTGCGTTCTATCAATACCAATTTTAAGAACTAAGATCTGGCGTCTTCACAAAAGTATTCGTGGTGTCAGTGAATTACGACGACCTTTTTTGACGACTGATGTGGCGCGGTGGGCGAAGGTCCGCCTGCGACGCAGGAGGTTGCGGGTTCGATTCCCGCCTTGGGACAAATGTTTGTACGATTGACAAATATTTGTTCTAGGTGTTCTGGTTGTTTCTATGCATAATAAAAAATATCTATCTATGTTATGTATTATATTATGTACTCGAATATCAGTCATCTAGTACCCATAGTAGGTACAAGCTCTGCTTAGCTTGGGGCTATTTATTTAATATATATTTATTATACATATTTTTTATAATTATATTTTTTATAATACATATTTATTTATAATTATAAATAAATATGTATTATTTAATTACTTGGGGATATTTTACTCACATTAAATTTGACGTCGCCGCACATTGAAAACGTACAGAAAGGCCCCTTGATTCTGAGCACGACATCGCCCAGTGCGTTCTTGATGGCATAAGAGGGTTTGCAGATCGACCACTCTTGTTCGATGGAGCCTATGACAGTGCCAGGAGGTGCGGTGACCTCCATGGACTGGAGCCAGCAAGGGCAGCAGCAGGAGTCGCAGGCCAGCGGACGGTTGAGATGGATCACCTGGAAAATTAAGAAAAATTTGATTACAGCTGATTTTTTCCGTGATTGTGACGATAGATGGCACCAGTGTGTCAGTCAGTGTTTGAGTATTTTATGTATTTTTTTCTTTTAAATAATGTAATGAGTTTTTAATAACTGTGTTAATTAAATAAACAATAAACCTGTGTTTAAGAACTTATAATCAGCAGCCCCAGCATTGCTGAGTAACATGCTGCTTTACTACAATAAGTGCTTCATGGAATTTAATTCGCATGATCGTGCAATAAGTAGGTATGAGATATACCTAGTATGCGTTAATAATCTAATAATTATTAGTGCTCTGGTTATATTTGCGACTAGTTTATGCACGCAGCTTCGCACGCGTTGTTTCTATGGAAACGGTTAAAGGTTATTTATATTCCATGGGAACTGAATTTTGGGAAAGTAGCCTACGTTTTATTTGAGGCCTAAAACTACCTGTTTGCAACATTTCAGCCCAATTTGTTCAGTAGTTTTGGCGTGAAGAGGTAACAAACATCCATCCACCCAAACATCTAAACATCCAGACTTTTGCTTTATTTTTAATTTTTATTTAATAAGGAGTGTTTGATCAGAGTGTCATGTCACCCTCAACTTTAGTGTGATAGGTTCAAGGTCCGAACTTCAGATAAGCTCATACTAAGGTATGACCTTATCTGAAGTTCGGACCTTAGGTACTTAATAAATACAGTAATCTTTAACAAAATAAGTGTGTGGACGTAGTCACGCGTTGCGTACGTGTGACCAGTAAGTGATTACGAAGCTACACATATTTTAGTAAGAGGTAGCAAAATACAAGGGAAACATGAAAGAGGCGTCCATTTATTACGTGAGGCTATTAGGGGCAGGGGGTTTCGGCGAATTTCACCCAATCTCACGTGGGAGAGGGGGGGGGGGTCTCGGCAAATCTCACGAAATTTTTATTCCATGAATTTTAGCACTTCTTACATGAGGTTGTTTTCTTACATGAGGTCGTTTCGTGGCACGCGATTTAAAGTAATAGAAAATCTTTTACGGTTTGCGACAAATAAATTTTCTGTTAGTTCTATTTCTAGTCGAAGGTTTTGCCTTGTAAAGATAAAATCACAAACAAAGAATCTTGCACCAACACGAAATGAACCATTTTAAGTATTTCAATGTTCGATTTCACTGTGATTCTATGCTACGGTTCTCAAAAGTCTTGCGTGCAATAACAAAAAATACACGTGTTGAAAATTCTCACGTGAGATTCGGGGGGGGGGGGGGGGGAGGTCGAACAAAATCTCACGACATCACACCAAGGGGAAAGGCGGGGTCGAAAAATCGCCAAAATCACTTTACGTAATTTATGGATACCCACAAATACTCTACCTCATGTCCGAAGTTATCCAGGATTTTCATATCGAATGGACGCATGGGTCCACAGCACATCCTGGTACAGCAATCATTATCTTCAACTGCATAGTAGACCTTCTGTCCAAGGCTGTTCTTCACACTATACTTATTATTAGTCTCGAATCCCACGAAAGCCTCTAGCAACTCTACTTTCTGATGAACTAGCAACTGATCAATCATAGAAAGGTACTCCAAACCTGGAGGGCAGTTGCTGAGCCCTTGAGGTATAGTCATCCAGCCACCTAGAACCAATAAAATGACATTATAGGTATCATAGAATAAACCTTAATGACATAAAGCAGATAAGATATTAACAAACATAAGCACAGAAAATATTTATTTTATAAGGTACGGCACAAATCACAATGATACAACAAACAATAGAAGATAGATAACGAGAAACAATACAACAAGCGCGGGTTATTCGAGGTTGAACCTATTGACTTACTCTTAAAGTTATTTGGACTTTGTATAATGTCGACTTTATGGGACAGAAATACGTACGTAGCACAGTATTATTTTGTTGTATTGAATACCAATCAAACAATTCGAGGGGGCGAATAAGTTAAAACTGTATTCCTATAACATCTAGTATCGTCGATAAGAAGAAACCAACCAGGTTTATCAGTAATAAATATCTTAGATTGGCTTAGAATTTGCGCCACCCCAACTCTTCCCGCGGGTAAGAGGCGACTAAGGGACCTGGGGCGGGCAGCAGCGCCCCCTGCAGAACAATTGTACCACCGTTCTGCGATCCCCAACCCGCATGCCCAGTGTGGGGATTATGGGCACTACCCTATGTGATAAAAGCCAATTAGGCCTGGAGGCCAGGCCTAAGGGGGAGGCCTGCGTCCAGTAGTGGACCAATACAGGCTGTTGAGGTTGAGGTAGCTAATAATAATAATGCTGGATAATCCACACAGCATCATCTAGCCCCAAGCTAAGCAGAGCTTGTGTTATGGGAACTAGATGACTGAGTACTTAATTCAATACATCATGGAATAGAGAAGAACAGTTGTTTCTAATTCCGTGCATTACATAGATTTATATATTTTTTATTATACTTAGGTAAGTACATAGAAAATACTAAATAAATATTATGCACTGTCTATAAATACTCACTTAAATGTAGGTGGATATGTTAGGTACTTATTTAAATTGTTCATTTAAATTTCGTAGGTACATGCTGGGATACATAGGTAGGTACTATGATTCAGACAAAATAAAGAATTAGGAACATAAATTAGTATAAGCCCTCCACCAAACTGAGATCAACAGGCATCAACCTCTTTTCTTCATCAGATAGAAACCGATTATAACCACTGTGTTTGGATTTAAATATACGTCTGCAGACACGGCAAAGACTTCTCTTAACACTTTCCACACTCAATGTTTCGATGTACACACGTTGGTCTACTAAATCTATGTTGGCACGTTTTTTCACAACGTAGTTTTTGAATTTTGACCATTTAGTAAACCCTAGTTTATTCTTAATTCCTGCCTCGTTTCGCTCAAAATCGAATTTATTGTCAGCATTTGTTGGCATTTTGAATTAAATTATATTATTAAGATGCACATTTATAGTGCACTCGCATCGATCGAAAACTTAATTAAGAATGAGAATGGGTGTACTGCAAGTGATAAAGATAATTGAAATGTAAATAAACTACTTATACATATAATATATCGATGCACTTGAGTCGACTGTCACGTAAGGGCGTTAACTTATAGACAAAACAACAATATCTGCGGTGTCGTACGACTCGACTTAACTTCTTAAACCACGGTTATTTTTAAATTTTAAACATAAATTACCTATCTACTTTAGAGGAGCTCATACCCAAATCCAACAGTGAGTGCAAACGGGCTGCATCCACTGTTGCGACTATATTATGTACTGCAATTATTGCCGTAACGATTTTATCAGCTGAGAATAAATAAATAAATAATGCAGGACAATTCACACAGAAATTATAGATGTTGAACCCTTTTTTCTTTGAAAGTAAACAGAACGCTAAGACTTTTGGTTAAGACCTAAGACCCGCTCTGGCTACGATTGGTGTGGTCACAGAGGTTTTGTTTAAGCATTTATTTTATCCGCAAATACCTATTGGGTCAAAATCTAAACAACGTTACCTTCGTAATTGCTAAGCCAACTAGAGTAGGTATCTAAAATCCAACCAGTCCAACCGAAGAAGTCATTTACATCGTTTTATAAGTGCAATACAAATAAGTTTGTATAATCGTTTCGATATAAGACAGCTTTATTAGTGTAATTGTTAACATAACCAACCGTAACGTAACACACTAGTACTTGCAGATAACAAAGGCAGTTCATATTTTCAAGCAAGCCCCCAACTGAACAAATAATATCATTCAAATAAAAAGTCATGGCCATGGCAAAAGTTAAGGCACATTGTACTAATTGACTAAAGCCAATCCTACATTGTCCACCAAGGTCAGTTACATCACACAATTTATAGGCCAGAAGTTTGTTTTAATTTAATTAATTCATTGTAGGTGTAGCAGCCAACTGTCTATCTGTTAACTGCTGCTATGAGATTTCATTTACTTTGCTTTGATCCGATCTGTTAACGTTCCTTTCGCACTTGTACGTTTCGTTCGGTGCTACCTCCATGGGCGTGCCTCTAATCTACGTCTCCGACATGCAACTGCACAAGTGCGTTGTGCGCACTCGATGTGTTAAGTGTAGTATGGTACACCCAAAGCTAGTTACGGAAGTAGTCATAGGATCTTTGGGTACAGTAAACCTAATAAAAATTCAAAGAAAAAAGTTGACCCTCTCTAAGTTTCAGATTTTTTCATTCAGTCCCCTTTCGGCTTAAGACACGTATTACGTGGCGCATATCATACCTGGAGGCCCTTGCTGTGGTCCTGGTTGCTGCATAATCGGTCCTGTTCCAGGATATCCGGGAGAGAAACCTGGCTGCATGCCGGGCTGAAATCCAGGCTGCATCCCTGGCTGGAATCCTGGTTGCATTCCCGGCTGAAACCCTGGTTGCATCCCTGGCTGGAAACCTGGTTGCATCCCCGGTTGAAACCCTGGTTGTGGACAGAATACTAGAATGTTAAATTAGGTTACTTAAAGTAACATTTAAAAATGACTACCGACTAAATCTACATATTTGGCATTCCTTACATAAGTCACCCTTTTTGTTTTCATATTCTATTTGTGGTTTCCTGTATTTACCTAATGAGGATCCGTAACGTTTTTAGTTGAGACCCGTCAATTTTTTTTTTTAATTTTTCATTCGATGGGTCTCTTAAAACTGAGTCTATTTGGTTCTGTCATTTTATTACCTAAACTTATAGTTTCGGTGTAAATCACTAAAAGCTGATATCTGCCTACGGTTAACGGCGAACGAGCGAGTGACGTCACACGCACCCGCGGCGGTCACTCAGTGAACTTCGCTAGTAATTTAGTCATAACTTCGTAAGTAATGGTTCGATTTGGATAATTTAAAAAGATATATCATTCTTATGTCATAAAGAATAACGTGGATACTACTATTGGAATTGCTATAACTTTTCTGATCTTCATTGTGTACATACATTTAGCTATAGTTAAATTTTAAGGTAGGTACTTACAACTATTAAATGAATATAACTCGTTTCTCCTAAAACTACCAAAGACGTAAGTAACCAGGGGCCTACACGGAAAAGGAAAATCAAAGTTTCCGATTCGTTTTCGTGCAAAACCAACTCTTATGTCGCTTGCATATCATAAGCGTTTGCACAAAAACGATTCAGAAACTTCAATTTCGTTTTTAAGAGTACGGGCCCTGTACTGGAGAACAGGCTGCCTTCTGAGACTAAGTTTGCCAAACTACCACAGAGGGCAGAGCTGTCAAGAACAATATTCCTCAGAAATTAATTAATATCCAAAAAAATCTACTCCCTATGTCACTTGACCTAGCGCATCCCGTATAGAGGAAAGGTTGCGAGTTCCGAATCGTCGTCTCAAATCGTCGAATTATTTTAGGGATATTAATTTCTCAGAATCAGTGTGAGGGCTTACGCGCTATCATAAACAAACCCAAAGACATCAATATACCTTATTTTGTTGAAAATAAAAATAAACTGTTTCATACCAGGGGCAGAACCTGGTGGTGGCGCAGGGTGGCCAGGTGGTGGCCCAGGATATCCAGGCTGGGGGTGTGGATATCCACCCTGAGGATGTGGATATCCAGATCCAGGTTGATTACCACCTTCAGTAAGCTTCACATCTTCGTAACCTTGAGAAGAAGGGAAGTTGGGGGAGTAGGGCGTCTGTTTGTGCGACATGTTGAAGCTGAAAATATAATAAAACAACATAATACATCAAATTAATTACTTCTCAGAAAATTGATATTTTTTTGATTGTAATGTAATGAACGCTTTGCATTAGGGTCTAATTAAATGTTTCAAGAAGAATTTGTCAAGTTAAAAAACAATTAAGGTGGGTAAGTGATGCTTGTAAAAAAAACAGGTTTTTACTATTGTCTAGGTTCTACAAGTACCTAATTAAGATGTGCGCAAAACTTCTTTAGTGCCTAAATTAGGTACTTGTAGAACCTAGAATGTGTAAAAACCCCAATTTTTTGGAGCTTAACTATTATCATTATTATTTATTATTATTATTATTTATCAATTGACCTATTGCCTCAAAAAGTTTGAGACGGGTGGGACAACTTTTTGTGACGGGTGGGACGAGTTACGTTTCGGTGCGATTATTACAAGTAACTAAGTAAACTAGTAACTATGACTTAAATTTCGCGAATAAAGCACACAACCTGTTTAGACAATCATATTAATTATACATCTAAAGGAAATACTAAAGCAAAACGAACAAAAACGAAAAAAAACAACTTAATTTTTTTTCACATTATTAGAAAAAAATCTTCCGTGGTCAGTCCCCATCGAAATTTTACTACTAAAGGGTATTTCTATCGTTTATTTAGCTATTTTCCCGACGTTTCAGCTTGCTTAGTCAATCCGTGAACACGCCCGAGTGTAAATCTTCTGAAATATTGGGAAAAATGAACGCGATAAATTCCCATTAATCATAATATTATTACTAGAACTATATATTTCTGTAATAATCAAACCACTGAAACGATGTAAATCACAAATTCATCAAGGCTTTATTTCGTCCCACATGCCGTTGTGACGGGTGGGACAATGATTCAAATCTCAATAAGTATGTATACAGGGTGGAATTTTGTAATGCCACCTGGAGGGAAAGTACTCTTAATACTGTAGATAGAAAATTTTACTCAAAGAAAACATTCCTTTAATTTTGAAAAGAAAGAAAACTGCATTCAAAGATTTTCGAAAATTCGCTTGCCACACCCGGGAATCGAACCGACTAAAATCTGTAAAAATTACACCCTGTATTTTTATTGCATAGATCGTTAGGGTCAATAAGAAGGATGAAATCTCTGTAACAAACTTAATAAATTAAATGAAAGGAAAACCATGAAATCTTAAATTATTTTAATTATTTACAATAAAAAGTCAAATAACTAATTAGTTGCTCAAAAGGGGCTCCATTTTCTTGGATACACAAATTTATTCTTCTAACGAATTCATTTCTAGTAACTTTTAATAACGTGTTGTGGTGAATATTATAAATCGTATTCTGAACTTCAACTCTCAACTCGTTTACATTTGCGTAAGATTTCATGTAAATTAGATTTTTTACAAATCCCCACAAAAAAAAATCTAAAGGGGTGAGATCTGGTGATCTCGCAGGCCATCTGATTGTGCCGTTGGTACCAATCCAGATATTAAAATGGTTATTAATGTAGGCAGTAGTGATTCTGCTGTTATGGGCTGGGGCACCATCTTGCTGTAGAATTATTTGGTTTCGCTCTGCCTCGGGGAAACCATTTAGCTTATTTAATTTATTAAGTTTGTTAGAAAGATTTCATTCTCATAATTGACCCTAACGATCTATGCAATACAAAATCCAGGGTGTAATTTTTACCGATTTTAGTTGGTTTGATTCCCGGGTGTGGCAAGCGAATTTTCGAAAATCTTTGAATGCAGTTTTCTTTCCTTTCAAAATTTAAGGAATGTTTTCTTTGAGTAAAATTTTCTATCTACAGTATTAGGAGAACTTTCCCTCCAAGTGGCATTACAAAATTCCACCCTGTATATGTAGGTATCTATTTGCTCAATATCTCATGTAGCCGAAACAGTAACCTATAATATCATAATTTTTTTTTCTGCAAACCCGAAAGCCAATAGATTCTATATCTTTAGATAAGGATAAAAAGGGTATGTTTTACTGTGACGGGTGGGAAACCAGATAAGCATTTCATTGATCTTTTATAACTTCTCGACAAAATTATTCTCATGTAATAACTTGCCACAGTTCTAAACGCCTTGAATTGAATAAGAAAAAATACAGCACCTTATGCAATCGTACTACAGCTGTGTTTAAGATCAATATAAAACGTCAAGTGCGAGTCGGACTCGCGCACTAAGGGTTCCGTTTAATTGTAAGACCTTATTTCTTGCCAAATATTATGATTATAGGTCAACATGAATAGGTACCCTGTATATTTTGGTCGAGGGAGAGAATAAAAACTTATTTTTTTTAGTTATTAAACTACAAATTTACGGTTTTCAGATTTTTATCGTTATTTGTGCTATATGACCTTGCTTCTTACCAAATTTTATGATTCTACGTCAACGGGAAGTACCCTATAGATTTTGGTCCATGGCGAGAATCAAAAGTATTTTTTTTGTGAATAAACTACAAATTTACAGTTTTAGGATTTTTTCCTTTATTTGTGCTCTATGACCTTGCTTCTTGCCAAATTTCATAATTCTAGGTATACGGGAAATTTCAAAATTTTCGGACATTATACGGCTGTAACTTTTGAGTGCGTAGACTTAGAAGTTTAATTTATATCACGGCTTCAAGAGGTTACGGACTTGAGTATTTGATGTTAATTTCAACTCGATACCTCCCACCCGTTCCTGAGAAAAGAGGGTTGACAGACGGACAGACAGACGGACAACAAAGTGATCCTATAAGGGTTCCTTTTTTCTTTTTGAGGTACGGAACCCTAAAAAATGACGAAAATCGTAAAAATAATAAAAAAATTGGTTGATTCCTGTTGAATCAATTCATTGCCTTTGCTGTAGTCACAGATTCAGCTACGAATTATGTAATTTATTTGTTTGACCTGGGGTGTCATTTTCGCTGGAATGACCCTAAGGTTTCCTTGTTCTCAAAACTTTGTGCAGTCTTGTGACATTGTACACCAGGAGATTTATTCATCGTCACATACCAACATACATACTCTCTGTTCATTCATCCCAGAAGCAGGACTGTGGTAGGTACATACTATGAATCAAATTTGAAAATTCAATTGGGTACAGCCGGCTATTATAAGAATTACCTATGTTAAGCAGGTAATTCTTATAATAGCAGGTTGTGGATCATATCAATTGGTTGGAATAAATAAATAAATAATGTTGGACAATTCACACAGCATTATCTAGCCCCAAGCTAAGCAGAGCTTGTGTTATGGGTACTAGATAACTGATATACATAATAATATACGAGTACATAGATAGATACTTTTTATTATATATAGAAAACGACCAGAACACCCTGAACAAATATCTGCAGATCATACAAATATTTGTCCCGAGGCGGGAATCGAACCTGCAACCTCCTGCGTCGCAGGCGGACCTTCGCCCACCGCGCCTCAGAGGTCGTCGAATATAAGTATACTTGGAACAGCAATCCATTTAACATAACTGGGCAAAGATCCAAAACCACTAAATTTTTTAAATCTGATTCATATTTATTTACCACAATAAAATCCAAAGACATAATGTATTTATAAGCAAAAATTTCACTATGTTTCATTGGCATTGGAAAGATACTTACATATATTTTGAATGCAGGTATAATATTGTATTCTTGCAAATAAACTATTTGATTTGATGTAAATCAAACCAATGTGTTCTGCCAACTATGACTTACGGTGCTGAGACATGGCGGCTCACTAAGGACGCTGTGCACAAGATCAGCGTCGCACAGAGAGCCATGGAGCGCGCCATGCTCGGCATCACATTGCTAGATCGAGTTCCTAACACTGAAATTCGCAAACGGACTAAAGTTCAAGACGTTAGTGAGCGAATGTTGGGGCTCAAATGGAGTTGGGCAGGACACTTGGCCAGACGAAGTGACGACAGGTGGACTAAAGCACTGACTGAGTGGTGGCCAAGAGACTGTTGTAGGAGTAGAGGGCGTCCACCGGCGCGATGGGTCGATGACATACGCAAAACCGTAGGCTACACCTGGCCCAGATTAGCACAAGATCGAGGTGAATGGCATAAACATAGAGAGGCCTATGCCCAGCAGTGGGTCGACAAGGGCTGATATGATGATGATGATGATGAAATCAAAACAATATAATGATAATCAGACTTACTAATTTCCTGCTCGGGTCTTTCACAGGCCTAATTACAAAACTTGAAGAATAAAAAACAACATTAAAGATCTGTCGATGAAAGAAAATTCCATAGAACCTTTCATGGAATTTAAAAGAGGATAGGCCAACAAACAGGCCGATGTAAATAATTATGCAGAGATATTAAAATGAGAATATGAGTAATAAATAATGTGCATATTATAAAAGTCTTAGATTTATTTTGAGAAGCAATGGTTAGGCCAGCCCATTTCAGATTTTATTATGAATTTTGGGATAAGGTTTCTGTCAACATATGTAGGTCTGCATGTAAACCTCCACCAGAGAAAAAAGGTTAAGTCAATATTATTACCTGATGCTGGATCAGACAATAAACAGTTACATAGATCAGTTAAGTTTGAGGTAAAATGGATAAAAACTTCTGTCAAAAACATCAATTATAACTACATATATAATAATATAGCATGTAAATATTTTTGGAGAACCTTTTTGGAGAACTTTCATTTCGGCAATAAGGGTACAGGTAGGTACCCAATTACTGAACTTCGAAAATACTTTATTTTTGTAAATACATGCTGCTAGCATGTAGCTACTTTAGGGAACAGACACACCCAGTCCTCTGTTCATATGAAGGTCTTGTACCTTTAAATAAGTAGATTTTTAAACAAACAAATATAACATTTTATATCAAGTAGGTACTTACAACTTTTTATTGATAATCCAATAAACTTTTATTATAGCTTCGAAGAGCCTATTTTAAACACCGAAAAGCCGACCGACCGACCTTGGGCTATAATGTGCTGCTCTGTTACTGTTATAAAACATCTAGATACCTATAGATAGTTCAATAGTTGATTCCTTTTGTTCGTTCAACTGATTTCAAACAGAAGGCGTAGCATTCTTTGTCAGTCAGGGAAAGCAAACTTGGATTAAAACTGTCGGGAATTTAAGTCCACACCTTTCTTGTAAGATGAGTTAATAGCCTTTCTTGTAAGATGGATGGATGAGCTAAAAACGTTTGATTTTCCTACACTATCTAAGTAAATGTACCTACCTACAGTACAGTACTACACTACACACACTCTAGGCACTCGTCTATTGGATGACAGTCAATTGACATGACAGACGGTGGACGATGACTTTGATCGTTGGAAAAATTACTGACACATGACAGCTGTGTAATGAAGTCAGTAAAAAAAAGCAACAAAAACTCATAGACAAAGTAGATAAAAAAGTATTCACATCATAGATAAAGTATAGCATTCACTATCTACGATTCATGACGAAAATGTCAAAAACTATTTTTTTGTCATTCTAATGGCTTTTTCAAAAGGAAACACAAAAACAAAACACAAAAACAAAACACAAAGTAAAAAAAGTAACTATATTGTTATGCTACAAAGTTTTAAGCCTGCTTGGTTGACGGTCTAGCGTATCCGAACGGACGCAATGCTGCCAACCACAGAGAAACGGTTTGACATCCGGTCAGTGCTGCCCTATCAATTGAAATTCCCTAAATTTAGAGAAAACAAATATTAATAACTCGTATTTTTTTGATTAGAGGCGAGTCAAGCGAGCCGCGCAAATTTTATTATCTCCCTAGATTTTTTGCACTAGCTGACAAAGTGATCTTGCAGATTAATCATTAATTATTTGTGTTATTTGTTGTGTTGGTTAGATTGATAAAAACTGTCCTGACCACTCAAAATTGGTTACGTTGTCTTCTTGTTAGCGCTGAACATAAAGACACATCAGGTTATATCGGCCCCGATTATACTGCAGCATTGTTTAGTTAGATGTTGGGCAGCAAGAAGTAATTAAAAGTTATTATTATTAAATTGATTTAAGTAGTATACTTAATAATCTTGTGGGTAAACATGAACATCTGTGGCCTGCATTATGTAGATTTTTTGGGGTTTATACAGCAACACTGATATCCGGTGGGGAGTATTTTCATTCACCAATCAAGCCAGTGCTTTGTAATGGTGCATTGACCAACCTGCTGTTGCTGATTTCGAGCGGAGAGCACCGCAGTTTAGTAGATGTTTGCTTCCGCGTTTGTATCTTTTTGGAGTAACCACCATCATCGCGATGCAATCTGAGTTGTTTTGCCACTCGTCGAACTAAAATGGCGTCCGTGTTTATCAATTAGCTTACTTTATGTGAACGTTACTCAGTGATCGCATCCGAGTGAGTCATAAACCAACATAGCAATGACATTTTTATAGCCCACAGTGTGAATACGTTTCTAAAACGTCGTGTGGAAGACTCGCTAGTGTGGTTTACGGAGCACCATAATGCGCGAATTCAAAGTGGTCGTGCTGGGTTCGGGTGGGGTCGGGAAGAGTGCGTTGACTGTGCAATTTGTGTCTGGATGTTTCATGGAAAAATATGATCCCACGATAGAGGATTTCTATAGGAAAGAAATAGAAGTGGACAATTCCCCATGTGTTTTAGAAATATTGGATACCGCCGGTACAGAACAGTTCGCATCAATGCGGGATCTGTACATTAAGAACGGGCAGGGATTCGTGGTGGTGTACTCGCTCACGAATCATCAGACGTTCCAAGATATAAAACCAATGAAGGAGCTAATAACGCGCGTGAAGGGGTCTGAGCGCGTGCCCATCCTGCTGGTGGGCAACAAGGCGGACCTGGAGCACCAGCGGGAGGTGTCGCACGCGGAAGGCTCGGCGCTGGCGCAGCAGTGGGGCTGCCCCTTCAAAGAGGCCTCCGCCAAGAGCCGCACCAACGTCAACGAAATGTTCGCAGAAATCGTGCGCGAAATGAACGTTAGTCCCGAAAAAGACAAGACAAAATATTGTTGTTGTACAGTGCTTTAATATTTAGAGTGTAATGTGGCATTTATTTCTCGTAAGACTGCAAGGGCGAGGCTAGAGCGCCTCGGCCCGATGACGGCGCCCGGGGCAGGCCTGCGGCGGCGCGCCCGCTGCGGCCGTGCGGCGGCCGCGAAGCGCGTCATATCACGTTGTTAATATCTTTGATACATACCATTGTCCAAACGAGGTGCTTTATCTTATATTTTCATACTTTAGTACTGGTAGATACTCCCGCAGTTACAGTTGTCATAGTGTAAATAGAACAAAGTATTCAGTTAAAGTGTACATACTCTAAATGAGCATCATCAGGTTTTTTGTTTAATTCGAATCAGAGGTGAGAGTGTGAGCTCCCCTCGACAACAATGTGTAATGTATAAATAATTATTAGTCAAGTTTGTATATAATTTTATGAGATTAATGTGGAGGGTCAAGGAGGATGTAGAGTATATAAAGCCATCCAATATGCAATAACTTTATATGATTGTGTAGAATGAGTGGATGCGATGAGTATGAGTTTACATCTAAGTCATGTCGCAGATTGTGTTTTATTGTGTAAATTATGTTAATATGAAAAATCAATAATCAAAGAACAGTATGATTTGTCAGTTGTGTGATTGTGTTTTAAATCTACCAGGATTTGTGATAATACAATATAACAAAGTATAATAAAAGTTTTAAGTGGGAGATTAACTGTGAAGTTTTATTCATCGGATCACAAGGTAATAGTTTTTGCTTTAAATTGCTAGGATTATCTGATTTGGTAGTCTGAAAAGGCTGAATTTTTGGTTAGGGTTAATTAAAGTGCTTATTTGGTTTTCTGAGACATGTTTTAATTATCTGTCCAGGGAATCAAGTACCATTATCAATTTTAATACAATGACCTCAGCTTTATATTGATAAGATAAATATTATTTTGTAATTCTCAATTCTGTACAAATAACTTCCAGAACATTCTGATACACCTACTTATTGTTTGTATACAATGCTTATTTTTGAATTGAAGTCTAGTCCAATCTAGCTCAACTTAAATTTAATGATTTGTTGTTATTTTAGTTTATGGTAGCTCTACCTAAAAGCTACTATTGATCTTACCCATTTCTACTAAGAAACTACAGCTGCCAAGGCATTAAAGCTCTCTTGTACTTGTGATATTGTCAGGCATGTGAGATTCCTTAGGGGCACTCAAGCATGTATGTATGTATGTACTATCATTAGACAAACCCTTCTTAAAAAGTTGCTTCACTCCTGTCTTCTGTTCAATTTATTAACTCATACATGTGTTTTGCCAATGATTTCTTGATAGGATGATTAATCGTTTGATCTTATATTCACTAGGTAATTAACTTGTTTCTCTGTGAATCACTGTCTTACCTATCTCATATCTTGTCAGCTGTTAGGTATTTGTTTTGTCTCCTCTGATCAAAATTGGACTATCCTCGATTTCTGCGAGTTCTACCGAATTTGACTGGCTGTCTGACACTAAAAAGTGTCTTGATGAATCTCATGTAAACAATTAATGTTGGCATTAGGTATTTGTCCATGGTTTGCATCAGTTCATTTGTTTATTGGTTGGTACAGTCAGCACCAATGAATTCCCAAAACTGACACATTAATCACCTACTATGTTTATCACCTACATTTAAAAAGTCCATGTCACAAATTAGTCATTATGAAACTGTTTTGTACAAGAATTTGCATTTTTCGGTAATTTTATGCTCATGATATAATTTTTACTGCCTCACCTTTGATTTCTTAACCCATTTGGACCCAAATACAAACTGCCTGTAAAATTTAGAAAAAAACTTTATTTTCGTATTAATTATAGGCTAGACAGATATACATTGTACAAAAAAACTAAAAAAAAACCTTTCTTATAATAAAAAAAACACCGTCCTTAAACAAGGACTATGGGCTTAAGTGTGGTATTTTTCAAATGTTTTGATGCATTTCTTGCATTGCCAAAGAGCTTTTTATGGCATTCGACGCATCGTAACTGGGGCTTGGTAGTTTTCTGGGGAAGTGCCCAACTCCATCAGTGCTTATACTAGGCACCCTTGAAGAAGGTTTACGCCTTTTTCCATCTGGTCTTTCAGAACCTGCAGCCATCAATAGAATCGGTCTATAGCTCGGCGAAACTAGAGCTGGTCCATGTTATTTTTCCAGCCAATATGATATCTAGCTATACATTAGCTACAGCCAAATCTACTATGTATGTAAATAAGACCCACCACCATTTTTTGCCGCGTATTGCTGACCTATATTACAGTAATAGACTGGTCAGCCTGATCAACTCCTCCCATTCCTTTATTGTAATTTTTTAAACCAAATGGAATGTCCACGTCTACCTTTCGTCGTTCTGCTGAGTTCTATAATTTACTTTGCCCATAGGGTTCACAAATTCATGGTTTGTACCCATGGTACAAACACTGTTGTCAAGCCACCGCGTTCAACTCTTCGGCGTTGTTGCATTGGTTCATCATCGCTGCTATCCCACTCATCATCGTTCCTGGTCTGAAACACGTCAACTCTCCCTGGAATATCACGCGGTAACAGGTTTTGGTGGACATTGCCTTCATCACCCTCTTCTTCATTCGTTAGGACACTCGGCTCCGGAGGAATGGCTACTAAGCTGTAAATCATCATGATCATCATAACCATCTAAAATATGTTGCGACAGATTCCTCAAGTTCTTCAAAATCATTTACAGCATGAAAAGAGCGCTTTGCCATTGCTTACGATGTTATAAAACTGGCAAGTGAATAAAATAAATATGTAGCAATTAGCCCACTGGCCCAATTCAAGGACACCATACGGAAATACTTATATTTCAGGTTGAATCATACAAAATATTTGACAAAATAGCATTATTCACTAGTAGACATTTAGTTACGTAAAACAAAGTCTAAAGTTTGAAGAAAATCTAATGTATTATGTAAAAAATTTAGACTCACCTTTGGTCAATTACTTATTTGCTCAACTATGTAAAACAATCACCGATTTCATCCACTTTTATCCAACTACTGACAATGATGTTGCTTGTATCACAAAGCTACACTATTTGGCAATGCAAATTCGATTTTTAACAAACCGCAACACATAATAGTGAAAAAATGCGGGTAGTTGAAAATATGGCCCAGATCTAGGACAGCGGGCTTAAATGGGTTAAGTTAGGTACCTAGCCATTGGGTGGTGGTTGGCACCAAAACTAAAGCTAACTGGCCCAAAATGTTGCCATCTCAGTTTTTACAATCAAACAAAAGGGATGCCAACATTCTAGGCTAGTTTAGGTTTTGGTGCCAACAGAATCTACACCAATGACTAACTATTTTGTTTGGATAATATTAATTATGTAGTTGATTCCTTGTGTTGTGATTATGAAGGTTTGTAAAAGGTACTCGAGCCATTCGCAAGATATAATGTTCTATGGGCTATTCTGTGTTGTATGGGCCATGTTCATGAACTTTTCTTGAGTTTGTTTGTCTGCAGTGTAGTGTAGGTTGGAATCTTTGGTAAGTTCGTACGAGAACCGTCGACGTCGATTGTTGTACATAACGGGACCTTGCGCGGTAGCCGAGCAGTAGCTCAATAGCTCAGCAGCTGTTGGACCGTGACGTACGCAACCATCCTCGTTTCTACATTACCTACTTACTTTATTATTGCACATTCACATGAAAACGATTTCTCTAGGCGTTAACGTGTTTTACTGTTTTATTTTCATACGTTTCGATCAGCGTTTTTAAGATTCGATTCAGTCAGCTGTGCTTCTGTTTCTTATTTAGCAGGGGTTCGGCGGTAATGGTATACTGTACACGTTACCCCTGACTATTTAAATTTATGTGGTCTTATATACTTATTTAACACATTTGTGGTGGACGATAACATCTGTATAAGATTTCTGTCTTCTTTAGGATTTCTCTGAAAAAAGACCAGTTTGACTAATGCAGTACGTACCGAGGTCTGTAGGATAATACATTCATGGCCCAAGACACAGATGCTAGTCTTCTTCCCCGTATCGCGGCGGCGCGGCGGCGGCGGCGGCGGCGCGGGTCGCACCACCGAGGCTGGGCAGTGAATGCGTTAAGCTCTTCTGAGTACCTACCTAGGAAGGTAGGTACCTATTTAATTTACTAATAACTTTTTAGTAAGTGTTACCCACTTGTACTTATCTCATTAAAAGTTACTCTAACTCTACCTACATAACCCCTCAAGTCGAATTTTCTTCCGCCATTATTTTCTGCCCAGGCAATGAGGTCAGCCATTGGTTAACTAATCCAAGCGAGGTGACATTGACTAGTCGATTACACAGGCAAAGTTTTCCCGGTCGGTAGTGCCCCGGTCAGTTTCCAACGTGGTTCCCCAGTTAATATACTTACCTAGTCCAAGTAGGTAGATACCTACCTAACAACAAGATGGTTTTCCCGTTTTCTGCCAACTTAAAATAGGTAATTGATTCTGTCCTAGCCACTGATCTCGAGTTAACTTATGTAATGAAGGAATGACTCTTTTGATGGTTGATCATGCACTCTCAATCCTCTACTGTAGGCGTATACAAAGTTCTAGGCGAAGTAGGTATATTATTATAGGTACCATGGGTAAACCAACAACGTTATTCCAACAGCGGAATTTGTATGGTACCTAAGTACCTACTCGTAGCTTTTTCACCTGTAATCAAATCATTCCCCCTTTCCCTCAAAGTTCAATGTAACCTGTCATGGAATTTCAAATTAGTACAACCACAGGGGTGTTCACAAACGAGGTTTACGTCAAAAGCATCGCAGACAGCGGTAAACAACCGACAACCCCTAGGACTCTGGTATTGATTACATTACACAAAGGGAAATTCATAGTTGCTCCCTGTCTGGCCGTCATATAGGTACCTACCTACCTGTACCTACTTGCACATGAGAAGTGAGTTTCCTTTCCATGCAAATCAATACGCAGTCATGTCGAATACCTACATTCTGATCCGAGATTCATCTGGGATTTATATTTGTCTTATTAGTTCGTCTCCAAGATATCTTGATTTAGTTATACGTTTCAGAGTTTCGTTTTACACCTATCATACTCACAGAACAAGAGAATATTTATACGACTACACTTCATTAAAGTACGTCATGTGAGATGTGTGTTAAAGCAGGTAGTTGACAGGTGCCCGCGAGAACGATTTGAATGGGTTTTAGGTGAGGTAGCCATCTGTCTCATAGTTTCTTTGGACCTAGCTGGCAAGGGCCGATTAAACATAGGTAAGTACAAATTTAATTGTCAGAATGTAGAGTATCTAAGGTTGTCTGGTATAAAAAAAAATAACTTTCGCGATTTGTTAACACAAAAATTATACGAAGACCTATAAGTCAGTCGTCCCGTGACTGCGATCGATGCGATTGAAATTGTAGAGATAAAATAAAAACACAAGGCAATTTACGCGGTAATTAACTATCCATTTTCGACAGTCATAATCAACCAAGAACGTGGCGGATTGAAATGCGCTCCATGGGCATGCAAGGTCTCGCTTGGAATAGAAGCGAAGCGAGTTCGAGTCTCCCGCGCACCTCCCTGCTGCGTGTGGGGCGTCTATAAATACTCTATTAACATGCGTTACATGTCCGTACTCTACCATACAACTGTATTGAACTATTGAGCAACACAAAATCGCAAAAGCTCGGTGTTTGTGGCTTTAAACTAAACAATTCAATCGATCTTGTCTTTGCACATTCAAGAGATCTTAGGTCAAAATATTTGCAATATAATGCACAGGCACAGCTGAATCATTGAATATGCGGTCGTAACATTTAATACCAGAGTTCGCTATAAAAGCTCTGTTGTTTAGACTGCCCTGCGACCACCAAGGGTGCCCTCTTGAATTCTCATGATTGGAACGCTCTCATGGAAACAATCATGCGGGCACGGATTTATTCGCTAGAAGTCGACTGGAGTGTTTTATATTTCCTACATAATTGCATTCATTTCACAATTCACACGCATAAAGGTACTAGGTATACATCAAACATGCGTCAGTTGTCGTGACTGATGCATTAGAAGAATGCACAGCCGTCATAAAGCAGAGGTTGTGCGTTACCTATAGCTATCAGAACGTGGTCAAACAAAGAAACACGAGGTCTTACGTGATGCGCGCACGCATGGTGTTGTGCAAGCCTGCAATGTGTGTAGGAAGATGCTGCCTTGAGTGTTCTCCTAACATGGTCCGGCTAGCTGCCATCGCATCGCAACGCTGCCAGACTCCCCGGCGCAGAGGAGCTTACGTCAATTCTGGATTGTCTTGGCATCATTTTATGACCCAATGAAAGACAACTAGCTACGTATAAGCAGTGCAATTTATAAATCGGCCAAGTTTGCTGTTTAGATTGCGTTTAGAAGGTAAAATACCGTGGTAGGTACATTTGATTAGGCTCTATCTGTGTCATCATCATCGGGTTGCTAACAACTTCCCAGAGCAGTTGCGCGATCCTCGATGAGTTGCGCAAACGCACCTTGACTTGCATTGTACCTAACCTACTCTACCTACTTGAGTAGAGCAACCTGGTAAATGGTAATGCACATGCACACAATCATTACATTACTCACCTCTGTATGGTGCCGATCGCCAATAAGTCAAGGAAACACCGTAAATGCCGTATGTACTACCGTAATACGTTGACTACGATGAGTGTACCTATTACATAATATGTATTTGTATTGTATGACACACAGCTTCATGACATTATTTAACCATATTGGTATGTAGAGTTCCTATAGTGGTAGACCTATAATAGGTAGGAAGGTATAGGTATACTACTTAAAGCTGATGCATGTTACTGGAACTCCGATAAAACTTACTCTACTACATGGTGTTTGAATCTCTACACTGTTGAGGAAAATATCTTAGATTCTATCCTTTTCTAAGATCGTTTTTATGAAAATTTCAGGAGTTCTGCTTCTGAAAAGAAGATTTGAATGAAACTCTAAATAAAAATTGAAGTGACCACTTTATTTCCCACTTCAACACAAATCATTTCAAATAGGTATCTGACATATTGTTTCAGAGTCCTATAAGGTCTACATAAAGGAAATAATTTACGAATTTTAAAACAGTAGGAAAGTTTGTTTTTCGTCGGTAAAATTCGTCCCACTACTGGGCAAAAGCATCCCCCGCCCTCAAATCCCTCCACGTTTTCTTTTTATCTACATTAATGATTTTATTCACGTTGGAGCCCGTCCTGACTAGATTTTGACTGTGGGAGGGGTCCCTGCCTTGCAGCTGGGTCCGCCTCTATATACCTACCTACTAAGTACCTAGGTACTTTCCTGGGTAAATATTTAGCTCGAAGTAAATAATCTACCGAAGTTCTAATCAGTCCCCTCAGTACAATGCAGTTCATTATGCTTTGTTCCACGGCTCTGTTGTTAAATAAGCAGTTATCAAAGCATCATTAGTAGAGAGTTTGTTGGGTGTTCCACTAAGAGTGTCAGGTTACACCACTGAGGTGCGTAGCACATATATATCGATGGGTTACACCACATTTCCATGTCCGAAGTTACACCTGATGATGACTAATCATAAGAAGTATAAAAAAACGGAATTTGCGATGAAGTTCGAAATTAATGCAAAATTTTCTTAGTTGTCTTATAAAAATATAGTGCCACCAAATTGCCTGTTCCGTTGACAGCAATTCTTGGAAGAATTTGCTTCTTTTGCGGGACTTGTTTCGTGCAATATGTACTTATTCATAAACATCGGTAAGTTCCTTCTAGTATATTATTATATTACCTACAGCATTGAGTTTGCTAAGACTCAAAGTCAAAGCAATTTTCAACACTTTACCGTTGTCATATTAACTTAGACTTTTAAGGTATAGATAGGTAAGATACACAAGTACAGATAAGGTCTGGCAATCTACAAGAAGCAGTTTGTTGAAAGGACGAAAGAATGAATGGTGTTATTAGATGAGATGAGCAACACGTGCTTCGGACTCCTTCGTTCACAATAACAAAATGAGGCCGGCCATTGTTCCCTTCCCCTCAGCCTGGGATGATACACGTGGTAAGCAGGTTTTAATTTCATACAACTTCCGTCGTTACATCTTTGATGCATTGTTGCGCAGCTTCCTGCTGGATGTTTTTTTTTTTTGCGTGAGTGGTTTGAAAATGGAATATGTTTCAAAACTAGGAGAAGGTTTTACCTAATTGAAATTGAATGTGTATAAGTGGGTTGTTGTTTTGCCACAAAGTAAATTCGTCATGAAAAAAGCATGTGTAAATTCACCTCAATTATTCTAAGTTGCATACCTAAGCAGTGATAATCAGCTGTTTGTAAGATAATCTCAATTTTATTGTTTCTTTTTAACCGATTTCGAAAATATTCCCGAGTTCTATGTTCGTTAGGTATGTATATTTATGTCCATCGATTTATCCGTCATCTAAGGACGATATGCATGATTCTTTTGCAGTTGTAAAGAGGATGATCCCGAAGGTGGTCCCATAAAAAAATAGTTTCCGAGGCATTAGTACCTATTTATCACGCAAAATTTGAAATAGTTTAAATCAGTTTTCAGTTTTTTCAAAACAATCAAATTATAGTTTGAACGATGGCCGTTGCCTATTGTGTTAAGACAATTTTATTTTAGAAGAACATCATGGCTGTTGTTGTTCTTAAGGATAAATTAACCAATGAAGTAAGTACGTTAAGATTGTCTTATTAAGAGCGAGGATTCGAGAACTTACTTTATAACAAGATAAGAGAAATAAAATAAATAGATACAAGAATATAATGAAAATGTTTGTTTTGCTGTCTTATGTCTCTATAGTGTATAGGTACATACTTTTGTACTAAACTAAATACTTTTGTTTGTTCGTTTTGTTGCATTATAGTTTACTTACTAACGGGGTAAGGTAAGGTAAGAGTGTCAGTCTATCACCAGATGTGGCAGACGTAATTCTGTTCAACCTAAATTGTTTGCAGCCTCATACTGAGAAATAATTATCTATCTACTTGTAAATAGACCTTATTATTTATAGACTTGGCTAGTGCCAAAACAGGATAAGAACTTACATAAATAGGTAGGTAGGTAACTAATACTTAATTGTAATTCTCTGAGTTCGCATTGCTATTTTGTAAAACTGGTTTGTGGTGTTGAAAATTTGAAATGTCTATTAGAAACAATGAAACGCAATGACTCTACTTACTTAGCTAAGTATCTGTGCTACTTTTTCGCTAAAAAAGAATCAAAATCATGGTCTGATTGTACCCCCCCCCCCCCTCACTTTTCAGTAGTAGTCTTGACACACCCTGTTTATCTATGCTAAAAATAATACCTGGCTCCATGTTTAACCTATGATGAGGACCATCGCTCAATGCCGTGCCATAAGTTTTGTACAATTCTAAAGGAGGTAAAGCCATCTTAGGTAGACACATTTCATTTCAGTTCTAGGTAGAAATGTAGAGCAAGGAAGATGCGGACGTCGTCGTCGGTAGAGAATAGAAATTATAGGTAGGTAGCTACACTTGGCTGCCACAATAAAGAATAATAAACTAACGATAGACAGTCAACTTCCGCTCGGTAAGGTCGTCGGACCGCACCCGATTATTCGAATATTAATGCTTTCAACTCGTTCTGACGACTTATGTTTTGATAATTTGATAGGGATAAGGGTTATAACTACAGGCCAATATAATCAACAATTCAAGTTGTTTATGCTATGGGTAAGTACCTAGTCCTTATTATACCATCGACAACTTGAATGGGATTAGGATAAGGCCGCTCGGTGGGTTACAAAGTGATGATGATGATGCTGTGTGGATTGCTCAGCATTATTTACTTACTTATTTAAAAAAGTCAGCAAAAATGGCACGTCATCGCAAACACTTGGAAATCTGTCTGACTCTATCAGTTGCTTGATTGAATAAGAATGACTCAGTAACAGCTTAAAACGATTTCATAGTTATTAAAGTCTATAGGTATAGAGTTCTATTATTTTCGTCATTACTTGCGCAATAATGAGCTGAGGATTAAGATCATGCTGTGTGAATTGTCCAGCATTATTATTATTATTATTATTATTATCTAAATTTAAAATATGTTAATTATGTTTGATGATGATTATGTATTGTTATGTGTTGGTAAATTTGTGCTTCTACTGGCGTAAATAAGTTATGGTAAGTTACCTACTTTACTTAGTCTACAAATACGAGTTACCGCCTCATTCTTATCGGGGATATGGTAACCGTTATGTTGATAAACTAGAGAGAGAAAATAGTTGAATCTTAAGCAGATCGAAGCTAGGAGCACAAAGAAAATTTATACCTATTGGGACATTTGAGACTAATGGTAATGTGTAACAAACACAAACTTATCGCCAACTGAAGTCATCAAAGTGAAAACCATGCCAAATCGAATATCACGATAATCACGAACGGACGTTTTACGTGTTGGTACCCACGTGTCTAGTTATTCGAGTTTGCGTGCGTGAGATATTCTTGGTAGGTAGATATTGTAACATGCAATATCGATGAATTACTTGCTACTTACAAAAGCATTCGCAAAAGTGAAACTTCTAAGCAGGTTACTGAAGGAAATAAAAAATCAATAGAATCTCGCATTATACGTTAACAGGAAGAACCCTTAGGTACTTTTAGATGAACATAAAACGTTTATACGAAAAGAATCAGCTATTCGATTAATTTGGGCTGGGAAGGGATCTCTATTAAATCCCGATTGGTCTCATCGATATTCCGGTCCATCATTATAATATCTTCCTGTTGTTTCCGAAGTAACGAAGGGAACTTGCAGAAATTGCTAAGCTCATTCATAAAACATGCAGCGGGCGCACGTGGCGACCCAAGGGGCGAGGGCGACATTGTCCTCCCCTTAAAAAGTTTCTCTTTTAGACTTCCATTCTTCGCACCTTTTATGATGACGCGCGATAATTGCTTTGTCTAAAATCTTTGTCTCCATAGCATTTGGGACTTGGTGCTCTGCCAATTTCCTTGTGCACTCGTCGCGGAGTTCAATGTCGCGATTCCACTGCAATCTCGGAAGATTGCACATTATAAACAATCACACAGTGTACCTATGATGTTCTGAATACCCCTTGGCAGATAACCAGTGTTTTCTAGTAGTTGGTTGTAACAAAGGTCACTGGGAAGTGGCACAAACTGTTTTTACTGTTATGTATCTGGCGTCGAATCGAGCGAAAGGTACCTATCATCGTAGAGCTGTTTCCCGGTGAAATCGTTGCTATTCTCACACGAGGTTTGCAAAAAATAACAGATGCGTTCTTACAAGACTTGGTTATAGAATAGAAGTAGGTAAGTATATATACTTATGACGACGACCTCGGTGGCGCGGCGGGCGAAGGTCCGCCTGCGCCGCAGGAGGTTGCGGGTTCGATTCCCGCCTTGGGACAAATGTTTGTACGACCTACAAATATTTGTTCCGAGTGTTCTGGTCGTTTCTATGTATAATAAAAAATATCTATCTATCTAATGTATTATATTATGTAATATCATCCTAGTACCCATAACACAAGCTCTGCTTAGCTTGGGGCTAGATGATGCTGTGCGGATTGTCCAGTATTATATATTTATGTGAAGCGCAGCTCGCAAATGGCATAGTGGGGAATCGAGTGCTTGAGTCACCGTATATTGCTATGGCAATACGCCAATGTTTCGAAGATCGTACCTACCTACAGTTGAATAATATCAAAACATAGGAAGACAATCATTATGTAGGTATGTTTTTTTTTTTTTTTAATATGTCGCAAACTACTTAACTCATCTGATCATTTGACCAGAGAGTGTGCTAGTCTGCTTTTGCTTTTTAAACCTATGGCAACCTGTTGCTATTAAATATGTATGTAAATAGCACTGCTTTAATGCTCGTTTCATAATTATGTACAGTAGGTACCTACGAGCGATGTAACAAGGAAAATTGGTCTATTTCAAGTAGCGTTTTTCCCTCATCGAAGTTGTTTCATCATCAACCACACTGGTTGTTCCTAAAGGTAGGTTCCACTCCACCATAAAGTACAAACACAGACTATTTATAAACTGTAAATATATATTGTTTTCTTGCTTGCTCAAGGACCTAGGACCTTCCTTTCATGAAGTACGTATCATTGCTGTAAAGCCGGGTACTGACGGTGTTACAGGGCATTATGTACCATTCGCAGCGAGCATGGTACATTACACATTGGCTGTGTGGTGCCGGCTTAGAATTTGCACCACCCCAACTCTTCCCGCGGGTGTCGTAATAGGCGACTAAGGGATATCCACCGGGGCCGGGCAGCAGTGCCTCCTGCAGAACAATTGTACCACCGTACTGCGATCCCCAACCCGCATGCCCAGCGTGGGGATTATGGGCAATACCCCCATGTGATACAAGCCAATAAGGCGCTTATCAGGGGGAGTCCAGTAGTGGACCACTACAGGCTGTTAAGTAAGGTGTGGTACATTCATTACATTACGCATTACGCCGCGCCCCGCCCGCGCCGTGTACCTACTTAAGGCGAATAGTAGGGTGGAAAGTGGCGCCACTACATATTTAATTTTATAATTACGTTATACAAAGGAATTATCAAAAAATCGGACCGCGCGTAGACGATATCTATCATAAGCTTTTTTTTAAATGTATCTTTAATAGTTTTGTACTGTATTACTTATTTAGGCAGATAGTTGTTTCAAGAGTTTAGTTCCTATTGGTGGCCACCAAGCTCTCCAAACAAGGTTTTTGATTGAATAACACAAAACAAAACTATTACAGATACATTAAATAAAAGCTTGTGATAGGTATCGTCTACCAGCAGCGGTCCGATTTTTTGATAATTCCTTTGTATAACTTAATGATTAAATTAAATATGTAGTGGCGCCACTATCCACCCTACTATTCGCCTTTAATCCGTTTCGGTGCTCGTTGCTCTCGCCTTCTCTCCCGTACTGACTGCACGAACGCTCGCTGTGTAACATGTTACATTACGCCTCGTAACGCCGATCAGTACCCGCCTTTAGGATTCCTTCTTCCCTATTATGTAGTGGTTTGATCTGAACTGAACCGTTTTGTCGTCCATCAAAACAGAAAACAATGCCTTTGTGTTGTGGTACCTATCCCTTTACTTTGAAAAAACAAAACCTACAGATATGCATACCAGTTCTCCTAAATAAAGGTATAGTTGACTCCACTACAATTTTATACTTACTCTACCATTTCAGTAGCTACCTTGTCATTAGGTACCAAAGTGCGGTTATCGAGATACTACACCGAGAAACACAGCTGTCGAGTAGGTAAAGACATTTTAAGCCGTTGGTTCTACGCATGACCCCTCCCCAGTTGTCTATATCTGCCGCCGCGCCGTCCTATCCACTGAGTTATATGTGCGTAGTACATATATATCGATGGTCCTATCGGATTTTAAGAGTGCGGGCGTATAGAGGGTTTGCCAGCGTGGCCGAAATTAATATCAACACATGGTACAAGCATCCTATTGCAGCCTACTACGTAAGGCACGATGAGTGCAAAAACACCTCCAACATCGTCTATTAGAGCCTAATTTCCACCGGTAAGTGCAAACCAACGCTGCAAGGCCGGCGCTAATAGACGGAAGAAGAGCAATTTGGATGATAATTATAATCAATTTGTAAGCGGGTCGTGGCAGACCGTTTGCAGCGCTGCGGTAACAGGCGTCTGCCCGCAAATTAGAGCACTCGATTATCTGAACCAGAGAAGTAGAGCTTGTCATTTTCATATTTTACCACCAACTTAACTCCGGTTAAGACAACGCTACTTTGGCGTCGGTGGAAAAAAAGATCCCCGTAACGATAAAACCTATAATTTAAAACTATCATGTTGACGTAATACCATGCAATTATGCTGAATTTAAGGAAACCCAAAACAACAGAAAATTATGGTAGTTTTATTAGGTAGTTATACAAAACGCGGTGTAATCACCGACTCTATTTAATATTTCTTACTCTACGTAAAAATTATAATATTCAGTTGAACAAAACGATCGAAATGCCGGTAGAAAAGTGACAGTTGGGATAGTTAGCCGGTTCTTGACTGATAACGGTACAACGATCCATCCATGTCACAAAAAGTTACGCTAAAGGGCCAACTGGAACTTCCCAGCAATTATGTTGCATGGAGAAAGACTGGACAAAACGATGCGTCACGCCGTTTTGTAACTCTTCGGTAGAATTCATAGTAACCGAATGATAGCAGGACAGGACGCATACATTTTGAAGAGTTTTTAGAGGTCGTAAGTTGGATTGATTAGACCCCACTTTGTTTGAATAATAAAGATTGGATTGTGACAAACAAAATTACCCGAATCGATACGTTCGTCACGAATTCTTTAGCTAATTTAATATCAAAACTTGATTTTACTAACAAAAAGTTGCAATAGAGAATTATAGACACAAATTAGTAGGTACCTACTTATGTTTTTCTATGTACCTATAATAAAAAATATCTATCTATGTAGTGTATTGTATTATGTATATCAGTTATCTATTAGGTACCCATAATAATAACACAAGCACTGTTTAGCTTGGGGCTAGATAATGCTGTGTGAATTGTCCAGCATTATTTATTATTTATTTATTTATTAATGAAACAGTTGAGCTCTCTGCAGATTGTTGCAAACTATCTAGAGGTGGCTTTACTGATCGCCTTTGATTTTAAAAGTATGAAAGATTTATTTATTCCACCAACTCTGGCAGAATTTGAATGTCAGGGTATAATAAAGTGAGTTTATCGCAGTACCTACGTGTTCAATGCAGCGCGTGCTGAGTTACGATTCTGTAAGAATCACGTCGATAAACTTGAAACTTTGTGAGTTTACTTATATTTCTTCGAGAATAATAAACTTTAAATGTACAGTGGCGGTCAGAAGTGGTGACCTAGATTCTAAAGTCTTACAGACATTCGTGGTGCTTACGACCTTTTTCATATTTATTATTATTTGGGTCCTAGGTTCAAACCCACAAAGTCATTTACACTTGGTACTCGTAACTACCATAATTTTGAGGCTTAAATATATTATCTATTTCATTAGGACATAACAGCAAAAATAAATGACATAATATATTTTAACACCATTATTAAATTGACAATTTTAATTAAATTAATAAATAGTTTTAACATACATATAATTTATATGTTAAAACAATTTATCATAAGTATTCTATATATTTCGCATACCGTGTAGCATATAGTAACATTGTTAAGCTGAAATTTGGAATTAGATGAAATTTACCATTTTAAATCGTAGTAACCTTCAAGCGAGTATGATCTTGAAGGTTTGTCTCCAATTATGACCGCAACTGTACCTAAAGATGAAGGGGATTTTTCTCTGAAATAATGGCAATAGATCTTGTTGCATAAAGAGCTCATGCATGACTGCTATAAGGTTATATTATAACTCTCCTTCATTGGCTTTAAAGATGAATGTGATGTAATGACTAAGTTAATGTACTGTGATTTGATAGAAGACTTAATCTATGGATCTGTAGGGTACCTCCATAGACTAATAGACAGTATACTAGGTAGGATCTTCTTGTAGTACTTCTAGCTCTTCCATGGTTACTCTATGATAATAAATTGAATATGATATGTCATTGAAACAAGTTCATCCTATCCTATCCTATCCTACTATACAGCAGCAAGTTTTTACTCTATGCTAATAATAATATAAAGCCGAAAGTTTGTGAAATCTGAATTTTTATTACCTTGGATCTCCAAAACTACTGAACAGATTAAGATAAAATTTGGCGTACATTTAGAGCTAAATCCAACCAACTTAGATAGATTTATGCCATATTCGTCCCTAGTTTTCGGCCCACGCCATTAAAAAGTCTTTACTCGTCCCGCAAGATAATATTTGTTAATAGGTATGCTACTTGTATGAAATAAAATTAAATAAACGTGCATCCCAAGATTGTATTTTATTTCATCCATCCCAGCCATGCACCATAGGAACTCAACAATTTTACCTCTTCTTTGTTGGCTTTAATAGCGAACTAGGTGAAGAGTTTTCCGCCCGCGGCTTCGCATGTTTTGTTTCCATGGAAACGATTTAAGGTTATTTCTATCACATGGGAACTGATTTATATATTTTTTATATAAAAAGCCCAAAAATCATTAAGTCTGTTTTATTTCGCGCCTAGAACTATCTATATGCAAAATTTCTGCCCGATCCGTTCAGTAGTTTTGGCGTGAAGAAGTTTTCTGAAATTTTGCATACGGATAATTCTAGGCCTGGAATAAAACATAGGCTTTTTATCCCATAAATCAGTTCCCATGGGATAGAAATCACCTTTAAGCGTTTCCATAGAAACAACGCGTGCGAAGCCGCGGGCAGCAGCTAGTAGTATATATTTTTTTATCAACAATCTTTACGTAAGCAAGGGTCTTATCATCTGCGACGTGACGCCACGTAGAAAGCGATTCAAGAGCAATTGCATAAGCCGCTGGTTCCATTTCATTACCAATCGCGAGGAAATCAATACAATTTAAAATGATACCGATGTCATGTTGTGTATCATGTTTAGTGGGTCAAGCTACAAGGAGATTTTTTTATTTCTTGTTGAACTTTGTAAGTCAAATCCAATTAAAAATCTGTATTCAGATCTACTTTGGTAGCGTAGGCACTGGGCAGGTAAGGTATAACCTGGAGTTTCTCGGAAAGTCAAACTACCGTGAGACGAATATAATTTTAATTAAATGCATCCTTCATTAGGTTGGTACCTACATCTTCAGATTTTATGACGTAATATTGATTGCTCTGACGATTATAATAATAATAATAATAATGCTGGACAATTCACACAGCATTATCTAGCCCCAAGGTAAGCAAAGCTTGTGTTATGGGTACTAGATAACTGATATACATAATAATATAATAGTACATAGATAGATATTTTTTAATATACATACATAATAATATAATAGTACATAGATAGATATTTTTTAATATACATAGAAAACGACCAGAACACCCTGAACAAATATCTGCAGATCGTACAAATATTTGTCCCGAGGCGGGAATCGAACCCGCAACCTCCTGCGTCGCAGGCGGACCTTCGCCCACCGCGCCACAGAGGTCGTCGACGATTGGTGCTAACACCCTGTATAAATGTACAAATGCACATCCACACACAGGGTGCCACGGTGTACTAAGCTGAAAGGGGGAGAATTTGGACATCGATGGGAATGGGATCAACGTTTGTTCTACGAATTTTTGAATTTCGATTTTTTTTCCTTATTTTAGAAAAAAGAGACGTGTTTTCTTCATACTCGTGTTTTTTACGTGTATTCTTACATTGTTATTGTT
Organism: Eupithecia subfuscata; assembly: GCA_963564075.1. Taxonomy (NCBI): domain Eukaryota; kingdom Metazoa; phylum Arthropoda; class Insecta; order Lepidoptera; family Geometridae; genus Eupithecia; species Eupithecia subfuscata. The sequence goes on from OY751098.1 coordinate 8,415,051, forward strand.
CTTTTAAAATTTCAAAGGATTAACATAATTTTTTTTACAATAATATCATGACAAAACACTGGTTTTGCTGAAAAAATAAGCAATAAACATTTGTCAATTATTTTGCAATGTTAAATAATGCATGGGACCAGCAGTGGGAAGAAATAGACTGAAAAAAATATGCATGAGTGCGTGTAAAAAAACACGAATAGGAAGAAAAGAGATTTTATTTTTTGCAATAAAAAATAATACTTATCCTCTAAATTCAAAAATCGTTATTCACAAATTGATCTCCTCAGGGTCCAAAATCGCCCCCTTTCGGCCTAGTACACCCTTTCCGTGGCACCCTGTATAATATAAATGTTCCTAAACCTGCCAACCAGTCCCGGGTGGCAATGCAACCTTTACCTACCTACAATTAAAAACCTCGAGCTATGTAAATCGTAATTGGTTTTCACGTGGTTTTCACCCAATTAATTTCGATATTGAAGAGTCCTTTGATAAAATCAGCGATTTTCAATTAATTCTGCAATTAGTGCAGTATGAATTAGTCTGGCAATCTCAATAAAAATCACCAAAAGTAGGTATTTATTCCCCTTTGAAAAAAAATTCTCATATTGGACTTCAAAAAAATTAATTCCAGTTTTCCAGTTCCCCCATAAGGGGGGGATTTGTCAAGGGGGAAAACTGGAATAACCCTTACAGTTTACTGGAAACTGCGACTAAAAATAATATGAAATAATATTACGAAACTTTCCTATTTGGCTCATAAAATTGTAACCTATTGTTATAATATAACAATAGAGTATGTACGATACGGTATTAGGGTAATAGGGTAGGTTATAATAATTAGGGTAGGTTTTATTATAAATGCGAAAGTTTGGATGTTTAGCTGTATGGATGGATAGATGGATGGATGTTTGTAACCTCTTAACGCCAAAACGACTGAACCAATCGGGCTGAAATTTTGCATAGATGTACCTCTAAGCCTGGAATCAAATATAGTCTACTTTTAATCCCACAAAACAGTTCCGATGGGATAGAAATAACCTTTAAACGTTTCCATATAACGCGTGCAAGCCCGCGGCAGAGACTGGTAAGCAAAAGCAATAACAGAGACGAACAAGCCACAGAATAATCAATCAGTTAGTCAGGATACAGAAGCGGTAGGTGTAGTAAGCCTACAAAGAAATGACTTTACTCTCGCTAGAGTCGGTACACCGGTTTGTATGATGATCGCTCTAATGATCTATAGGTAATTGCACACGTTCGCTTGTAAGATCGGACGATACGATTTGTACTAAGATAGATAAGCACTAAGGTGAGTAAACTTTTGCGCTGATGTTGCACGTTAGTGACGTCCAACATCAGAACACCATTTTAAATTAGCATTACTAGCATTAGTACGCCTAATTGGTTGTTCATTTTGAATGTAAGCGGGTTAACTGCGAACCTAGTTTGGGTTGGAAGAACACCGACGTTCCATCCCTTAACGAGGGACTTCATCAGGGTGAGTGCGGTTCGCGTAGCGCCTGGTACTACATCCTTGCGCGCACTGATTGCTTAGGTTTCAGAAAACAGAATGGATTAGGTCAGGGGCTATAAGTAACACATAGTTCTCAAGTCAAAGATTATGGCCCTTTGAAATTTAAAGTTCCACTTACCTACAACTTTATTATGAGCCAGTTTATGCGCCTCTTGACCCATTGCTTTGCTAAAATATTCAAAGCCATATCGATTCGCTCTATCAGCGCAGGTAAGACAGTATTTTTGGACTAGATTTAACCCATATATATATCAAGCCAAATGAAATTAATCTCCGTTCCGTTCCCATATGTCCGACCTTTCGACATTAGGACGGGAGTAGCAGTTGGGAGCGCACACGCAGGTTGTAATATAACTGTGACTCACGCGCGGTGATTGGTTCATCCGGCTCTCACACACAGAGCGTCTCAACTCCATAACTAGACTTTTCTTTTTACTTTTTTACGTTCATTAAAGGTAAGTAAGCTCTTACTTGTTTATCTTCTAACAGAAACCTGATATTGACATGTGAGAAAGTACTTTTACCTTGTGTCAGGTTGGTAGGTAAGACCCATCAGCAATCTAATCGCTAATTTCATGTCGTTGTCAAGCTCGTGTCTACACTCGATAAAAATAATTATATGCATGCAGACGGTGAAGAGAAACTGGCCTTATCTGTGTAAATATCTTTGCTAAGCTAAAGCCAAATGAATGGCAAAAACACCAAGTTAGCCGTGACAGTGACTATGAAAAATCTCATCCATATTCAAGATGTTTTTATCCATTAATCACCATTTAAAGCGATTGCAATACCAAATAGAAGATTCTATTCTAGCCGAGACTAACATACCATATTTAGATTTTATATAATTGATAGGTAGGTAGTTAAATTACCTACCTATCCTTTTTGGGTTGCATTGAGAAGAGATCTGAGTTAAATTAATCGGAGTAGAATTGGAATGGTTTTATTATAGGTCACAAAATTTGTTAATAATTTGTAATAAGTTCAAACTTATTTTACAATTTGAAAGTTTGAATTTAATTTAATTTCGATTGAGTTGCCGTTACCACTCTCGTCTCCTAGAAATTAGGTCGCCGTTTTGCAAAAGTTTATAAGGTTGCAAAAGGAATGAGATAAAATGAAATAGAATAAAAATAGCTTGCAATTGAACTGAAATAGCCACGACAAGTAAAGCTTGTTATGATGAATTACATTTAGTTGTGTGCGTTTGCAGAGTTGCGTCTTCACTGTTTATTTTCTTTTTTATGCTGATCACATCCACATCTCCGCTAAGTGCAAATGCAAATGGCTCTTGTCTCGTTTACAAAGATGTTTTTATACACTGACTGGCTTTATTAACCAGCCTACTGCTTCTTAGAATAGGAGCGTCGGAACGAGTTGAGCATAGCCTATCTAAACTTGGCATTTTAATTAACTTTATACCGAACGTTTGACAACTTTGTTTTAGCTAGGACACTTTCGTACTTGCCAGTGTTTTATTTTACAATTTTAGGGAAACTAACAGCTAGGTAACTATAATTACAGAAATGGTGGGTAACTAACGGCTAATTAAAAGTTCCCACAAATAATAACTAAATTAAATTATAGAGACAGTCGAAAGATGTAAGAAAATAGACGGCGCGTTTGGTTCATAATAAGGAAAAAAAAATTAAAACTAAGTTACAATTTATACCTAATTAAAAAATAAAGCCTACCGATTAGGTAGGCTTTATTTTTTGATCCTACCTAATCAAAAAATACCTAATCAAAAAATACCTAATCAAAAAATTTAAATTTAAATTAAAGAGATCTACTTCATTATTCATATTATTACACACAGTGTTTGCCATTAAATCATTAAAGGATTTGCATGCCTTTAAGATGTACGAGTTCTGCCTGTAGTTCGTCCTCACCAGTGGCTCTGTTTTTTCCAAGTGTCGCATTATAGGCTCTATCTATGAGGATAATAGATAGGCACAGACAATGAAGATTAGTGAAACCATAAGGTTTCACTAATCTTCATTAACAGTGGCCATTATGGAGTTCTTGGTAGTAAGTATAAGTACCTAGGTAGGTTCGTAACCCAGTAACCGGCAAGTTGTTCAAGTTGGAAACTTCCGATAAGCGATTTGATGGGCGTTCTTCTCCTTAAGATGTTTTTGGGTAATTGAATTACATTAGGTAGGACTTTTAAATTCACATAGGTACATTTACGAACAAAATTAAATGAATAAACAATGTTGAACAATTCAGCATTATCTAGCCCCAAGCAAAGCAGAATTAAATTAATAAGAATAGAAATAGAGATAAACATATTATAATATGCAGGCACATAACCTAGCTTAGTTAATATGGAAACTACTATGCCTTCTCATCATTAATTTAAGTAGGTATATCCTTTTGAGGAAATTTGAAGCTATGGTCTTGTCGTCAAATACTTCTCCATCTATAGATGGCTATAGCCATAAACAGCTTCACCTGATAAAATTCACAAATTAGAAAAAAAGTATATTAGGGAACGAATATAAAGTAGGCAATAAAGGGCCCGATACTAATCAGAAAGTATTGCGTAGGATTTTCGCCGATCAGCCTGCCTACGTGTACAGATCAGTAAGGTGAGTGGTCGACCTCCTTGCACCCTCCAGTCAAACCAGTTCGGAGGCCGGTTCGGACGGGGCGGGCTCCCGATCCCCTCTGCTCAATAATAAAACAATAACAATCAAAATTCAACTAAAAATAGTCACGCCATCTGTCAACAAGTAGACAAGACAAGTTTTATGGCGTGACCTTGAATAGAATGAGCGATTTAAGACTTTGTAATGGTTACTGCTTGAATTTATGAATATTCTTGCTCTACTCTACAGTTTATTTGGTTTTCGTGGGTCTTATGTAACAGGTAGTAAAGTAGTTACTTGGTTGATTATCTGGTTTTCTAGTTTCTACACTACCTTTAAGTTTCTTGTTTCAGAAGCTCTAGATAAGGCCGGATTAAAATGTTGTCTGATTACCTACCCCTTATCAGCTGACACAACCAGTTCGTTGATACCCACTCTATTTCTTATCAGCAATTCTGTCTCATTCCCTGTTCTATTCGATTGATGATATAAGTTTCTAGGGTAGGAGGTCTTCAATGCTCTATCTTTCCATCTATCTATCCGACTGACTTTATTTCAGAAATTGGCAACATTCATCTGTATTTTTAGCATTTTCTCTATTTGCATTAGGTCACATCACATAAGAATATACTAATTTTGTTATTTTCCAAAGATATTCGACCCATCACATCACCGTTACTTACCTCCAAATAAAGCAGACTATTACAAACGCGCAGTGCGGGAACTTCAATGAAATCTCTAAGAAATCAGAAAAGGTAAAGTCATAGGTAAGAATAATTTATAGGAAGCGTTTACAGCTGACATGTATGAGTTGGGTTAATTAGAGATTAGAATCCATGTCCCGTTAGAAGACTGGCGGGCTGGTTATCTGTTAGATGAAGCACAGGTTGAATAACAGTTGGTAAGAGGCGCTCGGCAATTATCCTGGAGCGTTGGCTGCGTCGGCGCACGCAGCCGAATGATGCACGACACGAATAATAAACCGACCCGTTTCCTGCCGAGTAGTGCCGAGCGATAACCTAGTACCTACTACTAGTTCTATGTCACTTTGGGTCGGGTTTCAATTTAAAACGAACTTGCTCGCTTGTTTCAGATATACTGTCCTCAAACATGAGAATACTTCTGAAAGCATAAGCAGAGCCAGCGGCTATTTAGTTTTCTGAAATTAAAATCTAGATCTGATTCTATTGATTCGCTCAAGGGACGGAGACTCAAGATGCGATGACGCGATGCTAAATTTCGCTCGAGTGCGCTTCAGTATCTTATCTTATAAACGCCTTTGCCTATAGCTAAGAAAAAAAACCCTCCGTTGGCCAAGCACAGGGATTGTTGTCTAGGGTAGAATAGACAAAGATTACATCGCATCGATGGTGTAATGTATGACGATGAAGATGCCATGTTAGTTTTGCCCATTATTGAAGTCGATTATATGAATTTCAAAATTGATTGATGGTATGACTTAATTTTTCTATATTCTTCCCTATACAACAATCGCTGTGCTTGGCCTACAGCATCTTCCTAGCTAGCTATAAGATAAATGATTAGAAACTGACGCGATCCGGTTTGGTTTTTCATATATACTTACTGGAGGCCTGGATTTGTGACGTCAGCGAAAAACAAAAGACAATCGTGCCAGATTTAAAACATAACCTGAGTATATGGTTTGATCAGGTTTGATGCTTCTGGTAACACACCCATTGACATCCATCACATATCTGTGACCCAAACACGCACACAGGACCGTGGGTAGGTATGTGTCACAAACAAAATAATAACTTCTTGAAGTAAAGTGATCAAATATCGATGGATGGACTTATATTTCTAACGGGCGTGCGTGGTGCCCAGCTTCTAGAATTATCATAATATCGAGGGCCACAGCAGGATACTGTAAATATTTATTAATACGAACGCCACGTGACTCAACAAACATTGAATCGGGAGTTCGACATAACACGAGTAGAATCGCAGAGGAAGCGAGATTAGATAACACATGAGTCAGCTGGTCGCTGGAAGACCTTGTTTGCATTGTTATTTATCTCTGCAATGATTAATAATGGACAGATTGTATGATCTACCCAACATTCTATGAACTGTTTGGGTCCCATGGCATGGTTTTTGTCTAATAGTTTCGTTTCATTTGCCGAGAAATTTAAAGGATGAAAGGAACCTATGCGAAAATAGATAATTATACGGTAGGTATTTATAAAGAGATTTAAAAAATATTGCAAAGACCTCAATTTAGCTTATCATATTATTAAGTTTCTGTCATAGAGATTATAAACAAAAGAAACCGGCCAAGTGCGAGTCATCTCGCACACGACGGAGGGTACGTACCGACCGTACCATGGTACTTACAAAATAAATTTACAAAAGAAACCCTAACAACATCGATTTGGTACCTACTTAAAATTTAGGACTTTGGGCCCTAGGTACTCGAAAGTGGAACGCTGAAATTGAGTCCAATTAGGTGTACCCACCTCAGTCATAGTCGGACTCGCCACCGGCGTTCGTGTTTCGCGTGCGTATTGTTGTCTCGGTCGCACTTCGGTCTAGGTACGTCTTTCCATCTTTGTTCTTCATTAGGTAGATAAGTATGAGTAGGTATATTGCAAAAGTTTGGAATGGAAATAGCGTGTCTTTGCGTTTAGTTAATTATCTTATCTATCACACAACACAGGCCATTTGTTGAGCCTATGTATGATCTATGCCTAACAAACAGATTTTTTTAAATGACGAAAAATAAACAAAAAGTCAATATGACACGGTCATGCATCCAAGTACCTACTGACGACGTCGCTTAACTTCGGTGATCGGTACGGTACTCAACGTAGCATCAAGTAGCATGGACGTTGGCCCCCTTAACTATTATATTAATTGGATTTTTATTTTTGTTGTAATAGCGGCATGAGACACTTAAAGAAATACACAAGAAAATTTCAACTAAGTATCTACATTTTTACGGTTCATAAGATACAACCCGCAGACAGACAGAACAGACACACAAACAGACAGCGGAGGCTTAGTAATAAGGTCCCGTTTCACCTTCGTTTACGGACCTCTAAAAACGATCATAGGATTGCTGCTGAAGGAAATGAATTATCATCCTTAGATACCCTTTGTACTGTTTAGACGAATAATGATAATATTGTCAGTCCATTACCGTTCTTTGCCTTCGCTCCCATTACTTTGTCATTAGTTGACTCATTATACCCTACCTAGGTAATGCGTTGAATGAGAAACGACATGTTCTTGGAAGGATAACTGACTAAATAGAGGAATTTCATTGCGCACTGCAATGGCGGAAGCATGAATATACCCTAAGAGAATGCAATGCAAAAACCCGCATTAATTTAAGTACTTCTCCGTATAGCATAAATAATATGTATTATGATATGACGTATGAAAGTAACAGTATAGGTACCTGTGGTTCTCAAGAATTTCCTCAATCCGCAAAGTGTACCTAGTAGGTATCTTTGTATGATTGTTTTATCGGTAGGTAACCTAGTTAATTGTTATTTTCGACAAGTTTCAAGTGTCTCTTCTTAGTTTAAATTTCAACTTATGTAGCGACTATCGTTTTTATCCTGTTATTAGCTTCTGCCCGCGGCTTCGCACGCGTTGTTTCTATGGAAACGTTTTGAGGTTATTTCTATCCTATTCTATTTTTGAGGTTATGCCAAGTCACACTTGAATGCTATCGAACGGAATAAATAGTATCCTATGTCCGTCTCCTGGCTCTAAGCTACCTTCTCACCAATTTTCAGCCATATCGGTAAAGCCGTTCTTGAGTTATAAATAGTGTAACTAACACGACTTTCTTTTATATATATAGATTATAGCGATTTAAAGAGCTCTACCTCTAAAGTTTTTATGGCTTATGAACATGAGATATAATATGTGACAATAATATGTGATGGGTCCATGGGTCAAGTCAATGCGGGCCGTTTTTGCTCCTATTATAATTTCCATAGACATTAACTACAGCAATAAAAGCTGTTTTGGGAACTGTATGTACAATAATTCGAAAAAGAAAGGAGATACATACATTATCGTTAGTTTATCGGGGCTTATTTGATAATACGGTCATGATGTCATCGTCACTTATAGATAACATCGACATTTTCAAAAACATGTTCCTATAATGCGGGTCTTTGATGAATGCATTGTAGGGAGGTTGAGATACTAAGTATCTACTAAGTCTTAGTATAAACACAGAATAACTATACAAGGTAGCTTATTGACACGGGATGGCCAAATCCGAAACGATGAGAGTTGAGAAAACTCTCGAAAGGAATCATGACCTCGATTTATGGGGTAATCAAAAACTACAGTATGAAAATCAATAAAAGGAAAGGAACTGTGAAAAAGAATGTGTCATTTATGATTGAAGCTCCCCAAAATAATCGTCGGTGCTCAAATGAATGCTGATATAAGTACTACCTACAAATTAAAGTCCCGCAATACAATACTTACGTAAAATGTATTCGTAAAGTTAAACCACATAGGTAGGAGATAAGTACACATACCTATAAGGTATAGTTTGCTACAGATACGGAAATATTATAAAAAATCATTGTGCTACTAACTCTAATAATAATAAGCGAGCCGCCCGTCTGTGGTAAAGTAGGTAGATACTCATAATATTTCATTTTGATATACTTACTATACTTACAATTATTAGTAGGTAAAGTACCTATTGTTTGTTAGGTATTGTTTGTATTATTTTTCCTGTTCAAGTTTGTGCAAGCTTTGTTCTCATTCCCTGAATGATTTATTATTTTATTTTACATCCTCTGAACATGCAATAATAAAATTAAATAGTGCTTAATTAAACTGTACTTTGCACACTAAAGTGGTGCCTGATAAATAACAATACAAGTCTGCTTTGAACCATTAAACTTGTGTACCTTTATACATATCTTAGAACTAACATACATAAAATAAGTAAGTACCTACCTATGTATTTGTACAAGAAGATTGCATAGGCTTACCTACAGCAATCAGAACTTGTCTTATCAAATCTGAATAAGTACGAAAATTCGGGATGGTCTTGGAAACATCACAAATTATGATCTAGAATTCTAGACCCAAAGTAGGTATCTATCTAACTATTTTAGGTGTCTACTTTGGGCCCAGATAAATTAATCATCTCATCATCATCATCATCACCATCTAGATCCTATACCGGTCCACTGATGAACCCAGGCCCCAGGCCTCCCCCTGTTAAGAGTATAGATAGACATCATGCTGGAATCCCCAATCCGCATGCCCAGCGTGGATATTATGGGCATTACCCCCCATATCATCATCATCAGCCTATATTAGTCCTGGACATAGACCTCCCATAATGAGCGCCATAACATCCCCCATATGATGATGATAAATAAATGATGCTGGACAATTCACACAACATCATCTATCCTTCTGGATAGATGATCATTACGCAAAACAAACTCTGCTTAGTTCTCTAAGCAGAGTTTGTTTTGCGTAATGATGATAATGATAAATGGTTTAATCTTTCAAAAATAAAACGATTTAGGTTAAAAGTGCGTTATAAGGTTAATAACTTTTAATGATCCATTTCCATTCTCAAAAATAACTGAGCAATAGGTACCTTCTTACTAAGAAACCCTGTAATTTACCGACCATCCTATGTGGGTAAACATTTATGTTTCTCGCATCTGCATCCGAGCCTCAGGAGAGCTGCATCTGTCATATAAACCTGTCCCGTAAACTAGATGAAGGATCTAATTATGTGTAATCATTTAGAGGCTATATTTGTGTTGCTTTAACTGTTCCGCGGGTTTATCTTTCATAAGACCTTGGATGGATGGGTGATCATTAGACGATCTTTTTCAAATCTGACTTTTTGAAAGCCTTTGTTGATACTTGAATAAGTAGGCCGCACGGTAAAGAGGAGTATAAAACAATTAAAAAAACTGGGCTTGATCCGCCGCCGTCGTCGTGTCATGCGTGTCGCTTGATGCACTAACAATGACGGCTTAACCCTTAATTGCATTACTTTTGACTAACGATTTCTAAATAAAAAAAATGTGAACAATGCAGAGAAAGTGTCTTTAATTATTATAAAACCCATTCTAGAATACGACTTTTGGGTGATATCTCACTTCATTCCACTCTGAGAATGTTTGAATTGGTTTAAGATCTCTCAATAGTCTGTCTGTTGAATAGAAACTTGGCCTACTTCGAAGCGACCTTGCCTCCATTTATCACTGGATAAGGCTTAAATTGTTTGTTTCTCCAGTGAAATGGGTCATTAGGTACCAACAAGTCGTTGCTGTCACTGCAAGTAACGGCAATGCATTGCGAATTCGGCAATTGTGCCGTAGAATAAGGGTATGGAAGTAAGAACAGGTTTGGTCGCCTGCCGCCAGGCCGTAACGAGGGCGCGATGACACATGTCTAACGGTAATTCCATTTTTACATGGGCCAAGAGCGTGCACTTGATTGGTAGAAAAGAAAAATAGGTATGTAAACTAAGCAGCTCGGCTGACAGGTAAATTTGGTAAAATTTACTCTTAGGCATTGTTGATACATTTTTAATGTAAACACGAGTAGGAATTTAACTAAGATTTGTTGGCAGTTCTTTATCTAAGTTATTTTAAGTTCCTAGACCTTTAAATTGTAACAATTACAAACCTTTTATTTAGTAAAATTGAATGAATCATAAGACCTCAATTATGAAGAGTGCAGTTAGTCGCGTCATGTACCTAGCGTCATCGTTCCGGAAAGTTCAATGAATGAATATTGGGAACTCAAATCATTGCATATTCATAAAGTCGGTCGTCGGTTACGTAGTCTATGGGTCTGGTTCGGATTACTCAAACGTCATTGTCTTTGTTCTAAATTCAAACAACTAAAACTTCAAATTTTCAATAAAATCATTCTATACTGAATTTACCAGCAGACAGAATGTAGAGAAGAGGCAGTAGGTAGAGAAAGGAAGGTGAAGATGAAGAATGTACCATATCTGAACTTTATGACAAACGATAATGTTCAGCATGGTTTGTAAATGGAATGACCTATCTAGACCTGTTGCAGTGGCGTCTGGTAATCCGTCATGTAACAGTCCCGCGCCAGTGATGCAAGCTGCGCGGGCGCGTCGATCTGCACAATAACATTAAACATGCACGCTGTCGAGGGCTTTCAAATGATATATTTTCAAAACCGGTCTGCGTTTTCATAACAAGCTTCGTATGACTCGATCAGGATTGGTTGATGAAGATAACTAGGATCTATATAAAATTAATTGATAGAGATTTAATCGTCGAGCAATCCGATTCACGATTGGATGATATTGCAATCCAAACTAGTGTTTTGGAAGACCAATTTTTATCTCTGTACAAAACCAGAGTCTCGGCATTTACTTTGTTACAAACTTGCTACTGTACTAAGCAACAATTGACAATGGTGAATGCCCAGGTCACGAATATGTTGAGCTATCTAATATAATTGCAATCGTCTGAGTTGACAGGTTGCATTGTGCACGCGCACTGCAAGTGCTCGTGTCGAGTAGTTCGGAGATAGTATCATAGGCGCGTGCGTGGAGCCGTGTCCCACTTCAGCGGAACGAAGGCCAGAAGTCAATTTGGGGCGAAGCCGCAGGCTGCAGGCGCCGCCATACGTAAATGTCAGGCCCACTGTCTCCTGCCACAATGTTGCATAATTAAATGCAATGAAGCAACGCACAAAGGACTCAGGAAAGAACTATTGCTTGCAAAAATATTGTTGCAGTCCTACAATCCAAACATTCGGCCTTAGTATCGTGTCGGGTACTAATTAGGTACAAGAAACCATGAAACCAAATGTAGATCTCTGCAGAATGATCAAAGAAGCTTGGCAACATTGATTGATTTATCCACTGAATGCTTATTTGCACTAGTATTTACATCACCAACACCACATGCCTAATGTAAACTGATTGACACGCTTTTTAACCAACTGGAGTTCGCGTGTTGGGCGCCGACATCGGTATTTTGAGCGCCAAGCGCACTGACGTAAACTGTTTCGGCTGACGTGGGAAGCACTGCGAAATCCTCACACCGATTTGCTGCTGAATAGTTTTATGTGTGGTTTTATGGCACATTTAGAACATGTTACAATTACAACACTCCGATCCGATGACTAGGATTCTATGTTGTACTTGATTGAACATTATGTTGCCGATCGTTGGTCGACTAACTGACACAATAGTTTCGGAATGTGTCAATCGCAAGATAAATGATATAAAAATCTCACGGTGCATGATTTCTTTCATTAAAGTCGCGATATTGTATTATTATCAACAAAGGTCGTCTCGAATGAAAACAAAAAGAACGTAGAGAGTCATTGTTTCAGAACAAAGCGTGTGAACCCTGAGTTGAAAGTGTGCGTCTGGTCTGACAGCGGGTTGAGCTGAACGTGCAACCAGATACTTGCCTACTGTATAAATGATACTGTCGAGTTACACAATACAGTTAGATGGCGCAGCTATTGATTGGCAGAAACACTGAAATGTCCTAGATCGAGGCAGGCCGCAAGTGTTGAGGCCGTAACAAATGTGTTAAGAAGGCGGTGCTATCGACTTGTCAAAACGGCTGCAACTTGTCGTCACTCAACATTGCGCTTGCAGGCTGCAGCTATTTCCATATTTATTGATGTTATTCACTTCACTTGGCACCAATATAGTAGAGCGTAAGCTGCTGGATAATAGGTTCTTGTCAATCTCAAGCAGGTCTTGCAACGGATTTCGATAAGATAATCTACTTATTACATCTCAGTCTCAGGGTCTCTATTGAATAATAATATTGAATAATAATTGATTCAATAGAGTTAGTTTGACTAAGTTTCAAGTTTTGTAAAAGATGAAACTTGAAACTGAATTACCTACCCACATTCACACCTAGTAGGCATTAGACACCTAAAGGTTTTTATTGTTCGAATATTAATAGTGAATAATTTGGTAGAGCACTGATAACACATTTCCATGCGAATAGAATGCTCATAAAGGCCCATTGGTTTGGTTGGACCACTACACATTTACATAATCTCTACTTGTGGGGAACCCTCTGAAGAGATTGCACGGTTAATTTCTTTTTACGTGCCTAGGTATCCGTCTTTTAATACAATAAATTCGATATGATTATTGTTCTACGTTGCTTTTTCAACTGGGAGTTTTTATTCTTGGAACAAAACATCAATAAAGTCTATAACGCTTGCTCTACCAGAGCCATAACCTACGTGCTTTATTCATCTTGTGAAATAGGTTGATGGATTTACGTAAACTAAAAACATAACAAAATAATATCTTTTGAGAAATCAAAAGTTGCAGATAGCAAAGAACAAACAAAGCAAGGTTATTTCTGTATCTTCAAAGAATTGTCCCTTTAGCGTAGTAAAGGAGCGTAAACAGAAAAATGAATATAAGAAGCATCTATCTCTCGTCTAAATATAAATGTAGGTTGATGTGTTTGTTTGACTCTTCCATGAGAGATACGTATTTATTTTTATTTGGCCGCGGCCGCAGGGTAACCGCTTTCACGTCCGAATATTGTAGCCCACATTAGGCATGTTTCGCTTGATTTCCATTGGTTTGTAATCTGTTCGCGAGGGTTTGTTTATGGCGTGTGTTTAGTTTTGCTATTGTAGTTTACGAATTGAAGGTTTAGACAGCTGCAATATTGGGTCATTTGAAAGTTCAGAGATGTGTGGAGCGGCCGGTGCTGGCTCATAGCGGCGAGGGATTGGCTCGAGCAGCTCGGATCGAGGACTGAACTGGAGTAGTAGGACGGATTAGGATAAACCGAGTCAATGGCCGGGTCACGTGGCTATTTGCGTACCACTCCTTTCGCGGCCCGGGCGGACGCCCTCCCCTTCCGTTCCCTTGTTTAAACTACCCGCAACGAACTAATTTTGGTAACTAATCTGCTTAGCGATGGAGTCGTTTCGGGGAATTGTTTTGTTTGCGAAGAAATTGCTCTATCTTTTGAGCGATAAGATACCTAACTACTTATACGATAATCACAATGGGATATTATTATATTGGTCCATGTTCCTCGGGGTTTTATCGTGATTATTTTTAGCGACCAATGCGATTAGATAAATGCCCTACATTCTGCGTGATACAATGCAAAGATTTACAATTCAAATAATATTCGTATGATAACAAACGATACACAATTACGAAATAATCTAACAATAGTCGGACCCAGTTTGCATTTCTGAATGCCTGTGTTAGCTATAGGTATTATATTTCGATGCATGTTGTTCCAGGTTTATAACAACATCTACTCTAAATTTCAGGCCCGTTCAATATTTTTTGCGAGAAGAGGTAACAAACACCCAAACATCTAAGTATTTACTTAGACGTATGACTTTCGCATTTGGTGACTATCCCAAACCAATAAGATTTGCTGATAAATACTCTTTTTAGGGTTAAGCTCGCCTTTGCCTTTACATCTCTACTTTTAAGTTTTGCCTGTATATTTTATCTCGTGCAATAAATAATTAATTAAGGTATAAGTAGTCACTCAGTATGAAACGTTTTACTAGCTCAATACTGTTAGAATTAAGCGTTGTTCAAGTATGATTAATTATCTAGTTTATGAGGCGGCAGTTATTAGGCAGAGAGCACCAGCCGGTCCCTTGCACCCACCCAGACACTCCTACAAACAAGCGATATGATTGTACTGTTTGTAGTCACATACATCGGTATAGAATGCGTATATTTGTACAAACTTCCAACACCCAAACGAGGGGTGAATGTTTGTATTTTGTGTTGGTTTTGTCTTCAATACGTGGGTAATAATGAAATATAATTTCAAGCACTGTAGGTAGATGTTAATAACCGTCGTCCAGATGAACTTGTTAAGTACCTAGGTACTTGTGCCAATTTTCAGACAGATACCGAGGTTCATGACTGTCCCTGATTCGTTATCGATTTCCGCCAGATTACCACAATATCTAGGTTAAGCAAAAAATAGCCGAGTCTATAAGCTCTGAGGAAATGGAATATTAGGACACCTGAGTAGATAAAGGGGTTGACGACCTCCCGAGACAAAGAACTCTTTAAAATCAGGCAGACGATGACATGGCGGGCAATATGCTTGGATAAGAAATTTTAGAAAGGATTTCATAAAGTTGCATACTTTCAATCGGTCGAAGTGAATGTACTTATTGAGCTACCTACTGGTTTTCACAAAAGTAATACGTTCATTGAAATGTTTCGTATAGCCAATTTAGCAAACTCTGACTAAGATTATGCCGAGATGAAGTAGGTACCTACGTAAGCCATTCTTTTGTAAGCTGATAATCTGTAATTGTCTCAAATTCTTGTTTACCAGGAAACTTTCACTAAGCACCGCTAAGTGTCGAGTGGTAGTAATTAGCGTCCATGCTGTTGTGAGACACGTTTGTTGAATACGGCAATTCTAGCCTTGCGGGGCTAGATTCCTTTTCGGGCGATAATAATCTAGAGACCTAGCTTGTTCATCATGGCTAATTAATTGCTGACATCTCGCATGATTCTTATTTAGCTGCACAGATGACAGGATAATTCTGTCTTTTTTGTGTAGCTGCTTACGTATATAAGGATAGTAGTATCAGCTTACCAAGGTAATTGTAAAACATGTATTAACAGCGTTTTTTGTGAGAGGAACGTTAGAATCTGCATAATGTTAAGTTGCAAATGATGAGATAACGTTACAAAACTACTAATTATGCAGTCTATGTACCTATGCAATTATTATCAGAAAACCTGATTATGCAGACCTACCTTTTCTTTCAACTATTTCATTTCCTTGTGGATTTGATTCGTATTTAGTAAAATGCCTTTTATGCATAGGTACATATAAACGTAGGTCTGGTTGACGACATCGGGCAATTAATGGTTAATACCACAGAACCCAAACTATTACCTTTTCATGTTAAGCAGCTTGCAAAACCGCAGGCAAAAATGGCATGAATGGAGTATGTTTTTTTTTTGCCGGAGTCAGTCGTTGCCCTCACGATGAGTAGGTTGTGTTTTATAGAGTCCTCTCAAAATATGTCGAAGAGACAATCGAAGGCTACCAATTTCTACAATTCGATTCATAAACTTGAGTGGTAACACTGGTAGAGATAAACCATTCTAAAAATGCACGCCCCTTTTACTATAAAAACTATCTTAGTTTGACAAATTCATTACGGATGTAAGGGATGAAACGTTGGTATTCTTCCAACACAAATAAGGTTCGAAGTTAACCCGCTTACATACGTAATAAATGCACGCTTTCCAAAAAACGTCATAGGTGTGCACACACTCGGCGTGCATTTTTAGAATGGTTTATCTCTAACACGAATGATTCACAAGCATAGGTACGCCGTAGTTTGTAAACTGCTGTCACATAATTCACATAAACCAATGACAAAGCTAATGTTGCGTTCCAGTAGTAAAGACTCTTTGTGAGTCTTCTGCAGCGTAGGTTCCGAGTAGAGCTATCGTACCCTACTTGTGATAAAGCCGCAGATAGGAATACACAAGTGTGGCGATAAAACTGCTGTGCGCGTAGGCAGTTACATACCTATGATACCTAGAACATAACTACCCAGTGTTCTCACTCCGAGGACTGACACCCGCCGTGGAATGTTGATAGACTAGTCGAAGACTAGAACAATGGCGAACATAGTTCCTGTTAATAGCAGCTGCCTATCTGAGCCTCAGGCAATTTGAACTGTGATGCGAAAAGAGATAATTAAGATGGCAGGTATCTGCGACTATCATGTAACTTTGTTGGTAACGCGTTTTTTCCAGAACCAAGGCAATTTCTTCATGTTGAAATAACGAACGATACAATACAACAATGTTTAGGGAATAATATTCTCGTAAACGGAGAAGTAATTGTTTCCCAATAAGCATATTGCCACATTGGTATAAAAATATGAATATCGCTGTGCATTGGGGCGTCGAACACTTTATATGGGCTTAACTGGAGAGTGGGTGGCTGGCGACCGTGAGCGTCGGTTGCACGATTAGCCGACTGGCAGTGGCAGCCAGCCTCGCCTGGCTTGCGACACTGTACCTACATAAATAATCGCCTATTATACCTACAATATCCTTGTTGTTGTTCAACTCGATTATGATGTGCAAGACTGCAAGCAAACCCAAGCAGTAAACTGAAGAAACGACCCTAATGTCCGAAGTTACGTCAGTGACACCGCACATTCATTTACCATACCGTAACAGACGATCGTTGCATCAACTACTGGTTACTGGTAATGCGAAACGCAAACCGTTTGACTTCTCATCTGATAAAAATTCATGGATTGCGCTTAATTCTCAGTAAGGTGTTGTGTGTGTGGGTGCATTATGCACGATTTTGACGATTGCCATATCCTCAAAATCGTGAATTGCAATCAAAAAGTTGATACGTGAAGCACTTGTCGGCGTGCATCGTCCCAGTTCGTCCCAGATTTGTGATAGTGAGCCGCACTACAGTTGCGTATTGTGCGAGGGTCGCGGCGAGGTTAACGCTCTGCCTGGAGTCGTCGACTCGGGCCACGATAATTACTGTCGCTGCGTCCCTACTCCCTGCTCGCCCTCAACCAGCTGCGGCTAAGTGATCTAAACCCTAGCACCAGAACGCTAATGCTGCTAATTGCAACACTTCTGCCGTGCTTAGGCCTTGACCATCATTACATTAGTGAACGAAAGTGTTCACTTTTGCACAACATTGCGAACTATAGCTCCGGGCAAAGGAAGTTCGAATGTGTCAAGAGACTTCTCTAATTCGCTTATCTTCATCGATTCGAGAGCTTTAAGGTTAACGACGTCTTAACTAGGTAGACCCACCTAATAACGTGCTTGGGGTGACCTATAACAGTTCTAAGGTGAGGCATAAATATTGAGAGAAGTAGTGATCCCTAGGGTGTGTTAACTGGAACAACTAGCCATAAACGTTATGTACGGACAATTTAATAGGCTCTGGAAGCATCAGATGAACGATCGATGGAGGTCTGCGGAACACGACCTCTGGCCATTCTGCCGTGTAACACGAATCACTGGTTAATTCTTCACAGGCAATAAAATTTATGGCAATGATCTCGGCCATAATATTATACACAGGTACCTTGAATATGCGAAGCGATGCTGTCAATTATGAAACTATGGAGTGCTACGAACACCGTGCCACATAGTTTTGAACTTATTTCATTTTCCACTGTTATAATTACGAGTCGATTCCAAAGGAAGTTATAAATAAACGGTCTCCACCCGTGAACTGATTCATTATTATTGCCCCATCAAACAAAACCCTTCAAAGTAAACGACAAAGCTGCCTAAATTGATTTCGGCAATGTTTTCCAAACTTGTGTTTTATTGCCTAATTAGTTTCTTCGAGGAGAAAATATCTTTGTCGCTATTTGGTACGTGATGTTTGCTTATTTCGACAACAAATGTTCTTGTTCTAGGAATTTGTAAGCCGTATCGTTTAGGTATGACTCCTTTAGTTATTTTTTAAAGTTCCTGGTTGGGCCTAGAGAAAGCACTACGCACTCGGGTGGTGCCATCATTTCACCTTTATATTATAATTTAACTACGATATTTGAGTTTTGTTGTATGTTGATTTTATACTTCCTTGAATTCGCATGGCCTCTCCGTGCTCGTTATTGCGAAAGAATCAATCCTGCCACGATTTTCACTATGTAGTTTTAATCTCTCTGCGGTCTGTTTCCCCTGTCGTATTGAAACAGGATAATGTATCCGGCATCCGATGGGATTTGAAATCCCAAATGCCGGCCGTGAGAGTGTGGGGCCACGTCATCCATCTATTTACGCGTCAATACTGTGCGCCGCGAATCCAATTCGAAGCCCATTATACGCACACGCAGGTTTGGTGTTGATATCCGGATTGAATTCATAATTTCATTTGTTAGACCCGATGCGATAGGAAGCCAAGCTTTATCGGATCCAGCATATTTCAGACACTATTATTGGAAAAGTCGTTTCTCGTCAATTTGTGGAAAAGCCTCGCTTGCCGCCCTTTCCATTTACATCGGCGGTTCATGTCACTGCTCACTAGTCAAATAGTCGACAGTTTGGATTTGCAAAAAGCTTCTACGAGATGATAAGAATCTGGATCGTTCAAACGCATAGATTCTAAGCATAAACTCGCCTTGATTATTCAAGGTTTTGAACTAAACATATAAAACTAAGTCTCTTAATAAAGTAAATCTTGTTCCTCCTTATTTGGCATGTATTTGCTTATGCGGTCCCCTTTAATTTATTCTGCTCAGAAAGTTTCTTTTGGACTTAGGGAGCGTCTGCGAGGAAAGTTATCTTGCGTAAATATCTTTTGGCGGAAATATGAGATCGTGATATGGTTAGCCCCATAAATAGACCGTTGTACATTGTATGAATGTAGGAAGAAGGGAGAAGCTGAAAAATTTGTTCACTCTATTAATTGTAGACGATTTGTTGTTGTAACGAGAAGATTGAGAACGAATCAAGCTAGTCCATTAACCTATTTCAATACCGACAGATCAGTGGTTAGCAGGGGCAATAGAACGCTGGTTTGAGGCCGATATCCACTGAACTCTAGCGCTTCGCGTCCTGTCATTGTGGCTCTGACGCAACGGCGCGTGACCATGACATCAGTGCTTCGCCTGCTGCGGTGCCTGCGACATTTCAAGATGAATAGCGTTCGTTTTCCATTTCATTAGAAAACAACAACGCACGTAAACTTCCGTGTAATCAATGCAAAGCATGTCAATCCAAAAACTCAAGCAAAACTGAATGAATCATGTTATATTCAGAATGGCGTCAGACCTGAGTGGCGGACGAGTCACTCCTGTCTGTGCATAAATGAATATTTAGTTTGTTTCATTACGAATTCTTATCTTTAGAGTCTGGAAGTAGAGTTTGTAGATTCACATAACTAAGGTTCTTCTAAGCTAGACACTTTTTCCAATGTAAGGTACGTCATAAATGTGATATCTAATATCTGCAACTCTAGTTTATTTCAGGTAAGAAGGCAGGTACATAAATTATTCTTAATTAATTTTGAGGTTCACCAAATAAGATAAAAACCACGACAAAATGGTCAAGGATGGAAGCAATACCCTTGTATTACAGTTGGCAGGTAGACGTTTTTTGTCCGATCTAACATCAATCAACCTATTCCGTGAACTTATTGAGCTGGAAACCGTTGCTGAGGAGAAAATAACTCTAACTTCAAAAACAGAAGATAAAATTAGTTGCAAACAAAAATTAACGGAACAAAGTATAAATTTATCAGGTACCTTAGTATGCGCATATTATTAGACATGAAAACTAAACTAAAGTAAAAATAGATATTTTGGCTCTGTAACAAGATAATATTGAAATGGAATGCCAGCTGAACCGTTTCTCCAGTAACAAACGACATAAAAACTTACGAAATTACAATTCGCAATTACATGTTGCTCTTAGAAATCGAATGATTTATGTACATAGTAAAATACACGCTGCATCAATCATACATCGGATTTAATAAACTTGGGTAGGTTTATACATGTTATGTAACCGGCGTAAGATATGAATAATGAGAGTAATGAAATGAAGTTATTAAAATCAATGCTTTGAATTGAAACAGAGACAAACGACAGCGACTAACGAACCTAACTTATATAAGCCTGTCACAATAGATTAAGTTACTATAAGATTATTACGAACACAAATATTAGGACAAACACAACGTTTTCAGTTTCAGAAATTTAGCATTTTTTTAGAGACGGTGTCCTATACGAACACTCGTTTAGAGTAGATTAGGTACTGAAAAAACCTAAGATAAAAGGAATATTAGATATTATACTCTAGAAGTGGGTATTACTCGTAGGTATATGTTATCAAATACACTAGCAGTTAGAACACACAGCAGCGAGGCTTCATGTAGAAAAATATCGAGCTCCAAGAATTTATCGATTAATAAATGTAATAATACATTTTTTTTTCTAAAATAATCCAACCGTGGCCGTTTGCGTCATATTTCTTCACACAAGATTTAACAAATGATGCTGTGAGTTTTAATATAACAAAGACCGTTACGAATTCATAAAACCTTACCAAGGTTTTGATTGGCTAACGTTGTGTGAATTTACTGCTCGTTGTTTTGATCATTAAATTAAAATTAAACCCAAGGACAAAAATATGGCAACTATACCATTTTTGTGTCATATTGTTCAAAAGTATAAATAGTATAACGCCCCTGTTCTGAATAGCAACTTATCCTCAAACTATTGTTTTCGTTTATCGAAACTGTCGATATTGAAATCAAAAATTCATAAAACCTCAGATACCCCTAGAATAATGCATTTGGCAAAAATATATTTCTCTATTCCGAGTTTCAAAATCAATCCATCCCTTAAAAACGATTGTTTGAGCTTATCGAAACTGTCGATATTATTAATCATAAAACGTCTGATACAGTCACCCCTATATTTACAGTTGTAGAAGGACGGAAACGGGTTGAAGAGAGCGTTTATCGCAGCCAGCCGGTATCACAGGAAACAGTGGTCAACATGCCCACTGCAACTAAATTAAAACGAGCTGTGTGGCTTTGTGGACCAGTTTATACTAATAGGCTGTCGTCTGTACTGTATCCACTTTGTATAAAGGAAATACGCAGAATTATATTCATTTATCTTACTTGGGTTCATAATTACTTACTTGAAAATATTTACAAAATATGGAGGTGTATCACTATACTATACTGCCAAATTGTATGCATTTGTGCTCAAGATTTATAGCAGTATCCTATTCCTATTCTTACTAATTCCTACTAATATTATAAAGCCGAAAGTTTGTGAAATCTGAATTTTTGTTACCTAGGATCTCCAAAACTACTGAACAAAGTCTAACTTAGATAATAGGCTACTTATAAATACGCGTGCGAAGCCGGGGGCAGAAGCTAGTTATCCATATGTCTGAAATAGTTAAAATCCACTATTAGAAATTTCACTATGAGCACAGATGCATACTTACAATTTGGCAGTCCGAGTACCTACGTAGCAGGTAGGTATGGGTACAAAGATTCGATCATGAATTTCCGCGTTTGTCTAATCACATATTAAAGTCACGTGCCAAAGCTATAATAAACTTACCTATGCTAGTTTTTTTGCTTGTGAAGTAGGTACTTGATAGTTTTTTTGTGCAAAGGCGTACGTTTGACGCCTTGACATTCAACCGTTTAAATTTGATACTATGCAATTTTTTGGATGGAGAAAAAACTATTAGGCGATAGAACCATACCATCCACCCGTTTGCTCGTCGACAAAGGCGATAAACATGCAAATGAAGTAGAGAAGTGCGTATTCCCAATCTGCTCTAAGTATCTACATACCAAATTTGAAGAAGGAAGTTATAATGTTGTCTGTTTTGTGGATTCCACTTCCTGGATCAGATGATGAAGCTGTACGATACTTATTTTAATTTTCAGTAACTAATATTTTATCGCTCAAGCGGCCTCAAGACTCGATGGAATGGGCAGCTTCAAACACAACTAGGGGTCAGAGGCTGCAGCGTTTACGTACATATGATTTATAATGATCGACGGTAAACATGGCAGGTTACTTATCGGACGCTCGGGTTCTTCACCCCTGATTAGTATGTACCACGTGTGCTGACCCTAATGATCATTTCAATAGCGAGTGTAATAGGATCCCGATTCCAACGAATATCTGCAAATACTTCGGCCGGGTCGGCACATGCTCAGATTCCTAAAGAGCGGCCCAGATTTATTTAGAAGACGCGGTGATTAAGCTTTGTGTTGTTGACCTTCATAAAGGGCAACATAAGATATGGATAGGGTATCTATTATGGAAGTCCTCTACCTTACCGTTAACCTCTAGATATAAAGAGCCGACTCAGAGGCTTGTTGTGCAATCATGTTAGATCGAACAGACTGTGCTTTTAAAAATGAAATATAGAATTAGTATTTAGCAGGAATTCTGATTCATCATCCGGAGACCATCAATACAGTGATTAAGTATACTCATTAAATTGAATATTTAAAAGCAATTCATGGAAGTGTGCGTTTCTGCGAGTGTTAATAAAAAGAAATATACTCAAAACGAATTGTGGTTATGATTACTACATAACATGGTAATAAACATAAAAGTGAAGTATGATTGATATATCGTTGGCAGTCACATAATAATAACAATAGTTTGATTTACAGCAGTAATATTTGCACCACGGACATCTTATCATCCTGTGATTGATGCTTGTACAGCATGTGCGGTACAACGCGACACTGATAGGTACCTACTACTGCAGTAATGAGCAGGATGCTACTATCGTTCACTGAATCATTCTGAAGTCCAATGAACTGTTATTTGCAATGTGTGCTATATTGTTTCATCATATTCGAGCCTTGAGTTTATTTCGGCGCTGTGTAGGATCGTTTGAGTTTATTTTTATTAGCGTCAAAGGGCCCTTGAGAATGTGCTCGCCGGATGGCCATAGCGTCCCCGCGGACGTGCCTTGCCTTGCAACTGGTCATCTACATACAATCACAATTATTGTCAGTGTTCTCTTGTTATATAAATTGTCGTTTCTTGTCCTATGTCCTATGATTATTTATCATTGTCTCTATCGAATTCACATAAAACTATTGGCTATCTTCAAAAGCTCAGACAATTTCTATAAAAGTCATTCGGTCATTGACATTTATACTTTGTAAGATGCTTAGGAATCTGTTAATACGAAGAGGATGCTCTCAATAAATAGCTCCTGGATTAGTAATGCGACGGTACGGCAGCCACATTATTCACTTGACATCGTTTTTGGTAGACGAAGCCGCAGACGTTGGTGTAGAATGCGTAAGCGCATGGCGCGGCGGCATCGGCCAGTATCGGGCGGGGGCTTGGATGAATGAATCAACACTGCAGAAGTGACGTAATGTGGACGGTTCTCAAATTTTTTAATCTTAAATTATTGACAAACGCTAATATTTTTGAAATGCAAAAGTTTACCTTGCGATTTGTTCTGAGTAAATAAATAAGTAACCTTACGTCAGTAAGGTACGTCAGAGGTGTTGACGCGTAACTGGACCATTAGAAGATCATATTGACTTGATTCATATAAGTACCGTCATTGCACAAGATCAAACTAGCTAATAAAAAGTCAAACATGGTATGATTTCCTAAAACCTTGGCTTCAAATCATCGGAATGATAACATCGTTAATGAAAACTGACCTCTCAACGTCCGACCTAGTTATTAATTACCACGTTCCACTAGCAACAAGTTGTTATTTTTTCTGAAGTATGCTCACATTTACCACATAATTACATACTATTGCAGTGTCTCATCTTCCCAGAAAGGTCTTCGCCGCAGTTCACTCACACAAATGTGGTTAGCACAGGAAGCAAACATAGCGTAGTCGATGATTGTCTATTGTGATTGTGAAGTATTTGGGATTGACCTAAATTGACGGCACTCTCAGCAAACAACATCATCAACATCATTGTCTTCAGCGAAGAACATATCCATATAGTTCCTTGATTACTAACCAAGATATCTCAAGTCTCTATTAAAGAGAATGCCTTTCCCAAACCGTAACTCGAATAGAAGTTGCTCTTCTGTTTTAATATCTCATTCCGCCTTATCAGATTCTAGACCAAAGCTTATTGGTCTGTAACGCAAATTGCAGGCCTGTGTGTGCACGCATGTCCATTGATCATATCTCAAACATACACGCAATACTTCGGGAAATCACACTTCCAATAATGACAACAATGGATAGATGGCCATAAAGCAGGTCCACAAACGGGCACAGATACTTCAGGGTAAAATCACGCAGAAGCTGCATCAGATTATCTGCACGGTATAATTTTTTGACATGCGTATGTTGAATCAGCAAATTTGTAGAATTGCCTTTTGGATTGACCATCTCATCCAAACTGGATGAAATTAAGTGGATGAGATGACCACTTACTCAAATGGCCAGGTCGATAACAAAACGAACGCTGATTTGTTGGGAATTATTTTTATTCCTTATTAATTTCATTCGAAAAGATGGTTATATGACGTTTAGCCATATTGTTGAATGTGTTGATCGTTCAACAATCGGCGTAGGCAAAACTGAATTGCGCCGTTTTGCAATCGGCCTAGTCGTTCTACAAACGGGCTGATTCTACGATCCGGCAACACTTAGAAAACCACTCTTAGAACACTTAGAAACCAATGTTTATAAGTCTGGTCACTTGGAATACAAATTTGAGATATTTAAGTTACAAACTTTATCTGCTGATATTTTAGAGAATTTCTAAAATGTAGTCAACGATGTAACAGGACATGCGGACAGGTAAAACGTCTAGCTTGCACATTAAAACCGTCTGACGGTGATAAACTACCAAAATTCGTAAACTAATTAAGTTGGCATTTGGTCTGGGCAGTGGAAGGCAGGCATTTGGGCTTACTGCCAAATTCCGGATAAGCACACCCTCGTGCCATTGCTCGTAATGAGAACAATGCAAACTTTTGCTTATACGAACTATGATTCAGTAAGTCTGTTCGAACTTAAATTTGTTAGACGTCTACTTTCATAAAATTATGGAATCCAAGTTTCGCCCGTTATATAGATACAACGCGTGCAAAGACGCGTTGTTTCTATAGAAACAGGAATTCATTTACGGCATAAAAACCTATTTTTTTAGGCCTTAAAGGACCTTAAATTTCGGCCCGATCCGTTTAGTTGTTTTGGCGTAAAGAGGTGACAAACATTATATAAGTGTGATTATTTAATCCATCGAAACACCAAATTAGAAAACCTATATAAAATTATGCGAAAATAAGGAACTTCCAGTTAAATAATGTCAAAAAAAACTGTGTACATTTGTAGCCCTAAATAATACTGTCAGTAACCATAACCAACCCCTCGTGCCATTTGGGTGTATAAAAGCTAAAGTTTTGTCATCCGTTTTATCTTCAATAGAAATTGTATTTATCCCTATCCCTAGCTTTTTGGAATAGTTTGTGTCCCTTTGTCGTTGATTTTGTTGAGCTCAGTTATACAGAACAAATACATATACAAAAGTTTACTTCCAAAAGCTTATAAAAACACCTTATAATTTAATAATTGATTAAATAGGTTTAAGACATGATTATATTATTTCATTTCGCAGCCGTAGTATTCATAGAAATAAAAAAAATGTGTGATACAAAATGTTGTACTGTGACTATATGTCCTCATCCGTAAATTCAAAAGCTTTTCATGGTTTTACGTATAAGAACTCTCCAAGTTCCAAATAGGTTAATTAGGTAACAAAATATTCTGTCGATCCATCAAATTCACTCATTATAAAAAGTTTTATCTCTATACAAGGTGCCACGGAAAGGGTGTGTGATAAGCCGAAAGGGGGTGATTCTGAGCCCCAAGGGGACATGTGAATAACATGTGAATGAAGATTTTTAGAAATTCGAATTTTTGCTATTTGCACCCTATAAAGAACAGGAATAGCGAGAAACAAAACCTATATTTGGTTTTGTTTCTCGCTATTCCTGTTCTTTTACACGCTCTCTTACAATATTTAACATTACAAAATATTTCACCAATGTTTTTTTAAAATACCCAGTGTTTTGACATGACATTACTACAAAAAAAATAAGTTAATCCTTTGAAATTTCAATAATAATGTAGTAATTTTAAAGAGTACGTAAAGGAACACGATTATGAAGAAAAAATGTCTCTAATTTATAAAAAAAATGCCTGAAATTTAAAAAAATAGTAGAACTAACGTCGAGGGGATCACCCCTCGATATCCAGAATCACCCCCTTTCGGCTTAGTACACCCTTTCCGTGCCACCCTGTATACGTGGCTTAGTGGTCCTAACTGGTTATTTAGTAGCTTGTCACATTACAGGCTAGTTAATTAATTACGCCATGGCGTGCTATGTTGGCGATTTCCATAATCTCGTCATCATCGACCTTGGCCTTGCTAGATATCAGATACTTGCTATCAGCCTCTATAAAATACGTCGTTGTGCCATTGTCAGATGGCAAAACTAGAGAAAAACTGGTGGAAAACGATTTGACCTTCAGTATTTTTTTCTACTCTGCTTGGTCAATCATTTAAATTACCAATGTCAAGTAAAAGCCTAGTTTTGTATATTTCATATCAAATCAAATCAAAATCTCTTTATTTCCTTAAACACAATAAATGTACACTTAGAAAAGGTCTAGTATTAGTAGTAGTTAGTTAGTTAGTAGTCTAGTATTTATATTATGTATGTCGCTATTTTTAGGGAATCGATTGATATTTATATGAGTGCACAACAAGTTTTCATAAATATATTGACATGGTATTGTCATTATATCATCCTGTATAGTGTAGGCCAAGCACAGGAATTGTTCTCTAGGGTAGAATAGACAACAATGACATCTCTCGTCATATACATATATAATAATTACGTAAATTATTAAAGTTGAAAGAATAAACTTCATATAATTTACGAATTCGATGACAAAGTGACGTAGTTTTTCTCTATTCTACCCTAAACAACAATCCCCGTGCTTTAAAAAGGAGGCTCGTTAAAAAGGATCTTAGGTACTTCCTATTGAAACCTACTGGATATTAAATGCACTTGTCATCATTGTATCATTCAGATAAAACAAGCTCTACCTACTGGCTCAGCACTGATATTTTATTTGTATAGGTAACGATAAAGATCATGTTGCATCAACCGCGACACAAGTTTTGCGGTTCCAGTGTTGAATTTCAAATGTAAAGTCAAGGTCCCGTTGTAATGAGTTGGTATAGCGTAAAGCATGAATAGAAAGACCTTCGTACAGTTGGATCGTCCGCAGTGTGACGTAGGCTTTTCAATGCTAGAAGCCGAAAAGGCCGTATAATTATTCACACGCAAATTAAAAAGTTATTTTTGTAATAGTAGGAACATTATTTCAAACCGTTTACCTACTCTACTGGCTTTGCCTACTTCTCTGAAAAGTAGAGACTATCATTATTTTGCAGCAAAATATAGTCCGTTTACTCTAGAAAACTTTTTAATTAGCACGCTAGGGTTGTCAAAGCTGGAAATAATTGAGAATAACATACTAACATACCCTAGCTAGGCATGAGCCGTACGTCAGTGATTAAAATCCACGCGGTGCTGATTTTTAAAGAGTTCCAGTCTGGCTGAGTTTCAATTACAAATACGGTTTTAGTTGGAGTTTATCGCAGCTCGATATCAAGTTAGGGAAGCTTTTGAATCTCAATTATTTTATCATTACAATTTGGAAATAGATTATGTACCTACAGACAGAAGCATTATTTGGTATCCCCCTCACATAATAATGTATACACAGAATAGTGCCATCCATTAGCACGCAGGTTAAAACCCTTCTCGCTTTGAACATAAATAAACTGATTTAGTGTATTAGCATTGTTAATTTGGCTGTTTGACATGTTTTGTTTTGTTATATAGTTTATTCAAGTATTTAAATAAAAAATAGTGTTTTTTTAATTCACTAATGTAGAACCACATTTGTATCATCACCAGTAACGGTACTAAAATTTCACTTACCCTACTTAATTCTTTTATTAACAACTTCATTTAAAAATTATTACAGGACAAATGCATTTACCTCTCATAAGCTCTTGCCTAAAACGTAAGTAGGATAATAAATAATCTATGTAATTAATTAGGAAATTACAAACTTAGTTGCGTAGCGGATTAACAACTGCACTATCATTCTTGTTAGTTCTGTCTTCCATTAATTCCGAACTCCTGTAGAACTAAGTACCTCGTATAAGTTTGAGGTTCGTAGTTTCAATGATACTACACATATTGCTAGGCTACAGTATACCTACTTAGCGTACTTAAGAAAAGTTCTTGTTCCCACGCAATCTGCACTGCGAACTTACGAGGGCGAAGACACTGTCTCCCAAAAAGGCTTTTTCAAACTTACGAGAAGATAAAATCGAAGATATTATTGGCAATTCAAAAGGGATTACAATAATATTGAAGGCAGGATTGAAGCTAGACGATGGTTTAATCACGGCTCTACCGAAAAATTTATAAAGAAACAAATAAAACTCTTGTACCTTTGTTCTCTACCTTTACAGACCGTAACTATTCGACGTCCCATAGGACCATTACAGACTTCAGTTGCTAGCTGACTGAGGTACAGTCGGATACCCTGATACAAAACTCAGTTGTATTGTAACAGAACGAAGTAATTGGACCCTAGGGCATCGGCGACATTGTTCGAACTTGCCCTGAGTATTAATTAGTTTGGATCCCGCAGGGGTTAAAGTCGAAGTATAAAAGTGAAAGCAAACGAACTGTTTGATTGGAGTAATTTTCTTGAACGAAATAACTTGGTGAAAGATAAACTTGGGTATGATTTTGTTGCTTTGCATGAGGTGATGTTCGAATTCTATCAAAAAGTTTTTTGCCAGAAATGAAACAATTTTGTTATATTTGCGAGCTTTCTGGGTAAAAAAAACACAGTTCACTAAACGAGTAAAATTATATTTTTGAATCATTAGGTACTTTGATGTTTTATACAAAATGCACCTCAAACTATTTTATGTCGTTTGGTGACAAACATTATATGACACAAAATTATGAAATATCTTGAACATCGAGACCCGTTTTAAATATAGCTATGGTCAAGGGCCACATGCTCTTAGTCATAACGAAAGAATTATCAGAATGTTTTCTACATGAATCATCGATGCACGGAATAGAAGCTGCAGTTGATTCGAGTAAAAATAAAAAGGCATGTCAAGTTATGTATAATGGAAACTCAATGTAATAATATTTTTTGTGTTCATGGGTTCAACTTTGTAATAAGTAGCAGAAAGCATTTGGTGATTTGGTAATCTTTGGTAATTATCGAAATAGAGGGAACAACGACAACTCTACCAAAAGATGTCTGGCTGGACTGGCATATCGTTTATCACATTATTGCAATAATCTATTATTCTTTGGCGATCCAGAAACATATCAGATGACTTTTCTGGATGCACCTGTTTTGGCTGGGCTTGGGCTGAGAAATCATACAAATTACCTAACCTCCTTACATAATAAATTTGACTTCGGTGCCTATTTTTACGCTCGCAGCAATTCTGCTAGTGATTTCCTAATTTGGTTTAGATAGGAGTTGAAGCCTTCATTACCTAGGTCCTCTGTATAAGTTTGAACTTTTGAAGACTTTTCATATGCCATCGGCAAAGAGTAGAGAGATTTTAATTTTGTCTTGGAAGTTTCCGTAATATTGGCACAAAATGTCTGTTATTCTATAAATGTGGGGTCCATTAGCAAGTGTAGCTATAAGCTAGCTACAATAACCGTGGCTGTTTGGCAAGCGTCCCAAAGGAGTATGGGAAAGTGTACACAGGGAATCGGCGGATATTACAAAATCTCTTAACTCGTTTGTTTTTAACGTCTTTGGTTTACACACGTAAGAGTACATAATACTTAATTTTAAATTAAATTTACTTACATTTTTATAATCTAGTTACTCAGGGGAAACAATGTTTAAATGACTTAATATCTAAGAGCTTAAAATACGTAAGATTTTTTACTACTTTAAAATAATACTGAAACTAAGATTTAAAATTTTATATATAACAAAAAGGATAATTTACATTGATTTTACAACGTGGAGCAATTTACACAGGATTTTTTTTTTTTTTTTCTTACTTGGAAGAAGCTGATACTGCCCCCTGATCTGGCCAGTTAGACTGTTTTACAACGACAGCTGCGTTCCTGTTTCGAATGGCCATTTTGAGAG
This sequence comes from Eupithecia subfuscata, assembly GCA_963564075.1. NCBI lineage: Eukaryota > Metazoa > Arthropoda > Insecta > Lepidoptera > Geometridae > Eupithecia > Eupithecia subfuscata. Next base: position 8,445,928 of record OY751098.1, read on the forward strand.
GTTAGGTTAGGTTAAATTTGGTTAGGTTTGGTTAGGTTAGGTTAGGTTAGGTGTAGGAGACGTGGGTGTGGACATGGGCGTGGGCGTGGGTGTGGGCGTGGACGAGGGCGTGGGCGTGGGCGTTGGCGTGGGCGTGGCCGTGGGCGTGGCCGTGGGCGTGGACGAGGGCGTGGGCGTGGACGAAAGCGTGGACGTGGGCGTGGCCAACGTGGGTGTGGACATGGGCGTGGCCAACGTGGGTGTGGATATGGGCGTGGACGCTAGAGAACGGTCGGGGAGGGTGCTTGTCCACAGATGATGAGGACAGGCATCTTCCTCCTCCTTCGAAGACCTATCTGCGGTGTCACATGGCGGGACACATTATTACCTCGCAGACTCTAGCCAGTCCATGGATCCACGTCCAACGTCGTCCTCCCTGGGAACTTCTGCAGCCACATCTTGTGACCGCCAACTGTACCTCGCCCTCGTCGGGAGCCTGCGCCGCGGTCTGGCGACCTCCCTTGCTTTTGCGCCAGCAGGAGTCGGGAAGGCGCAAGACCGGGCGGTGGCACGACTCGGGGGACGTACAGCGCTGCAGATGCCAAGTGATCCGGGGCGCAAGGGGTGGATGTTTCTGGGCCTTACGCTTGCAGGGCGCAAAAACATCCGACCCATCATCATCACTGGTGGGGGGGGGGGGGGGGGGGGGAGGGAGGGAGCGCGAGTTGCCTCGTGCATCCTCTTCCCCCCCCCTCCCTCTGTCGCCGCTGAGGGGCAACTCACAGCTACTAACAGCTTCGTTACAGCTATAAAGAAACAAACAAAAACAAAAAAATGCAAAACACAAACACAAATAGTGAGACGCCATGCGACCCGGCTAGCACCCGGCGCCCGTTGGGTTCCGGGCCCTCGGGTGTCAAGTTGGCTACCGAAGGCGGAGGTGGGGCGGGACCCCAGGCCCCGCCTTCCGCAGCTACTACTGGGGCCAGCAAGACAAACTCGGACGCGGCCATCCCTGGAGCCTCCTCGTCACCCCAGGCGCCCATCCTGGCTGGACCAGTGCCGGCCAAGCTAGGAAAGTGGAAGAGGAAGAGGCTGGCGGCAAAGGAGGCACGGGCGAAGGCGGCAGCTGCGGGCACGGCGACGAGCACTGGCGGCGCTGTGTTGGATACGGGTAGCGTAGGGAATGGTCGCGGGGCCTTAGGAACGCCTTCAGCGAAAACCGGCACCGCGACTTCAGGTAAACTGTCTGTTGGTCCTCTGAATCACAGACAGAGAAAAGAAAGGAGACAGAAAGCCTCCGAACTTATGCAAAAGGTGCTGACCGATCGCATAGAGGGGTACGTGTACCCTGATGACCTGTCGACCATAGCGCCGGCGGTCACCACGGTAATGAACCTCCCGGTCACACCCCATCCCCTACCCCCATTATACTCGGGGGCGGAGGGAGCCCCGCCCGTGGGTGCCGGTAACGGACAGAGCCAACACAGGGCCTCGGCCCCGTTAGTAGCTGCTGAACCGAACCGTGATACCCCGCGGTCCGGGTTCCACCAGCCCACCGGGAACACGGACACAGACAGCGCCAGGCAGCCCAAGCGGCAGCGTAGTTCTGAGCTAGTCTCGCCCTCATCTGCAACAGCGGAAAAGAGGGCGTGCATAGAGAAGGACGGTGCCGTTTCGGCGGCTGGCGTTGTACAGGAGAGTGGCGAGGGGACCTCGTCGTATGCAACATCCGCCAAATCACACCTAAAGGTGGTGATAATGGAGAATAACGGTGTTCATATGGACGAGGGACGCGCGACACTTCTCCGCAGACACCTGGACGTGAGCTTCGCGGCTCTATGCCGGGACGAAAAATATAAGTTCGAGCACGAGGCCCCGGGGTTGGAAGCCATGCCGAAACCGGCACACGGCGGCCTCAGCGCGATAGCAGCCGATGATCACAGTCTGGAGTGGCTCACTGCTACGGTCGCCAGCCTGCCACCACTGTGGCCAGGGACTAGTGGACTGGTAGTGGTGCCACAACACAAGCTGCCGAAATATCACAAAGGTGTCGTATTCGTCCCGGACTGTGACGAATCCGCCGAAGACATACGACAGATTTTAGCCTGGTGTAATAACCGGAGACTACCACCCCTGCGCATTGACCAATGGCCGATCTTCGCCCACAAACGGACCCCGAACAACGCCATGACCGACAACGTCATGGTCTTCGGGATCCCGGTGGAGGAGCTCCCGGCTGTGGCGGCCAGGAAAAATAGGCTGAAATATAGACTGGCCAATCTGCACCTCACCGTCAGAGCACCCAGAGCGTCGGACGTCAAGACCCCAATTGTGGCGCCGCCGACTGCCCCGGAGACACCCTGTGCTAGCGCGGGCGTGCCTGGAGCTGCAAGCGGCGCCACCATGGGGGTCGACGCTGACCCTAACACAGGTGAGAGGGAACTCTCCGAGGAAGCAATAGATAAGCTCCTAGGTGACGTGGGTGACGAGCTAGGAGGCCTTTCGGGCCTAAACCTACTCTCACCGGCGCCAGAAATGGACATGGAGCTCTCTGTTGCGTCCCCGGCGGGTTCCCGCCCACCGCAATATATGTAGAGCGGCGTAGGCCGTCACCTACTTCCCCCCATACCCACCCTTCTTCTTTTGACTTATAATGTCTGTAAAAACTAAGGTATCGAAACAAACTTCCCACAATCCCACTTATGGGATACCAAACAACCAAAATCTCATCTCTCAAGATAGCAACGATAACTCAAATACTAGAACCACTATAACTCACAATAGGCAAGACGAAATTAATACAATCTCAGTAGTCCAAGCCAATATCCAACACAGCGTCACAGGGTTCGCATCGCTGAGAAGAACCCTAGAGGAACAACCGCACACCATTGCACTGGTCCAGGAGCCTTACATCGTCAGGGGAAGGGTATGTTTCACCTCTTTACCGGGCAATGTTTTCAACTCCCCAGCTAACAATAAGACAAGAACGCTAATATACGTACCCAAAAATATGAAAGCCTCACTGGTTACACACCTGTGCACGGATGATCTCACCGTGGTGCAGCTGGAAACTGGACTGGTAGGTAAGCTCAAAACTATTTTAATTGCCTCGGCATATCTAGACTGCAACATGGAGGCGCCGCCGGAAGAACTAGAGGTACTACTCCATTATTGCAACACTAAGGGAATGGAATGCATACTAGGTTGTGATGCAAATGCACACAGCACCGTATGGGGTTCCCCGGACACAAACGAAAGAGGCAAGGACATCCTCAACTTTATACTACGCCACAACCTAAATACCAAGTTACCAAACTACCAAGACTAGAACTACCCTCACTGCTAGGTACAACATTGACTCTGAGCAAGGAGGTCAAATACCTCGGCATATGGCTAGACAGTAAACTACTATGGGGCAAACAACTAGACCATATCATAACAAAAGCCACAAACGTATTATGGCAATGCACCCGAGCGGTAGGCAAGGACTGGGGCCTAAAGCCCAAGCTGTGTCTGTGGCTGTATACAGTCATGGTACGCCCGGTGCTAACATACGGTGCATTAGTATGGTGGCCCAGAACAAACTTAGTCACCACCATCAACAAACTGCAGCAAGTGCAAAGACTGGCCTGCACACTCATCTGTGGATGTAGGAAATCAACCCCATCTGCAGCACTGGATATAATTCTAGGGCTAACGCCCCTGCATGTTCACATACAGCAGGAAGCAATGGCGGCGTCCCTAAGAATTAAATCAACAAACCAATGGAAAGGCGATTCAGGACTAACAACCCACTGTAGGATACTAAGTAAAGCAATTGCTGCAATTCCAGAGGCAGCAAATGGTACTGACAGAATAGCGTCTACCTACTTAACCGGTAAGACCTACTCAACAACGCATGAAGAGAACGCAGCAGCGAACACCTCACATGACGTTAACACATATCACATCTACACTGACGGGGCCAAGAATAAGACAGGAGCTGGCTGCGGCTACTCCTGTCCCGAAATTGGTCTCTCTAGAGCACAACCACCAAACTGTGCCACCACGGCCTTTCAGGCTGAAGCACTGGCACTCCAACTGGCGGCAAATCATATGCTTAGAGAGACAACTATCAAAGACTCGACCTGCCAGTTGCAGCTGGTCTTCAAAACAGACAGCGCTGCATTAATAAACGCACTCAATAGGACAGACACGAGATCAAAATCAATTGTGGAATGTCACAACGCTCTACAAAGTATCTCTGAACATAACAAAGTCAGCATAGAGTGGACGGAGAGTCGATCCTGTCCAGGCAACATAAAAGCAGACAAACTAGCAAAAGAAGGAGCGAGACAGACCCCAACAAAACAGGACATCAGTCTCTCGAATCCGCCCACAGCGGAAGTAAAACACAAACTAAAACTTAACTCAGAAAAAGAACACCAAAAATTATGGGAGCGTCGAACAGACTGCAAGCATACTAAATCAATATTCCCCTCAAAAGATAGGAAAACCACAAACAAGTTGCTCAAGATGAGCCGCGAGGACCTGAGAACGATGGTGGGCATCATCACAGGACACTGTGAACTGAACCATCATCTGCTCAAGACTGGAGCCACAGACAGTAGCCTATGTCGCGGCTGCTTCCAGGAAGACGAAACTGTGGAACATGTAGTGGTTCACTGCACGGCCACAGAGGAGGCCAGAAGGGTAACGGGATTGAGGACTCTCATAGAGGGATCTAACCCGTCCTCACCCACAGAAAAGCTGAAACGAAGCTGTCAGTCACCAAAAGTCCTGCTCCGGTACTTCAAGGAGCTGGGCTGGTTAGGGCCTGGTTAGGCAGGGGGACAATGCACAATACACTCCTAAGCGAGATGTCAGTGCAGATCCCAGTTCCCCCACTTAGAATTAGAATTAGAATTAGAATTAGATGGGCGTGGAAGTGGGCGTGGGCGTGGGCGTGGCCGTGGGCGTGGACGTGGGCGGTGGCGTGGCCGTGGACGTGGGCGTGGCCGACGTGGGTGTGGTCGACGTGGGTGTGGACATGGGCGTGGGCATGGACGAGGGCGTGGGCGTGGGCGTGCGCGTGGGCGTGGGCGTGGACGTGGCCGTGGCCGTGGGCGTGGACGTTGGCGTTGCCGTGGCCGTGGACGTGGCCATGGAAGTGGACGTGGCCGTGGACGTGGGCGTGACCGACGTGGGTGTGGACATGGGCGTGGGCGTGGGTGTGGGCGTGGGCGTGGGCGTGGGCGTGGGCGTGACCGTGGGCGTGGGCGTTGGCGTGGGCGTGGGCGTGGGCGTGACCGTGGGCGTGGGCGTTGGCGTGGACGTGGGCGGTGGCGTGGCCGTGGACGTGGGTGTGGCCGACGTGGGTGTGGACGATGGCGTGGACGTAGGTTAGGTTAGGTAAGGTTAGGTTAGGTTAGGTGTAGGAGTTCCCAGGCCCATTGATTTAAGCTTAGAGGCCGGTTATCGGGGGGTCTTTTAGTGGGTCGTCAAAGTTTTATTTTTTCTCCTCGACAAACCCACATAACTACTGCCCCACATAACACATAACTACTGTACCCTACATGCAGTATGGTATCTGTTCGCAGATTTTTCCCTTCGAAAACAAAAAAAAAAAAGGTTAGGTTAGGATAGGTTGGGTTTGGTTAGGTTTTTTTTTTTTTCGCGATCACCACAGACTTTTGTCCGTGCTCTTGTTTGATCTTTTTTTTTCTTTTTTTTGAACTTAATTAATTTACATTTTTATAATCTAATTACTCAGGGGAAACAATGTTTAAATGACTTAATATCTAAGAGCTTAAAATACGTAAGATTTTTAACTACTTTACAATAATACTGAAACTAAGATTTATAACAAAAAGGATAATTTACATTGATTTTACAACGTGGAGCAATTTACACAGGATTTTTTTTTTTTTTTCTTACTTGGAAGAAGCTGATGCTGCCTCCTGATCTGGCCAGTTAGACTGTTTTACGACGACAGCTGCGTTCCTGTTTCGAATGGCCATTTTGAGAGGTTAGGTTAGGTTAGTATGGTATCTATGGTATGGTATCTGTTCGCAGATTTTTCCAATCGAAAACAAAAAAAAAAAAAAAAGGTTAAGTTAGGTTAGGTTGGGTTAGGTTAGGTTTGGTTTGTTTGTTTTTTTTTTTTTCGCGATCATCACAGACTTTTGTCCGTGCTCTTGTTTGATCTTTTTTTTTCTTTTTTTTGAGCTTAATTTATTTACATTTTTATAATCTAGTTACTCAGGGGAAACAATGTTTAAATGACTTAATATCTAAGAGCTTAAAATACGTAAGATTTTTAACTACTTTACAATAATACTGAAACTAAGATTTATAACAAAAAGGATAATTTACATTGATTTTACAACGTGGAGCAATTTACACAGGATTTTTTTTTTTTTTTCTTACTTGGAAGAAGCTGATGCTGCCTCCTGATCTGGCCAGTAAGACTGTTTTACGACGACAGCTGCGTTCCTGTTTCGAATGGCCATTTTGAGAGGTTAGGTTAGGTTAGGTTAGGTTAGGTTAGGTTAGGTGAGGTTAGGTTAGGTTAGGTTAGGTTAGTGGACGAGGGCGTGGACGTGGACGTGGACGTGGTCATAGACGTGGACGTGGACGTAGCCGTGGACCTGGACGTGGACGTGGGCATGGGCGTGGGCGTGGCCGTGGACGTGGGCGTGGCCGACGTGGGTGTGGACATGGGCGTGGGCATGGACGAGGGCGTGGGCGTGGGCGTGCGCGTGGGCGTGGGCGTGGACGAGGGCGTGGGCGTGGGCGTGGGCGTGGGCGTGGGCGTGGGCGTGGGCGTGGGCGTGGGCGTGGACGTGGGCGGTGGCGTGGCCGTGGACGTGGGCGTGGCCGACGTGGGTGTGGACATGGGCTTTAGCATGGACGAGGGCGTGGGCGTGGGCGTGCGCGTGGGCGTGGGCGTGGACATGGCCGTGGACGTGGCCGTAGGCGTGGACGTTGGCGTGGCCGTGGCCGTGGACGTGGCCATGGACGTGGACGTGGCCATGGACGTGGGCATGGCTGACGTGGGTGTGGACATGGGCGTGGGCGTGGGCGTGGGTGTGGGCGTGGACGAGGGCATGGGCGTGGGCGTGGGCGTGGCCGTGGCCGTGGGCGTGGCCGTGGGCGTTGGCGTGGGCGTGGCCATGGACGTGGACGTGGCCGTAGGCGTGGACGTTGGCGTTGCCGTGGCCGTGGACGTGGCCATGGACGTGGGCGTGGCCGACGTGGGTGTGGACATGGGCGTGGGCGTGGGTGTGGGCGTGGACGAGGGCATGGGCGTGGTTGTGGACATGGGCGTGGGCGTGGGTGTGGGCGTGGACGAGGGCATGGGCGTGGGCGTGGGCGTGGCCGTGGCCGTGGCCGTGGGCGTGGGCGTGGGCGTGGCCGTGGCCGTGGCCGTGGCCGTGGGCGTGGGCGTGCGCGTGGGCGTTGGCGTGGGCGTGGGCGTGGGCGTGGGCGTGGCCGTGGGCGTGGACGAGGGCGTGGGCATGGGCGTGGCTGTGGGCGTGGGCGTGGACGTGGGCGGTGGCGTGGCCAACGTTGGTGTGAACGATGGCGTGGACGAAGGTTAGGTTAGGTTAAATATGGTTAGGTTTGGTTAGGTAAGGTCTTTTAGTGGGTCGTCGAAGTTTTATTTCTTCTCCTCGTTAAACCCACATAACTACTGCCCCACATAACACATAACTACTGTACCCTACATGCAGTATGGTTTCTGTTCGCAGATTATTCCCCTCGAAAACAAAAAAAAAAAAAAGTTAGGTTAGGTTAGGTTGGGTTTGGTTAGGTTTTTTTTTTTTTTGCGCGATCACCACAGACTTTTGTCCGTGCTCTTGTTTGATCTTTTTATTTCTTTTTTTTGAACTTAATTAATTTACATTTTTATAATCTAGTTACTCAGGGGAAACAATGTTTAAATGACTTAATATCTTAGAGCTTAAAATAAAATACGTAAGATTTTTTACGATTTTACAATAATACTGAAACTAAGATTTAAAATTTTATATATAACAAAAGGGATAATTTACATTGATTTTACAACGTGGAGCAATTTACACAGGAATTTTTTTTTTTATTTCTTACTTGGAAGAAGCTGATGCTGCCCCCTGATCTGGCCAGTTAGACTGTTTTACAACGACAGCTGCGTTCCTGTTTCGAATGGCCATTTTGAGAGGTTAGGTTAGGTTAGGTTAGGTTAGGTGAGGTTAGGTTAGGTTAGGTTAGGTGAGGTTAGGTTAGGTTAGGTTAGTGGACGAGGGCGTGGACGTGGACGTGGACGTGGACGTGGACGTGGACGTGGTCGTAGACGTGGACGTGGACGTAGCCGTGGACCTGGACGTGGACGTGGGCATGGGCGTGGGCGTGGCCGTGGACGTGGGCGTGGGCGTGGCCGTGGCCGTGGGCGTGGCCGTGGGCGTTGGCGTGGCCGTGGGCGTGGCCGTGGACGTGGGCGTTGCCGACGTGGGTGTGGCCAACGTTGGTGTGGACGATGGCGTGGACGTAGGTTAGGTTAGGTTAGGTTAAATATGGTTAGGTTTGGTTAGGTAAGGTCTTTTAGTGGGTCGGCTAAGTTTTATTTCTTCTCCTCGACAAACCCACATAACTACTGCCCCACATAACACATTAATACTGGGTGTGGGCGTGGGCGTGGGCGTGGGCGTGGGCGTGGCCGTGGGCGTGGCCGTGGGCGTGGGCGTGGGCGTGGGCGTGGCCGTGGGCGTGGCCGTGGGCGTGGCCGTGGCCGTGGCCGTGGCCGTGGCCGTGGGCGTGGGCGTGGCCGTGGCCGTGGGCGTGGGCGTGGCCGTGGGCGTGGGCGTGGCCGTGGCCGTGGGCGTGGCCGTGGGCGTGGCCATGGGCGTGGCCGTGGGCGTGGCCGTGGGCGTGGCCGTGGGCGTGGCCGTGGGCGTGGGCGTGGGCGTGGCCGTGGGCGTGGCCGTGGCCCCGGGCGTGGCCGACGTGGGTGTGGACGATGGCGTGGACGTAGGTTAGGTTAGGTTAAATTTGGTTAGGTTAGGTTAAGTTTGGTTAGGTGTAGGAGTTCCCAGGCCCATGGATTTAAGCTTAGAGTCCGGTTATCGGGGGGTCTTTTAGTGGGTCGTCGAAGTTTTATTTCTTCTCCTCGACAAACCCACATAACTACTGCCCCACATAACACATAAATACTGTACCCTACATGCAGTATGGTATCTGTTCGCAGATTATTCCCCTCGAAAACAAAAAAAAAAAGGTTAGGTTAGGTTAGGTTGGGTTTGGTTAGGTTTTTTTTTTTTTTCGCGATCACCACAGACATTTGTCCGTGCTCTTGTTTGATCTTTTTTTTCCTTTTTTTTGAACTTCATTAATTTACATTTTTATAATCTAGTTACTCGGGGGAAACAATGTTTAAATGACTTAAAATACGTAAGATTTTTTACTACTTTACAATAATACTGAAACTAAGATTTAAAATTTTATATATAACAAAAAGGATAATTTACATTGATTTTACAACGTGGAGCAATTTACACAGGATTTTTCTTTTTTTTTTCTTACTTGGAAGAAGCTGATGCATCCCCCTGATCTGGCCAGTTAGACTGTTTTACAACGACAGCTGCGTTCCTGTTTCGAATGGCCATTTTGAAAGGTTAGGTTAGGTTAGGTTAGGTTAGGTTAGGTTAGGTTAGGTTAGGTTAGGTTAGGTTAGGTTAGGTTAGGTTAGGTTAGGTTAGGTTAGGTTAGGTTAGGTTAGGTTAGGTTAGGTTAGGTTAGGTTAGGTTAGGTTAGGTTAGGTTAGGTTAGGTTAGGTTAGGTTAGGTTAGGTTAGGTTAGGTTAGGTTAGGTTAGGTTAGGTTAGGTTAGGTTAGGTGAGGTAAGGTTAGGTTAGGTTAGGTAAGTGGACGAGGGCGTGGACGTGGACGTGGACGTGGACGTGGTCGTAGACGTGGACGTAGCCGTGGACCTGGACGTGGACGTGGGCATGGGCGTGGGCGTGGCCGTGGACGTGGGCGTGGCCGACGTGGGTGTGGACATGGGCGTGGGCGTGGACGTTGGCGTGGCCGTGGCCGTGGACGTGGCCATGGACGTGGACGTGGCCATGGACGTGGACGTGGCCATGGACGTGGGCGTGGCCGACGTGGGCGTGGCCGTGGCCGTGGGCGTTGGCGTGGGCGTGGCCATGGACGTGGGCGTGGCCGTGGACGTGGGCGTGGCCCTGGGCGTGGACATGGGCGTGGGCGTGGGTGTGGGCGTGGACGAGGGCATGGGCGTGGTTGTGGACATGGGCGTGGGCGTGGGTGTGGGCGTGGACGAGGGCATGGGCGTGGGCGTGGGCGTGGCCGTGGCCGTGGCCGTGGGCGTGGGCGTGGGCGTGGCCGTGGCCGTGGCCGTGGCCGTGGGCGTGGGCGTGCGCGTGGGCGTTGGCGTGGGCGTGGGCGTGGGCGTGGGCGTGGCCGTGGGCGTGGACGAGGGCGTGGGCATGGGCGTGGCTGTGGGCGTGGGCGTGGACGTGGGCGGTGGCGTGGCCAACGTTGGTGTGAACGATGGCGTGGACGAAGGTTAGGTTAGGTTAAATATGGTTAGGTTTGGTTAGGTAAGGTCTTTTAGTGGGTCGTCGAAGTTTTATTTCTTCTCCTCGTTAAACCCACATAACTACTGCCCCACATAACACATAACTACTGTACCCTACATGCAGTATGGTTTCTGTTCGCAGATTATTCCCCTCGAAAACAAAAAAAAAAAAAAGTTAGGTTAGGTTAGGTTGGGTTTGGTTAGGTTTTTTTTTTTTTTGCGCGATCACCACAGACTTTTGTCCGTGCTCTTGTTTGATCTTTTTATTTCTTTTTTTTGAACTTAATTAATTTACATTTTTATAATCTAGTTACTCAGGGGAAACAATGTTTAAATGACTTAATATCTTAGAGCTTAAAATAAAATACGTAAGATTTTTTACGATTTTACAATAATACTGAAACTAAGATTTAAAATTTTATATATAACAAAAGGGATAATTTACATTGATTTTACAACGTGGAGCAATTTACACAGGAATTTTTTTTTTTTTTTCTTACTTGGAAGAAGCTGATGCTGCCCCCTGATCTGGCCAGTTAGACTGTTTTACAACGACAGCTGCGTTCCTGTTTCGAATGGCCATTTTGAGAGGTTAGGTTAGGTTAGGTTAGGTTAGGTGAGGTTAGGTTAGGTTAGGTTAGGTGAGGTTAGGTTAGGTTAGGTTAGTGGACGAGGGCGTGGACGTGGACGTGGACGTGGACGTGGACGTGGACGTGGTCGTAGACGTGGACGTGGACGTAGCCGTGGACCTGGACGTGGACGTGGGCATGGGCGTGGGCGTGGCCGTGGACGTGGGCGTGGGCGTGGCCGTGGCCGTGGGCGTGGCCGTGGGCGTTGGCGTGGCCGTGGGCGTGGCCGTGGACGTGGGCGTTGCCGACGTGGGTGTGGCCAACGTTGGTGTGGACGATGGCGTGGACGTAGGTTAGGTTAGGTTAGGTTAAATATGGTTAGGTTTGGTTAGGTAAGGTCTTTTAGTGGGTCGGCTAAGTTTTATTTCTTCTCCTCGACAAACCCACATAACTACTGCCCCACATAACACATTAATACTGGGTGTGGGCGTGGGCGTGGGCGTGGGCGTGGGCGTGGCCGTGGGCGTGGCCGTGGGCGTGGGCGTGGGCGTGGGCGTGGCCGTGGGCGTGGCCGTGGGCGTGGCCGTGGCCGTGGCCGTGGGCGTGGGCGTGGCCGTGGCCGTGGGCGTGGGCGTGGCCGTGGGCGTGGCCGTGGCCGTGGCCGTGGGCGTGGCCGTGGGCGTGGCCATGGGCGTGGCCGTGGGCGTGGCCGTGGGCGTGGCCGTGGGCGTGGCCGTGGGCGTGGGCGTGGGCGTGGCCGTGGGCGTGGCCGTGGCCCCGGGCGTGGCCGACGTGGGTGTGGACGATGGCGTGGACGTAGGTTAGGTTAGGTTAAATTTGGTTAGGTTAGGTTAAGTTTGGTTAGGTGTAGGAGTTCCCAGGCCCATGGATTTAAGCTTAGAGTCCGGTTATCGGGGGGTCTTTTAGTGGGTCGTCGAAGTTTTATTTCTTCTCCTCGACAAACCCACATAACTACTGCCCCACATAACACATAAATACTGTACCCTACATGCAGTATGGTATCTGTTCGCAGATTATTCCCCTCGAAAACAAAAAAAAAAAGGTTAGGTTAGGTTAGGTTGGGTTTGGTTAGGTTTTTTTTTTTTTTCGCGATCACCACAGACATTTGTCCGTGCTCTTGTTTGATCTTTTTTTTTCTTTTTTTTGAACTTAATTAATTTACATTTTTATAATCTAGTTACTCGGGGGAAACAATGTTTAAATGACTTAAAATACGTAAGATTTTTTACTACTTTACAATAATACTGAAACTAAGATTTAAAATTTTATATATAACAAAAAGGATAATTTACATTGATTTTACAACGTGGAGCAATTTACACAGGATTTTTCTTTTTTTTTTCTTACTTGGAAGAAGCTGATGCATCCCCCTGATCTGGCCAGTTAGACTGTTTTACAACGACAGCTGCGTTCCTGTTTCGAATGGCCATTTTGAAAGGTTAGGTTAGGTTAGGTTAGGTTAGGTTAGGTTAGGTTAGGTTAGGTTAGGTTAGGTTAGGTTAGGTTAGGTTAGGTTAGGTTAGGTTAGGTTAGGTTAGGTTAGGTTAGGTTAGGTTAGGTTAGGTTAGGTTAGGTTAGGTTAGGTTAGGTTAGGTTAGGTTAGGTTAGGTTAGGTTAGGTTAGGTTAGGTTAGGTTAGGTTAGGTTAGGTTAGGTTAGGTTAGGTTAGGTTAGGTTAGGTGAGGTAAGGTTAGGTTAGGTTAGGTAAGTGGACGAGGGCGTGGACGTGGACGTGGACGTGGACGTGGTCGTAGACGTGGACGTAGCCGTGGACCTGGACGTGGACGTGGGCATGGGCGTGGGCGTGGCCGTGGACGTGGGCGTGGCCGACGTGGGTGTGGACATGGGCGTGGGCGTGGACGTTGGCGTGGCCGTGGCCGTGGACGTGGCCATGGACGTGGACGTGGCCATGGACGTGGACGTGGCCATGGACGTGGGCGTGGCCGACGTGGGCGTGGCCGTGGCCGTGGGCGTTGGCGTGGGCGTGGCCATGGACGTGGGCGTGGCCGTGGACGTGGGCGTGGCCCTGGGCGTGGGCGTGGGCGTGGACGAGGGCGTGGGCGTGGGCGTGGCCGTGGGCGTGGGCGTGGACGTGGGCGTGGCCGACGTGGGGGTGGACATGGGCTTTAGCATGGAAGAGGGCGTGGGCGTGCGCGTGGGCGTGGGCGTGGACGTGGCCGTAGGCGTGGCCGTGGACGTGGCCATGGACGTGGACTTGGCCATGTACGTGGGCGTGGGTGTGGGCGTGGACGAGGGCGTGGGCGTGGGCGTGGGCGTGGGCGTGGGCGTGGTCGTGGCCGTGGCCGTGGGCGTGGCCGTGGGCGTTGGCGTGGGCGTGGGCGTTGGCGTGGGCGTGGCCATGGACGTGGGCGTGGGTGTGGGCGCGGACAAGGGCGTGGACGTGGCCATGGACGTGGACGTGGCCATGGACGTGGACGTGGCCATGGACGTGGGCGTGGCCGACGTGGGTGTGGACATGGGCATGGGCGTGGGTGTGGGCGTGGGCGTGGGCGTGGGCGTGGGCGTGGGCGTGGCCGTGGGCGTGGGCGTGGGCGTGGGCGTGGGCGTGGGCGTGGCCGTGGCCGTGGCCGTGGGCGTGGCCGTGGCCGTGGGCGTGGCCGTGGGCGTTGGCGTGGCCGTGGGCGTGGCCGTGGACGTGGGCGTGGCCGACGTGGGTGTGGCCAACGTTGGTGTGGACGATGGCGTGGACGTAGGTTAGGTTAGGTTAGGTTAAATATGGTTAGGTTTGGTTAGGTAAGGTCTTTTAGTGGGTCGTCTAAGTTTTATTTCTTCTCCTCGACAAACCCACATAACTACTGCCCCACATAACACATTAATACTGGGTGTGGGCGTGGGCGTGGGCGTGGCCGTGGCCGTGGGCGTGGGCGTGGCCGTGGGCGTGGCCGTGGGCGTGGGCGTGGCCGTGGCCGTGGGCGTGGCCGTGGGCGTGGCCGTGGGCGTGGCCGTGGACGTGGGCGTGGCCGACGTGGGTGTGGACATGGGCGTGGGCATGGACGAGGGCGTGGGCATGGGCGTACGCGTGGGCGTGGGCGTGGGCGTGGACATGGCCGTGGACGTGGCCGTAGGCGTGGATGTTGGCGTGGCCGTGGCCGTGGACGTAGCCGTGGACCTGGACGTGGACGTGGCCATGGACGTAGGCGTGGCCGACGTGGGTGTGGACATGGGCGTGGGCGTGGGTGTGGGCGTGGACGAGGGCATAGGCATGGGCGTGGGCGTGGGCGTGGGCGTGGGCGTGGGCGTGGGCGTGGGCGTGGGCGTGGGCGTGGCCGTGGGCGTGGCCGTGGGCGTGGGCGTGGACGTGGGCGGTGGCGTGGCCGTGGACGTGGGCGTGGCCGACGTGGGTGTGGACGATGGCGTGGACGTAGGTTAGGTTAGGTTAAATTTGGTTAGGTTTGGTTAGGTTAGGTTAAGTTTGGTTAGGTGTAGGAGTTCCCAGGCCCATGGATTTAAGCTTAGAGTCTGGTTATCGGGGGGTCTTTTAGTGGGTCGTCGAAGTTTTATTTCTTCTCCTCGACAAACCCACATAACTACTGCCCCACATAACACATAAATACTGTACCCTACATGCAGTATGGTATCTGTTCGCAGATTATTCCCCTCGAAAACAAAAAAAAAAAGGTTAGGTTAGGTTAGGTTGGGTTTGGTTAGGTTTTTTTTTTTTTTTCGCGATCACCACAGACATTTGTCCGTGCTCTTGTTTGATCTTTTTTTTTCTTTTTTTTGAATTTAATTAATTTACATTTTTATAATCTAGTTACTCGGGGGAAACAATGTTTAAATGACTTAATATCTAAGAGCTTAAAATACGTAAGATTTTTTACTACTTTACAATAATACTGAAACTAAGATTTAAAATTTTATATATAACAAAAAGGATAATTTACATTGATTTTACAACGTGGAGCAATTTACACAGGATTTTCTTTTTTTTTTCTTACTTGGAAGAAGCTGATGCATCCCCCTGATCTGGCCAGTTAGACTGTTTTACAACGACAGCTGCGTTCCTGTTTCGAATGGCCATTTTGAAAGGTTAGGTTAGGTTAGGTTAGGTTAGGTTAGGTTAGGTTAGGTTAGGTTAGGTTAGGTTAGGTTAGGTTAGGTTAGGTTAGGTTAGGTGAGGTTAGGTTAGGTTAGGTTAGGTAAGTGGACGAGGGCGTGGACGTGGACGTGGTCGTAGATGTGGACGTGGACGTAGCCGTGGACCTGGACGTGGACGTGGGCATGGGCGTGGGCGTGGCCGTGGACGTGGGCGTGGCCGACGTGGGTGTGGACATGGGCGGGGCATGGACGAGGGCGTGGGCGTGGGCGTGCGCGTGGGCGTGGGCGTTGACATGGTCGTGGACGTGGCCGTACATAACACATTAATACTGGGTGTGGGCGTGGGCGTGGGCGTGGCTGTGGCCGTGGGCGTGGGCGTGGCCGTGGGCGTGGCCGTGGGCGTGGCCGTGGGCGTGGGCGTGGGCGTGGGCGTGGCCGTGGCCTTGGGCGTGGCCGTGGGCGTGGCCGTGGGCGTGGCCGTGGGCGTGGCCGACGTGGGTGTGGACATGGGCGTGGGCATGGACGAGGGCGTGGGCATGGGCGTGCGCGTGGGCGTGGGCGTGGGCGTGGACATGGCCGTGGACGTGGCCGTAGGCGTGGATGTTGGCGTGGCCGTGGCCGTGGACGTAGCCGTGGACCTGGACGTGGACGTGGCCATGGACGTAGGCGTGGCCGACGTGGGTGTGGACATGGGCGTGGGCGTGGGTGTGGGCGTGGACGAGGGCATAGGCATGGGCGTGGGCGTGGGCGTGGGCGTGGGCGTGGGCGTGGGCGTGGGCGTGGCCGTGGCCGTGGGCGTGGCCGTGGGCGTGGGCGTGGACGTGGGCGGTGGCGTGGCCGTGGACGTGGGCGTGGCCGACGTGGGTGTGGACGATGGCGTGGACGTAGGTTAGGTTAGGTTAAATTTGGTTAGGTTTTGTTAGGTTAGGTTAAGTTTGGTTAGGTGTAGGAGTTCCCAGGCCCATGGATTTAAGCTTAGAGTCCGGTTATCGGGGGGTCTTTTAGTGGGTCGTCGAAGTTTTATTTCTTCTCCTCGACAAACCCACATAACTACTGCCCCACATAACACATAAATACTGTACCCTACATGCAGTATGGTATCTGTTCGCAGATTATTCCCCTCGAAAACAAAAAAAAAAAGGTTAGGTTAGGTTAGGTTGGGTTTGGTTAGGTTTTTTTTTTTTTTCGCGATCACCACAGACATTTGTCCGTGCTCTTGTTTGATCTTTTTTTTTCTTTTTTTTGAACTTAATTAATTTACATTTTTATAATCTAGTTACTCGGGGGAAACAATGTTTAAATGACTTAAAATACGTAAGATTTTTTACTACTTTACAATAATACTGAAACTAAGATTTAAAATTTTATATATAACAAAAAGGATAATTTACATTGATTTTACAACGTGGAGCAATTTACACAGGATTTTTCTTTTTTTTTTCTTACTTGGAAGAAGCTGATGCATCCCCCTGATCTGGCCAGTTAGACTGTTTTACAACGACAGCTGCGTTCCTGTTTCGAATGGCCATTTTGAAAGGTTAGGTTAGGTTAGGTTAGGTTAGGTTAGGTTAGGTTAGGTTAGGTTAGGTTAGGTTAGGTTAGGTTAGGTTAGGTTAGGTTAGGTTAGGTTAGGTTAGGTTAGGTTAGGTTAGGTTAGGTTAGGTTAGGTTAGGTTAGGTTAGGTTAGGTTAGGTTAGGTTAGGTTAGGTTAGGTTAGGTTAGGTTAGGTTAGGTTAGGTTAGGTTAGGTTAGGTTAGGTTAGGTTAGGTGAGGTAAGGTTAGGTTAGGTTAGGTAAGTGGACGAGGGCGTGGACGTGGACGTGGACGTGGACGTGGTCGTAGACGTGGACGTAGCCGTGGACCTGGACGTGGACGTGGGCATGGGCGTGGGCGTGGCCGTGGACGTGGGCGTGGCCGACGTGGGTGTGGACATGGGCGTGGGCGTGGACGTTGGCGTGGCCGTGGCCGTGGACGTGGCCATGGACGTGGACGTGGCCATGGACGTGGACGTGGCCATGGACGTGGGCGTGGCCGACGTGGGCGTGGCCGTGGCCGTGGGCGTTGGCGTGGGCGTGGCCATGGACGTGGGCGTGGCCGTGGACGTGGGCGTGGCCCTGGGCGTGGGCGTGGGCGTGGACGAGGGCGTGGGCGTGGGCATGGCCGTGGGCGTGGGCGTGGACGTGGGCGTGGCCGACGTGGGGGTGGACATGGGCTTTAGCATGGAAGAGGGCGTGGGCGTGCGCGTGGGCGTGGGCGTGGACGTGGCCGTAGGCGTGGCCGTGGACGTGGCCATGGACGTGGACTTGGCCATGTACGTGGGCGTGGGTGTGGGCGTGGACGAGGGCGTGGGCGTGGGCGTGGGCGTGGGCGTGGGCGTGGTCGTGGCCGTGGCCGTGGGCGTGGCCGTGGGCGTTGGCGTGGGCGTGGGCGTTGGCGTGGGCGTGGCCATGGACGTGGGCGTGGGTGTGGGCGCGGACAAGGGCGTGGACGTGGCCATGGACGTGGACGTGGCCATGGACGTGGACGTGGCCATGGACGTGGGCGTGGCCGACGTGGGTGTGGACATGGGCATGGGCGTGGGTGTGGGCGTGGGCGTGGGCGTGGGCGTGGGCGTGGGCGTGGCCGTGGGCGTGGGCGTGGGCGTGGCCGTGGCCGTGGCCGTGGGCGTGGCCGTGGCCGTGGGCGTGGCCGTGGGCGTTGGCGTGGCCGTGGGCGTGGCCGTGGACGTGGGCGTGGCCGACGTGGGTGTGGCCAACGTTGGTGTGGACGATGGCGTGGACGTAGGTTAGGTTAGGTTAGGTTAAATATGGTTAGGTTTGGTTAGGTAAGGTCTTTTAGTGGGTCGTCTAAGTTTTATTTCTTCTCCTCGACAAACCCACATAACTACTGCCCCACATAACACATTAATACTGGGTGTGGGCGTGGGCGTGGGCGTGGCCGTGGCCGTGGGCGTGGGCGTGGCCGTGGGCGTGGCCGTGGGCGTGGGCGTGGGCGTGGCCGTGGCCGTGGGCGTGGCCGTGGGCGTGGCCGTGGGCGTGGCCGTGGACGTGGGCGTGGCCGACGTGGGTGTGGACATGGGCGTGGGCATGGACGAGGGCGTGGGCATGGGCGTACGCGTGGGCGTGGGCGTGGGCGTGGACATGGCCGTGGACGTGGCCGTAGGCGTGGATGTTGGCGTGGCCGTGGCCGTGGACGTAGCCGTGGACCTGGACGTGGACGTGGCCATGGACGTAGGCGTGGCCGACGTGGGTGTGGACATGGGCGTGGGCGTGGGTGTGGGCGTGGACGAGGGCATAGGCATGGGCGTGGACGTGGCCATGGACGTAGGCGTGGCCGACGTGGGTGTGGACATGGGCGTGGGCGTGGGTGTGGGCGTGGACGAGGGCATAGGCATGGGCGTGGGCGTGGGCGTGGGCGTGGGCGTGGGCGTGGGCGTGGGCGTGGGCGTGGCCGTGGCCGTGGCCGTGGGCGTGGCCGTGGGCGTGGGCGTGGACGTGGGCGGTGGCGTGGCCGTGGACGTGGGCGTGGCCGACGTGGGTGTGGACGATGGCGTGGACGTAGGTTAGGTTAGGTTAAATTTGGTTAGGTTTGGTTAGGTTAGGTTAAGTTTGGTTAGGTGTAGGAGTTCCCAGGCCCATGGATTTAAGCTTAGAGTCTGGTTATCGGGGGGTCTTTTAGTGGGTCGTCGAAGTTTTATTTCTTCTCCTCGACAAACCCACATAACTAGTGCCCCACATAACACATAAATACTGTACCCTACATGCAGTATGGTATCTGTTCGCAGATTAGGTTAGGTTAGGTTAGGTAAGTGGACGAGGGCGTGGACGTGGACGTGGTCGTAGACGTGGACGTGGACGTAGCCGTGGACCTGGACGTGGACGTGGGCATGGGCGTGGGCGTGGCCGTGGACGTGGGCGTGGCCGACGTGGGTGTGGACATGGGCGTGGGCATGGACGAGGGCGTGGGCGTGGGCGTGCGCGTGGGCGTGGGCGTTGACATGGTCGTGGACGTGGCCGTACATAACACATTAATACTGGGTGTGGGCGTGGGCGTGGGCGTGGCTGTGGCCGTGGGCCTGGGCGTGGCCGTGGGCGTGGCCGTGGGCGTGGCCGTGGGCGTGGCCGTGGGCGTGGGCGTGGGCGTGGGCGTGGCCGTGGCCTTGGGCGTGGCCGTGGGCGTGGCCGTGGGCGTGGCCGTGGACGTGGGCGTGGCCGACGTGGGTGTGGACATGGGCGTGGGCATGGGCGTGGGCGTGGGCGTGGACATGGCCGTGGACGTGGCCGTAGGCGTGGATGTTGGCGTGGCCGTGGCCGTGGACGTAGCCGTGGACCTGGACGTGGACGTGGCCATGGACGTAGGCGTGGCCGACGTGGGTGTGGACATGGGCGTGGGCGTGGGTGTGGGCGTGGACGAGGGCATAGGCATGGGCGTGGGCGTGGGCGTGGGCGTGGGCGTGGGCGTGGGCGTGGGCGTGGCCGTGGCCGTGGGCGTGGCCGTGGGCGTGGGCGTGGACGTGGGCGGTGGCGTGGCCGTGGACGTGGGCGTGGCCGACGTGGGTGTGGACGATGGCGTGGACGTAGGTTAGGTTAGGTTAAATTTGGTTAGGTTTTGTTAGGTTAGGTTAAGTTTGGTTAGGTGTAGGAGTTCCCAGGCCCATGGATTTAAGCTTAGAGTCCGGTTATCGGGGGGTCTTTTAGTGGGTCGTCGAAGTTTTATTTCTTCTCCTCGACAAACCCACATAACTACTGCCCCACATAACACATAAATACTGTACCCTACATGCAGTATGGTATCTGTTCGCAGATTATTCCCCTCGAAAACAAAAAAAAAAAGGTTAGGTTAGGTTAGGTTGGGTTTGGTTAGGTTTTTTTTTTTTTTCGCGATCACCACAGACATTTGTCCGTGCTCTTGTTTGATCTTTTTTTTTCTTTTTTTTGAACTTAATTAATTTACATTTTTATAATCTAGTTACTCGGGGGAAACAATGTTTAAATGACTTAAAATACGTAAGATTTTTTACTACTTTACAATAATACTGAAACTAAGATTTAAAATTTTATATATAACAAAAAGGATAATTTACATTGATTTTACAACGTGGAGCAATTTACACAGGATTTTTCTTTTTTTTTTCTTACTTGGAAGAAGCTGATGCATCCCCCTGATCTGGCCAGTTAGACTGTTTTACAACGACAGCTGCGTTCCTGGGGGTCTATTCGCTTTCGACGAAATGGACAGTTGCGTGCTGCGTTTTGTCAAATTGCTATTCTAATTCATCAAAACTCGAAGCTACGGCACGAAGCTTGAAATGGCGGCTTTTGCGGCGGCCACCTCTATTCTAATGGGCAAAATGTACGAACGAAACATTAAATTTGACACCATTTTTTCAAGAACCACTGTCAATTTGCACGGTAGCTACAAAGCTACCTTTTCATTTTCGTAAGGTGTTTTTTCACCATATTTTGTCCATTTATCACTAAAATTTCAGTAGATTTATGATTGTTAAAATATTTTATACACGTAGCGTCCTAAATTATTGAAATTTACTCATGCTATTTGAAGATCACTCTCCGTTTCATAATTTTCAGAAAAGCGGCTCTACCGCCATCTCTTAGCAAAGCCTACAACTAACAACTTCCCCCAGCTGACGACGAAGTTCTTAATTTTACCAAAACTTGGCGCTAAAACCGCTCTTTTGAGGGTTCCGCACCTCGAATGGAAAAAGGAACGCCTATTATATTAATTCTTAATTTCAGACACAAGATCCATTTTTGAGGTGATAAAAAAGGAAAGTTAAATAAAAATCATAATATATTTAATATAAAATTCAAGGTACTAGGTTGAGTACTTAGTATGTCAGGTGGCAATATTCACCCTCCGTCTGTATGTAAGGGTCCGATAACATCAGACGGTCAGATGGGCTTACAATAGTGTCATTTTTACACATGTCAACCTTTGGACGTTAATGACGCAATTCTCTTTCTTTGGATGGCATTGAAAGAGTCTACACGGGATATTATAGATTATAGAATCACTCGTGACAGCCTTTTACGTTAGAACTTAGCAAAGAGCTAGCGCAAATAAAGAGGAATATCCGAAAACCATAAATTATTTAAAGTTACATAGGTAATTACAAAAATTATTTTTTTATGTTCGCAATAAAACCTATACGTAAGCCTTTAAAGTACTTCCCGTTGATCTAGAATCACGAAATTTGGCAAGAAGCAAGGTCTTACAGCACAGAGAAATGTATTTTTATCTTTAAGTAAAGAGAAATAACCGAAAACCGTTCATTTTAGCAAAATCACCAAAAAAAACGCAGTGTGTCTGTGTAAATTATTCGGCTCACAAATATATATTTCGGGTATAAATGTAAGCGGGTTAACTTTGAACCTAGTTTGTGTTGGAAGAACACCAACGCTTCATCCCTTAACAAGGTATAATGAAGTCCTCATTAGGGTAAATATAAGTTTGTTCGGAACCCTCGCACAAGTCCTACTCGTACTTGACTTGTTTTTATTTAATCTGTCCAAGGTTTCTATGCTCTCTGGTGGTTTCATTCACATGATCGTTCACGAAGGTAGTTGGGTGTGCCCGGATCTCGCCCGAATGAAAAATGCCCACCCGACAGAGAAACAGAATAGCTATCGCTTGCGTGCGTCGGCCGCATGTCATCGGCATCGACAGTGTCGGTTGCGGAGAATTGTAATAGGGCCCCTGTTTCGAATGGCCATTTTGAAAGGTTAGGTTAGGTTAGGTTAGGTTAGGTTAGGTTAGGTTAGGTTAGGTTAGGTTAGGTTAGGTTAGGTTAGGTTAGGTTAGGTTAGGTTAGGTTAGGTTAGGTTAGGTTAGGTTAGGTTAGGTTAGGTTAGGTTAGGTTAGGTGAGGTTAGGTTAGGTTAGGTTAGGTAAGTGGACGAGGGCGTGGACGTGGACGTGGTCGTAGACGTGGACGTGGACGTAGCCGTGGACCTGGACGTGGACGTGGGCATGGGCGTGGGCGTGGCCGTGGACGTGGGCGTGGCCGACGTGGGTGTGGACATGGGCGTGGGCATGGACGAGGGCGTGGGCGTGGGCGTGCGCGTGGGCGTGGGCGTTGACATGGTCGTGGACGTGGCCGTAGGCGTGGACGTTGGCATGGCCGTGGCCGTGGACGTGGCCATGGACGTGGACGTGGCCATGGACGTGGGCGTGGCCGACGTGGGCGTGGCCGTGGCCGTGGGCGTGGCCGTGGGCGTTGGCGTGGGCGTGGCCATGGACGTGGTCGTGGCCGACGTGGGTGTGGACATGGGCGTGGGCGTGGGTGTGGGCGTGGATAAGGGCGTGGGCGTGGCCGTGGGCATGGACGAGGGCGTGACTGACGTGGGTGTGGACATGGGCGTGGGCATGGACGAGGGCGTGGGCGTGGGCATGGACGACATGGGCGTGGGCATGGACGAGGGCGTGGGCGTGGGCGTGCGCGTGGGCGTGGGCGTTGACATGGTCGTGGACGTGGCCGTAGGCGTGGGCGTGGCCGTGGCCGTGGGCGTGGCCGTGGGCGTGGGCGTGGCCGTGGGCGTGGCCGTGGGCGTGGCCGTGGGCGTGGCCGTGGGCGTGGGCGTGGCCGTGGGCGTGGCCGTGGCCGTGGGCGTGGCCGTGGGCGTTGGCGTGGCCGTGGGCGTGGCCGTGGACGTGGGCGTGGCCGACGTGGGTGTGGCCAACGTTGGTGTGGACGATGGCGTGGACGTAGGTTAAGTTAGGTTAGGTTAAATATGGTTAGGTTTGGTTAGGTAAGGTCTTTTAGTGGGTCGTCTAAGTTTTATTTCTTCTCCTCGACAAACCCACATAACTACTGCCCCACATAACACATTAATACTGGGTGTGGGCGTGGGCGTGGGCGTGGGCGTGGGCCTGGCCGTGGCCGTGGGCGTGGGCGTGGCCGTGGGCGTGGCCGTGGGCGTGGCCGTGGCCGTGGGCGTGGGCGTGGCCGTGGGCGTGGGCGTGGCCGTGGCCGTGGGCGTGGCCATGGGCGTGGCCATGGGCGTGGCCGTGGGCGTGGCCATGGGCGTGGCCGTGGGCGTGGCCGTGGGCGTGGGCGTGGCCGTGGGCGTGGCCGTGGGCGTGGCCGTGGGCGTGGCCGTGGGCGTGGCCGTGGGCGTGGCCGTGGGCGTGGCCGTGGCCGTGGGCGTGGCCGACGTGGGTGTGGACGATGGCATGGACGTAGGTTAGGTTAGGTTAAATTTGGTTAGGTTTGGTTAGGTTAGGTTAAGTTTGGTTAGGTGTAGGAGTTCCCAGGCCCATGGATTTAAGCTTAGAGTCCGGTTATCGGGGGGTCTTTTAGTGGGTCGTCGAAGTTTTATTTCTTCTCCTCGACAAACCCACATAACTACTGCCCCACATAACACATAAATACTGTACCCTACATGCAGTATGGTATCTGTTCGCAGATTATTCCCCTCGAAAACAAAAAAAAAAAGGTTAGGTTAGGTTAGGTTGGGTTTGGTTAGGTTTTTTTTTTTTTCGCGATAACCACAGACATTTATCCGTGCTCTTGTTTGATCTTTTTTTTTCTTTTTTTTGAACTTAATTAATTTACATTTTTATAATCTAGTTACTCGGGGGAAACAATGTTTAAATGACTTAATATCTAAGAGCTTAAAATACGTAAGATTTTTTACTACTTTACAATAATACTGAAACTAAGATTTAAAATTTTATATATAACAAAAAGCATAATTTACATTGATTTTACAACGTGGAGCAATTTACACAGGATTTTTCTTTTTTTTTTCTTACTTGGAAGAAGCTGATGCATCCCCCTGATCTGGCCAGTTAGACTGTTTTACAACGACAGCTGCGTTCCTGTTTCGAATGGCCATTTTGAAAGGTTAGGTTAGGTTAGGTTAGGTTAGGTTAGGTTAGGTTAGGTTAGGTTAGGTTAGGTTAGGTTAGGTTAGGTTAGGTTAGGTTAGGTGAGGTTAGGTTAGGTTAGGTTAGGTAAGTGGACGAGGACAAGGGCATGGGCGTGGGCGTGGCCGTGGACGTGGGCGTGGCCGTGGACCTGGACGTGGACGTGGGCATGGGCGTGGGCGTGGCCGTGGACGTGGGCGTGGCCGACGTGGGTGTGGACATGGGCGTGGGCATGGACGAGAGCGTGGGCGTGGGCGTGCGCGTGGGCGTGGGCGTGGACATGGCCGTGGACGTGGCCGTAGGCGTGGATGTTGGCGTGGCCGTGGCCACGGATGTGGACGTGGCCATGGACGTAGGCGTGGCCGACGTGGGTGAGGACATGGGCGTGGGCGTGGGTGTGGGCGTGGACGAGGGCATAGGCATGGGCGTGGGCGTGGGCGTGGGCGTGGGCGTGGGCGTGGGCGTGGGCGTGGGCGTGGCCGTGGCCGTGGGTGTGGCCGTGAGCGTGGCCGTGGGCGTGGACGTGGGCGGTGGCGTGGACGTGGGCGTGGCCAACGTTGGTGTGGACGATGGCGTTTACGTAGGTTAGGTTAAATATGGTTAGGTTTGGTTAGGTAAGGTCTTTTAGTGGGTCGTCGAAGTTTTATTTCTTCTCCTCGACAAACCCACATAACTACTGCCCCACATAACACATAACTACTGTACCATACATACAGTATGGTTTCTGTTCGCAGATTCTTCCCCTCGAAAACAAAAAAAAAAAAAGGTTAGGTTAGGTTAGGTTGGGTTAGGTTAGGTTTGGTTATGTTTTTTTTTTTTTTCGCTATCACCACAGACTTTTGTCCGTGCTCTTGTTTGATCTTTTTTTTTTCTATTTTTTGAGCTTAATTTATTTACATTTTTATAATCTTGTTACTCAGGGGAAACATTGTTTAAATGACTTAATATCTAAGAGCTTAAAATACGTAAGATTTTTTACTACTTTACAATAAAACTGAAACTAAGATTTAAAATTTTATATATAACAAAAAGGATAATTTACATTGATTTTATAACGTGGAGGAATTTACACAGGATTTTTCTTTTTTTTTTTCTTACTTGGAAGAAGCTGATGCTGCCCCCTGATCTGGCCAGTTAGACTGTTTGACAACGACAGCTGCGTTCCTGTTTCGAATGGCCATTTTGAGAGGTTAGGTTAGGTTAGGTTAGGTTAGGTTAGGTTAGGTTAGGTTAGGTTAGGTTAGGTTAGGTTAGGTTAGGTTAGGTTAGGTGTAGGAGTTCCCAGGCCCATGGATTTAAGCTTAGAGTCCGGTTATCGGGGGGTCTTTTAGTGGGTCGTCGAAGTTTTATTTGTTCTCCTCGACAAACCCACATAACTACTGCCCCACATAACACATAAATACTGTACCCTACATGCAGTATGGTATCTGTTCGCAGATTATTCCCCTCGAAAACAAAAAAAAAAAGGTTAGGTTAGGTTGGGTTTGGTTAGGTTTTTTTTTTTTTTCGCGATCACCACAGACATTTGTCCGTGCTCTTGTTTGATCTTTTTTTTTCTTTTTTTTGAACTTAATTAATTTACATTTTTATAATCTAGTTACTCGGGGGAAACAATGTTTAAATGACTTAATATCTAAGAGCTTAAAATACGTAAGATTTTTACTACTTTACAATAATACTGAAACTAAGATTTAAAATTTTATATATAACAAAAAGGATAATTTACATTGATTTTACAACGTGGAGCAATTTACACAGGATTTTTCTTTTTTTTTCTTACTTGGAAGAAGCTGATGCATCCCCCTGATCTGGCCAGTTAGACTGTTTTACAACGACAGCTGCGTTCCTGTTTCGAATGGCCATTTTGAGAGGTTAGGTTAGGTTAGGTTAGGTTAGGTTAGGTTAGGTTAGGTTAGGTTAGGTTAGGTTAGGTTAGGTTAGGTTAGGTTAGGTGAGGTAAGGTAAGGTTAGGTTAAGTAAGTGGACGAGGGCGTGGACGTGGACGTGGACGTGGATGTGGACGTGGTCGTAGACGTGGACGTAGCCGTGGACCTGGACGTGGACGTGGGCATGGGCGTGGGCGTGGGCGTGGACAAGGGCGTGGACGTGGCCATGGACGTGGACGTGGCCATGGACGTGGACGTGGCCATGGACGTGGGCGTGGCCGACGTGGGTGTGGACATGGGCATGGGCGTGGGTGTGGGCGTGGGCGTGGGCGTGGCCGTGGCCGTGGGCGTGGGCGTGGCCGTGGGCGTGGGCGTGGCCGTGGGCGTGGCCGTGGGCGTGGCCGTGGACGTGGGCGTGGCCGACGTGGGTGTGGACATGGGCGTGGGCATGGACGAGGGCGTGGGCGTTGGCGTGCGCGTGGGCGTGGGCGTTGACATGGTCGTGGACGTGGCCGTAGGCGTGGGCGTGGCCGTGGCCGTGGGCGTGGGCGTGGCCGTGGGCGTGGGCGTGGCCGTGGGCGTGGCCGTGGGCGTGGCCGTGGGCGTGGCCGTGGGCGTGGCCGTGGCCGTGGGCGTGGCCGTTGGCGTGGCCGTGGGCGTGGCCGTGGACGTGGGCGTGGCCGACGTGGGTGTGGCCAACGTTGGTGTGGACGATGGCGTGGACGTAGGTTAGGTAAGGTTAGGTTGAATATGGTTAGGTTTGGTTAGGTAAGGTCTTTTAGTGGGTCGTCTAAGTTTTATTTCTTCTCCTCGACAAACCCACATAACTACTGCCCCACATAACACATAAATACTGTACCCTACATGCAGTATGGTATCTGTTCGCAGATTATTCCCCTCGAAAACAAAAAAAAAAAGGTTAGGTTAGGTTAGGTTGGGTTTGGTTAGGTTAGGGCGTGTACGTGGGCAGTGGCGTGGCCGTGGACGTTGGCGTGGCCGAAGTGGGTGTGGACGATGGCGTGGACGTAGGTTACGTTAGGTTAAATTTGGTTAGGTTTGGTTAGGTTAGGTTAAGTTTGGTTAGGTGTAGGAGTTCCCAGGCCCATGGATTTAAGCTTAGAGTCCGGTTATCGGGGGGTCTTTTAGTGGGTCGTCGAAGTTTTATTTCTTCTCCTCGACAAACCCACATAACTACTGCCCCACATAACACATAAATACTGTACCCTACATGCAGTATGGTATCTGTTCGCAGATTATTCCCCTCGAAAACAAAAAAAAAAAGGTTAGGTTAGGTTAGGTTGGGTTTGGTTAGGTTTTTTTTTTTTTTTCGCGATCACCACAGTTATTTGTCCGTGCTCTTGTTTGATCTTCTTTTTTCTTTTTTTTGAACTTAATTAATTAACATTTTTATAATCTAGTTACTCGGGGGAAACAATGTTTAAATGACTTAATATCTAAGAGCTTAAAATACGTAAGATTTTTTACTACTTTACAATAATACTGAAACTAAGATTTAAAATTTTATATATAACAAAAAGGATAATTTACATTGATTTTACAACGTGGAGCAATTTACACAGGATTTTTCTTTTTTTTTTCTTACTTGGAAGAAGCTGATGCATCCCCCTGATCTGGCCAGTTAGACTGTTTTACAACGACAGCTGCGTTCCTGTTTCGAATGGCCATTTTGAAAGGTTAGGTAAGGTTAGGTTAGGTTAGGTTAGGTTAGGTTAGGTTAGGTTAGGTTAGGTGAGGTTAGGTTAGGTTAGGTTAGGTAAGTGGACGAGGGCGTGGACGTGGACGTGGTCGTAGACGCGGACAAGACGTAGCCGTGGACCTGGACGTGGACGTGGGCATGGGCGTGGGCGTGGCCGTGGACGTGGGCGTGGCCGACGTGGGTGTGGACATGGGCGTGGGCATGGACGAGGGCGTGGGCGTGGGCGTGCGCGTGGGCGTGGGCGTTGACATGGTCGTGGACGTGGCCGTAGGCGTGGGCGTGGCCGTGGCCGTGGGCGTGGCCGTGGGCGTGGGCGTGGCCGTGGGCGTGGCCGTGGGCGTGGCCGTGGGCGTGGCCGTGGGCGTGGCCGTGGCCGTGGGCGTGGCCGTGGCCGTGGGCGTGGCCGTGGGCGTTGGCGTGGCCGTGGGCGTGGCCGTGGACGTGGGCGTGGCCGACGTGGGTGTGGCCAACGTTGGTGTGGACGATGGCGTGGACGTAGGTTAAGTTAGGTTAGGTTAAATATGGTTAGGTTTGGTTAGGTAAGGTCTTTTAGTGGGTCGTCTAAGTTTTATTTCTTCTCCTCGACAAACCCACATAACTACTGCCCCACATAACACATTAATACTGGGTGTGGGCGTGGGCGTGGGCGTGGGCGTGGGCGTGGCCGTGGCCGTGGGCGTGGGCGTGGCCGTGGGCGTGGCCGTGGGCGTGGCCGTGGCCGTGGCCGTGGGCGTGGGCGTGGCCGTGGGCGTGGGCGTGGCCGTGGCCGTGGGCGTGGCCGTGGGCGTGGCCATGGGCGTGGCCGTGGGCGTGGCCGTGGGCGTGGCCATGGGCGTGGCCGTGGGCGTGGCCGTGGGCGTGGCCATGGGCGTGGCCGTGGGCGTGGGCGTGGCCGTGGGCGTGGCCGTGGGCGTGGCCGTGGGCGTGGCCGTGGGCGTGGCCGTGGGCGTGGCCGTGGCCGTGGGCGTGGCCGACGTGGGTGTGGACGATGGCGTGGACGTAGGTTAGGTTAGGTTAAATTTGGTTAGGTTTGGTTAGGTTAGGTTAAGTTTGGTTAGGTGTAGGAGTTCCCAGGCCCATGGATTTAAGCTTAGAGTCCGGTTATCGGGGGGTCTTTTAGTGGGTCGTCGAAGTTTTATTTCTTCTCCTCGACAAACCCACATAACTACTGCCCCACATAACACATAAATACTGTACCCTACATGCAGTATGGTATCTGTTCGCAGATTATTCCCCTCGAAAACAAAAAAAAAAGGTTAGGTTAGGTTAGGTTGGGTTTGGTTAGGTTTTTTTTTTTTCGCGATAACCACAGACATTTGTCCGTGCTCTTGTTTGATCTTTTTTTTTCTTTTTTTTGAACTTAATTAATTTACATTTTTATAATCTAGTTACTCGGGGGAAACAATGTTTAAATGACTTAAAATACGTAAGATTTTTTACTACTTTACAATAATACTGAAACTAAGATTTAAAATTTTATATATAACAAAAAGCATAATTTACATTGATTTTACAACGTGGAGCAATTTACACAGGATTTTTCTTTTTTTTTTCTTACTTGGAAGAAGCTGATGCATCCCCCTGATCTGGCCAGTTAGACTGTTTTACAACGACAGCTGCGTTCCTGTTTCGAATGGCCATTTTGAAAGGTTAGGTTAGGTTAGGTTAGGTTAGGTTAGGTTAGGTTAGGTTAGGTTAGGTTAGGTTAGGTTAGGTTAGGTTAGGTTAGGTTAGGTTAGGTTAGGTTAGGTTAGGTTAGGTTAGGTTAGGTTAGGTTAGGTTAGGTTAGGTTAGGTTAGGTGAGGTTAGGTTAGGTTAGGTTAGGTAAGTGGACGAGGACAAGGGCATGGGCGTGGGCGTGGCCGTGGACGTGGGCGTGGCCGACGTGGGTGTGGACATGGGCGTGGGCATGGACGAGAGCGTGGGCGTGGGCGTGCGCGTGGGCGTGGGCGTGGACATTGCCGTGGACGTGGCCGTAGGCGTGGATGTTGGCGTGGCCGTGGCCACGGATGTGGACGTGGCCATGGACGTAGGCGTGGCCGACGTGGGTGAGGACATGGGCGTGGGCGTGGGTGTGGGCGTGGACGAGGGCATAGGCATGGGCGTGGGCGTGGGCGTGGGCGTGGGCGTGGGCGTGGGCGTGGGCGTGGCCGTGGCCGTGGGTGTGGCCGTGAGCGTGGCCGTGGGCGTGGGCGTGGACGTGGGCGGTGGCGTGGACGTGGGCGTGGCCAACGTTGGTGTGGACGATGGCGTTTACGTAGGTTAGGTTAAATATGGTTAGGTTTGGTTAGGTAAGGTCTTTTAGTGGGTCGTCGAAGTTTTATTTCTTCTCCTCGACAAACCCACATAACTACTGCCCCACATAACACATAACTACTGTACCATACATACAGTATGGTTTCTGTTCGCAGATTCTTCCCCTCGAAAACAAAAAAAAAAAAAGGTTAGGTTAGGTTAGGTTGGGTTAGGTTAGGTTTGGTTATGTTTTTTTTTTTTTTCGCTATCACCACAGACTTTTGTCCGTGCTCTTGTTTGATCTTTTTTTTTTCTATTTTTTGAGCTTAATTTATTTACATTTTTATAATCTTGTTACTCAGGGGAAACATTGTTTAAATGACTTAATATCTAAGATCTTAAACTACGTAAGATTTTTTACTACTTTACAATAAAACTGAAACTAAGATTTAAAATTTTATATATAACAAAAAGGATAATTTACATTGATTTTATAACGTGGAGGAATTTACACAGGATTTTTCTTTTTTTTTTTCTTACTTGGAAGAAGCTGATGCTGCCCCCTGATCTGGCCAGTTAGACTGTTTGACAACGACAGCTGCGTTCCTGTTTCGAATGGCCATTTTGAGAGGTTAGGTTAGGTTAGGTTAGGTTAGGTTAGGTTAGGTTAGGTTAGGTTAGGTTAGGTTAGGTTAGGTTAGGTTAGGTTAGGTTAGGTTAGGTGTAGGAGTTCCCAGGCCCATGGATTTAAGCTTAGAGTCCGGTTATCGGGGGGTCTTTTAGTGGGTCGTCGAAGTTTTATTTCTTCTCCTCGACAAACCCACATAACTACTGCCCCACATAACACATAAATACTGTACCCTACATGCAGTATGGTATCTGTTCGCAGAATATTACCCTCGAAAACAAAAAAAAAAAGGTTAGGTTAGGTTGGATTTGGTTAGGTTTTTTTTTTTTTTCGCGATCACCACAGACATTTGTCCGTGCTCTTGTTTGATCTTTTTTTTTCTTTTTTTTGAACTTAATTAATTTACATTTTTATAATCTAGTTACTCGGGGGAAACAATGTTTAAATGACTTAATATCTAAGAGCTTAAAATACGTAAGATTTTTACTACTTTACAATAATACTGAAACTAAGATTTAAAATTTTATATATAACAAAAAGGATAATTTACATTGATTTTACAACGTGGAGCAATTTACACAGGATTTTTCTTTTTTTTTTCTTACTTGGAAGAAGCTGATGCATCCCCCTGATCTGGCCAGTTAGACTGTTTTACAACGACAGCTGCGTTCCTGTTTCGAATGGCCATTTTGAGAGGTTAGGTTAGGTTAGGTTAGGTTAGGTTAGGTTAGGTTAGGTTAGGTTAGGTTAGGTTAGGTTAGGTTAGGTTAGGTTAGGTTAGGTTAGGTTAGGTTAGGTTAGGTTAGGTTAGGTTAGGTTAGGTTAGGTTAGGTTAGGTTAGGTGAGGTAAGGTTAGGTTAGGTTAGGTAAGTGGACGAGGGCGTGGACGTGGACGTGGACGTGGACGTGGACGTGGTCGTAGACGTGGACGTAGCCGTGGACCTGGACGTGGACGTGGGCATGGGCGTGGGCGTGGGCGTGGACAAGGGCGTGGACGTGGCCATGGACGTGGACGTGGCCATGGACGTGGGCGTGGCCGACGTGGGTGTGGACATGGGCATGGGCGTGGGTGTGGGCGTGGGCGTGGGCGTGGCCGTGGCCGTGGGCGTGGGCGTGGCCGTGGGCGTGGGCGTGGCCGTGGGCGTGGCCGTGGGCGTGGCCGTGGGCGTGGCCGTGGGCGTGGCCGTGGGCGTGGCCGTGGGCGTGGCCGTGGGCGTGGCCGTGGGCGTGGCCGTGGCCGTGGGCGTGGCCGTGGGCGTTGGCGTGGCCGTGGGCGTGGCCGTGGACGTGGGCGTGGCCGACGTGGGTGTGGCCAACGTTGGTGTGGACGATGGCGTGGACGTAGGTTAGGTTAGGTTAGGTTAAATATGGTTAGGTTTGGTTAGGTAAGGTCTTTTAGTGGGTCGTCTAAGTTTTATTTCTTCTCCTCGACAAACCCACATAACTACTGCCCCACATAACACATTAATACTGGGTGTGGGCGTGGGCGTGGGCGTGGGCGTGGCCGTGGCCGTGGGCGTGGGCGTGGCCGTGGGCGTGGCCGTGGGCGTGGCCGTGGGCGTGGCCGTTGGCGTGGCCGTGGGCGTGGCCGTGGCCGTGGCCGTGGCCGTGGCCGTGGGCGTGGCCGTGGGCGTGGGCGTGGGCGTGGCCGTGGCCGTGGGCGTGGCCGTGGGCGTGGCCGTGGGCGTGGCCGTGGACGTGGGCGTTGCCGACGTGGGCGTGGACATGGGCATGGGCGTGGGTGTGGGCGTGGGCGTGGCCGTGGGCGTGGCCGTGGGCGTGGCCGTGGGCGTGGACGAGGGCGTGGGCGTGGGCGTGGGCGTGGGCGTGGCCAACGTGGGTGTGGACGATGGCGTGGACGTAGGTTAGGTTAGGTTAGGTTAAATTTGGTTAGGTTTGGTTAGGTTAGGTTAGGTTAGGTTAGGCCGTGGACGAGGGCGTGGGCGTGGACGAGGGCGTGGGCGTGGGCGTGGGCGTGGCCAACGTGGGTGTGGACATGGGTGTGGGCGTGGGCGTGGCCGTGGACGAGGGCATAGGCGTGGGCGTGGGTGTTGGCGTGGGCGTGGGCGTGGCCGTGTGCGTGGCCGTGGGCGTGGCCGTGGGCGTGGCCATGGGCGTTGCCGTGGGCGTGGCCATTGACGTGGGCGGGACCGACGTGGGTGTGGACATGGGCGTGGCTGTGGCCGTGGCCGTGGACGTGGCCATGGACGTGGACGTGGCCGTGGACGTGGGCGTTGCCGACGTGGGAGTGGACATGGGCATGGGCGTGGGTGTGGGCGTGGGCGTGGCCGTGGGCGTGGCCGTGGGCGTGGCCGTGGGCGTGGACGAGGGCGTGGGCGTGGGCGTGGGCGTGGGCGTGGCCAACGTGGGTGTGGACGATGGCGTGGACGTAGGTTAGGTTAGGTTAGGTTAAATTTGGTTAGGTTTGGTTAGGTTAGGTTAGGTTAGGGCGTGGACGAGGGCGTGGGCGTGGACGAGGGCGTGGGCGTGGGCGTGGGCGTGGCCAACGTGGGTGTGGACATGGGCGTGGGCGTGGGCGTGGCCGTGGGCGTGGGCGTGTACGTGGGCAGTGGCGTGGCCGTGGACGTGGGCGTGGCCGACGTGGGTGTGGACGATGGCGTGGACGTAGGTTAGGTTAGGTTAAATTTGGTTAGGTTTGGTTAGGTTAGGTTAAGTTTGGTTAGGTGTAGGAGTTCCCAGGCCCATGGATTTAAGCTTAGAGTCCGGTTATCGGGGGGTCTTTTAGTGGGTCGTCGAAGTTTTATTTCTTCTCCTCGACAAACCCACATAACTACTGCCCCACATAACACATTAATACTGTACCCTACATGCAGTATGGTATCTGTTCGCAGATTATTCCCCTCGAAAACAAAAAAAAAAGGTTAGGTTAGGTTAGGTTGGGTTTGGTTAGGTTTTTTTTTTTTTTTTCGCGATCACCACAGACATTTGTCCGTGCTCTTGTTTGATCTTTTTTTTTCTTTTTTTTTGAACTTAATTAATTTACATTTTTATAATCTAGTTACTCGGGGGAAACAATGTTTAAATGACTTAATATCTAAGAGCTTAAAATACGTAAGATTTTTACTACTTTACAATAATACTGAAACTAAGATTTAAAATTTTATATATAACAAAAAGGATAATTTACATTGATTTTACAACGTGGAGCAATTTACACAGGATTTTTCTTTTTTTTTTCTTACTTGGAAGAAGCTGATGCATCCCCCTGATCTGGCCAGTTAGACTGTTTTACAACGACAGCTGCGTTCCTGTTTCGAATGGCCATTTTGAGAGGTTAGGTTAGGTTAGGTTAGGTTAGGTTAGGTTAGGTTAGGTTAGGTTAGGTTAGGTTAGGTTAGGTTAGGTTAGGTTAGGTTAGGTTAGGTTAGGTTAGGTTAGGTTAGGTTAGGTGAGGTAAGGTTAGGTTAGGTTAGGTAAGTGGACGAGGGCGTGGACGTGGACGTGGACGTGGACGTGGTCGTAGACGTGGACGTAGCCGTGGACCTGGACGTGGACGTGGGCATGGGCGTGGGCGTGGGCGTGGACAAGGGCGTGGACGTGGCCATGGACGTGGACGTGGCCATGGACGTGGACGTGGCCATGGACGTGGGCGTGGCCGACGTGGGTGTGGACATGGGCATGGGCGTGGGTGTGGGCGTGGGCGTGGGCGTGGCCGTGGCCGTGGGCGTGGGCGTGGCCGTGGGCGTGGGCGTGGCCGTGGGCGTGGCCGTGGGCGTGGCCGTGGGCGTGGCCGTGGCCGTGGGCGTGGCCGTGGACGTGGGCGTGGCCGACGTGGGTGTGGCCAACGTTGGTGTGGACGATGGCGTGGACGTAGGTTAGGTTAGGTTAGGTTAAATATGGTTAGGTTTGGTTAGGTAAGGTCTTTTAGTGGGTCGTCTAAGTTTTATTTCTTCTCCTCGACAAACCCACATAACTACTGCCCCACATAACACATTAATACTGGGTGTGGGCGTGGGCGTGGGCGTGGGCGTGGCCGTGGCCATGGACGTGGGCGTGGCCGACGTGGGTGTGGCCGACGTGGGCGTGGCCGTGGCCGTGGCCGTGGCCGTCGGCGTTGGCGTGGGCGTGGCCATGGACGTGGGCGTGGCCGTGGACGTGGTCGTGGCCGACGTGGGTGTGGACATGGGCGTGGGCGTGGGTGTGGATAAGGGCGTGGGCGTGGGCGTGGACGTGGGCGTGGCCCTGGGCGTGGCCGTGGGCGTGTACGAGGGCGTGGGCGTGGGCGTGGGCGTGGACGTGGACGTGGGCGTTGCCGACGTGGGTGTGGACATGGGCTTTAGCATGGAAGAGGGCGTGGGCGTGGGCGTGGGCGTGCGCGTGGGCGTGGGCGTGGACGTGGCCGTAGGCGTGGACGTTGGCGTGGCCGTGGCCGTGGACGTGGCCATGGACGTGGACTTGGCCATGGACGTGGGCGTGGCCGACGTGGGTGTGGACATGGGAGTGGGCTTGGGTGTGGGCGTGGACGAGGGCATGGGCGTGGGCGTGGGCGTGGGCGTGGCCGTGGCCGTGGCCGTGGGCGTGGCCGTGGGCGTTGGCGTGGGCGTGGGCGTGGCCATGGACGTGGGCGTGGCCGTGGGCGTGGACGTGGGCGTGGCCGACGTGGGTGTGGACATGGGCGTGTGCGTGGGTGTGGGCGTGGACGAGGGCGTGGGCGTGGGCGTGGGCGTGGACGTGGGCGTGGACGTGGACGTGGCCATGGACGTGGGCGTGGGCGTGGCCGTGGGCGTGGGCGTGGCCGTGGGCGTGGCCGTGGGCGTGGACGTGGGCGTGGCCGACGTGGGTGTGGACATGGGCGTGTGCGTGGGTGTGGGCGTGGCCGTGGGCGTGGACGAGGGCGTGGGCGTGGGCATGGGCGTGGCTGTGGGCGTGGGCGTGGACGTGGGCGGTGGCGTGGACGTGGGCGTGGCCAACGTTGGTGTGGACGATGGCGTGGACGTAGGTTAGGTTAAATATGGTTAGGTTTGGTTAGGTAAGGTCTTTTAGTGGGTCGTCGAAGTTTTATTTCTTCTCCTCGACAAACCCACATAACTACTGCCCCACATAACACATAACTACTGTACCATACATACAGTATGGTTTCTGTTCGCAGATTCTTCCCCTCGAAAAAAAAAAAAAAAAAAGGTTAGGTTAGGTTAGGTTGGGTTAGGTTAGGTTTGGTTATGTTTTTTTTTTTTTCGCTATCACCACAGACTTTTGTCCGTGCTCTTGTTTGATCTTTTTTTTTCTATTTTTTGAGCTTAATTTATTTACATTTTTATAATTTTGTTACTCAGGGGAAACATTGTTTAAATGACTTAATATCTAAGAGCTTAAAATACGTAAGATTTTTTACTACTTTACAATAATACTGAAACTAAGATTTAAAATTTTATATATAACAAAAAGGATAATTTACATTGATTTTACAACGTGGAGCAATTAACACAGGATTTTTTTTTTTTTTTTCTTACTTGGAAGAAGCTGATGCTGCCCCCTGATCTGGCCAGTTAGACTGTTTTACAACGACAGCTGCGTTCCTGTTTCGAATGGCCATTTTGAGAGGTTAGGTTAGGTTAGGTTAGGTGAGGTTAGGTTAGGTTAGGTTAGGTGAGGTTAGGTTAGGTTAGGTTAGGTTAGTGGACGAGGGCGTGGACGTAGACGTGGACGTGGACGTGGTCGTAGACGTGGACGTGGACGTTGCCGTGGACCTGGACGTGGGTGTGGGCATGGGCGTGGCTGTGGGCGTGGGCGTGGACGTGGGTGTGGACATGGCCGTGGACGTGGGCGTGGCCGACATGGGTGTGGACATGGGCGTGGGCATGGACGAGGGCGTGGGCGTGGGCGTGCGCGTGGGCGTGGGCGTTGACATGGTCGTGGACGTGGCCGTAGGCGTGGACGTTGGCATGGCCGTGGCCGTGGACGTGGCCATGGACGTGGACGTGGCCATGGACGTGGGCGTGGCCGACGTGGGCGTGGCCGACGTGGGCGTGGCCGTGGCCGTGGCCGTGGGCGTTGGCGTGGGCGTGGCCATGGACGTGGGCGTGGCCATGGACGTGGGCGTGGCCGTGGACGTGGTCGTGGCCGACGTGGGTGTGGACATGGGCGTGGGCGTGGGTGTGGATAAGGGCGTGGGCGTGGGCGTGGACGTGGGCGTGGCCCTGGGCGTGGCCGTGGGCGTGGACGAGGGCGTGGGCGTGGGCGTGCGCGTGGGCGTGGGCGTGGACGTGGACGTGGGCGTTGCCGACGTGGGTGTGGACATGGGCTTTAGCATGGAAGAGAGCGTGGGCGTGGGCGTGGGCGTGCGCGTGGGCGTGGGCGTGGACGTGGCCGTAGGCGTGGACGTTGGCGTGGCCGTGGCCGTGGACGTGGCCATGGACGTGGACTTGGCCATGGACGTGGGCGTGGCCGACGTGGGTGTGGACATGGGAGTGGGCTTGGGTGTGGGCGTGGACGAGGGCATGGGCATGGGCGTGGGTGTGGGCGTGGGCGTGGGCGTGGGCGTGGGCGTGGCCGTGGCCGTGGGCGTGGGCGTGGCCGTGGCCGTGGGCGTGGCCGTGGGCGTGGCCGTGGCCGTGGCCGTGGCCGTGGGCGTGGCCGTGGGCGTGGCCGTGGGCGTGGCCGTGGGCGTGGCCGTGGGCGTTGGCGTGGCCGTGGGCGTGGCCGTGGACGTGGGCGTGGCCGACGTGGGTGTGGCCAACGTTGGTGTGGACGATGGCGTGGACGTAGGTTAGGTTAGGTTAGGTTAAATATGGTTAGGTTTGGTTAGGTAAGGTCTTTTAGTGGGTCGTCTAAGTTTTATTTCTTCTCCTCGACAAACCCACATAACTACTGCCCCACATAACACATTAATACTGTACCCTACATGCAGTATGGTATCTGTGGCCATGGACGTGGACATGGGCGTGGGCGTGGCCGTGGCCGTGGCCGTGGACGTGGCCATGGACGTGGACGTGGCCGTGGACGTGGGCGTGGCCGACGTGGGTGTGGACATGGGCATGGGCGTGGGTGTGGGCGTGGACGATGGCGTGGGCGTGGGCGTGGCCGTGGGCGTGGCCGTGGGCTTGGCCGTGGGCGTGGCCGTGGGCGTGGACGAGGGCGTGGGCGTGGACGAGGGCTTGGGCGTGGGCGTGGGCGTGGGCGTGGC
The DNA here is from genome assembly GCA_963564075.1 of Eupithecia subfuscata. NCBI lineage: Eukaryota > Metazoa > Arthropoda > Insecta > Lepidoptera > Geometridae > Eupithecia > Eupithecia subfuscata. The sequence goes on from OY751098.1 coordinate 8,483,610, forward strand.
CGTGGGCGTGGGCGTGGACGTGGGCGGTGGCGTTGCCGTGGACGTGGCCGTGGCCGACGTGGGTGTGGACGATGGCGTGGACGTAGGTTAGGTTAGGTTAGGTTAAATTTGGTTAGTTAAAGTTTTTAAAGTAGTTCTTGCTTTAACAATAACGGGTTTTTGGCACTTACGACATGTAAGTACATTTTTCAACATTATTTATTTACTTTTACAATTTTGGAGAAACTTACAGCTAGGTTTACAAATTTTAAATGCACATTTTAGAACATGCCTGAATAGACCAGTGCATGTTTGTTGACGGCTAATTACAAGTTTCCGCAGATATCGTACCTAAATAAAGCATGATAAACAGTAAGTTGACGACTTATGAGAAAAAACAAAAACATAAAAAATAGAAAATTACTAAAGAAAAAACAAGAACAAGTTAGTTAGGTAACATAATAATATAGTTAGATAGCTAACACTTGAAAAAATTGATCACTAAGTAACCGTCTAAGCTCACTTGTACTGGTGTTGATTAAGTCTACCTCACTGTATGTACTCGTATTATGCACTAGCTCTGACCAAATGAAATTTTCAGGGTTAATCTTCATGAAAACCAGTAGTTTTAAGATAAATTGTGAAAAAAATAATATGTGAAATATGTTTCTTTAGTAACATAGAAAGTTTAAAGAAATATTAGATTTTGAAACAAGAAATGACTATAACATTAATATTTGGATTTATACATAAACTAGCTGCGCCCCGCGGCTACGCCCGCGTGGAAATTTAAAATGATCACTTAGGGGTATGAAAAATAGATGTTGGCCGATTCTCAGACCTCCTCACAAAATTTCATGAGAATCGGTCAAGCCGTTTCGGAGGAGTATGGCAACGAAAACTGTGACACGAGAATTTTATATATTAGATCTAAGACTCTAATTGTTACGAGGGTACAAGAAGCCCACTATTGACCTTTATGAAAATAAAAAGACACGGTCGCAGACCTAATAGTTTATGGAAATATGCTAATCTCAAAAGGAGACTTACCACAAGCTTTTATAATAACGAGCAAAAACACTAACTTTGTAATGTTGGAAAACATACTATAGCTGGGCTGCTAAGATGTTTCATTATTCAATAAAATATTTTATTAAATACAAAGCAACTTATTCATAAAGGTTAAGATAATACACTGAGATCAAGTAGAGTCTATTTTATTACATGACATTTGTTTACTACGATAAGAAATGAGAAGTTAGGTCGGTAGTTAGGTTATCTAAACTCCATCATTCGCAAAACGTCCGCGCGGGCACATTTTTGTACCAATAGTTATGCAATTATGAAATAGCCGCGGCCGACTGTAAATATTTCCTCAGAAATGAATACTGTTCACTGAAATAAATTAAAATAGGATAGAAGATAGCAATAGAATTTACAGTCCTATTAGGGCTAACATAGAAGACGCAAGACTCTTTTGAGGGCACTGTTTGGGTGGATTCTTGAAGCTCTTGCACACATCTTGCTTGAAGTGGTCTTCGCTGCCGACTACGCCGTTGATCAGTACAGTAGGAACAGCGTTGTAGTTAACCTTCATACTCTCATCGCCGTAGAATTTCAGCAGCTTCTCGCCTTTGGGGCCTTTAGCACACTGTTTGATTGATTCGGAATCGATGTCCATTGATTTTCCGCACTGAAAATTAATTGTAAGAATAAGATGTCGAAAATAATATATACCAACTATTACTACTATAGCTGAAGACAGGGCGCTATGGCGCTCATTAGGGGAGGCCTATGTCCTGCAGTGGACTAATATAGGCTCATGATGATGATAATGATGATTACTACTTATTATATAAACAGTCCCTCGCTACGTCTGTCTGCCGGAACGCGATAGACTCAAAAAACTATCTCACGGATTTTCATACGCTTTTTATTAATAAACGTAGGGATTCATCAGAAAGGTTAAGTGCAGGTAAAATAAAATATATTCAGGTTTTCTGTAAATTGCATGAAATATCACGATAATTGTTGAAGATATCGGAAATATGATTATTTCCGATATCTTCAACAGTTATCGGCGACCTAAAATCATGCTTTACTGACCTACCCGTATGAAGCCAGGGCGAGTTGCTAGAGAAATAAATGACAATGATACCTACATGTTTGTCATGCATGACATGGCCAACGTACTTATAGAAATTCACAAACAGTCCGCATGATAAAAAAATTACCAACCACATCAGCAGCAGTATCATCTGATCCCCTCCCAGCTTGTGAACCGTCCATGAGGCAAGAATTGTAGAGGATAGCCAAGGTTATGTTATTGAGGAGGTCGATTGCGCACGCGTGCAGCTTATTACCGTAGCACTCTGCTGGACCATGCTGGCAGATGATGCTCCCATCTTTTAACACCTGAAGCGAAATTGCATGTGAACCTTAAAGGCTACAGCTAAAGTTTTAAGCTGCCTAATAGACAGGCTTGACAAGACTCCTTGTACGTTATGGTAGCAACGTAATGTTTAAGAAACAGTTTATTTTCGGTGTTTTAATAATTCGCGTTCTTATGTTGTCTAACACTAAAGTCGGCAACATAGCACGGGACGGGATGGTGCGACATTTCAGTATATGAATATTGAAGGCAGCCGGCAGTCTTTTGTCAATTTTTTTGTTTGTCGACTTTGGTGTGTAGACTCCATCATGCATTATACTTAGAAGACCATGAAGTATAAATAAACAAAAATAAATAAATAATGCTGGAAAATCCACACAGCATCATCTAGCCCCAAGCTGAGCTGAGCTTGTGTTATGGGTACTAGATGACTGATATACATAATATAATACATTACATAGATAGACATTTTTTATTATACATAGAAACGACCAGAACACCCGGAACTAATATTTGTAGATCGTACAAACATTAGTCCCAAGGCGGGAATCGAACCCGCAACCTCCTGCGCCACAGGCGGACCTTCGCCCGTCGCGACACCGAGGTCGTCTATATCGTCGTATAATATTCGAGAATCTCGTATAATATTCTAGAATGTTTCAAATTCTTATTTTTGACGTGACAACGTCTTATAATTCGATAGAGCCGGCTGCACGCACGAAAAAACATGACGTCATGCGGCGTTCCCTCATGCGGCGTTACCTCGCTCTGAGGCGTTCCATGTAAGGCTTGAAGTGCAAGCGAGAGCGCTCGACATCCGTCTCTCTCCTACTTGAGTGACCGATGCGTCTGCGTGGACAGCTGCTATACTATAGTACATTTACATGTTTTGATCGAGTATCAAATGCTACCATTCCATCAGTATTTTCTTAAGACGTTGTCACGTTCAACTATCGTCAGTAAACCGACTTTACAGACAACCAATTTTTTAAAACTTCTCTATCTACCCAAGCGTTTCCGAAGGGATAAACGTGAACGTCCAGGTAAGAGCCCAGCTCTATAACCGTGGCCTTAAATGCCGTTGAGTCGAAGCTCCTACAGTCCGGACAGAGGCACTCGTAGTACAGCTGGATTTTCACCAACTCGTTGCTCTGGTTTTTCTGAAATAGAATACGACAAAAGACAGGAATACAGTATGCAAAAGTCTTATTGTTATTGTGTGTAAATGTGCGTGCAGGTATTAAGAAGAACCACTTGGTATTAAATACTTTTGGAGCAACTTAGCTTTCGTTCATTCTTCGGTTAACATACCTTATTCGGAATGAGTGTTTATCTCATGCTACACAACTGTTTTAATTTGTTAGATTTTTTTAAATAGGTACATCGTTGTGTTTTGTTTTGTCACACGACTTGATTCGTCGTCGTTGCGTGCAGTAACATACCCCGACCCAAATCAGCGCCACCACCTATTTTATTTAATTATTCTGTTAGACGAAGGAAATTTAAAAAATCGATTGGCCAGTTTGTGCTTCCTATCATAGGCTTGTTTTTCACTCAATAAGGTATCTGCTGAGATAAAATACTTATTATCTACTTACTCGAGGTAAACGAACCTTTTCATTTCTGGTGAATTCAGACTCAAGAATTGTATCGATATTTCCTGATGCAGAATTCTTCTCCAAGGTATTAGTTTCCACGTCTGAAATTTAAATAGTGTGTCAAATAATATAATAATTAGAAATAACATGTTAAATACTTAGTATAATGTTGTACGTAAATGCTTAACTTTTATTAAAATATTAAATTAGGTTTATTTTATTACATTTCAAGAACCTCTAAGTTGATTGATACCGATAAAGTGCCTGTAGGTAGCTACTGAAGTGTGGTATGACTTCATCGAAAACATTTTAGATTTTCTTTTCATTCAACTCTACACAAAACGTATTTTCGCTGAACGACCACGTCGTCTAATAAGCAACGTAATTGAGCTTTTAGGAAAAAGTATTTTTACGTTTTCATCAACGTAAATCGAAAACGTAGGAGTAAAACATACGTAACGTAACATCGAAAACGTAGGAGTAACGGAATGACAAAAAATACAAAAAGTTCACTCACCCTGATCGTCGGTGCTAACAAGCACCAAAACATAGATAAACGGAATCACAAACTTGGGAATCATTTTATTTTCTTAGCTAGTAATAAATTAATCAAAGTTGACCCTATCCTATCGAGACACGAGTCAGAATAACAAAACTACCCAGAGTATGACTGACGCGCAAGTTAGGTATAATTCATGGACATTGATAACAGTGGCGTTTAATGAGAACAGATAATTATTCAGACACTAGTTGTTTTGTTCCAGACGGAATAATTAGTAGATAGCGTCTATCAATTTCATCGTGAGCGTTTTGGTTTTAAGTCTAGAGTCTTTTCTCTTAGTCCAGAGCAGTCCGTTTACTCTCTGTAGATCCAGTGATCAAGATCCATTTGATTCCACTGAGAAAACTTTTTCTCTTTAGATCCATTTCTGATGATTTGGTTCTAACAAGAACTTTTATCATCTGTAGATCCAAAGATCAAATTGATTTTGTTCCAGTGAGAATACCTTTTGTCTTTAGATCCAATTTCACGTCCGTTCAGTAAGAAAGAAAACAAATGGGAACTTAGCCACAGATAAGACTTAGTTCACGTTAATATTTAAAAAATCCGAAATAAAAAAAGCCATTCAAACTCTAACAACTAACATACATTGTTCTAGTATTTTTTTTTCTTATTATCTTCAAAACTATAGATAGAAAATGTAAAGCCATTTTGGTAAACATTTATTTGGCACGCGCATTTATCAATACTACTACTACACCCATCTAAACTGGGTACTTTTCACATACGCATAAAAATGCTGTGAGGAGGTTTAATGATCCATGTGGTAGAGCTTATTCTTCTGATCTCATAGAAACCCAACAGTTTAGGTAAGTTATTCCCTACTTAGGAAACCAAAGGTTCGAAACCAGTTTAGACAACAGAATTAGTTTTCTTTTTTGGAAACCTGGTTTCGAAAGATGAAAAATACTAAAGTCATTAACAACGGGATATTTACCATGATTTGAGTTTTGAGCTTTCCAATATTTCGGCACAGTTTCATGCGCCATGATCACGGAATAACTGACGGCACTGCGAGTGAGTTGTTATTGGCAGATATATCTATCTACCCTCATTTTTTGTCTTTTGCTACGAACGTTACTACTACCACCGGCTTCATTATCGAACGCAACTCGATCACGACACACAACACTAACGGTATCAGAACGCGGCCCGGTTGGTACATCACTTCTTCGGTTTTTGCACATTCTCACAACAGGATTCCAGGTTCCGGATAATTGGAAACCTTCTTCTCGGTTGAAGTTCCTGTGTTTGGTAATCTCAATGGCTTCTTGTACCAATCTTGGTATGTAATGTCGCTCTGTTGAGATTACTTGTGGATTGTGTAATTCAATTCAGTGGTTTGAACCAGACTCGAGAAGATGCTCCGCTATGGCAGACTTCTCTGTTGCCAGATTTTTTACCGCTCGTATGTGCTCCTTGACTCTGCAGGCAATAGTGCGCTTCGTTTGGCCTATATAGGAGCTTCCACAGCTGCAGTCAATCTTATACACTCCTGGTTTCTCAAGTGGGAACGTGTCTTTAGGCGTGCGCAGGTAGTGTGTCATCTTTTTCAACGGCGTGAAGATGGTTTTGAGGGAGGATTTTTGCAGGATGTTTGCAATCTTATCTGTCACTCCTTTTATGTAAGGTAAGAATGCTGGTTTGCGTTCCACCGTACTCCTGTGCGGCTTATGGGTGGTACCGGAACGAACTGGCAGTGATCTCACTTGAATTACACAATCCACAAGTAATCTCAACAGAGCGACATTACATACCAAGATTGGTACAAGAAGCCATTGAGATTACCAAACACAGGAACTTCAACCGAGAAGAAGGTTTCCAATTATCCGGAACCTGGAATCCTGTTGTGAGAATGTGCAAAAACCGAAGAAGTGATGTACCAACCGGGCCGCGTTCTGATACCGTTAGTGTTGTGTGTCGTGATCGAGTTGCGTTCGATAATGAAGCCGGTGGTAGTAGTAACGTTCGTAGCAAAAGACAAAAAATGAGGGTAGATAGATATATCTGCCAATAACAACTCACTCGCAGTGCCGTCAGTTATTCCGTGATCATGGCGCATGAAACTGTGCCGAAATATTGGAAAGCTCAAAACTCAAATCATGGTAAATATCCCGTTGTTAATGACTTTAGTGTTAATAACCATGATGGATTTAAAAGTTTTAAGATGAAAAATAATTCTGTTGTCTAAACTGGTTTCGAACCTTTGGTTTCCTAAGTGGTCGAAGCTAGTCACACTAATATTATAAATGCGAAAGTTTGGATGGATGTATAGATGGATGGATGTTTGTTACTTCTTCACGCCCAAACTACTGAACGGATCGGGTTGAAAATTTGCATGCAGATAATTCTGGGCTTGGAATAAAACATAGGCTTTTTATCCCATAAATCAGTTCCCATGGGATAGAAATCACCTATAAGCGTTTCCATAGAAACAACGCGTGCGAAGCCGCGGGCGGCAACTAGTTATTTATATAAAAGTAAATCTTTTTAGATGTCTAACACATATACACATAAGTTCTTATCTAAATAATTTATTGTTCCCGTACAAAATAATGTAAAAATTAAGTACGGAATAATTTTCCTTGGTAATCTTACTAAGAGTAAGTACCTATTTAAATATCATAAATGTGGATCATTTATGATATTTATTTATGATACATCGGCGTCAACAAATTTGTCAACTAAGAACTCTTCTAAACTGTAGTACCTATGCCCTGCCCACTAGGATTCTTTTTGGTTTGTTCGTGAATATTGCCGTCGACGCGGCAATAATTATGGAGTCTGGCAGATTATTGTAAATTTTAACTCCTTCAATTTCGTATTTTGCTTTTGCTAATCTTATTTTGGGTAGCTTTGGTCGATGACGATGTCTAGTAGGGTAGTTGTGGGCCTCAGCCCACGTCGGGAACCCCTTAAGGTGACTTCTGACAAATTTGGCCGCTTGCATAATAAACTGGCTTGGCAACGTCAGTATTTTAGTCTCCTAAAAGAGTTCCCGCGCGGGATGGGCCCACTCTACGCCGCACAGGATTCTGATCGCGCGTTTCTGTAGACGAACGGTCTTAGACGTTCAGCCGCTAGTCCTAAAATTTCTACGAACAACGTGGGTCTATCTCGAGTGGTCTGGAGTTATAACAGTTTGAAATTCCCCTGGAGCTAAGTTTTAGAGCTTTTCCTGCTGATCGCTTATAAATACCCCACATGATGGGTCTTCCCCCCTGGATTTGGATATATGGCATGAGTGATTTTTGAAGGTGAGTGGGGAGTGGGTGTGGGGGTTTATTGCTCCAGGTGATAGAGCTCAGTGCTCCTGATTTCCTAGAGACCCAACAACGGGGGTCTATATCGGCCGGTCCCAGCGTTATGATGATTTGAAATTTTCTTGGAGCCTAGTTGTAGTGCTCCATCTGCTGATCACGTAGACACCTCGCACGATGAGTCTATCTCCCTCGGATTCAGAGATTTTGCGTGAGGGGTTTATTTTATGGCTTATCAATTTTTTTTTGTATGGTATGGTTTCCTAACCCCGGAAAAAGTATGAAGGGAAGTATTTTCACAACTACACAATAAGCTCGTTTTTTTCCTATTTAAATGATATTGAATTAAAAAAAAAGCTTGGACTTCAATGCAAATAACTTTAATTATAGCCGCCTGGATTTAGTACCTTAAAAAATAGCAATATGGTTGGAGATAGCTTTTAACGCAGGTAGTAGAATTCACAAGCCTAATAAAGTGAACATAAAAGACGCAAGCGTTTATTGTCTGCATGGCGGAGGTGGAGTCTGGAAGCTGTTGCACACGTCCGATTTGAAGCGATCTGTTCTGCCAGTTACTCCGTTGATTAGTACAGTCGGGACGCTCTTGAAGTTAACCTTCTTGCTTTCAGTGCCGTAAAATTTCAGCAGATCCTCGCCCCTAGGTCCTTTAGCACACTGCTTGATTGGCTCGGAATCTATCCGATAATATGATCCGCACTGAAAGTTGTTGGAAAGGTTAAGGTTTTGTGCAATATACGGTGTGTATAGAATACAATACAAGAATGATGAGTGTACACAACTGAACTTTGTATATTAGGATAGATAAACCTTAGTATCCACAAGCTATTTTGCTAGTCATGATTTGGCCAACATAATGGAAAGTCTTACACTCCTTTGACGCACAAAATTAGGTTATTTACCTCATCAGCAGCAGCATCATCTGATCTCCTTCCACCAGACATCATACAACCGTTGAAGATGATAGCATTCCTGATGTTGCGAAGGTGGTCTATTGCGCATGCGTGCAGTTTGTTGCCGTAGCACTCTGCTGGACCGTGTTGGCAGGCAATGTTACCATTTTGGTCAACCTAAAGGGAACCAACGTTGGATGTATTATTCAGAAAGTTCTAAGTTGCAAACAAGTTTGTTTGCAGCTAGGCTAGACTCTGCTCTATAGTTGTATGAAATGCAGCTAATATTTTTTAAGGCACGTGAATTCTTGAACAAATTTTTTCTGTTTCATTATTCTTGTGCACCGACAAAACCACTATACAATACAGGGTGTCACGTAACATAAGAGATAAACTTTTGATATAGATATGTCGTAGATGCTTTAACACACTCATTGCCGTGTCGCAGTGAATGTGTTGAAAGGGTTCTGTACAACCTCCTTACTGATCTTGCAATGCGCCTATTATCTATGCGGATGTTTGACGTTAGACCAATTCTACGAGAAGACAGAGAACGAACTGGAAGGATCAGTTAAGTGGAATTCTGGTTCAATCATCGTAGCTGAAAGTACTAGAAAGTCAGAGAAACCATGTAGAAACGGTCTCGCGATTCGTGTAGTCAGAGGCCCTAGCCTTGTGTCTGTGTTTCGAGCCCTATTTTCAACTGACATTACCCAATTATGCCCACAAGTGAGACAGACAAAGTACCTACTCCGTTAGATGATAGAAATTTGATTTGTACACTTTTATCTATTTTAAAAAAAATCTAGAAAATCTTCACATAGGTAAGTACGTGTTTTTTTACGATTTTTCTATTTCAAAATCTACTTCATGGTTAGGGTTCCGTACATCAAGAGAAAAAAAACAACCCTTAAAGGATCAGTTTTGTTGTCCGTCTGTCTGTCCGTATGTCAACCCCCTTTTCTCAGGGACGCGTGGAGGAGGTATCGAGTTGAAATTAAGAGCAATTACTCAAGTTGGTAACTTCTTGGAGCCTCGATACAAATAAAACTTCTAAGTCAACGCAATCAAAGTTACAGCCTTCTAGGTTCGAATATTTTGAATTTTTCAAGGGAATCACATGCACACCAAAACCTATAAGGCTACTTCGCGTAGACTTTGAATGATGTAATTTGGGGAGGAGCAAGGTCTTAAAGCACAAGTAGGTAAAGGAAAAAATCCGACAACCTTAAATTTGTAGTTTATTCACAAAAAAAACTTTTGATTCTTGCCATGGACCATGTACCCGTTGACTTAGAATCATAAAATGTGGTAAGAAGCAAGGTGCACAAATAAAGGGATAAATCGGAAAACCGTAAATTTGTAGTTAATTCACAAAAATAATAATTTTTGATTCTCGGACTGCTTCATCACTCATCAGCATTATTTATCCGTGTAAAAATTTATGAAACCTTAATATGTTATGTTTATATTAGTCACACTAATATTATAAAGGCGAAAGTCTGGATGGATGGATGGATAGATGGATGGATGTTTGTTACGTCTTCACGCCAAAACTACTGAACAGATTGAGCTGTAATTTTCCATCAGTGTAGCTCTAAGTCTGGAATCAAACATAGGCTACTTTTTATCCCATATATCAGTTCCCATGGGATAGAACGCGTGCGAAGCCGCAGGCAGAAGCTAGTTTATTATAATGTTTGTAGGCTATGTAAGTATCATAGTATGTAGTGTTAATATTTGGTTTCCTTAAGTAGGTATCTAAATAGAATTATTCAGTCTATTTTGTTCTTTTCATGTCCAGTCCATCCCAAGGTAAGGTTTCTTGGAAGAGATCGCTCTTCGAGATAAGGCCGTCCTTGATACGTCCTCCATTCTAAGTTCTTTTCTATATTGTTTGCTGTAATTGTGTGGTATAATAAAGTCATTTCTACCTATCTATTTACTAAAACCTACAGGGTACCTACTTCCCGTTGACCTAGAATCATGATATTTGGCAACACACAAGGTCTTATAATTATACGGAACCCTTAGTGCGTGAGTCCGACTTGCACATAACGTTTTATTTTGTAATATAAAACACTCGCTGGCCCGGCGAACTTCGATCCACTCTTACCTTTTAAACCTTCGTTGTACTCCTACAAATATTTCAAAACGATAATTAGCCAAATCGGTCCAGCCGTTCTCGAGTTTAGTCTAACAAACTTCAATTAATTTTTATACAGGGTTATTAGTAATTCACTGACACTGCGTACACAGCAGGTTCTACCCATCATCACGTACACGTTAGTGAAGACGCCAGCTTAATTCTTTTTTTTTTAATCGCATCACATACAAAATAATATCCGAAACCCAATTATTACTAAATACCGATCTCCCACTCCTATTTAAATCCACATTATCATCATTGGCTTATTTCACATCTACACAAGATGATTTAAGTGGCATTAGACTGGCTGGGATATAGCCGAACACACACACAACACACCCACTGAAAATTCAGGGCAGAGCCGTTTTTCGGTTTAGTTTCAAAGAAAATCCCTATAATGAACGAATTTAGAATGGAGGGGGGTACATAGTAATATCACTCCCTTTTGGACCAATTTTAAGAATTGAGACCTGGCGTCTTCACGGACGTGTTCATGATGGTGGGCAGAACCTGCAGTTAACATAGTACCAGTGAACTACCAATAACCCTGTATATACATACAGATTTGTGAAATATTTTATAATGTTTCATATCATAATGCAAGACCGAAATATTGGCAAATGAAAAAATCGTTTAAGTCCCAAAAGTTGATCCCCTCGGGGTCCAGAGTCACCCCCATTCGACTTAGTACACTACACATGTTACGCGGCACTCTGTATTGTATTTATTTTTGTTATTCCTATTTTGTGATGCTAGCTAACATACCCAGGCGTTTCCAAAGGGATAAACGTAAACGTCCACGTACGGCATCAGTTCTACAATAGTGTTAATGAATGACCGACTGCCGAAATCAATGCAGGACGGACAGAGGGTTTCATAGTACAGCTGGATTGTCACCTTTTCGTTGCTTAACTCATTCTGAAATAGATTATAATAAAACTCAGAAATAAAGTGTAGATAGTCATTATTACTATAGCATGTATACACTTACATACTATAGTGATACTGTTGTGGGTGTCATCATTATTATCACGAGCCTATCTTAGTCCACCGCTGTACATAGGCACATAGACTTCCCCTAATGAGCACTATAGCGCCCTGTCTTCAGCTTGCCGCAATCAATATCTGCCAGGATTCTTTCGGAGGCCGCCAAGCTAGAGGCAAGAGAGGCTAGAGGGCGGGTGTCCCACACCCGCCGCGTTTGCCGAGTAGTGGTCTCCACTCAAGAACACGTTTACCCCTGCTGATATGGCCTTCGAGTCATATTCGAGAATTTAGACTTCTTACTTCGACTTCGACTCTTGTTCGTTTGGTCTGTACCCGGCATAATACCGGGCACAGATCAAGCGAACGAGAGCGAGCAAAGGCTAACTCACGAACGCAAAGGAAAACAAGTGAACCCAAACGAACCGTCGTCGTTCGCCGTGGTTCGTCGAAATCGTCGAATCCCACTCGTTTGCTCGTTGCTCCCGCTCGTTGTTGTGTGTTTTTTCGAATCCCGCGGCTTCACACGCATTTTGACGGAATAATAAGTAGCCTAAATATATTATTCCAGATCTTTACGGCCAAACGAATGAGACGCCGTCGCGTCGTTAAATAGACCTCTTCATCTCAGCCCGCGAATATCGTAAGACTCGACGAAGGGAACCTACCAGAGGAAGGGCCATTGCTTCCTTCTGTGTATTACCGTAACACCTCCACCGCGTTCACTAATCTGCCTGCCAAGCGTAGTGATGATGGCCTTCTTATTTGGGGGAGGGATGTTCTTCAGCGGTGGACTTTGTGTGCTGATGAGAATATGATGAGCAGAGTCAGACAAAAACTACTAGAAATCACCGCTTGATCAGATGGCTCATTCAAAGTCCAATCATCAAACCGATCATCATCATCATCAGCCCACATTAGTCCACTGCTAGAAATAGGCCTTTCCTTATGAGCGCTATGGCGCCTTGTCTTCAGCTTACCGCATCCAGTATCTACACTGTCCAGCCTAGTTGAATCCTCTTCTCCTTCTCTAAATTGTTTTTACCTAACTGCAGAATCTGCCTAAGGAAACTGAACTCGAAAACAATTTCGAGAAGGTGGCCATGGACGAAGACCGTTCTCGGATCAATGAGGCCATTGATCATGACTTTGGTTTTATCCTAATTCGATGAGATGAGGCGTGGGAGGAGCTCCGAAGGCCGCGCCGTACCATCTTCGCAATTTGCTTATTCAGGTCTGATCAGGTGTTTTCTCGTCTTTTTATCATCGACGTTTCCGTGACGTGAGCCCCTTTTTCTCACGGAAGTTAACAAGCATTTGCCCCCTGGGATTCCTCACTCTATTGCATTGCGGGCCTATTCGACATTTCATTTCCAGTTTGGGTTCCCACCTTGCCCCATAACCTTAAAGTCCCCCATCACAACGTTGAATTGAGCCTTAGTGGTGTTGAGCAAGGCTTTGGATTTGTCTTACATATTCTCCACTTCATCATCCGAGTGTGCCGAAGTCGGTTCGTAGATCTGATCAACCTTCATGCTATACCGCTTGGATAGCCGAAGGATCAGCTAAGGTACCCTGTTCGACACACTGGAGATTTCTTGAACGTTGCTAGAGAGGGCCTTATTGGCGATAAAACTCACGTCACCCTGGGATGTTTTATCACCCTCGCGAAAATAGAAGAGTTGGCCCGAGTCTAGGGTCCCGGGCTACATTAGGGGTTATGTGAGTGGGGGAGGAATCCCCCACTCACATAACCCCTAATGTAGCCCGGGGATTCCTAGGACCCTCTGCTTTTTGCCCCCCGCCGTTACCGTGGCCGCTACCCATCTACTAGCCGTAAACTAACCTTTTCATTTGTGGTGAATTCGGGCTCAAGAATCGTTGCGATATTCCCCGATGCAATTTTTTTAATGACATTTGTTTCCAGCTCTAAAATTTAAATTGTGATATGTACAAAATATATACCTAATTATTATTTTAAAAGTACTTACCTACGACGAATTAAAAAAATGTTGATTACAATTATTTAAAATAACTATGCAGGTTCTGGAGTCACGCTTCACACAGATACCGTGGCCGGGCCGGTGGCCAAGGCGTGTGGGTTAAAAATTACCATTTTTACAATAACAATATTCAAGTAACAAACTATAGTAAATTAAGTAAGTAATTAAAATATTAATATAAAGCAGAAATTATTTACACTTAGAATAAGAGTTTCGAATAAACAAAGACAGTAAATAACAGCAAATTTTAAAATTACAAAAATTTAAATAAATAGATAAATAATGCTGGACAATTCACACAGCATTATGTAGCCCCAAGCTAAGCAGAGCTTGTGTTATGGGTACTAGATAACTGATATACATAATACTATACACTATATAGATAGATATTTTTTATTATACATAGAAGAACATCCAGAACCCCTGAACAAATATCTGCAGATCGTACAAACATTTGTCCCGAGGCGGGAATCGAACCCGCAACCTCCTGCGTCGCAGGCAGACCTTCGCCCGCTGCGCCACAGGGGTCGTCGATGTTTGTAAAATGGTCCTGCGACTTTGGTCGTTTTCTGATTAGTCGATGCAGCAGCGGTACGACATCGGCGGCACGCTCGGATATCGAAAGCATACCGCGCCGCCTCCACTTTTGCACATTCGCACCCTCATCACACCTCAGCAGCCTATATTGGCTCACTGCTGGACGCAGACCTCCTCCTGATAAGCGCCTTATTGGCTTTTATCTCATGGGAGGTAGTACCCATAATCCAAAATCTGGGCATGCGGGTTAGCGGGAGAAAAAAAAAATAGTTAATTTTTTTAACTTAATCTATAGGTACATATCTTAAAATTGCTTTGGAAATCCCCTTTTAAGTATAGATATACTTGTGTTAGGGGGTTTCGCTCTTGCCTTATGGAAATTCACTTAAAGACTAAGTAGATTTAATAGAACATACATAATATTATTTAAAAAAAACTAAAATCTCATCAATGATACAAATACTGCTATACATTTTCACGTGTGTGGAGTTGGGGTTATTTGTGTGCACTATCACGAAACTATCTCCAGTAGGTTTTCCGTGTCCTGGTATGAAAGGGTCAGTAGCCAGTCTGTTAGTAGTTTTATAGAGGCATGTTTTGTAAGTTGTCAAATATTTAAAATCTTATTAATTTTGTCATATAAATGATTCGATTGTTTGGCGTATTGACGCGTTGCAAATGTAGAGCGAGCTATTTCTCTAGGCTTTATCTTATTCTTTCTTCTTTCTTAAGTTTTGTGAGGTCATTCAATATGTTAGTGTTTTATGTAGTTTTAGTACAACGTGTAAAATAGCTCTCTCACCGTCAAAATATTAGAATATTAGAAAAAAAAAATTAGAAGCTTGTGAGGTCGTGTAATAATGTCGTTTTCGGCCCTTTTCATATGCATACGGCATGTGCAACAGTGCCGTGACCGTGTTAAACGTCCTTGTCCGCCACGGTTGTCGCGTGGAAACCGTCTTTATGGTGGTAAAAAGACGGTTATTGCAGTTATACATTGACTTGAACTTAGACTCGTTCACATGAACACAAGCGCAACAAGGCACGGCAAGATCGGGAATGCCATTCATGGATAAAGGCTATATACTTTTATTATGTATTTATTACTCCTAGCAATAAAAGTAAGGCAATACCGGGTTTTTGGAAATTAGACAGGATCCTTTTACAAAGTGATGGGGAGGCCATTTGCAACTTTTTTGACCCTATATTGTATCATGCAAAAGAAAACCATTTTTGAGATATTCGCATATTTTTAATTTTGATGAGAAACCCCGTTTTACGTCTTCAATAATTATGTTAATAAAAATGTTCATCCTATTAAAATTGAGTGGCAGGTTAAGATAGCCTAAAGCCTAATTCTTAATAACCATTAACGAAATTGTAAGATTCCTTCCGTTTCCTAAAGGCAAATCAAATCAAATAATTTACTTGTCGAATACATTATTATACTCGTTGGTACATGTCAGATCTTACGACTAGACTGATATCAACCCGCAAGCAGGTGTACAAATATTAAATCATGAGATATGCATTTGGTTCTCTAGTTCAGTACTACTAAGGTTTCCTTCAAAATTTTGCCGAGCGAGATACTTTTAGTAGCAGAAGTCCGATCTAGTACTTCAGTACGATTGTACTAGTAGGGAGCGATCCTTTTACTGACCGAGCAAGAACAAGCCTAGTACCGCTGCTGCACTGGCTAATCGGCCTTAGAAAACGGCCTTATGTTGTCATCCTCCAATAACAAAATTAAAAATCACTAACAAGGGGACCTTATGAATTAATTAATAACCTACCAAAAGTCTACTCACCCTGATTGTCGTCGGTATGAACTAGAACAAAAACATAGAGCAACGGAATCACAAACTTGGGAATCATTTTATGTAAGATGTATATTGATAAGATATGTATAAGTCAAAATTGACCTGATCCTATCAAGACACGAGACAAAATCTTAGAACTTCTAACCGTCAGAATAACAACACTATCCAGACCATCATATTTATAGTTATTATGTGCCTAAACTATGAGTGGCACTTAAGTTATTTATTTTATTTATGGACATTGATAACAAGTGGTTATTGGAGAATACCGAGATAATCTTTTATTTGCCTTAGTTTGACAATACAGGGTGCCACGAAACATGTGTACTAAGCCGAAAGGAGGTGATTCTAGAACCTGAGGAATCAACTAAATGGTGCAAAAGTCACTTCGAGCATAACTGTACAAGTTGTCCAACCGTTGATCAGATTTGCGTGAAATTTGTTAGATATGTGTGCAGATTGGGCTTGTGCTATGTGCTGGTACCTACCTTTCTTATTGAGGAAATGGGTCAGTGGTTTTTTAAGGTGAGGGGGTCAAAGGGGGTAAAATCTATCAATTAAGTGGAGTCTCTTGAGCGAGGTATATTTGTGTAGATTTCAAAATAGCTGTTATTTTTTTCTCAGGTTAATAGTATTCGTTTTATTTATACGAATCATATTATTATACTCATATATTTATTCTCTACCATCAATGGTAGAGAATAAAGACCTGTTTCGTTCTCAAATTCAATATCGTATGGAGTATTTTGCAAACTGACCTCAAACGAGGGATGAGCCCATGACCAGAAGCAGACAATGAAGTTGCCAGCTAGCCGCGACAAGTTTTGGTTTTTGTTAGATTTTTGAGTACTTTATTATCAAATTTGGCAAAGTGATCTGGAGTGGAAGTCGTGCTCTGGACCATAGTCAGAAGGAATAAATGTTATCGGCGAGCGGATAAAAACATGAAAATTTTGTTGTCTACTCAGATTTCTTTGCTCTGGTTGACAAAGTGACCTCGCAGATTAATTGTTACTTTCTATGCTTTTTATTATGGTGGTTGGATTGATACAAGCTGACTATAGCGGACCAGCCAGAACACTCAAGTTCAGTTCAGTTCAAGTCATAGGTAACGTTGCCTCTGCGCTGACCAAAACATAAAGCACAAAATACCAGTAATATTTCGTGAGCGGAGCTAGCTGTTAGTGTTGCTATTTACACACAAGCAATGTTTTATCCCGTATTTCAAATTTTTGCCTAGATGGTCTCTATACACAAAATTAGCACATTAGTAACAGTCAGTAGAAGGTTGTCATGGCATATTGCATACCGTTAGAAAGGGAATAGACTGGAGAACTTTTTAAAATAATTCGAAGAACATGATCAGATTTAGATTATTTTTTTAATTCCATTCAAAGTTGAGCTTTAAATTCATTCATGCTTGTATGTAAACTATGTGAATTAATAGAAAAAGAATTTGAAGTCGGTGTATCTTTTTTAAAACACGCCAAATTATCTTTTCAAAATACGGAAAATAAATCTAAATTCTTCCGCGTTCACGCATGCAACTGAGCTGATTGAAATATCCGAAAACTTAGTGTAACCTTAATACTTACGTGACTCAACTAGTTAAAAGAAAAATTTATTCAAATAAGTTTGTCAACTTTATTCCCTACCCAGAGGAAGGTTTACGAAGTTATATTACCTAATCTGTGGTAAGGTGCTTTCCGAACTGCTTTTTGGATTGCGTGCCTTTTTAATATCGAAGATCGGTTTCGAAACCCGCTTTGTCTGTCGTTTTTTCCCTCCTTAATAACTCCGCAACTACCGCAGCTATCAACTTGAAATTTAAAATAATAATACATTTCGTCGAGATTTAAAGAAAAATAACGAAAAAAATGAAAAATAAATATGAACGTTTTCCATACAAATTGAGATGTCGAAACTTTAAAACATGCCTAAATGGCCATAATGGGTATCGAATGAAAGGTATCAGTTTTTTTATTTAAAAAAGTTTTAGAAATTTCTGTAGGTTTCATACTTTTTGAAATA
This sequence comes from Eupithecia subfuscata, assembly GCA_963564075.1. Classification (NCBI taxonomy): domain Eukaryota; kingdom Metazoa; phylum Arthropoda; class Insecta; order Lepidoptera; family Geometridae; genus Eupithecia; species Eupithecia subfuscata. The sequence continues at coordinate 8,501,836 of OY751098.1, forward strand.
TTTTGAAAAAAGTCGAAAAAATACCCATTTCTACGTGGTTTACGTAAGTAGGTGTAGCTATAATTACATGATTAACTTTTTGTCTACGTAGGTACAGTTGCAGTCATAATTGGAGATACCTTAAATATCATACACGCTTGAAGGTTACTACGATATAAAATAGACGAAAATAAATTTTCATCAAATTCTTAATTTCAGCCCAACATTATTACTGTGAGCTACACGGTATGGATAAGCGAAATATTATAGAATACTTATGAGTTATGACAAATTGTTTTGATATAAAAATTTCATTGGTGTTAAAGGTATCTACAAAATTATGATACCTATTTAGTTTTGCTGTTCTATTTCCTAATGAAATAGATAATATTATAATATTAAACACCAAAATTAGGGTAAATATAAAGCGTAAATGACTTTGTGGATTTGAACTAAGGACCCAAATAATAATAAATTTTAAAACGGTCGTAAGCACCACGAATGTCTGTAAAACAATGTCTTTAGAATCTAGGTCACCACTTCTGACTGCCACTGTACATTATCTACGCAAGACATACTATACTTTTATGACCCAGTTTTGATTGATACGTAGGTAAGCACAAGTACATATCGATTAATTTCTATCATTAATTTCAATATTCAACCTGATACGCAGGTTGAATCGTAAAAATTAATCGATAAGTTTACGGTTTAGTCATATTTTTAAAAGCCCGGCGTAGCGTATTAAATTAAATCATTACAATATGCTGTTATCAATCGTTTTAAGTTATAAATACGAGTTGTTCAAGTATTAAAGCTATACGCGCTGAAATCTTGAAAACATACAAACCATTAAGGACAAGATTAAAAAAAATGTTTCGACAATTTATAATTTTTTTCGGCTGTGTCTTTCATAACACTATTTACACTAAAGACCTGGGTGATTATAATGAACACAATAACTTCAATCGAGATTTAATTTTAAACGATTTATATCATAGCATTACTGATTTATTTCAGGAAACAATTTCAGAGGTTATGGCAATCAGTTGTGGCCGAGAGCTGCACCATCTTCCTTTCTAATGCAGGTTGGTAGATAATAATAATCTGGAATAAATAATAAAATCATACAACCAAATAAAACTTGTAAAGTGCACAATCATTTTATTTCACAATCATCTTATTTTAATTTGATCGTTAATAATTTTTTTAAACAAAATAGTTAGAATAGAGTTCGATCAGACTGAACCTGATATGGGGTTTCCAATTAAATTGGCGGTCTATGCCTGTACATCGCGAAAAAATCTCGTCTGTATCTCCACTTGTTACTTGTTTCTGCTGGACTGGTTTCCGCAACTAGGTCACAGGTGGGCTCTTTGCGTGTCGTGTTAATCCGTGCTAATCCTCGGTATAGTCGTTGAGAAGCTACGCTATCGCTCTCTACAAGCACAAGCGATGCCGTCTCCTCTGCGTTAATGCAACCTTTGCATAGAGGCTTAGAGCCGAGAAGGCCTCTTTCGACTGTCTACAATCTGGAATACCTATTTGCCCAGTAGTCTTGGTGTCGTATGGCTGTACGTTGAATGACAGGAATGGCAGGGGATCATTGGCCCTGCTGGTTGCCACTCCAAACCTCTCCTCGCCGGTGCATCAGCTGCGTCTTTTCCTCCGCTGTGTCCATTTATCCATTGTAGAGTGACTCTGTTGGACTCACTTACATGTGCTTACATGTTCTAACAGGTGGTGGCACTGTATGGTGCGTCCCGAGTTGTTTTCTCTCTTGTTCAGGGCCTGTACTACGGCCGCGCAGTCCGAAAGGATCCTGATGTTTTGGTTGTAGTAGTTACCTTTCTTGTTTTGTGGATGTTAAGTTCTCGCGAGAACGTTCTCGCTCCGGTACCTGTTTTAGTTTTAGAGCCATCTGTGTATATTCTTCCTTTGTGAATGTTTGAGCTGTCTCGGTCTCCAAATAGACTAGCTTGTTTTCTTGATCGTATGGTATCACGTCTCCACGTGAAGCTATACAAAATGTACTAGATTGAGATTGTGTAGGCAAAAGCAATAGTTGACGTAAATTTGATAGTGATAAAGTCATGTTGGTATTTAAATTTTATCAATAAAAATTAAATTAAATATTTCACTGTATTAATGTAACAATGGGGTTGTTATCAATCAGTTGACCAATCAAATGAGTTAACAGACGGTAAATAAAGACTTTTCTGACATGACATCCCATTGATTTCTTCATTCTCTCTACGAAAGATGCGCGCCATATGTACTATGTTTACTCAATTTTATTTTTAAAACATTAAAGCACTAAAATAGCAAGTGCTTATAAAAGTTTTTCAACAACTTTATTTACAAAGAAAACGAACTCACAATTACGACAGAACTAGTTAGTATTTACAATTGAAATGGTTGAACTATGTAACTGCACACTGTTGGATAGGATGGACTATGTAACTGCACACTGTTGGATAGGATGGACTATGTAACTGCACACTGTTGGATAGGATGGACTATTTTAAATTATATTATTTATCCTTATATTTCAGGCAGGCTACAGCGACGGCCAAGTAACAGTCCACGTATACTATGAAGCCATGTGTCCAGCTTGCAAATTTTTTATTTCTAGAGATTTCAAACAAACGGTTATAGAACTGGGCCCGCGGTTGGATATTTACTTGTACCCATACGGTAATGCTCAGGTAAGTCCTATTTAATCACAAACTTCATAAGAATATAATCATAGTCAGTAACATTCTGCATAAGAACTCACTCGTCGACTTAGTATTCAACTTTTATGAAGGTATATATTTTATAAATCCTTTGAGGTTGCATACTTGTCAACCAAATGGATCGGACAAGGCCAAGATTATTAGGGCTCCTAAATTGGACAAACAGGGTTTTTGCTTTGTGCATCAATCAAGGCATATTGGCATTAATGGGGGGGGGGGGGGATTCTATGTTAGAAAAGGTGTAAATGCTCGTCTGACTCCCCACCCCGTCAGGCTCTCTGTTGAGCAGTTGTGGCTAAAACTCAGTGTGATGGGCAAGACTGTAATTATTATTAAAGGTACCGGCTATAGACCCTCTTGGCAGGATCCCTCCACTTTTTTGAACGCTATTATGGATTCAATCACATCCTTTTCCAAATATGATCTTATTAGTAGGAGATATTAATATTGATTTACATAATTCAAGTAACAAGAAGATCACACTGCTGCAACAATTCTTGCACTGCCCCAAACTAAGACAAGTGATAACTGAATCTACTCATTTAAACAATCATAATGAGTTGACACTTATTGACATTGTCTGCACTGATGCTAAGGTCCGTAATGTAAGCATACACCGGACCTGGGAAGGCATGCAATGTTGACTGTAGAATCTATACCTACTAATAATGCTAATCTATAATAAAATTATAAAGAGGAAAGATTTGATTGTTTGTTTGTATTGAATAGGCTCCGAAACTACTGGACCGATTTGAAAGATTCTTTTACCATTAGAAGCCCACATTATTCCTGATGAACATAGGCTTCATTCCTACGGGAAAACGGGTAATAGGACAACGGGTAGTAAGAATGCAGCTAGTATCACACTAATATTATAAATGCGAAAGTTTGGATGGATGTATAGATGGATGGATGTTTGTTACCTCTTCACGCCAAAACTACTGAACGGATCGAGCTGAAATTTTGCATACAGGTAATTCGAATCCTGGAATCAAACATATACCTTTTATCTCATAAATCAGTTCCCATGGGATAGAAATCACCTTTTAACGTTTCCATAGAAACAACGCGTGCGAAGCCGCGGGCGGCAGCTAGTAATATTATAAAGACGAAAGATTTTATTGTTAATTTGTTTGTATTGAATATGCTCCGAAACTACTGGACCGATTTGAAAAATTCTTTCACCGTTAGAAAGCTCACTTTTTAGGGAGTGGCATAAGCTATATTTTATCCCGGATTCCCACGGGAACGGGAACTACGCGGGTGAAACCGCGAGGCGATCTTCTAGTTTAATATAAAAAAGATAAACCTTGCCCCATACAGTAACTTAAAGACGACTCAAAAACATTATCCCTGACATTTTTGAAAATGACCTTGATTCTGTTTATTGGACATCACTTTCTACAGTCTGTGGGGTCAGGTCAATAATCTAGTTTCATCATTTACCTCGTCAGTTCTCAACCTCCATGCCCCCACTAAAACAAAGACATTTTTTAGCTCCTCACCCTTGGATAACTGACACTGTCAAAACTATGATTAGATACAACTATCATAAAAACTATAACAAAACTATAAAAAGAAAATATTAAAACATATATAACATGACACAATCTTTGGGACTTCCTACGGTCTCTAGCGCCGTTAGCTCCACCTACAGGGGAAACATTAAAGTCCCGTCGAAGACGAAATTTTTTTGCGATTTTATTAATTTCTATGAAACATCTTGTATCAAAAGTTATTGAAAATGAACAACGGGCATTTTTTACCCTTAACATTAATAATGAGCAATCCAAAGCGGTTATGGGGGAATCTAAAAGATAATTATTTTACGTGGCAAAACCCGGTCAGACGAGTTACCTCCACAATTCAATGATCCTGCCAGTATAAATTCCTCAATGTCCCTGGCACAGACTGCAACAATGGACTGTCATCTTCATTTTGAATCCATATTGCTGAAACAGTGAATCAATCTCTCTATCGTCTCAAGCTTCTTTTTAAAATTCGTCCATACTTAAGTGAGGATGTAAGAGTAATGTTGTGTGAATCCCTAGTTTTGTCCCGCCTTAACTATTGTGACACTGTCTATGGCCCCTGCTTTCTTATCCGAACTATTAATCTTATTCAACGTGTGCAGAATGCCTGCGCACGTTACTTCTTTTTGGCCTTATTTTATATGTATAATGTGTTGTAAACTTATTTAGGCTAACTTATTTGGGCTAGGGAAAATAGTCGCTACCCGAAGCGGACATATTCTAACCCCATTTTTCTTACGCCAAGACATAAATCTGTGGCCTTCAGAGGGTCTTTCCGATTTGCCGCGTCACGGTGCTGGAATGTTTTACTGTCTACTTCACTCCGCTCCCTAAAAGCAGTTGGTTTTTTTTAGAGCACAACTAATAAAGGAACTTTTAAGTAGGCAAAAAAGTGAACACCCCAATATAACCATCTCCATCGCTACTCACCAATACACTAATACTCTTCACTTTTTTGTCCTTCTTCTGTCTTCCAGGTCTAGAATCCCACTAGTCATCTTCCACTCCCAACATGAACTGGCAGGTACCACTCTACTCATTGTTTTGGCCTTGGTGTGCGGTGCGAGTTGTGGTTTTAAGCTTGACGAGATTTTTCTTCATTTATCAGGTTATTTACCATAAATAATGTGAAACTATTGCCTTTCTTTGTTGGTATAAGCTTTTGTAAAGTGCAATTACTTTGTTTTTGCCACGTAAACAATACTTTTGAAATAAGGATTTCAGTTGGCGTTGGCATTGATAATAGTGAATTGGTAAAAATCTCTTCTAAATCATTAATGAGAGCGATACCTCTTGTCTCGGCTCCTGGTGTCAGACAAAGTGGGCCAGTCTGAAAACCAGCGCTGCTTTGTGCCTATCCTGGTGCAGAACAGCATAAAGCTGAGACTGTCCCTTTTGGGTTCACCACGGCAGCGCAGAAACGCGTATGTAGTCCCCGCCCTGGTAGGGTGGTGACTACCTAACTACCATCATTTTTATCATAGCGAGTGCATTAGTGGGTAGATATAGCATGTTAGTGGGTACTTTAAACTAAAATACGTTTTTATGTTTTTACTTTATGTTTTACTAGACGATCGCCTCGCGGTTTCACCCGCGTAGTTCCCGTTCCCGTGGGAATTCCGGGATAAAATATAGCCTATGTCACTCCCTGAAAAGTAAGCTTCCTAACGGTGAAAGAATTTTTCAAATCGGTCCAGTAGTTTCGGAGCCTATTCAATTCATACAAACAAACAAACAAAAAATCAAACCTTTCCTCTTTATAATATTATTATATTATATATATATATATACTAGACGATCGCCTCGCGGTTTCACCCGCGTAGTTCCCGTTCCCGTGGGAATTCCGGGATAAAATATAGCCTATGTCACTCCCTGAAAAGTAAGCTTCCTAACGGTGAAAGAATTTTTCAAATCGGTCCAGTAGTTTCGGAGCCTATTCAATTCATACAAACAAACAAACAAACAAAAAATCAAACCTTTCCTCTTTATAATATTAGTATAGAGTATAGATTATTAGTATAGATAAATTTATAATTGTATAACTGTGTACCTGCTTACCTACCTAATATGTGTACCTACCTTATAATACTGTTACTATACTTTTGTTAGGTACTACTTTTCCTTTGCTGTGCCGTTTGTGTGTGTACTTAATAAAAAGTCTATCTATCTATCTTACAAGGTTTGGCACGAGCGTCTCTTGTTTCTCGTTTACACTGCCGACAGATTTGTGACGTCTCGTCAGCGTTGTCAAATGTTCTATGGAATTCAATCTCTGAGAATTCAATTCTATAGAAAACAATAGACGATCGCGCAACGATATAAATGCGGTATGACAATTTGTCTCTACATAGTTTCCAACTATAATTTCAATTTCCTATGTTTCATTCAGACTATACCTAACGGGTCAGGTGGATACGATTTCATCAGCCAACATGGTGACGAGGAAACCTACGGGAACAAACTCCACGCTTGCGCTATCGATGTCCTGCAGAACACGACCTCGGCTGCACTCTTTAACGAATGCCTGCTAGATAGCTCGCACGAAAGAAGAGGTTCTGATGATGCTGCTGTTAATAAGGTGAGATAAACTTACCACGCATGTCCTTGCCAATTCTAATTGATGATGTCCTCCTACCCGAATTTTGACCACGGTGGCCAGTCTCATTAGAGACTAGCCAGATGCGCAGGACATTACAGTGCACAAGTGTGTGCGCAAACACAGGTGCACTCTCTATTCCCTCACTCTCATAATCCGATGGGACGGCAGATACGACCTGAGAGAGGTCAAGCGCAGGACCACCAGCCATGTGCTTTCCGAGGCACTGGATCACTTGGCGGTGTTACACACCGCCAACTTCCTGACTCCGTTCTGCTACTGCGAATTTTTTTTCCTACAAAAACCCCAGAAACAACATTTATCCCGACCCGGGATTTGAACCCAGGACCTCATAATCAGCGGTTGAACAAGCTGACCGCTAGACCAACGAGGCAGTAATTCAGTATTTGCATTCGGAAGTTGTCAATTCTAATCAATTGAGTCCCAAGATGAACGACATGGACGGACAATCAATTTGGAAAAGCTAAGAAAAGTTCTTACTCATGATAAAATAATTTTGATAGTGGTAAAAAACCGCAAAACTCTTCAGCAGCTGCAATTCATAGCGCGCACTATAATGAGGAATGATCATCATTTATTGTATTGCTCGCGTATTCGTATTGGTAACGTGGTCGGAGATAATAGTACATGGTACATCTAGGCGAGAAAGAGCCCAATTTCTATCTATTTTTATCGGGTGTGTCATTTGAGGTTCTAGAACGATGATTTTCCTCGAAGGTGTAGTGCAAACCCTATGTATCACTCGGGAGAAAGTGCGATTCCTACCTCGTGTGTTTTAAGGCCAATGTGTTAAGATGTACAATATACTATTGTTGAGTGTAAAACGGACACACAGGAATACCTGCGCGTTGAAGTCGTTGATACGCTGCACAAGCCTCACGTAGCGAAGAGTGTACTACGCGCTCGTTTCGTGAGCGTCGTAGCACACTCTACGAAGTTACAACAAAATACATTTTTTATATTACTAGCTTCTGTCCGCAGCTTCGTATGCACTCCTTCGGGCTAAAAGCCTATGTCCTTCCCTGTGTTACCATCTACCTCTCTGCCATATTGTATTAAGACCATTTCAGCCGTATAGGCGTGGAAAGGTACCAGACAGACAGACAATACGAAAGTAACTCTGTCTGAGTTACTTTCAAATTTATAATATTAGTGTGTATAATGGGGTCATCTATTACGATACTAAGGTTAACCTTAGTTTATCTATTTTTTTGTTGCAGTGCGGTGCGCTACTGAACGTAAATACTAATGCTATCAAACAGTGTGCTAAAGGTAACCGAGGCTGTCTCCTCCTTAAACACTTTGGAGACGAAAGCAAGAAGGTTGGCATTAAATGGGTGCCAACTATTTTTGTAAACGGAGCGCCCTCTTCTCACGAACGTTTCAGACAAGACGTATATAAAGCTGTAACTTTGAACGGTAGGCAGTCTTTATTTTAAATAATTTTCTAAGTGTACATTTATTGTATTTATGGAAATAAAGAGTTTTTGATTTTTTGATTTTGATTTTGAATAAAAAATAAAGAAGAAAAGAAGAAGAAAAAGAAGATTCTACTTAATAGGCATTTCTAAATAAAAAAGTTTAGAAAAAGTTGTTTTTTTAAGCTTTTCGTTCCATAAGAAGGCATTTGTACTAGCTTGCGATAGTGTTAATAACACAGTATTTGAAACTTAGGCTGAGGTAGTAAGCAAATGTTTCCATTAAATACTATCGTTATTATCACTTCCTCCCTCCACTTGCCCCTCACATACCTAGCCTGGGATCACCAATCCACTTGCCTAAGTTACTTAACTCTAATTTTGAACTTTGAAAACGCTGTCGACCATGTTGTTACGTCATAGGACTGTAGGCAAATTTCATGATTATAAGATTCCACTTCGTACTCTATGTCACTATGTATCAAAATCAAAATCAAAAATTCTTTATTTCCATAAATACAATAAATGTACACTTAGAAACGGTCAAATTATAAAAGTAAACACTGACACGGAAATAATGTGATATTTTTGATTTCTGTCGCTTCGGTATGTAGACTAAAGTAAACAAGACCCGTCAAGTGCGAGTGTAACTAGCGCGCCGAGGGTTTCGAACGTTTGTGAACAAGTAGGTATGTACTAAAGGTACCGGTTAGAAACTCCGAAATTTAATGAAGACCTAGAACTAGTAGGTACCAACCTACATTTCAGATGGATCTCTCTGCATGCTTCGGTGATAGGGTGTAGCGGTAAATTTTTCGACTTTTTTCAAAAAATTTCGAAAAGTATTAAGCCTACAGAAATTTCAAAAACTGTTTTGAAATGTACAAACTGATTCCTTTCACATCTTAGTGGGGTAGTCCCCCCTTTTGAAAATTATCCCCCCCCCCCCTTTTTGTAAATTTTTCAAAAAGGGTTCATTTCACAGACTTCTCTATATTTTTCCTGTAAAATATAGATCTATATCTACAAACGCTCCATACATTTTGACATAACTCTGCAAACTTCGGAGATGGGGGGGGGGGGGAATGGGTATTTTTTCGACTGTTTTTAAAATATTTCAAAAAGTATGAAACCTACAGAAATTTCAAAAACTATTTTGAAATGTACAAACTAATACCTTTCATTTGAAATCCCACTTGACTCTGCAGGTCTCTTTTAAAATTTTTACATCTCAATTTGTATGGAAAATGTTCATTTTCATTAGTCATTTATTTCGATTTTATTTTCTTAAAATATGTACAGGCGCACGAAATGTATCATTATTTTAAATTTCAAGTTGATAGGTGCTGTAGTTGCTGAGTTATTAAGGAGGGAAAAAAGGACAGACAAAGCGAGACCATAAGGGTTTCGAAACCGATCTTCGAAACCCTAAAAAGCGACAAAGAAACCTTAAGCCTGTTAGTTGTTATTTTTCGAGTTGGAGCCAAACCCGTCCCAAGCTTGTTTATCCTCTAGATAGTCTGATATTTTATAGTAAGCCTTTTTGCACAGCAAGGTTTTGACAATTTGTTTGAATTTATTTACTGATAATTTTTGCTACTCACTAGGAGTTTTGTTGTAGAAGCATATACATTGCCCTTTAAAAGATACATTAATTTTGCGTAGCCTAGTTGTGGGCACAGCGAGCTTTTGTTTGTTTCTGGTATTCAAATTATGTTTATCGCTATTTTTAGGGAACTGACCTATATTTCTATGAGTGTACAACAAGTTTTCATAAATATGTTGACATGGTACTATCATTATGTTTATTTCTTTAAATTTATCACGCAGGGATTCTCTGGGTCCCATATTATAGATTGCACGAACAGTCCTCTTCTGCAGCACAAATACGGTGTTAATATCTGCAGCGTTCCCCCACAGCAGTATACCATATGACATAATACTATGGAAGTAGCTGAAATAAACAAGTCTAGATGTATCCACGTCTGTAAAATGACGGATTTTTTTGACTGCATACGCTGCAGAACTAAGTCTCTTTGATAGCTTATCTATGTGTGGGCCCCATTGAAGTTTATTATCTAAGGTGATTCCTAAGAATACTGTATTTCTAACGTCGAAATCATTAATCTTTAAATTGTAATCATTAACTTATGTATGTACTGACCTTTGCAGTGTCACTTTTTATTATAATTCAAAGTTGATTTTATTACATTATCACTATTTCTAATTTTCGAGCTAATATAATTTGATTTTGCTATTTGACAAACTTTTCTCAATATTTTTGAGTAATGTTTTATGTATTATGTATGTTTTATGTACTGTTGCCCACTCACTTAAGGTAAGTTTTTCCGAGACCATAATCGATTTGGATGTGAATATTGAATTGAATGCATTGGTAAATTTGTTAAAAAAATTGCAATACGACTCATTTGGGTTAAATTATTAACCCAAATGAGTATTTATGTATGACGTCACAGCATAGATAAATATGGCTGATAGCGTTTTCGCAAGTTTACGAAAAGTAGACTTTTAAAATAAAGTTTTGCGGTTTTCTGGGCCCTTAAGAACATGGTAATATAACGCAACTTAGTCCCTCTACGCACTAGGTAGACCAGTCTTAAATGAGATTTTTTTCATTCTAATTGGACAATAATTCATGTTTTAAGATTTACTATTAAGAAGAGTTAAATAGCCTATTGTGGTAATTATGGCTAAGCACCCCTTGTTTAGGGGGTTGTTCAGCAGTGGACTTATGACATACTTATTATTATTTATTTACGTAGTCGATGTGCTGTTAGGTACCTGCGTTACTTACATAAGTACAGAAACGCAGTGCTTCTCAAATTATCATGTGATGATGTTTTACTAATGTTTTACGGCGCACACAGCAAACCTTCGAGAATCCAACTTATATGGGCCCACCTCAAAATCTATCTTTATAATTATAACAACGAAGTAATCATCAAAATCTATGACCAATTGACGAAGATAACACTAAAATTGTTGTAGTTAGTCGTGATTCCTCAAAAATATTATGATCTGTTTATAATTTTTATGGGATAAATATTAGGGTAGATTAATGCAATCGGAATCACTTGGCAGGCTCACAAAATAAAAGAAAAACTGAGCGCTAGCGCGCCATGTCAATTCAGTCGCTAGATGTGTGCCAGACATGAATCTCTAAGTTATCTCTCTAACGGTAGATAAAGGTTCATGGTGCCAGAAAAATGTAAACTTAAGTCTAATTCAGACCGCGCTATGCGTTCATCAGTTATAGACGATGGAAAATTTGCGCCGTCTTGGACGTCTAATGTTTTTTCCAGGCTTGTGATATGAGATGGTCATGGCATCTTGAATTGCGATTTCTAGTTCTCATTTGCAATCTAAAAGTTTTTCTAAAGGTTCTTTTTCGTTAATAGTTTTTACGTACATTTTGTCACTCTTGGCAATCGTGATCAGGCTAAAGAGATAGGTGACCCCCATTGCCCTGCAGTTTATCAGTTTATCCTGTGCAGTTTGTATGTTTTTACTTTTTTAGTAGTTTTTTGTATAGTTAGTACACATGTTTTGTAGCACCCTGTATTGTCAAACTGAGGCAAATAATAATAATAATAACCATTTATTGTTCTCTTCACACAATGAGCTCACCTTTAAAACTAGAATAGTTAGTATAACTATAAAGCAACATTGCGTGAGACTGGTGCCTGCGTTCGGTTTGAAAAAGAATTAAGAAATGATTATTATCTAGGTAAAATAATAACGCAAATAAATGATTATCTAGGTATTCTCCATTAACCACTTGTTATCAATGCGTCCATAAATAAAATAAATTACTAACTGAAGTGCCACTCATAGTTTAGGCGCATAATAACTATAAATTATGATGGTCTGGGCAGTTTTGTTATTCTGACGCTTAGGAGTTCTAAGACTCGTATCAGGTCAATTTTGACATATAAATATCTTATCAATATACATCTTACATAAAATGATTCCCAATTTTGTGATTCCGTTGCTCTATGCTTTTGTTTTAGTTCGCACCGATGATGGTCAGGGTGAGTAGACTTTTAGTAGGTTATTAATTAATGCATAAGGTGGTCCCACAGAAATCTGAATAACAAGGCACTAGAAATCGTAAGCGCGCGTGACCTTGTCGCCGCTCAGGTGATGAGGTGACTCTCACGCCACCAGTGCGTTCGTTGCTGTTCAGTTGCTCTCGAAACGTGCGTGTGTAAAAATGGTGTGTTGCAGCATTTCCCATTGCGGAAATTCTTCCACAAGTTGTAATTATATTAATAAAGGAATAACTTTTCATCGGTAAGTATTGTTTTTTCTAAATAATGCAGTTTTTCCTTAAAATTATAGAATCTTTAAAAGTAATACGAACGTCACAGTCGACCGTTCTTATTATCACGTTTAACTATACATTGCCTCTTATTTTTGTCAACATCGGGCAGGTACCTCATTACAAAAAGCAATGTACTGCACAGTGAACGATAACGTTGCGCGCTCGATTTCCTATCGTGGTACGGCCGCAGAACTCGGTCGCGAGCTAGTGTTGTGACACGGTAATATTATCCTTAATATTACCTTGGTTGTGATTTGTAAAACAACTTTGCATAATTTAACATAGTATTTTAGGAATACGATGTTATATTAAAATTGTTTATTTATGATTTATTATCATAATAACTAACTATCTATAAAGCTCGATTACCACTGACTGACTGACTGACATAATTGTTATTACATAATTGTTCTCCTTGATGGTGGAGGGGGAGGTATGTTTTTTTTTGCAGAATCATGTAGGGGGTGTCCGAGGAACCTAGGAAAAATTCCGACTTTTTGAGATTTGCCCCCCGGAACCACCGCCCCCCAGGGGGGCGCCAAGCAGAGTCACACTGATGAAAAAAATTTAGGGGGTTGTATAGAGGGGGTCATATGATTTCGATTCCAAAAAAAATTTTACCCCCCCGTTCCTCCCAAGACCCCCCTTTTTGAGAGTGCTACCGGATGCCTTACATTGCAAACGCTGGCTGAACCCTACGAGATAGATCAGAATAATGTACTACAGTATTTTACAACTTAAAAAGGTCTACAAAAAAAGTCTACGATAGTATATGTCTATCTCTTAGGGATAACCCACAATAACCATTTTTTATCCTTTACTTTTTACGAGAAATAATGGCTTATTTACGAGGCGAATTTAAGCAGTACAGCATTAATCCTTATCCAATTAAGTAACTTAGATACATTGTGCATTTAATATAGATTAATATTGCCCTTTACAGCATATAATTTGAATGAATATTTTCGAAGATATTACAGATTTAAAATGACAGGGACATAGCGATTGCGGTATCGGCCGGAGTACCAATTCTGCAGTAGGTATATTTAGTATAAGCATTGCACCCGTGCGAAGCCGGGGCGGGTCGCTAGTTAATAATAAATGAATATTGAAGTACAAACTATATTTTTATTTTATAAGTACAATGCCCTAGTCATAGAATAACAGTACGATAGGTACGTGACCTGATATTTCGTGCCCAGCACTAGGGTAGATTACATTAAAATGACGTCATAACGACAACAAATACAAACTTGTCACTAATGTGTGAGTAAGCGAACGTATGCAACTACGCATAAGGCTTAATTTGGTTTGCACTGCATTTTTGGATGGGCGTAGCCGTAATTCCGTAGTTATTGTCTGTGTATGTAGTGGTAAGGTAGTAGAGGGGGCGAGCCGGCGACACGCATTCCCGATAGATCGGATGGTACTCAGCATTTCTAGTGCCTTGTTATTAAGATTTCTGTGGGTGGTCCCCTTGTTAGTGATTTTTAATTTTTAATTGTGTTATTGGAGGATGACAACCCAAGGCCGTGTTCTGATTAGACGTGTGCGCCGCGCCGACCCGCCGCCGCCGCCGGCAAATTTTCCACGCCGCCGCCGCCGCCGATCGGCCAATCGGCGTGAAATCGGCGTGGAACGTATTCTTTTAGACTCTTTGAAAACTCCCTTATTCTATTGATTATTACATTGTCTGACTACCTACAACCAAGTTGTAGTCAAAGAAGAAGCCTCGCCGCGCCATGATGTCAAAGGGTGCCGCGATGTCAAAGGGCACCGCGAACCGAACATATTTTGCATAAATGGCCTTTAATTATTTTTAAAACCTTACGAAGTTACCACAAAGGCACAAACACTGTAAGGGGTACGAAACGTCAGGGTTTTAAATATTTTTCAATTTCGAAACTGGCTTTCTAAATTCGGAAGCTCAATTTCGAAAGTTGGAAGTTAAGACAGAAAATGTAAATTTTATTCTCCTGTCCCTTTACACATACAGTTAGAATCTGAAAAGTGATTTACCTAATCCAAAACATACGAAAATACTTTGATTACGTACCACATTAAGTGTCACCGACGCGCTTGCACTGCGCGTATGCAACGAGCGCCCGTCCGAGTCGTATCGCTGAAGCCTGGCAGAGAACTGGTTAACCTACTTCTATAATTTTACGTTGTTGTAATTATCACAGAACATGATAATTACAATTGAAACAAATGAGCTAACTACAGACTGTTGCAAACAATCTACAGCAGGGCACGGGGATTGTTGTCTAGGGTAGAATAGAGAAAAATACGTCACTTTGTCAACGAATGCGTAAATTGTTTGAAAGGCAATCCTTTTACTTCTATAATGTACGCAATGTATGACGATGCGATGTCGATAATGTCTATTCTACCCTAAAACTAGTATTTACAATTGATAATATGGAGCTGACTGCAGACTATTGCAAACAATCTACAGGTAGCTCAATCTACAGGGACGCTTCCGACTAGGGTTCCCATATGACAGGCGTTTGCCGCATTTGACAGGCATTTTAACGGAAAGACAGGCGTGCGGCCGGCATTGGTCTGAGACAGGCATTTTTAAATTTCGCGCCAGCGCGCGCAGCGCCCTTGCATTTGAATGACACTGGCAGCGGCGGTGGATGATTTTACAAAAAGAAATGAAAAGTTTTTCAAGTTCTGATTTAGCTTCATCTGTAGAATTTCTTTCTAAGCTGAATATCATTGTTGACGACGTGAAACTCTTTGACGAATACGAAGTTCTAAAAGAATATTGTAGAACTTCAGATAACATAGTTTTTTCTGAAAGCTTAACTACACAGTGGTGCAATTTTCTCAAAAGTAGGGAAGTGAATGGTGACATTACAGAATTCGTGAAAATTTGCCAGTTTGTGTTCTCTATTTTGGCACACAATGCGAACGTAGAACGTATGTTTTCTCTCGTCAACGCCCAGTGGAGTAAAGAAAGAAATCGGCTGACAATTGAATCAGTAAAAGCAATATTGATTACTCAGGAAAATTACAAAACTGTATCATGTGAAGATTTTTACGTTTATGTTTTAGAAAAGAAAGAACTATCAAAATAAATTATGTCCTCTGACAAATATCAGCAATAAATATCCTTCTTCATTATTATCTGTTGGCTTTTACTTATTACCTACAGCGTTTTGCTTTAGACAGGCATTTTTCTGAAAAATCAGGCATTTTAGGTACCATAGACAGGCATCCCTCTATTTACATAATGGTAACCCTACTTCCGACTGATATTGATATGCATCATGCATATCAATATCAGTCGGAAGCGTCCCCAAGAGGCTGACTGCATTGCCTCGCTATATGCCTATGCTGATGCGCTGCGCCAGATACTCACCAGCTCTCGGGTCACGTTTCGCTTCGACTCAACGCTCAGATAATTTTTAAGAAACCCGAAGAACCAGGTTTCGACTCCAAGGGGAGCAAATGTGGAGGCTCTGTCGAGACCTGCATGTTTGCGCCTCTTGAGATCCTCGGCCAAATCTTCCCCCGCACCTGCCCTCACGGATGTCCTCGGAACATGGGAAGGCGCTAATGTATCGACGCACGAAGCGTCACACACGATGGGCCTCCCCAACTCCCATGGGATTAGTGTCATGCCGTCGGGCCTCTTACCATCGTCACGCAACAAACCGTTCAGTTTGAGAATAGCTGGTACGTTAGCGATAACAAAGACTCGCCGGATGATGTCGCCGGCTGGCACGGCGAGATATCCGACCGGCGGCCCTAGTACACGATAATCCGTGATGATCAAGCTGTTTGACAGCAATATCGCACTGGCATTGGCATTGATGAGGCGCGCAACTACTTGCACCCAACCGAAGACTTGTTGCGATACGGAAAGTTACGGGATCCAATAAAGTACCAGTGTTATATGAATCAAATGCTTGCATCCAATGCTCTGACTCACATTTAATTAATTAAATGTATTACATATTACGTTAGTTGATAATAAACCCCTTAAAAAGTTAGGGCATCCCATCCAGCGTTTTGCCGCTGAGAGAGCTTCTCAGGCGGTTACAAATGTAGGCAGCCGCTGAGAAAGCTCTCTCAGCTTCAACACTGGTCGCATTTCACTCTTTATAGCACGCGTGCGTTACGCGACTGCGTAAGGTGCCTTATTTGCGTGGGTAAATCATCGAAACAAAATGGCCAAAAAAGGTTATGAACTTCGAATTTACGAAACTTCGATTTTTTGAAATGCACCTCCTAATGTACTCGTAATATTATAATGTACTTATATTAGTTATCTAGTATAGTACCCATAACATAACACAAGCTCTGCTTAGTTTGGGGCTAGATAATGCTGTGTGAATTGTCCAGCATTATTTATTCATTACTTATACCTACGCGCCGATTTCACGCCGAAATCACGCCGCCGCCGCCGATTTCAGGCCGACGCCCGCCGCCGATCATTTTAACGTCGGCGCACACGTCTAGTTCTGATTAGTCGGTGCAGCAGCGGTACTAGTTTGTTCTTGCTCGGTCAGTAAAGGGATCGCTCCAGTACCTACAATCATTCTAAAGTACTAGATCTGACTTCTGCTACTATTAGTACCTCGCTCGGCAAAACCTTGAAGGAAACATTAGTAGTACTGAACTAGAGAACCAAATGCATATCTCCGTCTCTTTTACTTCCGCAGATAATGCGCTTCTCTAAATCTCCGTCTCTTAAAATTAATAAAAAAAGATATCATTCAATTCAAATTTTAGTGACAGGTTTAGATAGCCTAAAGTCTAATCAGTCTCCATATGGAAGCATGACGTCACCTATATCTTCGGTGGATGAATTAAGACGCCGAATAATAAGAGCGGTCGACAAGATAAAAGTAAATTAGACAACAAGGGTTCTTAAATCTGAGTCACGCCATCGTATACGTCTTTGCATAAGGAATAGAGGTGGACATTTCCAAAACCAATTGAAATTTAAATATTTTGATCGTAATAAATGTTTATAGAAAAAAATAACAAGAAATGAAATTTTACTGAAACAGTAAAATTTCATTTCTTGTTATTTTTTTCTAACAATATTCTTAGTTTGATTTATTGGAATTTGCTACTTGCTTATGGCTTACCCAAATTCACTTGGGTATTTTTTTATGGGCGATTTTTTCAGGAATTTTCTAAAATAATACTCTGTTTATAAAATCCGAATCCGGAAGATGCCTTTAGCTTTCTTATGGATACAGATTCATAAAATTTTATTAATGTTTGTTAAGAATCACGCTTTAGTTAGAACCCTGCCCTGCCCTATCTAAACCTGTCACTGAAATTTGAATAGGATGATCACTTTTTTTAGATTAATTGAAGACGAAAAACGGGGTTTTCCCAAAAAAATAAAAATATACGAATAGAAAATATTTCAAAAATAGTTCACTATTGCATGATGCAATATAGGTTCAAAATAGTTGTACCATTCTCTAAAAGGATCCGGTCTAATTTCCAATTACTCTGTATAGCCTTACTTCTACTGCTACGAATAATAGATATAATAAAAGCATATAGCCTTTTTCCTATAGGAATGGCATTCCCGACCTTGTCGTGCCTTATTGCGCTTATGTTCATGTGAACTGTTAGGACGGTTGCCCCAATGTTATCATTTTGCAAAACCAGCAATGTATTGTTAAAATGTTCCTCAAGGGGCGAAACGACACTAGTCATTTTTCGGAGTATCGTTCCGAGACCCTTAATGGGCGGAAATGGGCGAAACGACACTACACCCATAAACTTTCGCATTTAATATTATTATAATATTTTTGGGGTTGCTTCATATTTCGTGCAATAAATACAATAAATAGTATTCATCGATTTTGCTCAAATTGACCATTTACGAGTTTGACATTGGCGTTTTTGACAATATACGAGTCTGACAATATGCGTTTTTGACGTTTTGCTAAAACTTAGATCGTTTTGTCATTTTGAGTGTTTGACTTAATGCGTATTTGACCTCTTCCGTATGATCCCCATTGACACCGTCTTTATGCCACTATAAAGACAGTTTCAACAAAGAATCCCCGGGCTACATTAGGCTGCCATTTACTACATAAAAAACTGACCCTGGCAACGTTCAATGAACGCACTCTGAAGCTTGACCATTACCATTACGACCATCTAGCGCAGTTGGAAGTAGAGTTAGAGAACATTCAATGGTATGTTCTGGGGTTATGTGAGAGGGGGAGGAAACCCTAGACTCAGGCCAACTTTTCTACTTTCGCAAGGGTAATAAAACGCCCCAAGGTAACGTGCGTTTCAACGCCAATAAGGCCCTCTCTAGCAACGTTCATGAAATCTCCATTGTGTCGAACAGGGTACCGTACCTGATCCTTTGACTATCCAAGCTGTATAGCATGAAGGTATTTCAGGTTTACGCGCCGAGCTTGGTACACTCTCATGATGAAGTGCAGGAAATAAAAATTGATTGTACTGTAGTTTTTATCTAAATATCTCTCTTTGGTTTCCTTCTCTCAAGGAGGAAAACTGGAACGTGAAAAATCCTGGACGTAGAAAACAAGAATTAAAAAAAAAACAGTTTCCCCCCATTCAGTTGGATTTGTCAAGGGGGAAAACTGCAATAACCCTGGAATATTGTATGATGAGATATCCAAAGCCTTGCTCAACATCACTAAGCCTCACTGCATCGTTGTAATGGGAGACTTTAAGGTTATGTTGAATAGGCCGCATGGCAATAGAGTGAGGAATCAGAGATACCGTGCCTTACCACACCGTGATCGCGGCCCTGGTCGAAACGAAAAGGGACAAGGGCATCAAGTTCTGCTAAGAGCAGCTAACTATCGAGAATTCCAACCTCTCGGATGAAACTCTCAGGGTGATGAGAAAAAGACGAGAAAACACTCAAGCGACTTTTTCAGACAGGTAGACCTGAATAAACTAAATGCGAAGATGGTATGGCGTGACCTTCGGAGCTCCAACACACGCTTATTCGAAGAGGCGATTTAAATAACATGCTGACCAAATTCCCATGGGTATTTTTTTAATAGAGTTTTTCTAAGGAATTGTACCGTGGCGGCCAAGGACGGGTGACACGGTCAAGGCACGGTCAGTGCTCCGTCACTCGCGCTCAGTTTTGAGTTATTTACCTACAGTTTTTCTGTGCCCTCGAGGGCACACTGTCAAAGGTTACCGCCGCCGCGCGCGAGCGTGCGGCTCGCGCGAGCCGAACGATAAGTTTTGTCTCGCTCGGACATAGCTGAGATTATCTCCGCGCAGGCACAGATAATAATACTATGCGTAGGTTTGTTTTTGTAGACTACGAAAATGACTGAAAGGACTTTAGATATGTCAGCTACATCTACCTATCATTTGTGATTTGAGTGTACAATTTTTTCTGTACATACGTATGACACATCTGTACATACCTACTACCTACGTATACAGAAAATAATGTCTTGACACAAAAATATTTAAATTATATCCTAGGATATAAGCAGCTACCTACCTAGCAATAATAATACCTTTTACCTAGCTTACAATGTTCTCTAATAATTAAAATGTATTTTTTATTCTACTATTGTTGTTGTTCACGGACTTATTTATTAAGTAGGTGGGATAGGTACCTACTCGTGTATTTAATCCTAAATTTAGGTATACTTATCCTAGGTATTGCAGAGCAGAACCGTATCACGAACCTACCTACACTCCATCCAAATTCGGTTAGTTTACAAAAATGTCACACCGAATTTGGCTGGAGTATACGTAGGTGCCTACATACTACATAGGTACGTATTTCCTGATCAGTTTAGTTAGGTTCTAGGTACCTACCAATGATATTACCTATATTTGGGTTCTACATAGGTACCTAGGTAAGTATTTCTTGAGATATACGTAGGTAGGCCTTGTAGAGAAATTTGAAGAAAAAAACGCGTTATCAAACTAAACATTCACTTAGATTTTTTTTAAATACACTTGCACTTCCCAAAATGTAAGTACCAAGGTTACCACCTACCTAGTTATATTGCATGAGAGAGTTAAGGCACTAATATCCGCACTTGGACAAAAACTATCGATGGTCAACCCTACCGTCAAGCCAAGGGCCGGCGAGGGAACTGTAGAGGTAGGGGGGCGCGGGTGGCTTTGATCGAGCCGCCTCGCTAACAGCGAGTAGAGCGTTACGAACTTTATTTCCTCTCCCTTAAGACTCAAAGTAGATTGGTTAAATCGAGTAAGTGATGTATCTGTTACGTTATCTAATCTGTGGCACGGTAGCTTATGCCGTATTCGTGAGAAAAGAGACAAAAACTAAATTATTACATGACCTCACAAGCGGCTCCCGTTAACCCGTATGCCCAGCGTGGGGGATTATGGGCCTACCCCTCATGAGATAAGAGCCAATAAGGCGCTTATCGGGGGGAAGCCTGCGTCCAGCAGTGGACGAATATAGGCTGTTGCGGTAAGGGGGTATGTGCCAAAGTGGAGGCGGCACGGTGTGCTTTCGATATCCGAGCGGCCGCTGATGTCGTACCGCTCTGCTGCATCGACTAATCAGAAAACGGCCTAACAAGCACATTTTGCACAAAAATTTAAATTTTTGTATTGTTAAAAACTGCTGTTTTTTATCGTCATTGTTTATTCAAAACCCTTAATCTAAGTCTAAATAATTTCTGCTCTTAATTTAGTACCTATACATTTTTACTTGAATAGTGTCATTGTATAAATAGTAAGAGCAGAATCTCCTGACGCAAGCAAATTTTGCTTAAAAGCACACAGAATCCACGGCCAGGCCGGAGGCGAAGGCGTGCGGGTTGTAGTGGGGAATTTATATGAAAGACTACACATACAACGCCGTTCATATAAATTCGTATGGTACAACCCGTAGGCCTTCGCCTCCGGCCCGGCCACGGTTCCTGTGTGTGACGTTAAAGCGTGACTGCAGAACCTATATAGTTTTTTAAATATCATTTGTTTATAATTCGTTGGAAGTAATTTTTAAAATATTAATTATGTAGATATTATGAACTTATCACAATTTAAATTACAGAGCTGGAAATGAATGCCATAAAAAAAATTGCATCGGGGAATATTGCAACGGTTCTTGAGCCCGAATTTACCACAAATGAAAAGGTTCGTTTACTGCTAGTAGATGGGGAGTGGCCACGGTAACGGCGGGGCAGGTGGTGCTAGGAATCCCCGAGGTACATTAGGCAGCCACTACAAAAAAAACTGATCCTGACGACATTCAACGAACGCACTCTGAGGCTTGACCATTACCATTACGACCATCTAACGCAGTTGGAAGTGGAGTTAGAGAACACTTAATAGTATGTTCTGGGATTATGTAAGAGTGTGAGGAAACCCTAGACTCGGGTCAACTTTTCTACTTCGCAATACTGGTGATAAAACAACCCAGGGTAACGTGCATTTCATCACTAATAAGGCCCTCTCTAGCAACGTTCTAGAAATCTCCAGTGTGTCGTCCAGGGTACCGTACCTGATCTTTCGGCTATCCAAGCGGTATAGCAAGAAGGTAGTTCAGGTCTACGCACCGACCTCGTCACACTCGGATAATGAAGTGGAGAAAAACTGGAAGGGAAGAAAACTAAGGTGCGGCAAGCTGAAGACAGGGCACTTTAGTGCTCATTAGGGGAAGCCTATGTGCCTATGTACAGCGGTGGACTAGTTAAGTATAGGCTCATGGTGATAATGATGGCACCTGCAACTGCATTAACACATACACACTATAGTCATAATGACTTCTCCACACTTTATTTCTGATTAAATCATAATCTTTTTCAGAGTGAGACGAAAGACGAAAAGGTGAAAATCCAGATGTACTATGAGACCCTCTGTGGGGACTGCATTGAGTTCAGTCAGTTATTCATGTACACTGTTGTAGAGCTACAGCCTTACCTAGACGTTCACGTTTATCCCTTTGGAAACGCCAAGGTACTTTACGTAACTTGACTATTAGGAATAACAAAAATGTCTAAGCAGTATTTTGAATTGCCAATTTTTTTTTTTGGAAAATAAAGTTTTCTTTTCTTCCTATTCTAGTTGAACTGTTGTTGTGCACGCATTTTTGCATTATAAAACATAGTAAAATATTTCACATTAATGTTTTACTGATTTTATATTCATTGGATTTATTATAATTTATCATCATGATCATTTGTACCTACTCATCATCATTATGATGATGATGATTACTAAAAAATTGTTAATTTTGAAATAAAACAATAGGTATGTAAGAATACGCGCTAAAAAAGACGAATATGAAGAAAATTGTCTTGATTTTTTTTTTCCATATAGATAAAAAAATTACAAAATTCAAAAAATTACCTTTTAAGAGATTTTTTATCATAAACTATTCTGCAACTTAGAACTCTCTACATCCGTCGTTGGCTTGTAACTGTAGTGTAGTGTGTTATTAAAGGCCTACTCAAAGAATTTCCCTTTAGGTTGAACAAAATGGTAGCATTACCTGCCAACACGGTCCACCAGAGTGCTATGGCAACAAACTGCACGCATGCGCTATAGACTTCATAGACGACATATTCTTAGCTGTCATCTTCAACGGTTGCATGATGGATAAGGGAAGGGGATCAAATGATGATGCTGCTTATGAGGTAAATACCGTTCTTTTGTGCATCGAAGGAGTGGATGACTTTCCATTATGTTATGTAAATGACGAGCAAAACATCTTGTGGGTACCTACTTAGGCATATCTTAATATACTACTCTGTCAAGAAAGTACCGGGAAAAATCAAAAATACACAAAATGTTATTTATTTTATCACCTTCAAAGTATGCTCCTTCAGAAACGATACACTTACGCCAATGAATAATCCAATCATCAATACATTTTTTAAACGCTGTTTCTGGAATCGAGTTCAGTTCTCGCCGCGAATTCTGCTTTATGTCTTCTACCGATTGAAAACGGGTGCCACGAAGTGGTAATTTGAGATTAGGAAAAAGAAAGAGGTCGGCTGGAGCCATATCTGGTGAATATGGTGGTTGTTCGATGGTATTTATTGAGTGTTTGGTCAAAAATTCGGTCACAATGATGGCCTTGTGCGAAGACGCATTATCGTGGTGCAAAATCCAAGAATCTTCTTTCCACAAATCTGGCCTTTTTCGTCGAATTTGCTCTCATAAACCGCGTAACGCTGAAATAATATTTCATACTTACCGTTTGACTTTCCGACAAGAATTCCGAGTGCACAACACCGCGAGAGTCAAAGAAAACAGTCAACATGACTTTGACTTTTGATCGACTTTGGAGTGGTTTTTCCGGTTTCGCTTCAGTTGGAAGGCGCCTCTCCGTAGCTTGTTGACTAGTTTGCATGTCAAACTCATAAACCCACGTCTTGTCACCAGTAATAATGCGTTTCATGAATGTTGGGTCGGAATTGACTCGTTCTAGCATGTCCTCAGCGACTCATGCGATTGATTGAGTTTTTGGAGAAAATTCAGGTCTTTTGGGACTAGTCGAGCGGCAACATGTTTCATACCCAAGTGATTATTTAAAAAGGTATACGGATCGACTTGTGCGATACAGAAAGTTCAGCGGCTATCTCTCTCAAAGTTGAATGAGGATTTTCAGTCACTTTTTCGATGTTAACTTCAGTTGCAGACGTTGATGGCCTACCAGAGCGAGGCAAATCTTCCATCACATATCGACCGCTTTCGAACGCTTTTTACCACTCATAAACACGTGTTTTTGATAAAGTCGATTCACCGTAAGCCTTCTGTAACATTTTCAGTGACTCCAACACGAAATTCCATATATGCAAAATTTAAAACAAACTCTTTGTTCGATGTTTTTGTCCATTATGAAATTCGCAATACACATTAGATATGATATAATTATAAACAGCACTGTATCTATACCATTATTATTATTATACTACTAGCGGCCTGTCCCAGCTTCGCACGGGTGGATATTTATTTTTAAAAAATTTGGGATAAACGTAGGTTTCTAATATTTCTGTAGCCGGACATTTTATACTTTTATCCAACTGCCCCGTTGGTATAGTGGTCGCGTGTTCAACCGCTGATAATGTGGTCCCGGGTTCAAATCCCGGGTCGGCCCAAGATTTGTGTTATTGGGTATTTTCTAGCAAGATATATTCACTGTAGCAGCCTGGAGTAAGGAAATTGGCGGTGTTAGATGGCTTAACATGCTCTCCGAGGCACGGGGGCGTGCCTCAGAAAGCACATTAAGACGTTGGTCCTGCATTTGACCTCTCCCCGGTCGTGCCCGCCCCTGGTGGATATCCCTTAGTCGCCTCTTACGACACCCGCGGGAAGAGTTGGGGTTGTGCAAATTCTAAGCCGGCACCACACAGCAGCGCACACACTTGTGCACTATAATATGTCCTGCGCATCTGGCTAGTCTCCGATGAGATTGGCTGCCGTGATCGAAATTCGGCTAGGAGGACATTAATTGTTATTATTTTTACCTACCTCCCTCGCTGCGTTGCCCGGGAGCGGCGTCATTTATTTATCTAATAGTATTTTGTTTAGATTGACATTTTTAAATTTTTAATATCTTTTGAATGGAATGTCCGATTTGAATAATTCAAAAATTAATCTACAGGTATTGAAACAGTCTTATTTATGAAATGATTTATTTGTATAAGGATTAATACAGAGGTATGGCTAACATGGTCAGACTTCGGTCAGAATTTCTATCAACTTTTAAAAAGTAAAAAAATAGTTATACTGACATAACTACAATTGTTGGACATATGGTATCGCTGAGTTTTTTGTAGATATTTATATAGTCTTTAATATTGTAGAACATTTTTTTGTACTATCATCAATAGTTTCCGCAGCGCATGCGATGATAGACAATTTATGGCGAATTTTTTTACACCTTGGGTTACATTATTGAAGTTTTAGTAGGGATCCCTAATTTTTTCAAGAACTAAATATAGCCTATGTTACTTAGGAATAATGTAGCATTCTAATGGTGAAAGAATTTTTGAAATCGGTCCAGTAGTTTTTGAGTTTATTCGTAACAAACATACAAAAATACAAATCTTTCCTCTTTATAATATTAGTATAGAAGTATAGATATAAAGTTAATATTATAAAGAGGAAAGAATTGATTGTTTGTTTGTTAATAGGCTTCGAAACTACTGGACCGATTTGAAAAATTCTTTCACTGTTAGGAAGTTTACTTTTCAAGGATTGATTGACATAGGCTATATTTTATCTCGGAATTCCCACGGGAACGGGAACTACGCGGGTGAAACCGCGAGGCGATCGTCTAGTTTAATATAAATAACAGATGCAACTCAAACTCCGCGCCAAAATAGAAGACAGTTGTGCCAATCTAACAACAACAAAAAATAATAATTTGGAACCATAAACAAATCATCCATTCCCGATACTTTTTTGACTGAATTTATAGTCCAGTTCTGTACAAATCATTCTCGTATTGTATTCTATGCAAATCTTATATTTTACAAAAACATAATCTACTTTCCATCTATTTTCAGTGCGGATCACTTTTGAGGTTAGACTCCGAGTCAATCATGCTGTGTGCTAAAGGTCCCAAGGGCGAGGAGCTGTTGAAATTTTACGGCGAAGAAAGCAAGAAGGTTAAATACGATGATTGCCCGGCTGTACTGATCAACGGAGTAGCTGGCAGATTAGATCACTTCATAACGGACGTGTGCGACAGCTTCCAGACTCCACCTCCGCCATGCAGACGATAAACGCTTGCGTTTTCTATGTTCACTTTATTAGGTTTGTGAATTCTACTACCTGCGCTATAAGCTGCGCTATAAGCTCATATCTTCAACCATTGTGCTATCTTTTAGGATGCCAGGCGGCTATCATTAAAGTTATTTGCATCTAAGTCCAAGCTTTTTTTTTTAAATCAATATCAAATAGGTTAAAAAATGATTTTATTGTGTAGTTGTGAAAAAACTTCCCTTCATACCATTTCCTGGGGGGTTAGGAAATTATACCTTGAAAAACTATTATGATAAGCCAGAAGATAAAACCCTCATGCAAAATCTCTGAATCCAAGGGAGATAGACACATCGTGTGAAGTGTGTACGTGATCAACAGATGGAGCACTACAACTTGCCTCCAAGGGAATTTCAAACCATCATAACTCTGGAACCGCTCGAGACAGACCCCCGTTGTTGGGTGTCTAAGAAATCAAGAGAAATGAGCTCTATTATCGTGTGGTGCCGGCTTAGAATTCGCACCACCCCAACTCTTCCCGCGGCTGTCGTAAGAGGCGACTAAGGGATATCCACCAGGGGCGGGCAGCAGCACCCCCTGCAGGACAATTCTACCACCGAACTGCGATCCTCAACCCGCATGCCAGGCGTGGGGATTATGGGCACTACCCCCATGAGATAAAAGCCAACAAGGCCTTTATGAGGGGGAGGCCTGCCAGCAGTGGACCAATACAGGCTGTTGAGGTTGAGGAGCTCTATTTCCTGGAGCAATAGACCCCCCACTCACCGCTCACTTCCCTCTCATCTTCAAAAATCACTCATGCCATATATCCAAATTCAGGGGGAAGACCCATCATGTGGGGTATTTACAAGTGATCAGCAGAAATAGCTCTAAAACTTAGCTCCTAGGGAATTCCAAACCGTCACAACTTCAGACCACTCGAGATAGACCCACGTTGTTCGTAGAATTTATTGGACAAGCGGCTGAACGTCTAAAACCGTTCCGTCTACAGAAACGGGCGGTCAAAATCCTGTGCGGCGTAGAGTTGGCTCATTCCGCTCGGGAAGAGACTAAAATACTGACGTTGTCAAGCGACTTTATTATGTAAGCTGCCAAATTTGTCAGAATTTTACTTTCATCAACTCTCCCAGGGGAACCTTACTGAATTCCGGGATAAAATGTATCCCATGTCCTTCCTTGCATTAGGAACTCAAATCGTGTCAAGTTTCATTCAGCAGTTTCGGTGTGATGCGCGGCGAAGGAATTTGACTTTCATCCCCTCTCCCGGGGGAACCTTACTGAATTCCGGGATAAAATGTATTTTTCCTCGTAGCGCGACAGAAATCAAAAATATCACTTTATTTCCGTGTCAGTGTTTACTTTTATATTTTGACCTTTTCTAAGTGTACATTTATTGTATTTATGGAAATAAAGAGTTTTTGATTTTGATTCTTACTGAATTCAGGGATAAATGTATCTTTCCTCTTATTATGATCTCAAATCGTGCCGAGTTCCATTCGAATTCGTTCAGTAGTTCCGTCGTGATGAGCGGTTAAAGAATTTTACTTTCATCCTCTCCCCCAGGAGAATCTTACTAAGTTCCGGAATAAAATGTATCCCATGTCCTTCCTTCTAGTATGAACTCAAATCATGCCAATTTTTAAAAATTCGAAATTAAAAATTAAATTAAAAATTCTTTAACCTCGCATCACGACGTAACTACTGAATTAATTCGAAAGGAACTCGGCACGATTTGAGATCATAATAAGAGGAAAGATACATTTATCCCTGAATTCAGTAAGAATCAAAATCAAAAACTCTTTATTCCCATAAATACAATAAATGTACACTTAGAAAAGGTCAAAATATAAAAGTAAACACTGACACGGAAATAAAGTGATATTTTTGATTTCTGTCGCTTCGATATGTATACTAAAGTAAAGAAGCGACGAAGAAACCTTTAGCCTGTTATTTGTTAATTTTCGAGTTGGAGCAAAACCCGTCCCAAGCTTTTTTATCCTCTAGATAATCTGATATTTTATAGTAAGCCTTTTTGCACAGCAAGGTTTTGACAATTTGTTTGAATTTATTTATTGATATTTTTTGCAACTCACTTGGAGTTTTGTTGTAGAAGCGTATACATTGCCCTTTAAGAGATGCATTTATCTTGTGTAGCCTAGTTGTGGGCACAGCGAGTTTATTCTTATTTCTAGTATTTATATTATGTATGTCGCTATTTTTAGGGAATTGATTGATATGTCTATGAGTGTACAACAAGTTTTCATAAATGTATTGACATGGTACTGTCATTATGTTTATTTCTTTGAATTTATCACGCAGAGATTCTCTGGGACCCATATTATAGATTGCACGAACAGCTCTCTTCTGCAGCACAAATACGGTGTTAATATCTGCAGCGTTCCCCCAGAGCAGAATGCCATAAGACATAACACTATGGAAGTAGCTGAAATAGACTAGTCTAGAAGTATCAACGTCTGTAAGATGACGGATTTTTTTTACTGCATACGCTGCAGAGCTAAGTCTCTTTGCTAGCTTATCTATGTGTGGGCCTCATTGAAGTTTACTATCTAAGGTTATTCCTAAGAATACTGTACTGTTTACAATTTCTAATGTTTCTCCTTTTACGTTTACATCAGCCTTAACTTGTTTTACATTAGGTAGAGTAAATTTTATACATTTTGTTTTGGTTTCGTTGAGCAAAAGATTATTGACACTAAACCAATGTACTACTTTTGAGATTGCATTATTCACATCGTCGAAATTTATGTTTTGTCGTTTCATTTTAAAAATTAATGAAGTATCATCAGCAAACAACACAATCTCGTGATTATTCTTAACAAGATGTGGTAGGTCGTTACGTTAATATAAACTAAAAATAGGAAAGGACCGAGGATAGAGCCCTGCGGTACACCCATTGTAACTACAGACCCCGAAGACCGTTTCCCATTAATGTCAACTCTTTGTATCCTATCACTCAAGTAAGATGTAAGAAGATCCAAAGAGGTGTATCTTATTCCATAGTGATGTAGTTTCCTGATTAATGTTTCATGGTGTACGCAATCGAATGCTTTTGACAAGTCGCAAAAAACACCTAAAGCATCTTGCGACTTCTCCCAAGCATCAAAAAATATGCGATACTAACTCTACACCGGCATCAGTAGTTGACCTGCTCCGAGTAAACCCGAATTGCTTACCATGTAGCAGGTCATTGCCATTAAAATGCCTAAGCAATTGATGTAAAATAAGTTTTTCAAAAACTTTGCTGAAAGTTGGCAGTACTGATATTGGTCTAAAGTTAGTGGGGTCAGACCTACTACCCGATTTAAAAAGTGGGATTACTTTACTACATTTCATTAGATCAGGAAATACGCCACAATCAATAGATTCATTGAATATAAAAGCTAGATCTGGTGCAATCGTATCAATTAAAGGTTTAATAATTTTAACGGAAATGCCCCAGAGATCTGCAGTTTTCTTTATATTTAAAAGTTTGAAGGCTTTTTTAATATCTTTTTCATCGACATAGTTGAAATTAAGTTTATTTTCGCATTTAGGTACATTTTCTATGAGTAATGACTCAGCGATTAATTGAGAAGAGTTTAGACACTTCGTAGTAGAGATTGGAATGTCAGTAAAAAGTTTTCAAAAGCTTGGGCTACTTCAATGTCATTTTTGATTGTGCAATCATTTATCTTTAAATTGTAATCATTAACGTAGGTACTGACCTTTCCAGTCTCACTATTTATTATTTTCCACGTTGATTTTATGACATTTTCACTATTTCTAATTTTGGAGCTTATATAATTTGATTTTGCTATTTGACAAATTTTTCTAAACATTTTTGAGTAATTTTTTACTTTTTCTTTGAACTCCTGGCTAAAATTGTATTGTTTTTCACTATATAGTTCATACAAAGTTTGTCTACTCTTATGTATACCTACTGTTGCCCACTCACTAAAGCTAAGTTTTTCTGAGACCATAATCGATTTGGATGTGAATATTGAATTGAACGCATTGGTGAATTTATAAAAAAAACTACAATACGACTCATTTGGGTTGTTATCAAGTGTTGCCACCTTGCAGAAAAAAATATCACTAGATTTGGTCTCAAAACTCGCTAGATTTCGGGATATTTTGGACAAAAATCACTAGATAATTTAAAATGAAATTACACGCTAGGTACTACAAAATAATGTATTTGTGAAAATAAGAAACCAAAAACACAACATACTGATATCTAATAGCAAAATTTTTGACACTATGCTAGATAGATAAAGTTTTTGTGTTTTTTTATACAGACAACTCTGTGTTTCTTAATGTCACCAATTCTTGTATATATGTCTTTAAAACTTTCAAAAGGTTGTAGTAGTATCGTTTGCTACAGGCCGTAACCACATCTTGATTTCTTAGGTTTCCCATTCTTGTCGATATTTTTGTGAATATAAGTCTTTTTTCAGGGTTCCGTACCTCAATAGGAAAAAATAACCCTTATAGGATCACTTTGTTGTCCGTCTGTCTGTCTGTCCGTCTGTCAACCCTCTTTTCTCAGGAACGCGTGGAGGTATCGAGTTGAAATTAACATCAAATACTCAAGTCCGTAACTTCTTGAAGCCGTGATATAAATTAAACTTCCAAGTCAACGCACTCAAAAGTTGCAGACGTTTATGTCCGAAAATTTTGAAATTTCCAAGGGAATCATATGCACCCAAAACCTATAGGGTACTTCCCGTAGATCTAGAATCATTAAATTTGGTGAGCAGCAAGGTCTTATAGCACAAGTAAAGGAAAAAATCCGAAAAAAATAACTTTTGACTCTCGCCATGGACTAAAACCTATAATAGGGTAATTTCCGTTGACGAAGAATCATAAAATTGAAGCAAGGTCTTATAGCACAAGTAAAGGAAAAAATCCTAAAACCGTAAATTTGTAGTTTATTACCTAAAAAAAAATAAGTTTTGATCCTCCCCCGACCAAAATATACAGGGTATCTACTCTTGATTTGGGAACGTTTTTACGGATATCTTTTTGATGAAAACTGAAGGAAATTGAATAAAATACCAAAAATAGGTCTTGCCGATTCGGAGGCAAACTCTTTATTGTTTCACACAGGTGCATGCAGATGCATCGACCACCAGAGTCGCGCCGAGTAAGCACTTACATTCTAAGAACACCATGTGCTGTCTAATCAGCACATTTCTAGAGTCTAGACTTAATCTAAAACAGAGGGGTGAGGGGTTTCCGTAACTCCTCCCTCCCTAAGAGGAAAATTATCGGTTGGATCGATTTGAGATTTGTGCCGATAATTTTTCTTACACATAAAACGCAGCAATTTTTGCCGAAGGACATAAAATACAAATAAAAGAAAACTAAAAGTTACTAAACCTAGAGTCGCGAATCCTAAATTTTCACTGAAGTTATAGCCTTTGTTATTACCTAAAACACTTTCGATCACTTCACTATGCCTTAGAGAATACGCCATGTATTTCACTTCGTCTAAGTTAACTCCGTTCATATTTAGCACACGTTTACTGGATATCGTTGCTTTAACGCGTAACTGCGGTAAGGCGATTAGCGGAATTGGCTCAACAGCATCCGATTCCTTAAGGATCCGGTGAAGTATACGAATTCCATTGATCTCCAAATCACAGGGTTCGTCGATGGTTGCCAAGTAAGTCCCCAATATTGGCTGCTTAGTGATCTCGCCGTCGCAATGCTTTGATAACATCATATGAACTCTGCTGAATATTATCCAACTGTTTTCACTGATTCGTTGGACCTTGACTCTTTCAATCTCTACCTGATGTTGCGTGCAGTGATCAGGGTCATCTTGGAACTTCATGAGCTGCTCTACACAGGTAAGCTCATGGTAGAATGCTCGATTATCCTCGGCACACAGGAAATGTTCGCCAGCAGATAACGGGCGGCACGGTTTGACAATTGGTATGTATTGAGTACGCTTCGCCAAAAGGTAGGGATATTTAGGGAAAATAGAGATAGTTTTGTTATCAGGCTGGTGGAAAATTGGCAAGGAATATACCTTATAGTAATTATAAGTACAATTATCAGTTACTCTTTTCTTTATTAGATAAATCGCTAATCATTTCTTCTACCTTCTTAATGCGGTTAGCTGAATTGATAGTGTTTCGATTAATCAACTCGGTTACATTTATGAAACTTTCAAACATTTTAGAGACCAAGGTAATTTTTTTTGAAATAATCATTTGATCATGCTGTAATTCCGACGTCACTCTATCAAATTTAATCGCGTCATCATGATCAAGATTTCCTGTAACAACTTTTATTAGTGAACCCAATGGATTTATAAGCCCTCTTCTAAATCGTTGTTGTGGAACAAGTTGTTTGAACTTGTCTTTAGTTAAATCGCGTACAAACTCTGTATGTATTTTAACACTTATAAATTCCTGAGAATATGACGAATTCCAGTCGATTAATCTACACAATTGCTCAAAGTTGGTCGTTACGTAATTTAAATCATGTTTAATCTTGTCCAAGTTTATAACCTTAACTATAGTCCAAAAATCAGTTTGAAAGAAAGCTTGGCCTTCCTTGACCGGAAGTATTCCCGGATTACCTTCCAGTGTTTGCAGATGAAGGGCCAGGGATGGCGTCAGTACGAGCAGAAGGCCGCACCTGCGGAGGACGTTTTACATTTTTAATAGGAACGTGGGTTATTCTTTGCCCTACCTGTATAGGTAAAACGTTTCTTTCAGCTTCTCCTACAACTTTAGCTTTAACGTATCGAGGTTTGTCTTTACTTTTACGCTTATTAACATCCTTAGCATAAATAGTCTCACCGTCGGCAAATTCTATCTCTTCTTCGCCGCCTTTCTTTGCTCTAATATTTTGTTTTAGCGCTAGCATCTTATCTGCCAAATATTCGTATAAAAATTTGGTTCGCTTTGCATGATCTTTTACTAACTTTTGAAAATAACACTTTTCGATTTCAATGCCATAAGGGCTGCTAGAGTCAGTATGGCCAAATACCACTTCAAAAGGAGTAAGTTCAGTGACAGAATGGATGGAGTGATTATATGCCATAACAGAATATGTCATAGTTGATGCAGCATCAGTACATCGTTTTTCATATTTAGCTAATCTATATATTTCTATAATTGTTGAATGGAAACGTTCAATAAGGCCCATTGAATTGGGGTTATTGGGAGTTCCAATGTGAAGCTCTATTTTATGTAAGCTCAAGAATTCTTTCATAAGCATGTTGTTAAATTCGCTTCCGGGATCCGAACTAATCTTTTTGGGGATACCGTAGTAAGAGAAATAGCTCATCAATGCTCTTACTACTTCAGGAGTTGATCTACCTTGAATTTCAATAGCCTGTCCTAATTTGCTGAAGGCATCAATAAGGGTCAAATAAGTTTTCCCTTCAATACTAAAAAGATCTATGAAAATTTCTTGAAAAGGGGCGTCGTGTGTTTGCGTCAACTGTAAAACTGGTTTTATTGGTTTCCTATCATATTTCATTTTCTGGCATGCTTCACAAGCATTTATAACTGCTGCAACTGTTTCTTGCATTCTCTCCCAATAGTAATTTCTATGAATCCTTACTAACGTTTCCTTGATACCACGGTGGCATGTCTTTCCTTCATGATGTTTAACAATTACTGCTCTTTGCTCTCTCTCGTCTTCAATATAAATGACTCTTTCCGTGCATTCGTAAAAATTTACCATTCCTTTCTTAAAAAGTTCTATTATTAAGTTTCCAAATAGTCTACGATGTTCCGATTCCTCAAAATAGATGAAATATTTTATCTTTGGTTTGATGTAGCGTTTTAAAAATTCTTTAACGAATTCCGACTTCAAAGGTAAGAAAATTTCCAATACCTTTTGTTTGTTTCTAGATAAGTCTTTTACATTTAATTCATTCTTAGACCATGAATATACTAAGATCTGATTGGGTTTAGTGTCAACTGCTTCATGTATAATTGGAATTCCTACAGACTCTAATTCTACGTGAGAATGAATGGTTTCAGATTTATTCGATTCCGATCGCACAGGCACTTCTTCGTGATCCGAACCAGCTGTCGATAATTTATCAGAGAAAGGGCTCGCTGTTAATGTCCTACTTTTGTCTGATAAAGAGTCTTTTCGCTCTCTATTCTTTTCAGCTGTTAACTTGATTCTATCTTTGTCCTCCTTTTCATCGATGTTAACCTTCATTGATTCTTTATCATCATTTGAGCCTAAAGCGTTTATTTTTATCCTAGATAACGCATCAGCGTTCGTATTCTGTTGTCCATTTTTGTGTATCATGTCAAAATCATAGTCTTGTAGCCTTAAACTCCAACGCGTGAGCTTACTGCTCGGATCTTTAAGAGATCGAAGCCAAACTAATGGTCTATGATCTGTATAAATGGTGAACTTTCGTCCGTACAAATAAGGCCTAAAGTGCTTTACTGCCCAGATTATAGCAAGCAATTCGCGTTCGATTGTACTATAACGTGATTCAGTATCACTTAACGTTCGACTAGCATACGCTACAGGCTTGTCGGCTCCAATTTGTCCCTGAGATAGTACAGCTCCGACTGCTACTATTGACGCGTCAGTTGTCAGTATAAAAGGTTTGTCAAAATCGGGATACTGTAACAGAGGGGCATGGGTCAAAAGCTCTTTGCATTTGTTAAAGGAGTCTTGATATTTTTGATCGATTACAATTTCGTTACGCTTTTTCAGGCAGGCTGTCATTG
Organism: Eupithecia subfuscata; assembly: GCA_963564075.1. NCBI lineage: Eukaryota > Metazoa > Arthropoda > Insecta > Lepidoptera > Geometridae > Eupithecia > Eupithecia subfuscata. Next base: position 8,536,898 of record OY751098.1, read on the forward strand.
GTTGTGTTATCTTAGCGAAATCTTTAATGAAACGTCTGTAATACCCTACGAGTCCGAGAAAGCTCTTAATTTCAGTCTTTGTTTTTGGTAGAGGGTATTTCAGCACAGCGTCAATTTTATCATTGTTAGGTCTAAGTCCTTCTTTCGTAATCATATGTCCTAGGTAAAGTACTTCTTTACGTAGAAACTCTGATTTATCTAGCTGTATCTTTAAGTTAGTCTCCCTAAGTCTGTCGAAGATTGTTTTTAAATTTCTTATGTGTTCCTCAAGGCTATTTGAATAAACTATTATGTCGTCTAGATAAACCATGCAATGTAGTCCTTGCAGGCCACGTAGGACATTGTCCATTGTCCTTTGGAACGTTGCTGGGCAGGTTTTTAATCCGAAGGGCATTCTAGCGAATTCAAAATGGCCACCGTTATTTGTGGAAAATGCTGTTTTTTGTCTATCATTTTTCTCTACTTCAATCTGATGGTAACCACTAGCAAGATCTATAGTGCTAAAATAGTTACTCTTTCCTAATTTATCGAATAAATCTGTGATATTCGGAAGGGGATATTTGTCGTCAATCGTAATATCGTTCAGACGCCTATAGTCGACTACCATTCTATACTTGACTTCACCAGATGCATCCATCTTTTTAGGCACTAAATGTACCGGGGCACTCCAAGGAGAATGAGACTCTTGGATTACATTGTCTTTCAGTAATTTATCTACCTGCCTGTTAATTTCTTCTTGCACAAAGGGGGCCTGTCTATATGGCTTTACATATATAGGGTCTTCGTTCTTTGTTCTAATCTTGTGTTTAATTTGGTTTGTAAAACTCAAAGGAATTTGGTCGCAATAGAAAATATCTTTATAGTCCAAGCAAAGCTTGTAGATTTTTTCACGTTCTTCGTCGTTGGTATGGTCAAGTCTGAGTTTACACAAGTTTTCTTCTAATAAATTATCTGTCTCTACATCCACATCCATTGTATCTTTTGTAAGGTTTAATTTGCTTTCCGACTGATTAAATAATGTTACTGATAGAGGTCCCTTAAATGTGATGCGTTTCGTTTTATCTGAGGTGTTTTGGATCACAGTAGTTGCATATCCGTTTATGCAATTCACTATCGCACTAGGCATACGTAAACCATCTGTGAATACGTAAAAGTCTAATATAGCTTCGCCAGAGTGTTGGTTTATAGGCAGCTTGACTCTTTTTTCTGACCGCGGGGGAATATCGATCATATAATTTAAAATATTATTGATTATTGGAATACAAGTTGTACTTGTCTTCAAAAGCTGTTCTTTCAAATCAATAATCGCGCCTAACTGTTGCAGAAGATCATTACCAATCAGTCCATCATAACGCGTATCAACGTCATATAGGTAAAATTTATGACAATCGTTGCTAACAAAGGATGGGAATAGAGGGATCTCTACTACTTCATCGTGAATACTAGATGCGTGGGTGCTAACAACTTGAAACCGTTCCTTCTGAATAAATTGTGGAAAATATTCATTAGCTTTTCGCGGACTTAAGAACGATCTCATACTTCCGGTATCAATCATCATTTTTGCGTCTATCTCTTCCAAATAAATATACGGAAGTTTTAATTTTGGGTCACAATTTATTTCTAAGACTTCTTGGCATCCGAGGCTGTTATGCAAAAATCCGAAGGATTTTCAGCATTACTCTCAGTTTTTTCGTTTTCGTTATTCTTCGTAACATTATTTTCACTTGATGGTAGAGGCAATAATGATGAAGAGTCGTCATAACCATAGTACATTTCATTTGCATAACCATAGCCATAGCCATCACAACTATCGTAATATGCGTCGCTGTTATAAAATGCCGCTGTAGGCATAACGGTGTCACCGTATTCATGGTCATTCATGGTAATTTCGTTTAACCTAAACCCATTTTGTAGGGGTCTATGAGGCGCTGTCCTCATAGATACGTCGGCAGTTTGTAACTGCGGTCCTTGTCCTTGAGGAGGAATATTTGATGCTCCTACTGTCGGTAAATTTGGTTTGTAACCAAATGGTTGTGGGGGCCTATAACCAAAAGGTTGTGGGACTCTATACCCAAACTGTTGCGGAGGTTTATACCCGAATCCTTGTTGAGGCTCAAGGCCAAATCTCGGAAGGCCGAAATGTTGTGACTGAAAACCATACTGTGGCCGATATCCAAAACTCTGTGGGCGTGTCACGAAATTCCCTTGACCTTGGCCTTGAAATTGAGGCATCCTAATCTGCGCATTTTGGGGAATCCCAAAATTAAATTTCGGAGTCACATTATTACTGTTACCACTTAACATAGGCTTATAACCCATCGGTTGACCTTGATTTACCAAAGGCCTTGACCCTGAAGTTGAGTTTTGATTATTACCGTGAATACGATTTCTCATGTTATATTGCTCTATAAAATTCACTTCTTCAAGCACAACACTCAATGCCGCTTCTAGAGTACTGGGCGCCTTTAACCTCACTATTCTAACCAAATTTTCAGGAAGATTGTACAAAAATACATTCAGAGCCGTATTATCATAAATAATCAATTTAGCCTTTTTTAAATCACTTTCCGCATTGGTGTTCACTTTTGAAATTAATAATGACCGTACGCTTTGAATTCGATTGCAAAAATCCAAATAATTCTCACCCGATTTTATCTTTAATGATTCTAACTCGATGTTAATACACGCTTCACTACGGGGGTCTCCAAAATGTTGGATAAGCAAGGCTTTAAGGGCGGACCACGTCACAATATCATCCCTTTCCGATAAAAGGGCAGCTGCATTCTCTGTAAGCCGGCTCGTGATAATATTGAACACGTATAAATTTTGTTCTTCTTTTGAACTACCATAGCAGTCAATTATGTATTGACATTTTCGCAAGAATAAATTTAATTGTCTTTTATCACCGGTAAAATTTGGAATAATTTGCACTATTTCTCTTGGAATTGGTTTAATCACTGTTTCACTCGTCATCTCTACCGCGTAATTTAATCCGAAAACACAGAGCTATAACTTTGCAGAGAATACACTTGCTTAATTCACAACCTTAATAAGGAAAATACACGACACAACAATTAAATGGCACACGTCACAAAAACACAGTGAAAATTACAAATATAAAACAAGCATAAAATTTTGGTACAGGGAAAATTTAAAATTCTTGTAAAAATAAATTGTAAAATTAAAATATAAAATCAAAAAATAAAAATATTTTTCAACGAATATAATTAAGACTAATTTTTGATCAATGCTAAGATCCACAATTCCCTAATTTAATTCTTACAGTACTTACATTTGATTTTGAAAATGTGCACTTTCTATCTGTTCTTAATTCTATGTAAAATCTCTTATATTTTATTCCAGCGTTATATAGAGCAAGGTTTGATCTCAATAATAACAAATTAATTAGTTTTTAAACAAAAAGAAACCATTTAAAATACAGGAGAGGACTAAGGAAGGATTTGGCGAAAATTTTGACTCACCAACCAACTGCAACTCCCGCACTCACTTTTCGATACCCGTTTAGAGACATTTTTTTGGTTCACACAGAAGACCGTAATTTCTACAATTTTTATGGCGAATTTTCTGACTGATTTTTAAGTTGGAAAATCGCGGAAAACTCGAGAAAATGAGGGAAATCTGTATCGGCTGCGCCACTCTTGATTTGGGAACGTTTTTACGGATATCTTTTTGATGAAAACTGAAGGAAATTGAATAAAATACCAAAAATAGGTCTTGCCGATTCGGAGGCAAACTCTTTATTGTTTCACACAGGTGCATGCAGATGCATCGACCACCAGAGTCGCGCCGAGTAAGCACTTACATTCTAAGAACACCATGTGCTGTCTAATCAGCACATTTCTAGAGTCTAGACTTAATCTAAAACAGAGGGGTGAGGGGTTTCCGTAACTATCTACTTCACGTTGACCTAGAATCATAATATTTGGCAAGCAACAAGGTCTTACAATTAAACGAAACCCTTAGTGCGCGAGTCTGACTCGCACTTGACGTTTTATTTTTACTGGCACGTCCATAGTAAATGCGAAATAACTAAGAAATACTTCACAAATCTTACGCGAATGATATCGATGTGATCACTTACATAAGTTCCCGAACGAAGTTTAGCAAGAACTGCCTAGCAACAGTAGCAAGCCCCTAAATAAATACATACTCAAATAAACTAGTTTAGTAGGTACGTGATAGGTTCTCATCAGTACCTAGTCGGGGATTCCCCAAGGTAGGTTTGCATAACCAAACAAAAACGTTTAATTCATGAACCTATAAAGATTCACGGTTTAATTACGTTTCGGCTGTCTAAGAAAAGGAATGTGCTATTTTCACATAAATTGGGGAATTCGTTGTTAATAAGTTTGAATTTAAAAAAAAAATGAGATTCGATAAATATCACTAAAAATCACCAGATATTTTTTTAGTGATTTTTTCTTCAGAATATCACTAACGTACTCCAAAAAATCACTAGATCTAGTGATAAAATCACCAAGGTGGCAACGCTGTTGTTATGTGAGTAATTAGGTGATGGCTTAGAATCCCAATCCAATTTCAACCGTTCAAATCGACTTGTGGTCACAGGTATGTATTTTATTTTCTTTTTACAATTATTATTTTTCACTTGTATGTCTAATTGAATTAGTTGACCTAAGTGGTCTGATTTTAAATTGCTTATTATTTTTTTAATAATAAATTTATCATTTTGGCAAACAAATATATTATCTATACATTTTGCTGAAGTTTCAGTAATTCTAGTAGGTTCCATAAATAATGGCCTTAGATTATAAGAGTTAAATAAATTAGTTAGTCTACTACTGAGGGAGTAAAGTTCTAAATGATCAATGTTAAAGTCTCCACATACCAAGAGATTTTTATTAGATTTTGATATTTTAAATAAGATATCATCCATAATTTTTTCAAATATTTTCAAGGAGGCTGATGGTGGGCTGTATACGCTTACTACAATACTTTGCTCCAGCTCTACACATGCTACTTCGATGTGGCTTTCAACGGATAAGCATATTATGTCCTTGCGTTCTTTGAACTTTATGAGTTTATTTAGTAATATTAAAGAGCCTCCACGAATAGCATGTGATCTGCAAAAAGAACTACAAACCTGGTGGTTACTGAAGTTAAACATGAGCTCATAGCTTTTCAGCCAGTGTTCTGTTAAGCAGATGATGTCAATATCAAATAAGTTGATGTACAATTCTAATTCTAATAATTTATTTCTCTATCCTTGAATATTTTGGTGTACCAGCTTAGTATACTACCTTGATTTTACAATCTTGCTTTATTTGTTTTTTTTTTTTGTAATAAATAATATTTGACTGTTTAGGGCTAGAGACTTCCTCTATTGTCGTTATTTCTAATTTAAATTTAATTTTAATTTATTTGGAAAACAAACAGCTTATTGTACAAATTTGGTTAAACTTATGGGTAACTTAAAGAAACAAAGCTACTTATATTAATATGGATCGAAAACACTTACCTACTCATGTACGTCACTCACTATATAGACATTTATAACATTATTGTACATTTAAGCCAATCAAACCAAGACACACAATACACAGAAATACACATACAGAATAAAGTAAATTTAATAAGATAATTGTTACTGTAGATTTAATCTGCAAAGAAAGATTTATTAATATGAACTCTTATGCCATTTTGCCTCAAAGAGAATAAGTCCATATCGTTAGAATATTCCCTGTTGAAAAGGTTACAAGTGCGTGCAAAGAAAGAGTTTCTGCGGTAGTTAGTAGAACACGGTGGGACATAAAGTTTCATAGCGTTTCGGCGACTGACAGCACGATGCGGAACTTGGATTTGAATCAGCGACAGAAGATCGGGACAATCAATAATGTTCAAAGTGATGTTGTGCAGAAAGGTGAGGTCGGCAGCCTCGCGCCGCGTCACGAGAGGCAGCAGGTGATGACGCTTACAGCTGTTAGTATAGTCAGGACAAACTATTTTGAACTTGAAGTTTAAGAATCGTAAAAACTTTTTCTGGACTCTCTCCAACATATCTATGTATATTTCATAGGTGGGATTTCAAGCCTGCGAAGAGTATTCAAGTCGACTTCTTACTAGTGAACAGTATAAGATTTTAAGTGATTTTACGGATTTAAAGTCTTTAATTTAAATGACTTGGAATAACTTCCAAGGTCTTGTTTTTTAAATGATTGCAATGCTCAAAAGAAGCATTTTTTCTAGCCAAGTTTTTGGCTGTTGTTTTAAAATAATAGGATAGCGAAATTGCTATCTGTCTTTTATAAAAATTGGGTAGGTAGTAATTACCTTGAGTCAAATAGTATTTTTTACCAACAATACTGTTAGTATCAATCACATGTACATTGTTGTTGCATGAAATAGTGTGCAACGTCATATTAAGCTTATATCTAAGGTTGTTCTCTGATTGTGGCAAGCTGTCGCTGTAGGGGAATGTGAACATCACAATTTCTTTTACATTTAATGTGCACAGTTTGTCCAAATACCTAATCAAGTCAGATTTGTTCACATTACCCCTATTACCAAGGCATATGATTAAGTTTGAATTACTTTGAAAAGTTTCATTGTCAATTTTTTGCATAATATTATGCAGGTTAGAATTTGGAAAACAATTATTTATAAAAGGATGTTCCATACTCATATTTAAGAACTGGCCCATATTTATTCCAATTTCATCGCAGTACATTATTGTTTTTATACCTGAGCATGAAGTGCTGAGATCCGAAAGGGATGCGATTGACACAGTACTGTCTGGACCTGAGTGGTCACAGACTGGGCCAGGATCACAGCTGCCGCAGCCCTCCAGAATCCTGCCCTCCAGACTCTGCTGGCTACTGAGAAGTGCATCCATGGCCAGATTGAGTTCCCTTGTCTGTTGTGTAGTTTGTTCATAAAGGCTGATGTAGTGCCCTAGGGAGTGCTCGGCCTGGCCAAGTTTACATCTCAGCTCTTGCAATTCAGCCTCATATTGCAGCTGATTATGGTTTAGCTGTAATGTACAGAGCTCTAATTTTTCAACAAGTTTTCTATTACATTTAAGTCGAGATACCTCATCTTTTTGATTTTCTAATAAATTTTGAGTATTTTTTATAAACTCACTTATTTTAAAAAAAATTTTAGACTTAGTTTTGCTAAGATTGTGTTTGTTGTTTCTGCTGCTAGCCTCCACATTACACACTGAGTCATCTTTAGTTAAGTCAATTGTTTGCATTGTGTGTAAGTTGCTGCCTGCAACAGAAACATGGCCCGAGGACGGTTCAGCGGATACTAACTCATCGTATTTTCGCGGTGGCAGAGTTATCGGCTGCTTCGTGGGCTGCTTCCTCCAGCTGGGTGATATGGTGGTGGGCGTCATTTAGTTGTTTCTCCAGGACTGAAGTTCTATGCAGGACGGACTCGAACTCAATGCCACATTTTTCATCGAACCTATCTATTATCAACTGAAGCCTATCACGTTCCTCAGATAAAGAAACATTCTGGGAATGTAACGCAGACATCTCGCCTTTAAGTTTTTTATTAGTGTGGGCTTCTATAAGGATATTTTCATTATCAACTAATTCCGCTTCTAATTGTCCAATCTGCCTCTTAGCTGACTTTAGTTCTTGTAAAGCTTGATTTAGCTGATTCAATGTGTTGGCTTTACGAGTCATCATTACGAATTAGTGCAGTAAGTTTCTAACACACAACTTGCAAATAGTAAGTAGGTATTGTACCGAAAGGCAGAAGGAACAATGTCTAGGTTATGTTTTCAAAAAGGTTGGTATGTACTTACGTGACTCTATAGATGTAAACTTTATTGGAAATAGTATTCCTTCACATGAGAAATTGGCTTAGTAAGCACAAAAACACCTATAAAAACACAAGCCAGCAAAATAATTCTAACCGAAAACGACGTTTTTCCGTTGGCCATAAACACACTATTATCACGACCTATACGCCTATTATCCATTTCTACACTTGTTTTATGTTGGAAATATGCGATAAAATCGGAAAGGGCTTTAGAAAACTACGTAAAAACAATTATTTTATAATAAATTCGTAGGGAACATTTGCGATCAGCTGTTGCTAACAGGGTTGCCGTTGTTAAGGTTCTCCTGGGATAGGGGATGAAAGTAAAAGTCCTTCACCGCGCATTACGTCGAAACTGCCGAATGAGTTGGAATGAAACTTGGAACAATTTGAGTTAATACTACAAAAAAGGACATGGGATAAATTTGATCCCGGAATTCAGTTTTATCCCGGAAGTAAGGTTCTCCTGGGAGAGAGTTCGCAAGTAAAATTATTTAACCACGCATCACGACGGAACTACTGAATGAATTCGAATGGAACTCTCCATGATTTGAGTTCATACTACGAGGAAAGATAAATTTTATCCCGGAATTCACTAATTTGACTTTTATACCCTCAGGGGAACCCCCTGGGAGAGGGTATAAAAGTCAAATTCCCTGGCCACGCATCACGCCGAATGTACAGAACGGATTCAAATGAACCCTTCCCGGAATCAGTACGGTTCCCTTGATAGAGTGGATGATAGTAAAAATATACTACTGAATGAATTCAAATAAAACTTGGCACGATTTGAGCGCATACGACGAGGAAGAACATAGGATACATTCTATCTGGGATTTCAGTAGGCACGGTTCCCTTGGGAGAAGAAATAATGGTCAAAATATGTACCTACTTAGGTGTAATTCTTTAACGCGTCGTCCGATTTCATACATTTTTTTTGTAAGAAACAGTGTAACAAGATCGAATATAATTAAATTAGTAGAAAGTCGAGTGGAACATCAGTAGATTGATGAAAAAATCTGTAAATTGGAGTAAAAATCAGTAGATAAGGTAGGTAAGTTCCTATCTATTTTTTTCCAAGACGCACCCATTAGTTAGGTTCTTACCTGTATATCCCTATCGGGTAGTAACCCGATACCTATTTCAGGAAAAGTAAAATGTACAAATGGTGAACATGACATTTGGTGGTTTAGCTGGTCCAATTAACTGTACCACCCAAGTTTGGTTGGAGTAAGTGGTCTAATTAAACTAACTGGACCTTAAAAAAAATATATTTTACTGTGGTACACAATCAACGGTAGCTACTTACCAACGAAAAACATTGCTATGGTCCAGTCTAATGGATCAGGAGCACAATTCTGCAATGAAATTGCTTCACTATGACAATGGAATCGTCGCAGAATCGTCACGTAGAATCTTTAGATTAATAAAACTCGAGAAAGTGCGTGCGAGATAAATTAATATGTAGTTTCAAAAATGACACTTTGATGCGCGTCTCTCCATCTGCATTCATCATCATTTCTTTCATCTAAGGTAGAATACCAAAACGTGTCATTCTGTGACGATACCACTGTTATAGTGAAGCGATTAGTTTATCAGAATAGGGCCTTAGCTGAACGGAGCCATGAGTAAGAAGTGAAACGAGTATGACACTTCTTGAGACTGACGCTGGCCGAGTCGTAGCTATAAGTCGTGTAGATAAAGAATGGGATTGAAGATCACAACCTGCTATCCCCCGTAGACCCTACACGATTTATACACAATTTAACTAGGTAGGTACCTAGAAAAGATTCACATCGCCATCATAAGCGAGACTTGGCTAGACCCTGGTAGTAATTTTAAATTAATGATTATAATATTTTTAGACAAGACCGAGTTGATGACTATGGAGGCGTGGACACATAAATTTAGCCAATATCCTGGCCAACTACTCAACTCACAAATTGAGTGTGTTCATGTCAATATTATGAACTGCGACCATTTAGAAAATGTTTACTCTCTTTATTATCCACCATCGGTCAATACTACCACAAGAGATTGGGATCAAATGTTCACCCTATGTAATCAAAGAACTCTTATTGCTGGAGACCTGAATGTCCATCATACAAATTGGTCTACTAAGACTGACGCAAGAGGTGACAAAATTTTAGATTCTATTTTAGATACCTAATAATTGTATTCCATTGAATGATGGCACACACACAAGAGTGAAATTAATTAGTTCTGTAATTGAAACATTTTCACCTGACTTGTCTTTAGCTTCCATAGATATAGCTTTGAGGTTGGATTGAGTGGTTTTGAACGAAAGCCTTGGAAGTGACCATTTTATGATCAAAATTAAAACTAGTATCGATTGCTCTTATAATAATAAACTTAAAAAGAAACGTTATACGGCTAAATACAAGCCAGGCGTAGAAAGTGATTTAGTGAACCTTGTATTACCAAACGCTCATCAATTGGCGTATGATACATTCATTAAACTGATTAATAAGGTGGCTGATGAATCTATTCCTCTTATTAAGATATAAGATATATTCCTCTTATTAAGATAAGAGTGAAAACCCTCTTCCCTCTACAAAACTTCGCTTCTAGACCATATTTGAACCAGGACATATCAAAAGCTGTTGCTAAGAGACGTAGGGCCCTTGCTGTCTTCAGCAGAAACCCGACACCTGACAATATAGAAGTTTTACAAAATAAAATTAGCTCTGCCCAGAGGCTAATTCGCAGCGAGAAACATAAAGCATGGCAAGGTTTATGTAGTGAAATTGACAGTGTGACATCGACGAGTGTAATGTGGGCCAAAATGAGATGGCTGAAAGGGTCAAAATTGGCTAGAAGCAGTTTAACCCGTGAGACTGCTGAAACATTACTTTGCTGTCTAGCACCAGACTATGCAGATCCCTCTTGCCCTACATTTAAGTAAGAATGCTCATTTTATCTTCTCCAATTTCGGTACAGGAGCTTAATAACACTATTAAACATACCGATACAGCTCCTGGCTTAGATAACATATCTTACTTATTCCATGATCAGAAACCTTCCAGATTCAGCTAAGCTTATACTAGATAGTGGTTTTTGGAGAGAAATGGATGCTTCTCTGAAGAACGATCTGGGTTCAGACGATCTAAGTCTTGCATGAATAATTTAACAAGGCTTGTTTCTCGCATACAGATTAGTTTTAGTAGAAAGTTTACAACAGTGGGATGTTTTAACCCCCGACGCAAAAAGTGAGGGGTGTTATAAGTTTAACGTGTCTGTCTGTGTATCTGTGTATCTCTATGTGGTATCGTAGCTCCCAAACAGATGAACCGATTATCGTTTAGTTTTTTTTTTGTGTCTTAGATAATTTTATCCCGGGTGTTCTTAGAAATGTTTTATGAAAATCTGTTCAGCCAATAAAAGTCGGCGGGTTATTAAATTATTAATTTTGTCTTATATAGATAGCGCGTACAACAAAATTAATTTAATCGCTCTACTTAATACTTACGTCGGACAAATTTGAAGTTGTCTATATAATTTGTAAGTAATTCAGGGAATTTTTACACGCACGACAGTTATCTCTCGAGCTACATAATAACGATGTGCTTAGTAGGATTACTGGTACAGGTATCGCTAAAGGAGACCCTCTGTCTCCACTACGGTCAATGCTGCGACTAGTTATATTTGCAAGAGGATAGATAAAGTCTCCGTATCTCGGGTACCTATCAGAACCCCTAAGCAGGAAAACGACCGTTCAGTACAATTGACTAACATGCGAAAATTACCTTGTAGCAAAACGTCTGGAAATGAAAATAGTCTGCATGCCTCAAACGACAAGTTCAGTCAGTCTAGAATCACAAAAAAATATTGTTTTACAAGCTTCATTATAAAATTAAAATAAACACCAGTAGCAAGAAAATTAATACTGCCAATAACTAATTTCACTGGCAAGTACTAGTAATAAAGTTGTAATTTTGCGTAAAACAGTCATCAAAACTCATAAATAAATTGGAAATTTTTAATCCACCATTTTCGTAAAAATGTTGTTAAGCACTGGGGGAAAAATACCCCGGTTTTGTTACTTAGTAGGTAAGGTACCTATATAAAAATAGTAGAGGCTAGGGTGGACTTTACACGAGTTAGGACTTAGGAATCGTACTACATGGAGTAAATAACAGTTTTAGAATTTTCAGAATCACTCGACCATATTCTGAGTAGATTCAAATTGTCAACTCAAATTACTTCATTAGTAAAGAAACAATTACAACTAGTATTTACATTACAATTAAAACAATTGAGCTAACTACAGACTGTCGCAAACAATCTAGAGGCAGCGAAACTAATCCCGGAAGCGTACCCATGGTTCTTTTTTAGAGTTCTTTCAACAGGGAACCCTTCTAGTTCGCCACACAGATATTTTTTTTTTTTAGATACGGTAAGTTCACCCAGCGCTAACTCAACAAATGGCCTATTTTGTGTTAAAACTAAACGCAAAGACACGCTTTTTCCAATCTTTTACAATATACCTACCTACCTGATAAACCACAAAGATGGAAAAACGTACATAGTCCGAAGTGCGACCGAGACATCAATACGCACGCGAAACGCGAACGCCGGCGTAACCGGTCCGAATGTGACTGAGGTGGGTGGACCTAATCGGACCTAATTTGAGCCTTCCACTTTCGAGAAGATAGTGCCCAATCTTCCTAAATGGTTCGCCATGCCCGTCTCTCCGTCCGCAGCTCAGCTCAGAATCTAGGAAAACTCGAAAGCTGTCATTTGGCTCGGGTATAATAATATGTACCTAGATTATTATATTACTAACTCTGAAAATGTCGTAGAATAAGATCCTGTTTTTAGGGTTCCGTACCTCAAAAGGAAAAAAGGAACCCTTATAGGATCACTTTGTTGTCCGTCTGTCTGTCTGTCCATCTGTCAACCCTCTTTTCTCAGAAACGTGTGGACGTATCGAGTAGAAATTAACGTCAAATACTCAAGTCCGTAAAATCTTGAAACCGCAATTTAAATAAGACGTCTAAGTCAACGCACTCAAAAGTTACAGCTGTTTATGTCCGAATATTTGGAAGTTTCCAAGGGAATCACATGCACACAAAACCTATAGGGTACATTGTAGGCCTAGAATCATGAAATTTGGTGAGCAGCAAGGTTTCATAGCACAAGTAAAGAAAAAAATCCTAAAACCGTAAATTTGTATTTGATTCACCAAAAAAAAATTGTTTGATTCTCTCCCTCAACCAAAATATACAGGGTACTTCATGTACTTCATGTTGACCTACAATCATTATATTTGGCATGAAAGAAGGTCTTACAATTAAACGGAACCCTTAGTGCGCGAGTCCGACTCACACTTTGTTGACGTTTAATTTTTTCTGTGTAGGTGTATGTCTAAGTTGGGCATGGTTTTTTTTTCAGTTACCTCTTTTTGTGGGATATCATTGAGTGACTCGGTAAAAAATTATTTGGGTGTGGGAAAACTATTTTTCTATTTAGGGTTGTGTTTGCGAAATATTAAGCGATGATCGAGTGATTATTTTATTATTTAATAATTACTGCCACTTTTGCGGACGACACTGCCAGTCTGGCTACTAACAAAGACCCGAACCCGAACGAAGTCTCCAAATCTATCAAAAGCAGACTAAACAGAATAGAACAGTGGCTTGCCAAGTGGAGAATCAGAGCCAGTACCTCAAAGTCAACCCACGCAACATTTCAACTCCGCAAAGGTGTCCACCTGTCAGTCTAGGTGTTTACACACTACCTCACAATGAGTCAGCCAAATATCTTGGAATGCACTTGGATCGCAGACTTACCTGGAGGACTCACCTCCAGAAGAAAAGAGAGAAGCTGAACCTGCGATACCGTAACTTGCAATGGCTGCTGGGCAGAAACTCAGTCCTCAGCCTGGATAACAAGCAAGACGTATGAGATACAGCTGTGGGGATCAGCCTGTAAATCCAGCGTATCAATTATACAAAGAGCCCAAAATGGAATCCTAAGAAACCTATCCAATCTCTCATGGTTGAAACAACTCTCACCTACACCAAATTTGCTCATAGTCAGGAGACTGAAAGCAGATGAGAATGCAACAATAAAAGTGATTGTTTTAGCTGAAGTCAAGGGCCAAAAAACCACTATTGGTCAGATGTCCACACACACAGATGGATTGTCAGATGTGTAAAACAGGTAAATGAGTTTGTTATAGATAGGTAATGGACCGAGCAACTACAATAGGCAACACACGTATTTAACCGTTTAAATTGTTATCATTATTGCATTTTTACACCATTTTATTCAAAGAATGTCTATCTATATTATTTTTATTGTTGACGGATAGTTCATAATAAATTGCATTCGATTTTCAAAACGTGCTCAGTTGTTATTTGTTACGGTAAAATACTGACTACAGCCATGAATTACAAGCTTCTCTTCATGGTTTGCTTCATTGTTCAAAGCATTCAGGGGCACGTAAGTGACCTGCTGGTTAAATCAGGGCCCGTACTCTTAAAAACAACATCGAAGTTTCTGATTCGTTTTCGTGCAAACGCCAATCTTATGCAAGCGACATAAGAGTTGGTTTTGAAAACGAAACTTCGATTTTACTTTTCTAAATAGGCTCCCAGATTCATTCGCGAGTGTATTTCGCATTCTATTTTCGCCGCTCATCGGCTGTATTCTGAATACGTAATATACTCTCAAAAGCAACTTACTGACTTTACATGACTCTAAAGATGCCCATTTACAGCTGATCCATTTATCAATTTATCTGTTTTTGTATGTACCAATATTCCTAAGTTCCTTGTTTATTTTCTGTCTTGTCTGTTTTATGGCCTTGAATTAAAACATAGGCACCACATATTGTAACCCATGTATATTCAAATTGACATTGTGTGCCTTGTGCTCCTACGGCGAATAAATGAGTATGAGTACGAGTACTGCTAAGTACAGGTAAATCTTTGTTGAGTAAAATTTGAAAAAAGTGATTTCTTACGTTTTGCTTGTTTCAGCGTGATAAGGTTACCTTGCAGATCTACTACGAAACATATGATTTCGACAGTAGACTCTTAATTGCAACTGATTTGAAAGAAGCTGTCGATCTGTTGGATATGGAGGGCATTGCAGTTGAAATGTATGCATATGGCAATGCGGAGGTCGGTTTTATATCAGCGTTACTTTCTTTGGGTACTCCTATGTTTGCAATAATCATATAATATCTAGCTTGGTATCTTTATTAATAGTTAGCTTAGATAGCTTAGTAATTTTTTCTAAGTAGATTTATTCGAGCGCCACCGTCTATTATGTTTTTTAATGTACAGATCTACCCAAGGTTGCTTGGAAAAGATAGCTCATATTATTTTTCTTGTAGACGCATGTGGTGGATGGTAAATATGAGTTCACCTGTGAAAACGGACCGGAGGAGTGTTTGGGGAACAAATTTGACGCGTGTGCTGTGGAAATTTTGGACATTCATAAGGCAATCGCTCTTATCAATTGTGTCATAGACCCTTGGAATGGATTGAATGGGGAATACGATTCAACTAGTTATTCATATAAAATGGTATGTTATTAAATATTTCCTACATAATACACGACACACGACAACTTACGATACACAGTGTTCCCCTATACCTACTGTTGTGGCTTTTTGTGATAAGTATTGGCCAAATCCGAAACCATGCGAGTTAGGGAAATGTGAGAAAATAAACCAAAGTTAACGGCATATACCAATGAATTAGCAAGCTGAAGTGGCAGTGGGCCGGTCTTGCGAAGAACCGACCATCGATGGTGTAAACGTTATCGCCCAAAAGAGCTGCATGAGAGCAATCTGTGGTATTAAAAAAAGTGAAAGCTGTCGACCATTATTTCAAAATACTTAATCTCCTGACATTGACATCACTATATATTTATGAACTTGCACTATTTTTCGACGAAACCCGGGACTATTTTCTTACAACACTAACAAGCGGCGACAAGACTGTTTACAACTTAGGAATAACGTGAAAACAGCTTTATTTAATAACAGTATTTTTGTAATGGCACCCAAAATTTATAACCATTTACCAACTGACATTAGGAAGTGTAATGACATCATTATATTTAAATCTAACTTTTTTAGTTAATTATTAAGACATTTTACAATTTGCATGAATTTTTTGACGCAGTTTAGTAGTAAATGTAGAGTTCATAGTAATTCATTGTCGTTGCAATTTAGTAAACGCATTATTTTTCAATTCTTCAAACTTTTCCTGGTAAGCTTCACTATTATTGATATAATTTTTTTCTTTACTGTTAACACAATGGTTTTTATTGCAGTGTTTGCAAAATATGGAAAGTCAAAATCAAAATAAGGGTCTTACCACAAACAAGGTACATGAGTGCAGTGTGAGCGAAAGAGGTTCAGAACTCCTTAGAAGGAACGGCAAAGCTACCGGCTACGTTACCCCAAAACAGCTGCCATTTGTTCTCATCAACGGCAAGGAATGGAATATAGATGATAACGTCACTCTATTCGTGGCGCTTTGTGCAGCCCTCGAGGAGATTGGATTTATTAGGCCTAAATATTGCTATTAGCGCATTTTTTCTTAATAAAAACATAATGTTATAATAAAAAAAATAGTTTTATTTACCTCAGCCTTAATGTACTAGGACCATTATTCAGAGCTAAAATCATCCGCTCGTATCCGTCTACTGCTGAGCATAGGCCCAAACGACGACGCCCCGAAAGTGGTTCTAAGCAATACATCGACTTCCTGCGACGACCGCTGTCACCGCTACAATGTAGTCGGTCCATCGCGTGAGAGGGTCTTACCACATATCGTTTCGCATTGCATCGCTGCATCGTGGTCGCCACTCGAGAACCTTTACTCCCCAGCGGTTGTTGGTTCTGCAAGCAATATGAGCTGCCCGTCGCCACTTCTGCCTAATCAAAATCAAAATAATTAATTATTTGTTCATGGGGTACCGTGGCTCTTCGGGTTTTTAAAAATGATCTGAGCGTCTGGTCGAAGCGACGCGTGACCCGAGAGCTGGTGAGTATCTGGCGCAGCGCATAAGCATTGCCATACAGCGGGGCAATGCAGCCTGCAGCGTCTTGGGGACGCTTCCGACTGGTATAGATATGGATCGTTGACCTACCTGTAGATTGTTTGCAACAGTCTGCAGTTAGCTCAATCCTTTCAATTGTAAATAGTAGTATTTACATTTACTTAATTTATTTCTATTAATTGATTATAATTTTCTTTGTAATTAAAGGTACTTATATATTTAATCATGCTGAGCTAATCAAAGCTACTTAATTATAAGCTTAAAACTTAAAATAATCTGATATAATTATGGCAATTTGTGTTTTCAACCGACGATAAACGGAGGAGGTTCTCAAGTCGACGCAAAAATATATACATATATTTTTTATGTATAACTTTTTACAGAGTAGTCCGATTTTGATAATTCTATTTTTATTGGATAGGGTATACCTCGATATGTCATGAAACTAAATTAGACTCGAATTTTAACTAGATTTCGCCACTAGGAGAATTTGAACTCGGTTTATCTTTTTTTAAAACACGCCAAATTATATTTACAAAACACGTAAAATAAAACTTAATTCTTCCGCGATCACGCATGCAACTGAGCTGAGTGAAATATCCGAAAATTTAGTGTAACCTTAATACTTACGTTACTCAACTAGTTATAAGAAATATTAATTCAAATAAGTTTGTCAACTTTATTCCCTACCCAGAGGAAGGTTTACGAAGTTATATTACCTAGTCTGTGGTAAGGTGCTTTCCGAACTGCTTTTTGGATTGCGTGCCTTTTTTTAGTATCGAAGATCGGATTCAAAACAAGCTTTATCTGTCGTTTTTTCCCTCCATAATAACTCAGCAGCTACCGCAGCTATCAACTTGTTTAAAATATTAATACATTTCGTGCGCCTGTACAGATTTGAACAAAAATAACGAAAATAAATAAAAAACGAATCTGATCGTTTCCCACACGAATTGAGATGTCAAAATTTTTAAATATACCTACAGGGTCATATGGGGTATCGAATGAGAGGTATCAGTTTGTATATTTAATAAAAGTTTTTGAAATTTCTGTAAGTTTCATACTTATTGAAATATTTTAAAAAAAGTCGAAAAAATACCCATTTCTACGTGGTTTACGTAAGTAGGTGTAGCTATAATGTGAGAAAGGTACGTGCTAGAGTTCGTGCACACCCTTCATCGGAGCTAGAACAACTCTGGCTTGAAGTTACATTACCGGGCACTCGCATGGCTATAGGCACCGCCTACAGGCCAGAAAAGGTCAGAGTTACCCTGGCTCTTAGCTCGCTTACTGAGTCATTATCTACCTTTTTAAATTGCGATTACATTTGTGTTCTGACAGATTTTAATGTAGATGTGTTACAGTCTAACACGGCGAGCGCTCGCGAGCTAAAAATGTTTTGTAAACAGCATAATTTTGTTCAGCTAGTTACAGAGCCTACTAGAGTTACAAATACCTCGGCAACTATTATAGATTTAGTTATGACAAATATTCCCGATAGATGCAAGAAAGTAACTGTCCTACCCAACAAGAATCTTAGTGACCAGGCTATGGTCTTAACATCTTTCAACATTAAAAAAGAAAAACCTAGTTACATTGAATCTCGAACATTGAATAGTATCAACCTAACGCAATTCGAATACGATTTAAAATCCATAAACTGGCAGGAACTTAATGGAAAGGATGTCCACTCTATGGTAAGCGGATTCAATGAAAAAATTATTTATTTATTTAACTCACATGCACCTCTGAAACGTAAGAAAGTGGTAGACTCTCCAAAACCATGGCTCACAGACACCGTTCGTCTCATGATGTGTTTACGGGATAGAGCTCTGGTTAAAGCGAACTCTAAGAAAACGGAGTCGTCTAAAGACTACTATAAAAGTCTAAAAAATTTAGTAACGGGAGCCTTAGAAAGAGAAAAAGCGGCATTCTTCGCGCACTATATAAATAAAAACTTAAGCTACCCTAAAAAGCTATGGAACTACTTTAAAAAAATTAAAACATTTATCGAAACTACTCCACCGATTCCTAACCACTTGATGAATCCAAACATAATAAATTATCATTTTCTTAACGTGCCAGGCTCTGGGAAAAAAGACAATGAGGTCTATTTATTGTAATAAATATTGATTATTTAAACAAAAACACTTGTTTCTCTATCTGTACTACTCACCTTAGTACCTTCATAATTATATTTACCTACCAAACACAACCTCGGTCTGCCTGCCACTTGTAACGCCAAACAGGGTTCACATTGTGATACTTACTTGTATAATTATAATGACCTAGCAATAGCCTTTATTCACAAAATAGAAAATTATACTAGTATTTACAATTGAAACAATTGAGCTATCTTCAGACTATTGCAGGTAGCTCAACTGATCCATATCAATACCAGTCGCAAGCGTCCCCAAGACGCTGGCTGCATTGCCACGCTGTATGGCAATGCTGATGCGCTGTGCCTGATACTCACCAGCTCTCGGGTCACGCTTCGCTTCGACCAGACGCTCAGATAATTTAATTTTTTAAATTTATAAACTGGAAATCGCAAATCCGATCTACCAACTAAGACATGAAATAAGGAACCTAAAATCGGGGTAAGAAAATTGCATGGCAACACTTTCCCCCCACCACCTCGTATACTTTGTCTTGCTCTCTGGCACGCTCGCTAAAGATCTACCTATATTTAATCTGAGCATATGATAGAAACAACCTTTAAACTTTCAAATCGCTCTCTCAATCACCTATAAAATTACAGTACACGCACATCTAAAGAAACACTTAGGCACACACAAACACACACACACAAACACACCCTCACACATCACACATACACACCCCCTGGCAGCTCATGTTGCCCGGTCTCTTAAGAGATCGGTGTCCTCAGGAGCACCGCCACACGCACGCCCATACTCCGTAAAGGTCTCTAAGGTCTCCGGTGGCCCAGACTCTCATGAGACTGGTGCCTCAGGAGAACTAGCACACAGACACATTCATACTACACACTAATAAACCCAGATATGTATATAATTAGTATGTTAAAGTGTGAACTCAACTACGTTAAGCCCGCTATCCCTTAACCCCTCGGTGACCACCTACCCGAGGGGAGTAGATTTAAAATCAGCGCTGCATGTTTCTTACATTCAGCACAAAGCTGAATCTACCTATCGAATCTATTAGTTTTTTAATTTTTGTGTTTAATTCTAGTTTAGGTTAAGTAATTTATAGGCAATAAATGATTTATTATTATTATTATTATTATAATTACATGATTAACTCTTTGTCTACGTATGTACAGTTGCGGTTATAATTGTAGACACCATAAATATGATACTCGTTTGAAGGTTACTACGATACGAAATAGTAAATTTTTACCAAATTCTAAATGGTAATGGATGAGCAAAATATTATAGAATACTTATGAGTTATTTTATGACAATTTGTTTTGATATAAAAATTTCATCGGTGTTAAAAGTACTAAATCATGGTAAGTATTTATTTTTGCTGTTCTATTTCCTAATAAAATAGATAATAATTATATTTTAAGCACCAAAATTAAGGTAAATATTAAGCGTAAATGACTTTGTGTATTT
Source organism: Eupithecia subfuscata (assembly GCA_963564075.1). Taxonomy (NCBI): domain Eukaryota; kingdom Metazoa; phylum Arthropoda; class Insecta; order Lepidoptera; family Geometridae; genus Eupithecia; species Eupithecia subfuscata. Next base: position 8,557,351 of record OY751098.1, read on the forward strand.
GAACTTACGACCCAAACAATAATAAATTTTAACAAGGTCGTAAGCACGACGGATTTCAGTAAGAAAATGTCTTTAGAATCTAGGTCACTCGGTCACTTCTGACCGCCACTGTACATTATCTACGCAAGACATACAATACTTTTATGACCCAGTTTTGATTGATACGTAGGTAAGCGTGCGTATCAGGTAGAATCATAAAATTTAATCGATAAGTTTACGGTTTAGTCATATTTTTAAAAGCCCGGCGTAGCGTATTTAATTAAATCATTACAATATGCTGTTATCAATCGTTTTAAGTTATAAATACGAGTAGTTCAAGTATAAAAGCTATACGCGCTGAAATCTTGAAAACATACAAACCATTAAGGTCAAGATAAAAAAAATGTTTCGACAATTTATAATTTTTTTCGGCTGTGTCTTTCATAACACTATTTACACTAAAGACCTGGGTGATTATAATGAACACGATAACTTAAATTGAGATTATTTTAAACGACATATATCATAGCATTACTGATTTATTTCAGGAAACAATTTCAGAGGTTATGGCAATCAGTTGTGGCCGAGAGCTGCACCATCTTCCTTTCCAATGCAGGTTGGTAGATAATAATAAATTGGAATAAATATTCAAATCATAAAACCAAATAAAGCTAGTAAAGCGCATAATCATTTTATTTCACAATCATATTATTTTTCATCTGGTAGTTAATAATTATTTTACAAAATAGTTAAAAAAGTGTTCGAATCGATCAGACTGAACATGATATGGGGTTTCCAATTAAATTGGCGGTCTATGCCTGTACATCGCGAAAAAATTTCGTCTCTATCTCCACTTGTTACTTGTTTCTGCTGGACTGGTTTCCGCAACTAGGTCACAGGTGGGCCCTCTTTGCGTGTCGTGTTAATCCGTGCTAATCCTCGGTATAGTCGTTGAGAAGCTACGCGCGGCCGTCTCTGCGTTCATGCACCCTCTGCATAGAGGCTTAGAGCCGGGAAGGCCTCCTTCGACTGTCTACAATCTTGAATACCTACTTGCCCAGTAGTCTTGGTGTCGTATGGCTGTACGTTAAATGACAGGAATGGCAGGGGATCATTGGCCCTGCCGGTTGCCACTCCAAACCTCGCCTCGCCAGTGCATCAGCTTCGTCTTTTCCTCTCAATCCGCTGTGTCCGCTGAAGTAATTGAGAATTAGAATTATTATTGTTTTTATTAGAATGTCGCACTTTCCAAAATAAATACAATTACTTTCCAATATAAATACGTTGACATAGGTCCGTCAATTTGTACCTAAGTTTACGTAGGTATTCTTTAAGATGTAAGTAGTAAATTGTGGAAACACAGCGAGCTCTTGGAAGGCTTAGACAACATAATAAAGAATACTTTATCATCGGTCTAGAATATCGATTTAGATGACAAGGCATGGTCGCCGATCTCCCTGCCTGTCGAATTGGGAGACTTAGGTTTACGCAGAATTTCAAGTGTGGCCCTACCAGCGTTCTTGTCTTCTGTTTACAGCACTAGTTCGTTAGTTGAAAAAATTTAAAGCCTTCTCGTTTGGTCCCACCAATGTCTGTGGAATGTCATTGAAAATTTCATTTTTAGACGATGCTCGAACGGCTTGGCTTTGTGCTTGCCTCGATGCTGCTCCCCCAAAATCAGTTTTGTCCTAACGGCAATGGGACGGATGTGAGTTGACACGGAATTGTTTCTTACAAACGTGCTCGAGCTCTGTGGATCGTGCCCGTCTCCTGTTCGTTTCTAAATGGGACTCAGGACATTAGTTGCAAGCATCACACTTCACACTAATATTATAAATGCGAAAGTTTGGATGGATAGATGGATGGATAGATGGATGGATGTTTGTTACCTCTTCACGCCAAAACTATTGAACAGATCGGGCTGAAATTTTCCATGCAGGTTATTTTAATCCAGGAATCAAACATAGGCTACTTTATACCCCATAAATCAGTTCGCATAGGATAGAAATCACCTTTAAAAGTTTCCATAGAAACAACGCGTGCGAAGCCGCGGTCATAAACTAGTTTCCTGCATATAACGCTGGTACTTTATTAGATCCCGTAACACCCAACCGAAGACATGTTGCGAACATGTCTTCGGTTGGGTGCAAGGTGTTGCGCGCCTCATCAATGCCAGTACGGTACTGCTGTCGAACAGCTTGGTCATCACGGATTATCGTGTACTAGGGCCGCCGGTCGGGTATAGGTCACGCCAGGCCAGCCTTAACGACATCATCCTGCGGACCTTTGTCACCGCTAACGTACCAGCTATTCTCGGACCGAATGGTCTGTTGCGTGACGATGGTAAGAGGCTCTACGGTATGACACCGTAGATTTCGGCCACCGGTTTGGCCGAAGATCTGAAGAGGCGCAAATATGCAGGTCTCGACAGAGTCTACACATTTGCCCCCCTTGGAGGTTTTATTTTATTTTTTTTATAATAAAAATAATTATGAAAGAAGCAAATCAATTGTTTTAACAGCTCGTAATAGATACTGGGCTGTTAGTATTTCGTGCGACAGAGTTAACGCTCTACGAAGCCAGAATTAGCCGATTGTCTCTTTCCAAAGTACTGTAAGTCCTTCTCGCTTATCCATTAGCTTCCTGATCGAAGACTCTGCACCTGACTTGCTAAATTTGACATGACATGACATCCCATTGATATCCTCATTCTCTCTACGAAAGATGCGCGCCATTTGTACTATGTTTACTCAATTTTATTTTTAAATCATTAAAGCACTAAAATAGTAAGTACTTAATTAAGGTTTTTCAACGACTTTATTTACAAAGAAACGAAATCACAATCATTACAGAACTAGTCAGTATTTACAATTGAAATGGTTGAGCTATGTAACTGCACACTGATGGATAGGATGGACTATGTAACTGCACACTGTTGGATAGGATGGACTATGTAACTGCACACTGTTGGATAGGATGGACTATTTTAAATGATATTATTTATCCTCATATTTCAGGCAGGCTTCAGCGACGGCCGAGTAACTGTCCACGTATTCTATGAAGCCATGTGTTCGGATTGCAAATCTTTTATTTCTAGAGATTTTAAACAAACGATTATAGAACTGGGCCCGCGGTTGGATATTTACTTGTACCCATACGGTAATGCTCAGGTAAGTCGTATCACACTAATATTATAAATGCGAAAGTTTGGATGGATAGATGTATGGATGGATGGATGTTTGTTACCTCTTTACGCCAAAACTACTGAACGGGTCAGGCTGAAATTTTGCATACTGGTAAGTCTAACCCTGGAATCAAACATAGGCGACTTTTTATCCCATAAATCAGTTCCCATGGGATAGAAATCACTTTTTAACGTTTCCATAGAAACAATGCGTGCGAAGCCGAGGGCGGCAGCTAGCATTTTATAAACCCTTTGACGCTGCATACTTGTCAACCAAACCAAACCTGCTGATTCCGGGTAGGTATAATACGTTGAACGGGGCACACGTCACAAATGAGTGTCTTTCAAGAGTTGGCACGAACGCCTTTTGTTTCTCGTTTACACTACCGACAGATTTGTGACGTAGTCAGCTTTGTCAAATTGTTCTATGAAATTCAATTCTATGTAAAACAATAGACGATCGCGCAAGGATAAAAATGCTGTACGACAATTTGTCTCTAGTTTCCAACTATAAGTTCAATTTTCTATGTTCCATTCAGACAATACCTAACGGGTCAGGTGGATACGATTTTATCAGCCAACATGGTCCCGAAGAAACCTACGGGAACAAACTCCACGCTTGCGCTATCGATGTCCTGCAGAACACGACCTCGGCTGCACTCTTTAACGAATGCCTGCTAGATAGCTCGCACGAAAGAAGAGGTTCTGATGATGCTGCTGTTAATAAGGTGAGATAAACTTACCACGCATGTCCTTGCCAATTCTAATTGATGATGTCCTCCTACCCGAATTTTGACCACGGCGGCCAGTCAAATTAGAGACTAGCCAGATGTGCAGGACATTACAGTGCACAAGTTTGAGCGCAAACACAGGTGCACTCTCTATTCCCTCACTCTCATAATCCGATGGGACGGCAGACCGACACGACCTGAGAGAGGTCAAGCGCAGGACCACCAGCCATGTGCTTTCCGAGGCACTGGATCACTTGGCGGCGTTACACACCGCCAACTTCCTGACTCCGTGTTGCTACTGTGAATTTTTCTTGCTACAAAAACCCCAGAAACAACATTTGTCCCGACCCGGGATTTGAACCCAGGACCTCATAATCAGCGGTTGAACAAGCTGACCGCTAGACCAACGAGGCAGTAATTCAGCATTTGTATTCGGCAGTTGTCAATTCTAATAAATTGAGTCCCAAGATGAACGATATGGACGGACGGATCAATTTGGAAAAGCTAGGAAAAGTTCTTACTCATGATAAAGAATTTTGATAGTGGTAGAAAACCGCAAAGCTCTTCAACAGCTGCAATTCATAGCGCGCACAATAATGAGGAATGATCATCATTTATTGTACGGTTCGCATATTAGTATTGGTAACGTGGTCGGAGATAATAGTACATGGTACATCTAGGCGAGAAAGAACCCAATTTCTATCGGGTGTGTCATTTGAGGTTCTAGAACGATGATTTTCCTCGAAGGTGTAGTGCAAACCCTATGTATCACTCGGCAGACAGTGCGATTTTAATATACTATTGTTGAGTGTAAGACGGACACACAGGAATACCTGCGCGTTGAAGTCTTCTATATGCTGCACAAGCCTCACGTAGCGAAGAGTGTGCTACGCGCTCGTTTTGTGAGCGTCGTAGCACACTCTACGAAGTTACAACAAAATACATTTTTTATATTACTAGCTTCTGCCCGCAGCTTCGTATGCACTCTTTCGGGCTAAAAGCCTATGTCCTTCCCTGTGTTACCATCTACCTCTCTGCCAAATTGAATTAAGACCCTTTTAGCCGTATAGGCGTGGAAAGGTACTAGACAGACAGACAATACGAAAGTAACTCTGTCCGAGTTACTTTCAAATTTATAATATTAGTGTGTATAATGGGGTCATCTATTATGATAACTAACCTGACTACTATAATTTTTTGTTGCAGTGTGGTGCGCTACTGAACGTAAATGCTAATGCTATCAAACAGTGTGCTAAAGGTAACCGAGGCTGTCTCCTCCTTAAACACTTTGGAGACGAAAGCAAGAAGGTTGGCATTAAGTGGGTGCCAACTATTTTTGTAAACGGAGCGCCCTCTTCTCACGAACGTTTCAGACAAGACGTATATAGGGCTGTAACTTTGAACGGTAGGCAGTCCTTATTCTAAATAAATAAGAAAGAAGAAAAGAAGAAGAAAAAGAAGATTCTAGTTATTAAGGACTTCTAAATAAAAAAGTTTAAAAAAAGTAGTTATCTTATGCTTTTCGTTCCATAGGTAGGTATATGTACTAGTTTGCGATAGTGTTAATAACACAGTGTAATTGAAACTTAGGCTGAGGTAGTAAGCAAATGTTTCCACGAATAAAACGTCAAGTGCGAGTCGGACTCGCGCACTAAGGGTTCCGTTTAATTGTGAGACCTTGTTTCTTGCCAAATAATAAGATTCTAGGTCAACATGAAGTAGGTACCCTGTATATTTTGGTCGAGGGTGACAATCAAAATTATATACTATTTAGTTGATAAACTTAAAATTTACGTTTATCAGATTTTTATCGTTATTTGTGCTATATGAACTTGCTTCTTACCAAGTTTTATGATTCTAGGTAAACGGGAAGTACCCTATAGGTTTTAGTCTAGCAAGAGTTTAAATTTTTTTTTGGTGAATAAACTACAAGTTTACGGTTTTAGGATTTTTTCCTTTACTTGTGCTATAAGACCTTTCTTCTTGTCAAATTGTATGATTCTACGTCAACGGAAAGTACCCTATAGGTTTTAGTCCATGGCGAGCATTAAAAGTAATTTTTTTTGTGATTAAATTTTTTTTTCTGATTTTTCCCTTTTCCCTTTTTCGGTCATAAACGGCTGTAACTTTTGAGTGCGTTGACTTAGAAGTTTAATTTATATCACGGCTTCAAGAGGTTACGGACTTGAGTATTTGATGTTACTTTCAACTCGATACCTCCACGCGTTCCTATGAAAAGAGGGTTGACAGACGGACAGACAGACAGACAGACGGACAACAAAGTGATCCTATAAGGGTTCCTTTTTCCTTTTGAGGTACGGAACCCTAAAAATACCAACCACATCAGCAGCAGATCATCTGATCCCCTCCCAGCTTGTGAACCGTCCATCAGGCAAGAATTGTAGAGGATAGCCAAGGTTATGTTATTTAGGAGGTCGATTGCGCACGCGTGCAGCTTATTGCCGTAGCACTCTGCTGGACCATGCTGGCAGAAGTTTTTATTTTCAGAACAGATATAAGGTGCATTCAAGACTTTCTTAAAGTGATAGTTAATTTTCTTAGAAAAATGATATTACGCCCTTACGACAGTTTATAGGCAAATTTGGTCAGGCATTTTAAGTTTTGGGAGCCGTTCGATCGTTACAAAGAACATTTAGTAGAGCACTTTTTAAAAGGCTTTAATTATTTTTTTAAGCTGCTGGTGGTATTCGATATTTTTTCCAATTTTCATATCTTTAAAAGGTCATAAGTATTTCGTTTGTAGTTATTTGCGGTTTGTATCATTACTTTTTGACCAGGAATACATTGTAGAAATTGTAGAAAGTAGTAGAAATTGAGACTAAAGAAACAACACAAATCAAAAGTTATTAAGTCAAAAAGGCACGGTTTTGGGAGATTCCTAAAAAAATTGAAAATTCATATAAAAAAGTGTTATGTCTCAGGCAAAAAGTTTATTTGGAAAAACTATTGCAAATGACCCTAGCTAACTGTCATTTTTTTTGTCGGACCATCCACCAAACACCCTGTATAGTCAATTGACTATACAAGCGAGTTTATTATGCTAGCGGCCAAACGAAATTTCGTTTGGCCGCTAGCTTAATAAACTCGCTTGGCAACAACGTCAGTATTTTAAAGAGTTCCCGAGCGGGATGGGCCCACTCCACGCCGCACAGCATTCTAATCATAATCACGCGTTTCTGTAGACGGAACGGTCTTAGACGTTCAGCCGCTAGTCCTAAAAATTCTACGAACAATATCTCGAGTGGTCTGGAGTTATGATGGTTCGAAATTCCCTAGGAGCAAAGTTTTAGAGCTTTTCCTGCTGACCACTTAATATATATAAGCCACATGATGGTAATAATATAATATAAGCCACATGATGGGTCTTCCCTGGATTTGGATACATGGCATGAGAGATTTTTGAAGGTGAGAGGGGAGTGGGGGTTGGGGCTTATTGCTCCAGGTGATAGAGCATTGCTTCTGATTTCTTAGAGACCCAGCAACGGGGGTCTGTCTCGAGCGGTTCCAGAGTTATAATGCTTTGAAATTCCCTTGCAGCCAAGTAGTGTTCCATCTGCTGATCACGTAGACACCTCACACGAGTCTCTCCCTTGGATTCAGAGATTTTGGATTAGGGGTTTATCTTCTGGCTTATCATATTATTTTTTTTCAAGAGGGTATGGTAAGGGTATGGTTTCCTAACCCCGGTAAAAGTATGAAGAGAAGTATTTTCACAACTACACAATAAACTCGATTTTTTACCTACCTTTATGAAATTGATTTGAAGAAAAAAGCTTGGACTTCAATGCAAATAACTTTAATTATAGCCGCCTGGATTTAGTACCTTAGAAGAAGCACTAAGGTTGAAGATAGCTTATAGCTCAGGTAGTAGAATTCACAAACCTAATAAAATGAACATAGAAGAACCAAGCGTTTATGGTCTGCATGGCGGAGGTGGAGTCTTGAAGCTGTCGCACACGTCATTTTTGAAGTTTTGTGTATTGCCAACTATTCCGTTGATCAGAACAGTCGGGACACCCTCGTAGTTATACTTCTTGCTTTCACTGCCGTAAAATTTCAGCAGCTCCTCGCCCCTGGGACCTTTAGCACACTGCTTGATTGGCTCGGACTCTACCTGATAATTTGATGCGCACTGAAAATTTTTGGAAAAGTTAAGGTTTTGTACAATATAAGGTGTGTTTAGAAAGCAAGCAATTCGGTTTACTAGGGTCAGGTCAGCTACTGATGCCGGTGTAGAGTTAGTATCGCATATTTTTGATGCTTGGGAGAAGTCACAAGATGCTTTAGGTGTATTTTGCGACTTGTCAAAAGCATTCGATTGCATACATCATGAAACATTAATCAGGAAACTACATCACTATCGAATAAGAGACACCTCTTTACTACATCACTATCGAATAAGAGACACCTTTTTGGATCTTCTTATATCTTAAGCTAGGTTCACATTGCTGTGTCGGGGTGTGTCGTGGCGCGCCAGAGCGCAATCGGTTACGTTTATTACCTATGACTAGATTCACATTAGTAGGTTGTGTTGGGGCACCCCACTTTACTTGAGTGATAGGATACACAGAGTTGACATTAATGGGAAACGGTCTTCGGGGTCTGTAGTTACAATGGGTGTACCGCCGGGTTCCATCCTCGGTCCTTTCGCAACACAAATTTCGACGATGTGAATAATGCAATCTCAAAAGTAGTACATTGGTTTATTGTCAATAATCTTTTTCTTAACGAACCCGAAACGAAATGTATAAAATTTCCGTTTCCTAATGTAAAACAAGTTAAGGCTGATGTAAACGTAAAAGGAGAAACGTTAGAAATTGTAAACAGTACAGTAGGTATTCTTAGGAATTACCTTAGATAGTAAACTTCCATGACTAATGAGGCCCACACATAGATAAGCTATCGAAGAGACTTAGTTCTGCAGCGTATGCAGTCAAAAAAAAGTCATCTTGCAGACGTTCATACTTCTAGACTAGTCTATTTCAGCTACTTCCATAGTGTTATGTCTTATGGCATACCTACTGCTGTGGGGGAACGCTGCAGATATTAGCAACGTATTTGTGCTGCAAAATAGAGCTGTTCGTGCAATCTTTAAAATGAGTCCCAGAAAATCCCTGCGTGATAAATTCAAAGAAATAGACATAATGACAGTACCATATCAATATATTTATGAAAACTTGTTGTACCCTCATAGAATCAATCGATTCCCTAAAAATAGCGACATACATAACATAAATACTTGAAATAAGAATAAACTCTCTGTGCCCACAACTAGGCTACACAAGATAAATGCATCTTTTAAAGGGCAAAGTATACGCTTCTACAACAAAACTCCAAGTAAGTTGCAAAAATTATCAATAAATAAATTCAAAGTGTGTTGTAAGTGTCAAGTGTACACAACTGAACTATGTATATTAGGATAAGCTTTAGTGCACAAGCTGTTTTGCTAGTCATGATTTGGTCAACATAATGGTAAGTCTTACACTTCTTTGACGCATAAAAGCAGGTTATTTACCTCATCAGCAGCAGCATCATCTGAACACCTTCCATCAGCCATCATACAACCGTTGAAGATTAAAGCGTCCGTCATGTTGGGAAATTGGTCTATTGCGCATGCGTGCAGTTTGTTGCCGTAGCACTCTTCTGGACCGTGTTGGCATATAATGTTACCATTTTCATCAACCTAAAGGGAAATTCCATGAGTAGGTTTTAATAACTACACTACAAGCCAACGCTGGATGTATTATCCAGAAAGTTCTAAGTGGCGAACAAGTTTGTTTGCAGCTAGGCTAGGCTCTGTTCTATAGTTGTATGAAATGTAGCTAATATATTTTAAAAGAGTAAGTGGTCCAAATATAATGTATAAATACATGGCCCCAAGACCCCGATGGCCTACTGCAGCTCAGTGCAGCGGCCGGCGGCGGTGCGACCCGCAGGGGTGCGCCCCGCCGCCGCCGCCGCTTCGAGGCTCAGCAGTGAATGCGATAACTGGCCCACAGAAAAATATTTTTTACTGTAGTATACAATCAACTATACCACCGGAAAAAAAATTGCGGTGGTCCAATCAAATGGATCAGGGGCCCAATTCTGCAAAACAATTGCTTCACTACACAGAAATCTAAATAACAAGTCACTGTTATTTAGATTTCTGTGCTTCACTATGACAATGGAATCGTCGCAGAATCATCACGTAGAATCCTTAGATTAATGAAACTCCAGATAGTGCGTGTGAAATAAATTAAAAGTTTCAAACTTGACACTTTGACTCGCGTCTCTACATCTGCATTCATCTTATTTAATTTTATCTAAGGTAGAATACCAAAACTTGCCATTCTGTGACGATACCACTGTCGCCATAGTGAAGTTTAACAGAATAGGGCCCCAGCTGAATGGAACCATGAGTAAGAGGTTTAAATTAAAAAAAATTAAAGCTGGCCGAGTCGTAGCTAAAAGTCGTGTAGATAAAGAATAGGATTGAAGATGACAGCATGCATGCAACATCATATATAATTAAATAATAATTTGACGTGTTTTAAAAAACGATAGACCGACTTCAAATTCTTCTAGTGGCGACATCTAGTTAAAATTCGAGTCTAATTTAGTTAAGTGACACATCGAGGGAATATACCCTTTCTAAAAAAAAAATTGGTTGTCTGTAAAGTCGGTTTACTGACGATAGTTGAACGTGACAACGCAGACGCATCGCTCCTTCAAGTAGGAGAGAGACGGATGTCGAGCGCTCTCGCTTGCACTTCAATCCTTACATGGAACGCCTCAGAGCGAGGTAACGCCGCATGACGAGGTAACGCCGCAGGACGTCATGTTTTTTCTGGGCTCTATCGAATTATAAGACGTTGTCACGTCAAAAAGAATTATCGAAATCGGACTACTGTGTAAAAAGTAATGCGTGGTCAAACATAATAATAAAATATATGCGTCGACATGAGATCCTCCTCTGTTTTTCGTCGGTTGAAAAGTGTAACAGGTCCAATTCTGCGCATAAAAGTTTTTTTTGCACGGCGTTTTATAATTATGAGAGAAACTGTGGTTAACGTGAACTTAATGAAATGAACTTAAAAAATGAAATCGCAAAGTCGCGGGTACAGCTAGTTTAATATATTAGCAATTAAAAAAAGCGTTTAAGTATCAAAGTTTGATCCCCTCGGAATCCAGAATCATACCTACACATGTCATGTTATTTAATATTGTTATTCCGATTTGTCAAGCTACATAACGTACCTGGGCGTTTCCATAGGGATAAACGTGAACTTCCAGGTACACCCATAGCTCTGTAACAGTTTTCACGAATGGCGAACTGAAATAAATGCAGAACGGACAGAGGGTCTCATAATACAGCTGGATTTTCACCTTTTCGTCTTTCGTCTCACTCTGAAATAGATTATGATTAAATCAGAAATAAAGTGTGGAGAAGTCAATATTACTATAGTGTGTATGTGTTAATGCAGTTGCAGGTGTCACCATTATCATCATGAGCCTATACTAGTCCACCGCTGTATATAGGCTTCCCCAAATGAGCACTAAAGCTCCCAGCCAGCCCAGCTAAGTCTTCAGCTTGCCGCAACCAATATCTGCCAGGATTCTTTCAAAGGCCGCCAACCTTAGTTAGAGGGGGGGTGTCCTACACCTGTGTTTGCCGAGTAGCGGTCTCTCAGAAAACGTTTACCGCAGCTGTTATGGCGAGATATGGCCTTTGAGTCTCAATCGAGAATTTGGACTCAAGTGTGTAGAGTTGAACCACTTTTAGGTTATGTTGTCTTCTATACAAGGTTTTGTCAATAATAATGTATGTTATTAAAATAGCCTAGATTCCAGATCTATAACGACAATCCAGTTAGAAACTTTGGCGTTGCCTTCTCCCAAATATATCTCACTACTTCACATATTTATAGACACTTACCTTTATAATTATAATCAGTATAGGATAAGATGCCGTGGCGGTCGCGTAGTATAACCTCTCACGTGGCAAGCGACCATATTATGGCCGATTTTCCGATTTTTTTTTGTTGTTTTTTGTTTCGTCGAATTTATGTACTTAGAGTCAACTTTTCAGCCATGTCAATGTCTTAAAAGTTGACTGACAGTGTCAAGCTGACGTTAAAACCATAAACTAACCAAGTTTAGAATGATTTCCTTACCTTTGAAATAATGCACACCATGCAAGAATAGTCGTCTGTTTCTCCAGAACGGATTAAATCTTGTTTGTAGGTACCTAGTAGGTATAAAATTAAACACCTACCCGACGACGGTGTATGCGGCCGAGCTATTACATAGTACTCTCGAAGTGTTACAAAGATGTTCTAATATGTGGCGCTGTACTGTAAACGCTCTCTTGCATATTACTACATTTTGCGGAGCTGCTTTCTTCTGCTCGTCATGCCGAAAATCCTCATCCGATCTTTACCAAATTTTTATAAAAACAATTTAAAGTTATTACCTTTCAATTAAAAATACAATCATCAAAAAACCCCCACATAAAAAATCTATAAAATCATAGAATCTGTACTTACACAAAGTTTCGTGCCGATCGGTTGTAAAATACGACCTGTAGAGGAGTACGGAAATACTGACAGAAACGCAAATTTCGCTAGACTTGATGCTAAGATGCTTCGCTCACTTCGTTCGCTCGATCAATTATAAATGCGAAAGTTTGGATGGATGGATGGATAGATGGATGGATGTTTGTTGCGTCTTCAGGCCAGAACTACTGAACAGATTGAGCTGAAATTTTGCATCGGTGTAGCTGTAAGCCTGGAATCAAAAAAAGGCTACTTTTATCCCATAAATCAGTTCCCATAGGATAAAAAATTACCTTTGAACGATTCCATAGAAACAACGCGTGCGAAACCACGGGCAGAAGCTAGTCACACTAATATAGGTCAAACCATTGGTATAAACTATAGGTGAATTCTCCTATAGGCTACTTTTTATCCCATAAGTTCCCATAGGATAGAAATTACCTTCGAACGTTTCCATATAAACAACGCGTGCGAAGCCGCGGGCAGAAGCTAGTAAGTTATATAAAATAGTTGAAATAATTTTAGTTATGACCGCTACCCATCTACTAGCAGTAAACGAACCTTTTTATTTGTGGTGAATTCGGGCTCAAGAATCGTTGCGATATTCCCCGATGCAATTTTATTTATGGCATTTGTATCCAGCTCTAAAGAGATTAAATTGTGTTATGTACATAATATCTACCTGATTATTATCTAAAAAATTACTTCCTACGAATAAAAAATGTTGATATACTAGATTAAGTCTTCAAATTAAAATAATAATATAAATCAGAAATTATTTAGACTAAGAATTAGGGTTAACAATACAAAAATTTAAATGTTTGTGATAAATGTGCATCATAAGCCGTTTTCTGATTTGCAGTAGCGCGCTACTAGCAGTACTAGCGGTACGACATCGGCGGCACGCTCGGATATCAAAAGCATACCGCACCGCCTCCACTTTCGCACCCTCACGTCACCTCAATGTTTGGACCAATATAGGCTATATTGGTCCACTGCTGGACGCAGGCCTCCCCCTGATAAGCGTCTTATTGGCTTTTATCTCATTTTGTAGTGCCCATAAACCCCACGCTGGGCATGCGGGTTAGCGGGAGAAGCTTGTGAGGTCGTGTACTAATGTCGTTTTCGGCCCTTTTCACGTGCATACGGCATGTGCCGTGACCGTGTCGCCCGTCCTTGTACGCCACGGTTGCCGCGTTAAAACCGTCTTTATAGTTTTTCTTTTTAGTATAAATACGGTTTCAACGCGGCAATCGTCTTTACATTTATGTATTGAGTTGTAAACTTAGACTCGTTCACATGAACACAAGCACAACAAGGCACGGCAAGATCGGGAATGCCATTCCTATAGGAAAAAGCATTCTTCCTTTCCTCCTACTAACTATAATATTTTAGTTTGTGAAATGTGAAATTTTTGTTACCTAGGATCTCCAAAACTACTGAACAGACCAAGATAAAATTTGGAATACATTTAGAACGTAGCCTAACTTTTAAATAATATGCTTTTTATTAGGGCTTCGCCCCCGATTTCGGATCTTTCGGATGATCACTTCTTTTATTAATTAAAAGAGACAGAGATATAGAGATAGACAGCGCATTAATCCGCGGAAGTAAAAGAGACGGACATATGCATTTGGTTCTCTAGTTCAGTACTACTAATGTTTCCTTCAAAATGTTGCCGAGCGAGGTACTAATAGTAGCAGAAGTCAGATCTAGTACTTTAGTACGATTGTACTGGAGCGATCCCTTTACTGACCGAGCAAGAACAAGCCTAGTACCGCTGCTGCACTGACTAATCAGAAAACGGTCTTAGGTTGTCATCCTCCAATAACACAATTATAAATTAAAAATCACTAACAACCTTATGCATTAATTAATTCCCTACCAAAAGTCTACTCACCCTGATCGTCGTCGGTATGAACTAGAACAAAAACATAGAGCAACGGAATCACAAACTTGGGAATCATTTTAGGTAAGATGTATATTGAAAAGATATGAAAATGTCAAAATTGACCTGATCCTATCAAGACACGAGTCAGAATCTTAAAACTTCTAACCGTCAGAATAACAAAACTACCCAGACCATCAAATTTATAGTTATTATGTGCCTAAACTATGAGTGGCACTTCAGTTAGTTATTTATTTTATTTATGGACATTGATAACAAATGGTTAATGGGGAATACCTAGAAAAACATTATTTTTTTGCCTCAGTTTGGCAATACAGGGTGCCACAAAATATGTGTACTAAGCCGAAAGGGGGTGATTCTAGAGCCCGAAGAAATCAACTAAAAGGTGCAAGAGACACTTCGAGCACAACTGTACAAGTTGTCCAACCGCTGTTGATCAGATTTGCGTGAAATCTGTTAGAAATGTAAGCAGATTCGGGTTCTGATATTGGTACCTACCTTACTTAGTGAGGCCAAATGGGTCAATGGTTTTTTAAAGGTGTGGGGGTCAAAGGGGGTAAAATCAATCAATTAAATGAAGTGGAGTCTCTTGAGCAAGGTATATTTGTGTAGATTTCAAAATAGAATAGAAAGACATTTAATTATAACAACAATAAAAACTGTTTAAAAACAAAAACACACTTAAAGAATAGGTGGTACATACATAAAGTTGTTATAAAAAGGCCCTAACCCAGCATAATGCGGCTAAGCTCCCGTAAGAGGCCTAGCCAGCGCTGGTGTTCCGTTCAAACCCGTACAAATGACGTCACGAACGGACCTACGCTATGTAGAGTACAAAATAAAAACTAAATACATACCGCAGTACCATGCTGAGGGGTCAGGAGTAAACATTTGGGGTTCTGATTGGATAAGGGTAATTCTTTTGAGTTCAAGTTCAGCTTATCAAAAATATTCAAGAATTTGACCACGCCAATTAAGAGACTATCTAAATGAAGTTCTCTCCTATACACTACTTTAAGGATACCGAATTTGTTGAACAAGGGTGTAACATGACTGCGAGGCGGAATATCAAAATAAAAACGAGCGCAAGCATTTTGCACTCGCTGTATTAGATTTAATTCGGTATTTTAAACAAGCGCGGTCCTTAATAAACTCAGTCTACATAATTAAATTTTGACAAAACTAAGGAGTCTACCGATTGAATTCTTAAAATTTGGTTCTAGATAGTTACGAAATTTGTAGAGAATGTTTAGCCTGTAGAAACAACTATTTACTGTGTCACACACACAGCGAGGGTAGAACCATACTGATCCAAGTATCGTTTTCATACTTTTGAGAAAATGAAGGAAACGCGTCGGAGCTTCTTTTAAAAATACAGGTGATCTGTTATGGTTTAATCTTCAATAAAATGATGGCTAAAATGTTAAAGATGATAAAAAAAAATGTTAATGACAATAATTTTTATTATGAGAAACAAAATGTTAGTTTATACAAAAAAAAAATCACTTGGATCACTTCGGCACAAAATGTTTAATCAAATTCAAATTGACTAACATAGAAAAACCTCATGAAAAATAGAACTTAAAGAAGTAAATGAAGCTTAATCATCCCCAAACATGGAAGGTAGTGTGTTTTCATCGTCCTGAGACTCCTCGCCCCTCCCTCTTCTAGGTATATGCGGAATTGATAGGTAGAACGGATGATGAACCGGCGGCACAAACTTCAGAATTTTTTTTATATCTTGCATTTTTTTGTATGATATGGGCTTTGGTGTCCTGGCCTGTGCAGGTACGTAATTTCTGAGGTTGCACAGAAATACCTCTAAATCCGTTGCATTAGGTTTTAGGTCAATCATTTCGTAATTTTCAGTATAGTCATCATTGAAGTGCATGATGCTTGAACCATTGCAGAATTTAATTTTTCGCATTTGTGATATCTTCGCACCTTCTCCAAAAACAGTATGGTAGTCTTTATATTGAGTTGTTAGGGTTTCAAAGTCGAGAAACTTGTCAGCCATGTCTCGAACTATGAACGGCTTATGCTTTCGACAGCAACGCACGAGATACATCCATGCCTGAGGCGTGAAAATGTCTGTCCTCTTCTTTTGCTCTCGACTAATGAAGGAAAAATCGGTATCGTTGGGTAAGTATGTGTGGCCGCTGACCAGGTACTGCATCACAATATTTTCGAGATGAGTCGATTTGTTGACTAGAAACATTAAGAAATGTAAAATGTTCCAATTTCTATTCTGTCCGGAGCAGCAGTCGCTAAACAAACACAGAGTTTTGATGTTATCCGGCACAGAGTCTTCTATGAAGTGATAGAGCGAGGACATCACTTCCTGAGAACCTCTTGCCCCACAGTGCTCAGGCCACATGTTCATTATTATTTTTTCTTCGTCTTTTAGATAGGAATGTATTCCGAAATTTAGTATCTGAAGTTGCCTTAGATAAAAGACCTCACCCGTATTTAGATATGGGAGGGGGAGTGTGCGCTCCAAGTCAAAAGTTGTTGCTATTAAGGAATCATCATCTTTAACCTTTGCTTTATAATCATTCAAAATATTTCGCACTGTATTTGCCAATTTTAAATGATCGTCTTTCTGGGTTCTTAAAACTAAGCACTTTTCAAGGTCTTCTTCTGCTTTTATTGCTACTTCTAATGTATCGCACGTTTTGCATGTGTCTGTTTTTGGGACATAAAAGTGCAAATTAAATTCTGTTGTGAATACTTTTTTGTAGATGTGCTTTTTAAGAATAGGCTTTCCCTCAGATTCGCATTTTACTTTGAATAATTCGTACATTTTATTCATAGATAGCTCCGGAGACAAGTATTGGCGTGAAGAACTCCTTTCTCCATAGTGACGTTGATTGAGTTGTGAGTTTTATATTTTGGAAAGCTATTAATATGGTCCCTGATCCATGTCAATTTCTCCTCTGAGATCTTATTTGGTGGAGATTTTCGTCCCCGTTTGTCATTTTCTGGTATTCCTGAGACAGCATTTTTATTTCTTAGTGCATAATCAATTCTCTTATTGCTTATTTGGATCACTTTTAAAAAGAATTTTTTACATACTCTTTTGTTACATAATATGAACTATCTGGTCGCATTTTTATGACTAGGTGCCTGCAAAGGAAGCCTTTTCTTACGTCGTTTGGGTGCTACAATTTTCACAGCATTACACAGCCAAGTCGTTTGTGCATTCCATGAAGACAACTTCCAATAAACGTCATGTATCATTTCTTGATTCTCTGCAGGAACATGCTCACCACATTTATAGCGGCAATTACATAGGACAGGCATAAATACTTTTGCTGGCACAGTATTACCTTTTACGTTGATGTATTCTTGACCTTCATTTCTCTTGCGCTTTCTTATATTTTTCTTCCATTCGTCTACATTTCTGTGCCGTTTTCTTCCTCTAACACTTTCATTAGCCTCTGTATTGTCCACTTCTCCTAAATTACCTAACACGCCAGCGGAAGACTGAACAGCTTCTTGTAGAATTTCTGTAAGAAATAAAAAGCTATGTTATTCACTTTATGTAAAAGCCAAATCCAAGATCTCTACGCAGGAAACTAACGAACGCACAGCCCACTACGTAGTCAAAACTTAAACTGTAATAGACATTTACTTACCTTCATCATTTCCTATATCGCTGAGAGATTCATTCAGCTGGTCTGGTGGGTGGTAGGACGAATGATCGCTGGAAAAATCCTCATCGCTTTCTGAATCACCCAATGCACTACTTTGCAACGCCAACGCAACTATATTTTCTGCTCTAGAGCGTCTGTTTCTCCCTTCCATTTCACTGAAACACTTTATTGAACCCGCGAATAGAAATACTTTTAAAATTTAACAACCACAACAAGTAAGAATCGTCGTAAATAGTAAAACCGTTTATTCACATTCCCGCGCAAAAACAACGGATTTGACAGGTAACTTTGACAGTAACAACGCTTGTTTTGTTGCCAGTTGAATAAACATTTTGTACTTGGATCACTTTAGCTTACTCAGTAAATTTGGGCCATACTGATCCAAGTACGGATTGCACTTGGATTAGTATGGCATGATATAATTTTGAAAGTAAGACTAATGCTAAAGTGGGAAATAAAGGCTCCCTAACAGAAGATGACGTTTTCTGCACTTGGATCAGTGTGACATGAAAAAAAAAAAAAACCGTGCCTTTACTGCAAAAATCTGCATTATTGAAAAAATGACACTTGGATCAGTATGGTTCTACCCTCGCCTGTATTTTTCATAACGCTGAGCTTTATCCATAATTAACCAATAATTCCGAACTTCAGACACTCGCTCGTAAGCATCTCCATCAATTGTTATCACCGGTGCTTCGTTTAGTACTTTGAAAATCTGTGCTTTAGTGTCTTAAATCATAAACTTGTTTTTGCCGGAATTCAAATGTAGAGAGTTACATTTTACCCATTGGCAAACTCCATCGAGATCCTCATTTCGCTTTTGCACTTTGTAACGTGCTTCTTCAGGTCGACAGGAAATGTACAGTTGTATGTCATCTACGTATAGTTTACAGTGACGTAAACAGTTTACTACATGAATTCAGTAAGGTTCCCCTGGGAGAGGGGATGAAAGTCAAATGCCTCGGCCGCGCATCACGCCAAAAGTACAGAATGAATTCAAATGAACAATACTATTTATCCCGGAATCAGTACGGTTCCCTTGGGAGAGTGGATGAAAGTAAAAATATGCTACTGAATGAATTCAAATGAAACTTGGCAAGATTGAGCTCATACTACGAGGAAGAATATGGAATACATTTAATCTGGGATTTCAGTAGGCACGGTTCCCTTGGGAGAGGGGATAAAAGTCAAAATGTGTACTAGTTGTAATTCATTAACGCGTCATCCGATTTCTAGCATTCTTTTTTTTGAAACAGTGTTGTGCCCTTAACGGATCTAGCACGATTTTTCCTGTAACCCTGTATATATATTTATATATTTATTCTTTAGCATTTTCTATTTCACGTTTTTCGTAACTTCTTTTGGCCTTTTTTTAGAATTGCAGTGCAGTTTCTGTGTCTTATACAGGGTGGAAGGGTAAACAGTCTTATCATTGAAACCAGAAGTTCAGAATCATGAGCAGAGTCCAAAACCGATGAAAAAACTAAACTTTTTTTTACATAAATTTGACGCCTACGCCGCCGCCGCCCGCTTTGTCGGTTTCGAACAAAGACGCCGCTCAAGCCTACGCGCCGCCGCCCGCTCGCGCGCGTCA
Source organism: Eupithecia subfuscata (assembly GCA_963564075.1). Lineage (NCBI taxonomy): Eukaryota > Metazoa > Arthropoda > Insecta > Lepidoptera > Geometridae > Eupithecia > Eupithecia subfuscata. The sequence goes on from OY751098.1 coordinate 8,576,962, forward strand.
GTCGCGGCCCGTCTGCTAGATAGTGAGCACGTCACGACGCGTTCCGTGCTAATTTGTGATGTGCCGATTTGTTCGCGTATTGTGTTAAGTAGAGAAGTGACGATGTCGTTCACAAATGAACAGTGGACTGAAATGGTGCGACTTTATGCCATCGCTGGTGACAACCTGAACTTGGCTCGTACGATGTACGCAGAGCGGTTCCCAGAACAACGTGTGCCAAGCCGGCAAACGATTCTAGCGGCTACACAAAGGCTACGTGCCTACGGCCAGTTCACCGTGCCTAGTCACGCACAAGTCATGAAAACGTTTTATGCCTAATGTGAGTAAATCAAACTGTATATAAAGCTGTAAATTTTAATTGAATTTTACATAAAACTTGATTGATGCTGAACTTTTTAAATACGCCAAAAGTACCTACCTACTTTAGCCTACTTACTGGCAAATGTGTTAGAGTAGGTAGCTATTTTTGCCTGTCCTAAGCCAGGAAAAGTATGAAGGGAAAGTTCCATCACAAGTTGTAGGTACCTACGATTCGATACCTACACCACCGGCCAGCTACAGGCGAGAGCGGGCGGCACGGCGTGATAAGGTGACTAGGGTGTCCATGAAATCACGTAGGATAGCAGAGAAATGAATTATGAAATTCCATCGAAACTAATTGACTTTTATTTTTAAATATAACTTGTATCGTCTTATTTTAGGGGTGTACATACGTGGTTTCAAGGATAAGACTGTTTACGCTAACACCTGTATGTGACTGTCTCTGTAGTAGTGTCTGACTATATCATTTGATGGATCTTTTTTGTGTTTTTTTATGTAAATTGTCCCTATTCTTCATGCAACGTAGTAACTCTTGAGGCACCCACGGTTTACTGGTTCCTGGCCGATTGGGTATTTTAATTTCTCTAGTGCATTTTTGTAAAGCTCTTGAATAATAATTGAATTAGAGTGTTTGTGGGTAAGTTAACCTTAGTGCAACTAAGAACAAAATAAAAGTTAGAATCCTGTATAAAGGCATCCAGACCACCATAATCCGTAAAAATTCTAGATTTGTTTGCATCTAGGACCTTAGATTTTTGGATAAGGCTTAGTGCTACACATTCATGATCTGCTATGGAAGATTCTACGACAAGGAGGTGGCTTCTGATTTGGTTTTTAGCATCATGTGATCCAGGCAAGTTAGACTATACGTTGGCAGTATGTATGCAGGAAGTAAGCCGTGACTCGACATAACGTTAAGGTATTCAAAAGAGCTTCTGTCATTAGTAAACTCTGTAATATCGATATTTATGTCACCACATAATATTATATATACACGTATGCTAATTATAATATCAGATGTGTCCACTCTACTAGGCGGTCGGTATATTCCCAGGATGCAAGTTTCAGCATTAACAGGAGAATACATTTATGGTGTTGGAGGAATGTTTAGTTATCTGATTTTGTATGTGTTCTATATAACAATTAAATGATTTTGCCACTGATACCATGTCCAGGTCTAGGTTTATATGTTCAATGTTATTTCCATTTATCATCTTAGTGTAAATATTAATATATTTTTATCCCTATTAGAAAGGGACGTAGAGTGTTGAATTTTTTTACTAAGTATATTTAATTTGACTGTTTTACTATAAAAACTACCGTCTTTTGACGAATTCAGTATGAATGTAAGCGGGTTAACTTCTTCTTTCAACACTAACTAGGTTCGTAGTTAACCCGCTTACATTCATAATTAATTCGACTGGTTGATTGGCAACACAGGCAGGAGGTTGGTATGTACAATGGTTTTATCGAAGAATGAGGGTAGAAGGGGAAGGATGCCAGTACACGTGATTAACAGAGACAAAAAAATAAAAATTGGAAAAAATATAAGCTAAATAATTTGTAGGGATCACAAAATAGAGGCATATGCCCCTAAAAAGTTGTCCGAGTACATACTAATGTGTAGTCCTAGTTATGGATAAGGATTCAGAGTTTTTAGTTGATCTTCATCTCAGTCGACTATGGTCTAATATTATGATAAAACAATATTTAGTAACAATTCCGCGCAAAACCTTATCTGATAAGATCCTACAAAATGTAATCCGTGTGTACCGCCCGCCCTCCCACAAATTGATCCTACTTAAAATTAGAGAAGGTAATCAATAGACTTATGTAATATAAAATAACCTAATTAAATTACCTACCTACCTCCTTAAATTGATCCTACTTAGAATTTAGAGAATGTGAACAACAGACTTATGTAATATAAAATAACCTAATTAAATTACCTACCTACCTCCTTAAATTGATCCTACTTAAAATTTAGAGAAAGTAAACAACAGCTTATGTAATAAATAATTACCTAAGTAAATTACCTTCCTACCTCCTTAAATAGATCCTACTTACATTTAAAGAAGTTAAACAACAGACTTATGTTGGTAATTTAAAATTGCCTGAGTAAATTACCTTCCTACCTCATTAAATTGAACCTACTTATAATTAGAGAAAGTAAACAACAGACTTATGTAATATAAAATTGCCTAAGTAAATTACCTTCCTAACCTTTAAGCACGAATATAACTTAATTTGTGAAAGAAAAGACCACACTAATTACAAAATGAAAAAACTCATCAAAAATAAGTCGACTAGTTTCGTCTCTCCACGAGACATCATCAGGACGCTATAGCAATACTCGACTTTGGCACTGAGACCGTCAAACAACAACGACAGAGTCCTGCCAGTGATGTTGCCTCTCTGAGCTCCCTGCGTAAAGTCTTGCTCAAGACTTTGAGGTCCAACAGAAAGTAATGTTTTTTTTTTGTGGAGTATTCAATGTGTAGTCCTAGTTATGGATAAGGATTCAGAGTTTTTAGTTGATCTTCATCTCAGTCGACTATGGTCTTTGATCGTTCTTCTTCTTTGCGCAGTTGCACTTGGCCGTTTGAAGTCCAACAGAAAGCAAGCCTAGCTAGCGTTTAGCCTTCTGCTTCAGGTGTTCTCCGATGTATACAGGTCTTGGGGTACCTTCAAATCCTGCGCTCGATAGGTGAGAAGTACTCAGTTTCGCGTTATGGTTTACCTTATTGAAGCTTATGGCTCCTTTTAAAATGTTTTTATTTTTCAGATTCATTGTTGCCACCTCTATTATAATAGTCGTCGTAGTAGTAGTAATCTATTATAATAGTATCGGGTTTGTCCGGAATTCTTCTAGTACTACGGATACTTGTATACAAGGTTTGAGTTGGAATTTTCAGTGTTTGTAGGACACTATCGACTATGAGCCGCGCAGGTCTTGTGAACATTTCATGAACTTTAGATGGAATATTTCGAAACTCTATCTTAAAGGCATATGATTGTCAATGTAAGTCCTCGATTTTGCGTTCCAACTGTTTTATTTATAGTACTTATATGATAATTATGTAAGACTTAGCTTTGATTAGCTCAGAATTATTAAATATTTACCTTTATTCACAAAGAAAATTACAATCAAATAATATAAAAAATTAATAAATTGGAAGTAGTATTTACAATTGAAACAATTGAGCTAAATGCAGACGGTAGCAAACAATCTACAGGTAGCCCAACTGATCCATATCAATACCAGTCGGAAGCGTCCCCAAGACGCTGTCTGCATGGCCCCGCTGTATGGCAATGCTGATGCGCTGCGCCAGATACTCACCAGCTCTCGGGTCATGCGTCGCTTCGACCAGACGCTCAGAACATTTTTTCAAAACCCGAAGAGCCTCGGTACCCCACGGACCTAGGGTCTCGACTCCAAGGAGTGCAAATTATTAATTATTTTGATTTTGATTAGGCAGAAGTGGCGATGGGCAGCTCATATTGATTGCATAACCGAAAACCGCTGGGGAGTAAAGGTTCTCGAGTGACGACCACAATGCAGCGATGCAATGCGACCGACGACATGGTAGAGGTCGTCGCAGGAAGTCGATGTATGGCTTAGAACCGCTTTCGTGGCGTCGTTTGGGCCTATGTTCAGCAGTGGACGGATACGAGCTGACGATTTTAGCTTTGAATAATGGTCCTAGTACATTAAACCTGAGGTAAATAAAACTATTTTTTTAAGATTACTTCTTTATCTGTTTACAAAGAAAAAATGCGCTAATATTCACGCTTAGTTGATCCTGTCTCCTCGAGGGCTGCACAAAGCGCCACGAATAGACTGACGTTATCATTTGTATTCCGTTCCTGATGAGAACAAATGGCAGATATTTCGGGTCAACGGAGTCGGTAGCTTCGCCGTTCCTTTTAAGGAGTTCTGAACCTTTGTCGCCAACACTGCACTCATGTACCCTGTTTGTGGTAAGACCCCTATTTTGATTTTGATTATCCATAAAATGCAAACACTGCAACAAAAACATGAGATTGTGTTAACAGTACGACCTACCTACACCTTTATTATACGGGTGATGTTTTGAGACGGCTACACCCTTATTATACGGGTGATGTTTTGAGACGGCTAAATCCAAAACTATGTAAATAGAGGAAAGTTGTCTGGAGAGTCATAACCACATTTTTATGAGAAAACAAAAACTGCACAGGTACCAATGAAATTTTCCCTATACGTAGCGTCTCATTTCTTGCGAATTTTATCCCATAAAATTTTTTATGCGAATGATTCTCGGCGCGTAGCGATCTGCTGAAGTACAGTCAACGTGAAATCGAAGTATTGCCATAAAGCGCGCATCAGACCCACTTAGGCCACATGAAGTTCGACGTTGAATTGTCTCGTAGATAATTTCATCCCGAGTGTTATTAACCATGTTTCATGAAAATCTGTTCAGCCAATAAACGTCGGCGGGTTTTTAATTTTTTAAATTTCGTCATGTTCTTCTAAGACGTCAATGGTTCTCGATTACTTTTATCGTAATCTTATTGTGTTCGTCGGTACTAAGCATACCAATTAAAATTTTCAAAATGGATGCGTTGTGTTTTAATTTCACGTTGAGCTGTAACGCAAAGGCGAATTCGAAAAAAGGACGTCCATCCAAACGAAAGTGGGTCTTTAAAAACTTTCTTGATTTGTTAACAATTTGTTCAGTTTTGTTGCATCGTGGTTTGTTTACAAACATTTCACATCGAATTTGGTTAGTGGCTTTTTAAACCACTTTAAATAACTTTAATTTGAACAAACGAAACAACGTACACTACAATCATCGCTACAGTTCCTATCACGAGATAGGCTATCTGATTAAAAGCTATTATGCGAATTTTACTTTCCGACTAATTCAACTTCAACAAAAACATGCTTATTCGAATAGAATGAATTGGAAGCGCGCTTGCAGAGAAAATTGAATTTCAAACGTGATCTATCGAGATTTCAGTGGAGTCCACTTACTGCCGGGCGATAAGCACACAAGGAAAAACCAACGTCGATCCGCTTTATACGGTTTTCTCTTATTTTTTATCGTTGAACTATTCAGTGCGGAGGTTTTTTAACGCTTTTTAAGGACCTAGCTATCTTAACTACCTACTTGTATTAACACTTTCATTGCCCACGAAGGACATGGATGCTGCGGCGGCGGCACGCCGCGTTTCTTCACCTTCGGTTCGCATGGCAGACGCTGGGCAGTGAAGCTGATATTCTAAATTTTTAATTGCCCAAATCGCATATTGAAGTGTTCGACCACCAGTAGATGCGTCGCGCGCCCCTTCTGGTTGCACCGAAAAGGCTGGGCAGGGAATGCGTTAAATAAAGTAGTTTGTTTTTAATGAAATTTACGACAGCCACCACAGACCGCAGCGGAGAGGATTGGGTGTATTAAACTTGCTGCAAAATAAGCCTTTGAGTTTGGTCTCAAGCGGAAATGCACAAAGTTCAGTCAGGAATCGTGCCTGTGTAGTTTTCTAGGAACTTTGTTGGTTTCAATAAGCTTTCTTGAGCGAGAAGACGGTGGAAGCAATCTGCCGAGCTTAAGTTAATGAAAAGTTGGTGTAAACCTTCGGATATTGATCCTTTGAAAGGGTTTTCCATAAAGTTACCTACTTTATATATTTGTTTTGATCCTCATGTTGCTGAGAATTACAATAATCAAACCTTCAACAAAGATTAAAAATATATGACTGGTCTTGTAACTTAAACTTAACAAACTAGATATCTTGATACAGAGTCCCTACCTACTCACTAAAAAAAGCTTCGTCATTCATTATAAAAAATACTCTGTTTTCCTAGGACAAAGCAATCATAATAACCTGGAAATATTTTAAAAGACTTCAGCATTAACATGAATGAGAAATGGGGAAAGCATAGGAACATTGAAAAGCACCGGCAGGTGGTTGGCGGAGCTGTTTATTTATCTGCAGTGAAATGAAAAATTTAAGTGAATGCTGTTCCGTTGGCAACACAGAAACTAACCTCGGATTTTATGGTGCTTAGTAACTTGAATTTCAGACGCAAAGTTGGAAGCGTTTGAAGGCTGAGTGGCTCAATGCTTTGATGTTCGGATCGAGGTTAGCGCCGCCAATGCAAATTAAAGCGTATAAATTTATTCTTCGGAAAAACCTTCAAGAACATAGTTTATTAAGACATCCTATTATTATTAAAGAGGGAGGGAATAGAGAGTGTACCTGTGTTTGCGAGCACGCTACGGCACTATAATATGTCCTACGCACCTGGCTACTCTCCGTTGGGACTGGTCTCTGTGGCCGAAGACTTGGCTAGGACATCATAATATTAAAGTAGTAACTTAACTACGTAGGTAGGTAACAAACTAAACTTACCAGGAGCAGCTATTCATGCACGTAATGCATGTCGGAAAACGGTGAATAATCGTAAGCAGGCGGAAATTCTCACGGGGTGTCCGGGAATCTATTAAAGTCTCATCGGAGGGTTTCCCTATGTTCGCTTACTCGTTAAATATTAATTCGGACAGGCCTTTGGCCTTCCAGTCGATATTCACCGGAGTGCCCCAGTTTTCCGCTGCAGCTATTTTAGGCCTTTCAAATATTTTCAATCAACAGAAAACCCTGAATAAAAGATGCCGAGCTTGATTGTAGGTTAAATATTCGCAGTATTTTTTTAAAAATTTCTGCAAATCAAATTGCAATCTACCGTTTTTTAATAAAGAGAGATTTCAGCGAGCCTGCTAACATAGTTTCACCCAGGCTTTTTATTTTCACATCTGAGTCAGGTCAAACAAAGCTCGGCCCCGGCTTTTGTTTCCACTTTCCAACCCACTATCGACCCTCATTTATAACTTTATTTTTAGCTCTCAGGTATAACCTACAAATTAGAGTTGCATTTATTTATTTATTTATTTGATCGTATGACAAGCGTTGCATTAAAATTGAACCCAGCTTTGTGCTATATTTAGTTCTGTGAGGTTTTTATAGTCATTTTTCAAATCTGATTTAATTGTTTTAAAGGTTATCTTAGTAGGAAGTAGTAGTAAATCACTCTATTTACAAGCTACCCTGTGTCTGTGGAATGCTCTCCCTCTCTGGACATCAGACGTGCAAAGTCACTCCCTATCTTCAAAAAACTGCTTCATCAGCATTATTTGTCCTTGTAAAAGTTAGACAACCTTATTTTATGTTTATGTAAGTTTATTCTAATGTTTGTAGGCTATGTAGGTATTATAGTATGTAGTGTAAGTATTTTGTATCTTTAATTAAGTATCTAAATCACACAATTAGAATTCTCTATTCTGTGATCTAAATAGATTTATTCTGTGCCACCGTTTATTTTGTTCTTTTCATGTCCAGTCCATCCCAAGATTGCCTGGAAGAGATCGCTCACATCTTCTTCCCTTTATACTTCCTGTATTCTAAGCTTTTTTCTTTGTATTATTTCCTGTCTTTGTGTCGTATAATAAAGTATTTTCTATTCTATTCTATCTTTCTCATCGTTTGTTAAACTAAAAACAACTCAAGGCGCATGTATGACTCAAACTAGCGCCGCTGCCTTTTCTTTCTTATAATTACGTTAATTAAAGGAATTTTTAAAAGTCCATTGTACAGTTTATGATACCTTTCATAAGCTTTTAAAAATTCCTTTTACTAACGTAATTATAAGAAAGAAAAGGCACCGGGGCTAGTTTGAGTCATACATGCGCCTTAATAATTTTATGACGATGATAATCTCGAAAAAAATTGAATAATAAGGAGTAGTGTTCTCTTTATAAGAAAGATAAGAAATAAAAATATGATGTGCAGTTTGGTCGAATTTTGAAATTAAAACTTCGTACTTGTGAAAAATGAGAAATTAAATGTAATTGTCTGATTGTTGGTTTATTATATGTATACTAGCTTCAGCCCGCTGCTTCGCACGCGTATCTTCAGTATAATAAATAGATTATTACCTAAGTTAGGCTTTGCTCTAAACGTACGCCAAATTTCATATTGATCTGTTCAGTAGTTTGGAGAACCTAGGTAACAAAAATTCAGATTTCACAAAGTTTCGGCTTTAAAATATTAGTAGGATAGTAAACAAAAAGACGATCAGCAGTTTGGTCGAATTTTGAAATTAAAACTTCGTACTTGTGAAAATCGAGAAATTAGATGTACCTAATTGTCTGATTGTCGGTTTATGATATATTATTAACTAGCATCTGCTCGCGTCTTCGCACGCGTATTTTTGGTATAACAAGTAAGCTATTGTATAAGTTAGGCTACGTTCTAAGTGTTTGCCAAATTTCATCTTGATCTGTAGTTTTCGAGATCCTAGATAATAAAAACTTCACATTTCTCATACCTTCGCGTTTTTAATATTAGTAGGATTATTGTAATTTGTATGTGTGTGTGTGTGTCTAAAGACGTAAATAAATAATTTATCTATCTATCTGAAGAACACCACCATAAAGTTGCAAACCAAATTGTAAGACGAAAGAAACTGCGCTTCTGCCGACCTCAACGGGTAATGAGATTTATTTTCAATTAGGTGGAGCAGACGCCAATCGCGGAGCGTAATGACATGATTTACATCAGCCCCTTGGATGGAACTCAGGTCTTGAGGGATTGTATCATTCACAGCGAGAAGAAATGTAAAATTAATGATAAATAAAAAATATATAACCCATCGGTTTCTTAAAAATCTAAGCCGTCAACAGAAGGCAGAGTGCCCAGAATGCTAGCATCATTGCCACGTTGAATCGCAATGCTGATTCGTTGACCGAAATAAAATAGATATACGTGCATACACTAGTTGTTATTGTTTTATTATGTTATTGCAATTTTCTATGTGCTTAATAAATATCCGCACCCATCGGTAAAAAACAGTTCATAAATATTTCTTTCTGATGATAGTTTCTTACTACAATTTGAACAAAACATAGTTCAAACTCAACCCAAACCCGTAACTACCAGCTAATAAATAATAAACATCACAGAATACATACCAGTGTAGGTATAATCTACGAAATATTTATGTCTCTGCCCCCACCCTGAATAGGGCCTAGTCTAGCTTTATTTACACCCACCAGAGAAGGCAATGAAACGGAGATGGAATTACAGGCTCAACATGCTCAGGTGGCTGGGACGATTGATTAGTACGGCTATTTATTTTGTTCAGTTAACTGAGTCTGGAAGGTATAGGTTGAAATATTGGCTTTGCTTAGGATGCTACGTATTTCTTACGTCGTTTTTACTGCATTATAAGGTACTTAGGCTTGGAGTAAATGTTTGGCAGTTTGGCATTTTAGCCCTGCTTCACACTTAGTAGTACATCTCTAGACGAATTTGTGACCACGGCAACCAGTCTCAACGGAGACAATCCAAGACATGAGTATTATATGGGTACCTATTATGTGGCAAGGTGTCCACTGATAATCTGCAATAACCTAAAATAAGTGAAACGTATCAAATCAATAATGATGCAGAAATCAGAACAAGCCAAATAAGAGTATAACATAATTTCCGAAAACACACAAGCAATTCAACAGAAGGAAATCGGATCCATTACTGACTGTTAAGATTCTGAACACGTAGGTACTAATAAAACGGCTCATTGGGATTCGAGGCCCGATGACGTGTTAAAACAAATCCCTAGCTTATCCTAATGTCATGCATGACTATGAGATTGAATTCATTTAAACCTGAACATGCATGGTGAGTGGTGATCATCTGTTAAACGGAACAAATTCATGAATGGTACAGTTGTTCTATCTCACGAAGTCCGTTTAGCCCTGGTTGTAGTCGTGACTTTGCGTTTAGTGGTTATGCTGACGGTACTCGCTACCAAAATGTGACGTGAATACAATGAGCACTAGTGACCCGGACCGTGTCTCGGGCGAGACTGATTGCTTCTGAGCTTACACACACTAAAACAATGTGTACATGCATTCACTATAACATACATAGTCCAACGGAATTCGTGAAATAGAATATCTGTAGCTGCTTAGTAAATTTACCTTCAGCGTTTCCATAACAGTGCCTATGTTAAAAAATAGAAGCACATAATCCAATAATACCTAAGTGAGAAACACTGTTTATGCGAAGCCGATAAAATATGTATTAGGTAGAGTTTCTGTACGAGGGATCCACAGCATTTTTCCGTCAATTTACGACTCGTATCTGATATAAGGGCAATATATTACAGTCTGCGAAGGGAAGCTGAGATTGCACTATTACACAGGATTTTATTAAAGTAAACATACTCGGAACAAACGTAGCAGGCACTGGGAGGCTACTCGAGACGGAAAGAGAAGCGATTTGCATGAGTTTGCTTGAATTATCATATCTATGCTATTTCAGTTGTTTGTCTTTATGCTTTACATGAGATTTAATATAATTTTATTCAGGAAGTCTCTACCGGGTCTACTAACTGTAGTTTGATAAGATTTTCGTGTTATTGTTCGGTTTTATTTATGATGCGAAAAAAAATTATAAGACACCCATACATAAAAGTAAAATTATGTAGATATGGTACGTTCTCCCAGCGCTAACTCAACAAATGGGCTGTGCTGTGTTACAACTAAACGCAAAAACACGTTATTTTCGATCTTCTGCAACATACCTACCTAATGAACAACCAAGGATGGAAAGACGTACCTAGACCGAAGTGCGATCGAGACAACAATACACGCGAAACACGTACGCCGGCCGCGCCGGTCCGACTGTGATTGAGGTGGGTGGACCTAATTGGACCTAATTTGAGCGTTCCACTTTCGAGAAGCTAGTACCCAATCTTTCGAATTTTACTTACATCAATGAAGACACCCGATATAAACCTACCCTGTTAATAATTCAAGCAAAACTCAATATACTGTAACCCAAAAAAATAAGGTTTTAAATAATAGAAAGGTAGAGTTTAATAAAAATTTATGAAACTTTTACCTAGCCGAAGTAGAAAATACTCGCACCTCCTTCAAATATTGTCAGGGGCGCGGGCGGTTGAATTTTTCATGAGTTATCAAAGGCCACAGGCTACCACACCTCGCCTGCCGAGAGAGTTTCGTCTCGACTACTGAAAAAAATGTCTGTGTTTTTATGACTATTTTCACCCCATGAAGGGCGTGCCCGACAAGAGGAAATGTTTACGCGTACAAATGTACCGTAGACACTCGTATAGGTACAGAACATTATTGGTTGACAAGGTCGATGAACTTTGTACCGGGAAAATACTGAATGATGAAAAACGTTTGCAAATATCGACCGGAAAAATAACCCATTTCCATGTGAAATGATTGCGGGAAATGCACTTTTAGTCTGCAAATGAAATCACAAAATCGCTTTGAGTAAAAGTACGCTTACGTACAAAAGCATGAATGTTTATGAAACACCTGTTAGAAAGCCTTTAATTCTTGATTTACGAGCAAATATTTTCCGAAACATTGCGAACAAAGCCTGCTGAAGCGGTTTTAAAGCCCTAGTTAAATTATAATGCGGCCTCAGACTGTTAGTGGGCTCCTATTGCAAAGAAAGCAGGTTTAGATACACAACTGCTCAATTCAGCTTTGTATTTGTATCAAATGACGACCTCCGTGGGGCGGCGGGCGAAGGTCCGCTTGCAAATGTTTGTAAGATCTACAGATATTTGTTCAGGGTGTTCTGGATAAAATAAAAATTATCTATCTATGTAATGTATTAAATTAATTATATCAGTTATCTAGTACCCACCGTGACCACGATCGCTGTAATGCGGTAGAAACGTAGGGGAAATAAAACAAAAGGTACGCGATAAATACCCGATATAATCATTAACTATAGTACCCACAACACAAGCTCTGCTAAATTATCTGAGCGTCTGGTCGAAGCGACACGTGACCCGAGAGCTGGTGAGTATCTGGCACAGAGCATCAGCATTGCCATACAGCGTGGCAATGCAGCCAGCGTCTTGGGGACGCTTCTGACTGGTATTGATATAGATCAGTTGAGCTACCTGTACTTTTATGACATGTAACAAGCGTTATAAATAAAGAATCTGAATCTGTTTGCAACAGTCTGTAGTTATCACAATTGTTTCAATTGTAAATACTAGTATAATTTTCTTTGTGAATAAAGACTTTATAGCTCTGCTTAGCTTGGGGCTAGATGCCTGTGAATTGTCCAACATTATTTATTTATTTCATTTATTTAAAAAAAAAATTACGTCTTGGCCGCTTGGCCGAGTCATCGCAAACTGTCTTTTGATGACTGATTTGACAGTCTGTACAAGCCTAACCACATGGATGTACCATTAAATATTTTTTATTTGGTAGCTATGTTGGTTTTGTAACATTTTTACGCCTGCTTTACACACGTACGTGAATGATAAATTGATTTATCCCTGCAGGATTCACCTCCCGCGAAACAAAACACATATTTTCCTAATTTGCTCGCATCACTTCTGCCAGGAAGTAATTTCAATTTCCATTTGTTGTGTTTCCCCTAGCGTTGTAAATATGAAACACGTGTTACATTTATGGCAGAAAACGTTGTGGCAGAAGAGTATTAATGAAACGATCTCTGAACGTCTAGTCTGGGGCCCAATTCTGCTAGCAAATCGCTTTACTATGACAGTGGTATTGTCGCTGAATCGTCACGTAGAAATATAAACCTTAGATGAAAGAAACTCCAGATAGTGCGTGCGGTGTTGTTTACACGGAGAGATTGTTATATTAATTTTAACATTGTGAATAGCATTTGGAATCCTAAATAAAAGTAAATACTAGTTAATACGTTTGTTATATCTATATTACGTACATATGCAATTGTTGATATATTTTTCTTTAATAAAACTAATGCTATTCCACAAAACAGTTTTATTCGTAACTGTACACTTAGTCTAAAGTCTAATACTGACGATATAAATATTCTGTCCGAATAACCTGAGTGACGAATTTGCGACGCTGACGAATTAGCGATTTTCAGGAAATGGACCAATAAAAAAAAGTGACTAGTTGACGATAGTGACAAATTAAAGAAACTATCGAGTAGTGTTTTAACTCGATAGAATGGTTTCAACCATGACACCATGACTTTTGACGTGCGTCCCTTCATCTGCAGTTTCATTGATCTAAAGTAGAATATCAAAACGTGTCTTTTTGCGACGATGACATTGTCATAGTGAAGCTGTTAGTTTAGCAGAATAGGGCCCTTGGTCATATACCTGGAGGTTGAACTTTTCTAGAACGATGACTCTGAGGACATCGCCCAGACTCGAAGTTCATTCACGAAAACTTCGAACGGAATATTTTCTTATTTTTCTTAATGCGATGAAGGTCGGTTCGTCTTGAAAAGTTCAATGGCTTACATAGGTACTTATACGTAGTTAAGTACTTAGACGTACTGCTATATAGTTATTCTGTGGTTACAGTGTACAAGTAGGTGTGCCTCATACATAACCATAAGAGGCAAATGTCCCTCTATCCAAAGATAGTCGTATTTAGAGGTAGTTTATAGCCTCGATATTTTTCGAGCCGCCGATAGATTGCATCACTGTTCTTATAAAAAAGCAGAGTCATTTCATTCTTTCATTCAGTCAAAGAAAATAAATGCTTGGACGAGTTTTGTAACAGTTAGGTTTGCATGTGCCTGATATGAGACAAAATAATCCTGTTCAAGCACATGTTCTATTCAAGGTTCTTTATTTTTTTTTAGCTTTTGCCCGCAGCTTAGCAATGCACTCATTTTTGAAAGGTATTCGTAGCCTTATACAATACAATATAATATTTCCTAAGTCCTTCCTATAACCAGGTTTAATATTAGATACAAATACATTACACAAACATTGAGTCCAATTTTTAATATGATAAAGAAACCAACATCAATCTAAACTCTCTAGACGTGTGATTTTGACCATTTTAGCAGTTCAAGCAAGTTCAGCTATCGACCGACATTGCAGACAGGTCACAAGGGCACTTCCTCGGTGAACGCCTGGAGCGTTGGACCTGGCTACTAGCATGGGTCAAAGTCCTGCCCAGACAAGAAAGATTCGAAATCAAAGGAAATGTGGGAATGAAATCAAATCAAAGTAACTAACTGTGGGTGTCTTAAATAATGTTCATTAAGTTCTACCTAAACCTATATCACTGGCTAAGCAGGGGTGGGTACAGGCATACATTTTTGCACAGCAGTTGTTATAACGTACCGACCTTTAGTTCTTTTATTTTATTAATTTTCGTAGAGGTCAGAAGGATTCTTGCTTGTGTTTATTTTTGTTATTTATTAATGCTGGACCATTCACACAGCATCATCTAGCCTCAAGGCTTGAGGCTAGATGATGCTAGATGAACACAAGCTCTGCTTAGCTAGAGACTCAAGCTAAGTAAAGCTTGTGTTATGGCTACTAAATAAATAAATAAAAATAAATAAATAATGCTGGACAATCCACACAACATCATCTAGCCCCAAGCTAAGCAGAGCTTGTGTTATGGGTACTAGATGACTGATATACATAATATCAGTATTTTCAGTTTTCAGTCATTACATAGATAGATATTTTTTATTATACATAGAAACGACCAGAACACCTAGAACAAATATTTATAGATTGTACAAATATTTGTCCCAAGGCGGGAATCGAACCCGCAACCTTCTGCGCCGCAGGCGGACCTTCACCCACCGCGCCACATCGGTCGTCAGATAACTGATATACTTGTGGCCTGCGGCAGGAATCCTAGCAGGTTCCTAACGGTGGATGCTTGTATAAAACCGCAGACTTCACATACATACATATCATGTTGTATTGTAGGAGTGACAGTAGCGAAGGACGTACAGATAGTGTAGGAAGTAGTTTGGGACGCAACAGAATACAATGCAAGTAGTAGAAGTTAAAGAAGATGATAGAGAGATGAGGTATTGATTTGAGCTACGGAACGTAGTCATACTTGATCTTTGGATTTGAGATCGATTTGCGCGGAAATGAGTTTGGAAAGCGACATAAATATATGTATACAGTACAGGAATAGATATTTTTTACTATACATAGAAAACACCCAGAACACCCGGTAAAAATATTTTCGGATCGTACAAACATTTGTCTCGAGGCGGGAAACGAACCCGCAACCTCCTGCGTCGCCGGCGGACCTTCGCCCGCTGCGTCACAAGGTCGGCGTACACTCTGAGTCCTGTGCCCTCACATTGCAGTCTTTAGGTCGACAACCGCAATGTCGTAAGGTTATCCTGCGGGGGCAAGCACCTTTTGTAATTGGGCGCATCTGTTCTACAATGATTCCATTTATCTGCCGATTAGCAAGGGTCGCTGTTGCTGGTAATTGAACCATTTTAATTTGGAGTTTTCGGAATTTAAAGTTGAAAGAGCGATCTATGTGGATAGAGGATAAGTCTACTCAACGAACCTGAAGATATATCTTTCAATGTGAAGATATAGGTAACTAATTGATGGCCCTATTTTATATACTGGTACTTTATTGGATCCCGTAACTTTCCGTATACGCTTCCGACAGGTATTGGGATCACAGGTATATGGATCAGTTGAGCTACATGTAGATTGTTTGCAACAGTCTGCAGTTAGCTCAGTTGTTTCAATTGTAAATACTAGTATAATTTTCTTTGTGAATAAAGATGTAAATTTAAAGATCAAAATCATAACAGTGAATATTTAAACACACAACACAAAAACATGGCCTTGAGATTTTACTACAAGGAATGTGGGTACTAAACTAAACAGCATTAAATTGGTAAACGGTATGCTCACAAAGAATTTCAAGAACTCTTCAGAAAACCTCTAATGTATGGGTTTTATCAGCATACCTGACTAAATACTAAAAATATCTGACGCAATGCATTCAAGGCGTTATCGAGCATTTTCAGAATTTTCAGTTGACCATGACCAGTTTCCCGTGTTTTCATAACAGGCGTTGAATGGATCTTTTGATGCCTCGAGAAGATGAAAGATGCACTGCAAACATGCTGGGGCTTATGCAAACAAGGTAGCTTTCAAACAGTTTTTCATCTGTTATACGATCAAGCTAGTTCTTGTTGATTAAGAATTAGATTTATCGTTTAAGATGACGATGAATGAGATGAATTACCTGCAGAGAAAAGATTACATTTTCTCTGCAGGTAATTCATCTTATCACTGCAAACATGCTGGGGCTTATGCAAACAAAGTAGCTTTCAAACAGTTTTTCATCTGTTATACGATCAAGCTAGTTCTTGTTGATTAAGAATTAGATTTATCGTATACGATGACGATGAATGAGATGAATTACCTGCAGAGAAAAGATTACATTTTCTCTGCAGGTAATTCATCTTATCACTGCAAACATGCTGGGGCTTATGCAAACAAAGTAGTTTTCAAACAGTTTTTCATCTTTTATACAATCAAGCTAGTTCTTGTTGATTAAGAATTAGATTGATCGTTTAAGATGACGATGAATGAGATGAATTACCTGCAGAGAAAAGATTACATTTTCTCTGCAGGTAATTCATCTTATCACTGCAAACATGCTGGGGCTTATGCAAACAAAGTAGTTTTCAAACAGTTTTTCATCTGTTATACGATCAAGCTAGTTCTTGTTGATTAAGAATTAGATTTATCGTATACGATGACGATGAATGAGATGAATTACCTGCAGAGAAAAGATTAAATTTTCTCTGCAGGTAATTCATCTTATCAATCTCCAGTCTCGGTATTTGCATTCAAATATTTTATTCACCCCTCGACATTACGAAACAGGATCAATAAAGGTAATTTCCCTTCACTCTTCATGCTTTTTCATAAGAAATTTAATACCAAGTACACACCTATTTATAAATAACGTCCACATAATGCGTGCCACACGCGATTTAAAGAACAAAAAACTCATTATTTCCAAAGCTGTTAGTTATTCAGGGGAAATTAGTCGACCGCAAGAAGATTGGAACTTTCTACTTTGTGGAAGTCTCTGTTAACGTATCTCTCTTGCCCTTTCTTCAATGAAACTTCTGAGATGTACCTAAATGTTGCCTCAATCAAATTATGCAGACACGTCATGTTACAGCTAATTTAATTAGAGATGTTTGATGATAATTAGAGGTGATTTTTTATGATCAAAAATATCTTGTTATATATATAACTACCTACAACAGCCAGCGTCTTATGGACGCTTCCGATTGATATCGATATGTTAAGCTACCACTAGATTGTATAATATACTAGCTGACTCGGCGAGCTTCGTACCGCTCTCACCTTTGAATAAGCTATTCTATCTTTCAAGTTGAATACATACTGCACACGGTGTGCAAATTTAATTTAAAATCGGTTAAGTAGTTTAGGAGTCCATCGCGGACAAACAACGTGACACGTGATTTATATATATTAAGATTATCCCAAAAAGTCTTTGACGTCTATAGAAAATTATTTGATTTCTTAGAAATTAGAGCAGTCTCGAGTGAGAGGGCTTACGCACTATAATAAATAACAGAAACCTTACCACTAGATTGTTTGCAACAGTCTGCAATCAGCTCAATTGTTTCAATAGCAAATACCACCTAGTTCTCATTTATTTCTACTCTTTAATAATTGTAATTTTCTTTGTTTATAAAGATTACCCATAAAATTTTCTTCCAAAGTTCAAAGAAAAATCTTATCCAAGCGAAATAACAATTCCAGGCATGTCGACTCTAACGGCCCAATTATCACGACTGAAACTGATTTTCTTTTGCAATCTCGACTTGCAAAGAGGTACTTTTCTAAAGCGAAACCTTTAACTTGATAACGACGCTCACAATTTGCAGGAAAAGCATTCTCGACAAAGAACTTAGCTGTTGCCCGTTTATTGTCTGTTTCTGTTCAGGCACTTTTTCTTCGAAGCGAGATTCTCAGTGCAGACACAAAGTGAGTGCCTTGATGCGGTACCTATTGAAAGAAATACCAGGGTCGGATTCAAGGCATCTGACTATAAAATAAATAATTATAAATAAATATCGCTGGATAATTCACAAAGCATCTACTAGCCCCAAGCTAAGCAGAGCTTGTGTTGTAGGTAGGTACTACACAACTGATATAATTAATACAATACACAACTTTTTTTTTTAATGGCAGAAGCCTTTATTCACAAAGAAAATAACACTAGTATTTACAATTGAAACGACTGAGCTAACTGCAGACTCTTGCGAACAATCTAAAGGTAGCTCAACTGATCCATATCAATACCAGTCGGAAGCGTCCCTAAGACGCTGGCTGCATTGCCACGCTGTATGGCAATGCTGATGCGCTGTGTCAGATAGGTACCTACTCACCAGCTCTCGGGTCACGGGTCGCTACTTAGACAGATATTTTTTAAAAGACATAGAAAGCACCCAGAACACTTACATAATAGGACTCGTACATTATACTATAACATTTAGTTTCGATAACTCCTCAAGCTCAAACTCAACAGCCTGTCCACTGCTGGATGCAGGCCTCCCCCTGATAAGCGTCGTTCGATTACTCATTTTTTTTTATTTACCTGACTCAGGACAATCCTAGGTAGGATAAATCCAGGTCTGTAAAGGACCTAGACTAGACGGTAATTGGCGAGAGCGGATCTCTTCGCCTCTCGTGCGGAAATAAACGCGAGCCGTCCGAGGAACGTAATTAGGTGCCTAACCCTCTCTGCAATTAATTAAGGTGGATATCTCGAATTTAAACAGAGTGAGGAATGTTTGTACCAATGATTTACAGTTAATTGTACATACCAAATTGAATAAATGTCGAATTATCTGCTCTACCAGTAGCGGCTGCAGCAAGCTTCACTTAGGGTTATTACATCAAAACGATATATCGACTCACTCGTCGTAGATCATAAAATTATATCTATTTAATGTTTTGTTTCCACTGACTGTACCACCAAGAAGATCTCAGCACAACAAAAACGCTATCCAATAAAGCAAAGTGCCTCAACGGGATAGCCTATTCTAAAACACTGTTCCGTAGCTATTCAATGTAGTGGCAGGCAAATTGTCTGCGCTAGGCGGAAATGTGCGGTGGACCGTTCAATGGACGGCATGCCGCAACCACAGGATAGCAGGGCTAGCGAGATAAACTTGATGGTAGGATCTCTGATGTACAGGTGCAAAGGTATTGCAAAAGGTGGTGCTTTGTTTTGTGTTGTTTGTAGAATAGTATACAAATTGTTTCTTAACTTTTCCAAACAGAGATTACACAAATGTTTCATATCTGAACAAGCTAAGCAGACAATCGGCATTTTAAGTCGCTGATTTTAGAGCAAGTTGTTAGAAAGGGCCTAGTAGATTTTATAAGAAGAATCAATTGGAATAACTCGTTGTTAATCCACTTATTTTGCACTGTAATGGAGAATATAGAAGCAGTATTTTATTTTTCATCTCAACGATAATAGCTGTGGATGCAAATAGCTTCATTCACGCAGAAGATCCAGATAATAAGCTCCATTTCTATAATTACAAGGCTCCTCTGCCATTTTGAAACTCCTTCAGAAGCACAAAATTACACCATATTTATTATAACCACCTGCGTAATTACTATATGCATGGAGTTTTAAAATTACATTAAAATATTATACGAAGCAGTGTACGTACATATATTTTTAAATTATATTTCGAGGAGGTGAGGGAAAATCCATCTCGTAAAGTGGATAATCCCTCAACCACATTATAACGACGTCATCTCGCTCGCCGTATTGAAATAATAATGCCTGGCTTATGGAGGGATAGCTTCTCAAATAATTTTCTGAGGATATTTTACGATAAAACATATTTCAGACCGTAACGTTGCTAATTTTATATCGTAGCCTTTTATTTTTCTATAGGTCTTGCAAGGGTTGGTATGTTTGGCACATTCTCTGCCGCAGCTGCTGTATCAGCAGACATATTGGCAGGCATTAAAAATCTCACATCGACACACTGAACTTGAAGACACTTACTCAACTCCTGGTATCAATAGGTACCTAGAATTAGAACTGCTACCATCTAGTAAATCGAAAATGCGAGAACTAAAACATTTGTTTGCTTTTCTTCGCAACTTGAAAGTTAAATCCGTTTGAGTAATAAAATCGATTGAAATAAGACCGCAACTCTAATCCTGTGAAATTCATCGACTCCGAAGACCTTTCGATGTCTTTCGCTGCGAATCCGGGCATTCGCAAGTTAAGTCTCGACATTTTTATGTCTTCCTTCTGATGTTTGCTTTGCCTTCCTTATTGAATTATGCAAAGTTCTTGCTAAAATGCTTTCTTTCTTGCCGGGTATGATAAAATTTCTAGTGAAATATTTCTACTGTACTTTTATACTCATGGTGAATATTTTAGCCGATAGGTACAGGGCAGATGCGTACCTACCTACATTTTTGATGGTGGGTAAAAGGAAAGGTTCGGGACGGTTCGGACACGACACAATTAGCTGAGCTGCCCTACTGAGGTAACCTATTTTCTCACCATAATACCTTTTATGGAACAACACATGGTAATCTTGTTACGTGCGAATTATCCACATGTTAATATGTGGGTAACTTTAAGTGATAGTGTAGGTGTCATTCCATGCTTCCATGATCCTAAATACATCGAGAACTACTTACAAGTTTTGATGAAGACAAGACGAGAGTGTTTAATTTGAACAACAGGTTTTGATGAAAACTTACGTGGAGTTAGTGAATATGGTTTTATTTCTCTGCAAGTCCTAGCGTGTAGGTCTGTTCTTGACCAATTTTCTGTCTTCCTTCTGTGGTGGTTTGAGACAACTCAGCTCTCAAGTCTTAAAGTCTACATCTCAGGACAAACCAAAGTATTTTAGGCACATTCCAGTCAAACCAAATCACAGAGCACGATGCACATTTAATTTATACTACTTTACCAAGTTGTACACTTTATATACTACTAGTCTACTACTTTAGAATAGTTGAAGTAGTCAGCAACAGTGTTGGGTAAGTATAAGCATTTTAAAGGCGATCGTGACTGGCGAGGCTTGAGGAGGCTGTCGGTGAGTCGTGAAGAGGAAACACGTCCGATCCTTTTTATCGACGTCGGGTAATGTGCCTGTAGTGAGTGCTTTAAAGTGTTGCCACTGCCAGGTAGGAAATGTGTGGTGTTTATGGTCACCGTCAGGTACTTTGGTACTCCGTCGATGTACGAAAGTGACGTAGGTAAAGTAATAAAAAAAAATCATTTATTTCTGGCAACATTAGTCTACTACAGAATGACATGTAAAATACCTACTTAAAAACTACGGTCCTTAGAAAATATATACTAACCTTAGTCTAACATAAATAAAATAAACCTATTTACTTCTAAACATATTAAAAATAAAGTAAGACAATGATGCTATGAATTGAATTGAAGGGAATAATTGTCCAGCATTATTATTTGATTATCAATAATATATATATATATTTTTATCAATCATTATTATTATATTTATTCACGTCATTATTACATTATTATTATTTTATTTAGCATTAATCACTATTTTTTAACTACTTAACCATGGATCTTTGTGTTTTATGAATGAATTTGAATTTGAATTACAGATCACATCAACAGCCTTTACCATTGTCTACCAAGTCCACTGCTCGACCCTGTCTCTATTGAGGCCTATGCCTCAATTCAATGCCTCCACTGATATGAGCCTTTTTGGACCATTATTGAATAATATGACTCTAATGGCAAGATTTGATTATCTCATGGATGACAAGGCCCTATTTACCTACGCTTACGCGATAAAAAATCAAGATATGCAGATAAACGAGGTGGGACGGTGGACTCAAATTGCAAGCCTTCTCTGATGATCATGACATTAATTTCCGACCTATTATAATAATCAGCACAATGGACGGATCCCTATTATCCCCCTTGTAACCACTGCTTGAAACAACGTGGTGTCAAGGGAAAATTTTATCTTCCGTTACTTACACGACTAAAAGGCCAGTTGTGTCATAGGAAATTGGATATCCTGGGATACTACTCAGGAACGAACCGTTTTACTACCTACTATTAATTGACGACGATGTGGCGGAACCTGCTGCGCCTGCGACGCAGGAGGTTGCTGGTTCGATTCCCGCCTTGGGTATGTACGATTTGCAAATATTGGTTTCGGGTGTTCAGGGTATTTTCTGTGAATAGTAAAAAATCTCTATCTATGTCAGCATTGCCATACAGCGGGGCAATGCTGCCAACTTCTTGGGGTCGCTTCCGACTGGTATTGATAAGGATCAGTTGAGCTACCTGTAGATTGTTTGCAACAGCCTGCAGTTAGCTCAATTGTAAATACGTACTAGTTCTAGGTAATTTATTTCCATTATTTGACTGTATTTTTTTTGATGTCATCATGGACCTTACCTATAACAGTCATCTATTACATTACACAAGATCTGCCTAGATGTGATCTGCTTGTGTGGATTTTCCAGCAATATTTATTTATTATATCTTATTACAATTTCAATAAAAAAAAATACAGATATATTTTGGTGGAAGGTTTTACATTTACCTACATACATAGTTTGAATTGCACTGAATCATAAAAACTACCACAACACATAAAATATACCTCAAACTTACCACAACACAACACAATAGAGAAAAGCTCACAATACAAACACTAGAATTGAAAATGCCAGTGGTATAGGTACCGATTTCCAATGCTGGGAATAAGTCTAAACCTTTTATTCTCGTATAAGTTCCCGGAGGAGCGGATGCGGAATTGATGGAGCGCGATGCATTTCCGAGTGTTTGTATGGAGGTAGGTATACACCTAACCTATGTTAGAAAATATACATTCGGCTGAAATAGGAGGTAGGTACTTTAGTAGTTGAATTAAATTTTAAGATTGTTTAAAATTTTATTATGTAGTACTTACTAAACTTAAGATGTACCTACTTAATTCTATTATTTGTTATGTGCACGTAGTTATGTTTTAAGCCAAATCATAATATTATGTAATAATTTTTTTTCTGTTATTCTATTATTGCTTGTCATGTGTCTTGTGTACCTAAATAAAAATAAAAAATAAACTAAAATAAAAAACGTACCATCTATATGAATGAACAATAAGGTTGAATACTCGACAACTATTTTCGATTTGTATCTCTAAACTCTAACTTTATTATTAGAGACCGCGAAGCTCTTTAATAAAATTCACGACGAAATAAAAACGCTTTAAATTTAACCTTATTTAAATTTAAAATACGTAACTGGCTTGTAGATAAATACTTTTACTCTGAAGACAGAAGATTTTTTTTTATGACAACCACGAAATTACATTTTTGAAAATTGCTCTGTAACATACTTCCCTATTCTGATCAAATTTTGTTTTTGCAAATGAAACAGAACACTTACAGGGGTACTACAAAAACCAACGTAAACACTGGTCTAACAAGCGTTTAGCTAAACAGTGTCTAAACAGTTAGACATGGGTTTAATAAGAGTTTATGTCTCGTTTAAACTATGTCTAAGCCTAACTGTAAACCGTCGTAAAACGCACTTTTGTGGTAACGCTTTTTAAAAATTACCTAGGTACTGTAAACATAATTAGCGGTACTACAGAAACCAGCGTAAACACTGGTCTAACAAGCGTTTAGCTAAACAGTGTCTGAACAGTTAGACATGGGTCTAACAAGAGTTTAACACTCGTTTAGACTATGTCTAAGCCGTGTCTAACTGTAAACCGTCGTAAAACGCAGTTATGTGGTAACGCTTTTGTATAAACACGCGCTCAACAGATGTCTAACTTTTTTGTAGTAAAGCTGTTCGGACCTATATTTATAAGTTACCTGTACCTAGCTTTGTCGGTATTTAATAAGTTAAGTTCAAAAACTGCCAAACATTTATTTGCTCTGCAATGCACTGTCACTTCCAATCCTATCCTATCCTACTAATATTAGTATGTGCCGTTGGTTGGGAAGATGTTAGGCCAAAGACAACGCCAAAACTACGGAATGGATCGGGCTGTAATTTAGCACACAAATCTAGACCTAGAATACCAATAGGCTACATTTTATTTCAAAAAACGCGTGTGAAGCTGCGGGCAGAAGCTAGTGGTATTCTAGGTATGGGTATTCTAGGTATTTTCTTAGTATAATAAAAATTATTTATCTATGTAATATATTGTATTAAATAAAGGTAAGTACCTATCACTCATAAGTTTATAGCACAAGCTATGCTTATTGCTTAGCTTGGGGCTAGACAGGGTGCCACGACTTAGTGCACCCTTTCCTTGGCACCCTGTACAAATAATCCTGGAGTAGGTATTATTTATTAATAGTAGCCGTAAAAGTCCTAACCTTACTTCCGTGTGATAAGCGCCCACGATCATCGTTCAGACAAATCAATGTAATGTAGCAATCAGATTGAGGAGTCTGTCTAGACGAACTCCTTCCGAGACCCGTAATTAATGAATTCAAGAGAATGGTGACGCGGTGATTTTTAATTCTCCTTTTATTTTATCCATAAACTTATAAAGGTTATTTCTATCCTGTGGGAAATGATATCCTACTTATAATAATCCTACTGATATTATAAAGCCGAAAGTTTGTGAAATCTGAATTTTTGTTACCTTTCTCCAAAACTACTGAACAGATTAAGATGAAATTTGCCGTACATTTAGGATACTTATTATACCGAAAACATGCGTGCAAAGCCGCGTGCAGAACCTAGTAATATTATAAATGCGAAAGTTTGCGAAATGTGAAACTTTTGTTACCTAGGATCTCCAAAACTACTGAACACATCAATATGAAATTTGGCATACACTTAGAACGTAGCCTAACTTAAACAATAGGCTACTTATTTTACCGAAAATACGCGTGCGAAGCCGCGGGCAGAAGCTAGTATTGAATAAAAAGAATCCTTCGTTTGATTGCAGGCTTACATTCAGCAAAATTTCATTACGATCGTTTCAGTAGTTGTGGTCTAACAAGAGGTTCGTCCCATCCAGTTTTGGGTGCTCTACCTAAAACAAAAACTCGCTGCTGTCTTATAATAGGAACAGACTGAGGGTAACTTTAACAAGAACCATTTCATTAAAAAAAAAAAAAAATGCCGGACTATCCACACAGCATCATCTAGCCCCAAGCTGAGCAGAGCTTGTGTTATGGGTAGGTACAGTCAGCGTAAAATTGAGATGACCGTCTAGAGTAGTCTAAATGATCTGACAAACATAGAAGCAATTTGATAAACGCCGTTCGAATCACCATATTATTGTAAGCATCCAAGGTGTTCAAAATATCTTACTACTCACTCCTTGTTTCACATTTATATTATGAGCAGTCAGGGTGATGGACTGCTCAACTGACTGCTCTACCTACTCTAGACGCGCTCGAATATCAATTTGACGCTAACTGTACTAGATGACTGATATACTTAACATAATACAATACATTACTAAGATAGATGTTCTATCATAGAAAATACCCAGAACACCCGGAACAAATATTTGCAGATCATACAAACATGACACATGACTGTGTCCTAGGGCGGGAATCCGCCCACCGCGCCAAATCGGTCTACAACATCATTGTATTATATTATGTATAACAGTCATCTAGTACCCATAACACAAGCTCTGCTTAGCTTGGGGCTAGATGATGCTGTGTGGATTGTCCAGCATTATTTATTATATTATTATATTGTATCGATCCTTAATACAATTAGGTTTCTACCCTTGTTTACAAGTTATTTGTACCAACCTTACCTATATGAACTCAGCCGCCGTTATGAATGGAGGGTGCGCGATCGAGACGCGGTGGGCGCCAACCCTGCCGCGTTGCTAGGCAACGCATCCCTCGCAAGATCCCGTTTGACCCTGGAGGTCACTCATCCCAATGCCCCTTGAAATGAAACTGGAGACATTTGTTTGCTGATATCACGATCATTTGGGAGCCTACACCTATCTAGAAAGATAAGTACAGCATAGAATAGGCTAATATTCGTAATGTTCAGGCGATAATTCAGGCTTTTAGTATAATGGGGTGGCTTTTGCACATTTTCTATAATAAGGGTTAAAGCAGGGTTAAAGTATGAAATTGCCGTTTTATTGTAATAGGTACTGCGAATTGACATAGAACCTTCATAGTTTGAAATTTTTGAGCGAAACCTTTTTCACATGGTACCTATGAGATTCTTCTTTTAAAAAATGTACAACATTCGATTTTCGACTTTCAGTTGTTTTTTTATTCAGCTGACAAGAAAGATGGATACTTCGAAAATTCGAGTGATTTTTGAATACCAGTTCCGACGCGGAACTAACGCGGCAGAAACAGCTCGCAATATCAATGTTGCGTTTGAAGAGGGGACTGATAATGAACGCACCGTGCGATTTTGGTTTAAACGCTTTCATGATGGAAACTTTGATTTGAAGAACGAAGACCGCCCACAGAGGTGAATAACAATGAATTGAAAGAGATGGGGGAAGCCGATCCGAGCCAAACTACCTACCCAGGAATTAGCGGCATGGTTTAACATTACCTTACCAACAATATTGACTCATTTGCGTCTAATCAATAAATAAAAATATGACTCTACTCTCTCTCTCTACAACTCTACAGGAACTGCAATGAGAAACCATTCGTCACCCTCCGTATTCGCCAGACCTTGCTCCAACGGACTACCATTTTTTTCGTGATTCGGACAATTTTCAACGTGATAAAAAAAAATCTTCTCAGGAGGCAGTACAAAATGCTGTCACACAGTTTGTCGAATCTTGATCACCAGAGTTCTATCGCAAAGGCATAAATGACCTTCCTATTAGATGGCAACAATGTATAGATAATAATGGTAATTATTTTGATTAAATAAATATGTTAAATTAAAAAAAATAACTAAGTAATTTCAATTTTTCAGTACAAATCGACAATTTCATACTTTAACCCTGCAATAACCCCTAATACCTATTAAACTAATATGTCGCATGTATTTGTATTTATGAACAATAGGTACCTACTTGAATTACCTAGGTAGGTAGATAAATTATCGGTTTTTTACCGAACCTTTGATTTTTTTGAGAAAACTAAAAACCGACTCCGAATTATTTCGAATTCCATAATTTAACACTGTTTTTTTAAGTTTTGCTGGACATAAACTTAGGTAGGTAGTACCTTACCTACTAATCGCTCGGGAATACATTTATTGTTGGACCATCTTGGGATTATCTTTTATACAATGGAGAAAGAACCATCAAAATCGGTCCACTACTGCGGAGAACAAACAACATAGGTAGAACTTCCTCCTTTTTTCGAAGTCGGTTAAAAATACAAGGTACCTATGCTTGCGTACCTACCGCAGGTCAACCTAATACCTATGCAAAATAGTAACGTACCTAGGTAGTAAAACCTAAATTCTGTAAGTAGGTACCTACTTAGTTCAATAAGTACCTACCTACTACCATGGACAAACTAATCATTTATCTATGGTAATCTACCTACTGCATAAATTAAAAGTGATTTCTGAATAAAATTGGGTCAGTCAGACTGCAGTCTAGGATAAAAGCAAGCAAGTCTAGTAAAAAACCGGTCAGACAAGCACCTACCAAGTAGAGGTACTTACCTACCTACTTCCTTCCTATCCTATCCTATCCTACTAATCCTATCTTAACTACTAATAGGTAGGTATAAAGTCGAAAGTTTATGAAATCTGAATTTTTGTTACCTAGGATCTCCAAAACTACTGAACAGATCAAGATGAAATTTGGCGTACTAGTTGCTAGGTAGCATTACGTTTAGAGCAAAGCCTCACTTAGATAGTAGGCTTTTTTTTTAAATAAATCTCAAAAAGAAAATTATACTAGTACCTATTTAAAATTGAAACAATTGAGCTAACTGCTGACTGTTGCAAACAGTCCACAGGTAGCTCAACTGATCCATATTAACACAATATAATAGGCTACTTATTACACCAAAAATACGCTTGCGAAGCCGCGGGCAGAAGCTAGTTGTACTATATTAATAAACTGTTGGTTGAGGCCATTTGAGGCAGAAAATGTCAATTTTCATTAATTTTCGGATGACAACGCCACCTAGTCTCAATAGCTGCTATCTTTTTATGAAAAAGGTTCAAATGTAACCCAAAGTAACCTTTCTTTGATAGACTAGGATGCTTCCATCTTTAGCAAATGATACCAAACTATTTTAAGAGATGTCGCTTTCAAAAATTGATGCAAAGCATTATCTCGCACTTTTGCGGAACAAATAAGCTTTTATTTGACCCTCAAAATAGTGGCCTAGGAAGGAATTCGAATTACTTTACTAGATAATTAAACAAAAGACATTACTGCACACTGCAAAGACAAACTGCAAAATAAAGCACACGTTTTCTTCCTACATAAGAACATAGATGGCGCTAGCAGACCTAAATCGGGAATTATGTTATGTAAGGTGAACACGACGCTGCTACAACGCACCTTGAAGTGCCAAAATGTACAAAACTTATTTGATGTGAATTTTTTTTGCATAATAATAACAAATTTATCTACCTCTTGTGATATTTGCTGTCATTGTAAACTAGTTATATATTTTGAGCCTCCTGACACAAGACGAGGTGGCCGAGTGGTTAAGGCGTTGGACTGCTAATCCAATGTGCTCTGCACGCGTGGGTTCGAATCCCATCCTCGTCGTACGTTTTGCACTATACTTTTAGTGGACTTATTTTGCTTTTATTTTGGTTTTTTGCTGATATAATTGTTATTTTGTTTTTTTATACGGATATAATTTCATGCCCACCTTTTTTAAATTATTTGTCATTTGACCTTCACAGACAGGTAAAAAATGCTATATATGTTGATAATGTCATACCTACTAATTTAATTCCCGATTATTGAATTGGAATAGGTAGGTACCTAGAAGGAATTTAAAGAGGACTCCACGTAACGTGGGTTAAGGAAGATTGATAAAATATAAATTAGGTAGCCAAAATTTAGCTCGACACCAGATTGCACTTTTTAAAATCCTAGGCTGAACATTTCCTAATCAAGTGTTATCATTGTAATCATCGGCAAAAAAAGATAAAAGCGTTATTCAGCCAGTGGATATCATTCGTTGTGAATTTATCTAGACCTGTTTTCACTATCTTATCTACGCACCGAAGGTACTTGTTACCCTTTATTTTACAAGTTTCGCTCAGGTTTTTGCTGGGCGCCTAACGTGTAACAAAGTATCTGAAACACTGACCGGTGCATTGTTTTGGAAGTGATTCTGGTGATGTTTTATACTGACTGACTTATTTAATTAAAAAGTGCAGAACTTGTGAGAAAACTTCAAAGACTGGAAAAGTTTTCAAATGTAAGTTTTCTACTCTACTATATTTGGATAAACGAATAGGCGATCTTGACCTACTTTTATGAGTCAGCTTGTCTGTTTTCGGGCCAAGTTACCTTCTGGCTCTAGATTCAATACAATACCTTTTATTAAGGTTGAGGTAGCTACCGAAGTTACCTACTGAATTCTAAAGAAAATAAGCTAGGTAATTAGGAAAACACATTAGATCCATGATGCTGCAAATTTACCTACTGAAAGAGGTTCAAATTAGAAGATCAAAGAAATGATTATGTTGGTCTAAGCACCTGCTGCTTGATAATTTTATTTTAACTACCTAGTGGTTTCATTTTCACTGTTTTTATTGTTCTATTCCATGAAAACGTGATTCATACTGCTCGGTATCACAATCTGAAACTAATCCTTATCAGAACGTACGAAGTCAACACGTTACTCAGACCAACAATATTATATTGGGCAACCTTAATTCTGAAGCCGATTGTATTTATACATATTTGCCTAATGATAACCCATATTGAGCGTTTGAATGTGGGTTAAGTAAATTAAACCTAAATACCAATACAGGTAGGTAAAGGGACCTATGATGAACAGAAAAGTTAGAGTCACTGATATATAGAGCAGCGTTCAATTCCTATATCTAAAAACAAGAGCACATGAAATAGCCAATGCTGTTTTTTGTCGCTCTTATGACCTGAGTAAAATTCCGAATTTTACTAACATCTATGCCCCAATGAGATTGCAGGCACAATCTCTTAGGGGCGACAAAAAAACAACGCTGTTTGCCCTCAATGAGTAAGAAATTTTTCCAAGAGACTAATAATGATCTATAAGTCCGTTCGTTTCTTTCAGCAAGTAACAAATCGTAAATAAACTCGGCTCTAGCTTTGCTCTTACTTGTAGTAGGTATGCTTGAGAATGTTAAACAATCGTTGCAGATTCATCATCATCATCATCAGCCTATATTAGTGCACTGCTGGACATACATAGGCCTCCCCAAATGAGCGCCACAGCGCCCTGTCTTCAGCTTGCCACATCCAGCATCTGCCTGCAGTCTTGATGCAGATGGAATTATTGAAAGCACTCATAATTTTTAATCTCTGCTATAAATAAAGTACCAACCTACACTAACCTAAATGAATCTTTAAGACGGATATGATTAATAAATAGATGATGTTAACGGGTCCTAACCTACAAAATGAAAATACGGAATTTCGTCCGTACCAAGGTAATATTATATAGGATAATATTACCGTGTCCGTACCCTAGCCGCACCCGTAACTTGATCTTATCTATCATAATCGTAAATGGTTTTGTACTTCGTCATCTATATCTTAATCACACAAACCAACCTGCTGCCAGTAAGTGTAGGTGATCAAGGCTGGGTTTATGAACATACCTAAAACTACAAGATACCTACTAGGCTAGGCCCGTCACACACATCTTACAGGGAGATCTTTTGTATGATTCCCTACCTATTTGTACTGCCTCAGCCTTTTGGTGACGGCTAAAATTTTTAGGTACAACTACCTATTAAGTCTTCTTCTTTAGTTTACCTACATATAAATTTATTAAAGTTCTTTCTGTGTTAACTTGGAATTTTACTATATTTACAAGTTTATCCAAATGGGCGCAGGCCTCGTGGAAGGCCTAGGCGTAGATGGAAGGACGAACTGGACTCATACCAAATAGAGTGACCAAATCTTGCTATTAATAGAAAAAAGTGGAAGGAGGAAAGGGAGGCTTTTGCCCTGCAATGGGAACCTATGATGATGTTGTCCTTCTAGCCGAATCTCAACCACGGCGGCCAGTCTCATCGGATACTAGCCAGATGCGCAGGACATATTATAGACGACTCTGTGGCGCGGTGGGCGAAGGTCCGCCTGCGACGCAGGAGGTTGCGGGTTCGATTCCCGCCTCGGGACAAATATTTGTACGATCTGCAGATATTTGTTCAGGGTGTTCTGGTCGTTTTCTATGTATAATAAAAATATCTATCTATGTACTCGTATATTATTTATTATGTACATCAGTTATCTAGTACCCATAACACAAGCTCTGCTTACTGGATAATGCTGTCTGAATTGTCCAGCATTATTATTTATTTATTTAAGTATATTATAGTGCGCAAACACAGGTGCACTCTCTATTCCCTCACTCTCATAATCCGATGGGACGGCAGGCAGACCGACACGACCGGGGATAGGTCAAACGCACGTGGGACCCTATAGGCTTATATATAAGTATTGAAGTCAAATAAATATGACTCATGCTCTTTTCCTCCATCAGATAAAAACAGCCAAAATGCATTGGCTGCCAATACTCCTAGCAGCCATAGGCTGCACCCACGCGCAACTGTCTGCACAGAGTAGCGTAGCCCCTGAACTCAGGGAATGCTACCTGGATCCTCTATTGGTGAACCGGAACAACCTGCCACCGACAACGATACCGGTTCTTATCGATATTATCCAGAAGGTGGAGGATAACCCTAATGTGAACGTGGATTTGAGACAACTTTCGGCTTTGCTGTTACACACGTAAGTTGGTTTTCTCTTTTTCTTCAGCTACACAAGTATAGATTGAGTAGATTGACTTAGGTACTAATGATGGTGGTTGTAGATCCAAGACATGTTTCTATATCTGAATTCACCTGCAGTTTCGTTTACATATTGCATTCCTTTTGACCAAAACATCTTTGGATAAAAACATTGAGTGCTGATCCTATTTTGAATTGATGCGCGTTAACGTCTTTTGTATTACTTCTTATATTCTTTACTTCCTATATAAAATCCAGAAATCAAATTATTAATTATATTTTTGAATGTTCTAGTATTAATTAATCGATTGTGAATTTGGAAGTACCTAATCCTTGGAAAAATATACACCTTATAGCATAGTTAGGTAGTATAGGTATTTGCCAGCCTTGCGGGCCAAAAATTACAAGATCCAATATTAATAATTATCTAATAATTATCTACTATGGTGTCTTTCAGATACCGTCAAGATGGGATTGAGTACCATCAACCGGAATCAATGCAGGTACAATCGTCCATGGTTCTTCCGTACGCGCCAACATTCCACTCATTCCATCGGCACCGATTGATGCTGACTCGGCTGATTCCCAGTAACCAGCAAGTTCTAGCGAACACGACCTTGAGCTCGCCTTTGAAGGTAAGATGTCAATTTCTCCATCAAAAAGTAATGCGTGACGGACCTTCTTATAACAGTTCTTTCACAAATGTACAATACAAAAAAAGCTGTATATTTTTTTTGTGATTGTGCAAGCTGAGACGTCCTGTTCTACAGAAACACATACATGTTAAAAAAGTATTGTACTTAGGTGCCTATTCGAAAAAAAATATTAAAATATCGTTTAAAAATATCGTGATTCAGCTCCTTGGTTTAGTACCTACACCTATTACGTGGCACCCTGTTTAAATAGCCAACACCATGGTGGTTGAACTCTCTCTATTTGTGGATGTAGTCCGTCTATCTAGTCTTTCGCAGATATAATATTGAACTTATACCAATACTTTCTACTAAGTAATCGATTTTTCAGTGCGCCCTTCATCACATGCTGTCCACCACAGTAGACGCTAGAGTACGAGGAGACGAGAACACTTGCAACCAGCTTTCGCAGTACCGATCTTTGAGGACAGCGCGCTCTGTCAGATTTCTGCAACCCGACGATAAAGATGTCGAAATATTGGACCTGACTCAAATGTAAGCAGTTTTTTCATGCTCCGTGCGTGCAAATAATTTTTGAGTGTAAATGTACAACATTTTTGAATTAATCCTATGGGTAAACCCTTTGCACGTAAACTCTTTGCTTACAGGAATTCGGCCAGATCCGGTAACATGCAGTACAATCCTAAAGATGACGTAGAGTACTCAAACTACGGTAGCTCCATGTCTGAAAAGCAGCTGCTTGGAGAAAGCCAGTGCCCACTGTTGGACGGAGTCGCCTTCACCGACTGGGGAGCCGTCTCCACTGGAAGCGTCATAGCCGGTATAGCAGCTGGCGCTCAGTTGCAGCAAGTTCCTGTCATAGAACTGGCTAAAGGATCTGTTCTGAACTACAATAACGTGCAGACAACTGTATCTTCTATCTACCCAGCAACTTTATCTGGTATGTTCCAGCTTTCCTAAAAAATACCATCAAGAGGATCATAAAGACTTATTTTTACGGGTTACTAACATAACTCGTTTGTATTCTAGGGGATTTGGCAGAAGCTGTTCTTATCCAAGGCACAGACAGAGGCAGCCCAACAATCACTGTCGGCACTGCTGGTAACTGGAACAGCAGCCAAGCACACAGACACTACATGCTTCACAGCCGAGTGAACGTTGAAATGACCGATCCCGAAATCCGAGGAGATATTGACGGTTTTCTACTAGGCTCCAGTGTAACCCATGCACTTAGCAACTACGGTAGTCTGAGGCTGTCGCAGCTTCTGGATATGTACTACTCTTCTAGGGTGAGAAAAATAGTACTACCGTTACCTACCTGTTTAATAGTAGGGAGTAATATAACTAGAATAAATAGAAATAGTACTTAAATAATAACATTGATTGGGTAGATATGAAAGTAAAACAATGTGTTGAATCCCATTTCCAGAATGGAGTTTACACTCCAGACTTCCGAGCATGCAATCGTCGGGCCCTGGGTCAGACGAACATTAATTCTGCTACCCTAGCGGGCGAAACCTATGCGTTTGCTGCTGCCTTGGATACAAACATGCCTCTTCGTGGTACCATTATTGGTGGTCTGGAGTCTCTCGTCAACAGTGCCGTTACCAATTTCCAGTCCTATACAAGTGAGTTTACGTAATAACTACGCCGACACCAATGTGCTCCTATTTAAAATTACTTACTCAATCCACATGCTATAATTATTTTTCAGCTTCCAACTTGAACGATCTTAGTTGTTCCACCTCTGACGCGCAAACTCCAGACTACAGATCGAAAACAAACCTCTACATAGCCCTCGACGCCTCCTGGCAGTATGCTGCTGTGTACCCAGCTATTTCCTACCTGGTAGATTCAATTGAAGTGAACAAATTCGGGTCCAGTGTCACCTTGCTCAACGCTCTCGACGGTAGTGTGGTGGTGAACACCACATTCTCACAGGCTGATTTCCATTCAGAGTACACACTGTTGAAGCACCAGTCATGTAAGTTTCTGAAGATCATTAAAAAAAATTGGCTTGAACGAATAGGTCCTTGAAAAAAAATACTGGTCGTCTACAAAAGTACAAAATATACGACTTCAAGCGTGCATTTGTGTTCATATGGCCTCATAAAACAGCCAGTTGGTTTCACTTCTTCTCCCACACGCCTCACATCATCGGCAGAAAGCTTGTGACTAGCTCTCTGGTACGAAGACTAATCCATACTTCGATACTATTATTATAAAAGCTAAAGCAATGTGTGTGTCTGTCTGTTACCCTTTCACGCCTAAATGGCTGAACAGATCTTACTGAATTGGCAGGGAGGTAGAAGATATCCCGGGGCGGTCATAGGCTTGCTCACTTTTTATCCCGGTTAAATGCGTGCAAAGCCGTGGGCAGAAGCTAGTACTTACTAAATAAGGTTTCGTGTTTTCAGTATCTCCTGGAGGAGTAAACCTTCAAACCAGTTTGACGAACATCCGCGTCCTAATGCAGGAGTCCCTTCGAAACGAATCTCTGAGGAACTACGTTGGCGGAAACGCGACAGTGCTGCTCTATCTGATCAACGGCAACGTACAAAACAACGAACAAGTTTGGGAACAAGCTCGACTACTCAACGACACTGTACCAGGTAACATTAGACACCTATTATTAAATAGTAAGCTATTTGACACTGTATTTAAAATTTCGAGCTCCATTAAGAAATTTGCTCGCAATGAACCGTATTAATTTCTTTTCCAGATCTGAGAATCATCTTCGCATCAGCCTCAAATCAGTTCGACAACCTATGGAACCTTGTACGTGACATGCATAATGATATCAAGACGATCTCGCTATCGACAGCTGGAACCAACGTCGAGATCATAATGGGCTCGACTCTGGACAGAATTCGGCAATGTAAGTTTTTAGCGCAGCTACTTCTGAGAAAGATAAGCCTTATATATAACAAAGGTCTCATAAGTTACAGGTAGGGTCAGTTAACGCACTTCTGTAGATTAAATATTTCATCTTTGTTCTATCAATAGTTTTACTTTACCTAGTTGCTAGGTACCTCAGTATCTGCTCATGGTAAGCTTAAAAATTGAAAATTTTCACAGCTGGCAGAAGAATTATCAACCCCCTCTGCGGTTCAGCGTTCACAGCTGGATCGTCAGGAACGCGGCAATTCGACGACTATGTTGAACCCGGCTCGATAAACTTCTATGCCATTAGCCCAAACTATTTCTTTCAACTTAACGACAACAGAAGAGTGAGGATCGCTAGGAGCAGTGGTGGAGTTGGCAGCCTCGTGATTTGCCATTCGAGATCTGTTAATCAACCGAGGTATGTAACCTTTATGTTAACAAGTACAACCGAAATGACCTATAAGGTAACAACCGAAATATAATGTTGTTTTTTACCTGAATAAATAATTCTATTCTATTCTAAGTTCTAGGTTCTGGATAAAACGGGTCAATCGTTTATCCCGCAGAAAGAAATTTGCTCAGACCTTTTTTTAATTGATTATTCACACATCACCTATTATTGATGATGGTGGTCTCTTTGTGTATTTTCTTTCGTGTGTAATAAATAAACCACAAACAGGCCTAATTTTGAGTGCTATGTAGTAGTTGGTACTATAAAGTCATTATTCTGTGGTCCTACTAAAATGTTCAAACATTTATAGACATTCAATTGTTATTGTTGTAGACGCAACACCACAGTAGTCGGGCAAGACGAGAACGCCATCACATGCCAAGCTCTAGCAACCAGCGGCAATGTTGAGATAGGCCTACAAAACCCCTGCGATGGCTACTACACCATCAACGTGTGTCCGCCTCTCTACATCTCTGTGCAGTCAGATAATAACGGTGCAGCGGCTACCTCTGCTATTTGCACTGGTAAGTCAAGTATCTACTTACCACAGGTTCTATACCTCCTCCTTAGTACACATAATGTACCTCCACTGCTGAACGTGCATCGAGCGAGAGCTCGAGGCATCATTAGACTTTAATAGTCTTGTATCCGCGGAAAACAATTTTAGAGCATTTAAAATATTTGCCCATCATTGGCACAAGCTACGGCGCGTTGAGGAGAGCACATTTTCGCAATGGGAAAGGGGGACACAGAGCAGCACCGAGCTGGGGAGAAGCAGCCCGGCAATGAAGTCTGTGATGTGATGTGGCATGCCCTAGAAGGGGGAGAGTGTACGGGACAAAGTGCGTAGGATTTGTAGAGTCTTGAGTCACCCGAGTGGCTCTTTTCTCACAATTTCGGTCCGTATAACCGCAAGGTTGGCGGGAAGGTTGAAGGGATACTGAATGTGCCTCCTCCAAACAAGGAGATTTTGCCATAAGGACCAATCACCACGCTTGGCAGGTGCAATGGTAATTACAGTTGAGATGTTAAATACACAGAATTAAGCTCTTACGACATCCACGGGTTGAGTTAGAAGCTTGAATGTGTCGACTCTTACCACGCGACCGTCGTCGTCGTGGCTAGGTTTTCAGTATCTTTTTTGATTATTTCGCTCTTTCGCAGATAATTCGCAGTGCAGATTCCCCTACAACATCAGATATCAGGTGCAGATTGAGGAGTTAGGATGCTTCAGTGGTGCTGGTACCATTGGAGCTAGCCTTGCTTTTGTACTCTTTGCCTATATAATCACTTTTGTAAGAAATATTTAAGTAAATAGTTTATTTCTATTTCGTATAATTAGCTTTATTCTAGGTTGTTGCACTGTAGTGCCCGTTGTACATTTTGTCCCTACCGATTATTTTTAATGTTTTGTAATGTTTACAATTATACATAGTACATAATATGTATCTACATAATAAATAAGATGACGTGCTTTATGTTATGTTATGGCATAGGTGCCTATTAGGTAGGCACTTAATTACACATTAATGTAGGAATCTACCTACCTACCTAGGTTTTGCTAAACCTATGCATTACGAATTACAACATTTATAAAATAGATAGGTTGTTTTTGTTAATAGTAGGTACCTACCTAACTAACTACCTACCTACCTAGTTTTGTTGGAAATGACTTCTTAAATTAATTACACATACCTAGGTAGGTAGAGTACTCATAAAATAATATACCTATTTTATGCATAGGTCGTACCTACCTCTGTCCCCATCCCCAACAAAACAATCACTAACTTTTCTCCCAAAAATGAAAACAATAGGTACCTACTAACTAGATAACAATTTCTTGACATCTGTGATATTGTACCTATCCACCACGCTTCAGTGGAAAGCAATACAAACAAAACAAAGCCTCATAACAAATTTATCTAATAAAATATGCGGCAAGGCAAATAATTCAAAATGCAAGTCAAGAGAAGAGGTTACCGACCTTTGCAGAAAAGAGGTCATGACCTGTCGCGACCGCGCACGCAAGGTCGTCGTCGCGCCGATACACATTTACGAAGAGAGCTTTATTTATCTCCTAATTTCCTAGAACAGGTTCTAAAAATTAGCTACACACAAGAATTTTTAAAGATGAGAGAAAATACTAAGTTAATATGGCTGGTAGTCGGGTCATGCAATGTAGTTAAGTACGTACGAAATGTTTCTAAAAATCACATTATTTTGTGAACGTAACTAGCTTTGCAAAAAGCGGACATAATGACATTGACTTTGACATAATTGCCGCTTTGACATGACAGATGACAACGACAACCCCGTTTGTTTACTTCGCACCAGTTCACAAACAAAGAAAATAACAGGAATAAACAATAGAAAAATCTTTATCACCCTAAAGACCCAACTTGTGCAATGTCTGGAGAAGATTGTGACGCGCTAGATCGAGTTGAAAATGATGGACAGAAGCCGGACAAAATGTTCACATTGAAAAAGTGGAATGCCGTCGCTATGTGGAGCTGGGATGTTGAATGTGATACCTGTGCTATTTGCCGTGTACAAGTAATGGGTAAGTTCCATTTCTAATCATTTCCAGTTTGCTGACAGTGGATTTACTTAGCCTTTTACATTACTCTGGGTGCCCACGTCGCACATGCTCAATTACGACTGCATGGGAGCCTGGTCAGTGAATGCCCTAATAAAAATCCAAGCGTCGACAACTTTCTGCCTACGCTGTACTAGCCGCAGCCTTATAGGTAGGGTTCCTCTATCAGGTAAGTACTTCGTCTCATATTTGCCCATGTTGAAGCAGGCATCCAAAAGCCTTTAGTACAGATACCTGTTACTCATTTACCTAGTTCTCCCTGCTTAGCAAGACAAATCTATAGCGGAATAAAACACTGTTATTAATTTATAGGTAAGATATACTTAAAGATGTCTAATTGCAGGGCACAAGACCACTGCTTGTGGTCTCGTGCCATTCTATTCATAGTAGTCAGAAAATGTTTAAGATTTTGTTGCCCTAACTAAATTAAAATTTAACCTGTGAGGGATCCTTACTTATAAAAGCTTTCATCCCTCAAGAGGTGGCACCTTTTCAATGAAAATAAGGTTTAAATCGGCCTGAGGCTTGGAGCGGGCCTCAAAATCCCTGATGGTATAAAAAGGTTAAGAAAATTTCAAATATCAGGCTGTGTGATTCAACAGGATTCTATACAACCTAAAAACTAATTCCTGCAACATATAAATAATGATCATTTTTTCGAAATAATCCTTACGATAATTAAAATTTCATGGTCCTCCTTTTATTTATGTTCGATTCCCGCCTCGGGACAAATGTTTGTACGATCTGCAGTTATTTGTTCAGGGGTTCTGGGTGTTTTTCTATGTATAATAAAAAATATCTATCTATGTAGTGTATTGTATTAAGTATATCAGTTATCTAGTACCCATAACACAAGCTCTGCTTACCTTGGGGCTAGATAATGCTGTGTGAATTGTCCAGCATTATTATTATTATTATTATTATTTAAGATAATAAGTTATCAGGAAAAAAATTATCCCTCTGATTGAGCCTTTTGATCACTATCATAAAAATATAAGCGTTTTTTTATAATTTATTGGGTTTGATTCCTGGTTCTGAATGGTGATTATTTAAAAATGTATGAATGTTTAAATTGTTTATAAAATCAAAATGTAGCCTTCTTTCAGTAAATATTTTTATCTACAGTATTTAAGACACTTTCCCTCCATTTGGCATAGCCGTGGGACACCCTGTGAACATAATATCTATACAATACAATACAATACAAAAATCTTTATTAGGAACAAAAAAATCTATGTATTTATACAATGTGTATTTTCAAACCTTGATCAAATGAGATGTGTGGATATGTGACATACATTTATCGATTAAAATAAGAAAAATAAATATATGCTAGCTATCTCAAAAACCAAGGCGATTAAATAAAATTAAAAAGAAAACTAAATTTTTCTGCAAATTTCTTAAATCCTTTGATCAACATCTCCTTTGATCATGGTTCGAAAATACACATTGCATACACAAGGCGCCACAGAAAAGGCTGAAAGGGGGTGATTCTGGACCCCAAGGGGATAAATTTTTTAATAATGATTTATTAAATTTCGAATACTTGCAAAAAAAAAGTTTATTTGGTTCCTATTCGTATTCTTGTACACGCACTCTTGCATTATTTAATATTACAAAATATTTCACAGAGGTTTTTTTTTTTTAACACATCCAGTGTTTTGTCTGAAATTTTTACAAAATAATGACAATCTATATTCAAAAATAAGTTATCTAGTACCCATAACACAAGCTCTGCTTATAATAATAATAATAATAATTCATTTATGTTTTTTTTTTGTTGTTTATTTAGTTTCTATGTATAATAAAAATATCTATCTATGTAATGTATTATATTATGTATATCAGTCATCTAGTACCCATAACACAAGCTCTGCTTAGCTTGGGGCTAGACGATGCTGTGTGAATTGTCCAGCATTATTATTATTATTATTATTATTATTATTTATTTCAGACTATAGAAAAGTTATAGATCTTATTTAACTTATTCTACGGTCCATAGTAAATATAAAAAACTTAATTAATAACACGCTTATGTTATGGGTACTAGATATTATTATTATTATTATTATAATCCTTTGAAATTTCAAAACATGAATATGAAGAAAAACGTCTGTAATATTTATCAAAAACAGTAAAAAAATTGCATAATTCAAAAAATCGTTAAACAACAACAAATGTTGAGCCCCTCGATGTCCAGAAACATACCCTTTCGCTTAGTACACCCTTTCCGTGACACCCTGTATATTATAGTTAGCTTGTTGTGTCCCACTGCTGGGCAAAGGCCTCCCCTGATCCCTCCATGCATATCGGTGCCTAACCAGCTGTAGTAATAAATGTAAATAAAAAAAACACAGCCCCTAAACATAATAAATATAATAATGTAACTATAAACAGTAGACTGTTTTAAGGTAACCAATTATTATGAACAGGGGAGTAAATGTACAGAATTATCACTAACTGTTTCGCTAAACTAACCTTATGTTATGTATGACACAGGGAAAAAATGTGAACACATCACAATCACAAATTTATTTATCTTAAACCTAGTTTAATAATTTAATAAATAATGATAAGTGGATAAGTACTGATTGCACTTAAAAACTTTTACTATTTAACCTTATTCATTTTAAAAAATCCTATTTCTACTAGAAGGAAAGCTACAAGTAGGTACATACTATGGAATAGTCAATTAATTTTATTTAACAATCTACAAAGTAATTGATCTCTGCAATCAACGCATATTATTTCAAAAGCCACTTTATACAGGTGTGTACCTAATGAATGAATACATATTTAAAAATCTATTATTCATATAAAATAAATACTGTCATGTTGGCCTCTTTGTCTGTAAAGATCACACCTTCCATTATTATTATATTAAATTAAATGTTATACTAACAACCATTTGGTAAGGGTTTGATATTTGCGATGGAGCTCATTCTTCGCGTTCTGGGGACACCCTCCCTCCCTGTCATTGTATTTTCAATTTGCTCAAGACTCTTACCGCGAGTTTCTGGTACGCATATTATGACAAAAAATAATCCCACAAAACAAATGCTGCCAAATAGCCAAAAAGTACCTGCTGGCCCAATACCTTCTATAATATTATGAAAGGTCTTGGTAACCGTAAATGTGCATAACCAGTTAAAGGCGGTGCAAATAGACGCAGCATTCCCTCTTATTTTCGCAGGTAAAATTTCTCCCATCATAAGCCATGGAATCGGACCGAATGCTAGCGAAAATCCTAATAAATATATCATAAGGCTAGCTAGGGGGATCCACCCTAAGTCTGACACGTCTAATTTCAAACCGGTCTGTACATAAAAAAACGTTCCCAATATGACCAATGTCAGGGTCATAGTTACAGAAGAAATATATAGCAAAACCTTACGCCCTGCCCTGTCGATAAGAGCCGTGGCTATAAACGTCGAGATAAAGTTAACGATGCCCACAATAATGGTCGACAATTTCTCATCTACCGAGCTTCCTGACATGTGAAATATTTTCACTGTGTAAAATATGACCGCATTTATGCCAGACAATTGCTGGAAGGTCATCAGGCCCAAACAAATTAAAATTGGTTTCATATATGTCATGCTGAAAAGTTCCTTAATTGAAACATCAGCAGAAGTCTGCGTATCAGAGAATGCGATGTCGCGTAGTTCGCTATCGACCTTGGCATTTTTTCCGCGCAACCACTGCAGAGCTTTGCGAGCCTCATCTTCCCTTCCCTGCGTTATGTACCACCTGGGAGTTTCAGGAATCAACAGCATTAAAATAAAGAACGGTATTGGTAAAGCTGCTCCAAGATACGCAAGCTGGGACCAATCGAGATATTTTCCAGCTAGATAGCAAATCAAAATGCCTATGTTACCTATGGCTGTAGGAAACAACCCTAAGGTACCTCTGACCTCTGGTTGGATCGTTTCTCCGAGATACACAGGAAAAGCTAGAGATCCGACCCCTACACATAAGCCACATACAGCGCGCCCCGCTAACACGAGATGGACTACTTGTGCGCTTCCTATTAGGATCCAGGCTACAAAGAAAGGTGGTGCGATGAATAGAATAGTTCTTCTCCGTCCTATATAGTCTACAAGTGGACCACCAACCACACCTCCAGCGAGCGCAGATAAGGGCATGAGACTTCCAATCCAACTTGCCTGTTGAGACATATAAATTAGTTAATTTTATCGAAGACAATTTATTAAATTGTCTGGCTTGATTTGTTGTATACCTGTTCTTCTGAAACTTGTAGAACATCACTTTCCTCCATCGAATCGAGAGCAGGTGATGTGTAGGCTGAGGAAAAGCCAACTATCATGGAGCCCAGTGATACAGCCACGGCTGCCAATACCTGAAACCATATACCGGTATTCTAACATTTGACATAAATTAGTGTGTCCACCATTTTTTAAACTTAAGGAAAAAATTATGTCAGTTAAAAGAAAAGAAAGACCTTTTTAGAAAAAAAATGCGATATAAATATGTTGTTTAATATTTGGGAAAATTTTACATTAGATTATTCTGGTTCATTAAATTAGTTATGGTAAAGTAGGTATTTAATAAATAGCTAGCAAAAATAAACATCACTTATTGTTTAAATTGGTCATTATCAGCAATTGAATGTTGAATTTTGAATGGTCTACTCTATACTAGTCTCTAAGTCCTTATTTCATCATAATATCCGACCCAACATTTACGTCGTAAATAACTCATTGTAGTACAATAAAAAATTATAGTCACACAGATTTCAATATGAACCGAAGTTTATGCCGCGCCGTGTTCCCCTAGACAACTCCACCAATCGAGGCTACGAGCTCGGCGACTATTGTTTTCTTACAGAGGAAGGTCTAAATTAAAAGAATATACCATAATTTATATTAAAAAGACGTTTCCAAAAATCATAAATATTCGAGTGCCCCTAAAACCAATATTCATTTTGTCAAAATTAACAATATCAACAACACTTGATCAATTGCTTAATATGTCAACAGTTCACTACATCAACGAATTAGTCGATACAATAATCTGTTGATCTTATGATCCATCGATTTCATAATTTGTTGATGTATGTA
The DNA here is from genome assembly GCA_963564075.1 of Eupithecia subfuscata. Taxonomy (NCBI): domain Eukaryota; kingdom Metazoa; phylum Arthropoda; class Insecta; order Lepidoptera; family Geometridae; genus Eupithecia; species Eupithecia subfuscata. Next base: position 8,620,737 of record OY751098.1, read on the forward strand.
GTGAACTGTTGATATATTAAGCAATTGATCAAGTGGTGTTGATATTGTAAATTTTGACAAAATGAATATTGATCTTAGGTATGAAACCCAAAGTGAATCATGAATCAAAATATACTTTTGTTTTGATGATGCGCACGAGACCTGCGTATACGTTTGCGATTTGTAGAACATCGTGTGTTCATTTTGAAACAAGCCTCTCAATAACACAGACAATTTAACTCATGACGTTATTTGTAGGGAGGTGTGTGCCAGCCGCCTCCGATTAATTTAAGCAATCATTGACTCTGATTGTGTCCACTTACTCCTCGTAGCAATAAATAAAAATAATTGATATTCTTGCAACAATACATTCAATAAAAACCCGTAATATTTTTGTATTATTGACACTGATAGATAAAAACATTCTGCTAAAATAGTTGCACTCCAATGTCATGTGGGTTCTAAACATGTAAAAATACAGCCTTATATCAATAACCATATGGGCAATTATGCAAAACCGTAGTCATAAAAATTGTGCAAAATATGATATAAAGAAAATTAAATAGGACCAATTTTGACATTTTCTTTGTACACAGGGGTATACAAATACATACATAGCATAGCATGAAAAAAGACATTAAATGTACAAAATCAAGCATAATCTCTATCTATTTATCATATCGACTGTTTCCGATACAAAGAGCGTAAAGACCATTTTAGGCAAAACGACTTTTTGATGCAACCTTACATAATTTTTCACGCTCTTTCGATCTGTGTATCTAAAATTTTGCTACGACGAAAGAAGTGGTTCTTACTACCTAAAATTTTATATTTTTTTACATATTGCAAAAATTATGGTTTATACAACCTGAAGAAGTCCATGCTAAATTTAAACAAACGCTCGTATATAACCGTAATTAAATGAAACAAAGGACAGCCCAAATATAAGAACTTTCTTCCTAAAACCAACTTTATAAGTATAAATAAAAACAAAAAAGTTATTTAAAGACAGATATTTATTATTTTATTTTTTGCTTATTGCCACAAGTAGGTGATTTGAAGTTACGTCCTTTGTATCGGAAACAGTCGTTATGCCTCCTCCTAAGAATCCCTTCAGTAAACCTGTTTATAGGAGATGCCGCCTTGAAGCAGTTAGAGAAAGTCCACAAATCTAATATTATCATATAGATACCTCACAATCCACCATTCAAGATTGTCTGGGAGAGATTACTCATGAACGATAAGACCGAATTGTCACTTTTTTTATAATTTTGTATCTGTTGTAAATCGGTTCTAAGTTAAATGTTCAATATTATACAAATTCAAAGTATTTTCTATCTAATCTAACTAAATATTTTCTTGCAAAGTATAAAAGTTTGATATGAAAATTTTCGCATGCTACTTTAACTTTGGATCAAAAACATTATATTTTACAAATATTTATTTAAAACTAATAAAGCTTCACTCATGCAAAATCGTTATGTTTGTCAAAACGTCATAGATTTTCTAAATAACAATTTTGAATGCCTGTTTGTGAAAAAATTAATTAAATGGCTAGGCATGCCAACAAGTAATTCAGGTCGATCATTTTCGTTTTCTTTCTCAGAGAAAACATAAATTGCCATACATTTTATTATATACTCCAAAGCTAATGCGAATCGTACCTACCTGTGAAAATGTATATTTCGGCTTCTCATAATCAGAGCTCCTACACTGTATGCTATAGTGCGTATCCGCTCTCATTAGAACCTTCATTTTGACTGTTCAATAGTTTCCTTAAACTGTAAAATACTACACTGCACAATAAAAAAACACATGCAGGTGATGCAGGTCGTCTTGCACTGAACGCGTCCCGCCATAGGCTACTGAACAATGAATGTATCGCCACGCCAGATGCCGCTTATAAGGCGACAATTGATTGACGAAACTGATTGCCTTTCGAGGCTCTATATTCAAAACAAACTCCTGAAACATGCCGAAGGAGGTAGTAGGTGAGTAAGTGGGCCTTGCCTTGTTCACTAACATTGGGTGAGGCAGGACTTTTTTACAGAGACTCATTTACCTACTGCTAAACGGCTCATGCTTTGTTTTGCATGTAGTGGGGTGTTCCGACTATTGCGTTGTGTATTCCGCAAAAAATACAATGGTAAACGGAATATACAGGGTGCAACGTAGGGTGCCAGGGAGTATATTTTTGAACTAATCAAAATGCTTCTTAATTATCATGGTCTGTTACTGCTTTTAACCGCGATGAGCGTAAGGAAAAGAAAAACCTTTTCCCAGCTAAAGTAAAGGTTGAAATAGTTATACTAAATCGCTTGGCCTTGAAAATGGAATTGCTGATACGTAAGTAGGAGGATTCGTTCCGCCACGCTACTGAGTTTATTAAATCACATAATTAGGTAAGGTAAGATTTTACTGAAAACTAAACCCTACGAAACAGCTAATAGCGCTAGTTACTGTTACAGGTAGGTCGGTTGTTTACAGTTAGCGAATGTCTCAAGTTATTACAAACATGTTTTGTAGCAGTGGCATATTCGTAGCACATGTTGCGATTTGTACGTACTGTTTACTGAATGGGTTTACGCCACGCGATGGAAAACATTTCTGCATCCACGCGTAAATAATTGTCCAGAGGGTTGGTTATGTTTAATCCGAGAGGGCGATGAATTTAATTCAATTTTTTCAATTAGAACGGTCCTACAAATAATTACCTCTGTTACACAGTTAACTAATTAAATAAAAATACAAATGACATAAAAGTAGCAATGAAATCTGGATTAAATATTCAAAAAAAATTAATCTAATAAAATCAACAATAAAATTCAAACGAGCAGAGCTGTTTGTTGGTAAGAAGAGCCGAAAAAAAATGTAAGTAATTAAGTATTTAAATATTTTTTATAATTACTAAAGCACGAGGGTATTTGTTTTCGCGCGTTACTAATGTGGTTATCTGGGAATCTACATAATTGAGACGCGCGCTAAAACGTCCAGCCCAGTCCGGAAAGAACTTGCGTTGCGACGCAATAGCAATGAGAATCTTTACACTATACGAACCAAGCACGCTTTTGGGCCCGTCTATTTCTCAGATATTATTAAACCTTGCAATTTTGCATGTTTAGTAATCCATGAATAGAGTAGGAATACCAAATTTTATAAATCTATTCTTATATATAAAAATGAATCCCTATTTCCCTTGGTCGCGGCATCATGCGTGAACGGCTGGACCAATTTCGCTAATTCTTTTTTTGTTGTGTCTGTTATTGAAAGTTTTTTTTTAAGTATAAATTTCCACGGGGGCGAAGCCGCGAGGCTATAAGGTTCTTGAGTTATTGAGGTCCGAAAACTGCCATTTTTAACAACTGACTCATGACATGACAAACCTAAACTACCTACTTCTAGATAACCTAGGAAGTTAAAATTTGGAAGGTAAATGATCATCGGAGGAAAACTCCGAATTATCTAAAAAAAATACATTTTGGGACATCAATATCGGTGCTGTTGTTAATATTCGTGAGGTTATTTGTGAATATCTCAATGGATTATAGACCTATTGTTTAAAATTTCACACATAGACGCATCATAATGACCCAAAAAATAAATAATTCTTGAGATTATAGGGATATAGGGTATCTACCCTCTCTCTCATACAAGAAAAGGTGAGGCGGGAAAAATAAAATCGGCCCACAAAAACAAATTTAGTAAAAAAAAACATAATTTCGACATAAAACTGCCAAATCATATTAATTTATAATTATTAGTTTTGGAATTATCTTTAAAAATGTGTGAGTGATCGTGTACCCCGGGTTTGAATTAAAGAAACCAATCGTTGCATTAATTCCATAAATTCAAAACTAGATGTCGCTAGTAAAAGGGTACGAGCTCTAGATCGCGCTGACGAGAACGCACAGGGCCGCGTTCAAGGTGTGGTAAGGCACGTCATTACGGCTCAAACGTTAGCAGTTGAAACGTTAGAGTGCACGTTCACAGGCTGGCATCGGACAATCCGCTGACAAGTGCGTCCACTGATCGGCAATCCGAATGACGTCATTCGCATTAAATAGAAAAGTTGCCTTCGAGGATTCTTGAAGGCAACATATAGGTTGTGGTCCATTGAGAATCAAAAGTAATTTTTTTAGAGAATAAATTAAAAATTTATGTTTTTCGGATTTTTCCCTTTACTTGTGCTATAAGACCTTGCTGCTCACGAAATTTCACGATTCTAGGTCTATGGGAAGTATAATATTTGGACTTAAACGGCTGTAACTTTTGAGTGCGTTGACTAAGAAGTTTTATTTATATCGCGGCTTCAAGAAGTTACGGACTTGAGTATTTGACGTTAATTTCAACTCGATACGTCAACGCGTTCCTGATAAAAGAGGGTTGACAAACGGACAAACAGACAGACAGACAGACGGACAACAAAGTGATCCTATAAGGGAGTGTTGCCAGATGGAATTTGACAAAATCAGTAGAAAATCAAGTAAAAAATCAGTAGTTTGATGAAAAAATCAGTAGATTTGAAAATAATACAAATTTCTAGCTTCCGACAAGAAAAACGCGTGGTAGGTATCCCTATGTACGTTTTTTTGCATCTACATACTATTATAGTTCCCTATTGGATGAACCGATTTTGGTTCAGTTTTTTTTATGTTTATACAGCGTGTGTGTTTCAGTTTTCAATGACGGCATTCATCAAAATTACCCAAGTTGCAAAGTAAAATATTCATGGCTTTCGAATCTTGCAAAACTAGGTGGTTTAGGTAGGTTTTTATGAAACTTCTTGCAATGATATGAAAACATTGATCAAAGCAACTCATCAGCTTGGACTTCGTCGAGATTTGTTCATTTTCAGGGGCACTGATCAGCTTTTTTGAGGTACCTAGATAGTGTACCTACGATGATGTTCTGTTATTCCTATCTACAAAAAAAGACGTCAAGTGCGAGTCAGACTCGCGCACTAAGGGTTCCGTTAAATTGTAAGACCTTGTTTCATGCCAAATATTATGATTCTAGGTCAACATGAAGTAGGTACCCTGTATATTTTGGTCGAGGGAGAGAAACAAAACTTTTTTTTTTTTGATAATAAACTACAAATTTACGGTTTTCAGATTTTTATCGTTATTTGTGCTATATGACCTTGCTTCTTGCCAAATTTTATGATTCTACGTCAACGGAAAGTACCCTATAGGTTTTGGTCCATGGCGAGAATCAAAAGTATTTTTTTTAGTGAATAAATTACAAATTTATGTTTTTCGGATATTTCCCTTTACTTGTGCTATAAGACCTTGCTGCTCACCAAATTTCATGATTCTAAGTCTACGGGAAGTACCCTATAGGTTTTGGGTGCATGTGATTCCCTTGGAAATTTCAAAATATTCGGACATAAACGGCTGTAACTTTTTAATGCGTTGACTTAGAAGTTTAATTTATATCATGGCTTCAAGACGACTTGAGTATTTGGCGTTAATTTCAACTCGATACATTCCGAGAAAAGAGGTTTGACAGACGGACAGACAGACAGACAGACAGACGGACAACAAAGTGATCCTATAAGGGTTCCTTTTTTCTTTTTGAGGTACGGAACCCTGAAAAACTAAGTTCGCCAGGGAAAGAGGGGTTGAAATTTAGAAAAAATAGACACAAAGTTGACTCGAGAATCGAATAAACCAAGTGAAATTGAATTTTAAATTTATTTTATTGTTACAAGGCATAAGGCCTTGTAACAATATGTCGCTCTGAGGGAAGGCTGGTAGATTTCTCGAATTTTACAAAATAATACAGTAGACTGTTCAAAAATGAAGTGAATCTACTCGAAGAAAGTATAATAATCCATCTATGAGATCTTCTGCTAAATCAGTAGATCTGGCAATAATTTTGCCGCAAAAGTTTATCGAAAGAACGAACGAACCGACCAATCAATCGTAAACGATAGGGACACAGATGTTTACAGAAGTGGAAGGAACAAACGAACAAAACAAACACTTCAATTTCATTAATGATTGCCAGTAATTGTGACGAATCGTTGGTGACCATTGGCTTGAGAAGTGACACTGACAAGTGACAGCTTACCTAATAGACAAAAATCAGGAAAATCAGCTAGATTTCACGAAATTTTAGAAATAAATCAGTAGATGGTTTAAAAAGCAGGTAGATCTACTGCTAAATGAGTAGAACTGGCATCGCTGCTATAAGGGTTCCTTTTTTCCTTTTGAGGTACGGAACCCTAAAAAAATAGAACTATATGTCTATATAATTACATTTTTTTGGTCAAGATAGACATCCAGGCTTACATTAATTTGCATAAAACTGAAAATTAGTTGAAACGTTAGGGACACCATAATAAACAAAATGTGAAAGGTCCCATCGATCCGGGTGCAAAAAAACATATTCAACATCAAAAACCGCAAAAAAAAAAAAAAATTACCCTCGTGGTATCGATGGCGATTTTCACATTTTGTTTATTATGGTGTCCTAACGTTCATACCAATTTTCAGCTTTATGCGAATTTGAGTAAGTGGAATAATACTAAATCACTAATATGGACTTCAAAAATTTGTCTGTAATAATTAGAGTTTTATTTGAGGTGGCTCCATGGGAAAGAGTTTGTCCGAAATAATACCACGGCCTATGTCTGCCCCTAAGCACATTGAAGGGAATTAGGGATGTGAAATTACAGACTACAAGCTAATAGTTGACGGACGCGGAGATCGTAGTACGCATTCCTAACGAGTGTGACTTGCAAATCTTCCGATGCATTGCTTTTAACGAATACCTACATGAACACTCTGCACAACTCACCAAATATGTATAATACTGAAAGCGATTCTGCGATTTCTCCCGGGCAACCTTTTGAGCTTGCGATGGTTATACCTATCATTCAAAGATCAAGTCTGACTACGATTAGGTATACTACTATCCTTGCTATCATTATTATCTATCAATTAGGCCTGCCTGGGTGAGCATCAAAAATTGTGTAGATAATAATAATATAATAATAATAATAAATAATACTGGACAATTCACACAGCATTATCTAGCCCCAAGCTAAGCAGAGCTTGTGTTATGGGTACTAGATAACTGATATACATAATACAATACACTACATAGATAGATATTTTTTATTATACATAGAAAAACATCCAGAACCCCTGAACAATACTACAGATGCACTATAGTATTTCCCTGTTCTGAGTACATAGTAGATTAGTAGATAGGATTAATAAAAAAACATCGAATAAGTAATTGTTTATATTTTTTTTAAATAACAATCAAATAAATTATTAGACTCCGTAATATACGAAATCAATAAAAACCCTAGTGTAAAGTTGTCCATAAATAAATCACTTAAAATCAACATTTGGTCTAAATTTAATACACACTAGTTGTTATCTTGTCATGATCAACGTATAATTTACTTACAAAAAATATCTATAGTCATAAAAATATACGTTTACACAATTTTAGTATGCATTGTAAAACAACTACACCTACATTCCTTCCTACGCAAAACTCTTTCAAAATTCTAAAACCTTGATAAAACAGATACCTAGAAGGTATTTTCGGATAATGCTGTGAGATTCTATTAATGCAACGCAATGTGCCATTGATTTGAACAAAGAAAATAATAGTTAACGTAAAAATAGCTAAGTTACGACTTTGATATTTACGGTTAAAGAACCTTTACTAGAGCTGTGCCGTTAGTGCGGAATGCTATGACAATTTATAATCTAAAGGAACTATCGGCATCAACTTGCTTTCTAACGTCTTACTATATATATACTACATATATTTACAATGAAATTATAGTTGTAAATGAGAATCCATGGCCACATTCCCAATCAGTCTTCAGTTTACACTGAAACATTCAGCGCTTCACTTAGCCAACATATCACTTTCTAAAGTATCCCATATATCTCAACTTATTCTTCATTTTGGAATGTCAATCCTTTATCCCTGGACTTATCATCTTCGTGGACAGGTTCTAGCATGGGTTGAGAGTTGGCTTGTTGTTCATGGAACGAATTTTTCTGGTATCGCCGGTCAATTTCCTTTCTATTTCCTCCAAACTTTTGCCCTTTGTTTCTGGTACGAAGAATATTACAAATAACAATGCAAATATACAAATAACAGCAAATAACCAAAAAGTGCCATGAAGGTCTATGGCAGCAATAATGTTGTGGAATGTTTTCGTTACAATAAAAGTGCATGCCCAGTTAAAACCAGTCGCTACGGATGCTGCAGTTCCACGGATCTTCGAGGGTAAAATCTCGCCCAGCATGAGCCATGGAATCGGTCCAAAACCGATAGAGAATCCCAAAACATATATGACAAGACACGCCAGTGGCAGCCATCCGTATGGTTTAAGAATTTCAGGGTCTTCCAGCGCACCTTTCAAATAAAAATAGGCTCCTAACGTTACTAAAGTAACAATCATCGAAACGGTGGATATATACAGCAGTATTTTTCGGCCCAACCGGTCGATGAGCACCGTTGCGATGAATGTTGAAATGAAGTTAACTACTCCAATGATAACGCTGCACAAGTTCTCATCGAGAGAGCTTTCTGACATCTCAAATATCGTTGTAGAGTAGAATATAACAGCATTAATACCACTCAACTGTTGGAACAACATAAGTCCTAGAGATATAAGTATGGCAGGAAGGTATTTCCTGGTAAATAGTGTTCCAATAGCATTTCCACCAGTTCTGTCCGCCTCAGCTTGTGAACGTGTGAGATCACGCATTTCTTTATCGATATTTATATTCTTGCCTCTCAGCCATTGTAAGGATTTGCGCGCATCTTCAGCACGTCCTTTTGTTACATACCATCTTGGTGTTTCCGGCACAATAAGCATAAGCAAAAAGAATGGCACTGAAAGAGCTGATCCCACGAAAGCCAACTTCGACCAATCCAATAAGCTGCCCACAAAGAATGCCATAAGAATTCCAGTGTTACCGAATGCAGTTGGCAGTAATCCAAATGCTCCTCGTACTTCCGGTTGAATAGTTTCACCAAGATAGACTGGGAAGGCCAATGATGCGATGCCAACGCAAAGTCCGCAGATGATACGACCGAAGAATATCATGAACACCTTCGAAGCGCTAGCGATCAGCATCCAGCCCAGGAAGAATGGTAGAGCGGTCAGGATTATAGTACGCCGCCGGCCGAGGAATTCAATCAGAGGGCCGCCCGATACACCTCCTACCAGCGCGGCCAAGGGCATCAAGCCACCCACCCAAGTTTTCTGAAAAGAAAGAACGAACATTAAGAAACTATTGTCTGAGAAATGGTGTTATCACGCGTTACCAGGCTTTTATCTATTTATATAGTAAAGGTAATTTTGAATACTAATTGGAAAAAAAACAGTTTAACCAGATATCCTTCCTAAAATAAAGAAAATACTAAATATCATTGAACTAACAATTACATCACATTATTTACAATTATTTAATTTTTAGACGAGCGAGCAGCATCTTGCTGATACGTCTATTTCAGTGATAAATGTCACACAACAACTGTTTGTTCTTCAAAGTACAAACTTTTCGCGTTCATAACTAGTGTGGTCTCGACCACAGTCTTTGCAGGAGGTATTATTTAGACACTTACCTCTTCTTCAGTGATATCGATGGTTTTATTCATGCCAGGTAGAGCTGGGGAAGTGTAGCCCGATGAGAAGCCCACGATCAATGATCCCATGGACACAGAAATCGCGGCAAGCAACTGCAACAAACAAAAATCTTATGAGAATGAATAATTCACACAGGTTTTAGGTACCTAGATTAAATCTAACCTGATACGTTACTGAGTTTTTCATTCGTGTACCAAATACCAAAGTAAGCTTAAGTTACGAACGTATTCGCACAAAGCTTTGACGGAAAGCACTGAGGTTGTATGGGGTGTTTGTCCAGTCTTATATGGAGGGCGCTCCCATACTTTAAATTTCGATTGCGTATGGTGACATAGGTTCCTTTTCATAAAACTTTCTTAGCTACACAAGGTTCTCGATATTTAATAATGTACTAAAATTGATAAATACCTATTGCGTACTACTGTGTAAATAATGTAGATCTAATAATAATGCTGGACAATAATAATAATAATCTGGACAATTCTAATTTCATCTAATTTCGATGATAGTTATATTGGAACTCACTTGTTGCTTATATTTAAAAACAAAAGGATTTTTAAAAAATATACTGGGAATAAACAACATCGTGCAGCTCAAATGAAATGCGTGAATCCAATAGTCTCAAAATCTCGACTCAAATCACAAACAACCATTTCTGAGTTTTAGTTCTTTTTATAAATCTCACGCCTTATCGGAAACACGTGGATACTACTTGCGAATCATTGCAGTAGGTTTAAGGTACTATAACGAAATTGCTATAGAATGTTCTTATGAAGCGATAGGGTGTATATATTACTTCCTCTTTACCCTATCCTACCCGTGACTTCACACGCTTTATCCAAGAAAAAAAATTGCCCTTGTCCGTTGCCAGGATACCGTCTACCTTCCTATCAAATTTCATCAAGATCCTTTCAGCCAGGCGTGAAAAGGTAACATATAGACATAATTTCTTTCCCTTTTATAATCTTAGTATGATTTTAGTCTTACCTGTGTCCATATGAAAATCTTCTGCGTGGTAGGCGCATACGGAGTCTCCCCATTGATGGAATAATCATTCTTGACTTTATTGCTGTCCAAGCTCAACTGCTTCACGAAAGGGACAGAGTTGCGCAAATTCTCATCCTTTGCACTCTTTATTTCCATCTCCATCTTGTACTTGAATTCGTTCCCTAAGCTGACTTGACGTAGTTGTTGGAAATGACGGCGGGTCTTCTCGAAATCCTCACGATCCTGCTCGTCTTCGCTGCTGCTTTCAGTGGACAAGTTTTCAGGGATAGCGGCGTAGTTGGAAGCGAGGTTGCCCTGGGAGCCGACTGTTGTGGCCAAGGATGTGGATGTTGTTGACGTGGAAAGGGTAGCTCGCGACGGCACCCGTGCGTACTTCGGCCCTCGTGACCGGTAAAGCCTCTCTTCGTCGCCTTCTCGGCGAGCTTGATCGCTCCCGCCCTGGAAAACACAAAAACACTTTGTTAACATCGCAAATAAACACACCAAAACTATCTTGCTACTCCTGTTGTGATCAATTCTCTATTTTGTGAACCCGCATTGTTCCCCAAATAATTAGTACCTTAGGTTAAGTGGATCTGCACACTCAATTACACTGGACATTCGATACTGGAAGAATCGTTCGCAAACACACCCCATTTATTATATATCCGCTATCTAATGTGCGTAAGTTAGTAGAATTGATAAGGAGTCGTGAACTAAGGGAGGTCAGATCAAGAGAAGAGTACGTAAGAAGCACGATTAATTGACCACACGTTTGCTGCATGTTTTCGATAACCTACTGAAGATATGCGCGGTGCCCACCCTGACCCTTTTACACAGGACCTCTGCACGTTTGTTTACACGATATTTGAGGAATGTATGCACTTCATCTATCTATCTATCGACTCTATCGTTTGGTTTTGTGTCTGTATTCTATTTTTCTTTTACACAGGACCTCTGCACGTTTGTTTACACGATATTTGAGGAATGTATGTACTTCATCTATCTATCTATCGACTCTATCGTTTAGTTTTGTGTCTGTATTCTATTTTTCTTTTGATGCTATCGGCTGACTGTCCATGTTCGTCAATTATAATGATGTTTATAAAACTTTGTGTAGATCTCTATTACTCTCTCTTTTTCTATAGTAGGTAGGTATGTTTGTAAATTAAGGCCATAGCTCTTAAGCCGTATTTATAAACAATATGATAACAATATCATATTCTTGAGCTCGGAGCCTAAACCAAATTTGTATTGTATTTACGCAAAATTTACGCAATAAATAAATAACAGGTAGGGTGAGTGAGCACGGAGCACTTAATGGCAAGACACCAGCTAAGTATTCTTGATCACTTTGGAATACTTACTTCCGAAAGTTCATTATCAAAAGTGTGGTAACGTTTGGTTTCGCTGCGCCTTTGTATTTTCTTGCGTATTTTCATTTAAAAACTGAAATTTAATGTTTGTTTACGTTTTTTCAAATGTCAGAACAGATGAAGTTTTTGTTAGTCACATGACAATTTAGTCGAAAAACTGTGCCAATTTATGAAAACTTTCAATTCGACGGTTATCTAGTGCGGAAATAAAAACGGAACGGAATGTCCGTCAAACTCTAGAAAACGATTATCAGCTCGATCGCGACTACTAAAATGATTTTGAACGAGAAAAATAAACCTAATATAAGGAAGTATTTTAACGAATTCCTCTAGTGATGCCCTAATGATGTTGATTACTTTATTTGTGTTTGTAGAGATAATGTGGGTCGCGCGATGGAAGTCTTCGAAGTGGAAAGAAAATATTTCCATTCATTAAATAGTTGCATTAGTGACAAAAAACAAAGTTAACGGAGTGTACCTACGGAAAAATCAGAGCCCCGAGTTCGACTGCTCGATGGTATAGAGAAATCTTCGAGAGCGGGACGATCCATTTTTGTATGGGATTTGGTACAGTGCCTCTACGGTGCGGTTATGGAACTTCGCAAATCCCATACAAAATGGAACGTCCCGATGACGTTTCGATACTATCGAGTATGGATTCTTTTGAGCCCTGAGTTTAGTTAACTCAGGGCTCAAAAGGATCCATACTTATATAATATACCTTATTTATTTATTTAATCCACCGGTGCTTACGATATACTTTCTATTCCCTGATCCTTGCTTTTCTTACTCGTCTTGGATTTCGTGGTTATATTTACTGTTTCATCATAATCGTAAACCATTTTCAAGGTCATCCAACGTCCTGTTTTCTCAAGAAAATGTGATTTTGAAATTACATTATTTGACTGACATACCTTCATAGTAAACGATTAAAATCCATACTAATATTAGCTTACGATATACTTGCGATTCCCTGATCCTTGCTTTTCTTACTCGTCTTGGATTTCGTGGTTATATTTACTGTTTCATCATAATCGTAAACCATTTTCAAGGTCATCCAACGTCCTGTTTTCTCAAGAAAATGTGATTTTGAAATGACATTATTTGACTGACATACCTACATAGTAAACGATTAAAATCCATACTAATATTATAAAACGAAAGTGACTCGGTCTGTCTGTTCTTTTCAAGCCTAAACCGCTGAACGGATATAATGAAATTTGGCAGGGAGGAACAATATACGGACGGACATAGGCTACTTGAGAAACGCTTGCGATGCCACAGGCAGAAGCTACTATGAAAGAAAATGATAAAATCAATCGCTGACCCTGAATACTTTGAGGGCAGGGTTAAAGTCCACAGCGGTAAAGACGCATGAGGGTGGAACTACCCGTTACTTGATTTATTACAGACTGTTCGTTTTGTTGCCCCAGCCCTGTGCACGAGAATAGAAATGTTTGCATTGTTTTCTGCTGTACCTACTAGCTAGATATTTTTTTGTTCCGTCAGATAAAATGGAAAATTGCATTTCGTGTTTTGAGTTCCTAGGTGTATTTTTGACTTTGCATTGTTGGGAAACATTATACACTAGCTTCCGCCCGCAGCTTCACACACACTTTTTAAGTAGCCTACCGTCCCAAGGTTACCGTTTACCTACTGCCAAATTTCATCAAGATTCGTTTTGCCGTTTAGTCGTGAACAATTAATCGACAGACAGAAATATTCTCGTTTTTTTAATATTAGTAAATATTTGTTTGTTTCTTAAATTTGTTTGATGGTATCGTTTGAAATAACGACTCTACGGTTCAAGGTTTCATATTCGGCTCATGTTACTAAATCAAAGCATGGTATCGCCATCTGGTGTGAATTTTCTGAACTAAAACTCGTACTAGTGACATCTATCTAAAGCTTAATGAAACTTGTAATGAAAGGGGCTGTTGTAAAAGTTCTGAAACATGCCGGTCTGGCGCTAGTATCGTTTCATCAAAGTTTCAGCATAGAAACTTGTTACCTGAATTTTATAATGTAACAGGTAACATAGGTTCGTTTGCACAACTAATTTTAAACGTCTCTTCATATTTAAGTTTTACGTATTCGTATGGTTTGACAACTCACTAATAACTTAGTCAGTTAAATAACCTTGTGCAAGCGGGGCCTAATCTATGTCCTTCGTAAACCTAAGTGTCTGTCTGGATAGCCGAAGAGTCGCAGGTAGGGTAGAGCTTACTCTACCTTAGTACGATTGAGTACTAATAAACTGCTGTAAACTGAAACTAGGTTCCGACTGATTTTACATTTCTAAGTAGGTAATACCTACCCACTTAATATTCAATGCATATTTTATAGTCAAAACATGCGATGTCCATGATACAATACAACGCGACCCATAAACGCACTTTGAAGAGAAAAATAATCCCTTATGAAAAAAAAAGTCATTTTATGTTTTTTCTAGTATTTGGGGGGTACAGAGTATCAGAGTTGTTACCTAATCATCTTTAAAAGTAGGCTAGCTGATATTAATATTGATACAAAATTAAATAAGTAAGTACCTAAATAAAATAGTACTTATTCGAAGTTCTCCGGTTATGTTGACCTCTTCCGGTACAACCGGATTGCCCTTGCAAGGCCACAGACAAAAAGCCGGCATTTATATTGATATTGCGACTCTACCGGCTACCAGCAGCTGTATCAATTGACCAACAAACTGTTCGACAATGTTGATGGCCTTGCTGGGACCCTAAGCTTTCTTCTTACCGATATTCTCTTTTAATATTCAAAACAAGAGTTTGTATTTTGTGAATCGATATACAGTTTATAGCTGTCTGGACCGGGGTTGCTAAGCGACCCCTGTCTCGCGTCGCCACGAGTCTGCGACCCGCTTTGGCATGTGCGCACTCCAGTTATCGATTCTAAAAGTTTCGCGAACTTTCCAATGGAAAGTGTTGTTTACAAACAAATGACAACTTACTCTTTCGACGGAGAGCTGCTTCAGGATCCCCATGATTTTCCCCATGGCGTTGGGGTTGTTCTTATTGAAGCTCATCTTCTTGTCTTCACTTTAGAAGTATCACAAAAGTCTATCAAGGAACGTCAAAATGATAATGTCTTTGTAAAACAACACTTGTAATAGCGGTATTTTTCCCGAACTTTAAATGTTCCTTATAATCCAGGTTCGCGAATTTTACCGGTAAGCAGCCGACATAATTGGGTCAGCGCTGAAGATGCAAGCAAGCCTACCGAGGGCTATACAAAAACTAGCGCTCTGTACACAAGCAAAAATAATCACAGTTTCAACGCGACACTTTATTAACGGGTGTAAACTGCGAAGTTCATACGTTATATTTAAAAATTCCCGCTGCTCTGTTCCTGCAAGGTGCTCAACAGTCAAGTATAAAACCGCTTCAACGTTATGTTGGCAGCACGAACCGAGGTTTCAGAGCTCAAGTTATCTATTGAAACTTGCAGATGGCAGCGTCGGGTTTTATATAGGAGGCTGGCGGCGGCGGCGGCGGCGGCGCCTCGCCGTGTCGGGGCCCCCCGCGCGCCTCACCCCATGCTGTTATCGGTGTAGCGCTCTTCCATGTGTGCGTACTGCAGCCTTTAGTGTGCGTTTCAGGTGCGCACACAGCCATTTCGATGTTGGATTGCACCTCAATTGAGTACTTCGTATTTGTTCAATTTATTAGAATCCAAACCTGCTAAGTGGTCTTTGTTTTTCCACAAACCTGAAAACGCAATTTTAAAAATTATTAAGTGGTAAGTACCTATTACCTACCAAAACCTATTCAGATCCTAGGTCATTTAAAATATTATGCGAAATTAGTACTTAGATATACTAGGCATGCAAAGTACCTACTTATACTAACATGTATTCAAATTTGTGATCAAGTTTCAGGAAAATGACAGGAATATTAGTGTCGGAATTACATAGTACTAGGCAGGCACACATAGGTACATAGCTATACACACGTATACAACAGTAACCGACACTATTCGAAACAAAATATCTCATGTTATAATTATAACTAACTAGGTACATTAATAATACTTTTTATTCAGTATGTTACAATTTGTTTCAGTATCAAAACTTTGCAATGTAGAGTTTGACGTTTCTGCTGACGTCTTATTTTCACCAACAATGACGCTTCTTCACGAAAATAACTTGAAAAAATCTCAAAATTTCGTAAAGATACGCACGCGCTTCCCGCGTCATGCCGTCACATGATTTTTCTGGCAGAAAGCTCGCGAATGTAAACGACCTTGCCTGTCCTTGCCCCGAGTGCTGCGTGTGAGGGTGTGTCATCCTTGAGAACTCCACATGCTTCAGTCGTAAGAGAGTACCTATCGACACACCCCCACGTCGTCGGCAAGCCGATAACGCGAGTGACGTTATTTACACACTTATTTTCCTTGTTACCGTCGTGTTCGACTACACTTAGAATAGTTTTGTGTGAGTTTTTCTGAGCTCCCACGTCGCTTATCGATTAATTATCATTCATATACTATTTTATCTTAAGTACTGCTGTGCTAGTAATTTGATGGAGTCCGGTGTCGTCAGATCTTTTTATTAGCTCAAGTGTATCTAAAGTCATGAATTCATGATGGTTTGGTAGGTTAGTAACGTCTATTTTGCAAAAACCTTGAGACGTCCATTTCTGTTTACACGTGTAGTCACAAAGCCACGGTATTTATAGACTTAGACCAATTTTGTGCTGTTCCCAGTTTTTAGCTTAGAAAGCTAAAACTGGCAAGGTTAGTCATTAACATTATCTTAATTTAAAGTCTTAGTCTTAGAGATCAAGTAAAAGTAAACTGTTTCAGTCTGTTTTTCTATGTGATTGTGTAATTCAGTCACAATCGCAACCACAATCAGAAGTACAACCTAGAGTAGTTTCCGCCGACAAGTTGAATTTTGAACAGGAGCGCCAGTCCGACTGCGGTTTTGCGGTGTTTCATTCAGTTGATCCTGTCTGCGGCTACCGGAATCGTATTGATAATCTGTTGATCAGTCAAGACAACATCAATGAAAAGAACAATTTATTACATACGATGGTTATATTTGATCGAAGCATACGATCGATGGTAAGTACGTGATGAATTGTTCCTTGCCATCGTTTTTTGTGACTGATAAGATGTTTTCAGTCACAAAAGACGATGACAAATAAAATGAAAAATCAAAAGTACAGTAATTTGTGAATTCCGCCAATGGCAAGACATCTGCCCAAATTAAGCTATCTCTTGAATGCTTGCAAAATTACAATCCCGTTTTTACTATCTCTAGATACCTGTATTATCATTATCACCATGCAAGTCACATGTAATACATGCGGCACACTAAAGTTATCATTTATTTCTTATTCAATAGCAGTAATGAAATGTATCTCCACAAGTGGCTTGAGTAGACGCAGAACAATTGTAGGCAGGTCGCGCACGTCATAACGATCATTGAATAACTTTTATTGCATTATTGCGACTTGCAGTGGAAAGGTTTGCTTCGTGTACCTGATGAAACTTTCTTTCGATAGGTACGGCAATATAATTTTAATCTGTGGTCAGTGTGATTTTTGTAATAATTTAATTTTATCGTCGTGGTACCTATAGTTTTTTCTGCCGTTTCGGTTTCATAGTTTACATTGGCTTACACTTTAGCACACCTATCCTACTATTACAATTAAGAGTACAAATTTAACCTTATTAATTGCATATTTATTACCTAAGTACTAAGGTATCTGTTTTAAATGCTTACGTATCTCTACCTAAATCTGCAGTCATTTAGCCAAAACTAATATTTGCTCTCTCAGATACTTACATAATTTGCGTCATTATCAAATCATACCTACTGAAAGTAATCTGATAATTTATAATTACCACCTAGAGCGTTGAAGAAAGTGCACTCGAAGCAAAATGAGTCACCTGAAAGTTTTATGATTACGATAGCTATTTATATCTTTATCATCGATAAATCCCCCGCCGACGCGCGCGCGGGTTATTTGATTTAACGAAGAACTTAGATAGAATGTTCTAGTATGTTCTTGCCACGTTCTTACCATAACCGACCACCATACTTTTCAATGATGAACGGGCGCGTGTCTGGCATCACGTGCACTGCCGTGCCTGTCGGTGTTCCCCTAAAGCTCTGCCCCGCCCTCAAATACACACACACACACACACTAACACAAAATGTAGAGCTTTCGCGTCACGGCCCACGAGCGAGACGCACCGCACGCGTCATAGATGATTCACAAAAAATCCAAAGCAACGAGCCAACTAAATAAAAGTAGAACGTGATGTCTAGGGGCTAAGCGGTTGCATCATATTGTTTGCGAACACAATGTTTTCCAAGGGGATGCATATTATCACCAACTCACAAAATCTTCGTTGGAACTCATCGATAGGGTTTTCAGGTCAGTTCTTTATCTTGTTCAGAGAAACATTATCAGTAGATAATCTTCGGAAGAAGATAATTAACGTTCTTCAATACGTTTCAAATCTAGAATTCATGGCTTTAATGCAGACATGTCTTGTTATTATCTAATTAATTGTGAAAGGAAGCCTATTTCTTTTCTAAATACGTCATTTAAACTACCGTTTCTCAGTGTTAAAATACGGTAGGGTAACCCGTTAGTTACGTCACGCTCACGGAGCTTCGGAAGTCGTCGACCATCAAACCACGTGGCTGACTTACACATCTACTAGTCTGCACACTTAAACAAATTGTGACATTTAATGTGACCGCATATTTGAGTCACACGGGGTATCTACACTACCTACTTGTGCATTACATGGAAATTTACCGTCCGAAATCGGATGTGAAATCTACACTCACTTGCCTTGCCTGTAATAAAATAGAATTGCTTGTGACCATCCGTTCTGAACTTTTGGCGGACAACGTCAACGGCGCAGATCCAGGGCATTCGCTGAAAACATGCTTTCATCGCAAATTTCCAAGGGAATCACATGCACACAAAACCTATAGGGTACTTCCCGTAGACCTAGAATCATGAAATTTGGTAAGAAGCAAGGTCATATAGCACAAATAACAAAAAAAAAACTGAAAACCGTAAACATGTAGTTTATTAACAAAAAAATAATAATTTTTGATTCTCTTCCTCGACCAAAATATACAGGGTACCTACCTACTTCATGTTGACCTAGAATCATGATATTTGGCAAGAAACAAGGTTTTACAATTAAACGGAACCCTTAGTGCGCGAGTCCGACTCGCACTTGACGTTTTATTATGACATGCGATGATATGCTACATGCAACAATAATTTGACAAGAAGCGGATCTTCACGAACCACTTAAGTATTATAAACTGAGGCAGCAGGACTCAGAAAAGCTATAAAGTCGAAATTCCGTGCAGTGAACAAGGCCCAAAATTCAAAAAGTAATGGAATATTACCAGCAAGACACTGCGGGCCTTGTTGACCAACAGTCTCGAATGTTCTTGGAATGCGCGCTACTCTCCGTTTCTTGTCTCGCGTTGCAACCGTGCAAATATCTACCACAGGTTTTTGTCCACTTTAATAAGGGTTTAAAAAATTAGGACTTGACCGAATCTGTGTCTGTCCATCCAAAAGGACGGGTGCTTTTAAGTCATACTATTTAAGTAAATAACTAACTAAGTATTCTAAGGATATGAAATAATTTAGAAAGGTACTTTCTGTTCTAATTGTCCAACCAATCTAATTCATTCTTACTATAAATGCGAATGTAAAAATGGACACGTAA
This sequence comes from Eupithecia subfuscata, assembly GCA_963564075.1. Classification (NCBI taxonomy): domain Eukaryota; kingdom Metazoa; phylum Arthropoda; class Insecta; order Lepidoptera; family Geometridae; genus Eupithecia; species Eupithecia subfuscata. The sequence continues at coordinate 8,640,444 of OY751098.1, forward strand.
AATCACATCTTTTCAACAACTGTATTCCCACGAATGACATTTAAATGCAATTATTGTGTAAATAACAGTATTAATTTACACAAATGCAACAAAATTTCATCGATCTTAATGCGATACGCTATATTTATTACGTACAGCTTCTGCTCCCTAGATTCGTTTTATGAAGTAGAACTTGGATATAGCCTACATCACTCAAGTATAGCTGTATGTAGGCACTTACATGTTATGTAGTAGCTCCGCAGATACCCCATTACAAACAAACGAACTTTACCACTTTAAAATATTAGTATAGAAACAAAAAGATAACATTTAATAAAATCGGTGCAGACGCGAATGTGTCACGCGTCTCAGGCAAGTAAGAGTACCTTATCTTATCTCGAATTTCGATAAATATACGAGAAAATTTTCCACCACGAATGAAAGTTACGTACGACACTGTGGGTTTTGAAGTACCAATGGAAAGCTTATTGGCAATAACAAGGTTTGTCCATAACAGCCTGGCTATTATTGTAATCCACTTGGCATGCATTAAAGACCATAATTCAACCTCAATAAACTTTGATTGGCACTATTTGGTTCTGTGTTATGGCGCAATATAACTAGACATTGGTAAATGGTCTAGGAAACCTGTCATTAAAACGAACACAATATTAATATTTAAAAATGAATTGGTTGGTTGGTACTAACAAACAGTTATTCTACTAATATTATAAAGCCGAAAGTTGGTGGCATCTGAATTTTTGTTACCTAGGATCTCCAAAACAACTGAACAGATCAAGATAAAATTTCGCGTACGCTTAGAGCAAAGCCTAACTTAGATAATAGGCTACTTATAATACCGAAAATACGCGTGTGAAGCCGCGGGCAGAAGCTAGTCCTATTAATATTATAAAGCTGAAAGTTTGTGAAATCTGAATTTTTGTTACCTAGGATCTCCAAAACTACTGAACAGATCAAGATGAAATTAGGCGTACGTTTAGAGCAAAGCCTAACTTAGATAATAGGCTACTTATTATACCGAAAATACGGGCAGAAGCTAGTATTAAAATAATATTGAAAATGCTACCAAGACAAGCTCAAAAACGGCGAAAAGTATACCTAGTTTTAAAGACGACAATACTTGTGGCGTTCATTGTTCCTACGATCAATCAAGAGGCTGAAAATAAATTAAATCGTTTTCAAAGGACTGGATCATTAAAAAAACATCCACGCCCTCGCGTTTTTCATGAATATGACTTGTAGGTTAGGTACTAGGTAGGTAGGTTTATGATGGGAGTATTTATAAAATCGATAGCCTGCCAGCGTCCTTGGAAACTAACCTGCGGTAACCAGTCGGTGGTGTGGTGTGGTATGTCTATGTCGGACGGTCGATAATCCTTACTTAGTGCAAGTTCAGTCACCAACTAGCATGCATATACATAATATATACAATGTGTCTGGTCACCGGTGTCGGAGACTTTGGGGGGGTGAAATACGGTAAATTTTATCGACAAATCACTATCCCAATTTTTTTTCTCTCTCCATGATAAAATGGCAGCCATTTTGTTTTCTGTTGCCTCGAAGCACGGGTGCTTGTACTGATTAAGATATAGCTACCCATGTAGAGGTCTTAGGAAGACGATAGAGGACTCATTTGATAGCCAATAATGCAGACAATAAAGAAATGTTAACATTGTTGCAATTTCTATTTTATAATGAAAGAAAAGAGAATTTATAAAACAAAAAAAAGTTTTTCTTAACATTCATTTTTAAATTATTAGCATTTTCATAAAATCGAAACTGTCAAGCTACATGTTTTTTATTTTTGAACAATAGTACAGAATGTGTGTCCTAACATGACTTTTCGATAACTCTCACGGTTTCAGACTTCCCCTCAGTGGCCCTGAAAAAAAAAACTCGCGCATGTATTATATAATTTTGTAATAACTCATTTACGCTTTGGCTGAGGCCGCTGATGACAGCGCGTCCAAACACACTTCGGGTCGCTGAGAACAAGTCGCCATTTTTCTCCATTTAATAATATGCAGACTTTTATTTGCAATGAAAATTACAACTACTTAATAGATTTAACTTAGTAAAAAAGTAAAGCTTTCTGCAGACTGTTGCAAACAATCTAGAGATCATCTGATCCGAATTAATACCAATCAGAAGCAAGCGTCCCTAAGTCGCTGGCTGCATTGTCCAGCTCCATGGCAATGCTGCAGTAGAGTTCAGTTTTTGAAGACAATCATAGACAAATAGTACGTATGTGTAGAGCTTAACTTTTAGATGAATCTGCATAGAATCAGAATCAGAAATTTATTAACGTGTCCATATTTTCTGTAGATCTCAATCACACTCCGCAGAAGTACTTAACGTCTATAATACTTATAATACGGTGTAGCTTAAGTTTATTTACTTACTTGTCTTGATAGAGTTTATAAAGGTAAACTATTAAATGTTTAATTAATTTAATTGCATACAGCCATGCCAAGTGAACATTAAAGCTTATACATATACCAAGATATGTTCAGAATCATGATATTCATGATACGAAGAAACAAGTACTGTTCCTACAAACAAGAGAATCTTGCTTGAGAAAACATTTGCTCTCATCGTCTGAGCTCTGTATTTGAGTCGAGCAATTAGAACTACAGAATCTAATAATTAGTAAGCGTGGTTGAATATGTGATCTAAGCGAAACCATTACTTTAGTAACTATAATTTTCAAACTTGTCTGAGGATCTATCGCGCGATTCCCGCGTCTCGATACTATTTCCTCTTATATATTTTCGGTGGAATCAAAAGCATTAATTAAACCAAAAAATAATTATAAATCAAAGAAAAGAAGCGAGAACACCTACAGTACCTACGTGATAGTATGTAGTTTTGTTTGTAAGTTACATTACAAAGAGGTTCTTTGCGATCCAGACGAAACTATCGATTGCCATCGTTGCAAGTCATCATCAAGCTTGCATTTCCGGAAGTACCTATCAAATCATTCACATGTGTAAAGTAAGCGGTGTGTTGTGCTAAAATTTCATAGAGATTGTGCACGAGTTGTATCGATGGGGCGATGACACTATTAGAAACTAGTTATGTAACTTCTTGTGCTAAGGCACCGTCCTTGGCTGGCGTCAACGCGCTTCTGTTAAAAGCGAAGGTGAACTGTGTTTACCTGTATATTTATAACAATATAATATAGTTATTTATTAACAATATACTATAGTCTATGTATAACAATACAATATAATATAGTTTGATCTGAGCTTTTTAATGATCTTCCATAATCTGTACCCAAAAGTCTGGGTTTTGGGTTTCTGGGCTCTCTGTTTCTTATATTGTAGGTAACAGACTATCCCCGTTTATTCAAATCGGTAAGAACAGTTTCAACTTAAGTTCATACCTAACTTTGTGATACTTGCATTGCAGCTCTTAAGAGTACGTACCTATGCAAAGTTACCATCTCGTTATAGCCACACTTAATTTGCTGGAATACATAATGCTTATGCAAAGCTGCTCGTACTTACGCAACCTTTGGTGACCTTGTAAGCAAGTCTTGATCAATTGTGATCATTATGTATTCCCATGTGGCACTGCGCATTATCTATTGTTTGACAGGCAGACGGGAGGTACATATATGTGCATTGTTTAAATATTAACATGAACATGATCCTGTTTGCATATTCTGTAGCGCAGTGGTATCTAATCCCATAAGAATACAAACTTGCTAATACGAGTACATAAAGTAAGGTACCTTTTTATGATAGATAGATATGGTATTGCGCGTAATTCATTTCAACAGTAGCCCTGCTAGGACATAGCAGAAAAATTGTTCTCATTCATATACCAAGGGTTCGAACTCTTGTAAATATCTCATCATCTTCATTATCAGCATATCATTTGTCTAGATATAGACCTCCCTCAATGAGCACCATATCGCCTTGTCTTTCAGCTGGCAGCATCCAGCACCTGCTTGCAGTCTTTCGCAGGTCATCCCCCGACATCCCTGGCCGTAGGGCCACTACATTTCCCGAGTTGCAGTTTGCACTTAAAACACGTTTGTGTTAAGATAAAGATAAAGATATTTATTTGCAGAAAACATGTGTATAAAAGATTACAAAAAATATAGGTGAAACAACATGCTTGACTGGTTACGGTATGCAAATGCAAGTAGAGAGATGGCATGCATTTAATCTAACCATTCAAAAATTTGACAATGAATTATAATTTATCCTATAAAGATTCGTCAAGACTATAATAACATATTGTAATTAACATTCTTTTAAGTTTTAATTTAAACATTTGTAAATTCATGTCTCTATATAGCCTAGCCTATTAAATACCTGACATACTTAGATTATGAGCATGCTGGGTACTATATCAAAAGATGCAAGTCTAAAAGTCTATATGATGTTTTTCCGAAAATTCGATGAATTGTATCATAGGAAAGCCTTTATCGTGCGAACTGTCTGTCATGTTACCTAACAAAGGTTACAATGAATTCGTTGAAGCTTAAGCTTCTGTATAAAGAAAGTAAATGGCCCAGTCCCGCTACTCTGTGTCGCCGGTTTTAATGAGTCTCGTTGATCACGCATGCAACCGTCCGACATCGTCTGAGCGTGGCGCCACTCTGCATTGCTTACTAATGTATCATTATCACACATAATCATGTGAAATATTTGTAACACTTTAACAACGGCAGGAATTTGATTAGCCAAAAACTAGAATGTAAATTTTCACGTAACTAAGGTCGCCAAGCTGCCTAGCCGCATTCCTACTTCAGAACGTTTGCAGCAAGATATTCAGTTCCTCAATGCGTGTCTCACCCGTCCCGAACAATCATGCGCGAGTATTTCGTTGTGTAAGAGAGGCGAATCTATATTCGTCGGTTCCGAATGCAGCAAGGCTCCAATGGAAAAGTACTGGAAGAAAAGTGCGCGAAGCGATGCTATGTGCGCCTGACGCACCAGGGGCTTGCAACCTTTTGTCAATGCTGTTCACTGTTTATTTTGTATAATATAAAGAGGATTTTAAGTTTTATTGTTGCCCACCACTTGTCTTAAGTTGACTACAAGCACTTTGTTATTCTCCGATGTGTTTTGTATGTAGAACCAACCTTCAAATATTCCCAGTTCAGCTTGTGTTTTTTCTATAAAAATGTCTATCTTGGCTGGTTTTTGCTATCAATTTTGATAAAGAAATAAAAAGAACTACTTATTTTCAAAAAAACTTTTTTGAAAAAATAACGCATTATCTTTCAAAATCGACAAACAGTGCAGCACCTCTGTCGAACCTGAATAAGCCTACAAACACAGAAGTACTTACCCACACATCCTTATTTTTTGTAATACTTACGCATGGACATTCACAGGCGTCTATTCTACACATACATCATGTTATTTATGTGTGAAAGTGTAAATCAAGGCGACTCCAACACCTCAGGTAATTCGTGCGCAAGCACATAATTTACTTGTTTTGGGAAAGATAATCGTGCCAAAAATATACGTAAACCTTAGTAAAGGATCTATTGTTCGATAGTGATTTGCAAAGGTTAAAAAATATAAAAGAGATACTTTTATAAATAAAAAACGTCAAGTGTCAAGGGCTCCGTTTAATTGTAAGAACTTGTTTCATGCCAAATTTTATGATTCTAGGTAAACGAGAAGTACCCTATTGGTTTTGGTCTATAGCAAGAATTAATAGTATTTTTTTGGTGAATAAACTACAAATTTATAATTTTAGGGTTTTTTCCTTTACTTGTGCTATAAGACCTCCTTCTTGCCAATTTTTGTGATTCTACGTCAACGGGAAGTACCCTATAGGTTTTGGTCCATGGCGAGAATCAAAAGTATATGTTTTTTGGTGAATAAACGACAAATTTACTTTTTTCCTTTACTTGTGCTGTAAGACCTTGCTGCTCACCAAGTTTCATGATTCTAGGTCTACAGAAAGGAATAGGTTTTGTGTGCATGTGATTCCCTTGGAAATTTCAAAATATTCGGACATAAACGGTTGTAACTTTTGACTGCTGTAAATTATTATAACTACTTCTACCTACATACAAGGAAAATAAATACTCCTGTCTAAGATATCGACCACAAATGAATAAAAATAAGGTCAATAAATAAAATCTGAAATCTTTACAGGTAGTTAAATAATACCCTTACAGATATTCAATGATGGAATTAGTCCAGCACTTATGCACACAAAGGGTCGCATAATGAAACACATAGAATTTTAAATACTGCATCGCTTTAGCGTTATTTTTACGACGCCGACGATGATGGCGATTGTTGTTAGCAAATACTTTACCCATTATATGTATACATCTCTACCAGATGATTATGCCTCTACTCACGTTTAAAACGTAATAGGTACCTGTATTCAAGACGTTCAAACGTCTATGACGTTTTCAGTCCAACACCTAGTAACCTATATAAATATATGACTTACAGTGCGACCGAAAAGAGTAGAAAGTAAATGAGGGCGCTGTTGTCGTTTAGATGGCAACACGAATACTACGACGCAAACGGTCTTGATCCTTGCGTTTAGCTATTAAATTTTGTTGAAAACGTGGATGTCAATAGGTACAAATCCGACCAAAAATAGTGGAAATTAATTATCAAGAAACGAAAATGTACTGTTAACTGGGAACTCTTTATTTTGTAGACAAAATTAATTTACGATTACAAAAGTAATCTCATATTCTTTAATTCATATTCTTACTATTATCGTAATCATTTATTCTTAAAAGTAATATTATATACCTTCTTTAGCACAACTAGTTTACTAAATCGCTTTTAAAACTAATCTACTAAAATATCAAATATCAACAAAATAGGTACATTTTTTCTGATTGCGTACAAATTGAAATCGTCCAATTGTTATAAGGTCTTCCTTTTCTTTTTTCTGCAGGAGTTTTGAATAATTCTTTTGTTATGCTAGTAGAACCTTGCATCTTCAATCCCAGATACATAACGAATGTACCTACCTAAAAACAAATTTAAATTATACTGAAATGTAACGCAGGATCGATAGGAGTGGCAGATGGGTTTTGAGGTCAATAAGTGGCAAAAAGGACGATGATGATGATGATGATTCTGTTTTAAAGACTCAAAATATGGAAGTGGACTATACTTTTTCCAACACAAACGGAAATATACATTAAAAATACCATGAACGAAAGTCCAAAAAAACAACATAAATATTACTCAGGTAATCAAAATCACAGGTTTAATCGTTTGATAGTGGCTGATTTTACTATTTAAAGACCATAGAATCGAGTATTTATCAGTGATCTCGGAGGTTCTTTGATAATTGTCTGAAACATCGGGCGATGGCTTTCAGACTTAAAATTCGGCTCAACAACGTATGAAAACTTTATCAATCACTTATCTTGTTCCACTGCGATTCGTTTTTTCCATGTTGAATTACACTAAACACCATAATATACATTAATACAGTTATTTAAATGGAAATTTCGTTGAGGTACCCAATGTTTATTTACATGTGCGTGACATTCTTTTTTGTTTAGTTCCATTTTAATTAATTTCTGCTCTTTTCGGTCCACCTGTATATGTCACTGCAACTAAAACGTAAAAAAAAAAGCTGTGCTAACTCAAAATTTTAAATTGAAAATTTAATTCAGGTACTAAAATTTAAGAACATAGTTAAAGCAAGACTGTTTATGTTCATCTTTTTCAATAACAGAGGATATTACATAAGAAACAGACCACGCAAATATTCACGTATGTGGATTCTCGCCCACGTATCCTATGATGTTTATTTATAAATGTCACTCCATTCTATTTTAGATATGGTACAAGGCAGATGGGAGCAATCACCTCATGGCTTCGCATGTGGATGTTCATCACCCCATGTAGACCCGTTTTCTCTGTATTATTTATATCAGACATGTGATTCATCATAATTTCAGCCAAAGAGTTTTCTCGATCATTAAATACTTCTTTTGCACGATTGCTCGATCACATCATTTTGAATTTGATATTTTTTAGGGTTTTTGGTACCTATAAAAGATTTCAAAGCCTTATCGAATGGAATTTGTTCTTAAACGTAAATAGCTTATGTATTTTTAACGTATTGAAAATATGAAGACGTATTGCACTAAAATAAATTTATTCTTTGAAATCTTCATATAAGTAGGTAATTACTTGAGTATCATTTGAATTGATCCATTTTATAGCATTGCTAAATAATAAGACAGATTTACTATCGTTGCAGGCATTAGTGCTCAGATCCTGAAGGTACATAAAATATAGCTTAATACCTCCTGAAACCCGTGGCACGTGTATTTTATAAATTTGTTAGTCTATTATTAGCGCTCTTCTAAAACTACATAAGTATTTATTAGTGATGTCTTCACAATTACTTAGTAACGATCTTGCACTATTAACACGCGAAACAAGAGCTGAACAATTAAACCATGTTACGTTACGCAATTATCACAATAATTGCGTAACGTAACATGGTTTAATTGACAGGCAACAAACATGTTAGAATGTCTTACGCTGTTTTATTTCATATTTAATTAATAAAAACATTGTTCTGCTGTAAGGTTACGTATAAGGACTTCTACAAAAGAACGCTCATTCAGTATTAAGTAGGTATCTGCCTTGTGGTAAGCCGTCGGTGATGTGATGAGTGACAGCTCATCAAATATTTATTAATTATACATATATTTTAGTGATATATCTCCATCAGGTCAGTTTTGATAGCGATGTGGCATAGATTGTTATGTCCATTTAAATGGTTCGCGTTTGCAAATTGGAAGGTCAACATGGCGAATTGAAAAAGGTGTCAAATTACAAACGTGCCCAAGCGCAGGCACTTGGCTGTGATTGAACTTGATTGAGGTGCCACATTAATTATTATTTATTGATCGTTATATTTCAGTTGATTCAGGCGAACCACGCCCTCTATTGTGCCCACTGTAATTCTCGATGACGTCAATTGCTTTAGGCTAATAAAGAAAAATTTTAACATTTTCTTACGACAGTTTCGACGTGAAGAAAACATGCGACTAATGACGCACTTCCCGAGACAAGCTGTCGTTTGCATTGTCAACACTCGACAATGTTCTTTTGAAAGTAGTACTTACATCATAATAAGCCATCATATCCAAAACCATGCATAAAAATACGATGTTTAGCTTCTATGATTATATTATAGCTAACCAACGGACGACGATTGTATCTAATAGAAACTTGGAATGTGCGGTAAAATCCATGCATATGAAATAGATTCACAGAATTGGCCATTTTCCGTAAAATGCCCTGCACAAAGGATATTGCGGTATTGTAGGAATGTTAACTTCAGTTTTCAGGGCCATGTTTAATTCTGCTGTACACAGCTTGTGTACACGACCTGACTTTGCTTTTGGTAGTCTAGTCACGCTCGTGGCAAGGCATCTTACCCACATTTTTGCGCCCTAGGAAATCGTTCACAATCTCATGCGTCATAACATGGACTCTTACCTCCTTCTTTGGGCTGAGAGTGCCCTGAATATACAGTCGCAATTTGTTTTATACCAACTTGGTTAGTATTAATTTCAGTATCTTCTAATAACCAAGTAGGTAAAGCATATCTTCAGCAAGTATCCGCATTTATCTGGATGGATACTTAACGCCTAATATTGCTTTATTGTATGCTATCATAAAGATAAACACAATTTGATAATGTTGTTAATCTCTCTGAGATAGGCTTCGATTACACTGATGTCTGGTTTCTGAATTATACTCGAGATTAGATAGCGTTTTGTGCAAAGAAATCGCATTTTTTCCATAATTAGATACCTACTGACTGAGGTTGAGGTTCTGTATTGTATTGCCATTTCAATTATACACTGTGTAGTTAAAATGCTTGTTATTTCACGGTCACATGATTCTACCAGCAGCTATATAAATATTCAACTTTTCCTTAATGGAAAAGACTATATTAAGAACCATATTTGAATATTTATCTTTACCAGGCCTAGTGACAATCTAATCACCACCTAGTCTGCTATTATTAGTTTCTTTGGAATTTTGGTACGTTGATCTGTTCTGTGTTTGTTTAAAAATGACACTGAAAATGGATTGAGATGTATTGCCATAGCAGAGAGTACATAACTCACTAATACTTAGATAAACTGATGTTCCACAAAAGTTCATCATTTTATCTTAAATGCGATAGGATAATGATCATCAGTCATCTGAAAATCTAATTTAATCCCTAACAGACTACGACGTTCATCTTTATTTCTCAGCCAAGCAATAACTTCCATTGTCCTAAGAGAAAAAAGACAAGGTTTCACTAGTTGATAATAATCTTAACTTTGTTTTATCTCACCTTAAGTTCAACTAAGTTCAAATTAACCTACATCGTGAGAAGCAGTTATATAATGATCCATTCAAACCCTTGCAAGTATCACTATCTTGGGTCTTTTACTGAGGTTATTTATAACAGCGTCAGCAACTTTGACCTATGATACACCTACGTGACTTTAGCTAGGGTATTTAGATGGAAAAAACAGTATAAAACATCTAGTTATGTATTGTCTCAGATGCCTGTCTACGCTGCCAAGGTGAAAGCAAGAAGGATTCGTACGGCAAGCAAGACTGCGTGGTCGTTTGGGGAGAGTGCAACCACAGTTTCCACTTCTGCTGCATGTCTTTGTGGGTGAAGCAAAACAACCGTTGCCCCTTGTGCCAGCAAGAATGGTCCATACAGCGAATGGGCAAGTGATCTCATACCGTAAGAAAATACTTCTCAATAAACTGTTAAATCAATTTACCTTGTTTTGACTTCTCCATCTTAGTTTTTTTGTGCACCTGCATTATTAGGACAAAAACTGGTTACAGGTATGTAAGTACGCTTCTGAAATTCTGCGTTATGTACAGATTAATGCAGGCTTTAACACGCCATGCATTAATCGTCAGCTAACAGAGTTCATTATTGTATAATCTACTTGAGTCAATAATGGTTATTATGACATAATCGCTGTGTATTAATTTGCTACAAGTCCAATGTATCTTAAACCTGCAACCGTATGGCAGCCGTTTCTATAGACCTGTTCTTATTCCTGTCTTTCTTCCTGCCTTCCCTCAATTTATTTCTTTAAAAATATTGGTCGGTCTAAATTCCCATGATGCACCGTATGGCAGCCGTTTCTATAGACCTGTTCTTATTCCCGTCTTTCTTTCTGCCTTCCCTCAATTTATTTCTTTAAAAATATTGGTCGGTTTATTTCCCATGATGCGGCTTCTTACTGCGCCGGACGAATTATAGCACCAAATTGTTCAACATGAATTAGCTCTTTTTCATAAACTTCACTAATGACTGCTATTAATCACGAGTGTAAACATAGTTATTCATTGTTTATCACACCCTGTGTAAGTATACTTTGGTGTAGGAAAATTACTAAAACGCCATAATACTCCATTTCATCAGCTTTACCCCTCTGATGAATGTCAGCGTCATAACACTTAGCTGCTTGATGGTTATGGTGCATAACAAGCTTGTTCTATCTAAAATTAAACCATATAGGAATGTAGCCATGTTGTAACTGTGAATACGGGTCTCAGGCACTCCAGGCGTTTCGCTCAAATCGTTCTTGTTAGGGCGTTCACTGCCGTTAAGATGAGACAGACGATGGACCTTTGAACGACATTGAACTTCTAAATCCAAAGTCTAGAGAGCATCTGAGCAAGTCCAGTCTAATCTATCTTATATATAAAAATGAAACCCGTTTTCCTTGGTCATGGCATCACGCGTGAACGGCTGGACCGATTTCGCTAATTCTTTCTTTGTTGTGTTTGTTATTGTCAGGAGAAGGTTCTTATAAAAGAAAAAATTAAGAAAGTTGGAAAAATAAATTTCCACGGGGGCGAAGCCGCGGGGCGCAGCTAGTAAAATTATAATAATACAAGTATTATGCAGAGGATCTGGGTACGCTTCAATAAAGCAACTTCTAAAAGTTCACAAACAGGTAGAGTCAAATGTCTGGTTTGAATTTTTCTGAACAGGATGTATTATTTAGTTAGAATATGTTAATTTAATGAATTGGTATTTTTTGTTATTATGTTACCAATCTATTAACCTTGTGCTTGATGCAGCGCAAGATATGTTAGCTAAGTTGAGGGCACCAATCATGGTTATTGAAATCAATGTCGAATCAGTAATAATTTATTACGTTCATTTATTTTGCATACGACGCATTTCCATCAATAAGCGAACTGAATTTTCCATCGGTACTTCACTAGTATATTCTCTAGGTACAATTTGTAGCCTTTACGTATATTAACCTATCCATACATTGTAACTTCTTACAGAAGTCCTTAGTAATGCTTTTTTTATACAAGGTGCCACAGAAAGGTGCACTCAGCCGAGAAGGGGTGTTTCTGGGCATCGAGGGAGTCAATGTTTGTTCTACGATGTTTTAAACTCCGATTTTTTTTAACTTTTTCTTCATATTCGTGTTCTTTTACGAGTATTCTTACATTATTATTATTATTTTGAAAGTGAAAAACAAGCACAAAAACATTTATGAAATATTTTGTTGAATAATGCAAGAGTGTTTGTAGAAGAACACGAAAAGGAAGAAATAAAACTTAAAGTATTGCAAAAAAAATTAAATATTTGCGAAATATAATCTAAGTACCTAGTGCAAATTGGGTCTAAAAATCTATATCAAGAAAGTGATTTCAAGGTTAAGGTTAAGTTATTGGGAAAATGTTTACAATTACAAACAGGGTAAGTATCTAGAGTTAGGCCATAGTCCACTACACTCTCTGTCTCTCCTAATGAGCGCCATAGCGCCCGCAATATTTTCAGCTTGCCGCATCAGCCTGTCTGCAGAGTTTCTCAGAAGATCGTCATCCCATCTGGTCGGAGGGCGTCAGGCTAAAACCTTTTCCCGAGTTTTATTATCATTGAGTAAGTACCTAGTGTCTAATAAGTACCTACAAAATATAAAAAAATTCCCCAAAATTCCCAAATTCTTCAAATTAGGTAAGTACATGGACTCGTAAACGAATATTCTTTTGTTATTAAATCGTGTGGTAGTGAAATTAGCTATTAATAATTGGTCGCCATTAGCCATGGCTCGGCACGACCGGCTTATCATGAAGTCAATAGCACGTTGCTGATAACGACCGTTAAACCCGTGGTTACCTGTGTACTGCCATTGCCATATGCAAACGTACAATATGGTTCTTCACGTGTGATGTCACCTTCGGGCTAAAAATCAATTGTCAGTTGGAATCTCAACATTAAGTAAACGGTGTGTGCTCGTTCTCTATCTTTGAATGAAATGAGGTAAAGCAGCCATCATGAATGTCTGGTCTGAAACTACCAAAATATTTATTAAAAATGTTCACACATAAAAAAACCGGCCAAGTGCAAGTATACTCGCACAGGGAGGGTTTCGTCCCATCGTTCAAACCTATTTCTCAAACGAAACTCTAAAAATACCAACTGTTTGGAGACCTCCTTAAATCCCCCTTTTCTACTTTATTTTATTTTGAGTAATTATTGTGGTATTAAGGCTGAACGCTCATCTTTCCATACAAACTTGGAAGGGTAACTACTACGCTGTTTGATGTTGACCATCCAAAATTAAGGATAATATCAATTCATCTCGTCAATATCTATGCTTGTATGCAGCCAAAACTAAAAAATTATACATTTGAAAAATACAAGCTTCTAAACTTTTGTATTTCAACACAGATTGTAAGCCAACTATGGGCGAAAATAAATAATATACGGAGAACGAAAACAATAAAATTAAGTCCGTCCCGACATAGTTTAGTTATTCAAAAGTTGAAATACATTTATTTTGATAAGATACACAATAGTTTTTCTGGTATCTTTCTCTCTCTTTAGTATTATGGTTCAAGAGATACAGCCTCGACAAACTTGTGTTTTTGCCAAAAAATCGCGTTCTTTGTATGGCCCTTTCATAGTTCGCAGTGCGTGCTCGGCCGTAGGCTGCTTGGTTTTAGGTTTCCTTTCATTCGTCTTTTCATCCATGTGTCATCAACTCATCAAACTAAATGAGACTCGAATTATATCTAGATGCCACTTGGGGAATTTGAAGTAAATTTATAGTTTTTAAAACACGCCAAATTATTGATTCGGTTGAGTTGTACTTACCCCCTTTTTTGTCTCGTCGAGAAAATTCATTCACGAACAAACTGGTCTGGGGGGGACCAGAATTATGTGGGACTCGACGCCCTGAAAAGGACGTAATACCCACTAAAACCTCTCCGGTGTCCCTCTCTCGCCATTTTCGCCGGACCACGGGAACATTTAAACATCCGCGGCCGAGTTGTAGTACCCCTACCCCAAAGTAAAGTTAGGCCACAATTAGGCTAAACATGGTTGTTTCCATGGTTTCCTTTTAATGACCGCAACCAGAAAAACTTATTGTTTTACCTATTTTATTGAACGATAGTTTATGTAATAGACCAGGGACCAATTATAAATCAATGATGGAAAAGTACTGATCATAAATGATTCTTATTGAGACTGAATGACGTATTGAAGATCTAGGGCAGCACTCTGAAAGGATGGGCGAATGGCGCCAGACCTTGCGCTCTAGTTTCTAAATAGACTGACTTTTCTCGATTCGATTTTATTGTTAGAGTGTTTATTGCCGAGGAGCGCAGAGTAACAGCGGCACATCGTGGATAATCATGCTCTACCTAAAATATTTTTAAAAAGCACGTAAACTTCGATGGAGGTTGATAATCTTTTAAAAGTTTTGGTGCATATCTTGCAAGAAATCTAGAATCGCGTGATCTGTGTTTACATTTTTTGGTCCATTCGCAAACGTCCGCAAATTCATTTACTAACCAAACATCACGCGCGTTTGATACTTCTTTGCGGCCTTGTTTCTACCTAATATACATATTAGTTTCTTTATTTATCTACAGGCCATGTCAATAGGTATTTCAACCAAGTTCCTGGTAGCCCGTTTCTTGTTTCAGACTAAAGGTTGTGGCATTATCGAGGTCGAGAACACGTTTGCCACACCCGGCCAGGCCTCCGCTGACAGCCAATCAGAATGCTCCACCGCTAATAATCAGTAGGTAGCTTTGTACCGATGCATTGGACTATGAACAACCTTGGAAGTAAATAAAGGTTGCGTCAGGTAAATCTGATTTGCCTTGTCTGCTCATGGTTCCATAATCAACATTTTGAACAGTCGAATAATTTAAGATGCGCGGTAGGTATCTCTTGAAGGCAGTTTCACCACCTTTGCTCAATATTTGAATAATATTGCAAATAGGAAGTAGCGTGTGGATCCGCATCCGGTGCTTTCTGTACATTTAAAAGGTCCTTGTAAAATACTCACGTAAATAAGTATGTACCTATCCACTTCAAGTTAAGTGACACTGATGGTTACAAATAGCACTATCTCTTCCTACTTTCATTTGGCAATTTCATCATCTCTTTGTAGGTATCCCGTACTTTAAGGTACGTACCTAGAATTTTATCAAAGTACTTAAGTGCTCTTGTAGTTCATTAACTAGGTAATATCGGAACTTTGTTTTACGAATTAGATAATGACAACTGACAACAGATGCGTTGTTTTTGCCTAATGCATTTCTACTTATCATATTGATCGATAAGGCATGAATGTTCGATTCATTTGCCCAAAGCAATAAAACAGAATTTTCTATTACGTACCAACGCTACATAGATATTCTTTGTACGAGGTACTGCGACCAGCTTTGAGTTCGATGCGAGACCAAGTCCAAGTAAGGTTAGAGCAGTTTAGAGCTGCTATTGCTATCCAACAGGTTAGTGAGGTATCCTAATTTGGAATGATGCTGGGACAAAAATAAACTTTATTTCTTGTCTCGGGGAATTTGCTCAGACTATTTTCTAACGCAGGAGACTGCGTTAGCTGTAAAACTAGCAGTCTGTGCTTAGAACACGAAAATTGGTAGTTATACTGTTACTACAAAAAAAGAGTATAAAATTGGATAATACTTACGGTACTTAATTCCGCAAATGCTATATTATTAACGAATTATTAGGATTTATACAAATTTCAGATTTAGTGGTTTTAAGATTCATTTAGTTTGATGACTTTCGAATTTTATGACGCGAAACTTCTTGTTGAATAATGCCAAGTTAAAATTTTATAAAGCAATTAAGTGGTAGAGTTAGTCAGCATTTCTATTTCAGAAAATGACAGATCAGTTTCCAAAACGTTCAGGCCCACTTTAAGTCATTAAATAAATTAGTGAGTAATCGTTTCAGCACTGATGGTGACGCCAATATTTTTTGTGTAATCTTAAATGAGAGGCTTTTTGTTCTTGTACAAAACTAAGGTACCTACCTACCTACCTAAGTTGTAATGTGGGTAGGTAATTTTCTTAGTCTATACTTATAATATTATAAAGAGGAAAGGTTTGATTTTTTGTTTGTTTGTTTGTTTGTATGAATTGAATAGGCTCCGAAACTACTGGACCGATTTGAAAAATTATTTCACCGTTAGGAAGCTTACTTTTCAGGGAGTGACATAGGCTATATTTTATCCCGGAATTCCCACGGGAACGGGAACTACGCGGGTGAAACCGCGAGGCGATCGTCTAGTTATTTATAAAATACGTAGTAGTAAGTAGTTCCAAAGTTTATGAACAAAACTCCGGCATGGTCACTCTACCCACCTGTAATTTTCCATTGGATGAATAAGGCAATGTTTATGAAACAAAACGCCAAACGTATTCACAGACTGAAGTGTACCTACACGGAACCCTCTACATGCAATTCGATCGAGAAAATTCTACGGCTGTTCAGTATCGGCTCGCCGACAGGAAAACGTCTGTTTACAATTCACACTATCCGGGCGGCATTTGGGAAATGTATTGACGTCCTGAAATGATGTAACGTAGCTATTCTAAGACTAACCAACAAAATGAACTTACATATACGTGAAAAGTCACATGCATTTAAAATGTTCTACGTGCTCAGCATGTTAAGCATTTCAACTCTGTTCGAGCTGGCTCCGATCAAGGCTAAGCTTAGCGTACCTGTAGGTAGATACATTTTTAAAAGCTCGCTAAAGGCGCGATCCCCCTTTATTTTTCGTATACTAGGCCTGAATTTTTGACGACAGCGTGGACAGTTCTACGAAAAAACAAAAGACAATCGCTCCAGCTTTTAAAAAATTATCTATGGTAGGTACGTAGAAAAATAAAACCACAAGGATTGCTTATATCGTTTTTACAGACGAAGAAGGATGTTGATGAGGTGCGGGTCGATCTTTGTCAACCAAATAAATTTTAATTAAACGTATCTTACCACTTAATTGTCAGTTCGTGCTAACTAGTTAGCTTCAATTGACTGGTAGAGTCTGGTTTAGTTAGGCGTTGGTCATCCATAACATCTTAGTGCTTTGACATTTTAGTGACATTTTTTTTGTCTTAGCCTATACACCGAAATGTTGTAAACTTATACTTTTTCATGTGACCTTTGACAGTAAAGATATTCTATTTTATTATTTTGTTTTTGGTCCAATTTTCTAACAAACGAAAATTTTGTAGTCTTATTAGAAATATAGGTATCCTGTCTTTCTGAGCACCTACTGCCTATTTAAAATGAGTGGTTGTGTGTGAACCAGAAGACTGAATGGAAATATACTTCAGCAATCCTATATCCACTAGCTAGAAAAGATATTTCTGCCGATGCTCATTAGTCATTTCATAAGGCAACGTTTGGGCAACCGAACGCACGCATCTGGTAGACTTGAGATTTGTCACGTAGGAGATGGGTAGGAGGCCTACTCTCAAAATTTTGATATCTCGTAAAATTTAGAGTCAAGATATTTATCAGACTGTTTCCTGTTAGGGGTCGTTCATTAATCACGTGATGTTTTTAACAACTTTTTTTATTCACCTCCCCCATGGTGATACGAAGTGAGCTTTTAGACTACCCTCCCTACCCAAAATCACTTGTAATTTTTTGTAGATAGGAACAAAGTAACAAAAAATTTCAGAATATTGTCTCTAGAAAAAGGTATTTTTTGAATTAATTCGGAAAATGTAGTATCGTGATTAAAACGTCTGTGTAGTCTGTCTATAACTCGCGCGATCATTAAAAAAATTATACAAGTGATATCTCAGTACACTGCCCCTCCCCTTTGCGATATATCGTGATTTTTTCCCTTTCGAGCCTCACGTGATTTATGAACGGCCTCTTATAAGCTTCTATTCCAACTATTGTAAGCTTGTGGTTGCTATTTTCTGTGGTCGACGTATTTTAAATGACGTCACGTAGTCGTATTTTATGAGGCTCCTCGTCATCAGAGTTTTGGTAATTCTAGAAGCTTCTAACAACTACGGAACAAGCACAACTAGGTAACTTGATCATACCTTATAGCTGCATTAAGCGCACGATTCATAATTTGTGGGATTGCAAACATAATCTCAACCAACTGGTTATTTTCTCTGAAAAGCGTTTGCGAAGTTTCACTGAGGTTGTCTTTAATTGCTGCCACTTGGTCAAAATGATGTGAATTTGTTTGCTCGGCCACTTTAGAAGCAATCGGAAAATTCCGCTCTTCTCTTGATCGGCAGCAATTATGTCCATCAATCTCTTTATTAATGTTGGCGACGCAATGTCCGATTCTAGATCACTTGAATGCCAGAGCTTGTCGCAAACTAGTTTCATTCGCAACATCAAAATACCAAGACTAACTTGAGATATCATAACTAAATAATAATAATAATTAATGTTGGACAATACACGCAGCATCATCTAGCCCGAAGCTAAGCAGAGCATGTGCTATATGGGTTCTAGACTACTCATATACTTAATACATGACATAAATAGATATTTTTTTATTATATCTAGATACTTACCGTAACTAGAAACATATAGAAAACTTTCAGCTGGATCTACGAATACTTAGACCTGTTTCATTCAACCCCACACGGCTCTTTAGCAGTAAAAGTGAATCTGGATGACAGAATAATTTTATGGTAGGACCAAATGTGTTCTGGCCAATATTCTGATGCAAGCTTGCTGTTCCTCACGCAATCTAAAGAGTGCATACATTCATAGCAATCATCATGATTATTATGAGGAACTCTAATCTATCCTATCCTAGGCTATGCGGAGAATCTAAGAGGCTATCGCTTGACGTGGTACTTGAAAAAACTTGTCTAGTACTTGCTTTGCAAGTCATTGTGACTGAACTCTGACGATTCTGCTATCATTCAATCTTTGTTATTTTTGTGGTTTAGTCATTGTTTTTTCGAATTCCGATTACGAGTCACACCCACAAATAAGTATTAGTAACTAATGGCAGTTATTGTAGAATCTTATCGTTGGAAAGGTATTTTATCGCAAGATAACATAGGTTACGCGGACACTCTAAAACGAATAGTCTAATCCCTTTCAGGAACTTTGAACATCCTGGTAGGTACAAATCCTTTGTAACAAACTAATATAATTTATTGGTACTAGCATAAAGTCCAGAGATAAAAGGAAGAGTACAATAAAAACCTATCTACTTAAACGTAGAGACGGACTCTACGGTACCATATGGCATTTTCAACCGATACTAAAATAATGCCTATACTTATCCTAGGAACAATTTGACGATATAGAACCTTAGGAACAGACTGAGGTCAATGACGTCAGTAATTAGAAAGTTGTACACGTAGACTCGATGATGTAGGTAGAAACTGTGCGGAGGTGTGGCGCCTGCGCGGGCGCACGCGGTTTGCAACACGCATACCGCACAACACATGTATGTGTGCAGGTAAGGCACAAACTCCGACAGTAACACAACGTTGCATCAGCAATGACAAATTAGATTTCAGTCTGTTAGTTACTATGTAACAATAGAGTCTGTATTGATGCTAATGAGATGTTTCTTTCCAATCAGTCCCAATAAACAGAAGGTTAATTTTATGCAAAACACATTCTCATCGCCATTACGTAATATACCAAAGATCAAATGAATGGTTGACGTGCCCGAGCCACTGGACCGCTAATTTAAATTTATTAGTTCCAGCTTGTTTGTAAGTATTTAAAATTGGTCATTTTACCAATCTGACGTCGAGTGCTGGCAAAACCCGATTGGCTGGTTGTACCAAGCCCCCAACCTATACGTCATCGACACAACGATAACCGAGTCGCTGCCAATGCCTTGTGACTACCTAAGCTATACTCATTCAATTCTGTTATTATTTCTGCCGCAGTGTACTACATATTTCTCGATAGCCTTGGAGTAGTAGAGTTGCCTATTTTGCAGTTTTCGTTTTTTTAAGAAAAGATTTTGGCAGATGATGCAAGAAACCCGGGTCTTGCGCAATAGCATGTTGGCGCTGGTGTAGGTAAATATGATGGTGATCCAAAGAGGATTATGTCAGCTAAAACATACCAAGGACTGGGCAGCATAAAATTTGCTAATGATATTATTGCTATGCATATAACTTATGTCGAAATAATAATAAAATTAAGGGAACATAAATGACATCATTGTATTCCGGAAATTCCGTAAATCTACCGGAAAACTTAAACATTTTTGCATAATACATACCTAAGCATTGACCACACCCTTTTTATAATTTTACCCACATATTGTTTTTTATGTCTATAATCTAATCGTATTCATGCATAATCTTTTTATCTGCAGTTCAAAATTACACATCCGTTTGGCGCCGGTTTTTTATTGTAATTCTGATTAGGTAAAATCTGCTACCAGGAAACGTTTTGAATAGTCTTGTTTCAGACCAATCATTGGTCTGAAGCAAGACTATTCAATGACAAATTATTTAATAACCATTATGGTAAGTAAATGCCCTATAATGGTTTTTGATTGATTTGAAAAATCTGAAAACCGACATCAAGTTTTGCGGGGTAAATAGGTATACTCATCATCATCATCATCATCATCAGCATATATTAGTCCACTGCTGGACATAAGGCCTCCCCTAATGTGCGCCATAGCGCCCTGTCTTCAGCTTGCCGCATCCAGCATCTATAGGTACTATGTACTCATATCTCGGGAATAAAATATTTATGGGACCATCACAAGATCTTTCATTCTGTAAGTACAATATCAAAAGAATCATCGAAATCGAACCACAATTGACGGAGTAATCGGCGAATAAAAAAAAATTAAACTTATAGGTACAGCCGAACATAGAACCTGCTCCTTTTTTGAAGTCGGTTAAGAACCGGTTAATAATCGGTTAATAGTGATTTTGAGCACTGTAAGACAAATCTCGAATAATTATATGATAACATAATTTGGCGTGTTTTATAAAACTATGAGCTTCAAATTTATACAGGACCAACTTCAAGGTATACCCTTTCCGATAAAAAAAGAATTATCAAAATCGGAGAACTCTGTAAGAAGTTATGCGTGGTCATACATTAAAAAAAATATACGCGTCCATCGACTTGAGAACCTCCACAGTTTTTCGTCGGTTGAAAAGACTGACAACGCCATCAACCTACAAAGAAATAATAGATCGATAGACGACGCCGACTGTCTGCTTTACCAAACCCTCATAAATAAAATAAGACAAAGGAACGTACAAAGCTTTCCAAGGTCACTTTGTTTCAGGAAGTTAAATATTCATAATAGGGTAATTATTAAATTAGCTATTGTCTGACTGGTAATTGCCTAATTCTGAATTACATGACACGGTGATCTTGGAGGATATTGCTGCAGATGATCGTATCACAGAACTTCATACAACGCAGACGCCGCCCCAGGAAGTTCAAATAATATTATTTACACTTCGATCATAATATTAAAATTTTCTTCATTATTTTAGACATAATTTTGGTTACTTATTAGTTATTAGGTTATTACCTACTATTTTCTGCCCGCATCTTCGCACGCGTTGTTTTTAACCCCCGACGCAAAAAGAGGGGTGTTATAATTATAAGTTTGATGTGTCTGTCTGTGTATCTGTGTGTCTGTGGTTTCGTAGCTCCCAAACGGATGAACCGATTTTCGTTTAGTTTTTTTTGTGTCATAGATAATTTTACCCCGAGTGTTCTTAGCCATGTTTCATGAAAATCTGTGTTTAAAAAAACCCGCCGACATTTATTGGCTGAACAGATTTTCATGAAACATGTCATGAAAATCTGTTCAGCCAATAAACGTCGGCGTGTTTTTTAAAAATTTAATGGAAACGTTCAATGGTAATTCATATCCCAAGGGAACTGATTTAGGGGATAAAAATTAGCCTATGTTTTATTTCAGGCTTCTAACTACCCGTATGCAAATTTTTAGTATGATCCATTCAGTAGTGAATATTTACACTTCGATCACAATATTAAAATTTTCTACATTATTTTACACATCAGTTGGTTACCTACTAGTTTCTGCCCGCAGCTTCACACGCGTTGATTCTATGGAAACGTTTAATTGTAATTCATATCCTATGGGAAATGATTTACGGGATAAAAAGTAGCCTGTTTTATTCCAGGCTTAGAACTACCCGTATGCACAATTTTAGGATGATCCGTTCTGTAGTAAAGAAATCAAAATCGAAAACGGTTTATTTCCAAAAATACAATAAAAGTACACTGAGAAAAGGTTCAATTAGGTAACATAGGTTAAGAGGTAACATACGTCCATCCATGCATCTAGGTAAACATCCAAACTTTCGCATTTATAATATTTGTGAGCCGAAGGTCGTCCTACGACGTAGGTTCCTACGTCGCAGACAGGCATTCGCCCACTGCGCCACAGAGATCGATAAAATTGCAAACCAAAGTACAAAAGACCAAAGTAGGTACCTTACCTTATTTTCATGTTTTTTCATATCATTTATTCAATTAAAACGATCTTATAAAACTACTTACACTAACTTACACTTCCGACTGGTATTGGATAGTTATATGGATCAGTTGAGCTACCTGTAGATTGTTTGCAACAGTCTGCAGTTAGCTCAATTGTTTCAATTGTAAATATTAGTTGTAATTTATTTCTATTAGTTGATTGTAAAATTCTTTGTAAATAAAGGTTTTTTCCTTACACTAACTAATCTATACCAATATTATAAAGAGGAAAGATTTGATTGTTTGTATTAAATAGGCTCCGAAACTACTGGACCGATTTGAAAAATTCTTTCACCGTTAGGAAGCTTACTTTTCAGGGAGTGACATAGGCCATATTTTATCCCGGAATTCCCACGGGAACTACGCGGGTGAAACCGCGAGGCGGTCGTCTAGTTTTATATAATTGTCCTGCGCATCTGGCTAGTCTCCGATGAGACTGGCCGCCGTGGTCGAAATTCGGCTAGGAGGACATTATAATTTTATACAACTAACTACGTTCACATCGGCAAGGTAACTAAACTGAACCAGCAGGGTTTTAGTATTTTGTATTATAAACAGTGTCTTTTCAAGCAGTTTCTACAATAGTGGTCTATTTATTCAGCTTTTTTATAGACTCACGTAAAAAACAACCATAGTGAATGGGACAGTACGTACAGTGATAATTGTTTTACCTATGTTCTTGTTGAGTAGGTATCTAGGTACTGTAGACAGGTACAGCTTTGACGACCCTGGCCACTAGACGTTCACCATGAAAACAAATTATTTAAAACTATTTTTTGTAACCGTTTGTAACAAAGTATTCTACGTACCACCGAATAATGTAATCGTTCATTGCATAATCAAATCACACTAAGTAATATTATAAATGCGAAAGTTTGGATGGATAAATAGATGGATGGATGGATGAATGGTTCCCTCTGCGTCGACGTGGCTCTGCGTCGATACTAAAAATCTATTGTTATGCAAATTAAATATTATGCCAATTAGTGCCTCTGCGTCGATGTACAGTCAGCTCACAATGAAAGTAAGTATTGGTTTCTAGCTTTAGTGTTGCGTTGCAATTTTGCCTTGTGCATCGCCAAATTGAAGCACCACTTCCATATATTTTATTTATACAATATCGGCATCCATCTTTTAGTACGATTTTTCCTCCATTTTTGCTTTCAATAAAATAGATACTCTTGACCAAGTGAGAACTACGTTCAGGATCCGAGTTTCTCTCTTGATTGTCTTGGTTATTATTTTTTGGAACATATAACTCTGCATCAATATCTATTAGAAGTTCAGGTTCTGGTTTCGGGTGTGTGTCTTGGACATTATTTTGGGTGCTGCTAAAATGTTGCTGATCAAGATCGAATAGTAGGTACATAAGCGTTATCATAGTCGCTGTCATTGCTTCTATATTCATTTTGTTGGACAGGTTCATCTGATAGACAGTTTCGTCTCCTTCCAAAATGTTGATAATGTTGACGAGGTCCTGCACTGTTTAGTAACGATGTACTCATCTGGCTGGTACTATTCTTGTGCTTTTCCTAACAAGGAAATAAAGTTCAATTGAGATTCATAATTCTTTATTGCACAAAAAAACATGGTACAAGTAGAACATTTACAAGGAAAAATAATGGCAAAGGCGAGCTTAACCCTAAATAGAGTTCTCTTCCAGCAAACCTTATTGGGAGAGAGAAACAAGTTTGTGAATGTGGGTACATGTGCTTAAACAAAGGATACAAGATTTAATTTTAACCTAATTATTTAATTGAGATTCAATGATTATATTACATAATCAATAAAATTAGGAAGTGCAGTGAATAAAAAACAGGGTAAAAAATTACTAATTAATTATATGTGTTATTATTTATTAAAAATCTTGCAGTGGGAATTTTTATTAAAAATTACATAAGTATTTTATTATTCCCTACAAAAAATAAGATTAAACTCCATGACATCTTTAAATAATCTTTCGACCTACGAATAAGCACTTGCTTTTTTTGTGATCACAAATTATACTATTAAATCCACGGATTTAGGAATAACGGATGTAATCCTACCGCATCCAACGTGAACAACAGCAATGGCGGACTTGTCACTTTGTCTTGTGTCTTGTCACTTGACATTGTCAACGTGTGAATTTATTCATTTATTTATTTTTGTATTTAGTTTGCAACAGAGTCAATTTGTCGGCGTTTAAAGCCGTAATGGCAGCCGTTGGAGAAAATGATGTCAATGTGTGTGTACCTACATACAACCTACGTGTACGTACAGAGGATGGACAAAGTTTATTTTCTTTCTGAGATTACCTACATACGTACATTCTTAAATCCGTGAGTAAATCAATGTAAAGTACTTTCGTATTTTGTATGAATAATCCACCACCACATATGTAGGTAAATACACGAAATGACACTCCACTATACCTATCACATTAAGAGTCTATTCTCTTCCAGGGTTGATGGGTACCTAACTGATAAGATAATGATCGGTAATTTAAACAATAGGTGTGAATGAAATAGGCTGATGTGTGAAAGAGAGAAAGATATGCTACCAACCCTTGAACCTGCTGTTTCCTGCTTACCTGCTTATAATAGACAATGCCAAACTTTAAAAGGTGCGAAACAAGCAGATAATATACTCTACCTACACAGAGGTAAGTACTCTGTGTATCCAGTAGGGTAGGTGCACCCGTTGGCCGACCAGCCCCTGTTATCGGCCATTGCGGTGTAGGCACTCATTAAATTTATTATAATAGAAGGGTCGATTACAATTTCCAAACGAAATCAAGTTCAATGCCTATTCAAATAGTTACACGCTTATCTAATAACATTGTCGAGCGTGTAAACACACACTGTAATTTAAAAAAAAATGTTAAGTTTTGCGCTTGCCACGGAACTGTCAGCTTGTCGGATTTTTAACAAAAAAAATAGTGGCGCGTGTTTCAGTGGAAGACAAGTATGTCAAGTTTTATCGATGTACCTATTGTCATGTGTTGTTTTTCCAATAAGGGAATACTTATTTTACGTATTAAGATAGGAATATTTATGTTTTTGTATTGAATTACTTAAAAATTGGGGTGGCCGGATAATGGAACTTGAAACTCACAAAAAAATTACATATCGGCCGGGGGGCCGAAAGAGAGTACGAATGGACGCAGAATACTGTTGTCTCATTCTGTTACTTATCAGGATGTTATTAGAGTATATTTGCATCGTGTTGACTAATGTCGACCGAAGGAATCTAAATTTCCTTTTTCGGCCCCCATTTTACTGTTATTCATACGAAATTTTGCCATCGGTTTATGTGCGGCCGAAAATGGCATCATGCTTAGAATTGTGGTTTCCTTTTCGGCCAGATTCAATTTGTTCGTATAAATGAGGTGGCCGGACGTTAAAAGTAGTTTTCCTTTTCGGCCAATTCGCATTAGATAAGATATATTTGGTAAAAATTGGACACTTTTGTAACGGAGAAGAATAAATTAACTTCGAAAAAAATTATATTGAGAACCTGGCTAAGAAGTGAGATGTGTCTTTAATTTTTGAAGAAGGTGTTATCGTATCTTCCATAAATAATAGAACCACCAAGCTCCCGAAGCGTGCCTTTGTAGTTTTCCAGCAATGAAAGACGGAATTTAAGGAGATCTGTACCACCTGTACAACGAGGGCTCCTCCTGTCTTCAGAAGTTCTGAAGTAATTCAGTCCTCACCGGTGGCTTTATTGTTATAATAAGCCGTCTTAACAGTAAATCGATTTTGTCGTGAGCGATAAAAATAATAATAAATAATGCTGGCCAATCCATCCATACAGCATCATTTAACCGCAAGGTAAGCAGAGCTTGTATCATGGACAGGTACTGGTAACTGGCAGTAAGTCGGTATAGTGGCGTTTCAGGGTGGCTCTAGAATCACGATCGTCACGTTGAGTTAAGGACAAGGAGCATTGGCAGCATAATAAACGGTCATAGAAGTCTTTTGTCTCAGCATTGATCTCGGTTCTCCCATCGTGCGTTTTAAGATTCATCAGGTTCCTAACCAAGCTGCTGAGTGAATACTTTCGACCCTCGGTTTCGCTCTATTGCCTTTTTTAAATCGTGTGTTGGAGCTCCGAAGGCGTCGTACCATCTTCGCATTCCGCTTTTTAAGGTCTGACCTCTGACGAAGTCGCTTGGGTGGTTTCTCTCTTTTTGTCACTGGCCCAAGAGTCTCTTCCGAGTGCCAGTGCACTGCTTTTGGCAGAACCTTCGTTTTTCAGCGTTTTGACCAGATTGTGTAGGGTCTTGTGAGTTCGTCAGCGTCTTCGGTCTTTTAAGGCAAAAACCTATCTTCCAACAGCTTCTGGAAATTCTCGGTGCCCACCATTATTTGGATTCAAGGTCAAACTTTGGACATCATCGTACGGTTTTGTTCAAGCTTCAGATTGATGTTTAGAGCATCGAATCAGTCGGTGACCAGATCTGGTACTGAACCTGTTGATAACTAAGACATCTCAGAATTCATGCCGAATAAAATTGAGACATCAAGTCTGCTTCGACCATAGGCTCCGATAAAATTTATGAAAGCCTCGGCATCCCACGGATTCAGGGTCACGAGTCACTCCAAAGGAAGCAAATTCTGACAATTTCTGTCAATACCTGCATATTGTGCCCTGAGACGGTTACGAACGCTTTGTGAGACACGCAGCGGCCCATGGACTCAGGTATAATGTAAAAAAGAGTGAATTGCTTCTATTCAAAGCAGGTACGAAGAGCTACTCTGTACCTCCGGTTTCGCTTTACGGTACTCCTCTCAGTTGGGTAAAAAATTTAAATACTTGGGTCACTGAGGATATTATTATATCAGACAATGTGGATGTTGAAAGGAAGCGTAGGGAGTTGTCGGTGAGGTGTAATATGGTGGCTGGCAGATTCGTACGTTGCACAACGCCAGTTAAAAAACACTCTTTAAGGCGTCTTGTACTTCTTTTTACACGTGCAGCCTATGGGCCAGATATACACAAAAAGCCTACAATGCCTTACGCGTCCAATACAATAACGGCTTCAGGAGTTGGGGCTGGAGTAGGGGCTGCTGCGGTACTGTAGCGCATCAGGGATGTTTGCAGACGCGCACGTTGATGGGTTCCACGCAATCATGCGCAAGCGGGTCTCATCCCTGGTAGGCCGCATGCGCTGCAGCTCCAATAGCCTGCTGGTCGCTGTGGCGCAGGACCTCCGCTCCAGTATCATGGGCCACTAGATGATGATGATGATGCTGAAACCGGTATCGTCGCTGGTGGCTCAATGATCTGTCTAGGCTGTCGGCGACAGTGCTAGCCTTTATTTTATTTGATTTGATTGTGTGTTGTCGCAAGTAGCGACCCGCAACCATCGTGTGCTACGTTCCGTGCGTGATAATGTCGTTAAGGCTGGCATGGTGAGATATCCGACCGGCGGTACAATAATCCGTGATGACCATGCTATTCAACAGCATTACCGCATTGGCATTGATGAGACGCGCAACATTTTGCATCTAACCAAACACATATTGTGATAAGGAAAGTTGCAGGATCTTATAATGTGCCAGTATTATATGAAGAAAGCTCTTCAATATCCTGACTCCTATTTGGACCGGCCAGGAGACGGGCACGATCTGCAGAAATGGATCACGTTTGTAACAGATGATTCCGTGCGATCTGCAGAGCTGGAGCACGTTTGTAAAATCAAATCAAGTTAATAATGTTAAATAGAATTCATGTTTAAGTGTTGATCATGTTGATTCTACAATATAATATCTCTGTGACTTTTTTTCTGATGAAAAAACACGAAAACTATGCCAGTATTTTAGAATTATGTTCCATAAAAACCCTTAAAATTAGCGGCCGAAATTGGGTTCAGGTCCGGTCGAATACTGAATTTTGTGGCCGAAAACTGAAGTTTTACTCATTTTTGACTATTTCTTTTTTAATAAAATAACTATGAAGCTTAACTATAAAAATCCTCTAACATTTAAAACTCAAATATCTAGACTACCGACTAATATCACTTTGAACTATGCTGACAAACGGCCAATATTTTTTCTGAGGCCTCGAAGTTGGAACTTCGCTAAATGGTCGATAACTAGTGCAACGACCCTAGTCCATCCTTATCTGTTGCAATTGTCAATAAGGTACTACTTGGCATGGGGCGGCTAAGGCGACAGGCTTGCTCTATGGCTAGTACTACTATTCCTACTGCCGAGACGACTGTACCAATGACCTTGAGTCGAGCGAGCCGAGTGTCGACGCAGAGCCACGTCGACGCAGAGGGAACCATTCGGATGGATGGATGTTTGTTACATCTTCACGCCAAAACTACTGAACGGATCAGGCTGAAATTGCATGCAGGTAACTCTAACCCTGGAATCAAACATAGGCGTTTTTATTCCATAAATCAGTTCCCATGGGATAGAACTAACCTCAAAACGTTTCCATAGAAACAACGCGTGCGAAGCCGCGGGCAGAAGCTAGTTTGTTCATAAATATTCAAAAACTGGAATATACTTAATTAAAAGGGACTTGAGATGTGAACTCTACCTACTAGGGCTTGCAAATATTCGAAAATTTTGATATTCGAATATTCGAATTTTTTTCGGGTACTATTCGAATATTCGAATATTATTCGAATAATAGAAACAAACTATATTATTATCACAATCACATGTTTTTTATTCTTTTATGTGTTATTTGCACGAACAAATTAAAATTACCAAATTGACAAAGGGTTGTAACGAGACATTGGTGATTTACACGCACAATCAACCACACATTCTTAGTAAAAACAGTCTTCAAAATTTAGGTGAGTTGGTATTTTAACAACGTCTAACTAGTAGTTCTACGAACAGTAGACCTCGCGAGCACTAATTTTTTTCAACAATTAATTTACTCACAAAAAAGAGATATATTTCTGTGAATTTACTTAGGGATTACTAAAGTTAAGTCGTTTAAAACGGGATATTTAGGTAAGTTTTTTTTAATTCCTGTTTGTAGGTAGGTATATAAATAAATCAGAGACGTTTAGTAGCATTAGCGCCATCTATACAATTGATTTCTTACTTTTGTAAACGGACAGTCTGGCAGGCATGCGTGGCCAAACATGTTCTAATTGATGGCACTGTACTGTTTTATATTCTCTTGTATAATCCGGAATTTTCGAAGCTATTCTGCTCGTCATACCAAAAATCCTAATCAGATCTTTACCAAATTTTTATGAGAAGAATTAAAAACAACAACCTTTCAAATAAAAATAAAATATCAAAATCAGATATCTTAAAGCAGAGATATTTTAAAGCCCCATTTTTGCCTTTTTTTGGAGGAAGTACGCCTTTAATCAAAAAACCCCGACGACAAAAAATTCTATAAAATCGTTGAATCTGTACACCAAGTTTCGTACCGATCGGTTGTAAAAACACGACCTGTAGAGGAGTACGGACATACTGACAGAATCGCTAATTTCGCTAGACTTGAAGCAGAGACTTTCGCTCACTTCGTTCGCTCGGTCAATAAAGCCGAGAGATTGTGAAATCTGATAAATTTAATCTTGATTTGTTCAGTACTTTTGGAGATCCTAGGTTGTTACCTATGATCTCCAATACTACTGAACAGATTAAGATTAAATTTGGCGTACGTTTATAGCAAGGCCTAACTTTGATAATAAATTATCCTGAAAACCCGCGTGCGAAGCCGAGGGCAGAAGCTAGTCTACATTAAATTAACAAGTAAATAAACACGGTAAGTAGCGGTAACACAGCGACAGGGATGGAAAACGAACTTACAAACGAAATCGAAGTTTCTGATTAGTTTTCGTGCAAACGCTAATCTTATGCAAGCGACTTAAAAGTTGGTTTTGCGCGACAACGAAAACGAAACTTCCATTTTCCGAAAGAAGAATACGAATAGGATACGCGAATGCCCTACGCAGTCGCGCGCGGCACTCCCGAATGTTGCCGAACTCGGAACCCTATAACTTTGTCATTTTGTTAACCAGAACGACGTAAACTTGTATGGATATATCTCGCGAACTTATATGTGGCATTTTATGCACATCGGAGTTCTGAAATTGGTGTTATTGATTTGAATCGAATATTCGAATATTGCAATTTCAGTATTCGAATATTCGAACTGAATTAATATTCGAATTATTCGAATATTCGAATATTCGAATGCAAGCCCTACTACCTACTAAGTACAAAATCAGTAATATTATCATTGGAACTATTAAGGTAGTTGTAGATCAAAGGCGCACCGCACCACTTATGGCCAACTTAGCAAACCGTCCACTATTTTTCACGACTTCGTAATCGGTAAACTTCGCAATCAGTCAACTTCTTGATCGATCAACTTAGCATCCTCGCAATCGGTCCTCTTAGCGTTCGGTCAAAGTACATTCAAAGATAGAAAATTCTTTATTGCACACTTATCGATAGAAACAATACAACCAAACAGCTTAAAATCTAAGTGACAAGTAACGGTCGTATCGCTCAAGAGCGATCTCTACCAGACAATCGTGGATGGATAGGATCATTGGATGGTACTAGGGGATCTGTGTGCTCATGAAAGTTATATAATCAAATATAGGCTTTAACTCGTAAATGTAAATTAATTTCATATTGACGGCATAAGATAACAGAACAGCTCGGGGGTCTATCGTTTGAAGCTTGTGGAAAGCCATTTTGTTACTGTAAAGATAACGAGTAAGCCCATTCAGATGCACATTTCTGGGCTGCGCGGTAATGACGTTGGATTAATTTGCGCAAAGCTTTAGCCGCTTAATAAGTGCTCTCTTCTTTATCAATCACTTCCCGTACAGGGAATGACGTCATGAAAAAATATCATAGCATACACTTTTGTCGAGCTGATACTTATAAAAAAACCCGGAATATTTCAAGTTTTTAAAGGTCATCAAGTTATTGTAATTATAAGGAACTCGCTTGTGCAGTGTGAGCTAATATTTGACTCTACCTACGAGTACATGCTGTCATGCTAAATGTTTGCAATTCTTTATCTCTCGGTATAAAACGATGGCACGGTGGTGTCTAGACTGGCATGGCGTAGTCAATTTATGGTTGGCAGATAAAATTCACGAGAACTATATCTCTTTGGAGGTTATGCAGACAGATTTTTTTAGATAAGTATTATATAGGAGACTTTAATTCATACTCGAACGTACGTATAATAAATAAAAAAATAACGACAGCGACGAGTTTGACGACCTCTGTGGCGCAGCGGGCAAAGGTCCGCCTGCGACGCAGGAGGTTGCGGGTTCGATTCCCACCTCGAGACAAATGTTTGTACGACCTGCAGATATTTGTTCAGGGTGTTCTGGATGTTTTCTATGTATAATATAAAATTATCTATCTATGTAGTGTACAATACACTTGTTATTAATAGTATATCAGCTATCTAGTACCCATAACACAAGCTCTGCTTAGCTTGGGGCTAGATAGATAATGCTGTGTGAATTGTCCAGCATTATTTATTGGAACGAAGTTCCTTATCGCGCGTTGTGAAAGGGGGCTAGACGGAAAAAATTGTAACGAAAATTGGAGCGACACTTTTTGCCACAGAACAAATATATTGCCACAGAAACTAGACCCGGAAGCCACAAGCACTTAAGTCAATAATCGAGTATCTTGAAAAGTTTACAGGCCGATGTTTTTAATGTCTGGTATAAAAAAAAACTACTGAGATGGTATTTATTATTATTTTTTATTAGTCACTTAGTAATTAGCTATACACCAAACTAAACTAGTTACTCTATGTTTATTAGTACATAATAAAATCTGACTTAAGTTTGTTTGACCGCTTATAAATAGGTAATGAGACATGACTTACGTGTTTCTAACACGTAAGTCATATCACATAATGATCTCAAATAATAAGTCATACGCCTTACCTACTACAAAACTACAATATAAGTAAGTCATTATACCTACTAAATTTTTTAATAACTGAGCATGTATAAAAATGCGTTAAACATTAATCAACAAAAACAAATCCATAAAAAAATTAATCACTATCTTCAGAGCTTTGCAAATCAGGGTCGACGTTCCTAGCATCTGCAGCGGTTGCTAAATTTTTGTAAAAATGGTGGAAACATTCCGGTACGAGAGGTAATAGCGAAATTATGTCTCGTTTTTTTTCCATACTTATTGGCACTGGGTTGTTTGTTATCGGTGAAACAGTCAAATTTATGGTGCCGGTTCGTGTGCTCCTTCTGAAGTTAATGGCTTTAAAATCTTCATCTCTGGAAAGTGAGTTTTTATATTTTATTACTCCAAAGTCCGCCTCGTAGCACAGCCACTTCACATCATGCCATTTAAAAACATTGTTTGAAGTGTCTTTTTTTCGGGCTACTAGTGGCCCTTTTAGCAAACTCGCAAAGTCCATGAACTCCGCTTGTTGCATTTCGTGCACGGTAAACTTTTTACTGCTCGACCTTACTAACTGCATCCAGTCATGCGGGTGATATACTTGAATAGCAGATTTTTTCTTTTTTTTCTCAATGATGGCATGATCTAAATCCACTTCCATGTGAGTGTGGCCTGGTACCATAAATTTGTGATGAATTTTTTTTAAGGAGGGTTTCAGTGTCATCAGGTATGTAAACATTGCGGCTACGTGGGTATTCTTGATTTGACCTCCACATGTATCGGAGTACAAAATAACTTCAGAAATGTCCTGAGGCAGTTCTTTGAGGTGGATGAATAAACAAGATGCTATTTGATTAGCACCTCGACCCGAGATTCCCTCATGCCACATGTAATGTGTAGACAATCCCGTTGCATTGTCGTGCACAGTAAGATTAAATGTCCAAAGCTGCCTTTTATAAAAAGCTACGGATGACTCTAAAGCTGGAGTAGGTAGACACTGTTGGAGATCAAAAGAAAGGCACTTAATGGTTTTGTCTATTGATGCAGTCATTTTGTCAGACTTTTTTTCATTATAAGCCATATCAGCTGCAAGCAAATGTGACTCACGTTCCGCCTCAAGGGTTAATTTTGCAGTTTCGTCGTTGGCGACACTTATCTTCATTTTAATGATGTCACAGTGGTGGCAAGTGTCAACTTTTGGCTTTTTAAAACTCAACTTTAATTTATGAAACTCTCTTCGGTAAATTTTGTCACTGACGGGGTTTTCATGAGACGTTTTATATAAAGAATACATGATTGAAATTGTTAAGTGTGATGGTAATGCGTTCTTCTACATTTTTCCCAGAAGCCGTCACATACGAAAGACCAAGATTGCGCTTCAATTTACTTTCTCGTTTTCTTTTTCGGCTATGTACTGATTGTTGAGGTAGAGATTGTGGCAGTTCTTCATCTTCTGCAGATAGGTTGGGACTTGGTTCAGTGCGTGTAGGGTCAGGCACAGAGTATGTTGGGTCAGCCACAGAGTCATCACTAGAAAAGTCACTGGGTGTTTCATCAGGAGCTGTATGTGTTTGAGTTCCTGATGTGCTTGGTTCAGGATCAATAAAAACACTTTGATCACTATAAACAGCGGTATCTTCTGTGAGCAGACTAGGGCTGGTTGATGATTTTTGAATTATTGTCACGTGGTCAACGTCAGACTGTTCGTTTTGTGGCTCGACAGAAGTTGTTGGTTTCTGCGTCCCAGATGTACTTGGTTGCACAGTAGTAGTTGTACTATGGTCACCTAAAATAATACAGAGCTATGTTATTCGCATAAAAAATTAGAAAAATAATAATGGTCTCTAAATAAATCAATTAGGTATTTAGTAAATTTATCATTCAAAAATTTTCATAAAATGTTACTCCTATTTTTACATTAGACTAAATAACAAATGCTAAATTAAAATGTAAGTATTTATTAAAAAAAATATGATAATACGTACCAGTAGTTGTATTTTTTGTATTTATAACAAGGTTTAGTATTTTTCTCCCTCTCGATTCCATAGTAACTTATAACATTATCATTAATTGCACAACACAACCACAGCATGGGTCAGAATTATTTATAATGGTGGCTCAAAACAAAATCTTCACGAAGGCACTTCACTTCTTAAAATCCTGGAATTTCTAATGGCCATAATGCATTTTAACAAAAAATAAAGGGTAGGTCGAGAATCTTGTGGGTGAAACAACTTAAGTCAGATAGCTGAAGTCAAAAACAATAATAAAACTATAACGAACAAAAGTACTTAAGTCGACTTAAGTGCTTACGGTCCGGCACTAGAAGTGTTCCAAAAACATAAGTTGTTTGGTGCGTATTACTACCGGCTCGCGAATTGAAGCCCTGTGACTTAGTTGCTTATTGCCGTCGAAGGATTATACAAAAAGCAAAGCCCTGTCAGTTTTTAGCATTTCGAGAAAAAAATTACTTAAGTGCTTATGGACGCCGTGTCTAATATATCCTAACATTTGTTGGAAAGTAAACACAATATTAAGTCAGTGTCAAAGTGTAGAACTGTCACTGTAGCGTTTATGATAGGCAGCTGTCATCGCGAATGACATTAGGTTTGCACAAAAATTAGAATCGCTCTCCGAACAATCGTGTGTTCCGCTCTCTCGCGCAACGTGTCATTGGAGTGAGCGGGATATAGGTATATGCGACGACCGCAGCCAAGTTGAGCCGACACATTTTGACGAAGACAACCGAGGAGAACCGAAGCGACGACCGCATTTTTTTGCAATTCCTTCATTAACTAATCGAAAGGAACTTCGTTCCATCCGGGTGTCCCTAGACACCTCTCAAGTTTTTTTTTATTTATTTCGTTTTAAAAACCCAAAACTGTAGGTACAAAGAAAAAATCGGGAAAATAAATAAATTACAGCGCTGACGGTGATGGTGAGTATGCGCACGCACACCCTCAACGAGGGTCAATTGGTTTAAAAAGTTCACGAAACTTTCAATGGATGCTAATGAATTTACATCAAAGACTTCAGATGACTTGCGTCATCAGTAGGTACAGTCTGAAGGTCGTTGAATGTCAGTCACATGACCAGTGATGTAGGTAAATTTTTAAAAGCTGGTGCGATCCTCTTTTGTCTATCGTATACTGGAGGCCTGGATTTGTGACGTCATCAGTATGGATAGGTATTTAATTGTATTAAAAAAAGACAATACCTAACGCCCACTTTTAAAAATTTACCTATAGAGTCACCAACGTATGTGTGCAGTGCAGTGTGGTCGACAAAATGAGAACTAAAGCCGTTATTTTAAAATAATGCCTGCCATACAACACTAGCGGAACAAATTTGGCTGGTTTGTGCCAGTTTTCAGGGCAAATGTGCGTGAAATTTGTATAGAAAACGACAAAAAAATCGCCAAAACAGCTATCAGTTGGGTCTGTTTCATTCGCAGTGCTGGTAAGTTTCTGTTTTTAGTATCGCTGTCAACTGAATAACTATATTGGCGGAACTCTACAAAGGCCGTAAAATCCTACAGTCCCTGGAAAATTTGGGGTTTATTAGTCATCGCTGAAAATAAATGGTGACAAAACTTGGTGCTAAACCGAAACCAATATAGAGTGTTAATAAAAAAACAATCATCGTAGAACCTTATAAATATATACAGCGTGCGCCTTTTCTTATAACAATGCCTACTCTAGCAAATTAAAGACGCCGAATCAGGAAGATTCGAAAACCCTTAGCAAGAACTATTTAAAAAGAATTGGGATGAAGTCTTTTGGGAGTTATTAAATCACGTAAAGTAAGTATTTGAGAATATTCTGTTTATTTTAATATTTTTGGAGTGTAACTTGGATCATCCTGTATACTAAGGTTGTTAGACCAATCACTTCATGACCTCCAAAGTTTCACACATGCAAGCTATTGCACACACACAGGGGAAACAGAGGCGTGTTCATATACATACACAATCTCCTGTAAGTGTATGAATAAGAAGGCATGCCGAAACGCACACATGGATAATTATTTAGATGTGTGCATAATTGTTCATTTGAGAGGGTGCCTATTCACACGTTAAACGACGTCTTGACCACACAGTTAAAAGGAAATCTTTAATTACTAGCTGGAATATTAAACTATAGTGTGCAACATTCCATTCTGTCGGAATTTTTAGGATTCCATCTATAAAATTTTTAATAACACCGGTTCCAGCTAGATACATTTTGTGTGGGCACTTGCAGGGTATTTGAGGAGGCAAGTATCAATAACATGGCTTACATGCCTGGTAGGTAATAACTTGTATTTAAGTATGTACCTCAAACGGCAAAGGCAAGTTAATTTTCATGGCCGGATTACAACCAATATTAAATTTAATTTGAGGTTTATTTCAATTCGGAGTATTGCCATAGATCCGAGTAAAATCTGTATATATAGTACGTTCTCCCAGCACTTACTCAACAACTAGCCTGTCTAACAGCTACACTTGCTCACATTTCCAATGCTGCTTTCAATTCCAATCATGTAAATACTTAATTATAATGAACATACACGAGGGCATTGCTGTAAGTATTCCGTTATTCTATAAATCACATCTACGGCGGTCGTAGCAAGCACGCATAACACGAACGACTGTGACTGAGGTGGACCTAATTGCACCTAATTTGAGCTTTCCACTTTCGAGAAGCTCATCTCCCTGTTATTACTTAGATCAATGAGCATTGTAGTTTGTTTCCAACGATTCAAGTCCACGAATGAAACATGAGAAAAAACCCAATAAGATAAGCAAGGCCGATTGCCATTCATAATTTATGAACTATAAATTGAGACAAGAAGAATGATGACGTAGGCACAGACGTAGGTAGTGCCACTCCCACCTTTGCCAAGAACATCCAAGGGATCTGCCTTGTATGGGATCATAATTGCAGTAATATTATTTTCTGATGGTTTTCATTTGTATTTTTAATGGCAAAGCTTAAGTCGGTACAGTGTTTTAGCGACCACTGTGACTCAGTGGTGGACAAAAACCAGACATTGGCAGAGCCACACGGAATATTAAAACCGCTTCTGAGTAGAGGCGGTTTCAAATGTTTTAATATTCCGTGTACTATACCATAAAGTTACATACGAGATGATGACACCCATCTTAAAGGTAAACGTTTTTCGAGTAGGTGCCTAATTGCTGAGATGATGAAAACCATCTAAAACGCAAACGTTTTTTCGAGTAGTTGCTAAGTGATCGGGTACACGTACACTACTGTCCGCTTCTACGAAGTGATCCAGCTAAAAGCAGACTAAGTTGCTTACAATTGGCGGACTTTAAATATTTGCCTACTGATTTAAAGGTTTATTAGCCAGTCATGGTCGAAGCCTATGTTTCCTGTAGGTACATATTGAATTTTGCAGTCAGCACGTACAATTTAGGTAGCTTTTGAGGTAAAAAAATCGTGATTCAACGTATAAGGGTATTCGAAATCTTTATTTTAACTGCACACGTGCCAGTAATACATTGAACCCAAAATCTTTGAAAAAAAAGAATTTCAAACAAAAGCAAAATTTGACCCCGACGTGATTTGAACACGCAACCTTCTGATCTGGAGTCAGACGCGCTACCGTTGCGCCACGGAGTCGATGATATGAACTTCGAAATAACACAACATTATATTTAGTAAGATAACAATTAACGTTATCTATTAATATTGTATTAAAGAAATTACTTATTTCCTAGGGGGTTAATTCATGTAATGTTGTATGTATTCGGAAAGAGATAACATTAATAAAAGAATTTTCATGTACTTACCGAAAGTTTTAGACGCCCTCTATCGAAGGACATAGTAAGCATTTGCCCATGAAAACGGCGAATGACTCAACGAGTTGAATGCAAGACTAAATAGATGTCTCTATTCTAAAATACTCTTCCAATCCTTGGCTTGTATAACTCAAGTTCATTGCCACTCGCCAAGTCTGCCAAAAGACAAATACTAAAGTTTTTGTGCAGAGATATATATTTGGACCATTTTGCTCGGTCCAGTCCAGCTTCATTGCTAGCTTTTAGAAAAATATTTTAAAAAAGGAACGCCTCACATCCAATCGATGCTCCAATCACGTTTTTTTTATCTCGACCAAGTTTACTATACCAACTATAATAGTTAACATTACAAAATATAAATGATGAATAATTTCGAAGGACTACCAGCCGCCCCTGTGGCCTAATGGATAAGGCATCGGCCTCCTAAGCCGGGGATTGTGGGTTCGAGTCCCACCAGGGGTACAATATATTTTTAAACTTTATTTTATTTTATTACTTAAACTTGTAAAACCAACTAAACTTATTAAAAGGATAATAGAATTTGACACTGAGGTCCCCGTACCCCGAAGAGGCAAACATCTTAGCCCGGAATGCCGTAAATAGTATCCAACTTGGTTTGGGAATCGGCAATCATTATCTGCAAGAAATCCATAGTAAATTATGCATGAGATACAGAATAATACCTACTTAAAAAAGGCAAAAGTTACTGTGTCAAATTAAAACTTGGAAAGGGATCGAAGCTAATGTTTTTTAGATCTGAAATAACATAAAGGCTAATTTTATCCACAGAAGCCGACAGAAGGACAAAAAAATAATTTTATTCCTGGCACTACAAAATATTACACTGCAATGCTTATGACCCCAACTTTCGGACATTTCATCAACGGCGCCGTGGCTTAGTTGGTTAAAGCGCCTGTCTAGTAAACAGGAGATCACGAGTTCGAATCTCGTCGGGGCCTAACCTATCCTTGAATGATGAAACAAGGTTGGAGGTTTACGTTTTGTTCTTCCCAATTACATTTTTGCTTCTTATTTTCCAATTAGTTTAAAATGTAAGTTTATACTTTATTACACTAGGTACATAGATGCTTTCTACAATATGATTTGTATTTTTTTATCGATACTTACGCGCACAAGTATTTTCAGTAGACACAGCAGAAGCTATAAAATGGGCAGGTGGGCAAAATTCTGGAGATGGGCATGGTCTACTCATATTGAAAGTATGGAACCCCCTTTCTGGGATAGTTTGGCAGGTGTGAGAGACATCTGCACCCCGCCACATGCAAACCATCAACTGTCCTTGGCCGTCATTGCGAAACTAAAATAAACATTATCAGATTGAATCTACCTATGGGTAATACCTAAAAATATATAACTATAAAATATCCAGTTCAAGGTGGCATGACTCTGCTTTTACCTTGACTGAATAGATTTACATTTATCAATGAAAAAGTAACAAGGTGGCAATAAATTAACAGCGCCAATAGTACAGCGGATTTATTTGGAACTTATTTGAACCGACTTAGAATGTTGGAACCACTCTCCATTGTGATATTTTTATCATTGTGTATTCACGCATTGTTCACCAAAGGATTTTCGAGGACAGCACTGTCATACCAAAATATGAATAGATGGCGCTATAAAACACAAAAGATGACAAAAATTATCAAAGAGAAAAATGCTTAAGACCCAGGGTCGATAATTTTTGAAACCAAATAAATTCATTGTAGGACCCATTGGAAAAGGAGGAGAATATTATAAAATGTTAGGAAAAATAATAAAATTTACGGGCGATCTGAGGTCGGGAAGGGGGTGAGTTTTAGGGGTAAAAAACGGTTTATCTCGATTTCCGGCAAAACTAAAGGTCCTATGGAAAAAAGTCAAATCGCAAAGTTGTAGGTAATAAAAAGATCTACAACTTTTGTGTACACATTTTTTTCACATAACCTCAAAATTAATGTAAAAAATTCAAAAAACTAAGTTTTTGGATTTTTATTTTTATCTTTTACAAAACAGTTCTTTTTTTCACGAAATT
The DNA here is from genome assembly GCA_963564075.1 of Eupithecia subfuscata. Classification (NCBI taxonomy): domain Eukaryota; kingdom Metazoa; phylum Arthropoda; class Insecta; order Lepidoptera; family Geometridae; genus Eupithecia; species Eupithecia subfuscata. The sequence goes on from OY751098.1 coordinate 8,680,960, forward strand.
TGGTGAAAACTTACCTTTTTATGTCCCAAATATTTTTTATGGTAATGTCTTGAACTACTGGTTCCATTTTGAAAAATCTTTCACTATTAGAAAGCTACATTACCTAAACTACACGAAACTAGTAAGACAATACGCTTTTACATACCTGTACTTCAATCATAGACTGGTCCCTCAAGTAAAATGGGTGTATTCTGTAGGACGTCTGTCGATTTGGAAGCACCAAGTCTTCGTATTCAACTTGGTTGAACTCTGTCCCGTTGAAAGAACACTGAACGCCGATCATCCTCTTCGGAATGATGCTTTTTATCAGGTAGGTGTCGACCGTTTCTATTATATCTGCGACGTTCGTTGAAGGGGTCTTAAAATACAAAAAATATTGTTCATTTTATTTGGGAAAAGCGTAACATAAGATGAAGATGGTGGTCTGGGACCCCAACCACGGTAATATTATAGGATAATATTACCGTGCCCCAACTCTTCCCGCAGGTGTCGTAAGAGGCGACTAAAGGATATCCACAGCACACGCATGCATGCCCAGCGTGGGGAATATGGGCATTAACCTCTATGTGATAAAAGCCAATAAATAAATACTGCTGGACAATTCACACAGCATTATCTAGCCCCAAGCTAAGCAGAGCTTGTGTTATTTATGGTACTAGATAACTGATATACTTAATACAATACACTATATTATAGATAGATGTTTTTTTATTATAACATACATAGAAAACATCCAGAACGCCCTGGACAAATGTCTGCAGATCCTACAAACATTAGTCCCGAGGCGGGAATCGAACCCGCAACATCCTGCGTCACAGACCTTCGCCCGCTGAGCCACAGAGGTCGTCAAGGCATACGCATAAGGCGCTTATCAGGGGGAAGCCTGCGTCCAGTAGTGAACCAATACGGGCTGTCGAGGTAGCCCGTGGCGTGTATGTAATCCATTCAATTCGAAAGTAACTCTGTCTCTGTCTGTCTGTTACCTTCTAACGGCTGAACGGATCGTTATGAAATTTGGCAGGCAGGTGAACGGTATCCCGGGGACGGACATAGGCTACTTTTTATCTCGGTAAAGTGCGTGCAAAGCCGCAGGCAGGTACTGGTAAATTATAAAACGATTTGCCTTTTCTTTAACACAAGCTTTGCTTACCTTGGGGCTAGATAATGCTGTGTGAATTGTTCAGCATTATTTATTTATTTATTTATTTATTATTCTTTTGATTTCGAGATATAGTTAGACAGGGCTCTATGGCGCTCATTAGGGGAGGCTCTTTTAAATATATGAATACTGGCTCATGATGATGAAGTAGCCACTAAACTAGTTTGAGTCTCTCAAGGTTAACAAATGACAATAATACAATACACAAATACATGTACTCTTTATTGCACACCAAATAAAACAGAAACACAGGACAGGAAAAGACAAACACAAATTACGTTGCACAATGGGCGGCCTTATCAGGCAACCTTTGGATGGAACAAGTTTAGAAATAAATATGAGAGATACATAAAGGTGTATATAAAAATACTAATTTGATATTAACAGTTTGAAGTAGAGCTAAGAAAGTGTTCATCACACTATCACACTAATATTATAAATGCGAAAGTTTGGATGGATCAATGTATGGATGGATGGATGTTTGTTACCTCTTCACGCCAAAACTACTAAACGGATCAAACTGAAATTTTGCATACAGGTAAGTCTAAACATGGAATCAAACATAGGCTATTTTTTATCCCATAAATCAGTTCCCATGGGAATGGGACCTAAATTACCTTTGAACGTTTCCATACAAACAACGCGTGCGAAGCCGCGGGAAGAAGCTAGTAGACCATATGTTTGAATATAGGGAGAGACGAGCTTGTCGAACTGAAGTGAAGTAAATTAATAAAATCTTCATCATCATCATTATCAGCCCGATACGTCCACTGCTGAACATAGGCCTCCCCAAAACGACGCTACAAATGGCGGTCCTGAGTCGATTCTATCCATATTTACTCTCCCTGTGACGCTACAATGTCGTCGGTCCATCGAGTCTTCCCACACTCCGTTTCTTATCGCCACTCGAGAAGCTTTACTCCCCAACGGTTATCGGTTCTGCGAGCTATATGGCCTGCCCATCGAAACTTCAGCCTACTAACTTAAAATAAATAAAATCTTACCGGTAGAAATAGCTCCGAATAATCCAAATACTCGTTATTAATATTCTGAAAGTCCGATAGTTCAGTAGAAACGTACGCAAAGTACACGTCAAAGTAATTGTTCCTCAGTAGTGCCATGAGATCCCTAACACTGTCCATTTCTGTCCCTGAGGGCCGGTCGCTAGGACTTATTATAAGCACGACTGTACTAACTCCGACGCTTGCTTTGTTTTCGATTTCTGCTAAGGATTTGTTGAGCGAGTGCTGGATTATTGTGGACATTAATCGTGGCATGTTTAGACGGGTTGGCCCTGCGGGAGAATGAGAAATATGAAAATTATTTATACGTGTAGGCAGAATTCAGGTGGATTTGTAGGTAGCATTCACAAAGTTCTTTCCACCATAGGACCAGCAGACGCACATAAAAATACCACCGGTCGACATACCAGTGTCGAACCAAAAATTCTTCTCTACTTTTATAATAAGCACGGCCAAAGAGTGGAATGAGCATACAGCGTCTGTTTTCCCGTTAGAGTACAATCTTGGAGTCTTCAAGTCCAGGGTTAATAAGTTCCTTCTGGGATAGTGTGCTATATCTTAGGCCACATCTTCACTTACTTTAAGTGAGCTGGTGGCCAAACGCTTGACCATTATCAATAAAAAAAACAGAATAATTACAGAAACAAATCCTCTTGTTTCCAACAATTGATTAGCTGTTTCCTATAAATTAAATTTAGCCAGTCCATTTTTTTGTCATTTTATAATCATTACTACGAGTAGAACATAATCAAGCAGTGGCATCAATTCCACCTGAGATATAGATTAGAGTGGAATAGAATGTAGCAGTGGGATCTAATCATTCGGGGTATTAAAGTAGAATAAAACGTCGAATATAACCCATAAATGGATTAGCTCAGTTGATCAGAGTGGAATAAGGCAATATAACTATTATAGTGCATTGACATAAAAAAACGAGGCAAAATTGTCTTACATCCATCAGTAAAGTTGGAGATATAAGAGAACAGCGTAGTCAAGTTATACGACGGCGGCACTATCCAGGAGCCAGTGTTGCCGTGCAGCAGAGATATTGTGCTTTGCTGCATGTTTATTTCTAGAGCACCTCCTATCCACCTGGAAATAAAAATAAATTATTAGCGATAGTTACATAGAACAAGCTTAATTTACAAAAGAAGGGAACCCAGGAAGATATTCTTTTAAACTTAGTTATGTACAGAGATAAAAAGTATCATTAGCTTTATCCCCTCGATGGAAAAAAACTTAGCCATATTAGGAATTAGGGAAAAAAACGTCGGGAGCAATATTATACACCAACAGAAGCACAATATATACTTATAGCATCCTCTGTTTGCGTCGGGTGTTAAAAATATAGATCAATCTAGCCCAACACCAAGCAAAGCAAATCTTCTACTACGATTATCAGATATTTCGTCCATTTGGAACAAAGACATCATAGCTAGGGCTGGCCTAAAGAATACGTGTCATTAACTGTTTAATAATCGTTGGCTAAGAACTCACGACATAAATTGCTCTACATCATATCCCTTCCAAGCACCGTCAGTGGCGACCACTAAGTCCATAACAGGGACGTCCCGGCCCACTTGACAGGCTCTATGGGACCGTCTTAGAAGAGCAGCTGAAAAACACCATTAATAATTTCTCGGATGTGTAATACATCAAGCAAAAATACCGTTGTGCTTCAGGGAGATAACATTTCTAGGAGACGTGGCTCGTATCTTTTCCATTAGGTAGTAAGATATAAATTGCATAGTCCCAAATTATCAGCAGATATTGCAAAGAAGTATGTGCCATTCCAGAAAATGTAATTTTGTTGTTTTGAGGAAACTAAAAACTGACTCTATATTTAGGTACCTAGGTACATTGTTTTTTAAGGTTCTCGGGAAAAATTATTATAATAACAAATAATGCTGGACAACTTCACACAGCATTATCTAGCCCCGAGCTAAGCAGAGCTTCAGTTAATAGTACCTACCTACCTGCCTAACCCATGGAAATAAAATTTTCACGGGAATATCCTCTATATTATACAATAGAAAAAGAATCATTTAAATCAGCCCACAATTAACGGAGCACTCGGCAAACAAACAAAGAACATTCATTCCACTGAACATGAAACCTCTTCCTTCCTCTTCCGTTAAAAATAATAAACAAATAGCTCTCCAATAAAAAACAGCATTTTAAAGTCACCGTCGTCGCAAGGGCCATATTATGTTGCTATTTTGACTCGCTCACGCTCTTGGCTTTACCGTCTCTTATGTTGGTTAAATGGACTCACAAACATATGTCGAAAACGCATCAACAGCGGCATTACTGATCCTCTCCATTTCCTCCACAGGAATATATACAGTGATCTGCCTCAGAGACAACACGTGAGCAAACCTAGACGTCTCCGTGAACAGATCCGTAGTTCTAAATAACTCTTCGTAGAGCTTTTGTCTGTTACATGCTTTTACTTCTGGGTTAAAAGAGACGCCTTCGTGTGAGTAGTACATTTCGATGATCTGGGATAGGCGGAGTGTTCGGCGTTGTACGACCCATTTCGGTGCGTAGTTTGAGAGGATTAAGCCTGAAAAGAAAGTAAAATCTAAACTAATAAAAACAATAATATTTTTTTGTATGTAATAAAATAAGTAATTAAATAATGCTGGACAATTCACACAGCATTATCTAGCCCAAAGCTAAGCAGAGCTTGTGTTATAGGTACTAGTTACTTAGTACAATACACTACATAAATAAATAAATAGTGCTGGACAATTCACACAGCATTATCTAGCCCCAAAGCTAAGCAGAGCTTGTGTTGTGGGTAACTGATATACTTAATACAATACACTACATCTATCTTTTTATTATACATAGAAAGCATCCAGAACACCCTGAACAAATATCTGCAGATCGTACAAACATTTGTCCAGAGGTAGGAATCGTACCCGCAACCTCCTGCGTCGCAGGCGGACCTTCGCCCGCTGAGCCACAGAGGTCGTCAATAAAAATAGTAATGTACATAGTAATGTAATTAATGAGTAATCTTCGAATTTACATTTACAAGTCAGATGGCAAGATTTATTTTAAAACTAGTTGCTGCCCGCAGCTTCACACGCGTTGTTTCTATGGAAACATTTAAAGGTGATTTCTGTCCCATGGGAACTGATTTATGGGGTAAAAAGTAGCCTATGTTTGATTCCAGGATTAGAATTACATGAATGCAAATTTTAGCCCGATCCGATCAGTAGTTTTGGCGTGAAGAGGTAACAAACATCCATCCATCTATCCATCCATCCATCCAAACTTTACTCGTATTTATAATATTAGTGTCATTAGTGTGATGTGATATTTGTTAAGCCTTCACGCGCAAATGGCTCAACAGATTTGGATGAAATTTAGTAAGTACCTGACTATCTTCCTGAGTTAACAATATGTTACTTTTGATTCCAGAAAAGTTCTGTGTTCCCGTGGGATGATCAAACTTAGTTACCGCGGGGCGTAGCTAGTAAAATATCTTATAAGACAGTCGATGCTAGAATAGGCCCTACAAACAAAACTTATGACAATAAAATAAGCAATGGTACTTGCCATCAATCCCCGCCAATATCTCAGCATCAGTAAAATGCCAGTCCACCACAGAGCTGTTCGGAGGGAACATATAATGCCGCCGCGGCAGCAGCGTATCGTTCCACCGGCTGTTGCTGCCCACGGTCATCCTCTGCGCGACGGAGCCAACTCGCGGACCCTGGTTCACTACCACTTCTGCTAGATCACCTGGAAGCAAGATACTGGTCTTTGTACAGATTCAGCACGTAAACATTTACTTTTGGGAATAGCTCCTTCAAAACAGAAGGGTTCTGCCATATCACCACGTTTCAGGCCGGGCGTTGGTTGGTTATCTGATCATCAGGTCGATATGATTCTCAGATCACAGATTGCTGATAAGATTAACAGCACACACCTACCCACTTACCTACGTCTACTGTTGGATATAGGCGGTCCCACAAATTGGATTCTCGTGAATTGGATTTCCTTGCATCTTTTTGGATACCGTTCTTTCGTAAGGGGCGAAAGAACGGTTATACCGGTCCTACCGCCTAAGCCCACGACTGTGTTTTCCTTCTGCACCTGTTTACCGAGCCTACGGGTATACTTGCGACGCTCCCCTAAACGCAAGACGCAGCTATGTCTAAGATGGCATGCGTCATAATACAAAATGTTCCGTGAACAAGTATCGCAAAATCGCAGGACGCGGAAACGCATCGTCCAACTTCTAACACGTCGATCACTGCTGCGATTTTTGCAGCAGTGTGTAAGATCGTATGCGTAGGTACAATATGTTATGCTATATTTGTTTCCAGTGCAATATGTACTGGAAACAAATATCGCAACAAATCGCACGACACAAGACGCGGTTCAAAATGACGGCTGTGCGGTAGAGGCTTTAATCTTTAAGAAGTTTCTTAAACTCACCAGCCAACGTAGCCACCCAAACATTGCCAATATCAGGCACCTCTGTCTGTCTCTGCACCGTATTATTGAACGTCTCGATGTTATCAAACCACTCCTGCATAGCTGACGTCATCAGGGGCTCTGCTACATCTTCTTTGAATATGTTCGCGTTCAGTATTTCCGAGACAGACACCCGCTGGGATTCTAAGGATGCAGCGACGGCTGACATGACTGTACCAGGGGATATGGTGCCCCAATCAGTCTGGACTACTCCTTCTTCTATGGGACATCTGCTGTGAATTCTACAAAGATTTTAATCGTTAGATAGGCTCTTTCCGTAGTGAGATCGCGCCGTGTTGTTGCCAATCGAATGCCCCTATCAGTCTGGACTACTCCTTCTTCTATGGGACATCTGCTGTGAATTCTACAAAGATTTAAATCGTTAGATAGGCCCTTTCCGCAGTGAGAACGCGACGTGCTGTTTGCCAATCGAATGCCCCAATCAGTCTGGACTACTCCTTCTTCTATGGGACATCTGCTGTGAATTCTACAAAGTTTTAAATCGTTAGATAGGCCTTTTCCGTAGTGAGATCCGTGTTTTTGCCAATCGAAATGAGGAATCAGTGTACTGTGTATTTTTGTGGTGTGTTTTTTCACGATATCAGTTAGGTTTTTTTTAGCAAAAACACATTTTTTTCTATTTAGGTAGTGAAAAACCTCGCACCTCGTGTGCGTGCATCGCATCGATATTTTGCTAACATACGCATTCAAAGAAAATGCCACAGTTTTTGGTGTCGGAGCGAATCTAAGGATTAAAATTTTTGGAATTCTATGGATAGGGACAACATAGGAACAGTTATTTTAAAATAAATAAATTTCATAACTTTAATATTAACAAATTTCATATTAAAAAACCAAAACAACATTAACTTTCCAACAATGCCACAGTTTTTGGTGTCAGAGTGTATCTAATGATTTAAATCTTTGGATTTCTATGGATAGGGATAACATAGGAACAGTTATTAGAGGATAAATAAATTCCATAACCATTAAATGATTACCAAATTTCATATTATAAAACCAATAAAACTTTAATTTGGGTTTTATAATATTACGAGCCTAGGAAACTGTCACATAAGGGGTTACTTATATCAATAAGTAACCCCTTATGTGACAGTTTCCGAGCCAATGTATATACCAATGTTAACGCCAATGTATATACCAATGTTAACTCTGATAAAAATGGCCTAGTAGATAAAAAGTAGCATATGTTTGATTCCAGGATTAGAATTACATGTATGCAAAATTTCACCCGATCCGTTCAGTAGTTTTGGCGTGAAGAGGTAACAAACATCCATCCATCCACACATCTAAACACCCATCTCGCATTTATAATATTAGTGTGATATTAATAATAAAATATGCTGCTAACCTATTACTACTCGCAGTAACCATATTCTGCGCCTGTTGAGCTGACACAGGACAGACCTCACTCTCGTCACCTCTCTCCCACTGCTTCACCGCAGAACTCAGCATCTTATGGAGGAGGCATTTCTCCTCCAGCGACAATATTTCATCGACGTCTATGAGATTCTGACTCGGCAGGAACAAGTCCATGAGAAGCTTGTATTTGTGGAACTGGAAGGCGGAAGCTCGGTAGGGCAGGACGAATTCCGTTTCCATTGCATTGGCTGATGATTGCTCGATGCCGTCGAGGCGAATACTGTAACAAGAATTGCGTCCACATTTTCACTGATGGCTTCGCGGCAATTATGCGGAAGCTAGTGGCACAAGTGTGTTGAAAAACGTCGTATGATACACGTGTGTATTGATGATTACCTACAGTCCTTGGCTCTCTGAAGACCCTCGCCTACGGCTCGGGTCTCAATGGCGTCTCGGCGGTAATCAATCACCAATGTTACACACTAGTACCATAATGTACCTACTATTGATTTGATTTGTATGTGTGTTGTGTATTGTCTACCTAAAATTATTGATTATATTATTCATTTCATTTTTTAACCGTTATAAGCTTTGCATCCAGAAATAAAAGGTCAGTTGCGACTTTGCGAGTCAGACTCGCGCGCCGAGGGTTAGGTACCTACGTACGAACTTTTACTGGTGAGCTGGTAGAGGTACATCCTATGGGATTTATATCTGATTCAACCTAATCGGTGTGGAGAAACACTCGGATTGAAAGGTCATGCCAGTTATAACGAGTAGGTACCATAGCCCGTACGGTAAAGCTAATAGAGCCAGTATGCAGGCGAATTATGTCTTGTCAGGAATGCTGTACTTAAACCCATGTTTACATAACTGCATATAATTAAAAGATTATCATATAGGTACATACAACTAGTAAACGTTACCTAATCTAAAATCAGGTGCTGCTACTAATACAATTTAGGATGAATACAACAATATAATAAATAAAGCTAGACAATTCACACAGCATCATCTAGCCCCAAAGGAGCACCAAATAAATAAATAAAATAGTTTATTATTAGAGATGCCGTTAGTCAGATTATGAAAGAATAGGTACCTACTAAGTGAGTTCCTTGTGGTACGCCAGATTTTGCGTTATAAAATAGTACCTATATTTCATCTAAGTAATTCAAAATTTCAGCCCAACATTATAACTGTGTACTACATGGTAGGTATGCACAGCGAAATATTATCAATACTTAGGAAAAATTCTTTTTAATTAATATATATAAAGATGTTGAAATAAACTATGTTATTTATTTTTGCTGTTTTATTTCCCAGTGAAATAGATCAATATAATTAAGCCCCAAAATAAGGGTAGGTAATAGCTGTAAATGACTTTGTAGATTTGAACCTAGGAAGGACCCAAATAATAATAAATATGAAAAAGGTCGTAAGCACCACGAACGGCTGCCAGACGATGTCTTTAGAATCTAGATCACCACTGACCGGCACTGTACATTATTATACCAAATAACTTGTGTTATGAGAAAACAAAGAAAATTATAATAACAAAAGATAAAAACCTTTTCAGCAAAGCAGTGCTGAGCAGTCTCAAGTCGAGTTGAGAGTTCTGTTCAACTTTCCTGAGTAGGGACAAAAACACGTCAATTCGCCTGGGAGCCAGCAAGTCCGGGGCTCCTGTGCGGTAGCACGGTATTAAGTGAGGTGGTATACTTGGTAGGACTACGCATTCTGAAACTAGAAAAGAAAACTTTAAAAAATACTTTTGAACACTAAGAGGGACATATTTACTACAAACTAGATTCTGCCCGCGGCTTCGCACGCCCTTTTTAAGTATGTTATGTCCGTCTCCGGGATACAGTTTACCTCCTTGCCAAATTTCATGAAGATCCGTTCAGCTGTATAAGCGTGAAAAGGTAACAGACAGACAGAATTACTTTAGTTTTTTATAATTATTATAGTATGGATAGGTTACCTATCCATACTATAATAATTATAAATATGCCGTCTTTACCATAAGGGCACACGGGGCACGGGCCCAGGGCCCCCATCGTCAGGGGGCCCCCAAAAGACCGACAACTGAGCGATTTTCTGGCAACCCTGAGCAGTGAGAATCTAATGCACACAAGCTACACACACCACACACAAGCTCTGCTTAGCTTAGGGCTAGCTTATGATATTATGTGAATTCTTTAGCATTACCACAGCATTACTATTAATAGTGATATTGTAGAGTTTCACAGAAAACGTGGCATTGCCACTTCCCAGGCAGGAAATATGTATATAGTTCTGTGTTTCGCCGCTATTCCACCAAGCACCAGGGGGTGAAAACGACTACTCGCTCACACAGCCAGAGAGTACTTAAAGAAGAATCACTCCACAAAAACATACCTCCACTTTATCAGACAATTAGTATTTGAGTTTTGTGGCCTTTATGTGAAACCCTAGAGTAGAGCGTGTGGAGCGGTCACTCGTGTGTGTGAATCCCAGGTGGCAAGGGGCGCTAAATAAAATTTACCGATCTACTCTTGAGATAGCTCGCCACCCCCGCTGCACCTATTGTCACAAAAAATTCGTGGCTCGCTTCGCTCACCGTTCTTTCTATTAGTAGGTATGTTGTGCTCCTATTTAACCCCCCGTGTGCGCGTCGGCTCGCACTTGGCTGGTTTTATTATACGTTCAAACAGGGCCCCAAATTGTTGTGTGGCCCGGGGCCCCGGCATGGCCTAAGACGGCCCTGGATAGGTACTACCTACTCATTTCTTTGGGTTCAATTAATTCCATAGTAGTAAAATGATTTAATTTAAATATAATTTATCAAAGATCCTATGACTACGTTCCGTAAAATTTATTAAACCGTATTGCCACAAGTTCAGGAAGTAAAAAATATACCTATGTACCAATTCACTAATAAATTAAAGTAGCACAAAAATAAAACTAACGGAGTCCAAAATCTAATCTTAGTTTGTACATAATCTTATATATAAAAATGAAACCCGTTTCGCGTTGTCACGGCATCACGCGTGAACGGCTGGACCGATTTCGCTAATTCTTTCTTTGTTGTGTTTGTTATTGTCAGGAGAAGGTTCTTATGAAAGAAAAAATTAAGAAAGTTGGAAACATAAATTTCCACGCGGGCGTAGCCGCGGGGCGCAGCTAGTAGTTGATAAATAAATAATAAATGACAACTACTTACATACTGCTATGGTCAGTAAAACACAACAAACCAACACTTTAGCCATAGTGACAATTCATTCCATTTCATTCACCATAACACAACAAAAACGTAAATGCGGTAAGGCGCTCCGCACAATGTAGATCAGTGTGCACTGATAAGATATGATATGAATCACTGACAACACTGCTGTTGCGATACACAAAATTAAACTTCAGATTATAACAGGAATTAATAAATGAAATTATGGACGTAAAATAGATTGTATTTATTGACAATTCAAGTGTGTTAGAAATACAATTCATTAGTAAAAAATAAGGCTGATATTTACAGATTCAGTGACATCAACCTTTTCGCAAATCTTATAGGTACCTACTACATTACATAAGCACCTACTGTATTTTAGACTTCTTTTAACCAGTTATCCAACCTATTCACTGCCCAGCGGTCTTAGAGCGCGTTCCCACTTTGTCGTAACGTAACGGTTATTTCGGACGACTAACTGCTCCAGCTGTTGACATTGTCTTGGACATAAGACAAGAGAACAAAGTCGTGGACGAGAGGGACGACAGTTAATCGTGCCGTTCTATAAGTGAACACCTCTATTTAAATATACAAGTCAAGAAGCTACTATATGTCGTCACGATAAAGTGGGAACGCGGCCTCACCTGCAGGGACGTCATCATGTGCATCACGGGCACTGGAAATGTTAATAAGAAGTGCCACTGGATCTGTGAAAATTAGATCACTTTGGAAATACCATTTATAGGTTCTTTTTTACAATTACAGGCATAGGAGCTAAATATAAAAATTAGAAAGAAGCTAAATACAACCTGAGTCAGAAAATAAATCATTTTGTGATGTATGACTTACATAAACCTACATAACATTGGAAAATACTGGTACCTACAATACATTGACTCAAGAAAGTTAAAATAACTCTTTAGCGTGCTTTAGCCTAAGTACAAACATAAAACTTTAAATTGTAGGAAATCTATTTACACCATAATCTTTGTTCAAGAACATTCATTAAAATAGGTTTTAATTACATTGGAGTTAAATGCCATTTGTACAAAAATATTCACCCCCTTACTAATAAATATTACAAGAGAGTTTGTTGTGAGACCTTCTCTGCACTTAAGGCGCAAATAAATTCGAAATTAAAATGAAATTATTATTAGTTACTTACATACTATATTATAAATTTCAAAAGTCATTCAGATATTTGTAATAGATACTAATCTGAAACTTAAGATAACATTCATTCACTAGAAAAATCATTTCAAAGAATCACATTACTGTTTCATAACATAATTCAGATAAGAGTAGAAAGTAGCCATAACTAATTTGTGGTATTTACTAATAAGGAGGTGCACTTACAGTAGAATATTATCGTAAGACCAATTTGGCTTGTTTCCCATCAACCAGTCTGGAGGAACCATGCTTCAAAGTGAACTCTCTCTTAATGTATGCAAAGAGTACATCTGTGATTAAGAATATTTGCGCTGTGGCAAAGGATAGAGTTACACCAAAGAAGAAGTTGGCATTTGCTGATCCTGAATAAATCCACAAGTGCCAGACGGTGGGCCCGAGAGCTGATGTGATGATGAATGCACAGCCTACAATAAACTTCTGCTGCATAACTGGAAAGAGAAAATCATCAGTCATTTAAAAATCACTAAATTCAACACGATCATGAGCATTTGGATATTCTCAAGTAATTCCAACTTCTTGTGTTGGAACAACTTAGGTTAGTTGTAGTACTAACTACCGCACGCAGCTTTACACTCATTTTCCGAGATAGGTAGCCTGCCTATATTTATGTTAATTCAAGGTCTAGATCTACATCTATGCCAAATTTCAGCTCAGTTGGTGCAGTTGTTTTTGCATGAAGAAGTAAGAAGTAACAAACATCCATCCTAAAAGACCAGGGTCCATAATTTATGAAATCAAAAAAATTCATAGTAGGTTTCGACCTACTATGAATTTGTTTCACTTTTTATTATTTTAAAAGGCTACTACCCTGGTCTATAATGTCTAAACACCCAAACTATTGGACACTTAAATTTAAACATGAAAGTTTGGATGTTTAAATGGATGGATGGATGTTTGTTACTTCTTCACGCTAAAAATAATGAACCGTTCGGGCTGAAATTTTGCATAGATGTAGATCTAGGTCTGGAATAAAACATGGGCTATGTTTTAAACCATAAATCAGTTCAAATAGGATAGAAATATCTTTTAAACATTTTCATATTAACAATGTATGTGAAGCAGGAGGCAGAAACTAGTTAAAAATATTAGTTTGATTCTTTATCAACTTACAGGCAAACAAGTGTTTCCACATAGGCAGCAGCGCCAAGTAGAAGCCCACATCCCCAATGCAAGGATAGGACCGGAATATTGTAGACAAGGCTATCAGAACCGTAGCCAACAGGACAGGTTCATTCTTAAACCTCAGTGTGAGAGGCACTATGTACAGAGCCAGGGCATTTATTTGGAATGCACAGACAAATAGAAGACGGAAGTGCTCAAACATTTCTGTGAAGAAGTACCAGAATAATCCAATGTTGGGTTTTAGATCTGGTACTGATAATCTGGAAAAAAAGACAAGAAATCATTATAATGAGAGTACAGAATTCAAGGTAGCATAAAGGCACGAAATAGTCAAGCTTACACACATTGAATGACCATGCATTATGGTCATGTGCACGTTCTGCTGCGCTGGCCAGGTCCACAGCCAGAATGGGCAGTAAAATGTGAAATCATGAAGATACTCACATAAATCCATAAGTGTTGTAAACATAATCATATGAGCCATTCATGATATATGCAGAAATATAAACCAGGAATCCCCAGCTAATTACAAATGACAGTAAAGTTCTGATAACGGAGCACTTTTTGCATCCTTCATTCACATTTGCCAGTAGTATTGATATCGGCACAATTAGCAGCACGGGATACAGCGCCTGATGCGTTGCCAATGCAATAAACACACATGCAATTTTTCTGTAGCCATTTGATGCACCCCATAGTGATGTAGCCACCAACACATTCTGGATAACAGTTGTTGTCATCCCCACACAATTTAAGACTGAGTATGGATTAAAAAGATAAACAGATAAGACATAGTCTGATGCTTCATCCAACTGGGAATCATTCAGCAATAACTCTTTGGAATCTTCTGCAATGTCTTTCAGCTGCTTTTCTTGAGACGTTTTCAATATTCGCACGAAAGCTTTGGAAGTCTTGTAGAGTAAATTGGCTGTGAGCAAGTCCAATACGGTAAACAGGAGAGGCAACAAGAATGGCACATTTTTCAACAGAAAATGAAACGTTATCAGCATAATAGGTGATTCGTGGAAGGAGTCGCCTTCATAGGGATTTATTTTGTGGTCGTAGAGGTATACTCCTTCGATAAGTCTCTTCCATGAGTTCAAAGGCGTTGCGATCTCCACCCGGTTCGAGATTGTTTGCCAATAATCTATGTGTATCAACCAGTATCTCACGAAACCGGCCACTAAATATTTTACAAAGACACCCATTTTAGGGATTTATACTTTAAATTATATAAATATAAACTTAATTCTCATTGAATCTGTAAAGAAACATTGTTAGTATGTTAGAATTGGTTGGACACTGCAAAATCAACACTTCAATCAATTCAATATTTTGATAGCATAGAATGCTGCTAGCTCGGGATAAAAAAACTCCCTACAACACGCGATAATTCCAAGGAATCTTTTTTTTTTCAATGCTAAACAGTATAAAATTTGACTGATAATTATTACATTAATTTGTACGTTTCAATCACGTTTCAATTTCAACCCTATCAATACGTAGCAAGACTAAATAAGGGAATACTTACTTCCATTTTTAAACTAAATTGTAAATAAAAATAAATGTTTTTGACCGGCACCTTAGCTCTGACAAAGGCTGGGCAGAAGTGTAGTTCGGGATTGGAAATGACCCCACTACCTACTAGGGTTTAAGAAGATATAAGATATTCCGTACTCTATCCTATCCACATCATGTGATGCAGGTCTCACCCCTCTAGGTGAGAACTGCATCACATCAAAACATTCTTTCTTTCACCTTCTTTCTTCTCCACATTGGCGTGGATGGCATTGCCGACGATTATTCAGTTGGCTACCGCGTATCGCGCTGGCTATTTCTGTTTACAATGGCCTATTTTCGAGTAAGCTGCATATTCCTTAGTTACCTACCAAAAAGATTTATTACTACCTACAAAAATATTAATATTTTCATAAACGCCCTTATGGCTAACGACTGGACTATTCAATAAACACAAATTTAAACTTCTATTTTGCAGTGGAAATGGACAATATTTTGATAGATATAAATTATTATCAATTACCTACCAAATGTTTCAAAAACGGCCAAGCCGGAAATAATAAATAGTCTATAGCGTAGGCTGTCGGGCATATCATATTGATTAGAGGACATTTGTAGGGGCAAGGCGCTGATCTTTCAGACCCTAGGAAAAACGGACCAGATGCCCTCTCGACGAAGGGATGGCAGGGAGAAAAGTATTCAGGACGTCATCACGCTGTTCAAGTATACGGACCCGGACGACGTGCCTGACTTCGTCACGAAGGAGCTGCCCCCCGTGACGTTCGACCACGTCGATGTGACCAGACTGCTTTAAACATCGGATGTCACTTGCCTTGACTCAAGTTACAATAAAATTGACCGAAAGTGAAAGTTTTACCTTTGAGCAAATCAAAGTTCGATTTTGTAAAAAAAACCTAAAAATCTCAGAATCCAAAGACCAAAAGTAATTTTAAAAACTTTGCCAGACTCTAAACTTTCAAAATAATACAAAAAAGTGACACTTGAAAATGGCCTAATTTGCTGGATTCAATTCATATATTTCTGCATGCATAAAGTCAATATCCATTATAGCGTTTATGAAATTGTTAATGTTTTAGTTATATTTTTGTCAAAGTAATAGGGAATCATTATTATGTTTTTGTATAAAGTATGTATGGTAGGTGTTAAAGATTTTAGGCACATTATTGTAAATATTTTACGGCTTCTATAACTAAACATAATTTAGTCAGGTTATATTATTCTTTTACTGATGATTATAAATAAAATATGTATCCTAGGTACCATGTGATGAAAACCGAAATCGTCGGTCGTTTATACCTAGTCTCCCCGGATGGTAATCAATTAAATGGGGAATTTTAGCGAAATCGCACAGCTGATGTATGGGATACAAAGGATCCTATGCTTTATTCCAGGTTTAGAGACCTAAACCTATGTAAAATTTCTCAGCTGATGTATGGGATACAAAGGATCCTATGCTTTATTCCAGGTTTAGAGACCTAAACCTATGTAAAATTTCTGCTCAATCTCTTCAGTAGTTTTGGCAAGAAGAATTACATTTATCCATCTAAACACACATTATTATAATTA
Source organism: Eupithecia subfuscata (assembly GCA_963564075.1). Lineage (NCBI taxonomy): Eukaryota > Metazoa > Arthropoda > Insecta > Lepidoptera > Geometridae > Eupithecia > Eupithecia subfuscata. Next base: position 8,697,641 of record OY751098.1, read on the forward strand.
AATTGTGTGAAGTGTGATTTATTCGGATCGTTTTTGAGATATTCCCACAATTTTGGTAGTATAGCACTGTTGGACACATTCATATTGTGACATTGGCATTTTGAACCGTTTGACAGTGGCATCCCTGAAGGATATGGAGCTGATTGGAGCTTTAGAGGGGAGGGTGATTTCCTTCGTCCGAGAGGTATTTGTTATGTTATTAACAAATTATTTTTAACAAATACCTCTCGGACAATTTATGCTTTTATAAAAGCATAAATCTTAAAGATTCATGGGTATACGTCGGAGGTAGAATCAAAGCTTTCATGCTAAGAATCTTGAAAAATTAAAATGAAAAATATTTATTTATGTACCTACTTATAAAGAATCAATGTTACAAATTACCATCGGCCTCCGCACTAGGAAAAGCCTGTATCGCGGAGACCAGTAAGGTGAGTTCAACTTGAGTAATTATTAAGGACTAAGTACATATTACAACAAACAACAGAAAATTAAAATCTAGGAAACAATGACAATAACATTGCCAGGCACAGTGACAATAACAAAACATTATATCACTACCAACTGTTAAAGAACTACCTACTTAGGTACAAATTACAACACTTATTCTAGCTACAATTACTTACTATACTTACTCAAACTATAAAGCATAATACACCGATTTCAAGAGTGCTATGTCAGCTGCATCTCGCAGATTTCTCATGATGTGAGCGTCTTTTCTGGTTCCTGCTGTTAACGTCTCAAGGTCACCACTTTGTGGACGAAAATTTAACATTCGAACACCTTTGAATTGAATGTTAAATTTTCGTCGTATAAGTACCCCCAGAGATGTTTGAGAACTCTAGTTCTTGTGAAAGTTTAGCAATGACAAGAGCTTCTTCCTTTACAAGAGTCGTGAATTTTTATAACCGTATTTAATGGTGGGGCCGAGGCAACTGTTTTATGGAAGCAGACGTACATGGTCTAACGAGCGTTTAAAGTTAGAAGGTTAGGTACGTTGAATTAAAGCTATGTCGGTCCCAGAATACTCCCTTGCGGAACCCCATAATTGATCGTTTGTGCATCACTTATTTTGTCTGAGACCCTAACACACGCTCCGTCAAATAACTGCAAAACTAGTCCAAAGAAGACCCCGAACGCCTAGCTAGACTCTCCAGTGCATTTCCTAGTCCATCCAACGATACCAGGAGCCGTCGCGCAGGCTTTCCAATCCAAACTCATAGTATAATAACGTTCCTTGCTCATAATCAACATTTCAACCTCATTAGCGTCGGTGGGATTAAAGAAGAGGGAGTCTTTATTTATCTAGGTTTTTATTTTTTAAGTCTGACCGAATTTGCTGGTTCGGTTTCCTTGTGAACATTTTGTTGATAGATCATTATCAACTAGCTTGTCTCCTACTCAGTACTCTAGAAAAGTGAACATTACATTTATTAATCGAATCTATGACAAATATTTTTAACCGAATGCCAGAGATTTTTTGGATTATGCACATTCTCTCTCACTCAAGTCATTCGCCTCATACTCAGTCTTTAACCTACGCAGAAGACTAATAAAAAAAGTATCTGTATCGTGTGTATGTTAAGTGGATGATCTCGTTACTTGGATGCTTTCTCGACTCATGATGCAGCCGATCACGATGACGCATACAACGTACAAGACCTGGTGTTGTCCTGGGCTTTAAATTTTGTTTCGATCGCCTTACCTTTACCCTGGTTGTATGTTTCGAGACAATGTCCGTTAATAGCTTGGTGAAGGTCTCTGGTTGCCTGGTTAATTTTATTGAAGTTATTATAGAGAGTTCCAATCCATGGAGGCAAGTTCCTCTTTAATGGCTTCCGAGTCTCTTTTCAGTTTAACCCTATTGAAACCGGCCTGCTTAGGTTTGTTTATGCAAATCCCAGTAAGCACAATAAAATGGTCTGTGATGTCGTGATCAAGACAGGCTGATTTCCTAGTAGGTAGAGTGCCATATTCCGCCATGAAACATTGGGTATTCTAAGCTAGTGGAAGTCGTCTCTCGTCTAAAATGTTTACGTTTATGTCACCCGCTATTCAGGTGGGCAAGTTGCGAGTATTACGAGAATAATAGTTACCTTGCCTACCAAGCGGTTCCAGAAATTTAACAATGCAGCTGTTTGATTGGGAGCGATACCTAAATACCAAAGATACAAACAACATTTGGGACTTTTACGAAAAGACAGTCGGCATCATCTATGTATGTTTTGTTCCGATACAGAAGCATTCCAAATGTTCATGACATAAACAACTACGCCGCTGTTTTGATTATTATGACGTGTAGTACCAAAGCTATTATAGCCAGATATTGATGGGATAGCTGCACCATCACGCAACCAGCATTCTGACTGTACAACTACATCGATCGAAACCCGGAGGTGGGAAAATGCTACAAGAAAAGCACAAAAGTTTTTGGCAATGCTTCAGGCATGGCTATTTTATTATCACTTTATTTCGTGACATGACATGTCTATGAGCTTATTCTGTAAACCTAAACAAATAAACGTTATTGAGGCTACTATGCCTACCTATGCGTTATTGATTTTGTTTTTTTTATGATTACCTATCTCAGCTTAAGAGGTCTTGGTAGATCAAATTTCAATCTACCTATCTGGAGCCTGTGCGCAAAACCTGTGTGGGCTCGTCTCTACTTGTTGGAGTTTCAATTGGCATTACCGATCTCAGTTTATGAGATCCTGGTAGATTGTACTACATTCAACTTGTATAAAGTCTGTGCGCAAGGCCTTTATTAACTCGTGGCCAATGGAGTAGGTACCTATCATGGAGTAGTGTTACACTTGATAGAGTTTCCATTGGTATTACCTATCTTAGTTTATGAGGTGTACACATAAATGATTGTGTTTAGTTGGACTGAAAGCTCCTAGTATGTTACAAAACCTATTCGGACTACCTGCAAGGGTTACCAGATGACAGGAATTTTCCTGACATGTCCGGAATTTCAGCTGTCTATCAGGGAAACAGGGAAAATTGGAAATTGTCAGGAATTTAGAAGTTTTGTGAGACCCATCGAATAAAAAAAAACCCATTCGATGGAGCAAGTGACGTCACACAAAGCGAAGTTCACTGAGTGACCGCCGTGGTTTCCGCGGCGGTCACTCAGTGAACTTCGCTTTGGTCATAACTTCGTCAATTTTTGTCGTAGAACAATAATTTTTGCACTGTATGTTATGGATTTCTTAGCTCTATAAATCTGCATTCTCAACTAAAAACGTTACGGATCCTCATTGCAAACACAAAACAGCACATTTTTTCAATTCTTCCGGTCTCTCACAGCTGACGGATTTAAAAATAATTTCCCATTGTTTAACGGGCATCATTTCAACAAAGTCATTGCTTTGCTGCCTTACAAAATATTTTAATGCAGTAATTTCATCAAAAAGCTTAACGTCATTTAAACATACTCCGTATCCATTCAAAAACTGCAAAGAAGAAACAACTTTCTCGTAATCAACATGAGCACCTTTCAGTATCATCCAGTCAAAGACTTTGAATTCATCTAGCGGCTGCAACCATTTGTCTAAGTATTCAAGGCAAGTCATGTAGGAATTTTTCACATCTTTCATAAATGTTTCTTTGGCGTCTTCGGTACATCTCGACAGCAATTCTCGCACTTCCTCCACTCGCACCTCGCACGAAACGTAGCCCCTGCTCTTGCTTTCAAAGTTTCAGAGGACGAATTTAATATTAAATATTAATAGAAATTTTCTAGAATATCCATGACGGAGTTATTTTCCCTTTCTATTTCTGTGATTTGTGACTGGAAGACCGACGTAAGCGAATGCACAAAAAATAAATAACATTCTGCGAGTTCATCTTCGAAAAAAGCTTTAAGTGTTGTTGACACTTGCGGACTTGTCAAAAAGTATTCTTTTAGAGGCAGAAACATTTTCAAAAAATTTTCTATGGCCGGAAAAAGGCTCAGCCACCTAGTCTTACCGTGATAAAGCAACTTTTGGTAATTTACATCAATGTATTCACAAACTGATTTTAAGGTTTCAGTGCGCACCATTGATGTAGAAAAGGGGAAGATGAGGCACTAGCTTCTCGAAACCGGCAGGCTCAAATGAAGTCCAATTGTGTGCTCTCGCCGCAGTCATAGTAACACCACAACAACAACTGGCCTGTGTTACAACTACACGCAAACACATACGCTCACAGTTACATTTCCAGTCCTGTGCAATATAAAGAACAACAAAGATGGCAAGATGTACCTAAGACCGAAGTGAGACAGAGACAACTATATTAATCTCTGGTACGACCCCACTAGGTATAATAAAACAAATTCGGGATTTCCCCGAGTTACGGTAGGTACAATAGTAGAGTCGTTCCTTTAACCCACACCATCAATCTTGTCCCAACTGGTATGAGCGGACGAATCGTAAAAATGTTATACGCTTCGTTAGTAATTTGAATTTTAGTACAGTCAACCAAAAAAAGTTAGTAAAATAATAGGCAAGAGGTATATTTATTTTGTGTTTTGTACATAAAATAATGTGAAATGAATACAAATGATAGAGGTTCCACATAGAGTTTGTGATTGTACTCGACGTATAAATTCAATAGAAACAAAGAGTGATGCGAGTTGCAGATTGAAAATAATACCTATCATCTTTACGATTTGTCAACTCACACCAGTTGGGACAAAATTGATGGTACGAGTTGAAGAACGACTCGACTCGCAATAAGGCTATTGCTATCTCTGTTTACACACTTATGTTTCGTATATTTCTATCCCTCTCTGCAAATGGCGAAAAAAGGCAGTAAATTAATCAAAAAACTAAATTCTTTGGTGTACTTACGCGTGAAAAGTGATGCCTTGGGCTTTGTTTTTGGTTTTTGAGCTATTTGTACACCTTGTGAACGAACACGAAGGCATTGCTTTAGTATTTTAGTCAGTAAAACACAGTCAGTACGTCCTAGCAAGCACGCAAATCACGTCCGCCCGCGCCGCCGGTCCTACTATGACTGCGGCGAGAGCACACAATTGGACTTCATTTGAGCCTGCCGGTTTCGAGAAGCTAGTGCCTCATCTTCCCCTTTTCTACATCAATGATCTCACATCACAAAATCAGTACCTGTTCGTTCGTGATAATATCATCCATCCGGGCCACGTGTTATAAAGTGGGGCTAAAGCTCTACGCACATTAATCTTACGCCGCGCCGCCGCCGCTACCACCACGCAGCACAAAAATGTGCATTCAAATATATCTAGTAAAATTTAGCTAGGTACATTTCATATTGACGGCATCAGATGAGTTACATCTCGCGGGCTAATCGTTTGATGCTTGTGGGAAGCCATTTGTCACTGTAAAATGTATCCAAAGGTAACGAGCTTAGGCCCATATTTATAAATAAATAAATGCGATGAATAATCTGCGACAACAACATTTATACCACCACAAGTGGTTTCACACAAACCACCTGTGTCTTTGTCACTTGTTGGATTTTCTCAAAACCCTGTGATGTTTATGTTCTCCTAGTACTTGACGTCACAAAATACCTGTTCGTGTTTAACGACTTTCCTACCCCACTTGCGGCATAAAACATTGGCAGTGTACTTTCGTCTTGAAACAATTTATTCATGTTCACCCTACCTATGCTTTTGCTTGCTAGTACTATTGCTTGTGCTTCATACATGGAACTAAATGTACCTAGCTCATATTGTTTTATTATTCTCATGCAAATCTTCGATCTTAATCGCAATAAATTGCGTACTTTACCGCCCCGATATAGGTAGTAAGTACCTACTTAAATTGCCAAAATGTGACACTTTCAAATATTTTAAATACCTATCTTGCTTTGATTTTTAAATGTTAATAAATAAAATCGATGATTTGATTTTTATCGTTTTTTAATTTGTTAATGAACGAGACGACAAAAATTCGTATGGACCTATGAATATTATACAGGGTGATTGGTAGCGGGGTGCAAAGCTTGAAGGTGGAGCTAGCGCAGACCATTTGGAACCATTTGAGCCATGGTTGTCTAAGACGATGTCTGACCATAAATTATTTACCTAATTTTTAAGGATTTTCCAAAAAAAAAAACTCTACAGTTAATTGATAATATCGGCGAATTGGAATAATAATAATGGGTTCTTTTTTATTTTATTTCAATAAAGTAATGTGTAAACCATCTAAAAAACATGTCTGCGGTATCAGACTCTTTTTTTTACAGACATTTGAAGTTTTCAGAAATTTTCAAAGATTTTAAAAAGCCATTTCTTGGTGGCATCTCAAATAAACGGAGGATGTTTCTTTAGTGCAAACCTTTTTAAAAACATGCCTAGTTATTGTTCTTTCTTTTGAGGTATCATTTAAACGGATTTTCATACAAATTATTGAAATTAGGACCCACAAACCAAATTGAAGGAGAAAATTAGAATTTTTTGGCAGACCATTTCACTCCAAATTTGAAGCCTCTAGAACTAGTGGCCGAACCACTAGTTCTAAGAGACTTGAAACTTGGAGACTGTTTGTTCCTTTGGGTGAAGAAAGACATTTCGAAAATTCGCACTCTAAGAGTTTCAAAATAAGAGTTGAAAGTATAAACAAAAATGCTCTGTAATTCAGTAGCGATTGAACTACAAATTTTACCTAGTACATGTAGATTATTGTAGATTCCCCTTACATAACGATCACATCACACGTTTCAATCATTGTTAGGTACCTAAGTACCTATCTGAATTTCTGACGGTGTTGTCCTATTATCCAGCCAAGTTTCATTCAGCAGTTTAGGTAGGTATGATGCACGGTCAAGGAATTTTACTTTCATCCCCTCTGACAGGGGAACCTTACTTAATTCCGGGATTTAAATGTATCCTACCTATGTCCTTCTTCGTAGTAGGTATGAACTCAAATTGTGCGAAGTTTCATTCGAAGTTTTATGAGAACAATTAAAAACAACAACCTTTCAATTAAAAATATACCTAACTATAGAAATCAGATGTCCTAAAGCGCAGATATTCTAAAGCCCCCTTTTTGGAGGAAGTACGCCTTTAATCAAAAAACCCCGACAAAAATTCTATAAAATCGTAGAATCTGTGCACCAAGTTTCATACGGATCGGTTGTGGTACGGTACGGACATACTGACAGAAACGCGAATTTTGCTTTAAGTACTTGAAGTAGAGACTTTCGCTCACTTTGTCAATTAAACGTTAATCTTCCAATAAATGTATAACTAATAGTGTTTTCTTTCTTGTGTATCATGAAATTATTAGAAGTCTTACCTCATATCAGAGGCATGGTTAAATGTGTACAACCATGATCAACTGTTGCATAGGGGGTGGACACAGTAAACCATTTCCCATATTTAAAAAAAGTATCTTAAGGCGGTACCCTACCTCGTTATTGTGTGAAGAGGATAGGCATAGGATTTCGCGTTCACAGGAGCGGGACAGAGCAAAGCGGCATAAGCCCAAAATCAAGTTTTTAGTAGTTATTTGCTCCCCACAAACATTAGAATAGTTAATTGAAAAAAAGGCAACATATAAAATGTTCTTTATACTTAGCTCAATTACTATGCTTAATCTCAAGATCATCTGTATTTATTGAGAAATTAGGGTTTTAGTAAAAAATTAGAGGTAACTTTGCGATTTTTTTCTATCAGAAAATTTTATGGAATCGTGTTTTCGAAACATATGATCGATAGAATAAGTCCTGAACTTCACCATTATATAAATTTCAAAGTTAAATATTCAGTAGTTTGGAAGATATGGAGGTCCGACGGAGTTGAAAATAAGCAATTTGAGGGTAGGTACCCCCTTAAGATAAAACCGCAGTAAAAAATTGGTTGTCTGTAAAGTCGGTTTACTGACGATAGTTGAACGTGACAACCTCTTAAGAAAATACTGATGGAATGGTAGCATTTGATACTCGATCAAAACATGTAAATGTACTGTAGTATAGCAGCTGTCCACGCAGACGCATCGCTCACTCAAGTAGGAGAGAGACGGATGTCGAGCGCTCTCGCTTGCACTTCAAGCCTTACATGGAACGCCTCAGAGCGAGGTAACGCCGCATGACGTCATAGCGAGGTAACGCCGCATGACGTCATGTTTTTTTCGTGCGTGCAGCCGGCTCTATCGAATTATAAGACGTTGTCGCGTCAAAAATAATGGCAACATGTAGCCCATAATCTAGCTTAGAATAAACCCAAAGTTATTGAGCTATTTGAATAAGCTACGGTGATCTGAAAAAAGGGTGGTTCACTGTTGAACACCTCACCCTACTATTGTATTTCATTCTGTTAGTAGGTAATATTATTTGTTTGTGGAGGGAGGTACTACATTTTGCCCTTCATCAAAAAAGTCAAGTAGTAAGTACTACCTAAAGAGGGTTGGTAGGTAGTCATTCAAGACCATTATGTCTGCAAAGGGGATTTCTTTTTAGGGTTTCGAGATCGAAGATCGGTTTCGAAACCCACATGGTCTCACTTTGTTTGTCCTTTTTCCCTCCTTAAATATCGATATACCGCCATCTCTTCCTGTGGGTGGACGGCTAGTCGTGGAGGGAAAGGTGGAGGGGAAAAAACCAAGGGGTAGATCGCGTATGAGGTGGACCGACCAGGATTTGCCTAGGTGTCGTTCTGCATTAATGCTCCAGGATGACCACCAACGTAGTACCTACTATGGGTACCTTTTTACTTTATAGTTTGAAACTATACCCATAACTACGTAGGACTACATAGGTACTTACTAAAAGTAAACTTATGTTATTCCGTGGCCAAATCGTATTATTTACACCACAAAATGAGGCCAGTGTTTGTTGGTTGTAACCATGTTGTATTTTATTCTCCACTGGGTAGGCACCTACCCACGTGAACTACGTGAAGAATTATATTAAAACAATAAATTAAAAAATAAAAATTTATCAAGTTTATTTATTTCAAAACCCCTAACTAAAACGACTTAACCTGACCTAAGTACTTAACTAATTACATTTCCACCACGTTTATCACAGAAAACTGGTAATTTCTTATACCTAATTTCTTATGACTTTTTTAAATGGTCCAATCCTAATTTTAAAAGGATATCAGCTAAGTAGGTACCTAAGTACTCTCTGAAGCACTGATTTCTTTATACCCACCGCATTTTAGGAGTTCACAAAATGGAGGCGCCCTAGTATTAGGTATTCCCTGTTCTGAGGAGACACCTAACTACCTAATAAGAAAACATGATTTCAATTTCAAATCAAATGCGTATTCAGCTCTAGTTCCTGTACAAACTTATAACCTAGCTATATCTAGGAGCTAATAGGGAAAAGTTCAATGTAGGGAATCTTCAGGAAGATTTTGTTGGAGATTCGGATTCCACTTCTGTTCCAGTTAGCCTGCGCGAATGGAAGCAGCTCTTTGTACAGCACTCGCCAGTGACCCTTCAAGAAATCGTTGCCCAAGTCAGCTGTAACAACACACAATTTGTAACATTAGGGAGAGAACACACAAAAACAAAAGCTGACTATCTCTATACCAAACTATTAAAGCTGAAGAGTGATTTTTTACGCGCTTATCTCTGGAACTATCAGTCGGTTTCCCAAAAATCGATTTGTATAATGTAAATTTAATAATTATGTTGGCTTTTTTGCTATAAATCTACATTAAATAAAATGCAATGCTCAACTAAAGCTCTCATGAAGTCATATTAAGATAGTGTGACAAAGAGTTTAATAACCTATTCGTTAATTCTCTTTATTTAAATAAGTTTGAAAAAGCGCATAGCGCTTAAAAACGTGTATATTTATGAATAATATTGTCTGGATGAATGTACACTGGATTTAAGGTTTTTGTTATTATAGTGCGTAAGCCTCGCACTCTGGATAATATCTAATGTACACTGGATTTGTATTACTCTTATAGATAAGATTATAAATAAAGATATTTTAAAATTGAAATTGAATTCATTTGTATAATGATAGCCAGATTCACAAGAAATACTATCTGGCTATCTAGCATAAGGCTACATCCCTCTGCTAGCCCACCTATATTATTTTTAAATGATGCCCCTGTGAAACCGCGGGGCACAGCTAGTAGGTTTCTTTGGATAACATTGGTAGTTTTAGTTTCGTCTGCTAATAGGAATATTTCCGCTCCGCTCTAATCTCGCGCATCGCAGCATAGAGCGAATAAAAAACACGCGCATTCACTAGCAAAATCTTTAAAAAATTCCTCCGATTCGCTTTCAGTCTGCCTTGACCCTTGTAGGATTAGAGTAGGTACACTTACTCAACGCTTTGCTGTCAGGATTATTGTTTTCGAGGCGCGAAACCATATTTTGCACGTCGGGCCTCATCTCAAACGAGTTGATTCGTACGAAGGTGTCAGGTCCATTTTTCTCGGGAGTGCCATCCAACTTCCATGTCCATACCAATCCAGCTATAGAATTAGATAATTCAAAATAATTCGAAATCAAAAATAATTCAAGCTACTGGACCGATTTGAAAAATTCTTTCACCGTTAGGATGCTTACTTTTCAGGGAGTGACATAGGCTATATTTTATCCCGGAATTCCCACGGGACCGGGAACTACGCGGGTGGAACCGCGAGGCGATCGTCTAGTTATTACAGTAATTTAATTACAGCTACCCTGACCCAAGTTGCTCGTTTTGCCCACCACCGTGGCCAAAACGAGCAACTTCGCATCTCGGCCTACACTATTTTACAGAGGCATTTAAAAAGCTTATTATAAGTATACTATTAACTGCCCAATCGATTTTTGAAAATTCCTTCGTTTAACATAATAATAAGATCAAATAGGTGGTGGCGCTGATTTGGGTCTGCGTAGCGCCTCAATCAATAAGCTTTATGAAAGCTGTTTTATAAGTTATAAGATAAGATAAGATAAACTTTATTTGTAGCTGTAAAATATAACATTAATATGTACTAAAACTAATTAAATTACTAACACCATTTAAACTACATATACATAATGATAATACTCGCATATAAAATACCTTAAGCTACAAAATGGCGTTCGACTCAGCATAAGTTGTGATAGCTATAGGTTATAGCTACTACAACGCTGATCTTCCGTCGAAGCCATTGCGTTGCGTCACGCACGCGACTCTATATAAAGAAAAAATAGCTAAAATAAAAGAAAAAAACCAGTAGAGGCTGTATATAAATAACTAGACCCTAGTAATTAGTTATCCTACTATAGATAACGTAAAACAACTACTTACACTATTCACACAGCATCATCTAGCCCCAAGCTAAGCAGAGCTTGTGTTAGGGTACTAGACGACTGATAAGTATAAATAATATAATACATTAAATAGATAGATATATTTTTATTATACATAGAAACGACCAGAACACCCGGAACAAATATTTGTAGATCGTACAAACATTTGTCCCAAGGCGGGAATCGAACGCGCAACCTCCTGCGCCGCAGGCGGTCCTTCGCCCGCCGCACCACCGAGGTCGTCAAATTACTTGAAATTGTTAAATAACTTGAAATTGTTTAAGATAGAATAAAAACAGATACAAAAATATATTTTGTATGATTGACTTGTCGACATTATACATCAGGATACTTTGGAGAGTCTCTTATACCGTAGGGATCCCAGGAATCTCAAGGGTTAAGTTTCAGGAGCTTTGCTAAGCCACCCTATATCATGTAACCATGTATTTCAAGAAAAGTATCACAAATATTGGACCTTATTTATTAGACTATAAAGGTCTTTAAGAATAAGAAACATTTATTCTTAATTCTTATATTTTTACATTACAGCACAAGACTTGACGATTGTTCAAACTGTGTACATAGTTGGTCTTAAAAATTACTTGTAATTGTCCAACTTTTTCCTTTCGGACGTACAATAATGAAATTATTATTAACATTAGTTATTTAACTTAGAACTATAGGAATTGCACATTTTCTTATACTTAATTCAGGTTAACAATAGGCGTTATTTTTTTTCTTTTCGCCTACTTAAAGATTCGTGGGAGACCACTCGTGATCGCATCGAGTAGAACGATTTGGGAAAGACCTTTGCCCAGCCGAAACGAAAAAAAGGTCTTTAGTGGAACTTACTCATAGTTGTAACGAAACTTCCGTAAGCGTCAAGTTTAAGAGCATTGTACTGCCCTTCACCTACGTAGGTCCCGTTGATAGTTATTTCAGGTGCCTCCAGGTCGATTTCCATGTGAAAGCGGTCATCGTCTGCTTTTACTCTGAAATTAAAAACAAACATTGATTGGTAGTGTTCCAAACAAAGGAAGGGTAAATATCTGTTTAAATATTAATTTAAACAGATATTTACACAGACATTTTCCTAATTTAATTTTGAATCTACAATAGAAAACTAAGATTATTTGTACAAATGGTGTGCTGTGCTGACGCATTCGAGCGAGACCAAAAAATAAGTTTTTATTAAGTAATAGAATTGGTTGCCTATACATTACCCAAATCTATTTTAATCGATAACCTCTGCTTATCACACTAATATTATAAATGCGAAAGTTTGGATGGAATGGATGGATGGATGTTTGTTACCTCTTCACGCTAAACTACTGAACGGATCAGGCTGAAATTTTGCATACAGGTAAGTCTAACCCCTTTTTATCCCATAAATCAGTTCCCATGGGATAGAAATAACCTCAAAAAGTTTCCATAGAAACAACGCGTGCGAAGCCGCGGGCAGAAGCTAGTAAATGTAAAGTTTTTTTTTCGGACGAAAGTAATTTTCATATATTCATATACCTATATCTACGAATAAGTAATAATTCGTAGACCTATACTCATATAAATACGTAAGTAACACTGCCTGTGACCTTTTCACACATAAAGGGCTAAACGTTTTGCACTGAAATTTCAATGGAAGGGCATAGTCTCTTTTCATCCCGCCATAACGCGCGCAAAGCTGCGGGTAAAGACTAGTTCATAGAAGGTAAAATACCAACCTTGCGTCGCGAACTGTTGCTCCTTTTAGGCCTTTTACGTAAATATCTTTCAAGTTCATCTTTGCTGAGATCTGTATGATAAAAAAATAAAGTGATTACATATTATTTAACGAAATAATGTCATTGGGTAGGAAAAAATCATCATCATCCCACATTAGTCCACAGCTGGACATAAGCCTTCCCTAATAAGCCCTGTTTTCCGCTTGCTGCTTTTAGCATCTGCCATCAGTCTTTTGCAGGTCATCGTCCCACGGCCGAAGGGCGTCCTAAATAGGTCCTACGCTGCATTTACAGTATTAGAAAATATGGATAAAAATAATAAATAAAATAATTAAAATTTTCTAATTTTAGTAATTTAATTTTAAAAATTAAAAACAGGAAAAGTAGGAATGCATAATTGTCTGAACTAATTATAGTAACTGAAGATAGACAAGTAACTACTACCTGCGGTCGTAAGTGCAGTAGTAAGTGTGTTAAACGTAGAAGTCTGAAAACATTGAGCAATTGAAGAAAAACCAGTTGTCATCTTATATTAACGTTTTTCATTGGAATAATTGCGACAACCCGGAAACGGGTACCATGCACCGTATAATTATTAACAAAAGATTGTAAGGTACTCTATCATACTAATGTTGTTAATTGCATAAGTATAGAAAAAGCGGGGTTTTTTATAGTTCTAGCTTCTACTCCCGGCTTTGCTCATGCGGTACCTTTGCTTGATAAAACATAGTAGAAATACCTAAGGGATAATATCAAATTGTCAAAACCTTGCTGTGCAAAAAGGCTTACTCTGATCTGTGAGTCGCCTCACTGAGGCAACCAACGGAGGACAGATGTGCCGCCATCTTGGACACAACTGATGACAGGTTAAAATATCAGATTATCTAGACTAGAGGAATAAAAAGCTTGGGACGGGTTTTCCTCCAACTCGAGAAATAACAACTAACAGGCTAAAGGTGTCTTCGTCGCTTCTTTACTTTAGTCTACATACCGAAGCGGCAGAAATCAAAAATATCACTTTATTTCCGTGTCAGTGTTCAGTTTTATAATTTGACCTTTTCTAAGTGTACATTTATTGTATTTATGGAACTATAAAGTTTTTTGATTTTGAGGGAATTAATTTTCATAATCGGTCCTTCAGTTCCAGCGATTACGCCCACTCAATACTCACAAACAAATAAACTAACAATTTTTTGCCTTTTTTGATTTAATCGCTTGTTCTTTTTTATACATAATTATGATATTATCCTAGACAATTTTCTAAAACAACATGTTACAAGGTGGCCTAGGTAAGAAAGATTCACATAAATACAAGGTAACCAATTAGATTACATCATTTAGAGTCAATAACTAGCAGATTATGGTATATGTGTCAATTTTCTTAGCAAAACAACTTGCAGTTATTGACCATAATGTATCTGGCCCTTAGATGCAATTATCAAGGTGGACAAGTGGCCGAGCAAAATAACAGTAGGTAGGTACTTACCTATTGACATTGATCTAATTAGGCGAAGACAAATCATAGGACCAAATACCTATACCTAGTATTTCTTTATAGTATAATATACTATATTTCAACATATTATGTTGAAATCAATATCTTAGACAATGTATATGGTGTAAAATAGATAAGTGTTTATGGTAGAATGTGTGACAGATGTCGTATAGATCTCAATCCATGTAACTGCTGAATAAAGATGAACACCGAATAATTACCTTTTTGTTTCCTTCATGGTGCGAAAACTTCAGTAGTATCTAGGTATCAGTCTACTTTCAAGCTTTTTAAAGTTTCATATAATTGCTTAGGTATTCTAAAGATAATGTTAAGAAATATTTTATATACCTGCTTCTAACTATAATAGTTAGAAGCAGGTATATAAAATATTTCTTCATTCTTACAATAATTGTAATATTTTATTTCTAAATAGCAAGAAGAGTCTTGTGCAGTCGGGTAAAAACGTTCTCATGCAAGCAAAGTCATTGAGCAGGTAAGGAAGTGTTAATCAAAATATCATTTACTCACGTGCTCAAGACAAACTGCACAAAACTTATGAAGGTTGGAATAATACTTAATCATAACATTTATCATTTTACACATTTTTAGAATTCCGTAGGTATCTTTAACTGCATCACATCACACTAAAACTACAAATGCGAAACTTCGGATGAATGGATAGGATGTATGTTAGGATGTTGTGTTACTTCTTCACGCCGAAACTACTGAACAGATTGAGCTGAGATTTTGAATATTTGTAGCTCTGAACCTAGAATCAAACATACTTTTTATCTCATAAATCAGTTCCCATGGGATATAAATAACCTTTTTACCGTTTCCATAGAAACAAAGCGTGTCAAGCCGCGGGCAGAAACTAGTTAGTCTCATTTTTGTCTCGCGAGAGAAACTTCATATTGCTAAGAATAACAACAAATAGGTACCAACTACTGAAAAGTATTCTAGTGCGTAATATAATAACTACCTATGAACTAAAAAATAAATTTCGACTATCTACGGAACGAAACCCTACCTATTACAAGCATGACCGACACGCTCTTAATTAATTATTTTAAAACTGATAATTTTCCAGTTCTTGTTCTTTTTTGTCAGATTTATGAAATGTTAATTCAAATTATCGTCTAATCTCGCTTTTTGTGAGTGTACAAAATCTTGCAACTTTTTTATTTCAATTAAGATGACCTTGTTGATCACAACATGACCATTTATTAGTACCTATACATAGGGTATGTATAGGTACTAATAAATGTCAGAGACTTTAATTTATAGAGGCGGATGTTTGTGACAAGATGAGATTTTACACAAATGAATAGCATTTCTTAGTAGGTATAAGGTACATGCTATCAAGGAAAAAGTGAGTGAAGCAAGGCTATCTTCGTAGATATAACATAGATTTTCATACATATAAGATAGAGTTACATACAGGATAGACGACCAGACGAATCCACGTAGGTTTAGATATCTTTCGATTAAGGGAAGAATTATATTAGACCGGGCCGTGGCCCGGGGCGTGCTGTCTACGTGGCCCGGAGGGGGTACGAATTTGAAACGTTACATACTTTTTGTATAAAGCAGTATATATTACAGTGCATGATCGCATGATAATGTACCGGTCTAATATAAATCATCCTTAAAGCTGCAGCATCTCATGATGGAGAGAATGGCTGGTTATCAAAAATGAGCCTCCTATTCGTGCGGCCGTGCTATATTTTACTCTTGTGTCTAGTTAAATAAATAAAATAAATAAATAATGCTGAACAATTCACACAGCATTATCTAGCCCCAAGGTAAGCAGAGCTTGTGTTATGGGTACTAGATAACTGATATACATAATAATATACGAGTACATAGATAGATATTTTTTATTATACATAGAAAACGACCAGAACACCCTGAACAAATATCTGCAGATCGTACAAATATTTGTCCCGAGGCGGGAATCGAACCCGCAACCTCCTGCGTCGCAGGCGGACCTTCGCCCACCGCGCCACAGAGGTCGTCGAGTTAAACCTAACATAGCCTCTAAGGCACTTCTAACCGAAATGTAATGTTGTTTTTTTACCTGAATAAATAATTCTATTCTATTCTATGGCTATTCTTCAGAACTTCAGAAGTTCCCTCTTGGAATGGATCCGAATAACATGTCAGTTATCATCTTCAGTAATAGTTTATAGGTGATAATATCAAACAACGTCTAACAGGACGGAAGTGAAGGGAAATACTAAAGTGAAACCAGCTTAAGCGCTACCAAGATCTATAGAAGGTACTTTATGTGTTTGTGTCTGATGTCAAAATATAAGCTTTTGTCCCCATTTTTGCATATTATTTGTGTGCAAGTCACTTAAAACAAATCACCAAATTTTAAATTTTTTGTTTGTCTGTTTTGTTAGCTATTCGCCGAAACGCCTGGACCGATTATGACGGGACTTTTTCTGTCAGATAGCTTCATGGCGAATAACTTATTATTTATTTATTATATTTACATTATAACTATTATTTATTTATTTATAAACCGGGGTACAGAGGCTTTTCGGGTTTTAAAAAAAAATTCTGAGCGTCCGTCTGGTCGAAGCGACGCGTGACCCGATGGCTGGTGGGTATCTGGCACAGCGCATCAGCATTGCCATACAGCGTGGCAATGCAGCCAGCATCTTGGGAACGCTTCCGACTAGTATTGATATGGATCAGTTGAGCTACCTGTAACTGTATGCAACAGTCTGCAGTTAGCTCAATTGTTTCAATTGTAAATACTAGTATAATTTTTTGTGAATAAAGTCTTCGATGTTCTACGCGGGCGAAATCAGCACAATAAAATTTTGTAACTTAGGTAATTACCTGATTATTATTGTACTGCACTTTGAGCTCTTTCTGATGGTAGGGGTCAACTCCAGGAACGCCAATATCCTCGATTCCGCCAGCCATCGTCTGTATGCCATTTGTGACAGCTTCAACCATGCAATCGTTGACGTCTACAGAGTTCCTATCGCACACTCGCAGATACTTCGCTGGAATGAAAAAAGACGATTATTTGAAGCGATTGGTCTAGAAGGATTTTGAGTAACACAAAGTGTTTGACAACATAACTCTACTTTTCTGAATAACATTGGAATGAACTTTACTTTTCTAAACATTAAATGCTAAGTGGTCGTTTGGAACATTGTATAACAATTCTTGCAACGAGCAAAGAGTATGACGTCACGTCATACCGTTGGTAAAGTTAAAAGTAAAACGCAGACTCGGTGCATAACAAAATTAAAATAAATCTACGCAAATTACGCAATCGAGCGTGCAATCAGACAAATAACAATTTTTCTTCGGATATACAATTTGGATGGAATTGCAAGAACACGAGTAATGAATGACTCAACTGTGTTGTGACCGACTTTTGAGTTGAATAAAGAATAAAAAGAGTAGATCAAAAAGCACACGGCGATATTGTTTTAGAGCAGCCTGAAGTTCATATGGGCATAAGAGGACATTATCAGGCCTATGGTTACCCAGCAGTAGTAAAAAATTTGCTGACAAAAACATATAAATTTTTATCCCTGTTAAATAGGCCACGGGCAAAGAATAGTAGTTAATAAAACCAACTTCCATTATAGAGGTACCTAGCTCAAGTTACATAAAGACAAATCGCCTTATTTCAAGGTATTCGTAATAAAATCACGTATGCAAACCATGGCCAAACTGCCGCCGGAGTCAATGGTAGGTACAACATACCTACTTGTATAGTATAGAGGTCCTCTAAAATTATATCGTTTAACCATGCAAATGAGAAAATATTGAAGCATAGCTGCGGACCGGGGCTTTACTCGCAGGTATCACACATACGGTGTTATTTTTCAATGATTTTAAATCTATCCGCTTGCATAACGCACAAGGATGTTTAACTGGCTAAAATTTTAAGTTTTTACAAAAAACGAAATTCCGAGAATTCCTTCGATATCTTTTATAATTTTCATTGGTTTTTTTTAGATATACGGGACAAATAGAAATTCCTCGCGAATAAAATTTATAGACTTACGACCGAGTGGTCGTATACAAATAATTATGTTTCAATGATCCACAAACCTCAAAAGTACAGCGATTTAGAGAAGGAAAATGTCAAAATGACAACAAACGTCAGTGTCGAGACAAGCCAAGTCACTTATGTACTCGTCTGTACTTTAAAATGTATGTAGATGTTCAGAGCTAAATATCTTTTAAACCGCAGGAGGTATATTTCTGAGCTTTTCAGGAGAACTAGATACCGTAAGGCACAGTTAATTGGCATAGTTTATGATTCATATCTCGCTATAGATTCGTCGAAATCAGCGGGGCTGCCAGCTTGACGTCAAGATAGCAGCCACATTGAAATACCTAAATATCTCCTAAAGTACTGGAGCACTATTTATTTTATTTAGGGCATCGGGGGCACTATTTCAGGACACATTTATTGGCATAGTTGAAACCACCAAAATCCATGGCGGGGCTGCTAACTTGACGGACACCTTTTGCTATGGACCAAAACCTAGAGAGTACTTCCCGTTGACCCAGAATCATAAAATTTGGTGCAAAGCAAGGTCGCACAAATAAAGGGAAACATACTAAAACCGTAAATTTGTAGTTTAATCACAAAAAAAATATTTTTTTATTTTCGCTATGGACAGTATTGACCAAAACCTACAGGGTCTCTAATTCCCGTTGACCTAGAATCATGATATTTGGCAAGACACAAGATTTTACAATTATACGGAACCCTTAGTGCGCGAGTCCGACTCGCACTTGACGTTTTATTTCATACAATTAACCACGCTGACGTCACAAATGTCGACACTGGAGGCCTACTCTAGTACTTCTCATCAGTTGCAGTTGCTATGTACGGCCGCAAACTTAACATGACATGTTATAAGAGCAACTGCGTAGCCGTACATAGCCTTTTCGTAAGTAAGCGTTTTAGCAAAACATTGTAGCTACTCTCGCTTACTTACGAAAAAGCTTCTGTAGGACGAATTTTATGACTCTCATATTTTGATACATTTTTACATATAAATTCAGTGTCAAGTAGGTATAATTAGGGGAGACCGAGGAGGGTTGTGACAATTTTTACTTAGAAGAGCATATCTCAATAAAGAAACGTACCACAATTATGAACTCTCTGCCTAAATAAACCCCAATCCTTTCTTTATTAAAAACAGTCATGGAAGTTAATGAAAGTTAGAAAGTTTCTGAGAAAATCCACGAAAATTAAAACTACTCCCTTTGTCACAACTCTCCTAACACCGAGGTAAGTTGTGACAAGTACCAGGGTAAGTTGTGACAGCTGTTTATCTAGACTATATTTGATAGATAAAAATTCTTTTATATGAATTATAAACAAAAAACACCTTTATTTGCATAAAAATACTTTAATTGTCATTTGGCATAATTGTTGGAACTACAAACATTAACTTAATGAGCAATAAATCTTTTATAAGTAATTATGACATTATTACGAGATCAGTCGTTATAAAATCAGCCAAAATTTGTAATATAATCTGATAAACAAATATGACAGATGTATTGCAGCTCGCCCCCAGTGCAATCTTCGCGAGACTAGCTTTTACATTCCAGGTACTGAACCCACTTCGCATTGGATCTGCTACGTGCATAGGATTCAAGGCAACACAAGCAAAAACAATCATTATCTGCATCTTCTTCGACATCACCTGTAGGTACTTTCTTGTTAGTCTTCTTCTTGCTTTTTGAGGTTTCTTACTATCTTCGATTAAAACACGTTTTCCACATTTTTTAACTTTTACTGGCTTCTATGGCAGCTATTTCATCTTAAATAAGTTTAAGGCAGAATTTTATTTCCGAACAGGTACTTTATGTCAAACTTAGGTTGAAGAATGGACTAAAACAAACAAAAATACATAATAAAGACAAAAAACACTAGAAATCACTGCAAAATGCGTGCAAATTACAAACAAACTTAAATAGGAGAGTTGTGACAGCGTGTCACTACTCTCCTAGGTTCCGAAAATTGCGACCTGGTCCGAATAATAATTCGTAATTCCAAAACAAGATGCAAACACAGCAAGATAATGCCACACTTTGAAACTTCGAAAGCCACACAGTTTACAAAAAAAAAACATAACCACGTAAAGATAATATGTCACGATATAGTAACAATCAAAATTTTGATAAAAAACTTACTTTTCGGTTTTTTATCCATGCAGACGTCTTACTTACGCAACCGCTTGCCGTGTGCCTGAGGCACGTACTGCTTCAAGTAGCGCGTCTCTAAAGAAACAATTGTGCAGCATTGCCACCTCGCTAGCGGTCATAAGTTCCAAGAAATCGTCCTTGTCACAACTCTCCTCTGTCACAACTCCCCTAGGTCTCCCCTAAAATAATAGGTACTACCATCATTCCCAACATTAATTTTGGCTTTATAAAAAAAAATTACAATTTAGCCCATAAGTTACCTACACATTGTTATAATTTTGTTTTCTCATGTAAGTGAAGTTATTCTATAAGAGAAATAAAGTTCTTAAACCGAATTCCAAAGTGAAAAACCAGCTTAACTTCGTCGAAATTTCCGTTTAGAGTGCGATTACAGTATCGATGGAAGAAAACTAAACGGAAGTTCGTAATGAAAGTGGGCCTCTATATAGGAAAACAAAAGGGGACCCCGCCAGGATCAGTAATTTACTTAATACTTCACTGAATAAGAAATTTCAAAATGCTTAGGTTTCCTGTCATTTTCAAAATATGTAAGGCTTGTGTGTTTATTGTACCTATTGTCCTTTGGGTGTCTTTTATACAGCTACGGCTAATCATTGGCTACCAATTATATGCTTCTATCCAAAATGAGGCGGCACACGACCGCTATTAAAAGAATAATAAAAATAAATAATGCTGGACAATTCACACAGCATTATCTAGCCCCAAGCTAAGCAGAGCTTGTGTTATGGGTACTAGATAATTGATATACCTACTTAATACAATACACTACATAGATAGATATTTTTTATTTTACCTAGAAAACATCCAGAACGCCCTGAACAAATGTCTGCAGATCGTACAAACATTTGTCCCGAGGCGGGAATCGAACCCGCAACCTCCTGCGTCGCAGGCAGACCTTCGCCCGCTGCGCCACAGAGGTCGTCAATTATAGTATTGGTGGCGTTGTCGTATATAGGAGGCCTATGTCCAGCAGTGGACGTGTGTGGGCTGTTATGATGATAGAAAATGCGTAAGCGCATTTGACCCTGTAACCCGTGTTAAAATAATCCGTATGCAAGTTGTGTCAAACTTTATTGCACACTTGCAGATGGTGTAGGGCACTGCGCAACGGTTTGCAAATATTAGAAAATCCTGAATACATAAGTTACGGGACACCCTATTTATAAACATTAGTTTAAATATATTTAATTGTAGAGCATTGAGCGTGAATATAATACAACTAGAGACCATTAGATTATCATCATTAAGTTTCCCTTTCTTTAGCAGGTTTTATTCAGTATTTTGGGCTTTTATTCTAGTGTAGGTCAGAAATAAACACGTAATACAAATAAACAGACTCACTGATATCAATAGCCCCATAGCACCAAGTGATCACAGTCATCAAAAGGGTAACTCTACTCACTAGCCGAAACATGATTACGGATTGAGATATTTGCTATTTTTAACGCAAAACTTTATATATTTTGAAATAATTAATTATCACAGACGCGAGTGGCAGCGCCTAGCTTGCGGCATCGTTTGGTACAAGCTTCGACTTACTCGAACACTGATTGCATAAAGCCAGCCCAATGTCACGATACTGGTTCTCGGAATATAGGTACATTATACATACTAAGATAATGCCGTAAAGTTGTCTAACAATGGAATTATTTTGGAATTAATTTATTCGTTTAGGAAGTTAGAATCCTTGGCCGTCGTGCCATTGAAATGAGCAGCGTAAAGCTGTGCGTTCACCGGATCGGAATCGGAGCGTACATGGTGTCGCGTCGTCGTCGTCGATATTTACAATATGCCCAGTGGCGGATTTGCCCTAAAGCCCAGTAGGCCTGGGCCGTATCAAAAAAATCACTGATTATAACAAGAAATTACAAAAAAATCTAATAAAACCACTAAATTTCCGCAGCTCGCTCCGCTCGCCAGTAATATCTTGTGTGAAACTCTAGAGTAGAGCGTGTGGAGCGGTTACTTGTGAGTGTGAGTTCCAGGTAGTTAAATAAAGTTGAACGTCCGATTCTTGAGATAGCTTGCCATCCCCACCGCACCAATCTCGAACGCGATAGCCGAAGCTCGTTCCGCGTGCTGTTAATAAGGAGCGAGAGCTTTATTCATACTGACGATCTCTGTGGCGCAGCGGGCAAAGGTCCGCCTGTGACGCAAGAGGTTGCGGGTTCGATTCCTCGGGACAAATGTTTGCACGATCAGCAGATATTTGTTCAGGGTGTTCTGGATGTTTTCTATGTATGTAGAGTACTGTATTAAGTAGGTATATCAGTTAACTAGTACGTACCCATATCACAAGCTCTGCTTAGCTTGGGGCTAGATAATGCTGTGTGGATTGTCCAGCATTGTTTTATTATTTTTTTATACTGTTCTCAACTTTATTACCAGAACCCCGAAAATGTCTTTATTTTTCGAAACCACTAAAATGTTGTTTACCGCAGATGGCCATGACAGCGTTACCGGACTTTCCGAAAATGTCACAAAAAATTCGTTCATTATGTAGGAGGTATTTTTTCCATTTGTTTTTAATCGCCAAAAAACAGGTTTTGTGTTCTTCTTGTAACTTCGTTGCGTACGCTCCGATTCGATCCGGTGGACGCACAGCTTTAAAGATACAAGTCATGAAAAAACAGCATCAAGCATCCATACTAACATTACCTACTAGTTGCATTCCTACTACCCGTTGTACTATTACCCGTTTCCCGTAGGAATGAAGCATTTTCCCGCGGTAAAAGTAGCATAAAGTGTTCATCAGGAATAATGTGGGCTTCTAACGGTAAAATAATTTTTCAAATCGGTCCAGTAGTTTCGGAGCCTATTCAATACAAACAAACAAACAATCAAATCTTTCCTCTTTATATTTTTTTTTCTCTAGCCTGGTTTGTCCCACTGCTGGGCAAAGG
The DNA here is from genome assembly GCA_963564075.1 of Eupithecia subfuscata. Classification (NCBI taxonomy): domain Eukaryota; kingdom Metazoa; phylum Arthropoda; class Insecta; order Lepidoptera; family Geometridae; genus Eupithecia; species Eupithecia subfuscata. Next base: position 8,721,207 of record OY751098.1, read on the forward strand.
CCTCCCCCAAATCTTTCCTCTCGGTGCGGTCTCGTGCGATCTCCCACCAATCTCTGAGAAAGGCGTTAGAGTCGTCTCGCCAGCTCTTTATAGTATTACTAGCTGCGCCCCGCGGCTACGCCCGTGTGGAAATTTAAAATTATCACTTAGGGGTATGAAAAATAGATGTTGGCCGATTCTTAGACCTACTCAATATGCTCACAAAATTTCATGAGAAACGGTCAAGCCGTTTCGGAGGAGTATGGCAACGAAAACTGTGACACGAGAATTTTATATATTAGACTAGCTGCGCCCCGCGGCTACGCCCGCGTGGAAAATAAAAATTATCACTTAGGGGTATGAAAAATAGATGTTGGCCGATTCTCAGACCTACTCAATATGCTCACAAAATTTCATGAGAATCGGTCAAGCCGTTTCGGAGGAGTATGGCAACGAAAACTGTGACACGAGAATTTTATATATTAGATAATTTTTTATAATATTAGTATAGATAAATTAGTAACTCTGTCTGCTAGTCTTTCTATCTGAATGTTTCCTTTTAGATGCCTTTTTACGGATGAACAGGTGTTAATAATATATAGCAAGGAGATGGATGCAGGATGGTCTCTATATTTCAGAGATGGCTACTTTTTATCCCGAATCAACGCATCAAAGTCATGGGCGAAAACTAGTAGGTAAACATTTCAAAGTCAAAAGAAGGAGAATCTCTATAACCTAGCAGGATTGAAGAATGAAACATTAAATCAGTCTTTCAGGAAAGTGTCACTGCACTTCCCAGACTGATTTGATCTTTCATTTAATTCAGAGAAAGTGTTCTCTGCATATCTCATAACGAAAATACGGTCAGTTATTCATGTTGATATAATGCCCCTTGATGGAAGCGAGGATTTCATGTTACGAGAAACATAATAATAGCTCGTTACAAAAGACATTATGACAACTTAATTTAATCAATAACGATGTAACTAACTTACGTTGCTGCTACAATTATGATTGCGTTTGGACGACCGGTAACAACTTTGTACTTTATGTCTCTTTGAAGTGGTTTAGGTACAAGGAAATTGCAGCAAATTGTATTTTGTATAAAGACAGTGGCGTACCTACGTATAAGTAAGGATAAGGCTGCCTGTCCATTGACGCGGAGGAGAGGAGCGGAGCTGTGCCAATATTAACCAATGGAATTGCATAAAATATCCGCTCCGCTTCAGTGGACAGGGATTTGCGAACTAGTTTTAAAATTCATACAAAACAGGGAAGCAGAGCGGGGAAGCAGAGCGTAATTCATACTTATGTATGAATTCCACTCTGCTTCCCCGCGGGGAGCTCCGTATCAATGGGTAGACACAGTCCACAACTCCACTCCGCATTACTCCCTCGCTCCGCTCCGCTGTCTCGCTCGCGTCAATGGACAGGCAGCCTTAGTCCCGCACTATAATAACGTAGATGGAGAACGATAGACAGAAACCTTTGTTTATGGGTCTTTTAAATAATATGAGGCCATAGAACTGCTGACATGGGATTGAAAAAAGAACTAGTATGTGCTTATGGCATTACAGTACCTACATTGATTAAATTACAAAGATCTGGATAAAATAATTAAATAAAGGTTTTTGTTATTATAGTGGGCCACTCAAAATAAATCTAATATTAGGTACGTATATCGGTCATCTAGTAACCATAATACAAGCTCTGCTTAGCTTGGGGCTGTGTGGATTGTCTAGCATTATTATTGCACACTTTATTAACTTTAAATCTCGTAATAAAATCCTTTTTTTTACTCGCGGTAATTTCTAAATAAAGTTGCTGAACGCCTACAATGTTTGTTGCAGCAATTTTGAAAGAGTGTTTGCCTACATCTTAGCTTGTAGCAAAGCATACGTGACGAAAATGATTGCTGTGAAAATGTTTAGGTGTCACTATATTATAACATCATCATCCATCATAAATTCATAATATTTGTTATAAGCGATCCGCCATCCGTCAACTTTGTAATTTGTTTTTCTAAGTAGACCTCTTGTTTACGCCCGTTGCCATGGAAACCATTCGTAACCAGTGATTGTGAAAATTATCATGTGATGATCCTACTAATATTATAAAGCCGAAAGTTTGTGAAATGTCATTTTTTGTTACCTAGGATCATCGATCAAGTATGCGGCCTGGGCCGGCCGGAAATTTTTGATCGATGCCTAGGATCTTCAAAACTATTGAACAGGTCATATGATTTTTTTAAATGAAATAAATCGTAAATTTAGAACATATTGCCTAACTTTTAGAACATAGCCTAACTTAGATACTTACCTAATAGTCTACTTATTATACCGAACATACGCGTGCGAAGCCGCGGGCAGAAGCTAGTATTTAATATACGTTTTATGGCGTAAGTATATCATCAATTCGTCGAGTGAGAGACAACTTTTATGTGACCACCTTAAAATCAACTTTTATGCACCAACGAAAGAAGCATCAAAATCTATTGAGAACTAGCTGCGCCCCGCGGCTTCGCCCCCGTGGAAATTTATGTTTCCAACTTTCTTAATTTTTTCTTTCATAAGAACCTTCTCCTGACAATAACAAACACAACAAAGAAAGAATTAGCGAAATCGGTCCAGCCGTTCACGCGTGATGCCGTGACAACGCGAAACGGGTTTCATTTTTATATATAAGACTAGCTGCGCCCCGCGGCTTCGCCCCCGTGGAAATTTATGTTTCCAACTTTCTTAATTTTTTCTTTCATAAGAACCTTCTCCTGACAATAACAAACACAACAAAGAAAGAATTAGCGAAATCGGTCCAGCCGTTCAGGCGTGATGCCGTGACAACGCGAAACGGGTTTCATTTTTATATATAAGAAGATATAGATTGGCGAAGATTATCACCAAAATTGTTGTAACTAGTCGTGATTTTCCAAAAGTATTATGTTGTTTTTTAAGCTTTACGGGATAAATACTTATCCCTCGTGAATTTTTTTTTATGTGACCACTTCGAGATCATTACTATACAATAGTGGAAGAATCAGCAAAATCGGTTAATCAATGGTGGAGATATCAAGTAACATACATACATACATACATAAAAAAAACATACAGCCGAATTGAGGATCTCCTTTTTTTTTAAGTCGGCTAAAGATGGGAGTATTGCGTTCAAAATAAAATTGAAGTATTTGATTTAAGTATACAAAATTAAAACGAGAGTTATAAAATGGATTTACAAAACAAAGAACCAACGGTACTTTTTAAACCAACTTACTATGTAGGTGCATAAAAGTGCAGTGCACTTTACCGTGATCATTTTCCAAACTCGTTCCGCAGGTCCTGTCGAAAGTTATGGATGTTGAATTGAAACCCTTTCCGAAAGATGCAGATCATCTGAAATAATATTTTTGTACTTTTCTGTATTCGCATGTCAGATCAGTAAAACCGGTAAACACTGCAAATGAAACTTGATCGTAGACCAGTGGTATTCACCACGAGTCTTTTCGGTCTTCACATATATAGTAACTTTAATAATACCTCAAGTGAATCACACTTCTTCTCTTCTCATTCGTAGCATTCTTGGCAGAACGGTCTTGGTCGTCATGACGAGTCTTTTGTTGAATGGGCTGATATTGCTCGCCTCACGATATTTTTTTTAATAATAAATAAATAATAATAAAAAATAAATAAATAATGCTGGACAATTCACACAGCATTATCTAGCCCCAAGGTAAGCAAAGCTTGTGTTATGGGTACTAGATAACTGATATACATAATAATATACGAGTACATAGATAGATATTTTTTATTATACATAGAAAACGACCAGAACACCCTGAACAAATATCTGCAGATCGTACAAATATTTGTCCCGAGGTGGGAATCGAACCCGCAACCTCCTGCGTCGCAGGCGGACCTTCGCCCACCGCGCCACAGAGGTCGTCGAATATCCCCATCTCTCCCTGTTGGTGGTCATTCTGGAACATTCATGCAGGGGGACAACTACGGCAGATTTTATCTGATCGGTCCATCTCATAGGCGATCTACCACTCGGTCTTTTACCCTCCACCTTTCCCTGCACGAATCACACTATCACATTATTAATATTATAAATGCGAAAATTTGGATGAAGTGCAGTGAAGATGCGTGGATGTTTGTAACCTCTTTACGCCAAAACTACTTAACGCATCGGGCTAAAATTTTCCATAGATTCTCTAGATAGCTCTAGACCTGTAGGGGTATTCAGAAATTCCGTTGCGATTCCGAGTCTTCAACACGGAATCTGACATAGATTTTATGCGTTCTGAAAGTTATGAAATTAGCAGAAAAGTAGTTTCCAAAAATCGTAGACCATTTTCTATGAACCCTATTATGTTATTCCATCAGGGGTGGAATAACTTTTTTATCCCCAAAAAACGCGGGTGAAGCCGCGGGCGAAAGCTAGTTACAAATAATGAAACCTAAGTAATTTAAGTTTAACTCGTCGTTTATTAAATAAAAATAATAATTAAATATTAGTTTAATTTAATTTTTCCTAGGTTTATCAGCCAGTTGCTTAGATCTTAGGATTAGTGAAACTTTTAACTGTCTTATTTCAAGGGAATTATTTCTTTTGTAAGTTTCGGCACGTAACGGAACGACTCCACATACCTATTTGCTGAGACAATAAAACTGTATGGATATTTGGGTACCTTACCTACCAATGTGTCACCTCAATTCAACCAACTTATCTGTTCAGCTGGGTGGTACAAAATCCGTTAGGTCAAAATGACTCTTAAATTCTCATAAAATGCGAGCGCTGCTGACAGTCATACAGATAAGTAAGTAAGACTGTGTAGGTAAGTTCTGCCTTGGTACTGCTATTTTTGTAGGGTTCCTTGCCCAAAGGGTGCAAACGACCTCTGTGGCGCGGTGGGAGAAGGTCCGCCTGCGACGCAGGCAACCTCCTGCGTCGCAGGCGGACCTTCTCCCGGGTTCAATTCCCGCCTCGGGACAAATATTAGTACGATCTGCAGATATTTGTTCAGGGTGTTCTGGTCGTTTTCTATGTATAATAAAAAATATATATCTATGTACTCGTATATTATTATGTATATCAGTTATCTAGTACCCATAACACAAGCTCTGCTTACCTTGGGGCTAGATAATGCTGTCTGAATTGTCCAGCATTATTATTTATTATATTACTTGGTAAGCTTCCGCTGTCCGTCTCGTCTGTCAGCGAGCTGCATCTTATTAATCGCAATAGGTAAAGAGTTTAAATTTTATGTATCTTTATTGCCTCTATAACAACATATAACAAATATTAAATGAAAGCCAGTACAGAGACGTGATTTTTTCGGCATGCTTTGCTCGACCTTACAATATCTTGTACGATGTTCGTGTGAGAGCCCGACTCTCACTTGGCCGGTTTTTTGTACTAACATGATATCTACTGATCACCGACATTGACATAACGGTAACACATGCCGGAGATTAATGACGCTAATATCGTCCCCGTTTAAATCTAATCTTCTAAATTGCAATCATGGCGTGCTAAATAGATACATTTATCATGTAGGTTCAAGCAACCCATCGAAATACGCTTGTATTATGGCAAAATCCAGTCAAGACAGCATAAAAGAAAGATTTTTCGCGAGCAAGAATATAGATCATTTCGATGCATTGACTCTAGGTTCGGGGAATCCATTCCAAAAATACGTCTGTATTGGTAAAATCCGACAGACAGCATAAAAGAAAGCTTTTTCGCGAGCAAGAATATAGATCATTTCGATGTATTGACTCTAGGTTCGGGAAATCCATTGCAAATACGTCTGCATTGGTAAAATCCAGCCAAGACAGCATGAAAGAATGTTTATATATGAGCAAGAGCATAGATCCTTAAACACTATGTTTTGGCTCTTGGTTTAAGGAACCCATCGCAAATAAGCTAACTAGCTTGCTTAAAGCCAAGCTGGCTTGAATAAATAAATATTGCTGGTCAATTTACACAGCATCATCAAGCTCCAAGCTAAGTAGAGCTTATGTTATGGAAATTCAGGCAAGACAGCATAAAAGAAAGATTTTTATTTGCGTGCAAGAATATAGAGCTTATCGATGTTTTACTTTAACTGTAGGTTTAAGCAACCCATGGCAAATACGTTTGTATTAGCCAAATTCAGGCAAGACCGCATGAAAAAAAGATTTATCTTCATGCGAGCAAGAACAGTTTCACGATGTTGACTCTAGGTTCAAGCAACCGAGCGCAAATAGTTAGTATTGTATAGTATTTTAGTATCTGTGGTATTGGTAAAATTCAGCCAAAACAGATTAGAAAGAAAAATAAAAAAAATTGTGTTTGAAGATTTGTATTCGAATATAGAGCTTAACGATGTTTAAACTCTAGGTTTAAGCAGCCCATGGTAAATACGTTTGTATTGGTGAAATTCCGCAAATATCACATACAAGAAAATAAAATTATTCGCAAGGAAGCATTTAAAGCGACGGTGTATTGACTGTATGTTGGCAAATTGGTGGCAAATACTTTTGCATTAGTGAAATTTCACCAAGACAGCATAAAAGAAAATAAAATTATTCGCAAGCAAGCATTTAGAGCTACGGTGTAGTGACTCTATGTTTAAGCAACCCGTGGCAAATACTTTTGTATTAGTGAAATTCCACCAAGACAGCATAAAAGAAAAAAAATATTCGCCAGCAAGCATTTAGAGTTTTTCGATGTATTGACCAAATTGTTTGTATGTATGAAATTCAGCCAAGACAGAATAAAATAAAGATTTTAATTGGCAAGTAAGAATATAGATCTTTAAGATGTATTGACTCATTAACTTATAATTATAACAATGCATCAATTTTCATGTGCTCTGCTACTCCGCAAGTTATTAAACCTTTATTAATTTAACTTCCCAGACAGAGCTTTATGACCTGAGTAATTTAATGGCTTGGATGTAAAGTACGCTGATCAGAGAGTCCTTTCATTTTATTAACAAAGATCATTGACACCCTTGCGGTTTTTGCATTGGCCAGAGAGTAATACGAATTGGTTTGATAACATCTGCATACTAATCCATCACGACAGGAGGAAAAAACTCAGTATTTTGCTCTAGTTTTTGAAAGAGTGGTGATTTTGTACAGAGTTGAGAGACTAAAACCACAAACAAACACAAATTTAAATGCCAGGAATTGAATAGGTAATAATATAATATGAACATTCAATATCATATAAACACAAGATGAAAATTAAAATTTTAAAAAACCCGCCCGACGTTTATTGGCTGAACAGATTTTTATGAAACATGGCTAAGAATACTCGGAATAAAATTATCTATGACACAAAAAAACTAAACGAAAATCGATTCATCCGTTTGGAAGCTACGATACCAGAGACAAATACACAGACAGACACGTTAAACTTATAACACACCTCTTTTTTTGCGTCGGGGGTTAACAAATAAATCTGTGAAACTAATATACTAGGTATTATATTAAAAAAGTAAAGTAGTTAGGAAAGTAATTATTTCTGTCTGTTACCTTGGCGCAACTAAATGGCTGAACGAAGCGTAATGAAATTGGAGAAAGAGATGGGGAAGGGTGTTTTATAAGCCAGTTAATTTCTTTGTAAAATTATACTATGTTTTAATAATGATAAAAGACCAAGGCCCGATGAAAAAGAATTAAAACTGATGTTTTATACGCAATTAAAGCAATTATTTCACGGTGTAAATTCGGCAAAACGTTCCCAATCATGCAAGAAACGGTAGTCCTAAATCGAAAACAATAAATGAACCTCATAACTGCATGTTATTGGTGCTTGCCATCAGCAATCTGCCCTCAATTTAAGGTTGTTTGGGGTTCATTGATCTCCCGATTCTACCTTTGTTAGGAGTACAATGTCGTGTGAAAATAGCTAAATCTCTAATCGATTTGTCTTTATGCGCAAACGCATATCGCCTGTCATATTTTTTAAAGCTCAAACTACTAATGTCAGCTTATAATGGAGATAAAAGCTCTGTTATCTTTAAACCTAACGTGGAGCGTCGTGTAAAATATTATAAAGGCGCGGAGCCAAAAGTTTGAAGCATTTTGCTAAGTGACTCCTTGCGGGCTGCACATTCACGAGCCGCGCGAAACTTCCAATTGGCACCCGTATCATTCGCGAGTCCTTAGATGTATTAAAAATCCTGTAAAATGAATAAAGGGACGAATATATGCATTCTATGGTTAGCGCTTTTTGCTTCGGGGTACGATAGTGTTTCAGACAATAGTTTTGAAACTGGATTTTCTTCAAGAGATGGCGCCTTCTACACCGAAGACGCAGTCGTAGTAACCGGTGAGTACTTTTGCGTAAAATTAGAAAATTGTGGTTTATTTTTATAGAAAAATTAATCCGCTTAACAACTTTCAACTTATAACTCGCTCTTACTATTCTTATGTACTTTTACTTTAATTTCACCTTAAAGCGTCAATGAGATTTATTTTGATAACTCAACGCAATCGAAAATGAAACTTTAATTTACATTTTTCATTAAAGAAAACGTAGTCAATAGTGGCCTATAGTCCAATGTTGTTATACGAACCACTCTAAACAAAGCACGCACATGTGACTATGAGGTTTTGAGGCTAGAGAAAGTTAAAATTTGCAACTAAGATGTCCGGCCACGGCGAAAACCAGGATCATAAATAAGTATTGATACATTTGGAGCTATTAATTTAATTGGTTTTACTAAAGCCTTTTACCATTTATCAAAGAAACTAGTTTTTACGAATTAATGTTCAGTTTTGCATATGGAAGAAAGAATCTTCGTACGTGTTCATAAAATGTTGTGCTTGGTCAGGTCAGCTAATTGTCTAATAAAATAATCAGTAATGATTAAACGCGTGTGAGACATTACTGGGAAAATAATTAGGGATCAATTCAATGCAAATTTTAAGCCGCCCACATATCCGCGCGGTCGACCACATCAATCATGAACTGAATCACGTCCATTGTCTTCCTAAAGTTCGGCAAGCACTCGGTACCACTTAGTTTTTTGTGGCCACAGAGGACAATAATTGGATTAGTGGTATTGACAGGGATGCCCCTGACATTTCCCTGCTTTAGATCTGAACCAGGAAAGCGCAAACCACGCCTTGTCAGGCCATATGATAAAAGAAAAACGTTAGGATTTATTGCGCCTTAATCGCATAAAGATCCCGTCAAAAATAATTAAAATAGCAGGAAATTGAATTGCTTGTTATTTGTATCAAGTTCAAGGCGTCGCTCTTGCCGCAGCACTCTGCTTGTATTACATATCAACCTACATTTTAAAGGAAAACTTGTTTTATCGTTATAAACATAGAGCTGAGTTCCCTTCGTGCATATCCAATGTTTACTTTTATTTATTTTGGATCTAGGAACCTTTAAAGGCTGTATTTTTTCATCAGTGTCTCTGGAAATCAAGTTTAATCATTTAGGTCCCAAGTTTGCATGTAGGAATTTTGCATCAACTTCTAGCCAAGGCCGTCTGTTTATATTGACATTTTTGTTTATTTAACGGGCCTACGTCACAGAAAACTAACACATGCTTTATGTATGTAGTAGGTTAATCTTAGCATAAGTTTTATTCGTCTGTTTATATTGACATTTTTGTTTGTTTAACGGGCCTATGTCACAGAAAACTCACACATGCTTTATGTATGTAGTAGGTTAATTTCAGCATAAGTTTCATTATATGCTACCGAATCGTTCATTGACGAACCGACTCTAGTATCATAGGTACTACGACTGTCGTGTTCATAGGTATTTATCTCAAGAGTTGCCTTTGGCAGTGTCAATTACGACGATTTTGAATAATATATTAAAGGAATTTTTAAATACGTCGGCACAGGTACAAGTGGGTTCCATTTCCATTGAATCGTTTCCATTCCTACCTGTCGGAAACCGTTATGCACCAATCCAAAATAAATAACTTACATGTTTACGGCGCATTCACTTTACGAAGGAATGTCTGTTCTGAGTCGTCCTTTGAATAATAATTACTTACAAATGATCTGTACGATTATTGCTGATCGACTTGAATCAAACGCGATAACCGAAACTAAGAGCAAAAAAACACACTACGTACTGGTTAGGTATTTTACAGGCTAACGCAAGTAGGTATAGCAAGAGAAATAGACCTCGAAAAGTATTGACAGGTTCGACATGGAAACGTAAGCAAAAACTGGTTTTCGAAAACTGTATCATATGTGATAGTGATACGCAGAATTATAAATTATGTGATTACGGTGCTTGCTTACACATGATTGATCAGAGACCGTTATAATTTGATGCTAAATGACAGGATAATTACGATTATTGATGCAAAAAATGATTAAGATTATCAATAAATGAAAAGACTTTAGTGGATGACTTCACTTCATTCGAATGTTACCATTCACGACTTTGTTGCTACCAAACTAGAAAAATCTACTTTCTATAAATAAAATTAAGTAGAGCTTTAGCGGACTGAAAATAAAAATGTTGGAAATCCCTCATGAGCATTGGGTTGGGTGGGACTTTCAGCAAAGGTGGGACCGAGGACATGCAAGTGTCTACCGGAACTTAAACCAGTTAATTAAAATCAGCACATTTTTAAGTCTATCTTTACCAGCTTCAGGCGGCATCGACATCTAAATACTAAATTAAACCCAGCAGATTTTTAAACCTGAAAATAGATATTATCCCTGCGGCAACAGGATCTAAATATCGAAGGCTGAAATTATTATGATTTTGCATTATCATAACAAATAACCTAACAAATATAAGAAGTGAAACCAAACCGTTTAAAAAACCTGGAAAACAGGTGTGACTCGGAGACTCTATGAGACAAAACCTTTGTAATAAAGTACCTATGCAATAATTATTTGATTATATTTCAGCCCACGTCGGACGCCAAAAGCGAGATGCTGTCAACTCTACACGAGATGGAAAGCAGCTGCTGTTGTTTCAAACCAGAATGGTAGCTATTCAACCCATGCCGACAACGCGTCAATTTACACGCACAATCATTTAGCTGTCCCACTCCAGGGCAAAGTACCAATCTTCACATATCACACACAATACAAGTAAAAAAGTTATGAATGGCAAATAAATTATTAAGTAAATCGATAAAAGGCACTGCCCTCGAGGGATGATGAATATCGCAGGATCTTTTTTGCTCATAGTTAGGTATTCCAAACAGGTTGTGATGTTCGCACGACAGTTTTTAGTTGAGCAAATAAAGCTTCAACCGGTTTAAGGGCTTCGGTTAACTTGTTTTTCAGTAGCTACTAGCTTAATAATATCTTTAATACGACTAAAGAACATCTTGTCCAGCAAAAACATAAATGAAATATAAGGCGCCCCGTTAACAACCAGATACATAACTCTAGTCAACTAACTTTAAGATGGACCTAACCCCCGAACACTCAAACTCACTATAAAGCTTCCGTGTTTCTCTTCTGCAGTAGAGAAAAATGATACTAAGTAAAACTTCTGACTTATAACTATATAAAATATCTAAATAAAATTAACTTGTTCTAATCTGTAATATCTAATTCTGTGCACGGACTAGGGCGGTAAAACCCTCCTCCAAGATTTTCCACGTCGTCGTTCTGTTCTTTGCAGTTATGTACCAAAGATTTCCAGCTGGCAACGATGGTACGAAGAGCTAAGAAAAGTTTCTTAGCTCTTCGTACCATCGTCTGAGTGGTCGACCCCTCCCCTCCCACGTTTATCTCCTCGAGGTGACCAGTTTGTTATAGTTTGACTCCAGCGGTTGTCTTTAGTTCTATATATATAGTGATAGAAATACAATTTTTTTAATGGCCATGCAGGTGAAGTCCTTCTGAAAGATTTGACATCTCTGATCAACCTGATGTTGTCAGGCCGAGTCAATAGCGAGATCACAGAACTCCTTTACGGTGCGAATCTTTGTGCACTCAAAAAGAAGGATGGCGGAATAAGACCCATAGCCGTGGGCACCACCTACCGCCACCTCGCAGCTAAAGTCTGCTGTCGGAAAGAAGCCGACTATCTAGGCGACTATTTCCGACCAATTCAGCTAGGCTTTGGTTCGCGAGGTGGATGTGAGGCCGCAGTACATTCCCTTCGTACATTTTTAGACCAAAATTATGGGGAGGTAATTCTGAAGGTAGACGTCAAAAACGCCTTCAATTCCGTAGACAGGGGCGCCTTGCTAAAAGAAATTAAAGACAAAATTCCAGAAATTTACCCATTTCTTTGGCAATGTTACGGTTCGCCATCAAAATTAATATACAGGAATAAAGTCATTTCGTCCGCTGTTGGCTGTCAGCAGGGCGACCCTCTTGGTCCGGCCATATTTAGCCTTGCCATCCAACCCATAATTCAACGTCTCCAATCCAAGCTTAATGTTTGGTATTTGGATGATGGAACATTAGGTGGAGAAGTGAACGCAGTTTTTGATGATCTAAAAATCATCACAGACGAATTTCGACAAATAGGTTTGGAATTAAATTTTTCAAAGTGTGAGCTTTTTATTTCGGACTCTTGTGTAGACAAAAACAATATCATTGAGAAATTCAATACATTAGCCCCCAACATTACAGTTGTTGATAAATGTTCACTTCGACTCCTTGGTTCACCAATTCTTGATGAGTCTTTTCAGTCATTTGTAGATGAGAAAATTCAAAATTTCCACAAAAATTCGGACAGACTGCTCAAAATTAATAGTCATATGGCTTTTACAATTATTCGGTTCTGTCTATTTGTACCTAAATTTACGTATTCTTTGAGATGTAGTCAACTGTGGAAACACAGCGAGCTCTTGGAAGGCTTAGACAACATAATAAAGAATACCTTATCATCGGTTTTGAATATCGATTTAGATGACAAGGCATGGTCGCAGGCCTCCCTGCCTGTCAAATTGGGAGGCTTAGGTATACGCAAAATTTCAAGTGTAGCCCTACCAGCGTTCTTGTCTTCTGTCTACAGCACTAGTTCTTTAGTTGAAAAAATTTTAAATCCTTCTCTTTTGGTCCCACCTGGAATGTCATTGAAAATTTCATTTTTAGACGAAGCTCGAACGGCTTGGCATAGTGCTTGCCCCGATGCTGCTCCCCCAAAATCACTTTTGTCCCAACGGCAATGGGACGGGCCTCTGTGTGAGTTGACACGGAACTGTTTGTTACAAACGTGCTCCAGCTCTGCAGATCGTGCCCGCCTCCTGGCCGTTTCTAAATGGGAGTCAGGACATTGGTTGCAAGCATTTCCTTCATATAACACTGGTACTTTATTGGATCCCGTAACTTTCCGTATCGCAACATGTCTCCGGTTGGGTGCAAGGTGTTGCGCGCCTCATCAATGCCAGTGCGGTACTGCTGTCGAACAGCTTGGTCATCACGGATTATCGTGCACTAGGGCCGCTGGTCGGATATCTCGCCACGCTAGCCTTAACGACATCATCCGGCGGGCCTTTGTCACCGTTAACGTACCAGCTATTCTCGAACCGAATGGTCTGTTGCGTGACGATGGTAAGAGGCCCGACGGTATGACACTAGTCCCATGGGAGTTGGGGAGGCCCATTGTGTGGGACGCTACATGCGTCGACACACTTGCGCCTTCCCATCTTCCGAGGACATCCGTGAGGGCGGGTGCGGCGGCAGATTTGGCCGAAGATCTCAAGAGGCGCAAATATGCAGGTCTCGACAGAGCCTACACATTTGCTCCCCTTGGAGTCGAGACCCTAGGTCCGTGGGGTACCGAGGCTCTTCGGGTTTTCAAAAAACTATCTGAGCGACTGGTCGAAGCGACGCGTGACCCGAGAGCTGGTGAATATCTGGCACAGCGTATCAGCATTGCCATACAGCGTGGCAATGCAGCCAGCGTCTTGGGGACGCTTCCGACTGGTGTTGATATGGATCAGTTGAGCTATCTGTAGACTGTTTGCAACAGTCGGCAGTTAGCTCAATTGTTTCAATTGTAAATACTAGTATAATTTTCTTTGTGAATAAATGTATATTTTTTTAATATTTATATTATCTTTGCAGCAAAGTGACGATGGGTCTTTCGGCACCGAGTGCGAATCAACCATTGGCAAGAAAGGGTATTGCATGAAATTTCGTGAATGCTATCCTCTTATAAAAGTAGCTGACATGTCCGGTTGGGATGGATGGGTTATGGGACACTATGATACTTGCAGTTACGTCAACGGTGATAATATGGAGGTACTTACGAAATACCAGATATACTAAAATATTGTAGTTGTTCGTCAACTGACACTCAACAATTCCTACCGCTCGCTGGGTAAAAGTTGACGAAATAGAGCTTATAGGCACACCAAGTTTATAATTTCATACAAATTCTTTCGCTAAAGGTGTTCGGAGTCTGCTGTACAAAACCCGTGAGCACACCACCACAACAAGAGCCAGATGTGCAGAGAATAGGAATGTTACCGCCAGTGATGCCCGTATTACCGCCCTACACCATAAATGGCTACGGGTATGTGTGCTTTAGTACTAGTACTAGTATTATAATATCTGTGGTACTAGTGATATAATAAAGTTTTCTTTTGATAAGTCTATACCTACACACCGAACCGCCGACCCTTGCGGCTGACTAAGCCACCGGACTCGGTTCGGCAGGCCGGCGAATTTGGTGTGACTCCCTACTCCCTACAAATTACAGTCCAGAAGTTACAATAACTTTTTGTTTAGTTTCCCTGCTCGATTCGGGATTTCTGCTCTATCGCCGACCTGGGCAAGCCAGGGTACAAACTTCCGGCAGATTCCTGCTCAATGGCCCCCGACCATTCCACCGCTGCCGACTCATCCACCAGATCATGCAGCACCAACGCATCCACCGCCAATAGGTAAGAACTAAGGATCTAGTCAAAGATCTGAGGTAACGATATAATTACTACGCTTTATACAATAGACATAATGGTGAGTATCTGGCGCAGCGCATCCGCATTGCCACACAGCGGGGCAATGCAACCATAGAGTCTTGGGGACACTTCCGATTGGTATTGATATGGATCAGTTGAGCTACCTGTAGAACAGTCTGCAGATAGTTCAATTATTTATATTCAAATACTAGTTCTAATTTGTTTGTATTATTTGATTATAATTTTCTTTATTTTTAAAGGACAAAAGACACAATCAATAGTCATTTATTTTTTAAATGTTCTATAAGTTTTAATGGTGCAAACAGTTATAATCTATCTATCTCTATCTAACGTGCGATTTATAAATCGAACGAATCCCGACAGTCAACCGTATTTTGGTAGAGGATCTGTCGTATGGATTTAAACATGGAAATGATGGCAAATCCCTCCCCCCCGTATTTTGGGACGGCATGTTCAGCAGGGGACGTATGCGTGCTGATGAAGAGGTGTATTTGAAAATTGTAATTGTTTCTCGAATTGTCCGTGTTATTCGAGATAAAAACGAATAAAACCTTTCAGGTGTGACAACAAAACCAACTCCAATCCACAAGCCACCTTCCCACACAACTTGGGCCACCAGGCCGCCTAGCACTACCAAACCTACCACTAAACAGGTGAGTCATCTTCACTAAATCTACAAGTAGGTAACAAGAGACTTGAGAGAAATTTTGATGATTAACATGAACTTTTAATAGAGTATACCAAGGCATAGGTACAAAGGGCGTTACCTTCGCAAGTCTTTAATGCATTGTAAAATAAACTTGACATGTTCGTTCCAGACATGGCAAACAGCGTTCCCGTCCCAGTCAACGAAACCTACACAGCCAGCTGTAACGGGGTGTGGTGCCAAAAATGGACCTCAGGTAATTTACACTGTCTTATAATATAAAATCCCAAAAGTATAACCATCCTAAACAAAGCCTCTTACGGCGCCGCCCACTGGTTTGAATGCGGACCGAAAAAGTTGGTTGACCTCTAACAAAGAAAAGCAGGTCGCAGTATTTTGAGGATTTTTTTACAATGGGTTTTTATTTTGAACCATCAAAAGAGATCGGAAAACGTATGAAGGCTTCTAGGCTAATATTCCAAGAAAGATCCCATCAAAGATCTTCAGCGATTGTAGGTAGAGCAAGATAGACAGTAATAAAACGTCGACGACAAAAAAATTACACGCGCACCAAGGGTTCCCTTATGACATCCCTTATGACCTTGTGCCTTGTCAAATTATCATGATTCTAGGTCAACGGGTAGTAGGTACCCTGTAGGTTTTGGTCCATGGCGAGAATCAAGAATAAATTTTGTTTTAATTCACTACGGATTTTTTCCTTTACTTGTGCTATAAGATCGTGCTCGTTGCCAAATTTTGTGATTCTACGTCAACGGGAAGTACCCTATATAAGTTTTGGTCCATGGTGAGAATCAGAAGGTTTTTTTTTTCGGCTGTACTTAACCGTTTATATCCGAATATTTTGAAATTTCAAAATATTCGGGCATAAACGGTTGCAGCCATATATGTCCGAATATTTAGAAATTGCTTTTGAGTGCATTGACTTGGAAGTTTTATTTATATCGCGGCTCCAAGAGGTTTTACGGATTTGACTATTTGACGTTAATTTCAACTCAATAAGTCCACGCGTTCCTGAGAAAAGGGGGTTGACAGACGGACAGACAAACGGACAACAAATTCATCCTATAAGGGTTTCTTTTTTCCTTTTGAGGTACGGAGCCCTAAAAACTGATTATAGAAATTGACCTCTCGATCTCTTTTTGTGACCTATATGTTGTTACGTTTATATTAACCTTTATCTTTTGTATGTGCTAGCTATGTATGTATTGGTTACAAAATAAACGCACTTTTACTTTTACTTTACTCTTCGATTCCTCGAAGGATCCCTTGTCCACCTAGATATTATCGATAATTGGGGGGGGGGGAGGATATCTATGTGGGACGGAACTGGAACAATCCTTCATTGAATAGTAAAAATAACTATATGATCATGATTTCAGGCTTATGGAGGCCTAGACATCCAAGATGAGGAGCGTATCGTCGGGGGTCACAACGCTGAACTGAACGAATGGCCGTGGATTGTGGGTCTCTTCAACAACGGCCGCCAGTTCTGCGGTGGGTCGCTTATAGACGACAGACATGTTCTGTCTGCTGCCCATTGCGTTGCTCAGTAAGTTTCCAACAATTACTCCATAAGTTCCAAAGATTTTTTGTGTTTGTGTCTTGCAATCAGTCATTCTTGTCTTGCTTAAGCAGATGAGTGTGTATGTGATTTTTGCCGCATAGGGTGCGGTCAAAGCGGAACCCTTCTTTTTCAGGCCCTATTAGTTTTTTCTTGATCGTAAATATCTTACTTTATAAGCCGACTTATTTAGTTACAGGTACAGTGATTTCCCCTTGGTTCAGGTTAGTTAGCTTCTAGAGTCTCTATTTATTTCTTCCTTTATCATAGGCATATTTGAAGACCTGCTATTCAGAAACTCGGTTACCGAGTCTTCGTTCGTCTCGAAGACTCTTAAGTTTCTGAATAGCCCTGCAAGATCATAACAAAATGAGACGCTATAGCTGCCTGACATTGACATTGTTTGTTATAGCATGACCTCATGGGACGTAGCCCGCTTGACCGCTAGACTCGGAGACTACAATATCCGGACTCCAACCGAAACTCAACACATCGAGAGGAAGATCAAACGAGTAGTACGTCACAGGGGATTTGACATGCGCACTTTGGTAAGAACCGTTGTTAAATCTTTAAAGTTGGTTTAATTCATCATCATCATCAATGGCCTTTACATCCACGAAGGATGGTTTTTGTAGTGTTCGTTTTTCGGCACTTACGTAGATGACTTGTAATGTAAGGCCTATACGGGAACAGCAGATGCGGCCTGATTAGGCAGGGGGACAATGCACAATACACTCCTATGCGAGATGTCAGTGCAGATCCCAGTTCCCCCATTCAGAATTAGAAATTGAATTAGCAGATGCGGCCGCAGTATTGGTTTAATTATAGCGGAAATTATTGACAAGCTTAGTAATAATAATAAATAAATAATGCTGGACAATCCACATAGCATCATCGAGCCCCAAGTTAAGCAGAGCTTGTGTTATGGGAACTAAATGACTGATATACCAAGTTAATTTAATACATAACACAGAGATAGCTTAGGCAGACTGGAGCTAAAGATTAAATTTCTACGCCTAAGCTAAATAATTTTGCTTTCAGTACAACGATATTTCGATCCTGACTATAGACCAGCCGGTGACTTTCACGAAGAACATTCACCCCATTTGCCTTCCTGGTGGAAGCAGAGCGTATGCTGGTCTCGTGGCTACTGTCATTGGATGGGGAAGTTTGCGAGAGAGTAAGAACTATATTCATAACATACTTCATTTACTTTGATCGTGGTTTTCACAAGATATGATTTATCTCTAGTCACTTGTCTAGTAGTTTATGAAGAATTTAGACATTAGATACTATTATACTGTCTGAAATTCTGAATTCATATTACTCGCATTACTGATTATGCTACAGCTGACGCGAAGTCATGTGTTGTCTCCTTGCAAAGTGAAGTTATGATCTGCCGCCGGTCCGTGGAAACAATTTCGCAAAGTTTGCGTCTTGGTTACGTAGATCTCACTGCCAATGCAATCAGATCTACGAAATCAAGGCTGAAGTGTAAATTCGAGCATAGCCCTGTTAAGTTTAATTGTAGAATATTAGGAATTTGTTGATGATCGTCACTTACCGGTTTCCAGGCGGTCCCCAACCATCGGTCCTGCAGGAGGTATCCATCCCAATCTGGACCAACACAGAGTGCCGCCTGAAGTACGGAGCCGCAGCGCCCGGCGGCATCGTCGAACACATGATTTGCGCCGGGAAAGCCAGCATGGATTCCTGCAGTGTAAGTATACATTAGCAAGGTCGAATTAGAGAGGGAAAATGATTAGAATTCAATTTTAAATTATCTTTATTTATAAACTTAAATAATAAAAGTATATAATACAAACCTAGACAATATGAAACACAAATTTATGTGTGTGTGTGTGTGTGTGTGTACCTAATGCATAGAAGAGTCTTCTCGTCTATGCATTTTGTTCAGTACAGGCATTTGAAGAGTGATGGTAGATAACAATCTCATCCGAATGTGTTTGTAACAAGAATTGATAGGTTACCTATGTATGACTGATAAAATATCAGAATTACATTGAAAGGCCGCGAGCCGTGCATTTATTTATTTCTTAGAGCGAGTACATAATAGGCCTTTTGATGGGCGCGCTTACGATGTGGGGGTATTCAAAACGCACGTTGCCAGAACGTGTGTTTCAAAACGCCTTGTACTTGTACAGTACATAGTCTTATGGCCTTAGCATCTCTCGGTTGTTCCTCAGCAACAGAAATTAAAAAAAAATGGTACCTATTAAAATTAACAAAAACATAGAATGGTACCTTGATTCCCAGCTTGCTTTGAATATGCTTTCTTCTTAATTTTCATTAAGTATACTTACTTCTTATATATGTCATAACTTTTTGTCGCAGCTTTTATTTTTTTAAACCAGATTCACGCAGGGTTATCCATTTATCTATATATATAAAAATGAAACCCGTTTCGCGTTGTCACGGCATCACGCGTGAACGGCTGGACCGATTTCGTTAATTCTTTCTTTGTTGTGTTTGTTATTGTCAGGAGAAGGTTCTTATGAAAGAAAAAATTAAGAAAGTTGGAAACATAAATTTCCACGGGGGCGAAGCCGCGGGGCGCAGCTAGTTCTTAATATTTCTTTGTCTGTCAACAGGGAGACAGTGGCGGTCCCCTGATGGTGAACGAGGGCGGAAAGTGGAACCAAGTGGGCGTAGTCTCGTGGGGTATCGGCTGCGGTAAAGGACAGTATCCAGGAGTCTACACGCGCGTTACTGCGTTCCTACCTTGGATCCAGAAGAATTCCAAGTAATTCATCAAATGCTTGTTCACCATAACTTGTCCCGAACTTCGTATGCTTACAGCTTGTTACATCAACTTTACAAACAGAAAAATAACGGTTCGCACAGAAATAAAACTATTTAAACTTTCGCGATTTGTTAACATAATTAATGATTATTTATCGGGTATTTATCGCGTACCTTTTTGTTATTCTTTCCCCGGAAATAATACCGATAAATAATTCTAAAGTAATTTACCGGGACATTTACCACATACCATATTCTTTAGTGTTAATGACCGTGATGGATTTAAAAGTTTTACCGATAAATAATCATTGATACCCGATAAATAATCCTAAAGTAATTTACCGGAATATTTACCATATAGGTACCATATTCTTTAGTGTTACTAACCGCGATGGATTTAAAAGTTTTACCGATAAATAATCATTGATACTATGTCATTATTGTCTATTCCCCGGAGAACAATCCCCTGCTTGGCCTATAGTAGTCTCAAACATTAAAAGCAATATTTAGGCTTAATATGAATAAAACGTGGACCTGGACAAACATAGGTTAATTAGTTATTAAGATTCGTATTAGCAATAATCACTGCAAAATTACACGATTATTCAATGAATATTTCGTAAAACAATTATTTTGAGAAAGACAACCGTGATACTTGTTTTTCTCAATTTATTGATATGTATTGTGGAAATTGTGCCAATTTAATGTAAGTTTATGCAATAAAAGATATTTTTAACGCCAGAGTTATTATTTCAAGTTACACATCGAATATATTAAAATGGATTATAGTACTTAGACACGATTTAACTTTATATTACTCTAAGATGGAATACAAAGGTACAATGAACTTACAACATTAAAACATTAACAACTTTAAGTATCTACCTCTTTATTTGTTTTCTTTTTATTGTTTCTTCAGTCTTTTTTCATAAATCTTATATCTACCTTTATTTAACACATACTTATTACTAATACATATTCAAATAGGTAGCGTATGTGGTTTGTAAGTTTGTGCATAATTGATTATTTGAATAAGTCTATATTTGTCTATGTTTTAAGCATTACAGAGTCTCTTTATACTAGACTAGGTCATTCCCATAAAACATTAAAATTATCATATTTATATCATTTGGTAACAGGAAAATTGAATTTAAAGCTACTATATTACTACTACTATATTAATACTACTACTACTAGATGTCAAAGTTGGATACTTGAAGCTGCTGAAGTATGTTGCGAGCTGTAACAAGAAAATAAAGCTTGAAATTTCAATACTTGGCTAAATAAAACTATTGACACATTGTACAATAATTATGAAAATTCTACTTATACAGGGGTTTTGGTAAATTACTGACACTACGTCACAGTAGATAAATATTATCTATTGTGACTACGTGAACTGCAGATTTTGCCCACCATCGCGAACACGTTCGTGAAGACGCCAGATCTTAATTCTTAATTGTTTAATAAAATATATTACCTCTCCTAAATAAGAAAAATCACGTTTGTCCGGAACCCAATGAATGACTAAAGACCGAATTCCCACTCCCACATCCACTGTTAATTCAGAGCAGAGTCGTTTTTATGTTTATTTTCAAAAAAGCCTCTCGAAAGAGCGATTATTGAATGGAGGGGGGTACCTACTACCAATTCCAAATTTAAGAATTGAGACCTGGCGTTTTTGTGATGATGGGCAGAAAACCTACGGTTCACGCAGTGTCAGTAAATTACCAATCACTCTGTATACACAGGGTGCCACATAATATGTGTACTAAGCCGAAAGGGGGTGGTTCTGGACCCCGAGGGGATCAACTTATGAGACACGATTTCTTTGAATTATTTTCTTATGTTTTTTTCTTCTTATTCGTGTTCTTTCACACGCACTCTTGCATTATTTAACTTTATAAAATACTAGCTTCTGCCCGCGGCTTCGCACGCGTTGTGAAATAAATTTTTACTGAATTTTCTTTACTATAAACCTCACGGAGCCCGAGACCTTTCCAACGAATGCAAAACCGTGTAAATCGGTTTGTGCGTTCTGGAGTTATAGCGTCAGGAAGGAAAACCCGACTTATTTTTATATAGTAGATTTCACAAATAATTTTTGATTGTTTTGTTTAGCCAGTTAAAAATCCAGTGATTGTCATAACATGAAGTTATGACAAACACTGCAAAGTTAAAAAAATCGTAGAACAAAAGTTGATCCACTCGAGGTTCAGAATCAAATTAGGGGAAGGAATGAAGTTATGACAAACACTGGTAAATTCAAAAAATCCCAGAACAAAAGTTGATCGACTCGAGGTCCAGAATCACCCCTTTCGGCTCACTACACATGTTTAATGGCACCCTGTACAGAAAACTTCATACATGGCGTATTTGAACGAATTAATTCCAAATATTTTACGAATTTAATGACTATTATATTCAATGTAATTTTTATCGTTTTCGACATTTCTACATTACGCCTGGTCTAGGCTCTCCATGCTAAGCCGACAAGGTGCTATGCTAGGTTTCAATAGCAATAGCTGATTAGCTTTTTAAAACTAACTAGCTTTTGCCCGCGGCTTTGCACGCGTTCTTTCTATGGTAACGTTCAAATGTAATTTCTATCCCATGGGAACTGATTTATGGGATAAAAAGTAGCTTATGTTTGATTCCAGGCATAGAGGTACACCGGTGCAAAATTTCAGCTCAAACTGTTCAGTAGTTATGGCGTGAAGACGTAACAAACATCCATCCATCCAAACTTTCGCATTTATAGTATTAGTGTGATTACCTACCTTGAAAATATCCCGTATCATGTAAATCATCGGGCGTGGGTATGAAAGGTGGCTCCTTATTCAGTAGATCCTCCCAATCTACGTTCCTAAATAGCGACATCTGGCGGACATTACCCGCGGCCGGCCGGTCTGCTGGCTCCATCGTAAGCAGGGCCTCGATAGCACCCACTGCTTCGGATGATAGTGCTTCGTCGTCTTCGGGCCACTCTATGTCTGTTGGATGAAGACAAAAACCAGACATGTAAGTAAAAAGTACAGTAGGAAAGGTGTTAATACTGTGTCACAAAATAACAAGCAAACACAAACAATATCATCATCACCAGCAGCCTATATTAGTCCACAGCTGGACATAGGCCTCCCCTAATGAGCGCCATAGCGCCCTGTCTTCAGCTTGCCGCATCCAGCATCTGGCTCCAGTCTTTCGCAGATCGTCATCCCACCTGGCCGGAGGGCGTCCTACACTACGTTTAAAAGGTCGTCGCTCAGCATGATGCACCGTAACGATGACGGTGCTGTGCGCTGGTTTTAAGCGACACCTACATAGAAGGCCAGCAGCAGCAGCAGTGACATACGGTTTTAGTCAAATTTTTGCCTTTTTTACTTCTGTATTACACAAATTACATTTATTGACGACCCATGTGGCGTGGCGGGCAAAGGTCCGCTTGCGACGTAGGAGGTTGCGGGTTCGATTCCCGCCCTGGGACAAATGTTTGTTCCGGGTGATCTGGGTATTTTCTATCTATAATAAAAATATATTTAGCATTCTATTATGTATATCAGTCATCTAGTACCCATATCACAAGCTCTGCTTATGCGATGATGCTGTGTGGGTTATCCAGCATTATTTATAACAATTTATTTACAACTATAGGCTCTGTGTGTTGTCATCTATGTAATGCATTGTATTAAGTATATGTCATCTAGTACCCATAACACAAGCTCTGCTTAGCTTGGGGCTAGATGATGCTGTGTGAATTGTCTAGCATTATTTATTTATAAAATCGCAGGACAAAAGGCTAGACGACCTATTCCACAAGGTGCTGATTTCCTTTAGGTAAGCTCGGTGAGATCAAGTAAGATTAAATAACTTTATGTAAGTAATCTAATTAAAAAAAATGTAAATCGATTTTACTTTGAAGTATGATACGATAGCGATAACGACGATTTTTTCAACATAGCTAGATATCTTTTTAAAAAAAGCCTGTTCCTCCATTTGGGAGGCACTGTTTACGGTTACGCGTCAGACAATGCACATGGATGAACGACTTACTACCTCCCACTTTTTTGGCGGTTAAAAATGCGTAAGATCTACGTAGGCTCTAAAATACTCACTTCGATCAAGGATATTTTTGAACACCGCTTGCGGCGTTTCATCATTGAACGGTGGAACTCCCGTCATGAATTCATACAGACACACTCCGAGCGCCCACCAGTCCACCTGTGGACCATGTCCTTGCCTAGACAAAAAACAAACATAGTAGCATACTGAGTGAATACATCTTAGCCAAAAGATGCCCGATGCTGGACGTAGGTATTCCCCAAAGGTCGATTATGGCAAACCTGAGGGGGTTTCCCCCAAAGGGCAAACCCCCTCTGGTTTGCCATAATCGCCACGGTTAGCAGGAGAGTTGGCGTTCACAGTTCGGTGATGGGTCAGTTCTGAAGGAGGCGCCGTTGCCCGCCCCCGCTGTCCCTTGTTATCCCTTGGTCGCCTCTTACGACCCCCAGGGGAAGAGTTGGCCTGGTGAAAATTCAAAACCGGCACCACACGGCAGTTGCTAAATAATAAACCTTACGGTATGCATAAGGTCATTAATAGTTACCGTAAGAGAAGTTCAGGGGCCAAGTAGTCCGGCGTGCCTAGAATTCTTTGATCTGACATTATGTTTCCTCGTCGTACACTTTTAGGCGTACGATACGGTGTTTGTGCGGTAGCTAACGGCGTTTTGCACAAATCTGTTGGTGATCTGTTGATATCCTGAAAAGTATGAGTAATTTTGTTGTTAGATCAATAGAAAGGTTCTGTTGATCTAAGTAATATTATTGTAAGATTAGTTTGTTCATGAGTACCTCTGGATCTACTAGTCCGATTTTGGAAATTCTTTCACTATATAAGTACAGCTACATAATCACTTAGTGAGATAGGCTATGTTTTATCCAGGTATCTCGTGAGCGAAGCCGCCAACAAAAGCCCGTCACACTATCACATCACACTAATAACTTATTAATGCGAAAATTTGGATGGTCGTAACCTCTTCACGCTAAAACTACTAAACGAAATCATCGAAAAAATCCCGACTTACGCTTTGAGAAACACATTGCAGAAAGTGTGCGCAACTGCTTCTATAGACTAAAGGTGTTATATAAGATTAGACCTTATTTAAGCGAGAACCTTAGGCTACAATTGGTGGAGTCACTGATCACATCTAGGCTAAACTATGCAGACACTGTGTTTGGTCCGCGGCTCCTAGCACGCACACAGAAGCTCGTGCAGAGGGTACAAAACGCATGTGCCCGCTTCTGTTTTGATATACGCCCCAGGGAACATATAACGCCGTTCCTAAACAGGCATTTCATAATGAAGATGAAATCACGTCAAAAACTGCATTTAGCATGCCTTCTCTTTGGCTTGATTCATGCCAAAACACCAGCATATCTGTATGAGAAGCTTGACTGGCGATCAGAATGGCGCGCGTCTCGGAACAGGCAATGTGTGGCGCCGCTCGCTACGCCAAGACATGGATCTGCCGCATTTCGCGGAAGTTTCCGATATGCAGCGACTAAGTGTTGGAATAACATCCCCCCACCAATCAGAAACACTAGTAGCATTTACGGATTTAAAACTAAGTTAAAGCGGTTTCTAATTCAGGAACAAAGAAAGTGGGATGGCATCCACAACAATGATGCGTCGATAATTTGAGGGTCTCATCTTATCTAGTTATTCTCATATACTACTATACTAGTACTGAAAATTTTAGACATGACTTATACTTACATTGTTCATTTTAGGTAGGCAATTAGGTATTCTAATATATCTTATAATATTAATTTCTATTGTAGTTGTCCATTACAATAGATAGACTATGTGGTAGGCATGTGTGCATAGATCTAGATAATATTGCTAAATTATTACTTTTTTATATAAATTCCATAAACACTCACTTAATGCTATACATAAAGCAGTGTGCGTAGATGTTTGTCGCTGGTGATGTAACTTCCCTCACAAGGGTCAACATAACACCAGCGCTGAGTAGATACTTTTTTATTTATCTACTCAGCAACATGCTGAGTTGATTCCTTTTTGACTCGACACTCGGTGGTTTACCAAGCAGGTTGTGGAGGTTGCTAGATTTTAATATTAAGGTTTCCAACAATCTGGTGATTTTTGTTTTGCACTAAATTCATTTCTAGTTAGGTTTTTTTTTTCCACAAATGTTTAGTTTATGTACTGTGTCGTGTCAAATAAACTATTTCATTTCATTTCATTTCAAACGTATCGGGCTGAAATTGTTTGTAGATTTAGTTGAAAACCAGGAATAATATACATATAAGCTTTTTATCCCGGAAAAATACGTGCGAAGATGCGGGCATAATCTAGCTAGCTAGTAATAAAGCATAGCCGAAAAGCTATATAAGAAAAAATCATTACCTTACTGAGTCGCCTCGTAGGAAATATCTCTAGACTAGTGGACACATGCTTGCTAAAATTAAAAGACTTCTCCTTAACCCCCGAAGCCTGATCTTCTTTCGGTAGGACAAAACGTGTTTCTTTAAGCCTCTTTTTAGTTTCTTGGCATTTGTTGTTCGATACAGGAGTGGAGAAGATGACGCCTACGTTGAAATGATGACTGTCGTTTTGAGATGCCCATCTGAAATTGGACCAAGATTTCGATTAGTAGGTCAGTATCTACTAATCGAAATGTTGTTTATGGAAAAATATAACAGTTCATATTTTTCCATAAACAATATCTATAAGTAAAACTTAGTTAAAGGAAATGAAACAAATTGAATGAGGATTATCTATAAATAGTTATGAGATTAAATAAATAAATAATAATAAATAATGCTGGACAATCCACACAGCATCATCTAGCCCCAAGCTAAGCAGAGCATGTGTTATGGGTACTAGATGACTGATATACATAATACAGGATGTTTGTGTCTAAACTAAACTTTTTTTTACATAATTTTGAAAAAAAAATCCTTATACATCATAAAAGCATTTCACCCTACATTTATACCTACGCCGCCTGCTTTGTCGGTTTCAAACAAAGACGCCGACTTAAAAGCGCCGCCCGCTCGCGGCCGGCGCGCACTCGTCAGTCAAAGCTAGGTAGTGAGCACGTCACGACGCGTTCCGTGCTAATTTGTGATGTGCCGATTTGTTCGCGTATTGTGTTAAGTAGAGAAATGACGATGTCGTTCACAAATGAACAGTGGACTGAAATGGTGCGACTTTATGCCATCGCTGGTGACAACATGAACTTGGCTCGTACGATGTACGCAGAGCGGTTCCCAGAACAACGTGTGCCAAGCCGGGAAACGATCCTAGCGGCTACACAAAGGCTACGTGCCTACTAAAGTAAATAAATAAATAAATAAATGAAAAGTATGAAGGGAAAGTTCCATCACAAGTTGTAGGTAACTACCCACTCGAATGGGTTCGATTGATTCTACACCACCGGCCGGCTACAGGCGAGAGCGGGCGGCGCGGCGTGATAAGGTTACTAGGGTGTCCATGAAATCACGTAGGATAGCTGAGAAATGAATTATTAAATTCCATCGAAACTAATTGACTTTTATTTTTAAAAATAACTTGTATCGACTTATTGTAGGGGTATACATACGTGGTTTCAAGGAGTAAACTGTTTACACAAACACCCTGTATAATACATTAAATAGATAGATATTTTTTATTATACATAGAAACGACCAGAACACCCGGAACAAATATTTGTAGATCGTACAAACATTTGTCCCAAGGCGGGAATCGAACCCGCAACCTCCCGCGCCACAGGCGGACCTTCGCCCGCCGCGCCACCGAGGTCGTCGAGATATATCTCTCATCTAATTCTCAGTTTTTATATTTAAAAGCTAATTTGATTTAATTTTAGTTTAACATTTGATTTAATGTTGGCGACCTCAACGCCTTTCTACGTTTAAGTTTAAGTTAGAGTACTCTTTTGTCTGCATTTAGACTCAAGTTGGTACGTTAGTTAATGAAGTAAATATTATAGTTACCGTTTTACAAGTTTAATTAGACTAGTTCCGACCAGAAGCGCTGAATCCTCCTGGGCCTGCCTATATGTGAGGCAAAAAAAGATCGCACGGAGTCAAAAGATTTGGGGAAGGGGCCTAGAAATAGGACGAAATGGGCTGACAAAAGGAATTACACTAAGATAATAAGTACATACCTCTTTTTCAACACTCCTTTGATGGGGTTCTTGCGTCGATCTGGCGTCGGGTGTATGGCCATACGTTTAGGAGTATTCTGACTTAGCTCTAGAGCCATTATTTCTTGTGTTAGGCCACTGTGGTTCTCTTTCGACTCTGCTAGACTTGTGACGCCTGTGGGCGTATCGCCATCTCCTTCTAATATGCGTTTTCTTTTTTTGGCTCTGAAACTGTAAAAAACCTTAAATTTATTATAGCGTAGAACGTAATTTTTAATTGTCCCTGATAGAGTAATAATAATAAACTACTGTTGATAAATACAAGGTGTACTCAAATTAGTGCAAAATACATATAAAAAAATACATAGCATAGATTGATAAATACATAGCCGGTTATTCACCTGCTACCACAGATAAGGGTCTTTTTTTGTCCAGGAAAGCGTTTGCGATACCGCTGACAGGAGCTGGGTCAAAGTGATATCAAGCTGTTATTCTCAACCAATGAGAAGAGAAAACCCTATGATATAAGATGCCCTATTCTAATAAGGACCAAATCTTTGCCTGGTCAGCCTAGCCATGTTTTGCCAGTTTTTTTTTTCAGTGGTTAATCTGCAGTCAGTTGGTTGATTGACTAGCAAGGCGACCATATTCTGTTACAAAACAAGTATACTCGCAAATTTTGGAAAAAAATTGGTATGAGCTGACCTATTCAGAACACATAAGTACCTTTCATGATCAGTATCATCTTTAGCATCGTCTGACTGATAGCTTAGTAGTATTACACTACTTTCTAGGTGTAGAGTGATGACGCCAAAATATAAAGTAATCCAGCATCACACTTCACACTAATATCATAAACGTTTGGATGTTTGTTACCCCTTCACACCAAACTACTGAATGGATCGGGCTGAAACTTTGCTTAGATGTTCTTATAGTACTAGAAATAACATAGGCGCTTTTGCTCCCAAATAAACGCGTGTGAAGCCGCGGGCAGAAACTAGTCATAAAAAAAATCTTACCGGTACCAAATTTTTCATTAGAAATTGTAATTAGATTCATTTATTTACCTAGGTATCCTCTTCAAAGAATGCCCCCTGCACAATGGTGATGTGGACTGATCATGCTGTGAATCAGACAAGCTTGTAGACTCGCCAATAGAAGAACCATTAGTGGTGCTCATATCTGTTGATTTGGTGCTTCTTGAGTTGTTGCTGTTTTTGGAACTCTCACAAGTGTGGAAAGAACCAAAGGACTCTGATCCTGAATCTTGAGACTGAAAAAATAATATTGATCACATGATTATTAATATATTAAAGAAATCTAAGAGACTTTAATCCTGTGACTTTAATCCGGTGAAGATGCCCTCCTAGCTAAATTTCGGTCACAGCGGCGGCCAGTCTCGACAAAGGCTAGCCAGGTGTGCACAATAACAGCATTATAACAGATTTTTAGAATTTACTTACTAGAGTCTCTAAATGTATGCTTTCAGCACTCATAAATGGATGAATTCCGGATAACTGTGAGTGGTCCATCAGGGGCGAGTTTTCAAGACCATTAACTTCAAATCGACTTTTCAGCTTGGCTGAAACATACTATGCAGTTATACTCAGACTTAGTGCTTAGTTAAGTAACACATTGATTCAAATTTCATAAAGATCTGTTTAGACATGAAAAGGTAACAGACTGACAGAGGTTTATAATATTAGTGTAGATTCTTAGTGATTTCTAAAAAGAGTGTTGGAAAGACTCATAAATAATGTATTATTTAAAAATGATTATTTTTAAAAAGGTTAATCACTGAGCAAGTGTTGTGTTATTTGAGGTAATTCTTCCTTTTATTTATGAGTCAATCAGCATCAAGAGTTCCATCCTTGTTTCTAATTGCAACTTGAACTTAGGGTTAAACCAAACAATAGCTCAATGATTAAGCACTAAATCTAAAGCAACAGTAATAGCATACTAGTCTGTTTAAGCTGATCAAGAAGGTTCTCACAAGCATCGGAGGACACTGTGTTTTGCAAGCTGTCTCCACCTCCAGACCCAAAGGACAAGTGAGATGTCAATGAGAGCAGCTGCCCAGGAGTCCTCATATTCAAGCTTGGAGTACAGTTCACAAAGTCAGATATCTCCAAGTCTGAAACAATCATAAAGTTTCATTTAAACCTCTTCTTTTAGGATTCATAATAATTCATATTTATTTATTTTACAAGTGGACAATATATTAATGATAATAATTGTAACTCTTTTTTAAAAGTGTGTGCTGCTGAAACATAATTTATTATAGCCCATATTCTATGTGAATAAATGATTTTTAAACTTTTTAGCTTGAATGCCTGTGTATTACCTCTATGAATTTCAATTTTAGACAGTCCAAAATCAGTTAGTTTTACATGTCCCGTCTTGGATATTAGCATGTTATCAGGTTTTAAATCTCTATGCACTATGTGATGTTTGTGTAGATATTCTAGGGCTAGGACCACCTCAGCTACATAGAAAACAGCCATAGCCTCTTCAAGGAAACCATACATGCCCAACAAAGATTTCATATCACCACCAACCATGTATTCCATGACCTGCAATGCAAAAGAAGATAATGAAGCGACTCAATCTACAACTACAAGTTTGAATAATGCATTCACTGCCCAGCCTGGCTGTAGTGCAACCCGCAGGGGCGCACTGAGTCTTAGGCCATGATAGTGTTAGTAACTAAATAAATCTGTTACAATAATACCAGTTACGAACTCTTGTAGCTTTTTACGTTGGACTTTCTACTGAATTATACATACTTACCTAATCATTGAATACTCACCAAGTAAACTGAAGAAATTGATTGAAGAGAGTAATACAAATGAACACAAAATGGACTCCTAGACAAAGCCAAAGCATTTCTCTCAGTAACTACTTGAGCTACCATGTTCTTATTTATCATATCAGATTTCTTCATAACTTTTATAGCATACATCATCTCTTTATTGGTTTTCTTGTGGGCAAGGAACACTTTGCCGAAAGCGCCGCGGCTGATTGGTTTCACTATGGTAAAATCATTTATATCTGGTAACTGTAACAGAAAAACAAAGGTCAGCCAATTATTTGTCTGAGAGACAAAACGAGCAGGGTTTCACTAGGACTTTAATATGTGTTTAAGTGTGTTATTTTCAGGTCAGATTTCCAAAAGAGTTATCGAGTTTCTTTCCGATCCTAAGTACTCTATATCAGTATCAGACTGTGACAGATCTACTTCAGAGCAGAGCAGAGGGTGGTATCTCAGAAGTGTATAGAATATTTACATAAATAAAATACTTTTTAGAAAACTTTATAAACTTTCGCGATTTGTTATCATATTTACTTAATGATTTTATCGGATATTTATCGCGTACCTTTTGATAATATTAATTTTGATAAAATTTTATTTTATTTTTTATTTTAATATTTCTTTAAGTTTCTACCGCGTTACAGCGGTCGTGGTCACGGGGCGACACGCGATAAAATCATTAATTATACTTTTTATTGTTAATGTCTGGTGAGTGTGCATTACTTAGATTTTTGTCGCAAAACCAAAATGTAGGTACTTACCTTGGTAACATTGTCGTTGTGTGCATTAATTTTCTCCAAAATGGTATGGCAAGTTGCACTTTCGTCCGCCTTAGAATCATTAGCCGCCATGGCGGTCGATTTAGTCCTATACTAATGTTTTAGAACTCGCTTTATGTACAGATTCTGATGTGAAAATTATTTTATTTGATTGAGTTGAAGTCAGAGGTTGATTGAAGTCATTAAAATTAAAATCAACGTTGTTCTATTTTGAAATTGAAACCAAACCACCTCACAACTCACAACAACACAACAGTGACATGATAATTGTATTGACAACTGACAAGAGAGGGAAAGACGACTGACCAATCACAACCGGCTAGGCGGGGCGATGCGATGACGTTTGGCTTCAAGGCTTTTGGACATCAATCAATCAATCAAAATCTACATTTTCAGTCAGACCTCAAAAAAACGAAATTTTACGCGATTTTAAAACGCGTCATAATAAGTCGCGCGATTTGTTGCGATATTAGTTTGCAGCACATTTTGTACTAAGACGCATACGATTTTACACACTGCTGCGATTTATCGACGCGATTTATGTTGTCCGACGCATTTCCGCATCCAGCAATTTTGCGATAATTCTACACGGAACATTTTGTATTAGGACGCATGCCATTTACACACAGCTGTGTTTTGCGTCTTGCGTTTTGTTTTGGGGGGCGGCGCAGCGGGGCGGCAGTGCGCGGCGTCTAGAAATCGCGCTTACATAAACGCAGCGGAATCGCGCTACAATATTGCAATAAGTAAATCGCGCGACACAAGACGTGCTTCAAAATCGCAGCTGTTGTAGTTGGAGAGGTTGCGTCAATCCAGATGCAGAAGCCATCAGACAATAATGTTGAAGTTAACACTTTCATGGCCCATGCATGAATCTTTAGAGTAAATACTAGATCGCGCACGAACATATTTCATTCATTCAAAAGTACCCTGTAATTGCATGTCCCTAAGGCTCATTATTTTTTGTGACATCTCAGCGGAGAAAAACGAGCCGAGTGAGAGGGCTTGAAAGTAGGTAGTAGTTGGTCCTTGTCTGCACGTTGCAACAATATGGTGTAGGGTGTCCATGAAACAATACGATGTTACAGGGATTTTGAACCAAGATTGTGATAAACTTGCTCTGGAATATGTAAGTACGTGAGTAATATTTAAAGAATCATTTTTCAAAAGAATATGTTTCTATTATAGTTCGACCGAAACCGCTGTACCGCTCCCTAAGAAAGTGCGGCGAAGTGGGGGCCGAAGAAAAAAGAGCAAGAATACACATGAGATCGATATTGTCGGATATATCTTACGATATAAACAATATTTTTGTTTTATATACTAGCTGCGCCCCGCGGCTTCGCCCCCGTGGAAATTTATGTTTCCAACTTTCTTAATTTTTTCTTTCATAAGAACCTTCTCCTGACAATAACAAACACAACAAAGAAAGAATTAGCGAAATCGGTCCAGCCGTTCACGCGTGATGCCGTGACAACGCGAAACGGGTTTCATTTTTATATATATAGATTATATCGATATGTTTATATTTTTTTATAACTAAATTATCTACAGATATTCTGACAGAGCTTCTGCTTCAACTTCATCTTCCGTTTCGCCATCGGAATTTGAATCAGAGTCGTTCTGCAAATTTATAATTAATGGATCGATAATAATATCAAATCTACTATCGCAATCCCAGTAATTGTTTTCATTTTTTTGGACATGATCATCACATTTCTGCCATTTTTCCGCCGTGAACTCCGAAAACAATGTATTCAATAAGTTTATCTTTTCATCTAGAGAAGAGTTAATATGGTTATGGGCTGTATTGTTTTTAATATCAGCCCAGACTATGGGATTCAAATCCGGATGGTACGGCGGTAATCGAAGAACAGTATGTCCATTGGCTTTCAGGAGTTCATCAATTCTGTACACGGGCTCTTTTTGTGTATTATCGATAAGAAGTTGCAGTTGAGATTTTGTCATAGCTTCCGAAAATTCAACATTGTGGCGCCGTAACCAGTTCTACATTTCAGGTTTGAGGCTTGCTATGGTTGGCTTCTTGTCAACCTGAACGCTGTGGTAAGACGCGTTGTCCAAGACAACTACAGAATTCGGAAGCAATTTATCTTTTAACTTTTCATCTACCCACTTATAAAAAGTAGGCCCGTTCATGTCTCCATGATAGTCGCCGGTCTTAGCATCTGATTTGAATATCGTCAATGCACCATCAACCAAGGCATTTCGACATCCAGCGTGAAGAATTACCAAACGCCGTCCTTTTCCAATATCAGCATGAATTCCAGGTTCGGACGATGATTGCCAACATTTGCTTACATGGTGACTGGCGTTAATGTATGTTTCATCAAGGAAATATATGTTGCGGTTTTGCGTTCTGTAATTTCTGATTTGTGTTAAGTATTTTTTCCGCCACACTACAATATTAGGCTGCTCTATAAGGAGATGTCTCTTCGATTTGCATTTTTTGAAACAGTAACCTATTGTGTGTAAGAGGCTCCTTAGAAATTCTCGTCCACAATTTAATATGCCATCTTGTTTCAAACTTAAAAGTAACTTACAGAAACTTGGCACTCTTTTTTCAAATTCATAAAACTGATGAATTTTTCCTCTCATAACTCCTAAATCAAAATCATCAACAACATGTTTTTTCTTTATAGTTTTCGGTTGTTTTGGCGAATTAAATTTCTTCGGCCCAAATTTTCAGTTGATGAATTGGCCTCTTTTATCACTTTTTTGCGGTTTTTTCGCAGTACCCCGTAGCGTCTACCACGATTTTGGAAATATTTGCATCACTTTTATATTCAAAGCTCTCTCTGTCTGCTTTTCTTTTCTTAAAATATTCGGCCACTTTAAAAATTATGGCCTTGACATCACGAGATAACGCTCGACCCATCTTTGGATATTTATCACATGTGTATCTGACATAGACCGTCCGGTACAAAGGCGACCTACTGCCGTGCGTGAGCGTTGACGGCAGACTGATGGATCGGAGCGGCCGATACTTCCCCCCCGTCTCGCCGCGCGCATACCTCAGGAGCGGTATAGCGGTTTCGGTCGAACTATAACAACATAATTATTATCACAGTTTCATTAGAATTTATAAAAAGTACAGATGTTTAGACATCCTACTATAAAGAGATTATGGCACTATGGTTACCGTCAGAATGATGAGTCACCTGTCGTATTTAACGTTGCTTTGCTATCCAAAAATTGTTTCCTACATTATGAGAATTGCTTCCTTTATATTTTAGAAGAAATTCAACATTTCAAGGTGACCGTTCATTCTGGCCCACCTCGTTTCGCAGATCGTCATCCCACCGGCCAGGTGGGATGACGATCTGCGAAAGACTGCAGGCAGATGCTGGATGCGGCAAGCTGAAGACAGGGCGCTATGGCGCTCATGCTATGTCCAGCAGTGGACTAATATAGGCTGATGATGTTCATTCTGACGTCAGGATGGCCGGTCACCTGGCCCGTAGACTATGAGCGGTGTGGAATTGCAGGGTTGGTTTGAAAGCTTTGAAGGTAGCAAATAGGAAGCAATAATTGGTATATAAAAAAAAAATTCAGCGATTCCACACCGCACATAGTCTACGGGCCAGGTGACCGGCCATCCTGACGTGTCAGAATGAACGGTCACCTTGAAATTTTGAATTTCTTCTAACATATTATAAAGGAAGAAATTCTCTTATTATAGGAAGCAAATGGAAAGCAATTTTTGGATAGCATTGCAACGTTAAACACGACAGGTGACTCATCATCCTGACGGTAACCTACTACAAACGACTAATGACTACTGTTGACACTAACTACTACTAACTACTGACAAACTTTGGGGCCTCTCACTGCACAGTCCAGGTTAGATATAGGTTCATGGGCCCATGACGCACCCAGTCCAACTGCAGCTCCTTGTGCGGTGGCGGCGCGCCCCTGCGGGTCGCACCAGAGGCTGGCCAGTGATGCGTTATCCCTAACGCATCTTATTGCTATCATGCTTGCTATATGTGTGTGACCGACCAACAGTGGTGGAGTGGGGCCGTAGCGTCGTCGGTCCGTTCCAGGGGCGGTTTTCAACGAAGCACCCCCCACCCAAAACCGCCGGAACCGTATTGGGAGTCGACAATCCCGACCCTCAACTCCTAATAGCAAGTACACAACTAACGGCGAGCAGTGCGAATTTTTTTCGATGTTTGGGGAGAAGTAAACAAGAGTACCTATGACAAAAAAATTGACAGCGAGCGAAGCGAGTCCCAAAAATTTTAAAACTGCGGTGGTACATAAAAAAACATGATTATAAATAAATAACGCGCTAATTTTAGAGTTTGGTGAGGTCGGGTTACCAACAACAACGACGGCACCGAGCGGAGATAGCCACAGCATTTTTGCGACGTATTCGGCAAATAACAAAAAAGTTTAGGAATACAAAAAATGACAACAAAGAAGATTTAACGGCGAGCGGAGCAAGTCGCCGAAATTTTAATTACTTTTTCAGGTGGTCACAAACTAGTTAAGCAGAGTAGGTATGAAGCGAACGGAGCGAGCGCTTAAAATTTTGGAGAGTTTGCGGCGGACCCCTTGTTAATCTTCGGTATAAAACTTGTCACAAACTTTATTCATCACATCACATTACACTGTATGTGTAACAAAAACCATAAAACTTATTAAAAAAATATACAATCACTGTACGTAAATCTAAATTTACACCACATTTTTTGCTTCATCACCTCTGCACGTCGCTACACACTTAGTAAAGGCTTGGACTGCTGTTGAACACACTAAGGGTTGTTGATAATTTTCTTCATAGCATTGAACTATCTGTAAAAAAATATTATAGATCTATACTAATACTAGATTCTGCCCGCGGCTTCGCACGCGTTAATTAAACAAAATTGTGAATCTAAACCATTCCCAGATCCCCTTGAACACACACAAAAAATATCATCAAAATCGGTCCAGTCGTTAAAATTGTGAATCTCAACCATTCCCAGATCCCCTTGAACACACAAAAAATTTCATCAAAATCGGTCCAGTCGTTTGAGAGAACTTCAGTGACATACACACTCGCAGAAGAATTATTTAAAGTAAGATTAGAATGAGGAAAGATTTGATTGTTTGAATAGGCTCCGAAACTACTGGACCGATTTGAAAAATTCTTTTACCATTAAAAGCGCACATTATATTTTCTGATGAACATAGGTTACTTTTTACCACGGGAAAATGCTTCGTTCCTACGGGAAAACGGGTAACAGAACAACGGGTAGTAAGATTGCAGCTAGTCTTTTATAATCTTATGGCAACAAACTCGTTAAACCTTAACTTCTATAAAGATTGACAGCACAAAAATGTCAATTCAAGGGGCGCTCTCCCAATTATCTTTGGATACATTTTACAGCGTCAAAAGGTCAATATGTGCATATAAATGATACCTACAAATGAAAGTCCATATGTGTATGCACATTTTTGCGCTGCGCCGTACGCCTCTAATCTGCGACAATATTAGTATATAAATTACATTCTGTGCTATAAACTGTTTAGTAACTTTTAGCGTTCACTTTACTGTACAGTACACAAGATAAAATCTATAGAAAACAATCACATTGATGTCAATTCTAAATGTCGCCAAAACTAAACGAATTTAACAGTCCCAAGGAAGAAATGACACAAGTATTATCGTGTACTATTATATTACCTACTATTATCTCAATGCATTTTAAATTACAAGCGTAGGTACCTACTGTTAGTTCATGTGGTTAGTATACCTATGGTACCTACCTTAGTACGCCATTCAAAACAAGGTTTCATTTTTTGTAGCCTTTCCTGTGTGATTTTGGGCGAAGAATATACTTCGTTAGTACTTTCAAGTTGTTTATCATATTCAATTTCAATAATTTTGTTGATGGCTTGGTGCTCCTTTTTCAGATTTTCCATTCTGTGCGCCCAGTAATCAGTATTGCTTTCTTCTAAGATTTCAACGTTCTTGCCAGTACCATCAAAAATTATATCATTTCCCGATTCCTGAAAATAAATAATATAATAAATAACATACCATATACCTACAGGTGGAATTTTTGGACGGGGCAGTAAGGGCTACTTTAACCGTTTAAGCTACATGAAAATGGTCTTATGAAACTACCCATTATTTTTAGAAAAAATACCTATCATCCCAATTCACAGATTTTCAAAAACGTTACAGATTTTGAGAAAATCGGCAGTTTTCACAAAAACTCTTTTTGATGAGTGAGTATGTGTATGTGCGTGGGTGTCTGTGCATGTGTGTGTGTGTGTAATTGGGTATGTGTTGAGTGATAATATCACTGTAGTGTGCATCCGTGTGTCATGCATATGTGAGTATAATATGTAAATGAGTGTGTGTGCTAGTTTTGTGTGACAAGTGTGTGTGTTTTATGAAATAGTAATAGTAGGCGAATTTTGTATTTTAAACTAGTTAAGAATATTGTAGACTTCTGTAGCATCAGTTATTTATAGAATGAAGTGTCGTTCAGGTAATTGGAAAATTATACCGTGTTCAGCAATTTTCGTTGGTGATTGTACCGATACCACGCGAAATTTACCGCTGTCGATCGCTGAATAGGCCGAAAGCACTACACGTTACAGAATGTACAGAGTGAGGAAATAGACGAGATGTTTTATCAAACAGTCTAGCATTGAGAAGTTACCTACTACTGCGCCCATATTCATTAAACATAGGTAGGTGAGGTACCTAGCTATAATCCACGGATGTTAAGAATTGGAACCGAAAGACAATTTTGCCTATAGATAGATAGATAGATATTACCATTACAACAACTAGGTGATTTATAAAAGGGCACTGACGAGTTAAAAGATACATACTGTGGCTATGTTATCAAAATCAATTAATAAACTTTTATCCTCTACAGCCTTCGGCACAGCGACTATGGCGGCGGAGCTAAGAGCAAACTTGTTATCAAAACTGATACGCCTTGTATCTTTACTTGCTAATGTTCCCATTATTTTTGTATCTTGGTGGTTCTTTGAATTAATATTCACCACTTAAGTAGGTACAATTTCTTTTACTGAATATCATAAATAATCATTTCAAATAACGTTTGCAACCAACTCCTAAATTTTTTCTCATAATGTTACAAGTGTTACTAATTTGGCACTATTGAGACTAGGTACGTACGTGTACGTACCTAGTCAAAGAGAAAAAAATCACTACGTTCTAGTTAGAGTATTTATTCGCATTTATTCTATAAATAGATAAATATGATTAAAATAGTCTTTGACTACCTACCTAACTCTTTTAAAAACAAGACCCGTCCAGTGCGAGTGTAACTCGCACGCCGAGGGTTTCGAACGTTTGTAAACCATTGGCGGATACAGGGGGGGGGGGCCATGGGGGCCATGGCCCCCCCCAAAAGACCTGGGAATTCTATACTTTCGACTCTATTTTTCGAGTCAATTTAGGTGCAATTTATTTAGGTTTAGGTTCACACGGCATACCTACTCATCGGTAGGTTAGCTATGTACCTTTATTAGGAAACAGAAATATATCCTGAATTTTTACTTGTCAGTACCACCACGTACACTTGCACCAGCAACATAAATTCCTTAAAAATGTAAACTTTTACATTCTTGGGTTGAATTTCTAAAAAGCTGAACACGTAATTTTCCATCAAGCAATAGGCAAAATATCTACCAATTTTCATGTTTCTGAGTAACGGAATTCCTATAAGTATGTACTACAAAGGATAAATTTACAAAAATACTGAAGCACGTCTTATTTATTTACCGACCGAAAAACTAAATACCTAAAATCCCTAGGTATCAAATTTTACTGGCTTAACTTCAAGTTAAATCGAAAACTAAACTAGAAACTACTATTTTATCCCCTTAGAGCAGCTATTCTCAAAGTGTGCTCCGGGCCTCTGTGGGGGCTCCGCGACAATACTGGTCATATAAAAAAATGCAGGTTCACTACCTAAACATGGTTGTGGAGAAAATTATACATTATATAATATTATATTAAGATAGATGACAGTCAATAATCATATCAATTTTAGCGCGGAGGAATACTGCGTACTGCGGAATTGTTTTTGCAGTTCTTAATTTCATTAAGACCCGTTTAGCCATTTAGGCGTGAAAAATAAGAACGTATCAACACCTAACAGTCGCTAGAAATGACGCAAAATTTTAGCGACTCGCTACGCTCGCCGATATTTTTGCCTTGGCTTTCTTCTCTTCCACAAATTTTCCCACCGCCGCTAGAGTCTCAATAATTGTCGCAGCTCGCTCCACTCGTCGGCGCTGTTAAATCGTATTTGCTTTCACAAATTTCCCAATCGTCTCTAAAAGTCTTTAAAATTTTCGCGGCTCGCTCCGCTCGCCGTTTTTATGTCAACTCTGCTTTCGTTTCTCTCACAAACTTTGCAATCGTCGCTAAAAAAACATGAAAATTTCGAGGGTCGCTCCGCTTGCCTATTTTGTATGTATACTCTTTACTTTCACAAGTGTCCCAATCGGCGCTAAAATTCTCAAATTTTTGAGGCTCGCTCCGCTCGCCGCACCGTTTTTATATAGTCTTTTCTACATTTTCACTTACAAATTTCCTAAATTTCGCTAAAATATGTTTATAAATTTCGAGTCTCCTGCTGCTCGCCGTTTTTATATCATCTTTTCTCTCGCAAATTTCCCAATCGTCGTCGCTAAGACTTTAAAATTTCCGAGGCTCGCTTCATTCGCCGTTATTATCGTCTTTTCTTCCTTTTCTCTTAAAATTTTTCCAATCGTCACTAAAATATCTTTAAAAATTTCGAGGCTCGCTCCGCTCGCCTATTTTATATGTTTAATCGTTTCTTTTACTAATATAAGTCCCTAAATAGTCTTTAAGATTTTCGAAGTTCGCTCCGCTCTCCATTTTTTTCATTTAGGCAACGAAGTTAATTTTAGGTCTCTGTCAAATATTTCGATGTCCAAAGGGTTTAAGAACCGCTATCTCATAGAATGGTATGCGCGTGACTCGATGATTTATTTTGTAAAAAAAATATTATATGTACTTATTATATTTTATAAAATATTTTGATATTATAAAATATTTTGCAAAAAATTTATTAGCGTAAAAACTTTATTTTTTGTTTACCTGTAATTTTAACCTTTTCTCCAAACTTTGTCAAAATGGCCCCCCCCCAAAATGAGATCCTGGATCCGCCCTTGTTGTAAACAAGTAGGTAGGTACCGGTAAGAGACTTCAAAATTTAATGAATACCTGAAACTAGTAGGTACCAACAACCTACATTTCAGATGGATCTCTCTGCATGCTTCGGTGATAGGGGGTAGCTATAAATTTTTCGACTTTTTTCAAAATACATATTTCGGAAAGTATGAAACCTACAGAAATTAAAAAATCTGTTTTGAAATGTGCAAACTGATACCTTTCATATGATACACCACTCAGTGGGGTAACCCTTTTTGACGATTTTTCAAAAAGTGCCTGTTTGTTTTACAGACTTTTCTATATTTTTCCTGTAAAATATAGATCCATATCCACAAACGCTTTATACATTTTGAATGGGTAAACTTCAAACTGCAAACTTCGGAGATAGGGGGAGGGTATTTTTTCGACTATTTTCAAAATATTTCAACAAGTATGAAGCCTACAGAAATTTCAAAAACTATTTTGAAATGTACAAACTAATACCTTTCATTTGATACCCCACTTGACTTTGTAAGTCTCTTTTAAAATTTTGACATCTTAATTTGTATGGAAAATGTTCATTTTCGTTTTTAATATTTTTTTAAAGAAAATCTGTAGAGGCGCACGAGATGTATTATTATTTTAAATTTCAAGTTGATAGCTGCGGTAGTTGCTTAGTTATTAAGGAGGGAAAAACGGACAGACAAAGCGAGACCATAAGGGTTTCGAAACCGATCTTCGAAACCCTAATTAAATAAATAGGTAGGTATTGTAGAGATAGACTATCGCGTCGATAAAATCGCCTTGTGTAAGATCGTATGCGTCTTGGTACAAAATTTACTGCAAACAAATATCGCAACAAGTCGCGCTTCAAAATCGTGGCTTTTGGTGGAGGCTTTATTTGTCAGAATCCGAATTGTGACAAGATAGGTTTAAAGAACTTTATTCTCATACAAACACAGGGTTTACTTAAAATGAGATACATAAGAACAAATTAATCTAGGTTTAAAAATATTTAAACTAACCTCTGGAACCTAAAATAAGTTAAAACTAAATATTTTCTATAACTAAAATATTGTATATCGAAATATTATTTATGTAGTGATATTATATAAATACTAAACATTATAACAACTAGTAGGAACTTAGTTAGTTATGAAATAGGTATGTCTTTTTTTTGTTTCTAAATATTAAATATGTGAGTATTTTTATTCGTGTTTTGTTACAGAGTATGTACATGTAATTTAAGTTTATTTTTAAAGGCATTCAGATTAACACATTCTTTTATGTTGTTTGGCAGATTGTTAAATAATGTAGCTCCCTCTGATAATATTGTTTTTTTACCATAATTAGTTCGTGTTTTAGCTACTTGTAATTTTATTTTATTTCTGAAATGGTATTTATTTTCTTTAAGGCTTAATTTAATGTTTGATTGAATGGAGTTTGAAGTAATTTTTTTTATTAAAATGCATGTATTATAAATGTAAAGTTTCTCTATATTGAAAATATTTGTTTTACTGTATAATTCCTTAGTCGGCGTAAAATAGTCATAATGGTATAATACTTTAATTACTTTGTTTTGGGTTCTTTGAAGGGGTGTTAAATTTGCAGTAGCAGACGTTCCCCAAATTTCTATCAAATACTCTATATGTGATTTAGCGAGAGAATTGTAAATAATGTTACGTACTGTTTTTGGTATACATTTTGAAACTTTGTATAGGGCTCCTAGTAAGGATTTTAGTTTTGTTTTTACGTGATCAATATGGTTTTTCCAAGTCAGCTTGTCATCAATCCACAAACCTAAATATTTTTCTACATGAGATTGCTGAATTATATCATTATTTATAACTAATGGAGGAAAAGAAGGTATTTGTTTATTTTTAGCACTAAAGATCATGAACGAAGTCTTTGATGTATTAACTGTAAGCAAATTATACTTGAGCCATTCATTTAAAATGTCTAGATCAGTTTGAGCTACAGTTATTAAGTCATGGATGTTTTTTCCGTAATAAAAAAGACAAGTGTCATCAGCGTATAGAGTTAGGTGCCCTTGTAAACCTATTGAATTTATATTATTAATATATATGAGAAACATTAAAGGACCAAGAATTGAACCCTGCGGAATTCCATAATTGACACTTTCAACGCTGCTAGTGAAGTTATCGATCTTAACTACTTGTAGCCTATTAGTCAGATAAGAAGAAAACATGTCTAGAGCCTTATCTCTGATGCCTATATTGTCAAGCTTTTGAAGAAGCTTAGGGTGGCTCACAGTGTCGAAAGCTTTCTTCAAATCAATAAAAACACCTAAAGCCAGATTTTTCTCGTCAATATTAGTTTTAATTTTAGTTACAAGATCAATAACCGCTGTGAGGGTGCTTGATTTAACTCGAAACCCGTATTGTTCGTCTATTAAAAATGTTTTTTCTACGAGATACGCATTTAGTCTTTTGTACATAATTCTTTCAAAGATTTTTGAAATTACAGGTAACACTGATACCGGCCTGTAATTGTTGGGATCGTTCTTATTGCCTGCTTTATGTATCGGACTAACTTTGGCTATCTTCAGAGAATCCGGAAAAACTCCATTAGCTAGGCATACGTTAATACAGCGCGTTAGTTTATCCACAATTAAGTTCTTAATGCATTTGATTGCCTTAGTGCTAATGCCATCTAAGCCAGTACTAGTGTTGCTGTCTAGTTGATCTATTAATATAGACACTTCGTCGCAATCACAGGGCTCAAGCTCACTTAAAGTTCTTTCATGTATGTAATTCGGGTCGTATGTTAAGATGTTGCCATTATTGGTGTGATATTCATTCGATATTTTACTTGCTAGATCGGCGCCTACTGAGGAAAAGAATTTATTAAAAATGTTACAGATTTGGGGGCCGTCAGTGATTAAACCTTTATCTGTTTTTAGTTTAGGTATTGATGAGCTATCTTTGACTTTATTTAATGATAGTTTGTTTAGTGTTTCCCACATTTTTTTGGGATCATTCGAACTGTCGTGGAACAAGGAATAATAATAGTCTTTTTTTACTCTATGTATTAGGTTTTTTACTCTATTTCGTTCATTAATGTAGTTACTGTAAATCTCTTTATCGTTAGGATTAATTTTTGTTATTTGCCATAAGTTATTTCGAATATTTATTGAGTCTATAATTTCTTTATTTATCCAATCATTTTGGGGGGGGTTTTGAACTTTTATTTTGTTTATTTTATTATTTTGTATTTGTTCTAATAAAATGTTTTCTAGTTTTTCATAGTCATCATTCAGGTTTGTATATTCTATTTTTTCGATATTGTTATACAGGTTTTCATAATTTAGTGCCTGATATTTTATTCTTTTGTAATGAACTTTGGGTAAGCCGCTGACTTCAAGGAAAATCTGCTTATGATCAGATAATGATGAGTCTATTAGGGACATACTAAGTGACTGGTTATCTAAGTTTGAGTAAACATGATCAATTATTGTGTTAGTTGTACTCGTTTGACGCGTGCAGTACTTGTCTTCTATTTTGTTTATTATTGTAAAGCCATTTTCATTTAATTCATTAATATACTGTTTTACCTTTTGTTCTTGACTCAGTAAGTCTATATTAAAATCGCCAAAAATAATGGACCTTTTCCTTTTCTCCAACTGCTGTGAAAATAATTCTAAAAAATTACTCAGGTTGCTGTCTCCAGGCCTATAAATAGCTCCAATATTAAGTGATAGTTGGTCTATCTTCAACCACAAATAATGACAGCCGTCTTCAAACAACTCCTCTGTAATGTCATACTTGATACTTTCGTGTACATATATAGAAACACCTCCTCCTTTCCTTTTTTCCTTCTTGCCATCCTTATTCTTCCTGTTAGTGTCTGTTGGTCTATAGTTGTAAATATGTGAGTAGTTCGGGATTCGATATAATCTGGCTTCATTTTCTGATTTAATCCAGGTCTCCGTAAAGATGAGTACTTGAGTAGTTTTAGCTATCGAGTTCAGGATGCATTTTATTTCATCGAACTTTCCGGTAGTGCAAATGCTCCGCAAATTGGCATAGAAGAAACGAAGTGATGAG
This sequence comes from Eupithecia subfuscata, assembly GCA_963564075.1. NCBI lineage: Eukaryota > Metazoa > Arthropoda > Insecta > Lepidoptera > Geometridae > Eupithecia > Eupithecia subfuscata. The sequence continues at coordinate 8,766,058 of OY751098.1, forward strand.
CTGTGTAACTGTAAATCTTTATAATTATCCACTATATGGTGAAATATTTTCTGAATTTTATCGGTGCAATTATCTTTTTGTAAATAGTTCTTTATTAGTTTTTTTGTTTGTGTACGTCTTTGTTTATAATTATTCTTGGTGTCCCGTTAATGTATTTAATTGTAAGGTCTTTCTCTCCATTGTCAATACGCTTTTTTAAATCATCCTTCAAAGACATCCAGTATTGTTTTTGTGTTGGAGTCTGGTCAGGATAAATTTTTATATTATCAGGTAGCTGTATTTTGTTTCGAAGTAGTTCTCTCGGGGTTACTGGTTCACTAAAGAACACCTTGATCGGACGACTTCTGTTGGGGTTGTACTTACCCAAACGTATAGATCTTGCTGGTTTAGGACATGTTTTATGTATAGATGTTATAACCTTTAGGACCTCGCCATCATCATAAGTACGTCTCAATTTGTAATCTCGTTCATTTTTTTCATTGATTCCCATAATAATTATATTTTTCTCTCGCTCAACTCGGTCTCGTAGCTCCTGAATGAGATTCTCGCTCGCAAAAACGTTTGGGGGACTAAGCGATAAGCTTTCGGCGTTTAACTGATTTTTCATCCTGGACATATCAGCTTCCATATCTGTAATTTTATTTTGGGTTTTCTTATTTTCTGATTTAATATCTTCTATCTCAGTATTTATGTGCTCGAATTGCCGTGTAAAATTTTCCGTCGCCTGTTTTATATTTTGGATTTCACTTCTAATCTCCGACATTTCTTCGCGAATTACGGTCAGACTTTCATTTTGAGTTTTGCCAAAATCTTGGAAGAACGTCATCATTTCATTGCGAAAACTTGCGAAGTCCTTTTTAAGATCGTATTCATCGGTGCGCTCTTTACGCTTCCTCATATTTATATTAAATGCATCCTCACCATATTCGCCGCAACTGGACAGATTAGGCACGGAGCTTGCCAACTCGCTACCGCTTATGGACTTGGACTTCGGAGAACGCTGTACATTCATTGTATACTTTTGTATGACCGCGTCACGTGGAGTAGCAGTGGCCGGCGCGTGCAGTGTCTTCGTGCGGGCGCGAGCGGGATGAAAAATAAGAGGCGCTACTCCTTACCCGACCGGTGTGTTGAGGTGGGGGACGCTTGCGCGCGCGCCGCTGTAAGTTGTTCAGGATCGAAACGATTCAAGTCGGAAATTGATTCACACTCGAAACTGTACTATACTGGTAAAGCTTTTAGAACGATTTTGTGTTATTAAGTACTTTTAATTTTTCGTAAAATTTTAGAAGATCAACTTTAACTTCGTGATATGATAAGTTAAATGTGCAATAAAAAACTGACATTGGCTGAATTGTGTCAAACCTTAACTTCTTCAGAAGATGAAGAAGAAGTTGAAGTGGCTGGAAGAAGTTGAAGTTGCTGGATATTTTTGTTATTGTTGTTTTGTTTGAGGCGACAGAAAAGAAAGGTATCAGTTTTACTTTTACTTGAAATTAAATCAAGAAAATCAGAAACAATCCGCTTATAATGTCTTTGTATGATGATCTCGATACCATCAAAGCACGCACCACTGAAAAGGTAGCTGGATGGTCTTCAGGAATAAAACTGTTGCAGTCACAGTTGCAGCTCAAAAAGGCTGCTATCACACAACCTAAGAGAGAAGCGGCTAGACGCTCAACTCAGGTAAAATGATCTGATAATTTAATTTTAATGTAGTCTGAAACTACACACCTACTTACAGCTAAAAGGCAAAAGGGCGATCAACCATTGAAATTATTATTTTTAGGTGTTGACACCCGTAATAGACTTAAAAAGCAAATCAAAAGATGAGGAAGAGACTGCTAATAACCAGCAAACTCTGACTGCTTCCCTGAGTGTTAGAGATTTTGATTGGAATGTTGCTAATGAGTATGATCCAATGTGGCCCAATGACTATGAAAAAGTTTCCAAAGGTATGATGTGCATTAATTTGGTTCAAATGAAAATTTTAAGTTTTACTTATTGCTTTTCTTAGTATAACAGTCCCAAAACTGTTAGATTAAAGATCATCTTCTTGTCGGTAAGAATCTATTTAATGATAAAAAAATATATTTTTAGAGTTGCAGAATAAAAGAATACATGAGGGTGACAGAGGAGACCGGACTGAGAGAAAAAGAAAATCTAGATTCGGCGATGAGGAGGAAGTGGTTCCTGAGAAATCTCTTATGCCACTGGTAATTTTCCTTTCAGCAATGGTCTGACACTCGCAATAGTTGTAAAGGAAGAGAAGCTTAAATTTCTTACATAATTAAGCAGTGTATTTAGTAAAATGTCCACATTACAGCCACCTGAGGAAGAAGAAGCTATGGAGATATCAAAACGTGCTGCAGGTGTTGCGATTGCACCTCCACCGTCTCTCACAACTGAAACACCATCCCCTCCCCCCACACCTGCACATGCACAGAATGCAGGCTTCTCTGTGGGAGGTTATGGAGCAAGCTCTGTGGCTGCTAAGATTATGGCAAAATATGGATTTAAGGTTGGAATTTAACAATATTTTTTTAATAATTGTCTGTTACTATTTGACAGTTTGGCAAGGAGAGATGATCTCCGATGGACCAAAGCAGTCAATGAATAGTGGCCTAGAGGATTGAGGTGGCCTCGAGGCAGACCACCGGCCCCATGGTCAGACGACACAGTGACAACACTGTGTGGGGGCTCTAAGGAAGCAGGGGTTCCGACTTGCACAAGACCGCCAGAGATGGTGAGATAAGAAGAGGTCTATGCTCAGCAGTGGGTGCTACCGGCAAGTTAGATAGATATATTTGGCTCAGTGGGAACCTATGTTGGTGAAGATCATATTATGCCATTATAGGATCACTTTGTTGTCCGTTATTAAAAGAAGAATCATAAAATTTGGTAAGAAGCAAGGTCTTATAGCATTAATTAATACAGGGAAAAATCCGAAAACCGTAAATATGTAGTTTATTACCAAAGAAAAAAATTTTCATTCTCGCCATGGACCAAAACCTACAAGGCACCACTTCCCGTTGGAACCCTTCGTGCGCGAACAGATAGAGATAAATAAAATGTCAAGTGTGAGTCTGCACTTGAAGTTTTACTTACAACAGTGAACAATGGACAACAATGTCTTATGCGTTTTTACCTTGCTAATAGAATTATTAATATCATCACAGGAAGGTCAAGGACTGGGCAAAAAGGAACAAGGAATGTCTGTAGCATTGCAAGTAGAGAAGACGTCGAAACGCGGCGGACGTATAATTCACGAAAAAGACACCCCGGTTGTGGTGATGCCACCCCCTGGATTTGCGATGCCGGCACCACCAGGACCTGGTAATTAAATTAAAGTATTTGACCAAGAAAGAAAAGTCCAAAAATACCTAATCAAATGGCCCTCTTATAGCAACAAATGTATTATTGCAGATTCTCCAAATACATCTTCAGATTCGCCACAGTTTGGAAAGCAGGAACCATCCATAACAGAAATAATGAAATCACCAAGCAAAGTTGTCCTATTGCGAGTAAGTTCTCTTTATTCAACATTTTTTTTTATTTAGCCTGTTTGTCCTACTGCTGGGCAAAGGCCTCCCCCTAAATCTTTCTACTCGGTGCGGTCTCGTGCGATCTCCCACCAATCTCAGAGAAAGGTGTTAAGGTCGTCTCGCCAGCGCTTTCGTGGCCGACCTCGCCCGCGATTTCCTTCTGGGACCCAGAGTGTTGCGGCACTGGCCCACCTCTCGGGATGCATTCGGCTAATGTGCCCCGCCCATTGCCATTTGAGTGTGGCGGTCTTGACTCCCACCCCCGTCGGCAATAACGGAGAGTCAGAGAGCGTAGCATCGTATTCCTAACGCGATCAATTCGCCGGAAGCCTAGAATGCTACGCTCCATTGCCCTCTGGCAGATCTTGAGCTTGGACTTTTGAAATTCTGTCAGCGACCATGTCTGCGCACCGTAGGTCAGGACGGGCAGGATGCACACATCGACGAGACGAGCCTAAACAACATACTGAGTAGATATTTTTATTGTGTTATCTACCATCATTGTGATCCAAAACCAAATAATGGTACCTACTTACGTAATTATTACCTAAGTAGTGCTACAGATAAATAATACAAAGAAATCAAACAACATACCAAAAATTTTCGACTTCGACGGAACTTGAACCCGTATAATTTACTGCTGCGGGAAGGGACGGCTGGCGTACGGGAATGTGCTGACCAACTACACCACGAGGTCAAGTGACGTAGGAGTCGGAATATCTCTGGGACATCCTACGGACTCTAGCGCCGCCGTAGGGAAGGATACGGGTTCAAGTCCCATCGAAGTAGAACTTTTTTGGGATAAAACTTTTTAAACTTTCGCGCTTTGTTGACATAGTTAATGATTTTATCGCGTACCTTTTTTTGGAATATTATTTGATTTCCTAGAAATTACCCCGAGTGTTAGGGCTTACGCACTATAATAACATAAACCTTAAGAAAATACTATACAAGTAGCGGTAGTTCCAAAAACCACCTTATGAATCTAAACTTTAAAAGAACTGATCAATCATGCATCAATTTTTACAGAATATGGTGGGACCTGGTGATGTAGACGAAGAATTGGAGCCTGAAGTGAAAGACGAATGCAACACAAAATATGGCGATGTCATCAAAGTAATAATATTTGAACTACCTAACGTGCCATCAGACGAGGCCGTCCGAATATTCGTAGAGTTCAAACGTATAGAAAGCGCAATCAAAGCAGTTGTCGATCTAAATGGTAGATTTTTTGGAGGAAGACAAGTTAAAGCTGGCTTCTACTGCGTAGAAAAATTTGCAACCTTACAGTTAACTGAATGAAATAATCTTAGAAAAAAATTATGTACCTAGGTACCTATTCATTTACTTGTGATAAGGGGTAAGAACTATGAATTAAATATAAATATGAAACATGCTGCTTAGAATTTTTGTCAGTACCTACCTAAAGTGACAAGTAATGTAATCTGATTAATCTGGTGCCTCGATTTGTCGGCATATCGCAGGTTTCTAGCTACATGTTCCAGCAAGGCAAGCTGGAACAACAATAAAAACGCAAGTCTCAGTAGGTTTTTGTGCAAGCGAATTTCTACTCTCGAATCGTTATTCTAGCTTAGGCACGGGAAACTGAGTAGAATAAAGAATCGTCGCGTCATAGGTAGCTAGAGTGCTTTCACGCAAGAAGTCCCGGGACAATTAGTTAACAATTTTTTTTCAACGCTAAATTCACTAAATTCATTCAGTCGCACTCTTAGGTCGCACTACCTACAGGCGCGGTCGCAGCCTAAGACTTGCCCCCCCCCCCCCCCCCCCCAAGTCACACTTAGTCAGGGCCATAATAGAGTAACGTAAAGTAGCATAGCGTAAAATAGAATAGAATAGGCCGCGTCCACGTTGGTAAATAATATCACGTTCACGCCCGCATCCAAGGCCACGGCCACGTCCAAGGCCACGCCCACTGCCACATCCACAGCCACGCCGGCGTCCACGGCCAAGACCACGACCACGTCCAAGGCCACGCCAAAGTCCAAGACCACGGTCAAGGCCACGCCCAAGGCTACGCTTAAGGCCAAGCCCACTGCTACGCCCACAGCCACGCCCGCGTCCACGTTCAGGGCCACGGCCAAGACCACGGCCACGCCTACGTCCAAGGCCACGGCCACGCCCACTGCCATGTCCAAGGCCATAGCCTGTTCACGGTCACACCCACGCCCACGTCCAGGGTGGACCTGGAAAGGATTAGGCGCGGTCGCAGCCTAAGACTTTGGGGGGTCAAACTTGGTCAAGGCCGTACCCAAGCCACTACAAAAAACCACTAAACGTTTACGGCGAGCAGAGCAAGCCGCGGAAATTAGAGTTTTTGTAAATTTTGCACGGTGGTGGTAAAGTCATCTTAAACGGATGTCGAGCACTGGACCAAATACAGAGTTTGATCCTACAAACTTAATCAGATTATAAATCCTGATTTCTACGTCTTGTCTGAAAGAAAATCTCAGAACAGATTTAGGATCATGGCCCCCTTTAGGAGCATGCCCTCTCTCTGAGTGGCCTCCACTACAGGGTGGCCTGCCGCTACACGTAATTATCAATGGCATGTCAAAAGCACTAGTGTCACTGTCAAACACAGTTCTAATTGTCACTATCAATTGGCCGATTCCTGGCAGCGTTGCCGGTGCGGACCTTTTTGGCCCGTTTCGGCCTTTTTTTTTGCCTCTGCGGATCTTTTCGGACCAAAACGCTTATTCAAATGGCCTCTGTACATCCCAAAGAAAACCTCAAAATTTGAAAAACAAAATCATCTATAACCCCGAAAAAGGCCAGACGGTAGATATATCTCATTAAAATATACGGTAATATATAGAATTTCCAGTAGGACACAATACAAATATTCTTTATTGCACACCAAGAAATTAAAAAAGACACATAGAACCAAAACAAATACAGATAATGTACAATGGGCGGCCTTTTCGCTAAGAGTGATCTCTTCCAGGCAACCTTAGGATGGACAAGAAGTGATCGAAAAAGTATCTACGGTGGCGTGAAAAAAGAAAAGAAATAATGTTTAGGAAGAAATAAATAGGTAGTATAAATATCTAAATAAATATACCTAACATAAATATACTAGTATATTAAGTACACAACATAAATAAATATAGTAGATTTATAAAATTACTTTTGATGTTGACAGTTTGATGTTAAGCTGAGGAAATGTTCATAGACCATATTTTTGAATATAGGGAGAGACTTAGCATGTCCAATAGAAGTGGGTAGGGCATTCCACAGCTCTATGGCATGTATCGTGAAGGAAGAGCTATAGGAATGGAACGGGCGGAGAGATTTCATTTGAAGAGTGTGTGTTGAGCGGAGGGAGCGGGTATGGGTCTGGTGGAGGTATTGAAATCGTTCCTTGAGGTAACGGTGTGTATTTGGGACAAAAAGGATAGATACTCACATATAGGAGTGAGAGGAAGTGTGCGTCCCGGCGAAGACGGATGGGAAACCATTTTAGCTTTTTGCGGTACTCAGTGATGTGGTCATACTTTTGCAGACCGAAGATGAAGTGTATGCAGAAGTTTTGAAGCCGCTCTAGCTTGTCAAGCTGCGCTTGGGTTAGATCAGGATAGCTGGCGTCGGCGTAGTCGGCTTAGTAGAATATACTATACTTATACAGATTATATTTATGATAGTAGAAAGTGCTATTTTACCTTGCTTTTAAATATGTTAAGCGATGGACTGGCTCGAATTTCATGAGGGATAGAGTTCCACAATCTGGTTGCTTGCGTAGTCTTTCAACCTTTACAATACCTACCTTATCATTCTATTTTCAGGTACTTACCTAACGATAGGTATTTAAAAATGTAATATAAAAATAAATGAAGTTTACTGAAGTTTATCATGATGAAGCAACATAAAGCACAATTCATGAGGAAGACTTAATATCCCCGTTACGGTAAGTAATTTTTTTTTACACCTTTGCAAAATGGATCTTTTTGTCTTGTCATATTTCGGACCATTTTGCGTTCGGATCGGAGCTTTTCGTTTTGACTGCCGGCAACACCAAAATGAAGTTGAGGTGTGATTGAAATTGTTATAAAAAAAAAAAAAGTCTATTATTTTATTAATAATTTGTGTATTTATTTTATTTTGCATTAATCTGTGCTTTTCATGTTTCATGTTGTGTTGTCCGTTTGCTTGTGTTGTCCGTTTGTTTTAGCAAAATCATTTTGATGCAAAATTTTAAGATCTAGGTTCGCTATACCGATCATATTCTGTTCTCGAAGTTTATGACACTCCTACACAGACACTGGCAGAGTCGTAGCGAAAAGCAAGCGGCGCCATTAAAAAAAGAAGTTGAAGTTGAAGTTGAATTGAAGTTGAAATTGAAAATTATTAAATCTACACATTTGAACGAAATAATTATCAAGAAATCACAGAAAACTATTACCCGGAAAATAGTTGGGAAGTTTAATTACATACTGCCCTGACAGATGGTTACATAGGAATAATTAATTTGTTAAAAGATTTTAGTGCAATTAGAGGCTCTGCAATGGCCTTTTATTCGTGTAATCGTTACAGGACCATAGTTATTATTCTTCTTATACTTATCATGTGGCAAGCATTTCGCTTGATGCCTAGCAAAACTCCACTTATTACTGCCGAGGTAAGCAATAAAAACTACAACGTGTACATATCCAAGTTGTGAAATGAACTTCTTGCTGCGGAGGCTTCAAAAAGGTGGATTTTTCACTACCACAGAGGCACTTACCGCACTTGCACCGCCTCTAATGTTGCAAATATTCATGGGAGGGAGGAAAATATTCATGGTAGGTGATGGCCCAGCCCGTCTTTTAATCATCTCTAATATTATTACTGTTTAGCCTGTTGTGTGGATGGCAAAGGCCTCCAAGCATCTGCTATAGTACCTATATAAAGTATACAATGGATCATATCTTTCTACCACTTCCTTCTTTAATATAAGCCGGACACCATTACTCAATTCAATTAATTATTACATTCTACACATTCTTATATTTGTCCAATTCCAGATGGATATTTTAGAACTAGAAGATGATAAGTACAATAAACATAAGCAGGATAAAGTCAAATTAAGGGTGTACTATGAAGCATTATGCCTTGACTCCAAGCATTTCTTTATGAGGCATCTCAATCCAGTC